>JAOPSE010000002.1:166287577-167722577 GCA_029449295.1 Zea luxurians
GGTTATCAACTGCAGCGTGGCAGGCTGGGACCTACACAAAGTCCTAGTCGACAATGGCAGTCAGGCTGACATCATCTTCCTCCACGCCTTCGACCGCATGGGTATAAGCCACAGCCTGCTCAAGCCTTCGGACAACCCGTTGTATGGCTTCGGCGGCAAGGGCACCTTTCCCGTTGGCAAAATAGAGTTGCCCCTCTCCTTCGGCGTAGCACCCAATGCCCGAAGTGAGCAAGTGACTTTTGATATCGTGGATACGGTATATCCATACAACGCCATCATGGGTCGCGGCTCCATCAATAAGTTCGAAGCCGCCATTCACGGACTGTACCTATGTATGAAGATACCAGGTCCGTTAGGCATCATTACGGTCTACGGCAACCAGCAGACGGCGCGCAATATAGAGCGGGACTTCGTGCCTGGCCAGAGAAACGTGCACTGCCTCACGGCCCAACGTGAGGTCCCCGCGCCCGCCAACCCAACCGATAAACAGCACGACAAGGCACAGCTGTAGAGCCAAGACGGGACCAAGACTGTCCCTCTCGATCAGGCCACGCCCAAGCAGACAGTCACCATCAGCGAAGACCTCACCTCGCGTGAAGAGGAGAAACTCCTCTGCTGCCTGTCCAAGAATAAAGATGTCTTCGCCTGGTCCGCCCTCGACCTGGTCGGAGTCAGCCGATCCATAATTGAGCACAGCTTGGGAATTGACCCTTCGGTGCGACCAAAAAAGCAGAGGCTTCGCAAAATGTCCGACGAAAAGACAGAGGCCGCCAAGGCGGAGGTGCACCGTCTCCTGGAGGCAAAATTCATCGAGCCAGTGGCTTACCCCACGTGGCTCTCCAATGTTGTAATGGTGCAGAAAAAAAGCGGGAAGTGGCGAATGTGCATAGACTTCACCAGTCTCAACAAGGCCTGCCCAAAGGACAATTTCCCACTGCCGCGGATCGACAAAATAGTCGACAGCGCAGCCGGATGCGAGGTCATGTCACTCCTCGACTGCTTTTCCGGTTACCACCAGATATACATGAAGGAGGAAGACAAGGCTAGCACCAGATTTATAACACCCTTCGGCACATATTGCTTCATCAGAATGCCGGAGGGACTCAAGAACGCCGGGTCCACCTTCTCCAGACTCACCAAGACAGTGCTCGAAGGGCAAGTCGGCAGAAATATATTTACATATGTGAACGACATCGTCGTCGCCAGCAAGAGCAAGGAGGACCATCTCGCCGACCTCGCTGAGACATTCGCGAACATGCGAGACGCACGACTCCACCTAAACCCAGAAAAGTGCGTATTCGGCGTTCGCCAAGGCAAAATATTGGGCTACCTGGTATCACACCGCGGCATCGAGGCCAACCCAACCAAGATCCAGGCCATCATAAACATGACGCCTCCGCAGTCCGCCAGGGACGTCCAGCGTCTGACAGGCAGATTAGCCGCTCTCAACAGATTCATCTCCAGGTCCGCTGAGCGAAGTCTCCCCTTCCTCAAAACTCTCCGCGGTGCAAAAGACTTCGCCTGGGGACCGGAGCAGGCAACGACCTTCGCCTCACTAAAACAGTACCTGTCGGAGTTGGCCGTCCTCACAAGCCCCGACTCCTCGCTCCCCCTATTGCTCTACGTCGCGGCTTCGCCGCATGCGGTCAGCGTGGCGCTAGTGCAGGAGCAGACAGTTGAGGGTGTGATCAGACAGTGCCCTGTTTACTATGTCTCCGAAGTACTGACACCGTCCAAGTGCAACATGTCAGAGCTGGAGAAGATTGCCTACGCAGTCGTTATGTCTTCGCGCAAACTGCGCCACTACTTCGAAGCATTCAAGGTCCGAGTCACCTCAGACAGGGGACTCGGCGAATTGTTCAGAAACCCGGAGGCATCGGCGAGGATTGCCAAGTGGGCAGCACCACATCAGCTTCGAGCCCAGGACAGCCATCAAGTCACAAGTCCTGGCAGACTTCGTCGTCGACTGGACTGGGCCAATAACACGGCCAGACCCGTCCGCAGAGAAGGTTTGGACGATCCATTGCGACGTCGCATGGTGCCATGCGGGGGCAGGCGCCGCTGCAGTCATCACCTCACCAGCCGGGGTCAAGCACAGATATGCAGCACGCCTCAGCTTCGCTCTGGAATCCGACAGATGCACTAATAATATAGCAGAATATGAAGCAGTCATCCTCGGCCTCTGCAAGCTAAGGGCCCTCGGAGTCACCACCTGCATCATCAAAATAGACTCCAAGGTAGTTGCCGGCTAGGTCGAGAAAGACTATGCAGCAAAGGACTCCGCGCTTATGCAATACCTCGCGGCCATCCGAAGTCTCGAGAGACAATTCAAGGGATTCACCTTGCAGCATGTGGATCGGGCCAAGAATGAAGAGGCCGACGCATTGGCCAAGGCCGCCGCCAGGGGCGAGTCCTTGCCCTCCGACGTGTTCTTTCACACCATCGGCACGCCAGCCGTCCGGAGCCCCGAAGGGCTCCAAATAACTAATGACAGTGAGAGCCACCGTATAGTCAACCTAATCATGACCGAAGACTGGCGGGCACCAATAACCCTGTTCCTACAGGGGTACTATCATCCAACCGACATCAGCGAGGCCAAGCGCCTCAGACATCGAAGCCGGGACTTCGCACTAATTGAAGGCCAACTCTACAAGAAAGGGGTCAGTCAGCCAATGCTTAAGTGCGTCACCGAAACCGAAGGCATCCAGATCCTACGCGAAGTCCACAGTGGCACGTGCGGCTCACACGCAGGGCCAAGGGCCCTAGCTGCTAAGGTGATCCGCCAAGGTTTTTACTGGCCCGCAATGATCTGTGCCGCAAATCAAGTCACAAGGTCCTGTGAAGCCTGCCAGAAGTTTTCTCCTCGGTCAGGCAGCCCCTCGCAGTATACAAAGCTGATCGCCCACACATGGCCTCTCCAGCACTGGGGCCAGGACATTGTCGGGCCCCTGCCCACCGCTCAGGGGAACCTTAAGTTCGCCTTCGTCGCCGTCGAGTACTTCACCAAATGGATCGAAGCAAGGGCTGTTTCCACAATAACATCAAAGACTGCCCAAAAATTCTTCTGGCAAAACATTGTTTGCCGCTTCGGAGTACCGTCCGAATTAACAGTCGACAACGGCAAACAGTTTGACAGCCAAGACTTCAAGGATTTTTGTTTCTCCATTGGCACCAAGCTTGCCTTTGCTTCAGTTTATCACCCGCAGTCCAACGGAGTTGTGGAACGCGCCAATGGAAAAATCTTCACAGCCGTCAAAAAGATGCTCCTCGACGAAAAGAAGGCCAGATGGACCGAATTATTACCCGAGGCGGTCTGGGCACTAAACACGACTGAGTGCAGGGCGACCGGGTTCACTCCTTTCCGCCTTCTATACGGATCGGAGGCCATGACCCCACAAGAAATAAAACATGGGTCCCCGCGAACGGCTCCGTCAGCCGTCCCCGACGTGGACGAGCCAACCTCAAAGGATCTCATCGACGGAGACCGAGTCTTCGCCTTACAGGCCCTAAACAAATACCAAGCCCAGACGAAGGCATGGCGCGACCACTCAATCGTTCCGAAGGAATTCAGCGAAGTAGACCTCGTACTCATCCGAACAGCTCGGACAGAGTCCAGGGGCAAGCTAGAGCCCAAGTGGGAGGGCCCCTTCATTGTCAAGATGAAAGCTTCCCCCAGCGCTTACAGGCTCGCGACGCCAAACGGCGAAGACCTGGAGCACTCCTGGAATATTGACAACCTCCGCAAAATTTTTGCTTGACTCATCAGGGCCGATTCACCCTTGTAATTCGTAAAAACAATCCTATTCTGGCCCGCACTCTTTTCCTCCCGGGGGGTGAGGTTTTTAACGAGGCGGAGCCATGTAATATACAAGTGAAAAATCCCCTGCAAAAACATGCGTCGAAAAAAGACCGCGACGATGGTCTTTGACATTCGACCAACACGAGGTCACCGCGAGGCTCAGCGCTAGCCACCCTCGCGTGCGACAAATCCGCGCAGAAGTCGCCTAAGGGTGCAGCCGGACTAGCACAACAAGTGCGAAAAATCGAAGTCTTCCGCGAAGACTATCCGTGCAGAAGTCGCCTAAGGGTGCAGCCGGACTAGCACAACAAGTGCGAAAAATCGAAGTCTTCCGTGAAGACTATCCATGCAGAAGTCGCCTAAGGGTGCAGCCGAACTGAAAAATCGAAGTCTTCCGCGAAGACTATCCGTGCAGAAGTCGCCTAAGGGTGCAGCCGGACTAGCACAACAAGTGCGAAAAATCGAAGTCTTCCGTGAAGACTATCCGTGCAGAAGTCGCCTAAGGGTGCAGCCGGACTGAAAAATCGAAGTCTTCCGCGAAGACTATCCGTGCAGAAGTCGCCTAAGGGTGCAGCCGGACTAGCACAACAAGTGCGAAAAAGACTACACCAAACTGTCCGCGCAAAGACCAACATAACAAATACACCAGACCAAGTACGTAACGCCTTCGGGAGCATAGCCGAATGTTGGGGACTTGTTCTCAAGTGCTATGAATTAAGAACAAGGCAACACAAAAAGGTTAACGATTAATGCCCTTCGTCCTTCGGAACATTATCTCCCTTAGGATATAATGATCTTCAGACGAAGGTCATGAAGGACGTACCTTCGACATTAATGTATATTTCAATGAAAAGAGAAGCATATAAGACATGAGAAATAACATAAATAATCATATGTCATCATTAATATCATTTAATCATATAGCCATGAATGCACTTGAACAATATTGAATTACATTTTTACCTTCGGCTTGACAGAAGGCAAAAGCCCAAGCGTGACGCGCGAATGAATACAAGTCAGCGTGAACAGTACGGGGGTACTGTTCATCTATTTATAGATACAGGACACAGCCTGTGACGAATTACAATTATGCCCCTCATAAAAGTTTACAACATTGACTCAGACCTTTATGGATTAAAAGGTCATTTTATCTCTATGTCGGTTTGTAACGCCGAAGCTTCATGAGAAGGAACCTTCGGTCATCTCCTGGGGACAACTTCAGCCGAAGCTGCTTCTTCCCGTTAGACCTTCGGCGCAACGAAGCATGGCCCCAACAGTAGCCCCTTTCGCGGCGCTAGATCGTTTTTCGTAACGAGCTTGATCCGTGAAAAAAGCCTCTTAAGCTTCGGGAAGCCGAAGGTCCAAAAAACACCTTCCCTGAGCTCGTTGTCGAGAAACGATTCAGTTTCCGAGCGCGTGTCGGGCCCACCTTGCAGAGTTACTGTTTGAGCTCTGCGGTCCACCGTGCAGCGAGTGCAAGTGACTGCCCGCCTGGTGTAAAAATCCTGGCGCTTCGCCTTCTTACCTGCAGCACTATATAAACAGACGAGTAGGTGTGAAGTTACCACAGCATTCATTGCTATTTGCACTGTTTTGCTGCCAAAATTTTTAACTATAGCCGAAGCTTGATTCTCAGAATCGAACGAAGGTCCATCTCGAAGTCTGCTTCGTCAGAAAGAAGGGCTTCGGGAGAAAAAAGTATTCAAGAAAGTATTCAATTTTCACAGACTCAGAATTAATGGCCAGAGTGCGATCTACCGCCAGGGTTGAGCGTGAAGGAGACGAAGCTGAAGGTTCGGAAACTGTGCCCATCTCCGAAGCAATGCAACGATCCGGACTGGTAACTGCGGAAGAAATGCCCGCTGCTGAAGCAGACCCGACAACTGCCGAAGGAGAAGAAGAGAACATTGAAGAAACTGATCCCGAAGATGATTACCGCATTGCCATGCCCAGTAAGCCCAGCCACTTGGACTTCGGAAAATCGACCATTTCGAAGGCTGATCTCTCCAAGATGGTAAAATCTGGTTATTTCAGTGAAAATCAGAAGAAGCTACTTCGCTTCGGGGGAGAAGAAACTACCCCGAAGCCAGAGAAGGATGAGATAGTTATTTTTAAGAGCTTTCTAAAGGCTGGGCTAAGATTCCCCCTTCATGGGATCATTGCAGATGTGTTGAAGAAGTTTGGAATATACTTTCATCAGTTGACTCCTAACGCTATCGTTAGGCTTAGTGTTTACATCTGGGCCCTCCGAAGCCAGGCGGTGGAACCGTTTGCCGACAGTTTTTGTCGAGTTCATGAGTTACATTACCAAACAAAGGCCAGAAAAGATGGATTACATGATAATTTTGGTTGCTACAATTTTGCCTACCGGAAAACCACAAAGTTTCCTGTTATTAGCTACCGGAGCAAATGGCCGGCAGGCTGGAAGTCAGAGTGGTTTTATGTGAAGGTTGACGAAGACGAAGAGAAGTTGGTACAAAGCCCACTTGAGTTGATCTTCGGAGAAACAAGGTCGCGGTGCCATATGACATTAGAAGGTCCCACCTGGGCTGCACTGGGTGAGTTTAAAATTATTTCGGAGCACATCAGTACCAGGGACCTGGTTCAAGAGTTCTTGGCCTTCAGGGTTTTCCCTACCTTAAAAGAATGGGAAATGCCAAAGCTGGAAGGGGAGAAGAAAGAAGGAGAACTTGTCCGACTTCCTTACCATTTCAAGTTCAAGAAATACTTTAAAAAAACTTGCCAAGAGTGGCTGGACACAGTTGAAGTAATGTGCAATGAAATTCTTGGGAATTATTCCAAAAAAGAAGATCAGCTAATGACTGCGGCCTTCGGCACCCGTCCGAAGCGAAGGCTGAACCGAGTGTTTGATGCCCTGGGTTTTAAGTACCCTGACTATGAACGGTTGAACAAGGGTGCCGAGGGTCAAAAAAGGAAAAGAGTGGCCGAAAGTTTGAACAAAGATGAGGAAGGACCAGCAAAAGAGAAGAAAATTCCAAAGAAGAGAAAAATATCATCTCCAAAGCGAAAATTATCCGATGAAGAGGGGACTCCTGCACCACCCTCTACCAGCGACATGGAGGAAATCTTAAAGGTAATGACTGAACCCCTGCCCGCGAAGCTAAGTCCATTAGGGCCTCAACTGACGAAGCTTTTTCGAAAGGTGGAGAAGCCGGAAAAAACGAAGATAACCAAAACAAAGAGGCAAAGAATTATTGCAGTGACCGAAGTTATCGACAAGATGCCACCGAGGGCTTCATCTCGGAAAACGCCAACGGTTGAGGGCACAACAAATGTCGAAGTCGCACCTTCGGAGGTCGCGGCTACCGAAGCCGCTTCAGCCGAAGATGTGAACATGGAAACTACAATTGAAGACATCGACAAAATTTTGCTAGACATGGCCGCAGAAGAAGCTGCCACTGCTGCTGAAGAAACCATGGCCACAGTGCCTGGAAAAGGAAAAGAAATAGCCGAAGATACTTCGGAAGACGAAGCCTACATATTTCAAAATTTAGTTGGACAAAAACTATCGAAGGCCGAAATAGAAGAGCTTAAGGAATATGCCAAATCTTGCGGATACAAGCCAGGAGCTCTTCTTTTCGGAGGTATTGACGATGAAAAGTTAGGCTGCATCCGGGATCAAACTGGTGCTAAGGTCATCGGTACTCTATCAAAGAGTATCGGTTTTCCGAAGCTAGAAACAGATATCAGCCGCTACCGACGACAACATATCGTCGGTAGCTTATTCTATTCAAATTTCAAGGTAAACAACTTTTCTCTGACTTCTATTGTTTTTTTTAATAATATAAATATTCCTAACGAAGGTTGTTTATGTGCAGAGCATGCTGCTAAGCAAAGCTTTGAAGATGCAGCAAGATCTAGAGGATAAAAAACACGAAGCTATAATTGAAAATTTGGAGAGCAAAATAAAAGAGCAATCAGCTATTATTGAAAAGAAAGACTTCGAACTCCAAACAACTGAAGGCTTGTTGGCAGAAACTGAGGCTAAAGTAGCAGAATTGAATTCGAAGCTTATCTGCCAATCAAAACAATTTGAACAAGAGAAGCTAGAGCTTAATTCGAAACTTGAGGCCGAAGTCCAAACCAACTCAGACTTGAAGAAATCATTAACAAGCCTTCAAGACAAATGCTTGAAATTTAGCAACAACTGTATTCAACAATTAAAAAAGATCTTTTATTCAGTTGGAGCCAGCAGTGGAAAGTTCACCCCTGCTGCTGAAAATTTGCCAAGAGCCTTCGAACATATTGAAGCTGAAATTGAAGAGCTTGACGAAGTTATAGCCGGGCACGGTGACTTCTGTGCCTGGGTAGCTTCTCGGGGTACTGCTGCAGCGTTCCTGAAGTCCGGCTGTGATCATGGAAAAATCGTCAACAGGCCGAATTTCACTCTGTCTCCATCAATCCTAGACGATATTCCTGACCTCGCCCGAAGCATTTCAAACAGATTTATAAAAATGATATGGACAAAAGGCGGGCGAGAGAAGGCTGGAGACGAAGCTCGAAGTCATCTTGAACCAGTAAGAAATGATACCTTGTGCTTACCTTCTCCTTCACACTTGATTTTTACTCGCAATACCTTGATTCATGTAGGATGACGAAGCTGAAACTGATACTTAAAGAATATGCCGCCGAAGCTGAAGCCTGACGAAGATTAGTAGGAGTGGACTAGAAAAACTCAAGAGACTTTTGTAACAACTTTTGTAAATACAGCTAAACTGCTCTTAATAAACTTTGTTCATACCTTGTAATATATCCTTACCCTTCCATTGAGGTGCTTTGATGTGGACGAAATTAATATTTTGAGCCGAAGGCGAAAAACACCTTCCCTTCTTTTCGTACACAACGAAGCATAAAAGACCACCTCTTCTTTTTTGCCGAAACCGTTCTTTTTTATACACAACGAAGCATAAAAGACCGCTTCTTCTTTTTTGCCGAAACAGCCACTTATGCCATGAATGAATGTTTATGAATGCAAATGCTATGATGTAATGTGATGTGCAAATGAATGTCCAAACACATATCCGAAGCCATAACCACAACCATTATTTCCTTAGAAACAATCACACATTAGCTCTGCATTCCCTTAGGAACGACTTTGGAGCTTCTTCGCCTTTTACTTTCGGCGGAATCAGCGTTGACTTTTCGCTGTAAGCTCAGCATTCCCTTAGGAACGTCTTTGGAGCTTCTTCGCCTTTTACTTTCGGCGGAATCAGCGTTGACTTTTCGCTGTAAGCTCTGCATTCCCTTAGGAACGTCTTTGGAGCTTCTTCGCTTTTTCAGTTTCGGCACTCGATGGTGCGTTCTCAGCTTTTACATTTACATTCTTTGGGGGATTTTGCTCTTATAAAACTAAAAAGGAAATTACATATGATGGCCCCATTAAAAACCTTTCTCCCCCTTTAGAAAGGAAAAGGGTGCCATGAAAAAGAAAAGAAAAAACATAAAAAGTTACATCAAATTATACATAATATCGCCGAAGCTCATCCGCATTCCAAGATCTTGGAATTTCGTTGCCGTCCATGTCCTTCAATCTGTACGAACCAGGCCTTGACGAAGATACTACTAAGAAAGGTCCTTCCCATTTCAACTGTAACTTGCCCACTGTGTCTGGGTTGGCCACTCTCCGAAGCACCAAGTGTCCCGGCTCAATATTTTTTAGCCGGACCTTTCTATCTCGCCATTTGACTGTTTCAGCTTGGTATTTATTGATATTCTCCACAGCTTGAAGCCTGATCCCCTCTAAAGCATCTTTTTCCACAAAACAGGCATCTTCAGAACCTGATTCTGCCGAAGCTACTACTCTTATTGATCCAGCTTTAGCTTCTTCCGGAGTTATTGCTTCGTCACCGAACAACAACTTGAATGGAGTAAAGCCTGTAGACCTTGATGTTGTTGTGTTGTGGCTCCACACCACTTTGGTTAACTGATCTGGCCACTTTCCCCTGGGTTGATTGAAGATTAACTTCATTATTCCTGTCATTATAATGC
Source organism: Zea luxurians (assembly GCA_029449295.1). Taxonomy (NCBI): domain Eukaryota; kingdom Viridiplantae; phylum Streptophyta; class Magnoliopsida; order Poales; family Poaceae; genus Zea; species Zea luxurians. The sequence continues at coordinate 166,297,386 of JAOPSE010000002.1, forward strand.
CGTTGGCCCTTTCAACGAGCCCATTTGACTCCGGATGCCTGACTGATGCAAAATGGATCTTCGTACCAATTTGATCACAGAAATTTCTGAAAGCTTCGGAGTCGAACTGCGTTCCATTATCCACAGTGATGGCCTTCGGTACTCCGAAACGACAAACAATATTCTGCCAGAAAAACTTTTAGACAGTGGCCGAAGTTATTGTGGCTAATGGCTTCGCCTCAATCCATTTAGAAAAATACTCCACGGCCACTATAACATATTTTAGATTCCCTTGAGCCGGTGGTAATGGACCTAACAAGTCAAGGCCCCACCTTTGCAATGGCCAGATGGGTTGTATCAGCTGTGTCAAAGACGAAGGTTGCTTTTGATCTCTTGCACATTTCTGACAACCTTCGCACTTTTGAACTAACTCCGCTGCATCCGAAGCTGCCTTCGGCCAATAAAACCCTTGGCGGAAAACTTTTCCAAGTAACGGCCTAGATCCGATGTGGGATCCACACAGGCCTGCATGTATTTCTTTCATCAACTCTATACCTTCGGTTCTAGATAAGCACTTGAGCAGTGGAGCACAAACTCCATGTTTGTATAACTCCCCTTCTATCATGACATATGGACGAGCTCTTGCCTCTATCCTTTTATTATAAGCTTCGTCATCTGAAAGGAACTTGCCCTGAAGGTAAGAGATGATTTCAGTTCTCCAATCTTCGCTATAAACAGGAGATATGTTGAGGACTGCTCTTTCAAGAAGCTCCACTGAAGGTGCCTTTATTGTTTCGAAGAACACATCCGAAGGTAACGGCAGCCCCTGTGCTGCTGACTTGGCTAGCAAATCAGCATGCTCATTTTGTCCTCGAGGGATATTTTTGACAGAAAATCCTTCGAAGGAAGCCTCGATCCTTCGGACCGTGTCTAGATATTTTTCAAGCTTCGGATCTTTAGCCTTGCAACTTTTGTCGATATGACCCGAAACAACCTGGGAATCAGTTTTAAGAATCACCCTTCTGATTCCCATTGCCTTTAATTTCCGAAGGCCCAGGAGCAGAGCTTCGTATTCAGTGATATTGTTTGTACAGCTGAAATCAAGTCTTGCCGCATAACAAGTTTTAACCTTGGATGGTGAGACCAACACAGCTGCTGCTCCTGCTCCGAAAGTTCCCCAAGAGCCATCACAAAACACTGTCCACACTTCGGCATCTTTATTTGCTTCTTCATCCTGAGCCCCTGGCGTCCAATCGGCAATGAAATCTGCCAACGCTTGAGACTGGATCGAGGATCTATGCACATAATCAATGTAAAATTCATTGAGCTCTGCAGCCCATTTTCCAATCCGTCCAGTAGCTTCTCTATTTCTCATGATATCCTTCAACGGTTGCGAAGAAGGAACAACAATATTGTATGCTTGAAAATAATGCCGAAGCTTCCTGGATGCCATTAAGACGGCATATAATACCTTCTCCAGCTCCGTATAATTTTTCTTTGATACACTAAGGACTTCAGATACAAAATATACTGGAACCTGCTTCTTGACTTGGCCATCAAGCTTCTCCTGGATAAGTGCTGCACTTACTGCCGAGTGCGAAGCTGCCACATATAACAACAAAGGAGCCCCTAGCGTTGGTGGAGTTAATGTTGTTAGATCTATCAAATATTGCTTCAGCTCTTTGAAGGCTTTTTGTTGGCTTGGTCCCCATTGAAAGACTTCAGCTGACTTCAGCACCTCGAAGAATGGTAAATTTCTTTCTGCTGACCTGGATATTAATCTATTGAGAGATGCCAGCCTTCCTGTCAATCTTTGGGCCCCCTTTCTTGTAGTTGGTGGCTCCATTCGAAGTATAGCTTCAATTTTATTTGGATTGGCTTCAATTCCCTTTGTTGAAACCAAGCATCCAAGAAATTTCCCCTTCTTTACTCCGAAGACACATTTTTCTGGATTCAGCTTCAAACCAGCTTGTCTGAAACTGGCGAAGGTCTCCTGCAAATCAGCAATATGATTTTCCTGCTTCGTGCTTTTTACAATGATGTCATCGACATAAGTTAGCACATTTCTGCCTATCTGAGACTGGAGGACCTTCGCAGTCATTCTGCTGAAACTTCCTCCAGCGTTTTTGAGCCCCTCAGGCATCCGAAGATAGCAATATGTGCCACTTGGGGTTATGAAGCTAGTCTTCGGCTCATCTTCCTTCTTCATCCAGATTTGGTGATAGCCTGAGTAACAATCTAGCAGACTCATGAGCTCTGAAGAAGCTGCTGCATCAACTAAAGAGTCTATCCTTGGCAGTGGGAATTCGTCCTTCGGACAAGCCTTGTTGAGATCTGTGAAATCGATACACATTCTCCACTTGCCATTGGCCTTCTTTACCATAACAGTGTTAGCTAACCATTCTGGATACTTTACTTCTCTGATAACTCCTGCACTGAGGAGTCTTTTTACTTCATTGCGAGCCCCTTCGGCCTTGTCATCAGACATTTTCCGAAGCCTCTGTTTTCGTGGTCTGAAGGATGGGTCAACATTGAGCGAATGTTCAATAACATCCCGATTTACTCCACAGAGATCATTAGCTGACCATGCAAAAACATCTTTGTTGTTGAACAAAAATCTTATCAAGGTTTTCTCCTGGTCTTCGGATAATTGCGAGCCCAACAGCACCTTTTGCTCTGCTATGTCCTCACACAAGAGCATGGGCTTCGGCTGATCTGCTGAAGCTGCTTTCTCCCTTCTGAATTTGTACTGTTCACAAGCTTCAGCTCCATCTATGTTATGGATTGCTTTGGAGTCAGTCCAGCTTCCTTCGGCCCTTCTAGCAGCTTCCTGGCTTCCATGAATAGCAATAGGCCCTTGGTCCGAAGGTATCTTCATGCAGAGGTAAGCTGGGTGAAGAATTGCTTCAAAGGCATTGAGAGTACCGCGACCAATGATAGCATTGTAAGGATACTCCATGTCAACAATATCAAACACAATTTGCTCAGTCCTTGTGTTGTTAACAAATCCGAAGGTTACTGGCATGGTAATCTTCCCAAGTGCTGCAATCTGCCGTCCTCCGAAGCCACAAAGAGGGTGCGTAGCATCATGGACCTTGTCTTCGGGCTCTTGCATTTGTCTGAAGGCCTTAGCAAATATGATATCAGCTGCACTGCCTGTATCAACTAAGACATTGTGGACCAGAAATCCCTTGATCACACAAGAGATAACCATGGCATCATTGTGAGGATAATCCTTAAGCTGAAGGTCTTCCTGAGAGAAAGTGATTGGAATGTGGGACCATTTTGACTTGATGAAGGGTCCCTGTACTCCAACATGCTGCACCCTTCTCTGAGCCTCCTTCTTTTGCTTCTTGTTAGCCGGCTCTGAGCAAGAACCGCCTGTTATCGGGAGCACCAGCTTCGAAGCCGAAGCAGCTTCAGCTTGATTGTTGAACGAAGCCATCAGCTCAGAAAAGTGGAAGTGAGTTCACCGGACGGTGGGCGCCAATGTTGGGGACTTGTTCTCAAGTGCTATGAATTAAGAACAAGGCAACACAAAAAGGTTAACGATTAATGCCCTTCGTCCTTCGGAACATTATCTCCCTTAGGATATAATGATCTTCAGACGAAGGTCATGAAGGACGTACCTTCGACATTAATGTATATTTCAATGAAAAGAGAAGCATATAAGACATGAGAAATAACATAAATAATCATATGTCATCATTAATATCATTTAATCATATAGCCATGAATGCACTTGAACAATATTGAATTACATTTTTACCTTCGGCTTGACAGAAGGCAAAAGCCCAAGCGTGACGCGCGAATGAATACAAGTCAGCGTGAACAGTACGGGGGTACTGTTCATCTATTTATAGATACAGGACACAGCCTGTGACGAATTACAATTATGCCCCTCATAAAAGTTTACAACATTGACTCAGACCTTTATGGATTAAAAGGTCATTTTATCTCTATGTCGGTTTGTAACGCCGAAGCTTCATGAGAAGGAACCTTCGGTCATCTCCTGGGGACAACTTCAGCCGAAGCTGCTTCTTCCCGTTAGACCATCGGCGCAACGAAGCATGGCCCCAACACCGAATGTGCGAAGGCACACAACCTCATCATACAAGCCATTACATATGCACAAGCGAGGGCATCACACTTTACATCGGTTCGACCTTCGGAATAATTCCCATCTCCCTATAGTTAAATAGTATTATCCTCAGCTCCTCACCCGCAAAAAGACTTCGCAGCTCCCCCTCACCTGCACTCACACCAACCGGCAAGGACAACAGTTCCTGCCTGCCAGCCCTGTTCACACGAAGCCGACCGCCCTCCGCTTCACTCACTCTGCGCTTCGCAACCGCCCTTCGTCGCCGGCGCCCGGTACTAGGACCAGGCACGTCTTCCGCGTCCGCAGCGTGCGGTGAAGCCTCCGCCACAGCCACATCCAAGGCCGCAAAGTAGTCCAAGTCCTCCTCCGATGACTCCTCAGTCCACTCAACCGAGCTCCCAGAGTCAGCAAAATAAAAAAACTCAGATGCAGAACCATCAAATTTATTACCACCATCCACGGCCGAAGCCGCCAAAAATTTAGTAGTGGCGGTTGCGTGCGCAGGCCCAAAATCTTGAACCTGCGCAGCAACCAAAATTCAGCAACATATCCAAAATTCCCTAACTATCTACACCCTCTACGCCACCTGCGAAGATCCAGCCGTTGCGGGAGCCTCCGCCGTTGCCTCCGCTGTCGACTCCGCCGCCACCGTTGCAGGACCCTCAGCGCTCGGCGCAGCGGCCGCGGGGGCATCTGGCGCGCCTTCGGCAGTCTCTGGGGGAGGGTCTCCGACAGCCGTGGCAGCTGTGGGGGCATCCGGAGCGCCTTCCGCAGTCTCCGGGGGCGGCTCTAGGGCGGCCCCGGACGTGTCCCCCGCCGGGATCGGCTCCAAGTCAGGCAGCGCGCTGGCCAACGCCCCGAAGTCATCCACCCTCTCGCCACGCACCGCCTAAGACACAGCACACAAATTCAGCAAACCCGCACATGGCCCACATCCAGCACATGCCAAACAAACGCTAAACGTTACCTGAGCCCTCGCCGCCTCGGCCCACTCCCTGACCACCTCGCGACCGTGCGGACCCCACATCCGGTCGTATATGGCTCCGGCGGAGTCCTTCACTATGAGGTCCTCAACCTTGTAGATATCTCGCTCAAAATCTTCATCGGCTTGGTCGAAGACCTCGAAGTGCCGGCACCCTTCACGGGAGAGCGCGTTCATCGCCCCCTCGCAGGTGACCAGGGAGGCATACGACATAAACCCCTCCACGATAGTGGGGAGCGCCTGCAACTCCTCCTGCACCCACTCCAGGCAGCGAAGTCCGGACTCTCGGTCTGGCACTTCGAAGTCACCAGTCCGCGCGCCCAGCTCATAGTATGAGTCCATGAGCTGTTTGCGCGTCCGCTCTGCCTCCGCGCGTGTCGCGGCCTCGGCCCTCTCCACACGGCTCTCCAGGGCGATGAGCCGCTCCTGTAGTTGCTCGGCGCGCTCCCTGGCAAGATTGCCCTCCGCCCTCGCCAGTTCTGCCTCCGCCTGTGCAGCCCGCGCCTTGGCAAGGGCCTCATTGGTCTCCCTCCTCTCCCCCGCCAGTTGGCGCCGGAGGTCAGTTTTCTCCCCCTCCAGGGCAGCTACCTTGTCCGCCAGCTTGCGACACTTACTTTCGGTGGCCGACTTCTCACGGACGGCGTCAGCATGTTGCGTCCAAAGTCTCTCGACTTCGGTAGCCACAACTGCCGTGAAGGCCCCCGACGCTGTGCGGTTGGCGAAGTCAGCCACCTGCAGAACACACGTAAGACCACGGCCCCAGCAAAAAACACCAAAGTCTGGCACGACGGACCTGACTTAGTGCCTCCGTCACCTCCTTCAGCCGGCGGGACGCAGCGCCCGCCTCATCCCTAACCGCCGCGAGTGCCGACATCTCGCCTCCGGCGCTAAGAGCCCCGCCCCCCGCCTTCGGCACTACGGCAGCAGCCGTGGTCGCCGCGGCTATAGCAAGTTGGCCTTCGTCCGACCCTGCGACGTATCAACGAATTAAAAAAATGAGCCAACGGCTTACCACCAAGATAGTCGTCCACACTAATATTGGTGGCGAAGTCGGCGACGCGCTTGCCTGCCGACGGTAACACTCGGGCCGCCTTCGCGACCTCCGGCACTCTGCCGGACGACGGCACAACCTTCGTCGATTCAGAGCCTCCGGCGCCTGCCGCTGCCTCCGCCGCCTTGCTAGATGCAGGGACGCCCGACTTCGCCGCCAGCGGCGGCTTGCCCCCGCCGGGGGCCGCAGCCTTCGCAGCCCCCCGCTGCTTCTTCGGCCTGGCTTCATGAAGCCTGACGACCACCTGGCGCTTTTGTGCAGCTCCCTGGCGATCCTTGTCCATCACTGCCGACACAACAGCAACAATATTTCGCCCGTAAGGAAAAACTCTCCATTCACAAGCCACGCGAGATGTAAAAAAGTCTTCGCCGGCCGCGCGGGGGATAGGAACATTCCTAGGCCAGCAACCCTCGGTAACCCTCAGCATCCGAGCCAAAGACTCCCGGAGCTCGGGCGAAGACATCCTTCCCCCCGGGGCCGCGCATGTCCTCATCAACTCTCTAGCGAAACCATCGGAAACCCCAAGTCCTCCCATAGCAGTACCTAATTTCCTCTTTCTAGAGGATGGGGCGGCTGCCGGCGCAGGGTCATCTCTAGTCTCCACCACCGGCTTCTTCCCGCGGCGGTCCACATCGTCTTGACCAGGATAGCCGTCATACAGCAATTGATTCAATTCAAAAACCCTGTTCAAGCGGTCATTCGACCCGCGGATATCCCAGCTGCGCTGGCCCTCTGTCCTCGGCACGTAGCGACCAACGAGCCGCACCGCCCCACCCTCCGCCTCACGCACAAAGGCGGCCGGATCCCGGTTTTGCAGATTCAGCTCGAAGGCGAGACTTCGCACCATCCTCCCACCATGGAAAGGCATCTGGCGAGGGCACACTTCGCCTAGCGCCCAGCCATACACCAAAGGCCATACCCCGAACGCCACAAACTCCTCAACCAAATCGCGCCCGCTGCTCAGGCCGGCGGCGCACCGAAGGGCCCCTTCGTCCGCATCCTCATCTGCCACTTCAAAAGGCGGGTATGCTGAGTAAAAATGCGAGCACATCTCGGACACGGGGAGCCCCGGATGGTCTTCGGCTGTACCCTCCGCGACGTAGAACCAAAAATCCTGCCAATCGCCCCATTTGTTGCGGGCGCAAGGAACCAACTCTACTACCTGCATCGTGGTCTTGCCGGTCTTCGGTGTAAATGTACAGGACCCAAACTGGGCAACTTCACTTCCAATCATCCTCTTCTGCCAGTGCAGGCAATAGTACTTCACGAAGACTTCGACTGATGGCTGCCCGCCGTATGAAGTCGTCGCCCAGACATACTTCAACAGAGCCACCACGGCATTCGGAGTCAGCTGATGGATCTGAACGTTAAATCTGCGCAGGACTTCTCCAACAAATCGGTGCGCAGGCAGGCGGAGACCAGCGGCAAAGAACACCTCGAACACAACCAACTCGCCTTCCGGCTCGGGGACTTCCTCCGTCCCCGGGACACGAGCGACCCCGCCGCCAAAGTAACCAAGCCGCTGCATATCCTGCACGCGGGCCGACGACATCCGCGACACACCAAAATCCACAGTATCGCCGGCGTGCAACTCCTCCGCCGCCACAGTACTCAGCGTTTCCTCAGACGACGCGTCGGCCGGCGGCGAGGCGGCAGCAGAAGAAGAAGAGGTCGGCATCGCTACGTACCGTCAGTGGCGGCGGGCGGTCTGCTTCACTCGAGCCAGATCTCCGGCGAACAAGAGCAAGGAGGGCAGACGAGCGGCAGAGACGGTGGAGAAAGCGGCTAGGGTTTTCACGGAGCGCGGAAGAATAAATTTCAAAACGCGCCGCCCCCCGCCCCCCTTTTATACACAGGGCGCGGCGCTTCGGGAAACTCGCAGTCCCACAGTACGGCGTCAATCAACGGTCATGTCAAAACCCCTGCGGAACCACTTCGAGCGAGGGCAGCGTCTCCGCCATCTAGCGACGTCTTCGGCACCAGATGACTTAGTCGAACTGGTCCCTCGGAGGGCAAATGTTGGGGCGAAGGCAAAGACGCCACCCTTCGCTCGGGGCCTTCGCCGTAAACACCGGCCCGACGGAGACAAGACAACGGTCAGGGACACCCTTCGCCCCACACGACATCGGACGAAGACCCGTAGCGAGGTCATCCCACCGTGCGGCCTCGTTCAGCGCGGAGGCCCATGCGTGATCCGGCCCATTGTAACAGGCCCTGCGTGGCCGCTGCGTGTTACGGGCCTAATTTATAAAGGCGTCCCTGTAATTACAGTCTGTAACCCTGCTTTATGGGAATATTCCGGGGATAACCTAGGTGTCTAAGGGCACATGCGTCCTTAATACGGGACGCTGGGTACCCGAACACCTATAAATACCCCCGCACAGCGCCCTTGAGGGGTTAGTTGAACAGAGCTATTGCCATCTCAAGTTGTAGCCCCGTTTACACCGCTCCTTCTCCCCCGTTGGATCAACTTGCGCAGGAGAGCAAGTTCCAACAGAAGGTATGTACTCAAAATACTACTTATGCTTCTTCAAGTGAGCACGAGTCTAGTGATGATGATGAAATAGATTATTCATGTTTATTCAAGGGCCTAGATAGAACCAAGGTTGATAAAATTAATGAATTAATTGATGCCTTGAATGATAAGAATAGGTTATTAGAAAAGCAAGAGGATTTGTTGTATGAAGAACATGATAAATTTGTAGAGGCACAAAAATCTCATGCTTTAGAAGTTAAAAGGAATGAAATGCTTTCTTATGAACTATCTACTTGCCATGAGACAATTTCTAGCTTAAGGAGCATAAATGATGATTTGAATGCTAAGTTAGAAATAGTTAGTAAATCAACATCTTGTGTAGAAAATGTTGTAATTTGCAATAGGTGTAAAGATTTTAATATTGATGCTTGTAGCAAACACCTAGCTTCAATTTCTAGATTGAATGATGAAGTGGCTAGTCTTAATGCCCAACTTAAGACTAGCAAAAGTGAATTCGATAAGCTAAAATTTGCAAGGGATGCCTACACGATTGGTAGACACCCCTCAATTAAGAATGGACTTGGCTTCAAGAGGGAAGCCAAGAACTTGACATGTCATAAGGCTCCCATCTCCATCAAGGAGAAAGGGAAGGCCCCTATGGCAAATAGTATTCAAAAGAACCATGCTTTATTATACCATGATACGAAATATTCTAGGAATGTTCATCATGATAGAAATTGCAATAATGTTGTTTCACATGCTTATGATTCATATGCAATGACTGCTTCTAGTTCCCATGTTGTGCATGGTAGAGATATGCCTAGGAAAAATATCCATCATGTGCCTAGAAAGAATATTGTTCATGTTCCTAGGAAAGTAATTAATGAACCTTCTACAATTTTTCATACTTGCAATGCTTCCTTTGCTATTTGTAGAAAGGATAAGAAGGTAATTGCTAGGAAATTAGGGGCAAGATGCAAGGGAGATAAAACTTGCATTTAGGTCCCTAAAACCATTGTGACTAACCTTGTAGGACCCAACAAGAGTTGGGTACCTAAAACCCAAGCCTAAATTTGCCTTGCAGGTTTATGCATCCGGGGGTTCAAGCTGGATTATCGACAGCGGATGCACAAACCACATGACGGGGGAGAAGAAGATGTTCACCTCCTACGTCAAGAACAAGGATTCCCAAGATTCAATAATATTCGATGATGGGAACCAAGGCAAGGTGAAAGGGTTAGGTAAAATTGCTATTTCGTCCGAGCACTCTATTTCTAATGTGTTCTTAGTTGAGTCGCTTGGATATAACTTGCTGTCTGTGAGTCAACTTTGCAATATGGGATATAACTGCTTGTTCACAAATGTAGATGTGTCTGTCTTTAGAAGGTGTGATGGTTCACTAGCTTTTAAGGGTGTACTAGACGGCAAACTTTATTTAGTTGATTTTGCAAAAGAGGAGGCCGGTCTAGATGCATGCTTAATTGCTAAGACTTGCATGGGTTGGCTGTGGCATCGCCGTTTAGCACATGTGGGGATGAAGAACCTTCACAAGCTTCTAAAGGGAGAACACGTGATAGGTCTAACTAACGTGCATTTCGAAAAAGATAGACCTTGTGCAGCTTGTCAAGCAGGTAAACAAGTGGGAAGTGCTCATCACATCAAGAATGTGATGACTATGTCGAGACCCCTGGAGTTGCTGCATATGGACCTCTTCGGACCCGTCGCCTATCTAAGCATAGGAGGAAGTAAGTATGGTCTTGTTATAGTTGATGATTTTTCCCGCTTCACTTGGGTATTCTTTTTGCAGGATAAATCTGAAACCCAAGGGACCCTCAAGCGCTTCCTAAGGAGAGCTCAAAATGAGTTTGAGCTCAAGGTGAAGAAGATAAGGAGCGACAACGGGTCCGAGTTCAAGAACCTTCAAGTGGAAGAGTATCTTGATGAGGAAGGGATCAAGCACGAGTTCTCCGCTCCCTACACACCACAACAAAATGGTGTGGTAGAGAGGAAGAACAGGACGCTCATCGATATGGCGAGGACGATGCTTGGAGAGTTCAAGACTCCCGAGTGCTTTTGGTCAGAAGCCGTGAACAAGGCTTGTCACGCCATCAACCGGGTGTATCTTCATCGCCTCCTCAAGAAGACTTCGTATGAGCTTCTAACCGGTAACAAACCCAATGTTTCGTATTTCCGAGTTTTTAGGAGTAAATGCTATATTCTAGTGAAGAAGGGTAGGAATTCCAAATTTGCTCCCAAAGCTGTAGAAGGGGTTTTGTTAGGTTATGACTCAAATACAAAGGCGTATAGAGTCTTCAACAAATCATCGGGTTTGGTTGAAGTCTCTAGCGACGTTGTATTTGATGAGACTAATGGCTCTCCAAGAGAGCAAGTTGTTGATCTTGATGATGTAGATGAAGAAGACGTTCCAACGGCCGTGATACGCACCATGGCGATTGGAGATGTGCGGCCACAGGAACAAAAGGAGCAAGATCAACCTTCTTCCTCAATGATGGTGAATCCCCCAACTCAAGATGATGAACAGGTTCATCAAAAGGAGGCGTGTGATCAAGGGGGAGCACAAGATGATCATGTGATGGAGGAAGAAGCACAATCGGCACCTCCAACCCAAGTTCGAGCGACGATTCAAAGGAATCATCCCATCGACCAAATTTTGGGTGACATTAGCAAGGGAGTGACTACTCGTTCTAGATTAGTTAATTTTTGTGAGCATTACTCCTTTGTCTCTTCTATTGAGCCTTTCAGGGTAGAAGAGGCCTTGCTAGATCCGGACTGGGTGTTGGCCATGCAGGAAGAGCTCAATAATTTCAAGAGGAATGAAGTTTAGACACTGGTGCCTTGTCCCAAGCAAAATGTTGTGGGAACCAAGTGGGTGTTCCGCAACAAACAGGACGAGCACGGGGTGGTGACAAGGAACAAGGCTCGACTTGTGGCAAAAGGTTATGCCCAAGTCGCAGGTTTGGACTTTGAGGAGACTTTTGCTCCTGTGGCTAGGCTAGAGTCCATTCGTATTTTGCTAGCATATGCTGCTCACCATTCTTTCATGTTGTTCCAAATGGATGTGAAGAGCGCTTTCCTCAACGGGCCAATCAAGGAGGAGGTGTACGTGGAGTAACCCCCTGGCTTCGAGGATGAACGATACCCCGACCACGTATGTAAGCTCTCTAAGGCGCTCTATGGACTTAAGCAAGCCCCAAGAGCATGGTATGAATGCCTTAGAGACTTTTTAATTGCTAATGCTTTCAAGGTTGGGAAAGCCGATCCAACTCTTTTCACTAAGACTTGCGATGGTGATCTTTTTGTGTGCCAAATATATGTCGATGACATAATATTTGGTTCTACTAATCAAAAGTCTTGTGAAGAGTTTAGCAGGGTGATGACGCAGAAATTCGAAATGTCGATGATGGGCGAGTTGAACTACTTCCTTGGGTTCCAAGTGAAGCAACTCAAGGACGGAACATTCATCTCCCAAACGAAGTACACGCAAGACTTGCTAAAGCGGTTTGGGATGAAGGACGCCAAGCCCGCAAAGACTCCAATGGGAACCGATGGACACACCGACCTCAACAAAGGAGGTAAGTCCGTTGATCAAAAGGCATACCGGTCAATGATAGGGTCTTTACTTTATTTATGTGCTAGTAGACCGGATATTATGCTTAGCGTATGCATGTGTGCTAGATTTCAATCCGATCCAAGGGAGTGTCACATAGTGGCCGTGAAGTGAATTCTTAGATATTTAGTCGCTACACATTGCTTCGGGATCTGGTATCCAAAGGGGTCTAACTTTGACTTGATTGGATATTCAGACTCCGACTATGCTGGATGTAAGGTCGATAGGAAGAGTACATCAGAGACGTGCCAATTCTTAGGAAGGTCCCTGGTGTCATGGAATTCTAAGAAACAAACTTCCGTTGCCCTATCCACCGCTGAGGCCGAGTATGTTGCCGCAGGACAGTGTTGCACACAACTACTTTGGATGAGGCAAACCCTCCGGGACTTTGGCTACAATCTGAGCAAAGTCCCACTCCTATGTGATAATGAGAGTACTATCCGCATAGCGGACAATCCTATTGAGCACAGCCGCACAAAGCACATTGACATCCGGCATCACTTTTTGAGAGACCACCAGCAAAAGGGAGATATCGAAGTGTTCTATATTAGCACCGAGAACCAGCTAGCCGATATCTTTACCAAGCCTCTAGATGAGAAGACCTTTTGCAGGCTGCATAGTGAGCTAAATGTCTTAGATTTGCGGAACTTGGATTGATTTATAGCATACATGTGTTTATGCCTTGATCATGTTCCTTATTCATTTTGTTGTTTATTTATGGTCCTCAACTTGTACAAACACTCCCCGGACCTCACAAGTCCATTTGCAAGTGATGCACACATTAAGGGGGAGATGTGCTACAACTTGACCCTTTGAGACTAACCATGTGCTTGAGGTTTCTTAATTTAGTCTCAAAGGAGGTTTGAAAGGGAAAAGGTGGACTTGGACCATGAAAGACTTCCACTGCACTCCGATGAGAGGGTAACTTATTCCAAGTTCATCTCATGTACTCTTATTGCCTTTGTATTCTTACTTGAAGATTTTGGTAAGGTAATGGGGTTCCAGGGCCAAGATTGATCCCATTTTGGTGCTTGATGCCAAAGGGGGAGAAAATAAGGCCAAAGCAAGAAATGGATCAGCTACCACTTGAGAAATTTTGAAAATAGTAGAATAGAGCTTTTGGTTTGTCAAAACTCTCTTATTGTCTCTCTTGTCAAAAGTTGGCCTCTTGTGGGGAGAATGGTTGATTATGGGAAAAGGGGGGAGTTTTTGAAATCTTTGATCAATTTCTCTTGGAATACCTCTCTTTATGTCTCTACAAGTGAATTTGACTTAGAGATAGGAAATTGAGTTTGATTTGAAAAAACAAACCAAGTGGTGGCAAAGAGTGATCCATATATGCCAAATTTGAATCAAAACAATTTTGAGTTCTCATTTGTATTGATGTTGCACTTCTATTAGTTGCTTTTTGTTGTGTTGGCATAAATCACCAAAAAGGGGGAGATTGAAAGGGAAATGTGCCCTTGGGCCATTTCTAAGTATTTTGGTGATTGAGTGCCAACACAAGTGCTTAAGTGAAAATATATGCCAAATGTTGGACAAAGTGCAAATCAAGTCTAAAGGTATGTTTCTAGACTTAGTACATTGTTTTGAAGACTAATGCTCTGTGTCTAAGTAATGGAAACAGGAGAAATCGAATTGAAAAAGAGATGGCTTTGTACAGCCAAAGTCTGCTCAGTCTGGGTGCACCGGACTATCCGGTGGTACACCGGACAGTGTCCGGTGCGTCAGGCTGGCTCTGGCGAACTTGCTGTTCTCGAGACTTCGACGGTGGTGCACGGCTATAAATCACCGGACTGTCCGGTGGTGCATCGGACTGTCCGGTGAGCCGTTCACAGGCGAACTCGTCGCTCTCGGGAGATGATTAACAGTGTACGGCTATAATTCACCGGACTGTCCGGTGGTGCACCAGACTGTCCGGTGAGCCAACGGTCAGCCAGGCCAACGGTCGACCGAGGATTCCGCGCGTGACGTGTGGCTGAGCCAACGGTCACAAGGGGGCACCGGACTGTCTGGTGTGCACCAGACAGTGTCCGGTGCGCCAACGGCTCTGAATCTGCAACGATCGGCTTCGGCAAATAAGGAAGGAGATCCGCACCGAACAGTGTCCGGTGGTGCACCGGACTGTCCGGTGCGCCAGGCGACTAAAGGCAAGAATTGCCTTCCTGGAATGCTCTCAACGGCTCCTAGCTGCCTTGGGGCTATAAAAGGGACCCCTAGGCGCATGGAGGAGAACACCAAGCATTCCCCAAGCATTCTAAAGCACCAAGACCTCGATTCCGCGCATTTGATTCATTGTGATAGCATCTAGAGCTCTATTTGAGTTGTGAACTCGTCGGGTTGTGTTGTGAGCTCTTGTTGCGACTTGTGTGCGTGTTGTCGCTCTGATTTTGTGTCTTGTGTGTGTTGCTCATCCCTCCCTTACTCTGTGCTTCTTTGTGAACATCAAAGTGTAAGGGCGAGAGACTCCAAGTTGTGGAGATTCCTCGCGAGCGGGATATAGTGAACAAAGCAAAACACCGTGGTATTCAAGTGGGTATTTGGACCGCTTGAGAGGGGTTGATTGCAACCCTCGTCCGTTGGGACGCCACAACGTGGAAGTAGGCAAGTTTTGTACTTGGCCGAACCACGGGATAAACCACTGAGTCTATCTGTGTTGATCTTCGTGTGGTTGTTGTGTTTTGCAAGAACTCCTCTCTAGCCACTTGGCTTCATTGTGCTAACGATTAATCAAGTTTTTGTGGCTTTAAGTTTAAGTTTTTACAGGATCACCTATTCATCCCCCCTCTAGGTGCTCTCAAGGACCGACGATGAGAAGGGCAAGTCGCTGCGGCGTACAATCCCTTGCTGCATCATGGCGGCGCACTGGCGTTCTAGCTCGTCTTTTTGGGTAGCTGGATACCGGTATGGCCGGACTACCACAGGCTGTGCGCCCGGCTTCAAGGTGATGCGGTGGTCATGGGCGTGCTACGGTGGCAGACCGGTTGGTTTGGCGAAGATGGAGCTGTAGGAGTCCAGGAGCGCGCCGAGGAGCTGCTCGCTCGCCACAGTGGCGCTGATGGTTGTGGGCCTGGAAGCAGGGATACCGGTCCAACAGATCGGGCACCCTTGGAAGTGGAATGTCATGCGCCGGCTGCCTAGGTCCCACACAATAGGACCTAGCGCGCCTAGCCACCGTGTGCCGAGGACAAACGTCGTACCCGGCCAGCGGCATGACATAGAGATCGGTCGGGAACGGGGTTCCGTCGATGGCAAGGGGGGCGTCACGGAGGACCCCGGCGCAGGTGACACGCTCGCCGTTGGCGACCATGGCGATGAGATGTGGCCACTGGTGAAGGGGCAGTCCTGTGCGCCGCGTCGCTGCCTCCGGAGATGAAGTTGTGGGTGCTACCGAAGTCGAGGAGGGCGACGAGCGAGGCGGCACCAAGCGCGACGGTGATCTGCATGGTGTCAGCCATAGGTACCCCAGCCAGGTCCTACAGGGAGAAACAGGGGGCTTCACCGTCAGCGTCCGGGGCCGCTTTGTTGGCGTCTTCAATCTCCACGCCCTCCATGAAAAAATACGCCTGCAAAACCGGTTGTGTCCACGCGTGTATTTTTCATTGCAGTTAAAACATAGGCCCATGCGGCGTCGCTCTGCCATCTCGTCTGGGTTGAGGCGCCGTTGGTTGCCCTCGCCGTGGCCTTGCTGGGCGGCCATCGGTGGTGCAGGGAGCACCAGCAGCTGTTAGGGCGTTGGAAGCGCTGGATGTGGCGGCGGTGCGGGCAGTATACCGCGCGGGGGCGCTCGAGGTGCAGGCTGCACCAGTCGATCGGCCTCCATCAACTCCACTTGGCGTGTCAGGCCCATAGCGGCCGCGAGCGACTCTGGACTGTGGATGCGGACGACATGACTGAGTGGTGGTAGCAGGCCGCCGGTGAAGAGCTGGATGCGCTGGTGTTCGTCGAGACGACCGGCGCGAGGGAGAAGGGCCTGGAATCGATTTGCATATTCTTCCATGGTCCTTGTGCGCCTGCACTCTGCGAGCTCGTACAGTTGGGGCGATCGGAGGGGAGGTGTAACACCCCGGGTGTTACTGTAACTAAAACTTGAGCATGACATCATAAACATTGGCATTGCATATGTTTTACACACCTAGAGTGCATTCACTAGGTAAAAATTTCAAACAAGTGTATTGTTTTTGGTGTTTTGCAAATAGGACCCTGGATAGGGAACCTGACCCTAAATAAGGCTCAAAGGGGTAAAACATAACCCAAGGTGAGAAAACCTAAAGGCTTTAGGGAAGAGTCATAAAATGTCCCCAAAAACAAAGTTGAATCACATTTATACCCCTGGGATACCAAAAATTTCAATTAGAACCCTGGAAAACCCTAAATCCAAACCCTAGGGGCATATGTGCAAAATTAGCCCACTTTTGGACTAAAGTGCAAAAACCAAGTCAAGTAAGTATCTTAAGTCATTTGGTTCACAAATGTGTGGACTTGTAAGCCAAATATTGGATTTTGGACTTAAATGCAAAATGGACCTCAATTAGGTTCTATTCTAAGTCTGAAATTCAGTGTTGAGGGATCAACTTTGGAGCATTATATCTTTCAAATTCTAGGGTTTTTGCCCTAGGTCACCACATAAAAGTTATAGAGCAAACTAAGGAGAACAACTTTGCTTAAGGTTGTAAGTCCACTTATTGAGAAAAATCCAGAGATAATTAAGCCTAAAGATTGGCTATCAGGCTGATTCAGTCTGAAATTCTGATGTTCAGTGTAACAGAGCCAACATCGAGTATGAATTCAACTTTGATTCAGTGCTCAAATGAGTTCAAGCCCTATAGCCGAATTATTGCTGGTTTATAGCTCTACAAATTTGCTGCAGAGCCCCAGATAGGTTGCTATGGAAATTTGAGAGAAAACATGACCTAAATATGATCTGTTAGGTGCTCTGATGAGGTCTCGCCATGGTACAGTGCCCGCTGAAGATCAGACCGACAGCGCGGCTGACTTACCGCCAGCGACCGATTGCCGCCGTGATTCGTGCGACAGCCGGCCCGACTTGTGCTCAGGGTAAGTGGACAACGCTTGGAGATCACCGCCGTGGATAAGCTCCAGCCGTTAAAGAACTCCGACCACCGTACTGTGTCACCGCGGTGGAAGCCGATAAGAACGCCGGTGATAGCCGTCGTCCGACCTTGCGTCGCGTGTCCGAGTCTTTCCACCGCGCCACCGTGACTCCCTATAGCAGTCCCATCATCGCCGGTGAGCTCGCCACGACCGTGGACACGCACTCACGCGCGCCTGGTTCTTCTTCACCTCCGACCGCCGTGCGTCAGTGCCCAAATTCGCGATCACCGCACACGGACTCTATAAATTGAGCCCTCCCCTAGCTGCGTAACATCATCATCCACCCAGCCACCGCTAATCGCTAGCAGTCCTTCGCTAGAACTTGCAAATTTTGGATTCGCCCCAAATCCACTCTCCGCCACCGTGAACTCGCCTCACCGCGGCCAGCCTTCCCCAGGTCTGCTCATTCCCTTCTCGTTCCTGTTCTAGCACCCTTACATGTTGGTGATGCTCCCTAACCCCTTTAATCGAACCGAACCGCCAGGGATCGTCGGGAACACAACGTTCTAGCCGCCATGCTCTCGGTTACCGTGGCCAGAGCTCCTTAGTTGGTCTTAGATGCAATTGAGTTGGGGGAAAAGCTTAGGATAGGTCCGATTTGGTGTCTGTCGCTCGGGAGCGCCGGTCATCGCCTCAATCGGCCGGTACAGTGGCTCACCGGAGTGCGGCTGTGTTCACCGACGTCGTGGATCTCAAGATGTGAAGAATTAGAAGCCTGGGGACTTATCTGCAATATGTCAGTGACTTAGTGCAATAGTGATTGGACCTATTTCTATTTAGCCGGTAAAGCCGAGGACCTTTCTGCGAAGACGTCAGCACGGGCGCCTTTCTCCTCTGAACTGGGCTGCTGGCCTGAAATCAGCCCAGTACTATTCACCAGTTTTCCTTTTCTTTTATTTCCAGAGCTAAAACAATTATAGAAAAAAGTAGAAAAATGGTAAAATTGTGAAACTAATTTTCCTAGACTTCTTATTTTCCATAGAATATAATAAAAATAGTTTTATGATTTTTAGATCAAATAAGGAATTTTAAGGCATTTTAAGTAGTTTAAAGAAGTAGTTCTAGATTTTTAGAAAATGGATAATAATCCCAAAAATGCTCAAAGTTTTTATATGAACTCCCCACATTATTTAGAAGCCTTGGGTAGAGTATGAATTGATTTGGACCTTTTTTGATCACCAAACCCCAAAACACCCCCCTGCCCTGTGAACTCCTTTACTGACTCCGGGAACCCTAAGTTCTCGGAGTTCCGTGAAGGAAAATTGTATTCAAGACTTAGATAATAAGTTTATATTATCTTTGCACTCTCATGAGCACTACATGGCATTCATTCTTATACATATGTATGGTTATGATTAGAACACGAAGAAGAAGTGGAAGCCACTGAAGAGCAAGTACCACCACCCTTGGAAACACAGGCTGAGAACTGTTTCTACTTCGATATTTGTGGATCTGAGCCTGACTCACCCATAAACAAAGGCAAGCCCCGGTGCATTTGCCACCCCTCCTTGTGTTTTACAAATCTTTATCACTTGCTTGATGCATTAGGTGATAGGAGTTGATTGCTAAAACAATTCCTGCATTACCTTCCTTGGATTTGATTACCTTCCTTGAAATCCCTGTTTTACAAAAGATTTTGGATGCTTAGCCTTGCTTTAGAAAAACAAAATGTCTTGTTTTCACAAAAGATGATGTGGCAAAAGTGGGTGGGATGTTTTCAAAAATAGAACTTGATGGTGAATCCATCACGGCCGTGATGGATTCGACATCGGAAAAGATGTACCTCTGTCAGGTACCAACCTTTGGGGTTAAATGATTAAGCTGAGACCGGGCGGGTGACTTGCACGAGAAAGAGAGTCTCGGTGTAGTGTCTCCGTCTGAGTCGATTAAGGACCTTGTCGATGTAGGCTTGATGATCGAGGACCCTTTAACTGGTCACGTGCCTCGTCATGGGTAAGCCTTGCCTCAGGCAGACTAAGGCCAGAATAAGATAACACGGAATGGGCGTGGAGCGGTGGCGAGAGTAGCGTGTACCCTCCGTGGCAAGAGGCTGGACGGTGGTGTATCTGTGCTCTCGGTTCGCGTGAACCTGATCTGGTCTTAAGAAACCTGGTGGCGGGTTGACATATGCAAGGGTTAAGTGCTACATATGTCGTGTGATTGGAGATCCTCAGCTGAGTATAATCGATTCGGATCGCCGTACCTTCGCGGTTATGAAGACTTGGTCACTGCCCTACACGTAGCAATCCAGTAAAGATGAAGGATGAATTAAGAACTTGGCTAGTTCAGGATAAGTGTTTGAACTAGGTTAGAGAGAACTCTAGAGATAAGTAAGTTTACTTAACCTGACAATAAAATTGGATTTTAAGGATCCACTCCTAGTAAGCTTATCTGCAAAACAGAGTCCTTGATTCATGATAAACCATACCTTGACTCCCTCTAGCCAGCATACCCTTGAGAGTCTTTTCCTTAGTCGGGTAAGACTTGCTGAGTAATTCCATACTCAGGGTTTATTCCCCCGTTGTTTTTAGGTGAGGAGACAACAAACTTTTGTTGTTTTTGTACCAAGGTGGTGAAAAGTGAAGATAATCAAGAATGAAGCTGTCGGAGGACCGGGTCCTCCTTAAAAACTTTTGTGTAAAGAACTTAATGGGAGGAGTTTTTGCCTCCCGGGTATTGTAATAATACTTTTCAGCACTCGCTCTATACTCTGGTCTGTATTAACTGACTTACTCTTACTTTTCAATAAAATGTAAGTTTATGTAATTACTTCCGCATTTCCGCATCTCCGATGAACATATTGTCTGTCAGACGGGTGAAATGTTCCTGGAAAGGTAAGGAAAAAGATACCGAACCTATCAAGTAGTCAGGGGCACCTACAGGGTTGTCTGAGGTCCGAGGGACAAGGACAACTGTAGGTGGGCCTAATTACTTGGGAGGTTCCGTCACAGCTGGTATCGGAGCGTAGCCCTTCTTGGCAGATCTTATGTAGCATCTTCAAAAAGATTTTCTTAAACTTACCTAGGAAAATTTCTTCTCTTCTTACCTAAGCATCTCTGATGAGTTTATTTCAAAGACCAGATAGGAAGAGTGCAATGTATAAAAGGTTGAATCAACTAAGGTTTATTCTGTAGTTATTCATGCATCATGCTAAGAATTGTACTAATAAATTTCCCCCTTAGAATATGCCGCCGCGTACAAGGAAGACGGCACGAAAGCATACTGGACCTATCGGTGTGCCTCGACACCAACTTGCCCCACGGGAGCAAGATAGCAGTAGCGGGAGCAACGATCCAATTGGTGATCTCGAAGCTCGCATGAATCAACTTCAAACAGAGTTACACCGCAGGACCAATTTATGGGTTGCGGATGGCGACCGAATAAATGAATTAAGAAGTTACATCCGCACCCTGCAAGATCAACTTGCTGATCGAGATTTGGCGCTTGATTGGGCGGTACAGTCTCGTTCAGTAGCTTGGGCTAAGGAAGCAAAGGCTCGAGCACGAGTCGAAGAACTTAGCACTGCTATTGATAACTTGCAGGTATATTGCAATACTTTACATGAGGAAGTTCATGTACTGTATTTGCAATTACACCCAAATGTCCCTGCGGATCCCGTCAGGTCAGAAGTCGGACCCTCGCATACTGCGGGAGAAGCGTTTGGTGGGGATTTAGACCTTTTTAGGCCCCCTCCTTCTATGAGGCTGGTCGATGAATGGTCTCCCACACCTGACGACGAAGCTGCCAAAAGCAATCAGAAGCAGGAGTAGTAGTGTAGCTTGTAGAACTAGAAGTAGTATGTTGTATAATAGGTTGAACTATTGTATAATGGGTAATGTATCCTGTTGTATAACATCGAGTCTGTATCATTACTTTTGATAGTAATGTAAAATGGAAGGTTTCTCTGGCATATTATGTTTACTTCAAATGTTCTTTGCCTCAGATGCCTACCAGGACTCGAGGACAGGATGCAGCAGGAACTTCTGGGGGAAGGGATGTTACCCCAAATCCACCTCCGGTTCCTCCCACATTGGCCGAGGCGATTGCCGCCTTGGTGAACACAACTGCAGACAATACCCGCTTTCTTAGAGAAATGGCGGGCCAACAATTCCAGCAGCAGGGAGGAAGGGGTTATCAGCAAGGTCCCCGAGAGACCACATATCTGGATTTCTTTGAAACCCGTACACCACTATTTGTCAAGGCTGAGGACCCGTTGGAAGCTGATGAGTGGATACAGGTTATTGAACAAAAATTTGGTCTTCTCCGCTGTTCAAAGACACAGAAGTCGTTGTTCGCAGCGCAACAACTGCGCGGCCCTGCCAATACTTGGTGGGGGAATTTTGTGGCTATTCAACCTGTCAACCATCAAGTCACATGGGAAGAATTTAAAGTGGCCTTCCGCGAGCACTACATACCCGAAGGTGTTCTGCATATGAAGCAAGAAGAGTTCATGAAGCTAAAACAAGGAGGAGATACCGTCAATCAGTATCTCAACAAGTTCAATCACCTATCGCAGTATGCTATTGATCAGGTGAATACTGATTTAAAGAAGAAGAACTGCTTTATGAGGGGTTTGAATGACTGATTGCAGAGAAAAATGGCCACCTGCATAGATCTCACGTATGGAAAGGCTGTCAGCACAGCCCTATCTGTTGAAGCAAAATATGCAGGTTCCGGGAAGAACAAGGGATTTGGTGGTGAGAAGCCTAATCAGGGCCAGGCAAAGAGGCAATGGTTTGTGATCCGGCCTTCTAGCCAAAATCGCTCTTTTTCTCGATCGCCCTCATTTCCCTTCAAGCAGCCAATCATTATTCACCCCAACAATGCCCCACTACCCCAAATCAGCCGGGTGCCCCAGGCACTCGATTCCCTGCTTTGCCCAGCTCCTCAACCGAGTGTTTTAATTGTGGCAAGTCTGGACATTTCATCAAAGACTGCCCATATCCCAAGCAGAATCAATCAAATGCTCAGCAAGGATCTGGGAAATCAGCTCAGCCCAAGGGAAATAATGTGGGGAAGAATGCAAAGAAGACGGGGCAGGTATACTATACTCAAGTGGCCACTACAGCGGAAGGTGAACCGGTGATGATGGGTATGTTTCTCGTGGCCAGTCACCCTGCAATTATTCTTTTTGATTCTGGTGCTTCGCATACATTTATTAGCAAAGCATTTGTGGAGCAACATCACATTTCATGCCATGAATCAAAAGAAGGATTTAAAATTCATTCACCTGGGGGATACATTTTTACTAGAGAAGTGGCCTATGAAGTGCCAGTAACAATGGCCGAACGGAACTTTCCTGCTAACATGATTGTTATGAAAGGCCAGGATATAGATGTGATTTTGGGTATGAATTGGTTAACCCAACACAAGGCAATTCTCAACACTGAACTCAGAACCGTCAGGTTGAGCTATAATCAAGAAGAGATTCTTTTATCCATCCCCGTAACCAATCCAGCCAAAGCTTCTGGTAGAATATATGAAGCCATTGTACTGGAGATCAAGGATATTCCGGTAGTATGTGAGTTTCCAGATGTATTTCCGGAAGATTTGCCTGGACTGCCCCCTGAGAGAGATGTAGAATTTGTAATTGAGTTAAAGCCCGGTACGGCTCCCATTTCCCGAAGATCGTACCGTATGCCCCCTAATGAGTTGGCGGAATTGAAGATTCAATTACAAGATCTACTAAATAAGGGATTCATCCGGCCAAGCTCGTCTCCATGGGGTTGCCCCGCCATTTTCATTAAGAAGAAGGATCAAACCTTACGAATGTGCGTGGATTATCGACCCCTGAATGAGGTCACCATCAAGAACAAGTACCCTCTTCCAAGGATCGACATCTTATTTGATCAACTGACTGGGGCGAGGGTATTTTCCAAAATTGATCTCAGATCGGGCTATCACCGAATCCGTATTCGGCCCGAGGATATACCGAAGACCGCGTTCACTACGCGGTATGGTTTATTTGAATATCTAGTAATGTCTTTCGGGCTAACAAATGCTCCTGCCCACTTCACCTATTTGATGAACTCGGTGTTTATGCCCGAGTTGGACAAGTTCGTGGTGGTCTTCATCGACGATATCTTGATATACTCTAAAAATGAAGAGGAGCATGCTCAACATCTACGGATTGTATTGACGCGCCTGAGGGAACATCAGTTGTATGCCAAGTTCAGTAAGTGCGCGTTCTGGCTGGAGGAAATTCAATTTTTGGGGCACGTGTTATCTGTCAAGGGAATTGCGGTAGATCCTAGCAAAGTCAAGGATATTTTGGAGTGGAAACCTCCAACCACTGTTCACCAAGTCCGGAGTTTTCTTGGACTAGCTGGATATTATCGCAGATTCATACCAGATTTTTCTAAGCTTGTGAAGCCAATCACAGGTTTATTAAAGAATGACGTTAAATTCAATTGGTCTTCTAAATGTAATGAAGCCTTTGAGCAATTGAAGACATTATTAACCACTGCTCCGGTATTGGCTCAACCGGACATCACTAAGCCTTTTGATGTATACTGTGATGCATCAGGCAGTGGACTCGGTTGTGTATTAATGCAAGAGGGCCGAGTAATTGCATATGCCTCAAGGCAGTTGCGCCGACATGAGGAGCATTACCCAACTCATGATCTGGAGCTAGCTGCTGTGGTTCATGCCCTGAAAATTTGGCGTCACTATCTGCTGGGAAATATTTGTCATATTTATACAAATCATAAAAGTTTGAAGTATATCTTCATCCAGTCAGAATTGAATATGAGGCAAAGGCGATGGCTTAAGCTTATTAAGGACTATGAACTAGAAATTCACTATCACCCAGGCAGAGCCAATGTTGTGGCAGATGCACTGAGCCGTAAGACTTCCTGCCACTGTATTATGGCGAAAACCTCTGACAACACTTTATGTCAAGAGATGGAAAAGCTAAACCTGGGGATGGTTCAACAAGGAACCTTGCATCAGTTAAAGCTTGAGTCAATCATTTTGCAAAAGATAATTGATGCTCAAAAGGATAATTTGGGTATGAAGCACATACGGGAGAAAATAAGGGCTGGAACAGCCAAATGTTTCAAGGAAGACGATCAAGGTGTGATATGGTTCAATAACCGCATAGTCGTGCCGAAGAACGAAGAACTCCGCCAGCAAATCTTAGATGAAGCGCATCTTAGTCGCTATTCTATTCATCCGGGAAGCACTAAGATGTATCATGATCTAAAGCAGCAATACTGGTGGACGAAGATGAAAATTGAAATTGCACGCTATGTGGCTAAGTGTGACACTTGCAGACGTGTCAAAGCCATACACATGAAAACTGCTGGTCCATTACAACCTTTGCCGATCCCAACATGGAAATGGGAAGATATAAGTATGGACTTCATCGTGGGATTGCCCAGGACCGCAAAAGGGAATGACTCTATTTGGGTTATCATTGATCGACTTACCAAGATCGCCCACTTCCTCCCGGTCAAAGTAAAATATCCCGTCATTACCTATGTGGAGTTATACATTGCTCGTATTCTTAGTCTGCATGGTGTTCCGAAGACCATAGTGTCGGATCGTGGACCTCAATTTGTAGCCAAGTTTTGGGAAGCACTTCACAAATCCTTGGGTACTAAGTTGCTCCATAGTTCGGCATATCATCCTCAAACCAATGGGCAGACTGAGAGGATTAATCAAGTACTCGAAGATATGTTGCGAGCATGTATTCTGGACTTTTCCCCAAAATGGGATGAATGTTTGCCTTTGGCGGAGTTTTCATACAATAACAGTGTCGGCGTTCCGAGACCGGGGGGTCCCCGAGCCGACGAGTGAGTGTGCCGCGTGCCCCAGCCCAGATGGGTCGAGCGCGTGGGCGAGCGCGAAAGGGGGAGAGAGAGGGAGAGCGAGGTGGCCGGAGCCGGGTCGTGAGGGAGTCGGAGAATTCCCGCGGCCTTCGTGTTCGCCCCGCGCCCAGGTCGGGTGCGCTTGCAGTAGGGGGTTACAAGCGTCCGCGCGAGGTGAGGGGAGCGGGCGGCCCCGAGAGAGCGCCTGCCCCTGCCCTTCGTCCCCGCGAGGCCAACCTTCTCTAAGAAGGCCCTGGTCCTTCCTTTTATAGTCGTAAGGAGAGGATCCAGGTGTACAAAATGGGGGTGTAGCAAGGTGCTACGTGTCTAGCGAGGGAGAGCTAGCGCCCTAAGTACATGCCAAGGTGGCAGCCGGAGAGATCTTGGCACCCTGTTGGTGCGGCGTCGTGGCTGTTGGAGAAGCAGTGGAGCTTGACGGAGGGACAGCTGTTGGAACAGTTGTACTCTTGCTGACGTCTTCCTGCTTTCGTAAGGGAGCTGAGAGCCGCCGTCGTCATGGTCTAGTGAGGCGCCATCATTGCCTATCTGGCGGAACTGGCCAGATGGGACGCCGGTCTTGTTCTCTGCGACCCGAGTCGGCTCAGGGCAGGGTGATGATGACGCTTCCTGTTGACGTGGCGGTCTTGTGTCCTAAGTCGGGCGACGTGGAGGCTCCTCCGAAGTCGAGGTCGAGTCCGTCCTGCAAGACAGAGGCCGAGCCCGAACTCCTGGGTCGGGCGAGGCGGAGGTCGTTCGGCAGGGGCCGAGGCGGAGTCCGAGCCCTGGGTCGGGCGAGGCGGAGGTCGTCGTCTTCCGGGGCCTTAGCCCGAGTCCGAGCCCTGGGTCGGGCGAGGCGGAGTTCGCCGTCTTCCGGGGCCTTGGCCCGAGTCCGAGCCCTGGGTCGGGCGGAGCGGAGTTCGCCGTCTTCCGGGGCCTTAGCCCGAGTCCGAGCCCTGGGTCGGGCGGAGCGGAGTTCGCCGTCTTCCGGGGCCTTAGCCCGAGTCCGAGCCCTGGGTCGGGCGGAGCGGAGTTCGCCGTCTTCCGGGGCCTTAGCCCGAGTCCGAGCCCTGGGTCGGGCGGAGCGGAGTTCGCCGTCTTCCGGGGCCTTAGCCCGAGTCCGAGCCCTGGGTCGGGCGAGGTGGAGTTCGCCGTCTTCCGGGGCCTTAGCCCGAGTCCGAGCCCTGGGTCGGGCGAGGCGGAGTTTCCTCTGGCGCTTTTGGCCAAGCCTGGCTACCCGTCAGTCTTACCTTTTGCGTTGAAGGCCCCAGGGATTTGGTCGGTTGGCGCGGTGATTTAGTCAGGGTTACTTCTTATCGAAGGCGGGGCCTCGGGCGAGCCGGTGATGCGTCTGCCGTGAAAGAGGAGACCTCAGGCGAGACGGAGTCATCTCAGGGTCGGCTGCCCTCGCCCGAGGCTAGGCTCGGGCGTGGCGTGACCAAGTCGCTCGTATGGACTGATCCCTGACTTAATCAAACCCATCAGGCCTCTGCAGCTTTATGCTGATGGGGGTTACCAGCTGAGAATTAGGCGTCTTGAGGGTACCCCTAATTATGGTCACCGACAGTAGCCCCCGAGCCTCGAAGAGGGTGTTAACACTCGCTTGGAGGCTTGCGTCGCACTTTTTTGCAAGGGGACCAGCCTTTCTCGGTGGTACTTGGTTCCGGTGGGTGCGCGCGAGCGCACCCGCCGGGTGTAGCCCCCGAGGCCTCGGAGGAGTGGTTTCACTCCTCCGAGGTCTTAATGCCTTGCGTAATGCCTCGGCTGGTCTGGCGGTTCCCTCATGCGAGCAGGGCGTAGCCCAGGTGCACTGTCGGGGCCCAAGTTCTCGGGCTGGTATGTTGACGCTGTCAACGGTTCGGCCGGAGCCGGGTGTGCGAGAGCAGCCCCCGAGCCTCCGCACGGAGCGAGAGGACGGTCAGGGACAGACTCGGCTTTTTTATATACGCCCCTACGTCGCCTTTCCGCAAGGAGGAGGGGGGGAGTGCGCCATGTTACCCTCGATGGGCACCGAACATGGTGTCTCCGGTGAGCTGCGATCGGGTAATCCGAGTGGACGTCCGTGCCCCGTTCGTTGGGGGTCGGCTAGGGGCCCGGAGGCACGCCCAAAAGTACCTGCGGGTGATCTGCCGGACCCGGTCCCCTGGCGACGGGGTCCGAGGGCTCGTTGCCTCCCTCCGATGGGATTCCGTTACAGAGTCGTTCCCGCTGGTCTCGGAAATGTCCTAGGGTACCTCGGGAGCGCAGCCCGAGCCTTGGTTATGTATCGAACGTACCCCTGGTCATCCCTCGCTCGGCGTCTGGGGCGACTGTGAACCCTTCGACAGGCCAGCCTTCGAACCCCTGATCAGTAGGGGGCACGGAGCCCGAGTAGCCTGAGGCGGTCGTGGAACCTTTCGGGGGCCGACCTTCAAACCCCTGACCAGTAG
The DNA here is from genome assembly GCA_029449295.1 of Zea luxurians. Classification (NCBI taxonomy): domain Eukaryota; kingdom Viridiplantae; phylum Streptophyta; class Magnoliopsida; order Poales; family Poaceae; genus Zea; species Zea luxurians. The sequence continues at coordinate 166,324,956 of JAOPSE010000002.1, forward strand.
TGGGTGTCGGGCCCACGCGATCTGAGGCGGCTGTTGAACCCTTCGGGGGGCCAGCCTTCGAACCCCTGATCAGTAGGGAGGCTCGGAGCCTAGTTCCTTCACGGGGAAGGATCCCTTTGGGGTTATCCCCCTTCTCGGTCCCTGTTGCAAGAGATAGAGAAAGAAGGAAAAGGGAAAAAGGATTCGAAATTGAACGTCGTGGCGTACCTTTTTTGGCGTGGTTGTTTTGGCGAAGGCGAAACGTCGCCAGCCGCTCCCGCCCGTAGCGCTGTCCGTCGAGCCGCGGAGTTAATGCGCCGGGGTGAGTAGTTGGCGAGGTTTCCGTTGCGCGTGCGCGAGCCGTTCGAGGTACGGGTCACGGGCGCGTCGTCTTCACACTGTGAGAGGGGGTTCTCTTGCTGCCTCCGGATGGGACATGAGCTTGGCAGATGGCGTGACCGCTGCTCTCGCGCGCCTGCCACCGTTATTACTGCCGGCCCATTTTTGACCGCGTTTGACCACTGCGCCAGGCTGGCGCCGCTGGGTCGCGGGCTGGGTCGCCTTGAATCGCGGTATCGGTTCCGCAATCGAGGAGGTGCGGTGGTGGAGCGAGTGGCACAGCGGCTCGCATGCAGCAACCGGCGCGCCAGTTGCACGACGCGTGGGCTTGAGCCGTCGCGCTGGCCTGTCAGGAGTCGGAGAGGCGCGTCCACTTGGCGCGGTTGCATGCCGCCTGCATGGCCGCCTGCCCCTTTCGCCCGCCGGTCTGGGCGAGAGTGGAGGATTGCTTGTAACCGCTGGGTGGTTGCGTGCGTCGTGCGCGACGGTTCGGCTTCTTCTTAGAGCCGGTCTGCATGACAGGCGGGCCCCAGCCCCCGCACCGCAGGGGAGGAATTTGGAGGCGTGTTGGAGAAGACTCAGCCCGTGACGGTTGAGGGTGCAAGCAGGGGGAGTTGCCTTCAAAAGGAGGGTGACCCCCTTCGTAAGGCGACCATGTCTCCTTCTTCCCCTATGCATTGTGTCTCTCCGTCTTCCAGGCCCCCGGATGGGGGAAACCGCCGTCTTTTCGCCCCATCGTTGGAGGAACGCAACTCCGTGGGAGTTGGTACCTTTCAGCCATCGTTCGGCTTCAAGGATTTTCATCATGCAGCCCGGCTGCACCCCTCCACCGGCGGTCACCCAGGGCGGTGACCTCCGGCTTGGTGATGGGGGAAAGCGAGCCGGGCTGCGGCCTCTGCCCCTCCCTCAGCCTCAAGGATTTTCATCACCAGGCCAAGAGGGAGGACGAGGCGAGTCAGGGAGCTGTCTCCGTGTGGGTCGGTTGCCCTCTTCTTCCCCGTGCGCCTGGGGGAGAACGGCATCCTCCAGCTTCACGGAGACTTCCTCCAGCCATGTCGGAAGTGGCGGGTCCCGAGGCGTCGGCGGACGGAAGTGGCTTCTCTACCGATGAGATTGCCCATTCCGTCCGTAGCCCTGGGTCTCCGTCTCCCGGCCTGAATGGCTGGCTCTCGTCCTCGGGGGGTGAGAGTTTTTCCGCCGCCCCGCAGGCCCGCCCCTATCGAGTGGGGTTGTTCGTACCTGCGGGGGGGAACCGGAGTTCCGTTTGTAATGGCACTTCGAGTGCCGGGTTTTTTGTTCATTTCGGCTTTCGGGGCCTGAACATGTATGTAACTACGGCGCGGAGCCGTGTTTTTTCCTCATTTCCGAGCACTAAGACTCGTCTGCTGATTGTCCGAACCGCTTCACCAAGCATGAGTCGCCCCGTGTCAAGGTGACGAGTGAGGTATCCGTATCCCGGAGGCGTAGGAGTCCCTCGGCTCGGTCGGCCCTGTTGTCTGAGGCTCCTCTAGCTTAGTTAAAGAGACCCCTCGGCCGCTCTTCGACGAGCCGAGGCCAGGGGTAGCGATATCAGCACGAGCAGAGGCGGAGTTGGCTCGGAAATGAAACCTGGTCGGCCGGAGCCTAGCCGGGTTGTCCGTGGGCAGGATTGTCGTCGGAGTTGCTCAGCCGAGGCTTCGGATCGAGCTGGCGCCCTTGGAAGGCGGTCGGCCAAGGCCCCGGAGGTGGCCGGCCGAGCCGTCCGCTCGGGACGGGTTCTCGGAGAAGTCCCTGGCGGAGATTGCTCGAGCGTGGTGATGACGTCGTCCTTCGGGGCGGAGGCCCTCGGACCGCGTCGCCGTCCGAGGCTAGGTCGGGCCTTGCCGAAGGTGTTGTCGACGCCGAGGGTGTCATCGCCCTCTTCCAGCGTCAAGATCCGAGCCTGCAGGGTCAAATCGTCTTGTAGCGTGGGCCTTGCGGCCGTCGAGGCCAGAACACACACCCTTGCTGTGTTATAAAGCTGCGTCTCTTTTCCTCTTGTTTCGAGTATCTGGACTTTCCGTCGGTAGCAGGGATGTTAGTGCGAGCAAGAGTTGCTTCTCGCGGAAGGTGACGAGTGAGGTATCCGTATCCCGGAGGCGTGGGAGTCCCTCGGCTCGGTCGGCCTTGCCGCTTACGTGTACTTTTACCCGTCCATGAGGCCCTGTCACCGACTCGGTCTAGAAGGCTCGAAGAATCGCTTCGACAGAAGAGCTTCCGTACGTAAAGACTCGTTCGATCCGCGGATTCACCTTATCCGAGCGCGAGTTACTTATCGCAGAAGGTGATGAGTGAGGTATCCGTATCCCGGAGGCGTAGGAGTCCCTCGGCTCGGTCAGCCTTGGCTGCTTACGTGTACCCCGTCGTTTCCGGGACCCACTTTTCGAAGTAGTCAAAAAGCACGAAAGATGTTCTGGTGAAAGAGATTTTTTTTGTTCGAGGAAAGTTTTGACGTAGAGGGGGTTTCCCCCCTTTTAGCCCCCGAGGGAGGGTCGGGCTTTTGCCGAGGCGAGGCCGACCCTTCCTTGTTGACTAAACTTTGCGTGGGTGCGAGGTATATGAACAACTTGGAAACATCTTAAGGGTAGAAGCAACGTAGCTGTTGGATGTTCCAAGCGTTGCCGTAGACCTCGCCTTGACTGTTGGCCAGCTTGTACGTTCCGGGCTTCAGAACTTTGGCGATGATGAACGGCCCCTCCCAGGGGGGCGTGAGCTTGTGCCTCCCTCGGGCGTCTTGCCGCAGCCGAAGCACCGGGTCGCCCACCTGGAGGTCTCGGGGTCGGACCCCTCGGGCGTGGTAGCGTCGCAGGGACTGCTGGTACCGCGCCGAGTGTAGTAAGGCCCTGTCCCGAGCCTCATCCAGCTGGTCCAGCGAGTCTTCTCGGCTAGCTTGGTTGCTTTCTTCGTTGTAGGCCCTCGTCCTCGGGGAGCCGTATTCCAGATCCGTGGGCAGGACGGCCTCGGCCCCGTAGACCAGGAAGAACGGCGTGAAACCCGTGGCTCGGCTCGGCGTCGTCCTCAGGCTCCAGACCACCGAGGGGAGTTCCTTCATCCATCGCTTGCCGAACTTGTTGAGATCATTGTAAATTCGAGGCTTGAGTCCTTGTAAGATCATGCCGTTGGCGCGCTCTACTTGCCCATTCGACATGGGATGAGCTACGGCGGCCCAGTCCACCCGGATGTTGTGATCTTCGCAAAAATCCAAGAATTTTTTGCCGGTGAACTGGGTGCCATTGTCAGTGATGATGGAGTTCGGGACCCCGAAGCGATGGATGATGTTGGTGAAGAACGCCACCGCCTGCTCGGACCTGATGCTGTTCAGGGGTCGGACCTCGATCCACTTGGAGAATTTGTCGACGGCGACCAGCAGGTGCGTGTAGCCCCCGGGCGCCTTCTGCAAGGGGCCGACGAGGTCCAGACCCCACACAGCGAAGGGCCAGGTGATGGGTATCGTCTGCAGAGCCTGAGCGGGCAGGTGGGTCTGCTTCGCATAGAATTGGCACCCTTCGCAGGCGCGGACAATTCTAGTGGCGTCAGCCACCGCCGTTGGCCAGTAGAAGCCTTGGCGGAAAGCGTTCCCGACGAGGGTTCGAGGTGCTGCATGATGACCGCAAGCCCCCGAGTGTATTTCCCGCAGGAGTTCCTAACCTTCAGCGATGGAGATACATCGCTGGAGGATGCCCGAGGGGCTACGGTGGTAGAGCTCCTTCTCATCGCCCAGCAAGACGAACGATTTGGCGCGTCGCGCTACCCGCCGAGCCTCGGCTCGGTCGAGGGGCAGTTCTCCTTGGTGGAGATATCGCAGGTACGGGGTTTGCCAATCTTGATCTGGCACGACCCCGTTCTGCTCCTCCTCGATGCGCAGTGCTTCGCCCTCGGGCTCCGAGGGTTCCTCGGGTTGAGCCGAGGATGGCTCGGGATGGGCCGAGGTCACCTCGGACGAGGCCGAGGGTGCCTCGGGCTCGGGCGCGTCGCCTATCTTGACGGAGGGTTGATGCAGATCTCGAGAGAAGACGTCCGGGGGAACCGTCGTTCGCCCCGAGGCTATCTTCGCCAGCTCGTCTGCAGTCTCGTTGTAGCGCCGGGCGATGTGGTTAAGCTCGAGCCCGTAGAACTTGTCTTCCAGGCGTCGAACCTCCTCGCAGTAGGCCTCCATCCTCGGGTCGCGGCAGAGGGAGTTCTTCATGACTTGGTCGATGACGAGCTGCGAGTCGCCGCGTGCATCGAGGCGTCGGACCCCTAGCTCGATGGCGATTCACAATCCGTTGTTCAGAGCCTCGTACTCGGCCACATTGTTGGACGCCGGGAAATGGAGGCGGAGCACGTAGCGCAGGTGTTTCCCGAGGGGCGAGACGAAGAGCAGGCCCGCGCCGGCTCCCGTCTTCATCAGCGACCCGTCGAAAAACATGGTCCAGAGCTCTGGTTGGATCGGAGCCGTTGGCAGCTGGGTATCGACCCATTCGGCAACGAAATCCGCCAGTACCTGGGACTTGATGGCCTTCCGAGGGGCGAAAGAGATTGCCTCGCCCATGATTTCCACCGCCCACTTCGCGATCCGCCCCGAGGCTTCTCGACACTGGATGATCTCCCCCAGGGGGAAGGATGACACCACAGTCACCGGATGCGATTCGAAGTAATGTCGCAGCTTTCGCCTCGTCAGGATCACTGCATATAGCAGCTTCTGGACTTGTGGGTAGCGGATCTTGGTCTCGGACAGCACTTCGCTGACGAAGTAGACTGGCCTCTGAATGGGCAAAGCATGCCCCTCTTCCTGCCTTTCGACCACGATCGCGGCGCTGACCACCTGAGTGGTTGCGGCGACGTAGACCAAGAGGGTTTCTCCATCAGCTGGGGGTACCAAGACGGGTGCCTGGGTGAGGAGCGCCTTCAGGTTCCCGAGGGCTTCCTCGGCCTCGGGAGTCCAAGTGAAGCACTCGGCCTTCCTTAAGAGGCGGTACAGGGGCAGGCCTCTTTCGCCGAGGCGCGAGATGAAACGGCTCAAGGCCGCGAGGCATCCCATGACCCTCTGTACGCCTTTTAAGTCCTTGATGGGCCCCATGTTTGTGATGGCCGCGATCTTCTCCGGGTTGGCTTCGATGCCCCGCTCGGAGACAATGAATCCCAAAAGCATGCCCCGGGGCACCCCGAAGACGCACTTCTCGGGATTGAGCTTGACGCCCTTCGCCTTGAGACACCGGAATGTCAGTTCGAGGTCGGAGAGAAGGTCAGAGGCTTTCCTCGTCTTGACTACGATGTCATCGACGTAGGCCTCGACCGTGCGACCGATGTGTTCGCCGAACACATGGTTCATGCACCGCTGGTAGGTTGCACCCGCGTTCCTCAAACCGAACGGCATTGTGACATAACAGTACATGCCGAAGGGCGTGATGAAAGAAGTCGCGAGCTGGTCGGACTCTTTCATCTTGATTTGATGATACCCTGAGTAGGCATCGAGGAAAGACAGGGTTTCGCACCCTGCAGTGGAGTCCACGATTTGATCGATGCGAGGTAGAGGGTAGGGGACTTTCGGACATGCTTTGTTGAGACCAGTGTAGTCTACACACATCCGCCACTTCCCCCCTTTTTTCCTCACAAGTACAGGGTTGGCAAGCCATTCGGGATGGAATACCTCTTTAATGAACCCTGCTGCCATCAGCTTGTGGATCTCCTCGCCTATCACCCTGCGCCTTTCCTCGTCGAATCGGCGCAGAGGCTGTCTGACCGGTCGGGCTCCGGCCCGAATATCCAGCGAGTGCTCGGCGACATCCCTCGGTATGCCGGGCATGTCCGAGGGACTCCACGCAAAGACGTCGGCGTTTGCGCGGAGAAAGTCGACGAGCACTGCTTCCTATTTGGGGTCGAGCCCGGATCCGATCCGAATCTGCTTGGAGGTGTCGCCACTGGGGTCGAGAGGGACGGCCTTAACCGTCTCCGCTGGCTCGAAGTTGCCGGCATGTCGCTTCACGTCCGGCACCTCTCGGGAGAGGCTTTCCAGGTCGGCGATGAGGGCCTCGGACTCGGCGAGGGCCTCGGCGTGCTCCACGCACTCCACATCGCATTCGAATGCGTGTTTGTACGTGGGGCCGACGGTGATGACCCCGTTGGGGCCCGGCATCTTGAGCTTCAGGTAGGTGTAGTTGGGGATGGCCATGAACTTCGCGTAGCATGGCCTTCCCAACACTGCGTGGTAGGTTCCTCGGAACCCGACCACCTCGAACGTCAAAGTCTCCCTTCGGAAGTTGGAGGGTGTTCCGAAGCAGACAGGGAGGTCGAGCTGTCCGAGGGGCTGGACGCGCTTCCCGGGGATGATCCCGTGGAAGGGCGCAGCGCCTGCTCGGACGGATGACAGATCGACGCGCAGGAGCCTGAGGGTCTCAGCGTAAATGATGTTGAGGCAGCTGCCCCCATCCATCAAGACCTTGGCGAGCCTGACGTCGCCGATGACGGGGTCGACGACGAGCGGGTACTTCCCCGGGCTCGGCACGTGGTCGGGGTGGTCGTCCCGGTCGAAGGTGATGGGCTTGTCGGACCAGTCTAGGTAGACTGGTGCCGCCACCTTCACCGAGCAGACCTCCCGACGCTCTTGCTTACGATGCCGAGCCGAGGCATTCGCCGCATGCCCTCCGTAGATCATGAAGCAGTCGCGGACCTCTGGGAACTCTCCTGCTTGGCGATCCTCCCTTTTGTCGTCGTCGCGGGCCTTGCCACCCTCTGCAGGTGGCCCGGCCCTGTGGAAGTGGCGCCGAAGCATGACGCACTCCTCGAGGGTGTGCTTGACGGGCCCCTGATGGTAGGGGCACGTCTCCTTGAGTGCCTTGTCGAAGAGGTTGGCGCCTCCGAGGGGCTTCCGAGGGTTCTTGTGCTCGGCGGCGGCGACAAGGTCTGCATCGGGAACGTCGCGTTTCGCTTGCGACTTCCTCCTGCCTTTCTTCTTGGCGCCGCGCGGAGTAGACGCCTCGGGAGCATCTTCCGACGGGCGGCCCTGGGGCTGCTTGTCCTTTCGGAAGATGGCCTCTACCGCCTCCTGGCCGGAGGCGAACTTGGTGGCGATGTCCATCAGCTCGCTCGCCCTGGTGGGGGTCTTGCGACCCAACTTGCTCACCAGGTCACGGCAGGTGGTGCCGGCGAGGAACGCGCCGATGACATCGGAGTCGGTGACGTTGGGCAGCTCGGTGCGCTGCTTCGAGAACCGCCGGATGTAGTCCCGGAGAGACTCTCCCGGCAGTTGCCGACAGCTTCGGAGGTCCCAGGAATTCCCGGGGCGCACGTACGTGCCCTGGAAGTTGCCGGCAAAAGCCTGGACCAGATCTTCCCAGTTGGAAATCTGCCCCGGAGGCAGGTGCTCCAACCAGGCACGAGCGGTGTCGGAGAGGAACAGGGGGAGGTTGCGGATGATGAGGTTGTCATCGTCCGTCCCACCCAGTTGACAGGCCAGGCGGTAGTCCGCAAGCCACAATTCCGGTCTTGTTTCCCCCGAGTACTTTGTGATAGTAGTCGGGGGTCGGAATCGGGGCGGAAACGGCGCCCGCCGAATGGCTCGGCTGAAGACCTGCGGACCGGGTGGTTCGGGCGAGGGACTCCGATCCTCCCCGCTGTCGTAGCGTCCCCCACGCCTGGGGTGATAGCCTCGGCGCACCCTTTCGTCGAGGCGTGCCCGACGGTCGCGATGAGGGTGTTCGTCGCCGAGGGGGCCCGGGGCCGCAGGCGCGGTGTTGCGCGTGCGCCCGGTGTAGACCGAGGCTTCCCGCGTGAGTCGGGAAGTCGCGGCACGAGGTTCCGAGGGGTGCCCCTGCCTTCGGGAGGCAGAGCTTTCGGCCCGCCGGGCCGCAGCGCCTTCCAGGAGATGCTTGAGTTCTCCCTGGATTCGCCGACCCTCGGTGGTTGATGACTCCGGCATCGCGCGGAGGAGCATCGCTGCGGCGGCCAGGTCTTGACCGGTCCCGCCGGATGCGGGTGGCGGTCTGACCCTGGCATCGTTGGTGATGCGGTGCTGGAGACCTTGGGGCAGGTGACGTATTCCCCCGGCCGGGGGCTGGCTCGCCCATACCTGCCCGATGTTCTGGCGGATTGCCTCGAGCGCTCCCGCTCCCTCATCGAGCCCGGCCCGCGCCCCGCGGACTTGCTCGAGCTGTGGGTCGTGACCCCCCGCCGGAGCGGGGACCACAGCTAGCTCCCGCGGGATGTCGGCGCGAGGCGCTGGCCTAGGGGGATCGCCATCCTCCGGCATGCCGAGACAGCCGCCTCCGGAGGGATCCCCTAGCTCGATGTGGAAACATTCGCGGCTCGGGCCGCAGTCCTTGTCGCCAAGGCTGCGGCTGCCGTCGGAACAGTCGGAGAGGCAGTAGTCACATGCGGTCATGAAGTCCCGCATGGCACTAGGGTTGCCAGATCCGGAGAAATCCCAGCAGATGCTGGGGTCGTCATCTTCCTCGGACCCAGAGGGTCCGTAGGTTGAGACACCCGTCAACCGGTCCCAAGGCGACCGCACACGAAACCCCAGAGAGGTTGCACTCGCCTCAACGTGAGCGCCCGCCAAAGCGAGATCGCCAGGCGGGCTGAGGTCGAGTCGAAATGACGAAAGATGGGTAGCAGTCGGTACCTTTTTGTCGACGAGGAGCGATGAAGTCACATCGGGGGCTGATCGCGCCGTCGTCCTGGGTACGAGGGCGACGTCCTGCAGGCCCTCCGTGAGCGTGCTGGCGTCGTCCACCTGCTCGGGGTCGACGTGTTGCGGGGGGATGGCGCCCGCCTTTGCCTCGAACGCGAGGGCGACGCTTGGCGTGTCCTCCGTTGGGGCGCTGGGGGTGTCGATTTGCTCGACAGCCGTCGGAGCGCAGCCTCCCGCTCGGCTTTGGTTGCCCCGGCTCCTCCTCCGATGGCGAGGGAGAGGACGGAGCGAGCTCGAAAGTTGTCCTTCCCCCACGCGGGAAAGGCGTCGTCGATTCCGCCGCCGGCGGGCGGGCTGTCCGCCACCATTGTCGCTGTCGCGCGGCGGTGGAAGGAGTATCATGTCGTAGCTGCTGTCGAGAGACATGAACTCGAGGCTCCCGAAACGGAGCACCGTCCCGGGTTGAAGAGGTCGTTGGAGACTGCCCATCTGGAGCTTGACGGGAAACTGCTCGTCAACACGCAGCAGGCCCCTACCTGGCGCGCCAACTGTCGGCGTTCCGAGACCGGGGGGTCCCCGAGCCGACGAGTGAGTGTGCCGCGTGCCCCAGCCCAGATGGGTCGAGCGCGTGGGCGAGCGTGAAAGGGGGAGAGAGAGGGAGAGCGAGGTGGCCGGAGCTGGGTCGTGAGGGAGTCGGAGAATTCCCGCGGCCTTCGTGTTCGCCCCGCGCCCAGGTCGGGTGCGCTTGCAGTAGGGGGTTACAAGCGTCCGCGCGAGGTGAGGGGAGCGGGCGGCCCCGAGAGAGCGCCTGCCCCTGCCCTTCGTCCCCGCGAGGCCAACCTTCTCTAAGAAGGCCCTGGTCCTTCCTTTTATAGTCGTAAGGAGAGGATCCAGGTGTACAAAATGGGGGTGTAGCAAGGTGCTACGTGTCTAGCGAGGGAGAGCTAGCGCCCTAAGTACATGCCAAGGTGGCAGCCGGAGAGATCTTGGCACCCTGTTGGTGCGGCGTCGTGGCTGTTGGAGAAGCAGTGGAGCTTGACGAAGGGACAGCTGTTGGAACAGCTGTACTCTTGCTGACGTCTTCCTGCTTTCGTAAGGGAGCTGAGAGCCGCCGTCGTCATGGTCTAGTGAGGCGCCATCATTGCCTATCTGGCGGAACTGGCCAGATGGGACGCCGGTCTTGTTCTCTGCGACCTGAGTCGGCTCAGGGCAGGGTGATGATGACGCTTCCTGTTGACGTGGCGGTCTTGTGTCCTAAGTCGGGCGACGTGGAGGCTCCTCCGAAGTCGAGGTCGAGTCCGTCCTGCAAGACAGAGGCCGAGCCCGAACTCCTGGGTCGGGCGAGGCGGAGGTCGTTCGGCAGGGGCCGAGGTGGAGTCCGAGCCCTGGGTCGGGCGAGGCGGAGGTCGTCGTCTTCCGGGGCCTTCTGTAACACCCGGATTTTAGGGGTCCAAAACCCGGGGTTAACATAAACACCAGGTATGCTGGGACCAAGTCTCAAACATATGATGTATAGTGGCACAGGATCGAATGTCACAACTTTACATATAACAAGAGTTCTATACAAAATAAATAATTACATTATAAGGAGACAACGGTCCAGCAACCCAAAAGTTGACTGGGAGACGACGACCTAGACCTCTCACGAACTCATCACAGCATCCTCCATGAGCATCATCCTGCAGTACCTGGTCTTGACCTGTGGTGTATGTGAGACAGCAAGAGTGAGCTCACATACGTTCATCGCTCAACAAGTTGTGGGGAATAATGTGCATGAACTCGCCAAAGGTAGGAGCTCACGTGAAGTGTAAGGCTTACCAAAGAAGATGGTTAGAGCTGAGCATTGCTTTTAAAGTTGGTCAAAATTTTATTAGCCATTACTAAGTATAAGTAAATACCAAACCCATTTAAGTAGTAGAACAAGAATAACCACATCACCTGCGATGCAATGCATATGACAAATTGAATTTAATTCCATAATTTAATCATGTGAGTGTCCGAGCTGCTCATGACCGTGAGCACGGCTAGTATACCAGTTTTACACTCTGCAGAGGTTGCGCATCTTTACCCACAAGTCGTGTATCCCATGTCGCCAGGGTTTGCAAGGCCCTTAGACACTTCCGAGGTGAATGGCTAGGGATCCACTACGAGGCCTTTACAAAGTTCCACTAGCTTCCGAAAACCCGCTACAGTTTATAGGAAGATCCAGTGCAGGAATCCCTTGCAGGACCGCCATCGCAGCAAAATCCTCCCGAGGGCCTCCCTACACTGACCTCTCCCCTACTGCCCTTGCCCCTTTCGGGTAAGGTAGTCTTCCACTAGCTTTCCTAATTAATCAGCCAAGGGCGTCCCATTCCACCCTCGTGGTAGCACTGTTTTCCCGGGTGGTTCTCCATGTTCCAATTAACATAATGATCTTAACATGAACCATAAATAACAACTGATAACAAAAGTATAATCATGAATGGTGTATCTCCATACCCAAAACCACATATAGCACTAGCAAGTACTACCCAGAAAGTTCAGTGGTAAACAAGGTATAAAGATAGACAAACTAGGGTAACCTATTGGGTCCCATCAAAATTAACCTATGCAGATCATTATGATTAATCAGAACATGGCTGGGTAAAAAGAAGTGATCAAGGGCACAACTTGCCTGGGCCTTGAGATTCCAGGTACCAGGATGATCCTTCAGATCCTCGTGACCTCACTGCTAATCGTAGCAATACAAACAAACATTGTATAGCCAAATTTAACATTACACCAAACATAAGAACAAAATACGCAGTAATAATATACATATTAAAATAAGATCACAGGAAAAAGAATTATTAATTTTTGAGTTATAGAATTCAAGTTATGAATTTCCTAAGATTTAAGGTGATTATAATAGGATTAGATGATAAATTAATTCCCTAACAGAGTTCATGTCAAAGCAGTGATTCTAAATGGTAGAGAATATTATTACAAAATTTTAGGAATTGGAATGACTCAATTTGGAGCTAAAATGAATTAGTTATGAATTAATTAAGTTCTAGCAATTATTTTCATATTAAAAATCTATTTTCTATTCTATTTATTCAATTTAACTGAGTTCTGGACTGGGCCTCAATTATAAGAAAGGTCAGGGGGCTGTTTAACAAATAACCCGAGACTCATTATCCTGACGCAAGGGACGGCGGGTTGATATAAGTAAAGCGCAGGGTCTCTTTTAGAAAATGGCCCCGGCGAAGGGGTATTCTCAGATCTCAGCCGTTGGATCAACGACCGATGCGCCAGATTAGACCTACGTTTAAGCGAACCGGTAAGCTCTGGCGGCCGCCCGATCCGAGATCTACGGATCGGATTTAAAATACCCGAGGTGGCTTTGAGTGCGTCCGATCCCCATCCAACGGTTCGGATCATCACACGCGAAGGGGTATCTTCCTATTCTAATCGCAGCCGTTCATTCGCGGATCCATGGCCACGGTACATCTCCCTTCCCCCAACCGGGAGGCCGGCGGCGCGCGATTATTCCCCCGGCGGCGCCATGGCCGGCGAAGGGCCGATTAACGCACGAGCGCACCTATTTTAAAATTGACAGGCGCAGAACAGAGAGGAGAGGGTAGCGAACATAATGGTGGATTCCATACCGAGGATTAAGCTCCCAGGAGTCCCGTCCACGGCGCACGGCGGTAATCCGCGGTGGGGCTAAGCGACGGTGAGCAATTCCGGTGTCTTCAACGCTCCTTGGTCATGGCCACCCCATCGTGTATGCTCCACGTGCAACCCCGAAGCCCCAGGCCCACACGCCGAGGATGATTCGCCACCGTGGGCGGAGATCACCGGCGGCGGACGGAGACGCGGGAAGAAAGCACGGTCCCGAGGAGAGAGATGTGAAGGAGGGGGGGGGTCGCGGCTACGTACTTATACTCAGGGGGCGCTTCGCGGTTGTTGTACGGGTACCGAGATCGCCGGCGAGCTCGCGGAGTCCGCGCGGTCCGTTGAGCTCCACGCGCGCGCGGCGAACTCGCGTTCGGTTGAAAGGGGGAAGATTGAGCTGACAAAACGGGCCCACCGCACAGCGACATACGCGCGCGTGAGAGAAGCCCCAAAGCATGACCAGTGGGGCCAGCGCAGCAGTGATAGAGGGGGGGGCGAGCGGGGCGTAGAGTGGCTGACCGGGCGGGTCCCGCGCGCCAGCGAGAGAGCGAAGCGCGGCGTAAGGGAGGCTGGCGAGTGGAGCCCACCCGTCGGCGCGGGCGTGCAGAGGCTGAGTCCTGGTTTGGGCCGAGCGCGGGATGGGAGTGGAAGTGGGCCGAAATCAGGTATTCCAGCCCAGGTAAGGGTTTTCTCTTTTTCTTTTTATTTTCTTTCCTATTTTCCCATTCCAATTATCCCACTTAATTCAAATTTAAATTCCAATTTAAATCCAAAGTTTGTGGCGAATTTGTCTTCATTTAAATATTCAATGTGAACATAGCATGGATAAATTTTATTTATTTACAGATTTATTTTGCTTCTCTTGCCTTATATATATTATTTCCCTTTTCCTATTTCAAACCCTAATCTCCTTTTGGGTTCTAATTCAATTTTCTTTTTAGTATATTTTGATTAATAGTGTTGCTATTATTATTATATGCACAACAAACAAAACTCCAATATGATGCACATGTTGTTTAGTTGACATTTAGTCATTTAATACTTTCTAAATGGGGTTGTTCACATGATTAGTTAAATTGGAATAAAGCAAGTAAGAGAATTATCTCCATTACCATGATTTACAAATTTGGGCATTACAAATCCTACCCCCCTTAAAAATAATCTCGCCCTCGAGATTTGCAAGAAACATGATACAACAAATTTAGCTTGTAGTCTAGATTTCAGTTTCTAGCTAGTTCAAAAATCAAGAGTCTCTCTTTTTTTTTATTAGTTAGTTTTTAGGAAAGCATAGGTATATATATGGTTATAGACACTTTATTATGCAGGATAAAAGATATCTTTTAAAGCCTATATAGGTTTGGGCAAGAAAGAGTGGGGTAAGGAAAGACTTCATCCAAGATTTGGATCTTGACTCATCTTGGTAACCTCACTTGATCCTTGAAGACTTGAGTTGGTGCTCATCCTTACTTGATGTAGTTGATCATCTTCTCCAGGCTTGTCTCATTGATTAGGTGTTAGTGTATATTATCAGGCTGGGAAATATGGTTAAGGTAGACATGGATGAGATAGACTACATGATGTAGGTCAGAAGTTTGTGTTTGGTGTCAGGTGGGGGTTGATAGATTATGCAATCCATCAAGACTCTATTGGTTGGGTAAGTTATGTAACTTGTTATATAGGTCAAGTTGTTGGGTATGGCCAAGTTGATATAAGTCTCCAAATTAGGCTTAAGTGATTTAGGAGTATGGCCTTATCTTGTGTACCAGCATTAAGTAGCTTACTCTAGATTAGATCATAATAGATTAGATAAAATTTAGATTAGGTTGGATATGACTAGGTTAGACTAGTTTAGGTCAGATAGATCTACTAGGGTAGGATACATGTTAGAATCTTTTGGGATAGGATGGATTATATGATGTAGGTAGGTTAGAATCTCTTTCTAGGTTAAAATCGAGGGGTTATGCAACTAGCAAATGGTTAAGGTAGTTGCACATGGCCAATTTGGTCTGTCATTCTTAATTTAGTGCAGGGTGAACTAAGTTAAGACTTGCTCTATAGGGGTAGAGTCTAAACTATTTCACCAGTATTATCTAACTTGTTTGATAAGTCACTTTAGATTTGATCAGATCTAGGTTAGATTGGTGTGACTAGTTTGACTAGATAAGATCTAATTAATTTGCATTAGATCATGGTTGATAAACTAGGGTGGTTAAGTATGCTTATAACATCAATCCATAATGATAAGATAGAATCCTTTAAGGCCAGTTAGATCTATTAGGATGACATAAAATCTCTTCAAGATAAGATGAGTATCTTTTTAGGATAAGATGGATTATATACATTAGGATAAGTTAAGACCTTTTGAGATAAGATAGATCTATGAGTGTAGGATAGAATCTCTTGAGATGAGATGAATCTATTAAGATAAGGGAGAATCTTTTAAGATAAGATGAATTGGTTAGAATGAGATCTTTTAGGATAAGATAAATCTCTTATGCTAGATATGTTCCAATGGGGACAATCTAGGTTGTCTAGGTATTTTTATAAATATATTTTTATACCTATGTGTATATGCAGATGCAATTGTGGACATTACTCCACAACCCATTACACTCAATCAAAGATCCAAATCAGACAAGTATCATAAGAACAAACACTCAAGCTTATATATACCTATAAAAATAGTTTTGTTTTTGTTCCTAAGAATAGGTCTCCTATTTCTAAAAGTCACTTTAAGCACCGGATTTCAAAGTGTGAAATCCACATTTGTCTTTAGAAGAGAAAAGATAAGAGTAATCAGAGTAAAGCGGAAATAGATGAGAAAAGATTGAGAAAAGTTTAGAAAAGAATCAGAGTAGCAAAGGTAAGTAAAGAATGGTTGTCCAGTTCTATCTAGGTTTCGTCCTACAGTCAACATTCCTCTGATACCACTTCTGTAACACCCGGATTTTAGGGGTCCAAAACCCGGGGTTAACATAAACACCAGGTATGCTGGGACCAAGTCTCAAACATATGATGTATAGTGGCACAGGATCGAATGTCACAACTTTACATATAACAAGAGTTCTATACAAAATAAATAATTACATTATAAGGAGACAACGGTCCAGCAACCCAAAAGTTGACTGGGAGACGACGACCTAGACCTCTCACGAACTCATCACAGCATCCTCCATGAGCATCATCCTGCAGTACCTGGTCTTGACCTGTGGTGTATGTGAGACAGCAAGAGTGAGCTCACATACGTTCATCGCTCAACAAGTTGTGGGGAATAATGTGCATGAACTCGCCAAAGGTAGGAGCTCACGTGAAGTGTAAGGCTTACCAAAGAAGATGGTTAGAGCTGAGCATTGCTTTTAAAGTTGGTCAAAATTTTATTAGCCATTACTAAGTATAAGTAAATACCAAACCCATTTAAGTAGTAGAACAAGAATAACCACATCACCTGCGATGCAATGCATATGACAAATTGAATTTAATTCCATAATTTAATCATGTGAGTGTCCGAGCTGCTCATGACCGTGAGCACGGCTAGTATACCAGTTTTACACTCTGCAGAGGTTGCGCATCTTTACCCACAAGTCGTGTATCCCATGTCGCCAGGGTTTGCAAGGCCCTTAGACACTTCCGAGGTGAATGGCTAGGGATCCACTACGAGGCCTTTACAAAGTTCCACTAGCTTCCGAAAACCCGCTACAGTTTATAGGAAGATCCAGTGCAGGAATCCCTTGCAGGACCGCCATCGCAGCAAAATCCTCCCGAGGGCCTCCCTACACTGACCTCTCCCCTACTGCCCTTGCCCCTTTCGGGTAAGGTAGTCTTCCACTAGCTTTCCTAATTAATCAGCCAAGGGCGTCCCATTCCACCCTCGTGGTAGCACTGTTTTCCCGGGTGGTTCTCCATGTTCCAATTAACATAATGATCTTAACATGAACCATAAATAACAACTGATAACAAAAGTATAATCATGAATGGTGTATCTCCATACCCAAAACCACATATAGCACTAGCAAGTACTACCCAGAAAGTTCAGTGGTAAACAAGGTATAAAGATAGACAAACTAGGGTAACCTATTGGGTCCCATCAAAATTAACCTATGCAGATCATTATGATTAATCAGAACATGGCTGGGTAAAAAGAAGTGATCAAGGGCACAACTTGCCTGGGCCTTGAGATTCCAGGTACCAGGATGATCCTTCAGATCCTCGTGACCTCACTGCTAATCGTAGCAATACAAACAAACATTGTATAGGCTAATTTAATATTACACCAAACATAAGAACAAAATACGCAGTAATAATATACATATTAAAATAAGATCACAGGAAAAAGAATTATTAATTTTTGAGTTATAGAATTCAAGTTATGAATTTCCTAAGATTTAAGGTGATTATAATAGGATTAGATGATAAATTAATTCCCTAACAGAGTTCATGTCAAAGCAGTGATTCTAAATGGTAGAGAATATTATTACAAAATTTTAGGAATTGGAATGACTCAATTTGGAGCTAAAATGAATTAGTTATGAATTAATTAAGTTCTAGCAATTATTTTCATATTAAAAATCTATTTTCTATTCTATTTATTCAATTTAACTGAGTTCTGGACTGGGCCTCAATTATAAGAAAGGTCAGGGGGCTGTTTAACAAATAACCCGAGACTCATTATCCTGACGCAAGGGACGGCGGGTTGATATAAGTAAAGCGCAGGGTCTCTTTTAGAAAATGGCCCCGACGAAGGGGTATTCTCAGATCTCAGCCGTTGGATCAACGACCGATGCGCCAGATTAGACCTACG
Organism: Zea luxurians; assembly: GCA_029449295.1. NCBI lineage: Eukaryota > Viridiplantae > Streptophyta > Magnoliopsida > Poales > Poaceae > Zea > Zea luxurians. Next base: position 166,342,340 of record JAOPSE010000002.1, read on the forward strand.
TTTAAGCGAACCGGTAAGCTCTGGCGGCCGCCCGATCCGAGATCTACGGATCGGATTTAAAATACCCGAGGTGGCTTTGAGTGCGTCCGATCCCCATCCAACGGTTCGGATCATCACACGCGAAGGGGTATCTTCCTATTCTAATCGCAGCCGTTCATTCGCGGATCCATGGCCACGGTACATCTCCCTTCCCCCAACCGGGAGGCCGGCGGCGCGCGATTATTCCCCCGGCGGCGCCATGGCCGGCGAAGGGCCGATTAACGCACGAGCGCACCTATTTTAAAATTGACAGGCGCAGAACAGAGAGGAGAGGGTAGCGAACATAATGGTGGATTCCATACCGAGGATTAAGCTCCCAGGAGTCCCGTCCACGGCGCACGGCGGTAATCCGCGGTGGGGCTAAGCGACGGTGAGCAATTCCGGTGTCTTCAACGCTCCTTGGTCATGGCCACCCCATCGTGTATGCTCCACGTGCAACCCCGAAGCCCCAGGCCCACACGCCGAGGATGATTCGCCACCGTGGGCGGAGATCACCGGCGGCGGACGGAGACGCGGGAAGAAAGCACGGTCCCGAGGAGAGAGATGTGAAGGAGGGGGGGGGTCGCGGCTACGTACTTATACTCAGGGGGCGCTTCGCGGTTGTTGTACGGGTACCGAGATCGCCGGCGAGCTCGCGGAGTCCGCGCGGTCCGTTGAGCTCCACGCGCGCGCGGCGAACTCGCGTTCGGTTGAAAGGGGGAAGATTGAGCTGACAAAACGGGCCCACCGCACAGCGACATACGCGCGCGTGAGAGAAGCCCCAAAGCATGACCAGTGGGGCCAGCGCAGCAGTGATAGAGGGGGGGGCGAGCGGGGCGTAGAGTGGCTGACCGGGCGGGTCCCGCGCGCCAGCGAGAGAGCGAAGCGCGGCGTAAGGGAGGCTGGCGAGTGGAGCCCACCCGTCGGCGCGGGCGTGCAGAGGCTGAGTCCTGGTTTGGGCCGAGCGCGGGATGGGAGTGGAAGTGGGCCGAAATCAGGTATTCCAGCCCAGGTAAGGGTTTTCTCTTTTTCTTTTTATTTTCTTTCCTATTTTCCCATTCCAATTATCCCACTTAATTCAAATTTAAATTCCAATTTAAATCCAAAGTTTGTGGCGAATTTGTCTTCATTTAAATATTCAATGTGAACATAGCATGGATAAATTTTATTTATTTACAGATTTATTTTGCTTCTCTTGCCTTATATATATTATTTCCCTTTTCCTATTTCAAACCCTAATCTCCTTTTGGGTTCTAATTCAATTTTCTTTTTAGTATATTTTGATTAATAGTGTTGCTATTATTATTATATGCACAACAAACAAAACTCCAATATGATGCACATGTTGTTTAGTTGACATTTAGTCATTTAATCCTTTCTAAATGGGGTTGTTCACATGATTAGTTAAATTGGAATAAAGCAAGTAAGAGAATTATCTCCATTACCATGATTTACAAATTTGGGCATTACACCTTAGCCCGAGTCCGAGCCCTGGGTCGGGCGAGGCGGAGTTCGCCGTCTTCCGGGGCCTTGGCCCGAGTCCGAGCCCTGGGTCGGGCGGAGCGGAGTTCGCCGTCTTCCGGGGCCTTAGCCCGAGTCCGAGCCCTGGGTCGGGCGGAGCGGAGTTCGCCGTCTTCCGGGGCCTTAGCCCGAGTCCGAGCCCTGGGTCGGGAGAAGCGGAGTTCGCCGTCTTCCGGAGCCTTAGCCTGAGTCCGAGCCCTGGGTCGGGCGGAGCGGAGTTCGCCGTCTTCCGGGGCCTTAGCCCGAGTCCGAGCCCTGGGTCGGGCGAGGTGGAGTTCGCCGTCTTCCGGGGCCTTAGCCCGAGTCCGAGCCCTGGGTCGGGCGAGGCGGAGTTTCCTCTGGCGCTTTTGGCCAAGCCTGGCTACCCGTCAGTCTTACCTTTTGCGTTGAAGGCCCCAGGGATTTGGTCGGTTGGCGCGGTGATTTAGTCAGGGTTACTTCTTATCGAAGGCGGGGCCTCGGGCGAGCCGGTGATGCGTCTGCCGTGAAAGAGGAGACCTCAGGCGAGACGGAGTCATCTCAGGGTCGGCTGCCCTCGCCCGAGGCTAGGCTCGGGCGTGGCGTGATCAAGTCGCTCGTATGGACTGATCCCTGACTTAATCAAACCCATCAGGCCTCTGCAGCTTTATGCTGATGGGGGTTACCAGCTGAGAATTAGGCGTCTTGAGGGTACCCCTAATTATGGTCCCCGACAAACAGCTATCAAGAAAGTATCAAGATGGCACCTTTTGAAGCCTTATATGGGTGACGGTGTCGAACTCCACTAAATTGGTCTGAACCTGGAGAAAGATACTTCTTTAGGCCTGATATTGTGAAGGAGGCCGAGGAAAAGTGTCGGGGACCATAATTAGGGGTACCCTCAAGACGCCTAATTCTCAGCTGGTAACCCCCATCAGCATAAAGCTGCAAAGGCCTGATGGGTTTGATTAAGTCAGGGATCAGTCCACACGAGTGACTTGACCACGCCACGCCCGAGCCTAGCCTCGGGCGAGGGCAGCCGACCCTAAGATGACTCCGTCTCGCCTGAGGTCTCCTCTTTCACGGCAGGCGCATCCCCGGCTCGCCCTAGGCCCCGCCTCCGATAAGGAGAAACCCTGACTAAATCACCGCACCAACCGACCGAGTCACCAGGGCGTTTAACGCAAAAGGTAAGACCGACGGGCGGCCAGACTTCGCCAGTGGTGCCATAGGAAACTCCGCCCGACCCAGGGCTCGGACTCAGGCTAAGGCCTCGGAAGACGGCGAACTCCGCTCCGCCCGACCCAGGGCTCGGACTCAGGCTAAGGCCTCGGAAGACGGCGAACTCCGCTCCGCCCGACCCAGGGCTCGGACTCAGGCTAAGGCCTCGGAAGACGGCGAACTCCGCTCCGCCCGACCCAGGGCTCGGACTCGGGCCAAGGCCTCGGAAGACGGCGAACTCCGCTCCGCCCGACCCAGGGCTCGGACTCAGGCTAAGGCCTCGGAAGACGGCGAACTCCGCTCCGCCCGACCCAGGGCTCGGACTCAGGCTAAGGCCTCGGAAGACGGCGAACTCCGCTCCGCCCGACCCAGGGCTCGGACTCGGGCCAAGGCCCCGGAAGACGGCGACCTCCGCCTCGCCCGACCCAGGGCTCGGACTCCGCCTCGGCCTCTGCCGAATAATCTCCGCCTCGCCCGACCAGGGCTCGGACTCTGTCTCTGTCTTGCAGGACGGACTCGGCCACAGCCTCGGAGGAGCCTCCACGACACCCGACCTAGGATACGAGACCGCCACGTCAACAGGAAGCGTCATCATCACCCTGCCCTAAGCCGACTTGGGTCGCAGAGAACAAGACCGGCATCCCATCTGGCCAGCTATGCCAGATAGGCCATGATGGCGCCCCGCTAGATCATGACGACGGCGGCCCCCAGCTCCCTTACGAAAGCAGGAGAACGTCAGCAAGGACCCAGCCACCTCGACAGCTGTCCCCCCGTCCGGCTCCGTTACTCCTCCAACAGCCACGACGCCACTCCAACAGGGTGCCACGATCTCTCTGGCTGCCACCTGGGCATGTACATAGGGCGCTAGCTCTCCCTCGCTAGACACGTAGCACCTTGCTACACCCCCATCTTGTACACCTGGACCCTCTCCTTACGACTATAAAAGGAAGGGCCAGGGCCTTCTTAAGAGAGGTTGGCCTCGCGGGGACGAAAGGCAGGGGCAGGCGATCTCTCGGGGCCGCCCTCTCCCTTCACCTCGTGCGGACGCTTGTAACCCCCTACTGCAAGCGCACCCGACCTGGGCGCGGGACGAACACGAAGGCCGTGGGAATTTCTCCGACTCCCTCGCGATCCGGCTCCGGCCACCGACCTCTCTCTCACTCCGTTCCCCCCTTTGCGCTCGCTCCACGCGCTCGACCCATCTGGGCTGGGGCACGCGGCACTCTCACTCGTCGGCTCGAGGACCCCCCGGTCTCGGAACGCCGACAGTTGGCGCGCCAGGTAGGGGCTGCGCTGCGTGTTGACGTTCGATTTCCCGTCAAGCTCCAGATGGGCAGTCTTCAACAACCTCTTCAACCCGGGACGGTGCTCCGTTTCGGGAACCTCGAGTTCATGTCTCTCGACAGCGGCTACGACATGATACTCCTTCCACCGCCGCGCGATAGCGACATTGGTGGCGGACAGCCCGCCCGCCGGCGGCGGAATCGACGACGTCTTTCCCGCGTAGGGGAAGGACAACTTTCGAGCTCGCCCCATCCTCTCCCTCGCCATCGGAGGAGGAGGAGGCGGGGCAACCAGGGCCGAGCGGGAGGCCGCGCTCCGACGGCTGTCGGGCAAATCGACAACCCCGGCGCCTCGACGGAGGACACGCCAAGCGTCGCCCTCGCGTTCAAGGCAGACGCGAGCGCCATCCCCCCGCAACACGTCGACTCCGAGCAAGTGGACGACGCCAGCACGCTCACGGAAGGCCTGCAGGACGTCGCCCTCGGACCCAAGACGACGACGCGGTCAGCCCCCGACGCGACTTCATCGCTCCTCGTCGACAAAAAGGTATCGACTGCTACCCATCTTTCGTTATTTCGACTCGGCCTCAGCCCGCCTGGCGATCTCGCTTTGGCGGGCGCTCACATTGAGGCGAGTGCAACCTCTCTGGGGTTTCCTGTGCGGTCGCCTTGGGACCGATTGACGGGTGTCTCGACCTACGGACCCTCTGGGTCCGAGGAAGACGACGACCCCAGCATCTGCTGGGATTTCTCCGGATCTGGCAACCCTAGTGCCATGCGGGACTTCATGACCGCATGTGACTACTGCCTCTCCGACTGTTCCGACGGCAGCCGCAGCCTTGGCGACAAGGACTGCGGCCTGAGTCGCGAATGTTTCCACATCGAGCTAGGGGATCCCTCCGGAGGCGGCTGTCTCGGCATGCCGGAGGATGGTGATCCCCCTAGGCCAGCGCCTCGCGCTGACATCCCGCGGGAGCTAGCTGTGGTCCCCGCTTCGGCGGGAGGTCACGACCCACAGCTCGAGCAAGTCCGCGGGGCGCAGGCCGGGTTCGATGAAGGAGCAGGAGCGCTCGAGGCAATCCGTCAGAACATCGGGCAGGTATGGGCGAGCCAACCCCCGGCCGGAGGAATACGTCACTTGCCCCAAGGTCTCCAGCACCGCATCGCCAACGATGCCAGGGACAAACCGCCACCCGCATCCGGCGGGACTGGCCAGGACCTGGTCGCTGCAGCAATGCTCCTCCGCGCGATGCCGGAGTCATCAACCACCGAGGGACGGCGGATCCAGGGAGAACTCAGGCATCTCCTGGAAGGCGCTGCGGCCCGGCGGGCAGAGAGCTCTGCCTCTCGAAGGCGGGGATACACCCCGGATCCTCGTGCCGCGACTTCCCGACTCACGCGGGAAGCCTCGGTCTTCACCGGGCGCACGCGCAACACCGCGCCTGCGGCCCCGGGCCACCTCGGCGACGAGCACCCTCATCGTGACCGTCGGGCACGCCTCGACGAAAGGGTGCGCCGAGGCTACCACCCCAGGCGTGGGGGACGTTATGACAGTGGGGAGGATCGAAGTCCCTCGCCCGAACCACCCGGTCCGCAGGTCTTTAGCCGAGCCATTCGGCGGGCGCCGTTTCCGCCCCGATTCCGACCCCCGACTACTATCACGAAGTACTCGGGGGAGACGAGACCGAAATTGTGGCTTGCAGACTACCGCCTGGCCTGCCAGCTGGGTGGGACGGACGATGACAACCTCATCATCCGAAACCTCCCCCTATTTCTCTCCGACACCGCTCGTGCCTGGTTGGAGCACCTGCCCCCGGGGCAGATTTCCAACTGGGAGGATCTGGTCCAGGCCTTCGCCGGGAACTTCCAGGGCACGTACGTGCGCCCCGGGAATTCCTGGGACCTCCGAAGCTGTCGGCAATTGCCGGGAGAGTCCCTTCGGGACTACATCCGGCGGTTCTCGAAGCAGCGCACCGAGCTGCCCAACATCACCGACTCCGATGTCATCGGCGCGTTCCTCGCTGGCACCACCTGCCGCGACCTGGTGAGCAAGTTGGGTCGCAAAACCCCCACCAGGGCGAGCGAGCTGATGGACATCGCTACCAAGTTCGCCTCCGGCCAGGAGGCGGTAGAGGCCATCTTCCGAAAGGACAAGCAGCCCCAGGGCCGCCCGTCGGAAGATGCTCCCGAGGCGTCTGCTCCGCGCGGCGCCAAGAAGAAAGGCAGGAGGAAGTCGCAAGCGAAACGCGACGTTCCCGATGCTGACCTTGTCGCCGCCGCCGAGCGCAAGAACCCTCGGAAACCCCCCGGAGGTGCGAACCTCTTCGACAAGGCACTCAAGGAGACGTGCCCCTACCATCAGGGGCCCGTCAAACACACCCTCGAAGAGTGCGTCATGCTTCGGCGTCACTTCCATCGGGCCGGGCCACCCGCCGAGGGTGGCAAGGCTCACGACGACGACAAAAGGGAGGATCACCAAGCAGGAGAGTTCCCCGAGGTCCGCGACTGCTTCATGATCTACGGAGGGCATGTGGCAAATGCCTCGGCTCGGCATCGTAAGCAAGAGCGTCGGGAGGTCTGCTCGGTGAAGGTGGCGGCGCCAGTCTACCTAGACTGGTCCGACAAGCCCATCACCTTCGACCAGGACGACCACCCCGACCACGTGCCGAGCCCGGGGAAGTACCCGCTCGTCGTCGATCCTGTCATTGGCGACGTCAGGCTCACCAAGGTCCTGATGGATGGGGGCAGCTGCCTCAACATCATCTACGCCGAGACTCTCAAGCTCCTGCGCGTCGACTTGTCGTCTGTCCGAGCAGGCGCTGCGCCCTTCCACGGGATCATTCCCGGGAAGCGTGTCCAGCCCCTCGGACAGCTCGACCTCCCTGTCTGCTTCGGAACACCCTCCAACTTCCGAAGGGAGACTTTGACGTTCGAGGTGGTCGGGTTCCGAGGGACCTACCACGTGGTGTTGGGAAGGCCATGCTACGCGAAGTTCATGGCCATCCCCAATTACACCTACCTGAAGCTCAAGATGCCGGGCCCCAACGGGGTCATCACCGTCGGCCCCACGTACAAACACGCATTCGAGTGCGATGTGGAGTGCGTGGAGTACGCCGAGGCCCTCGCCGAGTCCGAGGCCCTCATTGCCGACCTAGAAAGCCTCTCCCGAGAGGTGCCGGATGTGAAGCGGCATGCCGGCAACTTCGAGCCAGCAGAGACGGTTAAGGCCGTCCCTCTCGACCCCAGTGGCGACGCCTCCAAGCAGATCCGAATCGGTTCGGGGCTCGACCCCAAATAGGAGGCAGTGCTCGTCGACTTTCTCCGCGCAAACGCCGACGTTTTCGCGTGGAGTCCCTCGGACATGCCCGGCATACCGAGGGAAGTCGCCGAGCACTCGCTGGATATTCGGGCCGGGGCCCGACCGGTCAGACAGCCTCTGCGCCGATTCGACGAGGAAAGGCGCAGAGTGATAGGCGAGGAGGTCCACAAGCTGATGGCAGCAGGGTTCATTAAAGAGGTATTCCATCCCGAATGGCTTGCCAACCCTGTACTTGTGAGGGAAAAAGGGGGGAAGTGGCGGATGTGTGTAGACTACACTGGCCTCAACAAAGCATGTCCAAAGGTCCCCTACCCTCTACCTCGCATCGACCAAATTGTGGACTCCACAGCAGGGTGCGAAACCCTGTCTTTTCTCGATGCCTACTCAGGGTATCATCAAATCAAGATGAAAGAGTCCGACCAGCTCGCGACTTCTTTCATCACGCCCTCCGGCATGTACTGTTATGTCACAATGCCGTTCGGGTTGAGGAACGCGGGTGCAACGTACCAGCGGTGCATGAACCATGTGTTCGGCGAACACATTGGTCGCACGGTCGAGGCCTACGTCGACGACATCGTGGTCAAGACGAGGAAAGCCTCCGACCTTCTCTCCGACCTCGGACTGACATTCCGGTGTCTCAAGGCGAAGGGCGTCAAGCTCAATCCCGAGAAGTGCGTCTTCGGGGTGCCCCGGGGCATGCTCTTGGGGTTCATCGTCTCCGAGCGGGGCATCGAAGCCAATCCGGAGAAGATCGCAGCAATCACAAACATGGGACCTATCAAGGACTTAAAAGGCGTACAGAGGGTCATGGGATGCCTCGCGGCCTTGAGCCGCTTCATCTCGCGCCTCGGCGAAAGAGGCCTGCCCCTGTACCGCCTCTTAAGGAAGGCCGAATGCTTCACTTGGACTCCCGAGGCCGAAGAAGCCCTCGGGAGCCTGAAGGCACTCCTCACACAGGCGCCCATCTTGGTACCCCCAACTGATGGAGAGACCCTCCTGGTCTACGTCGCCGCAACCACTCAGGTGGTCAGCGCCGCGATCGTGGTCGAAAGGCAGGAAGAAGGGCATGCTTTGCCCATTCAGAGGCCAGTTTACTTCGTCAGCGAAGTGCTGTCCGAGACCAAGACCCGCTACCCACAAGTCCAGAAGCTGCTATACGCTGTGGTCCTGACGAGGCGAAAGTTGCGACATTACTTCGAGTCCCATCCGGTGACTGTGGTGTCATCCTTCCCCCTGGGGGAGATCATCCAGTGCCGAGAAGCCTCGGGACGGATCGCAAAGTGGGCGGTGGAAATCATGGGCGAGGCAATCTCGTTCGCCCCTCGGAAGGCCATCAAGTCCCAGGCACTGGCGGATTTCGTAGCCGAATGGGTCGATACCCAGTTACCAACGGCTCCGATCCAACCAGAACTCTGGACCATGTTTTTCGACGGGTCGCTGATGAAGACGGGAGCTGGCGCGGGCCTGCTTTTCGTCTCGCCCCTCGGAAAACACCTGCGCTACGTGCTTCGCCTCCATTTCCCGGCGTCTAACAATGTAGCTGAGTACGAGGCTCTGATCAACGGGTTGCGAATCGCCATCGAGCTAGGGGTTCGACGCCTCGATGCACGCGGCGACTCGCAGCTCGTCATCGACCAAGTCATGAAGAATTCCCTCTGCCGCGACCCGAAGATGGAGGCCTACTGCGAAGAGGTTCGACGCCTGGAGGACAAGTTCTATGGGCTCGAACTTAACCACATCGCCCGACGCTATAACGAGACTGCGGACGAGCTGGCGAAGATAGCCTCGGGGCGGACAACGGTTCCCCCGGACGTCTTCGCCCGGGATCTGCACCAACCCTCAGTCAAGATAGGCGACGCGCCCGAACCCGAGGCACCCTCGGCCTCGTCCGAGGTAACCTCGGCTCAGCCCGAGCCGTCCTCGGCTCAATCCGAGGAACCCTCGGGGCCCGAGCGCGTAGCGCTGCACGTCGAGGAGGAGCGGAACGGGGTCGTGCCAGATCAAGATTGGAGGACCCCGTACCTGCAATATCTCCGCCGAGGAGAGCTGCCCCTCGACCAAACCGAGGCTCGGCGGGTAACGCGACGAGCAAAATCGTTCGTCCTGCTGGGCGACGAGAAGGAGCTCTACCACCGCAGCCCCTCGGGCATCCTCCAGCGATGCATCACCATCGCCAAGGGTCAGGACCTCCTGCAGGAAATACACTCGGGGGCTTGCGGTCATCATGCAGCACCTCGAACCCTCGTCGGGAATGCTTTCCGCCAAGGCTTCTACTGGCCAACGGCGGTGGCTGACGCCACTAGAATTGTCCGCGCCTGCGAAGGGTGCCAATTCTATGCGAAGCAGACCCACCTGCCCGCTCAGGCTCTGCAGACGATACCCATCACCTGGCCCTTCGCTGTGTGGGGTCTGGACCTCGTCGGCCCACTGCAGAAGGCACCCGGGGGCTACACGCACCTGTTGGTCGCCATCGACAAATTCTCCAAGTGGATCGAGGTCCGACCCCTAAGCAGCATCAGGTCCGAGCAGGCGGTGGCATTCTTCACCAACATCATCCATCGCTTCGGGGTCCCGAACTCCATCATCACCGACAATGGCACCCAGTTCACCGGCAAAAAATTCTTGGATTTTTGCGACGATCACAACATCCGGGTGGACTGGGCCGCCGTAGCTCACCCCATGTCGAATGGGCAAGTGGAACGTGCCAATGGCATGATTCTACGAGGGCTTAAGCCTCGGATTTATAACAGTCTCAACAAGTTCGGCAAGCGATGGATGAAGGAACTCCCCTCGGTGGTCTGGAGCCTGAGGACGACTCCAAGCCGAGCCACGGGTTTCACGCCGTTCTTCCTGGTCTACGGGGCCGAGGCAATCCTGCCCACGGACCTCGAATATGGTTCCCCGAGGACGAGGGCTTACGACGAAGAAAGCAACCAAGCCAGCCGAGAAGACTCGCTGGACCAGCTGGACGAGGCTCGGGACAGGGCCCTACTACACTCAGCGCGGTATCAGCAGTCCCTGCGACGCTACCACGCCCGAGGGGTCCGACCCCGAGATCTCCAGGTGGGCGATCTGGTGCTTCGGCTGCGGCAGGACGCCCGAGGGAGGCATAAGCTAACGCCCCCCTGGGAGGGGCCGTTCATCATCGCCAAAGTTCTGAAGCCCGGAACTTACAAGCTGGCCAACAGTCAAGGCGAGGTCTACGGCAACGCTTGGAACATCCAACAGCTACGTCGCTTCTATCCTTAAGAATGTTTCCAAGTTATTCTTATACCCCGTACCCACGCGAAGTTTAGTCAACAAGGAAGGGTCGGCCTCGCCTCAGCGGAGCCCGACCCTCCCTCGGGGGCTAAAAGGGGGTTAACCCCCTCTGCGTCAAAATTTTCCTCGAACAAAAAACCTCTTTTACCAGAACATCTTTCGTGCTTTTTGACTACTTCGAAAAGTGGGTCCTAGAAACGACGGGGTACACGTAAGCAGCCAAGGCCGACCGAGCCGAGGGACTCCTACGCCTCCGGGATACGGATACCTCACTCGTCACCTTCTGTGATAAGTAACTCACGTTCGGATAAGGTGACTCCGCGGATCGAATGAGTCTTTACGTACGGAGGCTCTTCTGTTGAAGCAGGTTCTTCGAGCCTTCTCGACCGAGTCGGTGACAGGGCCTCATGGATGGGTAAAAGTACGCGTAAGCGGCGAGGCCGACCGAGCCGAGGGACTCCCACGCCTCCGGGATACGGATACCTCACTCATCACCTCCCGCGAGAAGCAACTCTTGCTCGCACTAACATCCCTGCTACCGACAAAAAGTCCAGATACTCGAAGCAAGAGGAAAAGAGACACAGCTTTATGACGCGACAAGGGTGTGTGTTCTGGCCTCAACGGCCGCACAAGGCCCACGCTACAGGACGACTTGACCCTGCAGGCGCGGACCTTGGCACTGGAAGAGGGTGGCGACACCCTCGGCATCAGCAGCACCTTCGGCAAGACCCGACCTGGCCTCGGGTGGCCACGCGGTCCGAAGGCCTTCGCTCCAAAGGACGACGTCGACACCGCGCTCGAGCAATCTCCGCCAGAGGCTTCCCCGAGAATCCGGCCCAAGCGGACGGCTCGGCCGGCCACCTCCGGGGCCTCGGCCGACCCCTTCCGAGGGCGCCAGCTCGGTCCGAGGCCTCGGCCAATCAACTCCGGCGCCGAGCCTGCCAGCAGACGACCCAGCTGGGCTCCGGCCAACCAGGTTCCATTTCCGAGCCAACAACGCCTCTGCTTGTGCTGATATCGCTACCCCTGGCCTCGGCACGTCGAAGAGCGACCGAGGGGTCTTTTTAACTAAGCTAGAGGAGCCTCGGACAACAGGTCCGACCGAGCCGAGGGATTCCTACGCCTCCGGGATACGGATACCTCACTCGTCACCTGGACACGGGGCGACTCATGCTTGGTGAAGCGATTCAGACAATCGATAGGCAAGTCTTATTGCTCAGAAATGAGGAAAAAACACGGCTCTGTGCCGGAGTTACATACATGTTCAGGCCCCGAAAGCCGAAATGAACAAAAAACCCGGCACTCGAAGTGCCATTACAAACGGAACTCCGGTTCCGTCTCCGCAGGTACGAACAACCCCACTCGACGGGGGTGAACCTGCGGAGCAACAGGAGACCGACGAACGGCACGTCGCCGACCGCCCCGACAGCGGCAACGACGATGAAGACTTCTGCCCCGGGGAGCCGAACAGCAGCAGTGATGGCCTCAGGGCGGATACTGCTGCTAGAAGGCCCCCCACCCTCGCCCAAACTCGAGAGGCAAGGACGGGCAGAAGGCCGTAGAGTTGGAGGTCGGCCCATGGCCAACCTGGGCTGTCGCGCCGGCGGAAGAACCTCTTCCAGCTGCCGTGGCGGGAGGCGGCACCGGGAGCGATTCCGAAACTGCTCGGCTCAGAGAGCCGGGCACGGTGCAGCTGTGAGCGCCACAGGCGACTCCCGCCCTTCCCCCCGATCACTGAGGGAAGGAGCGAGCCACCGCCCGCGCAGAGACCGACCCCAACTCGGTACACGCCCCTCCTCAGCCCTGGTGATGAAAATCCTTGAGGCTGAGGAAGGGGCGGATACCGCAGCCCGGCTCGCTTTCCCCCACCATCAAGCCGGAGGTCGCCTTCTCGGGCGATCGCCGATGGAGGGGTGCAGCCGGGCTGCATGATGAAAATCCTTGAAGCCGAACGATGGCTGAAAGGTACCAACTCCCACGGGGTTGCGTTCCTCCAACGATGAAGCGAAAAGACGGCGGTTCTCCCCCAACCGGGGGCCTGGAAGATGGAGAGACATAATGCATAAGGGAGAAAGGAGACATGGTCGCCTCACGAAGGGGGTCGCCCTCCTTTTAAAGGCAACTCCCCCTGCTAGCGCCCTCGACCGTCATGGGCTAAGTCTTCTCCAACACGCCTCCAAGGCCCTTCCCCGCGGCGCGGGGGCTGGGGCCCGCCTGTCATGAAGACCAGCTCCAAGCAGAGGGAGCCAAATCGCCGCGCACGACGCACGCAACCGCCCAGCGGTTACAAGTAACCCTCCACTTTTGCCCAGACCAACGGGCAAAGGGGGCGAGCGGCCATGCAAGCGGCATGCAACCACGCCAAGTGGACGCGCCTCCCCGACTCCTGACAGGCCAGCGCGACGGCTCAAGACCACGCGTCGTTCAACTGGCGCGCCAGGCGCTGCATGCGAACCGCTGCGCCTCTCGCTCCACCACCGCACCTCCTCGATTGCGGAACCGATACCGCGACTCGAGGCCGCCCAGCCTGCGATCCAGCGGCGCCAGCCTGGCGCAGCGGTCAAACGCGGTCAAAAATGGGCCGGCAGTAATGACGGTGGCAGGCGTGTGAAGGCAGCGGTTACGCCATCGGCCAGGCTCACGTCCCATCCGGGGGCAGCAAGAGAACCCTTCTCACGGCGTGAAGACGACGCGTCCGTGACCCGTACCTCGAACGGCCCGCGCGCGCACAACGGCGACCTCGCCAACTACTCACCCCAGCGCATTAACTCCACGGCGAAATAGGCGACGTTTCTGGCAGGGGCAGCTGGCGGCGCTTCGCCTCCGCCAAAAAACGGCCACGCCGAGAAAGGTACGCCACGAAGTTCAATTTCGAATCCCTTTTTCCCTTTTCCTTCTCTCTCTATCTCTTGCAACAGGGACCGAGAAGGGGGATAACCCCAAAGGGATCCTTCCCCGTGAAGGAACTAGGCCCCGAGCCTCCCTACTGATCAGGGGTTCGAAGGCTGGCCCCCCGAAGGGTTCAACAGCCGCCTCAGATCGCGTGGGCCCGACACCCACTACTGGTCAGGGGTTCGAAGGTCGGCCCCCGAAAGGTTCCATGACCGCCTCAGGCTACTAGGGCTCCGTGCCCCCTACTGATCAGGGGTTCGAAGGCTGGCCTGTCGAAGGGTTCACAGCCGCCTCAGACGCCGAGCGAGGGATGACCAGGGGTACGTTCGATACATAACCAAGGCTCGGGCTGCGCTCCCGAGGTACCCTAGGACATTTCCGAGACCAGCGGGAACGACTCTGTAACGGAATCCCATCGGAGGGAGGCAACGAGCCCTCGGACCCCGTCGCTAGGGGACCGGGTCCGGCAGATCACCCGCAGGTACTTTTGGGCGTGCCTCCGGGCCCCTAGCCGACCCCTAACGAACGGGGCACGGACGTCCACTCGGATTACCCGATCGCAGCTCACCGGAGACACCATGTTCGGTGCCCATCGAGGGTAACATGGCGCACTCCCCCCCTCCTCCTTGCGGAAAGGCGACGTAGGGGCGTATATAAAAAGTCGAGTCTGTCCCTGATCGTCCTCTCGCTCCGTGCGAAGGCTCGGGGGCTGCTCTCGCAAACCCGGCTCCGGCCGAACCGTTGACAGCGTCAACATACCAGCCCGAGAACTTGGGCCCCGACAGTGCACCTGGGTTACGCCCTGCTCGCATGAGGGAACCGCTAGTCACGCCGAAGCATTGCGCGAGGCATTAAGACCTCGAAGGAGTGAAACCACTCCTCCGAGGCCTCGGGGGCTACACCCGGCGGGTGCGCTCGCGCGCACCCACCGGAACAAGGTACCTCCGAGAAAGGCTGGTCCCCTTGCAAAAAAGTGCGATGCAAGCCTCCAAGCGAGTGTTAACACTCTCTTCGAGGCTCGGGGGCTACTGTCGGGGACCATAATTAGGGGTACCCTCAAGACGCCTAATTCTCAGCTGGTAACCCCCATCAGCATAAAGCTGCAAAGGCCTGATGGGTTTGATTAAGTCAGGGATCAGTCCACACGAGTGACTTGACCACGCCACGCCCGAGCCTAGCCTCGGGCGAGGGCAGCCGACCCTAAGATGACTCCGTCTCGCCTGAGGTCTCCTCTTTCACGGCAGGCGCATCCCCGGCTCGCCCTAGGCCCCGCCTCCGATAAGGAGAAACCCTGACTAAATCACCGCACCAACCGACCGAGTCACCAGGGCGTTTAACGCAAAAGGTAAGACCGACGGGCGGCCAGACTTCGCCAGTGGTGCCATAGGAAACTCCGCCCGACCCAGGGCTCGGACTCAGGCTAAGGCCTCGGAAGACGGCGAACTCCGCTCCGCCCGACCCAGGGCTCGGACTCAGGCTAAGGCCTCGGAAGACGGCGAACTCCGCTCCGCCCGACCCAGGGCTCGGACTCAGGCTAAGGCCTCGGAAGACGGCGAACTCCGCTCCGCCCGACCCAGGGCTCGGACTCGGGCCAAGGCCTCGGAAGACGGCGAACTCCGCTCCGCCCGACCCAGGGCTCGGACTCAGGCTAAGGCCTCGGAAGACGGCGAACTCCGCTCCGCCCGACCCAGGGCTCGGACTCAGGCTAAGGCCTCGGAAGACGGCGAACTCCGCTCCGCCCGACCCAGGGCTCGGACTCGGGCCAAGGCCCCGGAAGACGGCGACCTCCGCCTCGCCCGACCCAGGGCTCGGACTCCGCCTCGGCCTCTGCCGAATAATCTCCGCCTCGCCCGACCAGGGCTCGGACTCTGTCTCTGTCTTGCAGGACGGACTCGGCCACAGCCTCGGAGGAGCCTCCACGACACCCGACCTAGGATACGAGACCGCCACGTCAACAGGAAGCGTCATCATCACCCTGCCCTAAGCCGACTTGGGTCGCAGAGAACAAGACCGGCATCCCATCTGGCCAGCTATGCCAGATAGGCCATGATGGCGCCCCGCTAGATCATGACGACGGCGGCCCCCAGCTCCCTTACGAAAGCAGGAGAACGTCAGCAAGGACCCAGCCACCTCGACAGCTGTCCCCCCGTCCGGCTCCGTTACTCCTCCAACAGCCACGACGCCACTCCAACAGGGTGCCACGATCTCTCTGGCTGCCACCTGGGCATGTACATAGGGCGCTAGCTCTCCCTCGCTAGACACGTAGCACCTTGCTACACCCCCATCTTGTACACCTGGACCCTCTCCTTACGACTATAAAAGGAAGGGCCAGGGCCTTCTTAAGAGAGGTTGGCCTCGCGGGGACGAAAGGCAGGGGCAGGCGATCTCTCGGGGCCGCCCTCTCCCTTCACCTCGTGCGGACGCTTGTAACCCCCTACTGCAAGCGCACCCGACCTGGGCGCGGGACGAACACGAAGGCCGTGGGAATTTCTCCGACTCCCTCGCGATCCGGCTCCGGCCACCGACCTCTCTCTCACTCCGTTCCCCCCTTTGCGCTCGCTCCACGCGCTCGACCCATCTGGGCTGGGGCACGCGGCACTCTCACTCGTCGGCTCGAGGACCCCCCGGTCTCGGAACGCCGACAAAAAGGTTCAGAAAATTATTCATAACATGAAGAAAGCACAAGCCCGTCAGAAGGGTTATGCAGACAAACGGCGAATGCCCTTATATTTTCATGAAGGGGACTATGTCTACCTGAAAGTTTCACCCATGAAGGGAGTATTGCGTTTCAGGGTTAAAGGGAAACTTGCACCTAGATACATTGGTCCATTCCCGGTACTTGAGCAATGTGGACCAGTGGCATATCGACTGCAGCTCCCCAAAATTATGTCTGCTATCCATAATGTGTTCCATGTGTCGCAATTAAAGAAATGTCTTCGGGTTCCCGATCGAACCATTGAAGTGACAGATGTTGTCCTGGAACCAGATTTAACGTACTCGGAACATCCTATTCGAGTTCTGGATCAAAAGGACAGGGTTACCCGGAGAAAAACTCTCAAGTTTTATAAGATACAGTGGAACCAACATTCTGAGGAAGAGGCTACATGGGAAACTCAGGACTTTCTAGATAAGAATTTCCCAGGCTTTCTAGCCTCATGTAATTTGTAAAGTGTATATAGTTACTGAATAAAGGAGTGAACCCCCACACCACCCCTGCCTTGTACCAGAAATAAGGGAATAAAGATGTGACACATTTCCTTTTCCATTACTCACCCTAGGACTTTAAATCTCGGGACGAGATTCTTTTATGGGGGGAAGGATGTAACACCCCTGGTGTTACTGTAACTAAAACTTGAGCATGACATCATAAACATTGGCATTGCATATGTTTGACACACCTAGAGTGCATTCACTAGGTAAAAATTTCAAACAAGTGTATTGTTTTTGGTGTTTTGCAAATAGGACCCTGGATAGGGAACCTGACCCTAAATAAGGCTCAAAGGGGTAAAACATAACCCAAGGTGAGAAAACCTAAATGCTTTAGGGAAGAGTCATAAAATGTCCCCAAAAACAAAGTTGAATCACATTTATACCCCTGGGATACCAAAAATCTCAATTAGAACCCTGGAAAACCCTAAATCCAAACCCTAGGGGCATATGTGCAAAATTAGCCCACTTTTGGACTAAAGTGCAAAAACCAAGTCAAATAAGTATCTTAAGTCATTTGGTTCACAAATGTGTGGACTTGTAAGCCAAATATTGGATTTTGAACTTAAATGCAAAATGGACATCAATTAGGTTCTATTCTAAGTCTGAAATTCAGTGTTGAGGGCTCAACTTTGGAGCATTGTATCTTTCAAATTCTAGGGTTTTTGCCCTAGGTCACCACATAAAAATTATAGAGCAAACTAAGGAGAACAACTTTGCTTAAGGTTGTAAGTCCACTTGTTGAGAAAAATCTAGAGATAATTAAGCCTAAAGATTGGCTATCAGGCTGATTCAGTCTGAAATTCTGATGTTCAGTGTAACAGAGCCAACTTCGAGTATGAATTCAACTTTGATTCAGTGCTCAAATGAGTTCAACCCCTATAGCCGAATTATTGCTGGTTTATAGCTCTACAAATTTGCTGCAGAGCCCCGGATAGGTTGCTATGGAAATTTGAGAGAAAACATGACCTAAATATGATCTGTTAGGTGCTCTGATGAGGTCTCGCCATGGTACAGTGCCCGCTGAAGATCAGACCGACAGCGCGGCTGACTTTGCGACCGATTGCCGCCGTGATTTGTGCGACAGCCGGCCCGACTTGTGCTCAGGGTAAGTGGACAACGCTTGGAGATCACCGCCGTGGATAAGCTCCAGCCGTTAAAGAACTCCGGCCACCGTACTGTGTCACCGCGGTGGAAGCCGATAAGAACGCCGGTGATAGCCATCGTCCGACCTTGCGCCGTGTGTCCGAGTCTTTCCACCGCACCACCGTGACTCCCTATAGCAGTCCCATCATCGCCGGCGAGCTCGCCACGACCGTGGACACGCACTCACGCGCGCCTGGTTCTTCTTCACCTCCGACCGCCGCGCGTTAGCGCCCAAATTCGCGATCACCGCACACGGACTCTATAAATTGAGCCCTCCCCTAGCTGCGTAACATCATCATCCACCCAGCCACCGCTAATCGCTAGCAGTCCTTCGCTAGAACACACGAATTTTGGATTCGCCCCAAATCCACTCTCCGCCACCGTGAACTCACCTCACCGCGGCCAGCCTTCCCCAAGTCTGCTCATTCCCTTCTTGTTCCTGTTCTAGCACCCTTACATGTTGATGCTCCCCGACCCCTTTAATCGAACTGAACCGCCAGGGATCGCCGGGAACACAACGTTCTAGCCGCCATGCTCTCAGTTACCGTGGCCAGAGCTCCTTAGTTGGTCTTAGATGCAATTGAGTTTGGGGAAAAGCTTAGGATAGGTCCGATTTGGTGTCTGTCGCTCGGGAGCGCCGGTCATCGCCTCAATCGGCCGGTACAGTGGCTCACCGGAGTGCGGCTGTGTTCACCGACGTCGTGGATCTCAAGATGTGAAGAATTAGAAGCCTAGGGACTTATCTGCAATATGTCAGTGACTTAGTGCAATAGTGATTGGACCTATTTCTATTTAGCCGGTAAAGCCGAGGACCTTTCTGCGAAGACGTCAGCGCGAGCGCCTTTCTCCTCTGAACTGGGCTGCTGGGCTGAAATCAGCCCAGTACTATTCACCAGTTTTCCTTTTCTTTTATTTCCAGAGCTAAAACAATTATAGAAAAATGGTAAAATTGTGAAACTAATTTTCCTAGACTTCTTATTTTCCATAGAATTTAATAAAAATAGTTTCATGATTTTTAGATCAAATAAGGAATTTTAAGGCATTTTAAGTAGTTTAAAGAAGTAGTTCTGGATTTTTAGAAAATGGATAATAATCCCAAAAATGCTCAAAGTTTTTATATGAACTCCCCACATTATTTAGAAGCCTTGGGTAGAGTATGAATTGATTTGGACCTTGTTTGATCACCAAACCCCAAAACACCCCTCTGCCATGTGAACTTCTTTACTGACTCCGGGAACCCTAAGTTCTCGGAGTTCCGTGAAGGAAAATTGTATTCAAGACTTAGATAATAAGTTTATATTATCTTTGCACTCTCATGAGCACTATATGGCATTCATTCTTATACATATGTATGGTTATGATTAGAACACGAAGAAGAAGTGGAAGCCACTGAAGAGCAAGTACCACCACCCTTGGAAACACAGGCTGAGAACTGTTTCTACTTCGATATTTGTGGATCTGAGCCTGACTCACCCATAAACAAAGGCAAGCCCCGGTGCATTTGCCACCCCTCCTTATGTTTTACAAATCTTTATCACTTGCTTGATGCATTAGGTGATAGGAGTTGATTGCTAAAACAATTCCTGCATTACCTTCCTTGGATTTGATTACCTTCCTTGAAATCCCTGTTTTACAAAAGATTTTGGATGCTTAGCCTTGCTTTAGAAAAACAAAATGTCTTGTTTTCACAAAATATGATGTGGCAAAAGTGGGTGGGATGTTTTCAAAAATAGAACTTGATGGTGAATCCATCACGGTCGTGATGGATTCGACATCGAAAAAGATGTACCTCTGTCAGGTACCAACCTTTGGGGTTAAATGATTAAGCTGAGACCGGGCGGGTGACTTGCACGAGAAAGAGAGTCTTGGTGTAGTGTCTCCGTCTGAGTCGATTAAGGACCTTGTCGATGTAGGCTTGATGATCGAGGACCCTTTAACTGGTCACATGCCTCGTCATGGGTAAGCCTTGCCTCAGGCAGACTAAGGCCAGAATAAGATAACACGGAATGGGCGTGGAGCGGTGGCGAGAGTAGCGTGTACCCTCCGTGGCAAGAGGCTGGACGGTGGTGTATCTGTGCTCTCGGTTCGCGTGAACCTGATCTGGTCTTAAGAAACCTGGTGGCGGGTTGACATATGCAAGGGTTAAGTGCTACATATGTCGTGTGATTGGAGATCCTCAGCTGAGTATAATCGATTCGGATCGCCGTACCTTCGCGGTTATGAAGACTTGGTCGCTGCCCTACACGTAGCAATCCAGTAAAGATGAAGGATGAATTAAGAACTTGGCTAGTTCAGGATATGTGTTTGAACTAGGTTAGAGAGAACTCTAGAGATAAGTAAGTTTACTTAACCTGACAATAAAATTGGATTTTAAGGATCCACTCCTAGTAAGCTTATCTGCAAAACAGAGTCCTTGATTCATGATAAACCATACCTTGACTCCCTCTAGCCAGCATACCCTTGAGAGTCTTTTCCTTAGTCGGGTAAGACTTGCTGAGTAATTCCATACTCAGGGTTTATTCCCCCATTATTTTTAGGTGAGGAGACAACAAACTTTTGTTGTTTTTGTACCAAGGTGGTGAAAAGTGAAGATAATCAAGAATGAAGCTGCCGGAGGACCGGGTCCTCCTTAAAAACTTTTGTGTAAAGAACTTAATGGGAGGAGTTTTTGCCTCCCGGGTATTGTAATAATACTTTTCAGCACTCGCTCTATACTCTGGTCTATATTAACTGACTTACTCTTACTTTTCAATAAAATCTAAGTTTATGTAATCACTTCCGCATTTCCGCATCTTCGATGAACATATTGTCTGTCAGATGGGTGAAACGTTCCTGGAAAGGTAAGGAAAAAGATACCGAACCTATCAAGTAGTCAGGGGCACCTACAGGGTTGTCTGAGGTCCGAGGGACAAGGACAACTGTAGGTGGGCCTAATTACTTGGGAGGTTCCATCACAGGAGGCCCAAACCGTAAGTTGAGGAGGTCCTTGAATCATCCCCAGGGCGGCGTGCCCTCATCCTCCTGGAGTTGGATGTACCACAGTTGCACGACGTCCTCCAGGTTGTACGAGGCCATCCACACGCATTCCTCCACCATGGTGCGCTGCTGGCGGAAGTACGACTCGCACTTGTTGATGAAAAACATGGGATCGGACTTGCCGTCGTAGCGTGGGAAGTCTAGCTTGTGGAATTTGGGTGGGCGATCCAGATTGCGCGGCACCTCTGCGTGGCCCCCGACGCTGTACTCCAACGTCGAAGCTGACTTCTCCTTCATGGCAGCCATGTCCGCCTCCATGGTGGACATCTTGGTGGTGATGGATTTAAGCATCTCCATCACGTCCTGCTTGGACGGCTCGACCATGGTGGCTGGTTGTAGGACAGAGTCGGTGGAAGATTGGGGTGAAGGTGGAGGGCTGGTGTGGGCTACAGTGGCTGTGGATGAGTGGGCAGAGCGGGTCGGCGAGGATCGTCTAGATCTAGATACCAGGTTGTCAAGGGCACCAAACTCCTGACTCGCCGGACCTCGGCTACACACTTCGTAGACCTCGACCGTCTTCTCCGGTGAGGTTATTCCTCTCAACCGTAGGTTTAACAGAGAGAGAAAGGAAGTATGATAATGATCTTGCTTGCTTTATTCCCTACTACCATGCGGTTTATAAATAGCCCTATGGCTAACCAACTTCTCATACAAACTCTAAACTAACTCCTATTTTCTTGGACTTATCTGCTTCTAACCAACTCTACACAATTCTCTCATTTTAATCTTATTTGCTAGCCTTATCCCAGCTCAACTCAATCTTATTTGCTAGCCTTATCCCAGCCTGGTTGTTGCCTCTTGGGCGCGTTCAGCAGGCTCACGCGCACGCCAGATGTCACGAGCACGTCGTTGCCTGACATATGGTCGGTCGTACATGACAGATTATGTGGTATTGAATTGGTTTAAATTCACAGCAAGTTAAAAATCCATTTCAATACACTTCAATTCACATGGAATTGGAATAACGGAACAAGTTCTTAATACCTCTTAATTCACATGGTTTTAGAATGAAACTGTTGACACCTTTTTGAGGCCACCAATCACTCAAAAGAACCAGCGGCGGTGCTCTCTAGTCAGGCGTGGACGGTCCGCGGCACAGGGCCGGACGGTCCGCGACCTGGCGCGAGGCGGCGGTGCTCTGTGGTCAGGCGCGGACGGTCCGCGGCACAGGGCCGGATGGTCCGCGACCTGGTGCAGGAGCTCGGGTTCCCTGCCTGACGGCCGGACGGTCCGCGCCCTAGGGCTGGACGGTCCGCGCGTGCGCAGGGGCGGCGGAAGATCGCCGGCGGCGCCTGGATCTCGCTCCCAGGAGGGACCCCGTCGAGGAGGAGAGATCCTAGGAGTTGTATAGGCTCGGGTAGACCGACCTAGACTCCTCTAATCGACGTAGAGTCGAAGAGAAGCGGAGGATTTGGGGATTGGAAGACTAAACCTAAACTAGACTAGAACTACTCCTAGGATAAAATGTAAATTGTATTGATTGAAGGTTCGATTCGTTATTCAAATCAGTCGTATACCTCTCTATTTATAGAGGAGGGGGGCTGGACCCTTTACAAACTAATTTCCGAGCTTTTCTCGCGATTTTAGCTAACAACCGTAGCACAAAACTCGGAACCCTAATCTACTTTGCGCACACGCGGACCGTCCAGCCCACAGGCGTGGACCGTCCGCTCGCTCAAAATGGGACTCAACATATGCCCCCCTGCCTTTTGGTGGAGCTGAGCGAACCAAAAGCATCTTAGCACAATGTGATTACATCGGTTTTCTTAAGCATCTTGCCACATACTAGGATGATACTGCTTGAGGAAACGCCCATTCAAAGCCTTAGGCAAATCCGTGCCTTGTAATGTTTGTAGCAAATAGGCGTTGCCAGACATTACCTGTTTTACTTTATAAGGACCCTCCCAGCTTGGCGACCGTTTCCCAAACTTCCGGTCTTTATTCCTTAGAGGCAAGATGGTCTTCCACACCAGATCCCCTACTTGAAATGACTTTGCTTTGACCTTCTTGTTGTAGGCCCTGGTTACCATAATCTTGTCCTTTTCTATTGCTCCCAAAGCTATCACCCTCTTGTCGGTTACCTCATCAATATTATCCATCATTGAATCATAATAATCAGTGACAGTTAGATCATTTTGTCTAGCAAACCTGACAGCATTCAAACTTATTTCCATAGGCAACACTGCTTCCTGCCCATAGACAAGCTCAAAAGGAGATACTTTAGTAGCACTATGTTTAGATATTCTATGAGCCCATAAGGCTTCGGACAAAATCTTATGCCAGTGCTTAGGATTATCAGATATCTTCTTTTTTATCAAATTAATCAATGTCCTATTACTAGACTCGGCCTGTCCATTGGCCTGAGCATAATATGGGGATGAATTAAGCAACTTAATCCTATATAATTCAGCAAATTCACGTACCTCTTTTGACATAAAAGAAGTTCCTTGATCTGTAGTCAAGGTCTGGGGAATGTCGAATCTATGAATGATATGCTCAGTTATGAACTCAATTACCTCCTTGTGTGTCATGTTCTTCAGAGCAACGGCTTCAGTCCATTTGGTAAAGTAGTCAGTAGCAACTAACACGAACCGATGCCCCTTTGATGATGAAGGATGGATTTCCCCAATAAAGTCTAATCCCCATCCTCTGAAAGGCCAAGGCTTGATGATAGGATGCAATTCGGCTACATGGACCAAATGCAGGTCGCCGAATTTTTGACACACTTGGCAGCCCTTGTAGTACTTGAAACAATCAGCTATCATGTTAGGCCAATAAAAACCAGACCTTCGCAAAAACCACTTCATCTTTGGAGCCGATTGATGGGTACAACAAATTCCTTCATGTACTTCGGCCATGGCTAATATAGCATCATCTGGGCCCAAGCACTTAAGCAGGATGTCGTTGACTGTTCGGCGATAAAGTTCATCACTCATCAAGACATACTTGAAAGCTGTATGCCGAATGTTCTTATCTGTCCTGACATTGGGGTTTCATAAATAATTAAGTATAGGTGTCCTCTAATCACTTGCATCGGCTTCATTATCAGCCGATTCAATTAAGAGAACATCTCTGGTATCCCCGGACGGTCCGGTGTCTCGACGCGGACGGTCCATGACCTGGGGAGTTGGCCCTACACCGGTTATCAGATTTTCAGTGTTGTGAAATCTCCCTCGCTTTATCCGATAACCTGATGCATCTTGTGCCAAATTGTTAGCTCTATGATTCTCAACTCTAGAAATATGCCGAATACTGAATTCGTCAAAAGAATGGATTATGCACCAACATTTTTCAAGGTAACTATTCAGAGTACCATCAAAGCATTGATATTCTTCTAACACTTGTTGGACAACCAGCTGAGAATCACCCGATGCCTTCACATGTTTTACTCCCATACAATTTAAAAGTTCCAAGCCGAATAAGAGGGCCTCATATTCGGCTTGATTATTAGTGCAATAAGTTTTCAATCGGCTAGAGAAGTCGAAGGAGATATCACTTGGTGAAACAAGTACGATGCCAATGCCTTGCCCTTCATTGCAAACCGATCCATCAAAATATAAAGTCCAAGGAGTAATAATGAGGTATGTCATGTCTAGTTTATGAATATCGTTAATCCGATGTTCTACAATAAAATCCTCTATAACCTGGCCTTTCATAGATTTCAATGGTTCATAAGCCAAGTCATATTCTATAAGCGCATAAGCCCACTTACCAATTCTACCACTCATAATTGGGTTATGCAACATGTATTTAATTACATCGGCCTGACCAGAAATAGTGCAATGACTAGACAGTAAATAACATCTACACTTGGTGCATGCATAAAACAAGCATAAGCATAACCTTTCAATAAAAGTGTACCTTGTTTCAGCATCCACCAACCTCCGACTTAGGTATGTCACCACATGCTCCTTTCCTTTAGTTTCTTGTGTCAGAACAACCCCAATAACCTTGTCTTCAGCTGCAATGTATAATCTGAATGGTGCTCCTACTTGTGGTGCTTTTAACACGGGAGCCGAAGACAAGTATTTTTTAATGAGATTAAATGCTTCCTGCTGCTCTGCCCCCAAGTGAATTTGGCATCATTCTTAAGCTGAAGGATAGAGGTGAAGGCATCAATCTTCCCGGCTAGGTTAGAAATAAACCTTCGTAAATAATTCACCTTGCCGAGAAACTTCTGCACTTCGACCTTACAAGTCGGAGGTCCCACATTCCGAATAGACTTGATTCGGTCAGGGTCTATTTCTATACCATGTTCATGGATGACAAATCCTAAAAACTTACCAGCTGACACTCCAAAAGCACATTTACGTGGGTTCATTTTCAAACCATACCGACGCATTTTATCAAAGGTGTTGCGCAAATCAGCTATATGAGGACTAAACTCAGCCGATTTGACTACAATATCATCAATGTAGACTTCCACAGTATTTCCTAACAACTCATGGAAGATCATATTCATAGCCCTCTGATAAGTAGCACCAGCATTTTTAAGACCGAATGTCATGACAACCCATTCAAATAAACCAATGAAGCCTGGACATATAAAGGTCGTTTTAGACGCATCCTCTTCGGCCATGAAAATCTGGTTATATCCGGCATTACCATCAAGAAAGCTAATAATTCTATTTCCTGATGCATTATTGATTAATGTGTCGGCTATGGGCATGGGGTATTCATCTTTAGGAGTTGCTCTATTTAAATTGCGAAAATCAATGCATACCCTAAGCTTACCTGACTCCTTCTTCTCTACCGGCACAATATTGGAGACCCACTCTGCGTATCTGCAAGGTCTAATAAAATTGGCTTCTAACAGCCGGTGGATTTCGTCCTTGATTCGTGGGAGAAGATCTGGACGAAAGGTTCTAGCTTTCTGCTTGAAAGGTCTGAAACCGGACTTAATGGGCAGCCGATGCTCGACGATCTCTCGGCTTAGTCTAGGCATATTAGTGTAATTCCAAGCAAAACAATCTGAATATTCCTTCAATAGACCGATCATCTCATTTCTAGGATCGGTCTCTAGGGTCTTGTTTACGAAAGTCGGCCTTGGAGTGTTACCATCTCCTATGTCAATCTCCTTCAAAGGATCGGCCGATGTAAATCCCTGTCCTAGTTTATCAAGATCTCCGAATTCCTCTATCATGTCCCCCACAGAGGAATCAGATGGTCTTTGTGTGATAGCGGACTTTCCAGTCTCGGGGACCGGATCATCCGTGATACTGTCTTTTCGCTGCGGTAGATGTTCGATCTTAAAGTCCGAACTGTTTTAGGAAAGACCAGACCATCCAGCTTTGGGAGCCGAACTGTCCGTGACCAAAGACTCATAAACTTTATGTGTATTCATCATTTAAACTCTATTTAGGATTTAGCCGATTCTCCATCGGCTCTAGCATTATAGGAATGAAACCTTTCTTATCTATACTTATGAACCGATAATCAGAAAAATCTACTCCTGTGAGACATGTAGCAGTCTCATAAGTCCAGAGTACAGGGGCATCGGCCACAGCGATGCAGGCCGATACATCAGCATGTACTTGTTCTACCTCATCGCCTACCCATTGTATTAGCATTTGATGTAATGTAGAAGGTATACATTGATTGGCATGAATCCAATCTCTGCCTAGAATTAAACTGTAATTTCCTTCTACATCAGCGACGAAGAATGCAGCAGCAAGGGTCTTAGTCCCGATGGTTAATTCAACGGACGTGACTCCCCTGGCTTTAATCGAACTATCCCCAACACCGCTGAGGGTCATGTTGGTCTTGACAAGTTCGTCATCTTGTTTACCTAATTTTCTGTATAATGAATAAGGCATTAGATTTATAGCCGCCCCTCCATCTACCAACATCTTAGCAATCGGTATTCCATCAATGTGACCGCGCACGAAGAGCGGCTTTAAATGATTTACCGATTCCTTTGGTTTAGTAAAGGCGGCTTCTTTAGGATCGAAATCGAACTGGGCAACAATAGGTTCATCGTCGCTGATAATAGTACAATCGGTAGAAAATGTAATAACATTTACATCCATACCTGGACGTTATGGAGAAGCCTCATAGTCGACCAAGTCTTCTCCCAGCAGGTCGTCTTCTTCCATTGATGTTGGTGTGTCGTTGGAGGCTTCCTGGTGTGGTGCGGACGGTCCGGACTCCTGGGGCGGACGGTCCGTGCCTGGTGCAGATTGCCTAGTCTTGCTGGTCAGGCTACCTGCCATACCTGCAGGGTGCTATACAAGTGTTGTTTCATTTTCTATTTTTGTGGCCGTTTGTTTTTCCTCAACGACCTTTGGTCTCCCTTTCTTTTGCGGTGGCGGGTACTATGGATGTGTGTCATTGAATATCTTTTCCGCCTCCTTTTCCTAGCTCTCCTTCGCTCTTAGGCGCTGTAATTTCCGCTTTTGGGACCGTGTCAATCCCGCTGGGCACCATCGAGGCATGGAGTATTTTGGATCGGCTGTTTTGATGGTAGCCGTATCTTCTTTTTTTGGTTATGTTGGCCGATACCCCAAAAATCATCGGCCCTTTATTATCTTCCTGTATGACAACGTCTGTAGTACCTATTTTGATGACGTCCTTCTTTGTTGTCCTTTCGGTTGCTGCAGGTACATGCCCCCCTGCCGGATTGGTCGGCCTGGGAGGCCGAGTAGTCTGGCAATCCTGTTGGGTCTGTGCTTGGTGACCGAATTGAGCGGTGCTCAATCGGTCTTGTACTGGTGGCGTCAACCTGTCAAAAACAGATGTTTGGGGTGCCCCCCAGGCGGGGTACTGTGGCATCCCAAATGGATATGGTGGCATGCCCCACATTTGATTTGGGACATATGGTGGAGGTAAATATGTGTATGGATATGGCATAGGCGGATAAGGTGGAGGTGTCCATGCAGGTATGTTAGGTCTCAGTTGCACAGTATGACCTTTTATTTCTTTCGATTGGAGAGGTGGTCCAATCGGCCTTACCTGACGCTGCTCATGAATGGGTGAGCGAGGTCGCTTTGCTGGCCGGTCACTGGGGCCGGCCTTCTTTTTTACGTATTTAGACAATAATTGATCAAAAGTTGGGCCAGCTTTGACCAACCGACCAGCTGCCTTGAATGTATTTGTTTTTCATGTACCTATCTCTGGTCGTCGTGGTTTGAAAGTACGTGGCCGTTGTGAGTCTTGAGCACGGCCGGACCGTCCGCTGGAGTTATCCGGACCGTCCGGCGGGGTCCCAGACCGTCCACGCCTGTGTGCCGGACCGTCCGGGGTGCGCAGCACGGGTTCCTGCTCCTTAGTCCATGCTTGCCTCCAGCGTCGTAGGCCGTGATGGTCACCTTAAGAGTTTCCCCTCCGTCAGGAGTCATTTCTGCCACCACTTTGCTGCAAGAAATTTTATGTTTTTCATCGGCATCTCTTGCATTGCTGATGACTATCTCTTTGCCTTTGCCTTTATCGGCTGCGTTTGGCCGAACCAGGACTTTCTTGCCCTCGAAGTCGATCATGTTCATCGGAAAGGGCTCTGTATCTACCTGCATTTCCTGAAATTTTAATCGTCCCTCGTTAATGGCCGATTGAATCTGTCGACGGAATACATTACAATCATTTGTGGCATGAGAAAATGAGTTATGCCACTTGCAGTATGCACGACGTTTTAGCTCGTCGGTGGATGGAATAGTGTGATTTATTTTAATATTGCCATTTTTAAGTAATTCATCAAATATTTTATCACACTTACCAACATTAAACGTAAACTTAACCTTCTCTTGCCATTTCTTTTGAACCGGCTGTAAGGAGGAACAAGCTGACTTTGGTCGCATTCTGCTGATTCCAGCAGCATACACTTCTGCTGATTCGTCATCTGAGCTACTTTGGTCGCATTCTACTATATGTACGTTGTGACGAATTGTTTTAGCGGTTTCTTTGCTTCGGCTTTCACAGGCCAAAGCTCTCTGGTGTAACTGTGCTAGTGTAAAAAATTGGATGCCTTCTAATCTTTATTTTAAATAATATCGTAGACCATTAAAGGCTAATCCTGCTAGCTGTTTTTCTGCTAAATAAATTTGGAAGCATCGGTTTCTTGTATCTCGGAATCTCCAGATGTAATCATTAACCGATTCATCTTTCGCTTGTCGCAAGGCCACTAGATCTACCAGATCTAATTCATAGTCACCGGAGAAAAAATGATCATGGAATTTTTGTTCTAAATCCCCCCATGACGAAATAGAATTAGGAGGTAAAGTGGCGTACCATGCGAACGCGGTTCCTGTTAAAGATAATGAAAATAAACGCACGCGAAATGCTTCTGTGTCGGCCAATTCTCCTAATTGTGCTAGGAACTGGCCTACGTGTTCGCGCGTGCTCTTTCCCTGGTCACCCGAAAATTTTGAGAACTCGGGTATCCTGGTTCCCTATGGGTATGGGTGGTGATCAAATCGGCTGTCGTATGGTTTCCGATATGATTGCCCCCCAGGGATCATGCTCACTTCGAGCTTATCTCGGAACGCCCCAGCTATTTCTTCGGCCAATTCTCCTAATTGTGCTAGGAACTGGCCTACGTGTTCGCGCATGCTCTTTCCCTGGTCACCCGAAAATTTTGAGAACTCGGGTATCCTGGTTCCCTATGAGTATGGGTGGTGATCAAATCGGCTGTCGTATGGTTTCCGATATGATTGCCCCCCAGGGATCATGCTTACTTCGAGCTTATCTCGAACGCCCCAGCTGTTTCTTCCCTCACTATATCAATAGCAGCCGGTGTGAGACCACCGGCTCTCTGGTCAAACATAGGTGGGGTTGGCTGGATATTAGCATGTTGTCTTTCCCCCCATTGGTTTGAGCTACGTGGTGCATTGTCATTTGCCTTATATGGTTCATATGTTTGATCGTTCCTTTCTGGCCTTCTAGGTGGGGCCGGAAAGCTTTCTTGGGCTCTAGACCTCGAATTAATGGGTTGATGCATTGCATAGTGCGATGGTACGTGTTGCTGGGACGGGTGAGGATTCAAGTAACAATCCTCCTCAAAAAGGTCATGTGGATCGTCCGTGATTATATGCGGATCGTCCGTCGTTGTATGCGGACGGTCCGATTGGGTAGTTGAGATTCTGTGCCGTATGTGGTGGTTCGGGCGCATATCTAGGTAACTCATTAAAAATAGGCCCGACTGTTGCTGGCCCGGACGGTCCGCGCTCACGTGCGGACGGTCCGGGCATGTGCAGATCGGCTGATTTGCTGCCGATTTGCGGTTGCTCAGGGTACGTGTCCATCGGCATCCCATAAAGGGGTTGTGACTGGTCGTGACAAACTCTAGCCGATGTATTACGTGTGTTATCCCCTAATTCAACCTCGTGTGAAGGAAAATTTGCTATACTAGATTTATCAATTGCACGTACTAGTCTCCTGTAATCTTTTTGCATATCCCTTATGATATTTTGCATTTGCTCACACTGTTCATCTACATAATTTCTAAGAGATTGTAGCTCGTTTGTATTACTTACATTGGGGATTTCTGGTGTGGGTCGGAGCGAAGCCGGATCCGTCGCCCGATGTCGGACGACCTTGTTGTTCCTGTCCACTTTGAAGTTGGCCAAGAACTTTGCTTTTGCCTCCTGGATCATCTGCTCCTTGTGCTCCTCGAATTGGAGCTGTTCGTCAGCCGGCAAGGTCTCCCAAGTCGGCTCTATGATGTTGCTTGGGGAAATATCAGAGCTATCTCTTGAACCGTCCATTGAGGACCGATTTGATGCGTCTATATTTGTTGTCCCCAGCGGAGTCGCCAAAAAGTATGTTGACACCTTTTTGGAGGCGCCAATCACTCAAAAGAACCAGCGGCAATGCTCTCTATTCAGGCGCGGACGGTCTGCGGCACAGGGCCGGACGGTCCGCGACCTGGCGCGAGGCGGCGGTGCTCTCTGGTTAGGCGCGGACGGTCCGCGACCTGGTGCAGGAGCTCGGGTTCCCTGCCCTAGGGCCGGACGGTCCGCGCGTGGGCAGGGGCGGCGGAAGATCGCCGGCAGCGCCTGGATCTCGCTCCCAGGAGGGACCCCGTCGGGGAGGAGAGATCCTAAGAGTTGTCTAGGCTCGGGTAGACCGACCTAGACTCCTCTAATCGACGTAGAGTCGAAGAGAAACGGAGGATTTGAGGATTGAAAGACTAAACCTAAACTAGACTAGAACTACTCCTAGGATAAAATGTAAATTGTATTGATTGAAGGTTCGATTCGTTATTCAAATCGGACGTATACCTCTCTATTTATAGAGGAGGGGGGCTGGACCCTTTACAAACTAATTTCCGGGCTTTTCCCGCGATTTTAGCTAACAACCGTAGCACAAAACTCGGAACCCTAATCTACTCTGCGCACACGCGGACCGTCCAGCCCACAGGCGCAGACCGTTCGGCCTCAGGACCGGACCGTCCGCTCGCTCAAAATGGGACTCAACAGAAACGAATAAGACATTGCGTGGAGCAAGAGAAACAACGACAACGTCTTATCGCATGTGCAGCCCTAGAAAGAGGTGACGGCTACAACTAAAATGATCTATTAAGCACGTCAGCCCCTTCGTGTACATATAGACTCTTAGTAATGAACATTTGCTTTAAAGGCTCATTAGTGTTTTCATGGATCATGGTTGTCTATTGGGTATACATTAAACACCATCCTAATATATTAATATAAATATCGATATTACACAAATGGTAGACAACTATTGAGTTGTTGGATGTGTCAAAAAGAAATCAGATATGCTGTTCACTTCTGGTGTTGAATATGTTGGGGAAGCCATCTCCTAGTTAGTTCAGTATACATATACTGTATGTACCATTTTCTAGTCGACATTGATCAGAGCATATACTGTATGGATAGGATCGGCAAGCAAGCAAGCAAGCGAGCGAAGTTGCGGCGGAACGGAAAAAAGGAGGCGAGGCAGTGCAGAAGCTTCATGGAACGGGAAGGCTTGAATCGCGTGGTGGGGTGGGGTGGGCAAACCAAATGATTAGTGGAGGCGCCACCGCTTCCGCCTGACCGGACAGACCAGTGACCATGACCACCGCATCGTCTGCGGACTGCCTGCGAAGATGCCCGCTGGTGCTCTGCGGCCTTTCCTGGAGGAAACCGTAGCCGAATTTTTCCAGCCCTCGGTTAATTGAACACAGTTGTGTTGACGGTAGGCCATGTCAAAATCTGGTGGTTGGTTGGAGCATCGCGATTGTCAACTACTACTAAAATAAAATGCTAGTGCAAATATAGCAGGACTATAACACGCGTACTGTAGCTCCGCTCCGGCTGAACGCAGGCAGCGGCGGCTTCTCCAGAAATTCCACGGTCGCTTCTCGTGTTCTAGCTTCTCGGGCGAGCAAGACCCACTGAGAGCCGCAATGCGGCTGCCGTGTTTGGTTCGGAATCGGACGTAACAGTGGCCTGCCTGAACTGAAAGCCAGCAGCAGCCTGCTTAGTGCTTACCGTGGGAGGAGACCGGCTGACCTGCCCGTCGTCAAAGTCCTGACGGCCTTGGACTTGGACCTTGGCAACACCCGTCGTGGGAGACAAGGCAAGAGGGCGCGGGGATGCGGCGCGCGCGCGCACGCCACGGAGGATCACGTGCCGAGCTTTGCCGGTTTGGTTTCGTGAGCGCCGGCGCGGATGAAGCCACATGGAATGGAATGGAATGGAATGGAAATGCACCGGTTGCCGGGCGCCGCGTTCCGGTTCCGGGTCTCCGGTTCGGCTGCTGCTTTGCCTTTTTTTTTTCCTTTTCGCTCGCGTTGAACCAAACTGTTGAAGAGCGTCCCGTTGCGGTTAGACCAAACCATTGACGATGACGACCCGTCAGTTCAAGCTGCGCTATCTGAAACACCTTTTTTCCCCCTTCCATTTTGTACCTTTTCTAGATCCATTTCTCCTATATTTCACGTACGTAGAATTTTAGATGATTCCAAGCATCACCCTTATACAATTTACTGGTAAAAACTGTTGTTTTTTATGATCTAGTATCATTTATCTTTGTTATCGTAATAAATTAAAATTTTGTTATTGTCTAACTATGTTGCTAGCTGCCTTTGCGCAACCATGAGCCATATTTTATTGGGTTTATGGTATTGTCTAACTGAGTGTTTATTCTTGGAACCCGAAAATTTAAAACCTACGCCTACACAAATTATGTGTATATCTTTTAATATCGAACTTAATGAGTACAATACATCTGTAATTTTTTTATAATATATAATGGCTTTAAATAGTTTGATTGTATGGTGATCGTAGAAAAGCTCGATTACGCAACGGTTTTTATTTTGTCTAAAAAAGTTAGCCCACCTATCAATTCTTCTATTTCGATGCACTAAATTAATCTAGACTATTTTTAGAGCTAGCTAGTGAAGAGCATTTCCAAGAGACTAGTTAAATGGCTAGCCAAGCCAAATTTTGGCTACTCTACGCCAAAATAACTTTTCAATCGACTAGCTATCTGACACGTCAAGCTATCTAACTTTTTAAATTGGCTCTCTCACTAGACAAATCTGGCTAGTACCAGACTAGCAAAACTAGATAGATAGTCTGTTGGAGTAAGATGTTACATATATAGTGTAATCTTTATAAAAAGATAAATAGAGAGTCAAATAGAAAACCAAAAATAAAGTCTCTTGAGATGCTCTTAGCCTTTGTATAAAATAGACACTAAACATGAATAGCATATCAGCTGATCAGGTGCTGCCACGGACTATTCTTTGATTAGTTGACGCAGCACGCGCTCACAAGCATGCGTAACTGCCATTTCCGAAGAAGTAGAGTCTCGAACGCCTAGGCACCTCGATGGATTCAAGTTTAAGCTCCGTTTTGGGTACTCTGATCGGCCACTGTCAATGCCACCTCTTAGGGCCTGTTTGGAAATGTAGTTTTAAAATGATGTAGTTTTGAGATACTATAGTTTACAATTGTACATGACAAAAATACTACGGTATTACTTTACCACAGTAAAACCATAGTATTCCTCAAAACCGAGATCTGTTTGGTTCCATTAGAAAAACAAAGTATATGTAGAGAGAAGAGAAGAAAACTGAGGTCCTGAGTGAAGTTTCGAAAACTCCAAAAATACCACGGTTTCAGGTAAACCATGGTATTTAAAACTATGTTTTGCCTACACAAACCAAACACCTTTTGTGTTCCAATACTATAGTATCATCAAATACCATAGTATTCCTTCAAAACTATAAAAATACTATGTTTCCAAACAGGGCCTTAACTGCATCCCGAGCAGCACGCGGGCGCCAGCCCAGTTCGTCGGACTCCTCGCCATGACGCTCGTGTAAATAGGATCAGGGAACTGCGCCGTTGCGCCTTGCGCGTATAATAAGGGTATGTAGACACCAGTTCAGTTTTCCTCGTATCTTATATTTTTTCATTTAACCTCTTAAGATCTCTTAAAATATCTCATATTAAATAGGGTTGTACATGATCGAATGTATCGCCACGGTATGCATGCATACTTGTACTTCCTCTCTGGATGAATAGATATGTTAGTGTGTGTTTAGTTTGGATTTTGGCTTTTGCCCCATAAAAACCAAAAAGTCAAACCAAAACTTGGATCTAGAAAGCAGTTTTTTATAAAAACCGACTTTTTCAGAGTGTAAAATTAAAAGCACCTCTAGACCTGCTTTTATCGGCTTTTTATATGGAACAGTATATATATATATATATAATATTTTTTAGTTTTTTATGATTTTCACCAAACGTTTTTTTTACTTTTTAGCGGTTCATAGTGTATAACAGTTTTTTTTACATTCCACAACAGTTTTTTTCATAACCATAGCCTAATAAAAAAGACCATTAGTTGATTAATCTTCTCTTACATCCACAACTGCGGAGACTTTGACTTTATTTATGTGTTTTCTATGTACACATAATTAGTGGCTAGACAGGTTGGCTCGCGGGGCTATGGCCTCCTAACAAAAAGATTTTTATTTTATAGTTGTATATCTATGGTAATTTTTTTTAAAAAAACTAGCTTATACTTCTCCGTTCTTTTTTATTTGTTACATTTTAGTTCAATAATAAACTAGCAGTCGATAAATATTCGAGAACGAAAATAGTAATAAGTAACTATTGATTATATACTTAGCACATATATTTGTTAAATTGTTATGGCTAGTGCATATATTCTATTTATTCACATTATAATTGTAGTTATATATGTGTTAGCCCTCTGTAAAGTAAAATCCTGGCTATGTCACTGCACATAAACAATGAGAGATACGAATTGATGACTTGGACACTTGGTGCAGCAGAGAGGTACATTGACCTGTAGTCTGGCGCAGTACGTGAGTACACGTGAATATGCTCTCCGTCCTATTTTTCGTACTCCTAGGTATCGTTTCCTTGAGATCTGGATGGTTTTCAGATGCTGATGCGTGCTGGCCTGCAGCATGCTGCATGCTTCTCTAGGTTCACATGTCGTACGTACTCTACACTCGTGTGCTGCCTCAGCGTCTGCAGCATTGTGCCGGTGCATCACTGTTTTACCTAGGGACACTGCACTCTATGAGTCGAACATTGGCGGAGAGGCTTTACTCCCTTTGGGTGATTCGTTCCCAATTGTTGCACACAAGAACCACTATGGGAGGGTCAGCTTCGCAGGCTAGGGGTGTGTGGCACAGCTCAACTTAAAAAAAAAAAGAAAAGGAAAGAAATGTAATTGAACAAACGATCGATCATTTATAGAACTATCTTTTGAGAATATAATTTCTACTATAGAGATTAAATAATATAAAACCTAACTGTAATTTCTAGCATTGAAACAGACTTTAGAACCTATAAATAAACATGAATAAGTCTGAGCAAAATTAAGGTTCGCTTTTTCAAGGAAAAAAAAAACTATTATGATCGCTGGAAACAGGTCACAAAAGGAAGAGCCAGTGTGCGCGCCGACTCTTGGGGCCTGATTCTCGGCGCAAAATTTCAGAGGTGGCGCAAAGCACACATCGGAAATGTCGCGAGCGGCCGGAGCGAGCCCCGCCCGATCCGAGGCTGATTTTGAGATCGCCGCACCACTGCCACTCGATTCGTCTCGTGCGAGGAGCTCAAAAAAAAAGTCTCGCGGATCCAGTTCCAGTCCCTCCCTCGCACGCAGAAGATGCTGCGGCATTGCTTTGCCGCGCGCGCGCAGTACAGAGTGCACAGTCATCAGTACTACTAGTAGTACAGCCTGTGCCCGGTGCTCCACGCTCGCGCTCGCGATCGCATCTCAGGCGTGCGCGGAGCACCGGCATCGAGGCAGCTGCCGGTGGAGCTGGCTGCTGGACCCCATCTGGCGACATGCTGCCACGCGTCACGTTCTCGAGAGGGCCCACAAGTCCAGTGGGACCCCACACGAATCATCAATCAGCAGAAAACTAGTCATCTTGCGTTCTTGCAATCTCGCTCACCGACAACTATCTATACGTGCATGCTACTTGCTACCTCACCCAAAACACAAGACACCATGTGACACACGACTGGATTAATAATAACGTTAATATACAAGATCCGCTTTAACCATACCAACGCACCATCGTCGATTACTTTCACGCGGTGGCATGGCATTTTACAGGTCGCCTAAACCTCTCGCCGTCACAAAGTAGTAGCTGTGAACTTTGGAAAGATTACACGGATATTTTAACTCAATTCGGTCGCTTTTGCTGTTCTGTTTGACGCGTTCAGATGAGCTCCCAACACACGCTTTGCTCAGTCAGTCGTAGCCCCGCAAGCCTCGCCTCTGACCCACGTTTGACACCGAACGCGTTCTGGCTTCTATCACTCCACCCGTATATATAACAGACACGGTACACGCGCTCTCCATCCAATCCAACCACGCGAACAACAAGATGACGCCCTCCCCTCTGGCTCTGGCCCTACTGCTCCTCTGCGCCGCCGGCGCCGCGGCGGCGGCCGTGCCGCGGTACCGCGAGGCGCCGCACTTCACCAACTCGGCGGCGGCGCAGTGCCCGCCGCCGCTGCAGCCGTCGGACGCAGACGCGGCGTGCTCGCCGCACGCGGCGGTGCACGTCGCCATGACGCTGGACGCGTCGTACCTGCGCGGCACCATGGCGGCCGTGCTCTCCGTGCTGCGTCACGCGTCGTGCCCGGAGTCCATCCACTTCCACTTCATCGCCTCCGCATCCGCCTCCTCCGGGTCCCGGGCGACGGCGGAGGCGCTCAGGGCCACGGTGCGCGCGTCGTTCCCGTCGCTGGCGTTCCGGGTGTACCCGTTCGCCGACGAGGCCCGCGTGGCGGGGCTCATCTCCACCTCCATCCGGGGCGCGCTGGACCGCCCGCTCAACTACGCGCGCTCCTACCTCGCGTCCACGCTGCCCGCCTGCGTGCGCCGCGTCGTGTACCTCGACTCCGACGTCGTGCTCACCGACGACATCGCCGCCCTCGCCGCCACCCCGCTCCCGGGGGAGGACACGGCCGTGGCGGCGCCCCAGTACTGCGGCGCCAACTTCACCGCCTACTTCACGCCGGGCTTCTGGGCGTCCCCCGCGCTCTCCTCCGCCTTCGCCGGCCGCCGCGCCTGCTACTTCAACACGGGCGTCATGGTGCTCGACCTCGCGCGCTGGCGCCGCGCGGGATACACGGCGCAGATCGAGGAGTGGATGGAGCTGCAGAAGCGGGTGCGCATCTACGAGCTGGGCTCGCTGCCGCCCTTCCTGCTCGTCTTCGCCGGCAGGATCGCGTCCGTCGACCACCGATGGAACCAGCACGGCCTCGGCGGGGACAACTACCGCGGCCTCTGCCGCGGCCTGCACGCCGGCGCCGTCAGCCTGCTGCACTGGAGCGGCAAAGGGAAGCCCTGGGATCGCCTGGACGCCGGAAGGCCGTGCCCGCTCGACGCCGTCTGGGCCAAGTACGACCTGCTCCGGCCGGCCGCCGGCATCGAGACCTCGTGAACACAACGACGGCGTTCGATCGACCGCTCGTTTCACTTTTTGTTCGGTTTAGAAGCACGTGCTCTTCGTTGTTTTGTTGATCTAGGCTAGATATCGGTAGATCGATCATCAGGGTGTTCATGTGAACTGTACATATTGTTGCTGACTTTCTCGGAAAAGTTTAGATCGCTTGTACTAATTCTAGATTCAGAAAAAAAAATAGTAGTACTCAAAAGTTGGCCAAATGGTATTGCTCCACGAAATCTAGATATAACAAATTGGTGGATCTAAGGTCAGATTCAAGGTGAAGCTCTCAAGTGGTGCTTCGCTAGCACAAAATTAGTGGACTTGGTGAAAATTATACGAAGGAAAAAGATGGTCAAGAATAGAAGAGACTATTAGCACCAAAATTGTCCTCCAGTCGATTTAAACAAAAAAAAAACAGTCGTTGCCTCATTGGTACAAGGGACTACTTCCTCAGTCTACATGATTTAGTCTTTTTAAATTTGTCCTAAGCTAAACTATTTTAACTTTAACCAACAATATATATAATATTAAATTATTTTAAACTAAAAATAGTATACACTATGGTAGTTCAAATCATGACTAATCTAGTGATTTTACATTTATGTTGTAAAATCTTATGAAACATATAATATAACTTGTCAAAGTTGACACTAATTAATTTAGAAGAAACAAAAAACGATTAAAATCATGTGGACGGAGGGAGTATTAGCCAAAAAAAGTTTTTTCTATTGAATCTTAGATCCAGTAGTGCATCTGTTCTAAACAAGCTCTTGAGTTTTCAGTTTCGCTCTATTACCTTAGATAAGAAATTCAGAAGCATCGTTTTTGAAAAAAAAAACAGAAGCATACTTTGGCTACTTGTCAGATTGTCCAGTTATTGTTACCAGCAATTATTCCGTATATACACTGTAGACCATTGAGCTGCTTTAACGGATTCCTCGTATAGAAAAAGTCTCCCGATCTCCGGATCATCAGCAATATAACAAACAAAAGAAAAATACCGGGCGGCCTCTCTTTTTTTTTGGTAAAGAAAGAAAAAACGTTGCAGACATGGCCTTTCTTTCCAGCTTCTACTATTCACTCAGTTTTTATTTATTTATCACGTTTTAGTTAAAAAATAAAGACGTCAAATATTCGATAGTTTATTAAATGGGGCTAGAAAAGAAAGCGGTCTGGTTAATAATCATCAGGATTACGGGCACTTTGGGCCCCGCCCCGCAGCTGAGCGCTAGGCGTCACGTAGAGTTGGTGAGAATCCTACAAGGCGGCGGCGCCGCGGCTGGAGAGGGACCGGGCCGTGCCGGTGCCGGTGCCGCGGCTGTCGGGGACAACCGGCGGTTCGTCCTCCACTTTAGGTAGCCGCGCACCGAGTCTTCTCTCTCATGATCCGTCGTTATTCACGGTGCCAACGCCACTTGCGAAATCAACAAGTTCCGCTCCTCCTCATCGTCATCTTCATTTTCTCTTGATAAACTTGTGCTCTCGTCATCGACCCGTCGTCAGCGATTTTTCAAACCTTAGACCGACTCCAACAGAGGCCATGCAAATCGAGCAGCTATTGAAGCCTTTGACTAGCGTATCTGATTTGTTTGTCCAGCCATATAACACACGCTTTCAACGGCACATGCAAATTGAGCCGTCATTCAAGCTTTTGGCTAGCGTATCTGATTTGCCTGTCCAACCATATGACACACGCTTTCAACAGCACAGGCAAAAAGGCAGCGGTAGTATAGTCCAACAAATGGAGTAGATGGTAGGGTCATGTTCTCAGACACAGAAAAAGGAAATGGCCGCCAGCCACAGTACAAGCTATTATGGCTTTTCTCTCTCTTTTCATCCTTTGTGTCTGGCTCGTTTGGCTGCCCTGTTGGAAGATGTTTTGTACTGCTATATTAGCTTGTGGGCAGCTATTTTAGCTTTGTCTGTCCATTTAGCTGCTGTGTTTGAGTGTCCTACAGCTTCAAACCTGTGTTGTGCTGCACTGTAACGCCCAAAATTCTAATTTGGATTTATTAAGAAGATTCTTCCAAGAACTAAATAAATGTGGGATCCTTATATAAGTTTAGCTATTGAATAATGTACTTATAAATGTCCTCTAAAATATTCAATTTAAGCTATATTATAATAAAGATTATTCCCTAGAAATTATTTTCTACTAGAACAAATAAGTAGTGATTATTGAGTTTTAAAGTAAAGTTTTGATTTGACTTCACGTTTAATAGGGACAATATATGTGTGTGCATGGCATCTTTAAAAAAATAATTTCCCAAATAAAGGAATAAAAATGGTTAATTTATACCTCATGTTGGGTTTCTTCGAATGTTGCATTATACTGAAAATACTAACTCAAACCTTAAAGTAAACTTTAATTTGTAATTTAAAATAACCAAGAAAATGGAAATAAGAAGAGAAAATCAGAAAAAAGGACTCCACCTAGCTCCCTAACCGAAGACTCCATCAGCCCACCCTTTCCCTTGTGATGCCAGCCCATGTCACTCTCGCAGGTCAGCCTAGAGTAATCAGCGGAGCATTTTTTTTTCGTTGCTTTATTACCCATGTCGGATGCAGCATCTGCATGATCTCATGTGGTGAACCGTGAACGTATCCTGGGAGATCTCGATCCTGGCGAGATTCGATCCGCATCCACCGTATGCGCTAGGATCGTTAGGATCACAAAAGATTCTCTCCTCTGAACCAAATTGATCGGACCCCGTTCCCTCTCCTGGGTATAAAACCCAAACCACCCCAACGCCGAGACAGCATGTGCCACCATTGGCAGGTAGTCCAAACTACATGGAAGTATGGGGCCGTGGTATCTCATCTGCTCCAGACGCTCCCCGCCGCCAACGATCTGTGTGCTGCCATGGCTAACTCAGCGGCACCTGGTGGAATGAGGCTGTTCCTGTAGGCCGTGTCTGCAGTCCTCGTGGAGGCGCGGACGTCGCTCCGTGTCGCTCAGATGGAGGGCAGTCGCCTGAATCCGCGTCGGCGTCAAACTCCGCAGCGGTGTTGCCAAGCGCCGCCGTGGTCGGGTTCTGCATCGTGGGCAGGCTCCCTCCGTACCTCAAATCCCGGTAAGAATTTCACCAGCCGCTTCGCTTCCACCTCCGCATCATGTATAGCCTTGCCGTTGTCCGTTTGGTACACCGGGTTGCTGGGTCGGCGATTGCCGTTGTGCTGCGCCGCCATGCTTCGCCTCTCCTCATCGGTGCCTGGCATGTCGGGGAAGAAGCGGCCTGGCCCATTGATCCATCAATGGACGGTCAAGATCATTTCAGAAAATAATGCTTCAGCTTGGAAGTTTATGACCGTAGATCTTGGATCGCATGGCCGATGGCGCGCGCGTTGTTTTGACCGTGAATCCTGAATCCGGTGGTCATCGTGGCGTACCGGTTCGGCGCACATGGGATCTAATCCTGTGCGCCCATCTTTGAACGAACGACCGTGATCCAAACTTACCCCTTCGCGGGTACACTTTACAAAAGAAACCCCATGCTTTTAGAATTTAGAACCCGCGGTCCATGGACTCTATTCTCTGAGTCTAGGGAGAAATTGCGAGTTAGCCCCTGGGTTTCTCTGCTATTGACGCCCAGTCCAAACAACAGAGAAAACCAGATAATTAATATTAGAAATTGAATTTTAATACAAAACAATTCTAGAAACTTGTATAAATCATATTTAATTCATTCTAACTCCAAATTGAGTCATTCCAGTCTCTATAATTTTGTATTAATAATGTTTATCACCTAATACCTTTGTTTAACCATGAAACTTGAATTAAAATTGCTCAATTGAATTAATCTATTCTAGGTGCTAAATAATTTCAGAAATTCATAACTCAATAATCATAACTCCGTTTTGATCCATTCTAGTTGCATTAGTCTCACAATAATATTTATTATTATCTTGTAACTTTGTTTTGTCATGAAATATAGGTTAAAATGTTGCACTTAGTCTATTCTATATTTAACCACGTGGATCTTCAGAAAACCATAACTTCATAACCGTAGCCCCGAATTTAGCGGTTCTCGATCCCACGATCTCGTAGCGACGCGTAGATTATTATTACTCAGTTATTCTTATGTTTGGTGTGATGTTAATTTTGCCTATACATGTTTGTTTGTATTGCTACGACTAGCGTGAGGTCACGAGTCACCTGAAGAGTAAGTTGGTACCTGGAATCTCAAATCCCAGGCAAGTTGTGCCCTTGATCACTTCTTTTTACCCAGCTATGTTCTAATTAATCATAATGATCTGCATAGGTTAATTTTGATGGGACCCAATAGGTTACCCTAGTTTGACTATCCTTATACCTTGTTCACCACTGAATCTTTGGGTAGTACATGCTATTGCTTTATGTGGTTTTGGGTATAGAGATACACATTATTCATGATTATGCTTTTATTATCAGTTATTATTGACTGTTCATGATAAGCTCATTATGTTAATTGGAACATGGAGAACCACCCAGGAAAACAGTGCTACCACAAGGGTTTAATGGGACGCCCTTGGCTGATTAATTAGGAAAGCTAGTGGATGACTACCTTACCCGAAAGGGGCAAGGGCAGTAGGGGAGTGGTCAGTGTAGGGAGGCCCTTGGGATGATTTTGCTGCGATGGCGGTCATGCGAGGGATTCCTGCATTGGAGCTTCCTATAAACTGTAGCGGGTTTTCTGAAGCTAGTGGAACTTTGTAAAGGCCTCGTAGTGTTACCCTGCCTCGCCTCCTCGGTAGAGGTGTATGGGATTGGCCGTCTCTTGGCAGATGGGTAACATGACTTGTGGGTAAAGATGCGCAACCTCTGCAGAGTGTAAAACTGGTATACTAGCTGTGCTCACGGTCATGAGCAGCTCGGACACTCACATGATTAATTTATGGAACTAAATTCAATATGTCATATGCATTGCATCGCAGGTGATGATGTTACTTTTGTTCTACTACTTAATTGGGTTGGTATTTACTTACACTTAGTAATTGCTAATAAAATTTTGACCAACTTTAAAAGCAATGCTCAGCTTCAACCATCCTCTTTGGTAAGCCTTACACTTCATGTGAGCTCCCACCTTTGGCGAGTTCATGCACATTATTCCCCACAACTTGTTGAGCTATGAACGTATGTGAGCTCACTCTTGCTGTCTCACACCCCCCACAGGTCAAGAACAGGTACCGCAGGATGAGGCGCTTGGAGGATGTTGCAACGAGTTCGTGAGAGGTCTAGGCCATCGTCTCCCAGTCAACTTTGGGTTGCTGGACCGTTGTCTCCTTATAATGTAATTATTTATTTATTTTGTACAGAACTTCTATTATATAGTAAAGATGTGACATTCGATCCTGTGCCATGATTCATCATATGTGTGAGACTTGGTCCCAGCACACCTGGTGATTATGTTCGCGCCCGGGTCTTGGTGCCCCGAAACCCGGGTGTGACAGAAGTGGTATCAGAGGAATGTTGACTGTAGGATGAAACCTAGATAGAACTGGACAACCACTATCTACTTACCTTTGCTACTCTGATTTTTTCTAAACTTATCTTAAACTTTCTCATCTATTTCCGCTATACTCTGATTATTCTTACATTTTCCTTCTAAAGACAAATGTGGATTTCACACTTTGAAATCATGTACCTAAAGTGACTTTAGAAATAGGAGACCTACTCTTAGGAACAAAAACAAAACTATTTTTTATAGGTATCTACACGCTTGAGTGTTTGTTCTTGTGATATTTGTCTGATTTGGATCTTTGATTGAGTGTGATGGGTTGTGGAGTAATGTCCACAATTACATCTGCATATACACCTAGATATAGGGGAAAATATTTATAAAATAGACAAGACAAAATATTTCCTATTAAAAATATATCTAGTTTAATAGATCCATATTATCTTAAAAGATACTCTATTACCTTAGTAGACTTATCTTATCTTGAAAAGATCTTATCTCATCCTAATAGATCTAACTAACCTCAAAAGATTCTACCTTATCTTTATGAAGTCATCTTGCCCTAATTGGCATATTTATCCCACTCTAGAATAACAACCATGAGCTAATCCAAAGAATTTATTTAGATCTTATCTAGTCTAAAATAGTCATATCAATTTATTCTAGATCTGATCCAATCTAATAGGTTAATCTAACCTAACGAAGTCTAACCTTAAGTTGAGCTAACCTAAGGACAGTCACTTAGCCAATTAATAGTGGTAAAATAAACGAGACTACTCCTATAGAACATGTTTTTCACTCTGTACTAAATAAAGCACGACAGACCAACCCAACCAATAGAGTCTTGATGGATTGTATAAATCTATCAACCCCTACCTAACATCAAACCAGTTTTTGACCTACATCATGTAGTCCATCTTACCCATAACTATTTCAACCATATGCCCAACTTCGATGATATACACTAACCTCGAAATTAATGAGACCAAGACCGGAGAAGAAAAGATCAATATCGACAAGGAAGGAGATAACAATCAAAGTGAATGAAGACTTAAACATTTCGGATGAAGTCTTTTCCTTACCATAATCTTTCCCACCTCAACCTGTCCAGTCTATATCCTACATAATAAATAGCTGGATACCTATGCTCTTCTAATCACCCACTATAGACTATATAAAAAAATATGAGACTCTGGATTTTTGAACCAATTATAGACTAAAAGCCGAATTACAGACCAATCCTTATGTGTCCCTTTCTTACAAATCTCGAGGACGAGATTATTTTTAAGGGGTAGAATTTGTAACGCCCAAAATTCTAATTTGGATTTATTAAGAAGATTCTTCCAAGAACTAAATAAATGTGGGATCCTTATATAAATTTAGCTATTGAATAATGTACTTATAAATGTCCTCTAAAATATTCAATTTAAGCTATATTATAATAAAGATTATTCCCTAGAAATTATTTTCTACTAGAACAAATAAGTAGTGATTATTGAGTTTTAA
Organism: Zea luxurians; assembly: GCA_029449295.1. Taxonomy (NCBI): domain Eukaryota; kingdom Viridiplantae; phylum Streptophyta; class Magnoliopsida; order Poales; family Poaceae; genus Zea; species Zea luxurians. The sequence goes on from JAOPSE010000002.1 coordinate 166,387,034, forward strand.
AGTAAAGTTTTGATTTGACTTCACGTTTAATAGGGACAATATATGTGTGTGCATGGCATCTTTAAAAAAAATAATTTCCCAAATAAAGGAATAAAAATGGTTAATTTATACCTCATGTTGGGTTTCTTCGAATGTTGCATTATACTGAAAATACTAACTCAAACCTTAAAGTAAACTTTAATTTGTAATTTAAAATAACCAAGAAAATGGAAATAAGAAGAGAAAATCAGAAAAAAGGACTCCTCCTAGCTCCCTAACCGAAGACTCCATCAGCCCACCCTTTCCCTTGTGATGCCAGCCCATGTCACTCTCGCAGGTCAGCCTAGAGTAATCAGCGGAGCATTTTTTTCCTTGCTTTATTACCCATGCCGGATGCAGCATCTGCATGATCTCATGTGGTGAACCGTGAACGTATCCTGGGAGATCTCGATCCTGGCGAGATTCGATCCGCATCCACCGTATGCGCTAGGATCGTTAGGATCACAAAAGATTCTCTCCTCTGAACCAAATTGATCGGACCCCGTTCCCTCTCCTGGGTATAAAACCCAAACCACCCCAACGCCGAGACAGCATGTGCCACCATTGGCAGGTAGTCCAAACTACGTGGAAGTATGGGGCCGTGGTATCTCATCTGCTCCAGACGCTCCCCGCCGCCAACGATCTGTGTGCTGCCATGGCTAACTCAGCGGCACCTGGTGGAATGAGGCCGTTCCTGCAGGCCGTGTCTGCAGTCCTCGTGGAGGCGCGGACGTCACTCCGTGTCGCTCAGATGGAGGGCAGTCGCCTGAATCCGCGTCGGCGTCAAACTCTGCCGCGGTGTTGCCAAGCGCCGCCGTGGTCGGGTTCTGCATCGTGGGCAGGCTCCCTCCGTACCTCAAATCCCGGTAAGAATTTCACCAGCCGCTTCGCTTCCACCTCCGCATCATGTATAGCCTTGCCGTTGTCCGTTTGGTACACCGGGTTGCTGGGTCGGCGATCGCCGTTGTGCTGCGCCGCCATGCTTCGCCTCTCCTCATCGGTGCCTGGCATATCGGGGAAGAAGCGGCCTGGCCCATTGATCCATCAATGGACGGTCAAGATCATTTCAGAAAATAATGCTTCAGCTTGGAAGTTTATGACCGTAGATCTTGGATCGCATGGCCGATGGCGCGCACGTTTTTTGACCGTGAATCCTGAATCCGGTGGTCATCGTGGCGTACCGGTTCGACGCACATGGGATCTAATCCTGTGCGCCCATCTTTGAACGAACGACCGTGATCCAAACTTACCCCTTCGCGGGTACACTTTACAAAAGAAACCCCATGCTTTTAGAATTTAGAACCCGCGGTCCATGGACTCTATTCTCTGAGTCTAGGGAGAAATTGCGAGTTAGCCCCTGGGTTTCTCTGCTATTGACGCCCAGTCCAAACAACAGAGAAAACCAGATAATTAATATTAGAAATTGAATTTTAATACAAAATAATTCTAGAAACTTGTATAAATCATATTTAATTCATTCTAACTCCAAATTGAGTCATTCCAGTCTCTATAATTTTGTATTAATAATGTTTATCACCTAATACCTTTGTTTAACCATGAAACTTGAATTAAAATTGCTCAATTGAATTAATCTATTCTAGGTGCTAAATAATTTCAGAAATTCATAACTCAATAATCATAACTCCGTTTTGATCCATTCTAGTTGCATTAGTCTCACAATAATATTTATTATTATCTTGTAACTTTGTTTTGTCATGAAATATAGGTTAAAATGTTGCACTTAGTCTATTCTATATTTAACCACGTGGATCTTCAGAAAACCATAACTTCATAACCGTAGCCCCGAATTTAGCGGTTCTCGATCCCACGATCTCGTAGCGACGCGTAGATTATTATTACTCAGTTATTCTTATGCTTGGTATGATGTTAATTTTGCCTATACATGTTTGTCTGTATTGCTACGACTAGCGTGAGGTCACGAGTCACCTGAAGAGCAAGTTGGTACCTGGAATCTCAAGTCCCAGGCAAGTTGTGCCCTTGATCACTTCTTTTTACCCAGCCATGTTCTAATTAATCATAATGATCTGCATAGGTTAATTTTGATGGGACCCAATAGGTTACCCTAGTTTGACTATCCTTATACCTTGTTCACCACTGAATCTTTGGGTAGTACATGCTATTGCTTTATGTGGTTTTGGGTATAGAGATACACATTATTCATGATTATGCTTTTATTATCAGTTATTATTTACTGTTCATGATAAGATCATTATGTTAATTGAAACATGGAGAACCACCCGGGAAAACAGTGCTACCACAAGGGTTTAATGGGACGCCCTTGGCTGATTAATTAGGAAAGCTAGTGGATGACTACCTTACCCGAAAGGGGCAAGGGCAGTAGGGGAGTGGTCAGTGTAGGGAGGCCCTTGGGATGATTTTGCTGCGATGGCGGTCATGCGAGGGATTCCTGCATTGGAGCTTCCTATAAACTGTAGCGGGTTTTCTGAAGCTAGTGGAACTTTGTAAAGGCCTCGTAGTGTTACCCTGCCTCGCCTCCTCGGTAGAGGTGTATGGGATTGGCCGTCTCTTGATAGATGGGTAACATGACTTGTGGGTAAAGATGCGCAACCTCTGCAGAGTGTAAAACTGGTATACTAGCCGTGCTCACGGTCATGAGCAGCTCGGACACTCACATGATTAATTTATGGAACTAAATTCAATATGTCATATGCATTGCATCGCAGGTGATGATGTTACTTTTGTTCTACTACTTAATTGGGTTGGTATTTACTTACACTTAGTAATTGCTAATAAAATTTTGACCAACTTTAAAAGCAATGCTCAGCTTCAACCATCCTCTTTGGTAAGCCTTACACTTCACGTGAGCTCCCACCTTTGGCGAGTTCATGCACATTATTCCCCACAACTTGTTGAGCTATGAACGTATGTGAGCTCACTCTTGCTGTCTCACACCCCCCATAGGTCAAGAACAGGTACCGCAGGATGAGGCGCTTGGAGGATGTTGCGACGAGTTCGTGAGAGGTCTAGGCCATCGTCTCCCAGTCAACTTTGGGTTGCTGGACTGTTGTCTCCTTATAATGTAATTATTTATTTATTTTGTACAGAACTTCTATTATATAGTAAAGATGTGACATTCGATCCTATGCCATGATTCATCATATGTGTGAGACTTGGTCCCAGCACACCTGGTAATTATGTTCGCGCCCAGGTCTTGGTGCCCCGAAACCCGGGTGTGACATGCACTGCGTGGGTCTCAGATTTCCACGCTTCGTGGCTTCCAGCAGTGCGGTTCACAGGTGGTTTCCCACGGTTCCGCAAAGGCTTGTTTTTTTATAGAACAGGAGGGGGCCCTACTGAAAATTTTATTTAAATCAAATAAAAAAATAGAAAACAAAGTTTAGAATAAAAGTTTAGAATAAAGAAGAAGACAGGTTACAGGACCGCAAAGGCTTGTTCACAGCCTCACAGGTGGACAGCAAGGCTTTGATGTCAGGAAAAAGGTACATTCAAAAGAGTGAAAGATTACATCAAGCAAATTTTGTTTGTGTTCGTGCAAATAAGGGTCATCGATTGCCAGACACTAGAACTGATTGCCAAGTCCACTTGAATCCGGAAACGGACCGAGAGAATGGAAATCTAAGGGTTGATTTGGTTTGAGGAATCACTACTAAAATAAGGTGGTATGTTATAAATCTATTACTTAAATTTGATAGAATAACTCAATTTCTCATATTAGTACTAAGTATTAACTAACTACGAATAATAAGGTAGTGATGAATCGACTCATTCTATTCAACAAACCAAACAAAAAAGTGAGTAAGAAGATAATGGACTAGCTTATTCCTCAAACCAAACACTCTGTAAATGTCTCTAGCTGGTTTTGGAACATAATCATGCGCTACACGTGCTAGAAACCTTACACTTAATGGTGTCACAAAGAAAAAAAACCAGATTTACAAGCTTTTGAAACTGAGAAACTGTCACACCCGGGTTTTAGAGCACCAAGACCCGGACGCGAACATCACCATCAGGTGTGCTGGGACTAAGTCTCACACATATGATAAATCATGGTGCAGAAGCGAATGTTACAACTTTACTATATAATAGGAGTTTTGTACAAAATAAATAAATAAATAATTACATCGTAATGTGACAACGATCCAGCAACCCAAAGTTGACTGGGAGACGACGGCTTAGACCTCTCACGAACACATCACAACATCCTCCACGCGCCTCATCCTCTGGTACCTGTTCTTCTCCTGTGGGTGGGTTTATATATCGCAAGTGTGTCGGGGACCGTAATTAGGGGTACCCCCAAAACTCCTAATCTCAGCTGGTAAACCCCATCAGCACAAAGCTGCAAAGGCCTGATGGGCGCAATTCCGGTCAAGGCTCCGTCCACTCAAGGGACACGATCACGCCTCGCCCGAGGGTCTCCTCAAGCAATAGGCGCACCTTCGACTCGCCCGAGGCCCAGCTCGGGCAGGCTCCACGGAGAAGCAACCTTGGCCAGATCGCCACACCAACCGACCGTATAGCAGGAGCATTCAATGCAAGGATCGCCTAACACCTTATCCTGACACACGCTCTCCAGTCGACAAGGCCGAAGTGACCGCAGTCACTTCGCCCCTCCACTGACTGACCTGACAGGAAAACAGCGCCATCTGCGCTGCTCCGACTGCTGTGCCACCTGCCAGGGTGAGGCTGACAGCAGCCAAGTCCAGCCTCGAGCGCCATAGGAAGCTCCGCCTCGCCCGACCCCAGGGCTCGGACTCAACCTCGACTCCGGAAGACGGTCTCCGCCTCGCCCGCTCCCAGGGCTCGGACTCAACCTCGACTCCGGAAGACGGTCTCCGCCTCGCCCGACCCCAGGGCTCGGACTCAACCTCGACTCCAGAAGACGGTCTCCGCCTCGCCCGACCCCAGGGCTCGGACTCAACCTCGACCTCGGATGACGGTCTCCGCCTCGCCCGACCCCAGGGCTCGGACTCAACCTCGACCTCGGAAGACGGTCTCCGCCTCGCCCGACCCCAGGGCTCGGACTCAACCTCGACTCCGGAAGACGGTCTCCGCCTCGCCCGACCCCAGGGCTCGGACTCAACCTCGACCTCGGACGACGGTCTCCGCCTCGCCCGACCCCAGGGCTCGGACTCAACCTCGACTCCGGAAGACGGTCTCCGCCTCGCCCGACCCCAGGGCTCGGACTCAACCTCGACCTCGGACGACGGTCTCCACCTCGCCCGACCCTAGGGCTCGGACTCAACCTCGACTCTGGAAGACGGTCACCGCCTCGCCTGACCCCCAGGCTCGGACTCAGCCTCGACCTCGGAGGAATCACCGCCTCGCCCGACCTTGGGCTCGAACCGACCACGCCACAAGGGGGGCCATCATTACCCTACCCCTAGCTAGCCCAGGCTACAGGGAACAAGACCGGCGTCCCATCTGGCTCGCTCCGGTAAAACAAGTAATGATGGCACCCCGCGTGCTCCATGACGACGGCGGTTCTCAGCCCCCTACGGAAGCAAGGAGACGTCAGCAAGGATCCGACAGCCCCGACAGCTGTACTTCTACAGGGCTCAAGCGCTCCTCCGACGGCCACGACGCCACATGAACAGGGCTCCAACACCTCTCCGACAGCCACGACGACATGTACATGGGGCTCTGGCTCCCTTCTGTTAGACACGTTAGCACACTGCTACACCCCCTGTTGTACACCTGGACCCTCTCCTTACGTCTATAAAAGGAAGGTCCAGGGCCCTCGTGCAAAAAAGGTGGCCGCGCGGGAGGATGGGCTGATACACAGGCTCTCTCTCTCTTTCTCCCCCGCGAACGCTTGTAACACCCTACTGCAAGCGCATCTGCCCTGGGCGCAGGACAACACGAGGCCACGGTTCCCCTTACTGTTTTCCCCCTTGTGTTCCGTCTCGCGCCGACCCATCTGGGCTGGGACACGCAGCGACAATTTACTCGTCGGTCCAGGGACCCCCCAGGGTCGAAACGCCGACAGTTGGCGCGCCAGGTAGGGGCCTGCTGCGTGTTGACGAACAGCTTCCCGTCAAGCTCCAGATGGGTAGCCTCCAACAACCTCTCCAACCCCGGACGATTCTCTGTTTCGGGAGTCTTGAGTTCATGTCCCTCGACGGCAGCTACGACATGATACTCCTTCCTTCGCCGCGCGACAACGATAATGGCGGCCGTCAGCCCGCCCGCCGGCGGCGGAATCGACGACGTCTTTCTCGCGTGATGGAAAAACAACATTCGGGTCTGTCCCGTCACCTTACCCGTCGACGGAGGAGGAGGCGGGGCAACCATGGCCAAGCAGGAGGCGGCGTCTCGTTGGCTGTCGAGCGAGTCGATGGTGCCGGCGCCCCAGCGGGGGACACGTTGGGCGTTGACCTCGCGTCTGAGACGAAGATGAGCGTCGTTTCCCTGCAACACGCCAACCCCAAGCAGACGGACGACGCCAGCACGCTCGCGAAGGACTTGCTGGGCGTTAGCCTCATACCTGAGATAACGGTGCAGTCCGTCCCCGACGCGACTTCGTCACCATCCGTCGATCAAGAGGTACCGTCCATTTCCCATCCTGTGCCTTTTAGATTCAGCTTCGACCCACCAAGCAACCCCGCTTTGGTGGACGCTTTCATAAAGGCGTATCCAAACCTTCCGGGGTACCATATGTGGTCAACCTAGGATAGATTGACGGCTGTCTCGACCTACGGGCCCCCGGGTTCCAAGGAAGACGACGAGCCCGACTCTGGTTGGGATTTCTCCGGGCTCGATAACCCCAGTGCCATGCGAGACTTCATGACCGCATGCGACTACTGCCTCTCTGATTGCTCCGATGGTAGCCACAGCCTCGGCGACGAGGACTGTGGCCCAAGTCGCGAATGTTTCCACGTCGATCTAGGGGGTCTCGACGAAGGCAACCACCTTGGTATGCCGGAGAACGGCGATCCCCCTAGGCCTGCGCCTTGCGTTGACATCCTTCGAGAGCTAGCTGTGGTCCCAGTCCCTGCGGGGGGTCAGGACGCACAGCTCGAACAAATCCGCGAGATGCAGGCCAGGCTCGACGAGAAAGCAGGGCAACTTGTGCAGCTCCGGCAGAACATCGGGCAGGAGTGGGCAGGTTGAGCACCAGTCGGAGAAGCGCGTCATCTGGCCCAGGACGTCCAGCACCACATCACCGACAATGCCAGGGCAAGGCTGCCCCGGCTTCTAGTGGGGTCGGCCAGAACCTGGCTGCAGCAGCGATACTACTCTGAGCGATGCCTAAACCATCCACCACCGAGGGGCGGCGCATCCAGGGAGAGCTCAAGAATCTCCTAGAGGATGCTGCGGTCCGACGGGCTGAAAGCTCTGCCTCCTGAAGGCAGGGATACCCCCCGGAGCATCGCGCTGTGACTTCTTGATTCATGCGGGAAGCCTCGGTCCACACCGGGCGCACGCGGGACGCAGCGCCTGCGGCCCCGGGTCGCCTCGGCAGCGAGCACCACCGTCGTTACCGTCGAGCCCACCTCGACGAGAAGGTGCGCCAAGGCTACCACCCCAGGCGTGGGGGACACTACGACAGCGGGGAGGATCGAAGCCCCTCGCCCGAGCCACCCGGTCCGCAAGCTTTCAGCCGGACCATATGACGGGCGCCGTTCCCGACCCGGTTCCGGGCCCCGACTACCATCACCAAGTACTCGGGGGAGACGAGGCTGGAACTGTGGCTCGCGGACTACCGGCTGGCCTGCCAGTTGGGTGGAACAGACGATGACAACCTCATCATCCGCAACCTCCCCCTGTTCCTCTTCGATGCCGCCCGAGCCTGGCTGGAGCATCTGCCACCTACGCAGATCTCCAACTGGGACGACCTGGTCAAAGCCTTCGCCGGCAACTTCCAGGGCACATTTGTGCGCCCTAGGAACTCTTGGGATCTCCGAAGCTGCTGCCAGCAGCCGGGAGAATCCCTGCAGGATTACATCCGGCGATTCTCGAAGCAGCGCACCGAGCTGCCTAACATCACCGACTCAGATGTCATCGGCGCGTTCCTCGCCGGCACCACTTGCCGCGACCTGGTGAGCAAGCTGGGTCGCAAGACTCCCACCAGGGCGAGCAAGCTGATGGACATCGCCACCAAGTTCGCCTCTGGCCAGGAGGCGGTCGAGGCCATCTTCCGAAAGGACAAGCAGCCTCAGGGGCGCCAGCCAGATGACGTCCCCGAGGCGTCCGCTCAGTGCGGCGCGAAGAAGAAGGGTGAGAAGCCGCAAGCGAAACGCGACGCCGCCGACGCTGACCTTGTCGCCGCCGCCGAGCACAAGAACCCTCGGAAGCCTCCCGGAGGCACCAACTTGTTCGACAAGATGCTCAAGGAGTCATGCTCCTATCATCAGGGTCCCGTCAAGCACACCCTTGAGGAGTGCGTCATGCTTCGGCGCCACTTCCACAAGGTCGGGCCACCGGCGGAAGGTGGCAGAGCCCCCGACAACGACAAGAAGGAGGGTCACAAGGCAGAGGAGTTCCCCGAGGTCCACGACTGCTTCATGATCTACGGTGGGCAAGTGGCGAACGCCTCGGCTCGGCACCGCAAGCAAGAGCGCCGGGAGGTCTGCTCGGTGAAGGTGGCGGCGCCAGTCTACCTAGACTAGTCCGACAAGCCCATCACCTTCGACCAGGACGACCACCCCGACCGCGTGCCGAGCCCGAGGAAGTACCCGCTCGTTGTTGATCCCGTCATCGGCAACGTCAGGCTTACCAAGGTCCTCATGGACAGAGGCAGCAGCCTCAACATCATCTACGCCGAGACCCTTGGGCTCTTGCAGATCGATCTGTCCACGATCCGGGTCGGCGCGGCGCCCTTTCACGGGATCATTCCTAGGAAGCGCGTCCAGCCCCTTGGACAACTCGATCTGCCCGTCTGCTTCGGGACTCCCTCCAACTTCCGAAAGGAAACCCTCACGTTCGAGGTGGTCAGGTTCCGAGGAACCTACCACGCAGTGCTGGTGAGACCATGCTATGCCAAGTTCATGGCCGTCCCCAACTACACCTACCTCAAGCTCAAGATGTCGGGCCCCACGGGGTCATCACCGTCGGATCCACATACCGACACGCGTACGAATGCGACGTGGAGTGTGTGGAGTACGCTGAGGCCCTCGCCGAATCCGAGGCCCTCATCGCCGACCTAGAAAACCTCTCCAAGGAGGTGCCAGATGCAAAGCGCCATGCCGGCAACTTCGAACCAGCAGAGGCGGTTAAGTCCGTTCCTCTCGACCCCAGCAACAACACCTCCAAGCAGATCCGGATCGGCTCCGAGCTCGACCCCAAATAGGAAGCAGTGCTTGTCGACTTTCTCCGTGCAAACGCCGAGGTTTTTGCGTGGAGTCCCTCGAACATGCCTGGCATACTGAGGGATGTCGCTGAGCACTCACTGGATATGCGAGTTGGAGCCCGACCCGTGAAGCAGCCTTTGCGCCGATTCGACGAAGAAAAGCGCAGAGCCATAGGCGAGGAGATCCACAAGCTGATGGCTGTAGGGTTCATCAAAGAGGTATTCCATCCCAAATGGCTAGCCAACCCTGTGCTTGTGAAAAAGAAAGGAGGGAAATGGCGGATGTGTGTAGAATACACTGGTCTAAACAAAGCATGTCCGAAAGTTCCCTACCCCCTGCCTCGCATCGATCAAATCATGGATTCCACTGCTGGGTGCGAAACCCTGTCGTTCCTCGATGCCTACTCAGGGTATCACCAAATCAGGATGAAAGAGTCCGACCAGCTCGCGACTTCTTTCATCACACCTTTTGGCATGTACTGCTACATTACTATGCCATTCGGTTTGAGGAATGCGGGTGCGACATACCAAAGGTGCATGAACCACATGTTCGGGGAGCACATTGGTCAAACGGTCGAGGCTTACGTCGATGACATTGTAGTCAAGACGAGGAAAGCCTCCGACCTCCTCTCCGACCTTGAAACGACATTCAAGTGTCTCAAAGCGAAAGGCGTAAAACTCAATCCCGAGAAGTGTGTCTTCGGAGTCCCCCGAGGCATGCTCCTAGGGTTCATCGTCTCTGAGCGGGGCATCAAGGCCAACCCGGAGTAAATCGCGGCCATCACCAACATGGGGCCTATCAAGGACTTGAAAGGAGTACAGAGGGTCATGGGATGCCTTGCAGCTTTGAGCCGCTTCATCTCACGCCTCGGCGAAAGAGGCCTGCCCCTGTATCGCCTCTTAAGGAAGACCGAGCGCTTCACTTGGACCCCCGAGGCCGAGGAAGCCCTCGGGAACTTGAAGGCGCTCCTTACAAGCGCGCCCATCCTGGTGCCCCTCGCTGCCGGAGAAGCCCTCTTGGTCTACGTCGCCGCTACCACTCAGGTGGTCAGCGCCGCGATCGTGGTCGAGAGACGAGAAGAAGGGCACGCATTGCCCGTCCAGAGGCCGGTCTACTTCATCAGTGAGGTACTATCCGAAACCAAAATCCGCTACCCGCAAATTCAGAAGCTATTGTACGTGGTAATTCTGACGCGGCAAAAGTTGCGACACTACTTCGAGTCTCATCCGGTGACTGTGGTGTCATCCTTCCCCCTGGGGGAGATCATCCAGTGCCGAGAGGCGTCGGGTAGGATTTCAAAGTGGGCAGTGGAGATCATGGGCGAGACGATCTTGTTCGCCCCTCGGAAGGCCACCAAGTCCCAAGTCTTGGCGGACTTTGTGGCTGAATGGGTCGACACCCAGCTTCCAGCAGCTCCGATCCAACCAGAACTCTGGACCATGTATTTCGATGGGTCGCTGATGAAAACAGGAGCGGGCGCGGGCCTGCTCTTCATCTCACCCCTCGGGAAGCACCTCCGCTACGTGCTGCGCCTCCATTTCCCGGCGTCCAACAACGTGGTCAAGTATGAGGCTCTGGTTAATGGGTTGCGCATCGCCATCGAGCTGGGGGTCCGGCGCCTCGACGCTCATGGCAACTCGCAGCTTGTCATCGACCAAGTCATGAAGAACTCCCATTGCCGCTACCCGAGGATGGAAGCCTACTGCGACGAGGTTCGGCGCCTGGAGGACAAGTTCTACGGGCTCGAGCTCAACCACGTCGCTCGACGATACAACGAGACTGCGGACGAGCTGGCTAAGATAGCCTCGGGGCGGACAACGGTTCCTCTGGACGTCTTCTCCCGAGACCTACATCAACCCTCCGTCAAGACCGACGACACGCCCGAGCCCGAGAAGGCCTCGGCTCTGCCCGAGGCAGCCTCGGCCCCGCCCAAGGCACCCTCGGCCCCCGAGAGTGAGGCACTGCGCGTCGAGGAAGAACGGAATGGGGTCACGCCTAATCGAAACTGGCAGACCCCATACCTGCAATATCTCCACCGAGGAGAGCTACCCCTCGACAGAGCCGAAGCTCGGCGATTGGCGCGGTGCACCAAATCGTTCGTCTTGCTGGGTGACGGAAAGGAGCTCTACCATCGCAGCCCCTCAGGCATCCTACAACGATGGATATCCATCACCGAAGGTCAGGAGTTATTGCAAGAAATACACTCGAGGGCTTGCGGTCACCATGCAGCACCTCGAGCCCTCGTGGGAAACGCCTTCCGACAAGGTTTCTACTGGCCAACCGCGATGGCCGATGCCACTAGGGTTGTACGCACCTGCCAAGGGTGTCAATTCTATGCAAGGCAGACGCACCTGCCCGCTCAGGCCTTGCAAACAATACCCATCACCTGGCTGTTTGCTGTGTGGGGTCTGGACCTCGTCGGTCCCTTGCAGAAGGCATCCGGGGGCTTCACGCACCTGCTGGTCGCCATCGACAAATTCTCCAAGTGGATCGAGGTCTGACCCCTAAACAGCATCAGGTCCGAGCAGGTGGTGGCGTTCTTCACCAACATCATCCATCGCTTCGGGGTCCCGAACTCCATCATCACCGACAACGGCACCCAGTTCACTGGTAGAAAGTTCCTGGACTTCTGCGAGGACCACCACATCCGGGTGGACTGGACCGCCATAGCTCACCCCATGACGAATGGGCAGGTAGAGCGTGCCAACGGCATGATTCTGCAAGGACTCAAGCCGAGGATCTACAACGACCTCAACAAGTTCGGCAGGTGATGGGTGAAGGAACTCCCCTCGGTGGTCTGGAGTCTGAGGACGACGCCAAGCCGAGCCACGAGTTTCGCGCCGTTCTTTCTAGTCTATGGGGCCGAGGCTATCTTGCCCGCAGACTTTAATTACGGTTCCCCGAGGACAAGAGTGTACGACGACCGGAGCAACCAGACCACCCGAGAAGACTCACTGGACCAGCTGGAGGAGGCTCGGGACATGGCCCTACTACACTCGGTAAGGTATCAGCAGTCTCTGCGACGCTACCACGCCCGAGGGTTCGGTCCCGAGACCTCCAGGTGGGCGACTTGGTGCTTCGGCTACAACAAGATGCCCGAGGGCGCCACAAGCTCACGCCTCCCTGGGAAGGGTCGTTCATCATCGCCAAGATTCTGAAGCCCAGAACATACAAGCTGGCCAACAGTCAAGGCAAGGTCTACAGCAACGCTTGGAACATCCGACAGCTACATCGCTTCTACCCTTAAGATGTTTTCAAGTCATTCATATACCTCATTCACATACACAAATAAAGTCTAACCATCAAGGAAGGGTCAACCTTGCCTCGGCAAAGCTCGACCCTCCCTCAGGGGCTAGAAGGGGGGAACCCCCTCTGCGTCAAAATTTTCCTTAGAAAAAGTCTTCCTGCCAGAACATCTTTCGTGCTTTTCGACTACTTCGATAGTGGAATCCTGAAAACGACGGAGTACACGTAAGCGGCAAGGCCGACCGAGCCGAGGGACTCCTACGCCTCCGTGATACGGATACCTCACTCATCACCTTCTGTGATAAGTAACTCACGCTCGGATAAGCGATTCCGCTGTCCGAACAAGTCTTAGCGCTCGAAAGTTTTTCGGCCGAAACGATTTTTCATGCCATCTCGACTATATCGATAATAGAGTCCTATGGACGAGTAAGAGTACACGTAAGCGGCAAGGCCGACTGAGCCGAGAGACTCCTACGCCTCCGGGATACGGATACCTCACTCATCACCTTCTGCGATAAGTAACTCTCGCTCGGATAAACGATTCTGTTACCGACGAACGAGTCCTGATACTCGAAACAAGGGGAAAAGAAACACAGCTTTACAACACGACGACGACATGTTTGGGCCTCGGTGGCTGCAAAAAACATACACACTATAGACAAACTGTAACTGCAGGTTCAGACGTCAGTAGAGGGAGCAGCAGCACCCTCGGCATCGACTCCACCTTCGGCGGAATCCGACCCGGCCTCGGACGGCGTCACGATCGAAGGATCTCCACCTCGAAGGAAGATGTCAGCACCGCGCCTAGGCCATCATCGGCAGGGTCTCCTCTAGGAACCCGGCCCAAGCAGACGGCCGGACCGGCGGCTCCGTAGCCTCAGCCAGCTGTCCCCCGAGGACACCGGCCTGGCTCATGGCCTCGGCAGCCCGACTCCAGGGTTGGTCCCGCCAGTGGACAACCTGGCCAGGTTCTAGTCGCTGCTGCTACGCCTCCTCGGCCTGGGAAGTCCCCTACTCCTGGGCCGACGGAGTTTCTTCTCCAGCCGACTTCGCCTTTGTCCGTGTTGACACCGCTGCCTCCGGCTTCGGCTCATCATAGAGCAGCCGAGGGTTCCTTCACTGAGCAGGAGAAGCCTTGAACGGCAAGGCCGACCGAGCCGAGGGACTCCTATGCCTCCGGGATACGGATACCTCACTCGTCACCTTCCGCACAGGGCAACTCACACTTGGTTAAGCGGTCCAGCTAGCCGACAGGCGAGTCCTGGTGCTCGAAATGGGGAAGAAACACGGCTTTACGCCCAAATACACAGATGTTCAGGCCTCGACAGCCGCAATGAACATACACTAGCACTCAAGGTGCCATTACAAACGGGACTCCGGTTCCGTTCCCGTGGGTATGAACAACCTCCATACCAGGAGGCCCGCGGGACGACGAACTCCAAGCGGCTCACCGCCGCCCACTCCAGCAGCAGCGACAACGACCTCCGTCCCGGGCGGCAAGACAGCTGCAGCGACGGCTTCAGGGCAAACGTTACGGCGGGAGATCTCTCGCCCACAAAGGACGAGAACCAGCCGTTCAAGCCAGGGAGACGGAGGTCCAGGGGTGCGGGCGGAGTTGGCGATCTCGTCGGCAGAGAAACCTTCTCTAGTTGCCACCACCTCAGCACTAACGGCGGCGTCCACCTGCCCACCAACACCGCACCAGCGGGCGCCAGCCGCCCCAAAGCGCACCGGCAGGTCCTCACTCACGTCCTCGCCACGAAAACGAGAATGGGACCGTCCCAGAACACAAGTACCGCCCTCGCGGCGTACGACGTGTTGTGAGACCCCCCGGTGTGGCTGGCCACCGTCGCCCGGACAGAGGACGGAATGCTGCACCCTGGCTGGGCAGCAGCAGTTCGCCTTCCCCGGCATGGCTGGAGGACGCCTCCTCCGCAGAGCTGGAGGATGGTTTCCACCCCCAGAAGCTAGAGGAAGAAGCGGGACGCCTGCCCACGCCAAGGCAGGCCCCGGTTCGCCTCACCCCCCTTCCCAGCAAGGATGACGAAAATCCTTGAAGCTGAGGGCGGGGCGGAGGTCGTAGCCCAGCTTGCTTCTCTCCACGAAACTGCCCATTGGTGGGGGAAGGCAGCCGGGCTGCACGACGAAAATCCTTGAAGCCGAGCGATGGCTGAAAGGTACCAACCTCCACGAGGTTGCGCTCCTTCCACAACGAGACAAAGACAACGCGGGCGCTCCCCATCCAGGGGCTCGGAAGGCGGGAGGACGCGATGCATGAGAAAAGTGCGAAGGCATGGCTACCACCCAGGAGGTCGATCCCTTTTTAAAGGCGACTTTCCCCGCTCGTGTCCTCAGCCGTCGCGGACTAAGTCTTCACCAACACGCTCCAAGGTCCTCCCCCTATGACACGGGGGTTGGGTCCCACGCGTCATGCGAGCTGGCCCAGGACAGAAGAAGCCAAACCGCTGCGCACGGAGCGCGCAACTGCCCAGCGGTTACAAGCACTCCTCCGCTTTCGCCCAGACCAGCAGGCGAAAGGGCGGACCGCCATGCAGGCGGCATGCAACTACACCAAGGGGGTGCACCCTTTCGACTTCGACACATCCAGCATGGAGGCCCAGGCCCACACGTCATGTAACCGGCGCGTCGGTTACTACGTGCGAGAAACTGCACCGCCACTTGCGCCAGTGCCGCGCATCCTCGACCGCGTAATCGGTGCCGTGACTCGAGGCAACCCTGCGCACGGCCCAGCAGTGCCAACCAGGCATGCCGGTCATGGGCCAGTCAGCCGCGGGAGAAGGCGCGACGGTCGATATGGCTAGAAGTGGGCCGACAGTAACGGCGGCAGCAGGTGAGCGGAAGTGGCGGCCAAATCGTCTGCAGGCTCACGTCCTCTCCTGGAACAGCGAGAGAGCCCTCTCCCACGGCGTGAAGACAACGCGCCCGTGTTCCGTTCCTCGAATGGCTCGCGCATGCACAACGACTGCCCCGCGAACCACTCGTCCCGTCGCATTAACTCTGCGGCAGGGCAGGCGACACCTTTGGCGGGCGAAGCGGGCAACGCTTCACCTCCGCCATAATGACCTCATCAAAAAAGGTATGCCACGTCGTTCAATTTCATATCCTTTTCTTCTTCCCCTTTCTCTCTCTTGCTACAGGGACCGAGAAAGGGGGATACTCTGAAAGGGATCCTTCTCCGCGAAGGAAGCGGGCCCCGAGCCCTCCTACTGATCAGAGGTTCGAAGGCTGCCCCCTGGAAGGATTCGACAGCCGCCTCAGAGCACTCGGGCTCCGCGCCCACTACTGGTTAGAGGTTCGAAGGCTGGCCCCTCGGAATGGTTCAACAGCTGCCTCAGGCCACTCGGGCTCCGCGCCCACTACTGATTAGGGGTTCGCAGGCTGGCCTCTCGAAGGGTTCGACAGCCGCCCCAAAGCACGCAGAGTGAGGGATGGCAATGGGTACGTTCGATACATAACCAAGGCTCGGGCTACGCTCCCGAGGTACCCTAGGACATTTCTGAGACCAGCAGGAGCGATTCTGTAACGAAATCTCATCAGAAGGAGGCATCAAGCCCTCGGACCCTATCGAATGGGACCGGGTCCGGCAAATCACCTGCAGGTACTTTTGTAGCGCGCCTCTGGGCCACTAGCCGACCCTTATCGAACAGGGCACGGGCGTCCACTCGGATCACCCGTTAGCAACTCACCGGAGACACCATGTTCGGCGCCCTCCGAGGGCAACATGGCGCTTCCCCCCTCCTCCTTGCAGAAAGGCGACGAAGGGGCGTATGAAAAAAGCCAAGTCAGTCATTGACCGTCCTCTCGCCCTATGCAGAGGCTCGGGGGCTGCTCTCGCAAACCCGGCTTCGACCAACCCGTTGACAGCGTCAACATACCAGCCCGAGAGCTCGGAACCTGACTATGCACCCGGGCAACGACCAGTTCGCATGAGGGAACAACCAGACCGGCCAAGGCATCATGAAAGGCATTAAGACCTCGAAGGAGTCAAACCACTCCTCCAAGGCCTCGAGGGCTACACCCGGCGGGTGCGCTCGCGCGCACCCACCGGAACGAAATGCAACCGAGAAAGGCTGGTCCCCTTGCAAAAAAGTGCGACAAAGCCTCCAAGCGAGTACCCACACTCCCTTTGAGGCTCGGGGGCTACTGTCGGGGACCGTAATTAGGGGTACCCCCAAGACTCCTAATCTCAGCTGGTAAACCCCATCAGCACAAAGCTGTAAAGGCCTGATGGGCGCAATTCTGGTCAAGGCTCCGTCCATTCAAGGGACACGATCACGCCTCGCCCGAGGGTCTCCTCAAGCAACAGGCGCACCTTCGACTCGCCCGAGGCCCAGCTCGGGCAGGCTTCACGGAGAAGCAACCTTGGCCAGATCGCCACGCCAACCGACCGTATTGCAGGAGCATTCAATGCAAGGATCGCCTGACACCTTATCCTGACACACGCTCTCCAGTCAACAAGGCCGAAGTGACCGCAGTCACTTCGCCCCTCCACTGACTGACCTGACAGGAAAATAGCACCGCCTGCGCTGCTCCGACTGCTGTGCCACCTGCCAGGGTGAGGCTGACAGCAGCCAAGTCCAGCCTCGAGCGCCATAGGAAGCTCTGCCTCGCCCGACCCCAGGGCTCGGACTCAACCTTGACTCCGGAAGACGGTCTTCGCCTCGCCCGACCCCAGGGCTCGGACTCAACATCGACTGCGGAAGACGGTCTCCGCCTCGCCCGACCCCAGGGCTCGGACTCAACCTCAACTCCGGAAGACGGTCTCCGCCTCACCCGACCCCAGGGCTCGGACTCAACCTCAACCTCGGACGACGGTCTCCGCCTCGCCCGACCCCAGGGCTCGGACTCAACCTCGACTCCGGAAGACGGTCTCCGCCTCGCCCGACCCCAGGGCTCGGACTCAACCTCTACCTCAGACGACGGTCTCCGCCTCGCCCGACCCCACGGCTCGGACTCAACCTCGACTCCGGAAGACGGTCTCCACCGCGCCTGACCCCCGGGCTCGGACTCAACCTCGACCTCGGAGGAATCACCGCCTCGCCCGACCTTGGGCTCCGACCGACCACGCCACAAGGGGGGCCATCATTACCCTACCCCTAACTAGCCCAGGCTACGGGGAACAAGACCGGCGTCCCATCTGGCTTGCCCCGGTAAAACAAGTAATGATGGCACCCCGCGTGCTCCATGACGACGACGGTTCTTAGCCCCCTACGGAAGCAAGGAGACATCAGCAAGGATCCGACAGCCCCGACAGCTGTACTTCTACAGGGCTCAAGCGCTCCTCCGACGGCCACGACGCCACATGAACAGGGCTCCAACACCTCTCCGACAACCACGACGGCATGTACATGGGGCTCTGGCTCCCCTCTGCTAGACACGTTAGCACACTGCTACACCCCCCGTTGTACACCTGGACCCTCTCCTTACGTCTATAAAAGGAAGGTCCAGGGCCCTCGTACAAAAAAGGTGGCCGTGCGGGAGGATGGGCTGATACACATGCTCTCTCTCTCTCTCTCCCCCGCGAACGCTTGTAACCCCCTACTGCAAGCGCATCCGCTCTGGGCGCAGGACAACACAAGGCCGCGGTTCCCCTTACTGTTTTCCCCCTTGTGTTCCGTCTCGCGCCGACCCATCTGGGCTGGGACACACAGCGACAATTTACTCGTCGGTCCAGGGACCCAACGGGGTCGAAACGCCGACAAAGTGTGAACTCGCAAAAGATCATAGCTCAACAAGTCATGGGGAATAATGTGCATGAACTCACCAAAGGTGAGAGTTTATGTAAAGTGTAAGGCTGGTCAATAATAGAGGTTAAAGCTGAGCATTGCTTTTAATAGGTTGGTCAAATTTTATTAGCAATTACTAGATGTAAGAAAATACCAAACTATAATAATAATAGAACAAAATTAATAATGAATCCAATGCAATGTAAATGACAAATTGAATTTTGTTTCATAATTTAATCATGCAAGAGTCCAAAGCTGCTCATGGCCGCGAGCATGGCTAGTATACCAGTTTTATACTCTGCAGAGGTTGTACCCTGTACCCACAAGTTGTGCATCCCATGTCGCTAGGGTTTGCAAGGCTCTTAGACACTTCCGAGGTGATTTACTAGGGATCCACTACGAGGCATTTACAAAGTTCCACTAGCTTCCGAAAACCCGCTACAGTTCTAGGAAGAGCAATGTAGGAATCTCTTGTCTGACCGCCATCGCAGCAAAATCAACCCGAGAACCTCCCTACACGCCTACTCCACTACTGCTTTGCCCCTTTCGGGTGAGGTAGTCTTCCACTAGCTTTCCTAATTAGTCATCCAAGGGCGTCCCATTCCACCCTTGTGGTGGCACGTGTTTCTCAAGTTAAACTCCGTGTTCCAATTAAAAATAATGATCTTGGCATGAACAATATGTAAAACAATAGTATAATTGGAACATAACATGGATATAATGTAATATTAATCTCAAAACCATATAGAGCAATAGCAAAAACTACCCAAATAATTCAGGGATGAATAAGGTAAAAAGATAACCAAACTAGGGTGACCTATTGGGTCTCATAAAAATTAAGCCTAGGCATGGTAAAATGATTATAGAGAACATTATTGGGTAAATAAAAGTAATCAAGGGCACAACTTGCCTGGGACTTGAGATTCTAGGTACCAGGATGATCCTTCGATTCTCGTGACCTCACTGTTAGTCGTAGCAATACAAACAAACATGGTATAGACAAAATTAACATCACATCAAACATAAGAATAAGTTGTGTAATCATAATCTGTGCGTTGCTACGAGATCGTGGGATCGAGAACTAGTATAATCGGAGTTACGATTAAAGATTTATGATTTATGGTAGATCTATGTGGTTTAAATATTAACTTATATTATAATTTGGTTAGTGTATATAATATGAGAGACTATTCTATAAATAATTAATTCAACCTTAATCAAAGTCATTACTTGATTATAAATCATCTTTTAGGCCAAAGATAACCATAAGATCAAGATACTATATTAATATTAGAATAAGCTAATCCAGAAAATATAGATTAATCAAATTAGTTACCTAATTATAAAAGTATGGGATATCATATAATTAATGTTGCTACTGTGTAGTAAATATTTATACGAAGCTAACACAACTTGAACGGATTGAAACAGAGTTAAAATGAATTAATTATGATTTTCCAAAGTTATTTGGTGCTTAGTATAGAATAAATCAAGTGAATAATTTTAATCAAAGTTTCATGGCTAAACAGAGTTACTAGATGAAAAACAATATTAATACCAAATTATTGCCACTGGAATAGATTAAAAAGGATTTAAAATAAGTTTTCTATGAATTAAATGAGCTCTATGATTTATTTTTATATTAAAATCATTTTCTAGATTCATTTTTCTTATTTTCCATGGCTCTGGACTGCGTGTTCTATTAACAGAATGCCAAGGGTTAAACTTGCAAAATTTCAGCAGACTCAGACTACCCCCGCCGAGACAGCGGGTTGAATCTCTATTTCTTCAAGGGCTTCTTTGTAAACTTGGCTCGACGAATGGGTATCGGCAACTGTGGGTCGTTGGATTGCAAAACGAGAGCTCAAATTAGATTGACTTTACATCGAACCGGTATGCATTCCAACCCATTTGATCAAAATCCAAAGGCTCAGATTTTAAAGAATCGTGATCCCACTAGGACGGTCCAGAAACGGCCCAGATCACCCCATCCCAAACGGGTACCTCACATCTAAGCGCGATCTCCCAAACTAAATCGGACAGCACAAACAAGCCTTCACCTCACGTCATCCGAGCACGGCGGCGCCTCCAGCCCAGACGACGGAGAGATGGCCGGAGTTCGGCCACCCTGTCCAGGAGGGCCTTATACTCTAATCTAAAGTGTGAATCATATAGTGCAAGGCATGGAGAACGCAAGGGAAGAGTTCTCACCAGCAGGGACAAAGCACAGAGGCCCGACCGCGGAGAGTGGGTGGTCCGTGGCGGATTCAGTCACCAGCGAGAAATTCAACGAGCCCTAGCCACCCACTGGCACTGGATTCCTTGTAGAGACGCCCACTGTGCTTCAACGAAAGCCCCAATGCGCTATGTCCCAAGGATTCGACCACGACGGCAGTCACCCCTCTCTCTTCTCTCTAGTGCTGCCCCTCTCTAATTCTGCTTTCCCGAGAATGTTGCGGGCTAAGTTGACGGGTCAGGGCGGCAACGAATCCCCACTTATAGGCAGTCTTCAGCCGAAGAAATGGCGTGGCCGAGATTCCAGGCAGTAAAGGTGAGTCGAGCGCGTCTGTTAGCGAGAAAGCAGGGAAAGAGGATGAAGTTGACGAGGCGGGCCCATAGGTCAGTGGCGGAAGGCAAGTGTGTGCGTGGACCTGGTGAGACTGGTGCGTGGGCCAACAGCGCAGTCAACCAACATGAGCCTGCACGCGGATGAAGCCACACAGAGCGACTGCGATGCCGGGCCCGCATGGCAATTTCCATCCTCGGAGCAGGCCAACGCGGTGGGCCGGGGCACATGAGGGTTTTGTGGGCCGCAACCAACCATGTCTTTTCTTTTTCCTTTTTTCCATTTTCTTTTATATTTTGTATTTTCATTTTGAATTCAAATTCAAATTTTGAATTAGATGCAAACAGAGTTCAAATTTAAAGTATATTTAAGTGCTCAAACAAAAACTCCAACTTGTTATACATGGTTTATTTTATTTTATATACCCATTATTTACTTAGTCAAATGAGATATTCCCATATTATTCACTTTTGTTTACAAAATTCAAATTCCAATCCAAGATAAAGTTTAAGAATTCAGATTTAATACCCACTCAAAATCAATCATGATGCAGTAGATATCTATTTATTTTAATTAATTTATTTGTTTGATAAATGTTTGAAATATGAAACACACTCATATTGTTCCTTTCTTTTTAGGAAAATAAAATTTTGAATGTGGGATAAGAATTAAAAGTTACTTTAAAATTAAATATTCATTATTTATTTATTTTGAAAGAGTTTATAGTCTACTTTTATTCAAGGGCTTCTTGATTGTTTTACGAGTATGTATGATTTATGAGGAGAACAAATCAATGGAGTAACTTTTATTATTTATTTTCCTGAGTTTCAATTTTATGTGTTAGACTTAAAAGAAATTCTAGTCCCGACTTGAGTCTTCTAAACTTAATATTCATGTAAATAAATGCTTATGGTGCATCATTTAATGAAATACATAATTATTTAGTTGAATAGAAAAACTTTTCTATTACCTCTTTTCTAAAATAATTCTTGGTTTCAAAATTCAGTCATCAATTTTCAAAACTCAAATACAATTTGAGATATATGAATTTACTATTTTATTTCTTTATATATTTATTTTATTATTTTTTCTTATATAATTTTTGGGCTTTACAGAAACAGCAGATGATGCAGGAATTGAGCCAAAAGCTGCCCATGAGTTGGCTACTGGCCAAGTTGATGGTCCACTTAATCTTAGATACACCCTTCGTGATCACAAGAAATATTTGCAGAGCAGGTGCCAAAGAGAGATAGCATATGGACGAACAGGTAGAATGCTCAAGTATTTATGGCACAAAATTAATGAGAATCCATCGTTCTGATATGCATTGTAAATGGAGTGTGAAGAACAAATAGCCAAACATATTTTGAATGCACTGCGTTAGTGGACAGCACACTTGACGCCGTATCAACCACGAAGGAGGTAAATATGATATTAGTACTTCCATAGTTGAGTGATGAAATATAATTTGTGGAAAATGTTATCTAAATTTTTTTTCCAAAAAATATATCCAAATGTTTTTTAAGTTATGCAATTAAAAAGCCCAAATTTTATTTAATCCTAGTAACATAGATTTATAGAAAATTTGTTTTACCTCGAAAAATATGAAAATAGTTCTAGTTTTTTCATCTAAAATCATGGACCTTATTGTGTCTAGTTGAGAATTATTCAAATCATATATGGTCTTTTGGTGTTTTAGTGTTTATTTGCTAGTAGATGCTTTATTTTTTTTATAATTAGTCTATGTTCACGACTTAACTATGTTGTACTCTAGGAGTTCAAGTGGCCTAAAAAACAACACAAATGCTATATAACTATCAAATACTTGATCCTCTTTACTATGTGTCGGCGTTTCGAGACCGGGGGGTCCCTAAGCCGACGAGTGAGTGTGCCGCGTGCCCCAGCCCAGATGGGTCGAGCGCGTGGGCGAGCGCGAAGGGGGGAGAAGCGAGGTGGCCGGAGACGAGTCGTGAGAGAGGTGGGAATCCCGCGGCCTTCGTGTTCGACCCGCGCCCAGGTCGGGTGCGCTTGCATTAGGGGGTTACAAGCGTCCACGCGGGTGAGGGAAGCGAGCGGCCCCAAGAGAGCGCCTGCCCCGTCCTCGTCCCCGCGCGGCCAACCTTCTCTAAGAAGGCCCTGGTCCTTCCTTTTATAGGCGTAAGGAGAGGATCCAGGTGTACAATGAGGGTGTAGCAAGGTGCTACGTGTCTAGCGGGGGTGTGCTAGCGCCCTAAGTACATGCCAATGTGGCAGCCGGAGAGATCTTGACACCCAGCTGGTGTGGTGTCGTGGCCGTCGGAGGAGCAACGGAGCCTGGCGGAGGGACAGCTGTCGGAGCGGTTGGGCCCTTGCTGACGTCCCCCTGCTTCCGTAAGGGAGCTGAGAGCCGCCGTCGTCATGGGTCTGGCGGGGCGCCATCATTGCCTATCTGGCGGAGCTAGCCAGATGGGACGCCGGTCTTGTTCCCTGCGGCCCGAGTCGGCTCGGGGTAGGGTGATGATGGCGCTTCCTGTTGATGTGGCGGACTTGTGTCCTAGGTCGCGCGACGTGGAGGCTCCTCCGAAGCCGAGGTCGAGTCTGTCCTGCATGGCCGAGGCCGAGCCCGAGCTCCTGGGTCGGGCGAGGCGGAGGTCGTTCGGCAGAGGCCAGGGCGGAGTCCGACCCCTGGGGTTGGGCGAAGCGGAGTTCGTCGTCTTCTGGGGCCTAGCCCGAGTCCGAGCCCTGGGTCGGGCGGAGCGGAGTTCGCCGTCTTCCGGGGCCTTAGCCCGAGTCCGAGCCCTGGGTCGGGCGGAGCGGAGTTCGCCGTCTTCCGGGGCCTTAGCCCGAGTCCGAGCCCTGGGTCGGGCGGAGCGGAGTTCGCCGTCTTCCGGGGCCTTAGCCCGAGTCCAAGCCCTGGGTCGGGCGGAGCGGAGTACGCCGTCTTCCGGGGCCTTAGCCTGAGTCCGAGCCCTGGGTCGGGCGGAGCTTCCTATGGCGCCTTTGGCAAGGCCTGACTGCCTGTCAGTCTTACTCTGTCAAGTGGCACTGCAGTCGGAATGGCGCAGGCGGCGCTGTCCTTCTGTCAGACCGGTCAGTGGAGCGGCGAAGTGACGGCGGTCACTTCGGCTCTGCCGGGGGGCGCGCGTCAGGATAAAGGTGTCAGGCTACCTTTGCGTTAAATGCCCCTGCGACTCGGTCGGTCGGCGCGGCGATTTAGTCAGGGTTGCTTCTTAGCGAAGGCAAGGCCTCGGACGAGCCGGAGATGTGTCTGCCGTTAAAAGGGGGCCTCGGGCGAGACGGAAACATCTCGGGGTCGGCTGCCCTTGCCCGAGGCTAGGCTCGGGCGAGGCGTGATCGAGTCGCTCGCATGGACTGATCCCTGACTTAATCGCACCCATCAGGCCTCTGCAGCTTTATGCTGATGGGGGTTACCAGCTGAGAATTAGGCGTCTTGAGGGTACCCCTAATTATGGTCCCCGACACTATGAGCATGTATTTTACTTGTACACACATGCACACTCACATTTATAAAATCACATATACACACCATTCCATAGGAACACAAATATTGAGATTGACATTATCACAATGTCTCAATATTGACGAACATGTTCTCTAAGCTTTATCACAATTCACATAAATAGAGTTGTATATTCATATAGTAATTTTTTTAAAAAATATATGAGCCTACATCTTGATTCGAGGACACCAATTCAGGTGAGTGCGTCCAACCATAAGGAACCACAATTCACAATAATCTGTTAACTTATATGCACATCATTCTCATGTGCAAGTTTTGTGCTAATGATTCAAATCTACACGAGCAAGAAATATAAATATGATGTGGAATAAAGGACATTTATTTGTGATAGGATGGCATCTAGATGATCAGTAATTAGGCAGTAGCCAAATTTTTTTTGTATTTAGTCCTATTGAAACAAGCAACTTGGCGATGTTGTAGTAGCACTAAACGTGTCCGGTGGGCATTAGATATGGGCCACTGAATAGGAGGTTAAGAATTGGCTTAGCTTCGACATATTGGTGTGCACTCAATACATTATATCAGACGGGGCACCCAGAGAGCTCGTATATGAGACTACGACAATGGGTAATCACCAGACATATCCGGTGTGGCACTGGATATGACACCTGGAAAATGTTATAAATCATGTCTAAGAGGCTCATTACTCATGCGTCGAACGTGATCAGTGTTGTACTAAATATGGCACTGGACAAAGAAACTCATAGAGGTTTACAAACTATACTTTTGAGTGGTATATCCATTGTATATATTTGGTGATGCACTGAACAAAGCACTAGATACCAGTATAGTAACATTTAGTTTCTCTTAGAGTTGCAGCGAACATGTCCGATGCATAGACTTGGTGTGCATGGGACATGCCTGGTACCCCATGAGAGCTGAGTGGAGGGACAACATCTAGTTTCTTGCATTGGAGCTATCTATACTCTTATACTTTGTCTATTTGAAGTCTTGTTGTTCATTTTGAGAGCCGAAGAGACCCTTCGAGTGCGAGGAAGAGCCTTTCTTAGTGAGAAACTTGAGAGTTGATTGTCGTGTCATTATTTTCTTCATTAGTGAGCTAAGAGAAGCTTGTATTAATCCACCATTTTCATTAGCCTTGGATCGGAAATTGAGTGTTCTTACTTGTCACTCTTGGTGACAAACATCACCTAGATGGTTTGATAGCAACCGGGAGTTTGGTGATTATTTAGAGAGCTTATGGGTGACCCAACTTGAGGTGTACATGGTTGTGGGCAGTTAACTTTACGAGGGTGGCAAAGAACCAGTCGTTGAGAGTACTTGCACAGATCAAGCGGGAGCGACACCCTTGTAGGGTGCTCCAACAAGGACTAATGTGGAGAGTGTCGACTCTTTGATACACCAAGAATACATCAAAACATTTCTAATCCTTACGTCAATTTTAGCATTTACCTTCAAACTATTGCATTCAAGTATTAACATTCCTAGAATTACCATGATAGTTTAGTATTAGAACATAGGATGTAAACTCTTGATCATTAGATAGAAACACTTTCTAGGCACAAGGAGTGAGTGGGTTTATTATTAGGCTTTAATGTTTGCAAGAATTTTTTAGAGAAGCTCAATTCATCGTCCTCTTGAACATCTTGATCCTTTCAAAGAGAAAAAAGAAGAAAGAAAACTTAAGCTGGTGCACCATATTTTTTGAATGCAATGGCCAAGAGATTTGTCTTCCATTTAAGTGAATAGATTTGATCCATTTTAAAAGGGAAATTGGGCCCAAAAACCATATAAATGAATGGGTTATTAGATGGAAAACTAACAAAAATTTGACCATGATAGCTCGGATAACAATCCCTAAGCAATCCACTTACATATTAAGGACACCATATTGAATCCATCATTGTCGAGCTTGCCACAAGACGTCAACGTTAAGGGCTAGTTTGACAACTCCACTTTCCCAAGTGATTTCTATTTTCCAAAAGAAATCCTTTGGAAAAATGGGATTTCCAAACTAGTCCTAAATAAGGACAAATAAGACTTTTCGTGTGGTCATCCACGGTAACAAGGACGTGGCACACATACGTGTAGTGGTGAAGGCAAGGGGTGTTGTAGGGGCCATGCCCTCGCCCAAGGTCATGACGCGCACGTGTGTATATATATATATATATCAAATCTATTCATCACCTAGGGTGATGAACCCAATGGTCCATCAACTGGACCACCCTGGCGCGTCCACCCGCCCGCCTAGCCGAGCCACACCCACTCGCCCCGACCGAGCCAACCTCTCCTCGCGCCCGCCCGGCCTGGCGAGCGAGCTGCCCCTCACAAAGAGTCGAGCCGAGCCACCGTGATCCAAATCCACCTCGAGCCGAGTCACCCACGTGAAATGACTTAATGTAGCCTTAATGACTTAAATGTTACCTAGACTTTGTAATGACTTAAATGTTGTCTCAACGCTAGAATGACTTAATATTTTCTAAAATGACTGAACCAATAACATAAGAAATGTCCGAGAAAACTTGAAAATGAAAAACAATAATAACTTAATGTTTTCAAAAAAATGACTTAATATTTACTAGAATGACTTAACGTTCATTAGAATGACTTAACGTTGTCTCAATGCTTGAATGACTTTGCTTGGACTTTGAAATAACTTAATGTTGTCTAGATTCTAGAATGACTTAATATTTTCTAGAATGACTGAGCCAATAATAAGGAGTATTTAAGATACATAAAATATTGATAGAATAGCTTTATGTACGCTGGAATGTCTAAAACAGAAGAGAAATGACTTAATAGGCGCGCGCCTATGGAGCCGACGTGTGGCGTAGAGGGAGTCGTGCATTGGAGAGAAGCCAATGCGTGTTAGGAAATGAGCCACACGGGGGGGGGGGGCAGAACCATGCTGAAAGTCGCCTAGAGGAGGGGTGAATAGGCGAAACCTGAAATTTATAAACTTAAACACACACTAAGGTCGGGGGTTAGCGTTAGAATTAAATTCAAGTCCAAAAGAATATCTCTCTTGCTAGGAGTTGCTCAAGGATTGTGGATGACGTAAGGGAGCCAACTCAAATTCACACTAGCAAGCAAACGTTAGAGAAGGGAAAACAAATCAAACAAGAATCAAGGCGAGTGAACACGATGATTTGTTTTACCAAGGTTCGGTTCCAAAGAACCTAGTCCCCTTTGAGGAGGTCACAAAGACCACATCTATTTCAACCCTTTCCCTCTCTCAAACGGTCACTTAGACCGAGTGAGCCTTTTCCTTAATCTCTTGGGTTACTTAGACCCCGCAAGGACCACCACACACTTAGGTGTCTCTTGCTTCGATTACAAGTCACTTGAGAAATAGAAGGGAAAAGAAAAAGGCCAAACCAAGCGACAAGAGCAACAAAGAACACAAGTGATCCTCTCTCAAGCCCTAATGCATTAGAGTTGATTTTGGGACTTTGAGTGGATTGATTGCTTTGATTGTGTCTTGGAGTGTTGGGCTTTTGCTCTTGCAATGAATGAAGAATTCAGAATGCTTGGATGGATGTGGATGAGGGGATTGGGGGGTATTTATAGCCTCCCAACCACTTCTAGCCGTTGGCTGAATTCTGCTAGCGATGGGTGCACCGGATAGTCCGGTGTGCCACCGGACAATCACTATGTACTGTCCGGTGCGCGCAACGTCAGCGCAACTGTTAGGGTTCGGAGCAGTTGACCGTTGGAGACGTTTGTCTTCTAGCTGCACCGGATAGTCCGGTGTCCTTTGACTTCTATGCTTCTGACTCTGTCGTGGCACTGTTGCTTTTGTAGAGTCAACCGTTGGCGTAGAGAGTCGTTGCTCCGCTGGCTCACCGGACAGTCTGGTGGCACACCGGACAGTCCGATGAATTATAGCGGAGCCTGCTCCGGAATTTCTCGATAGTGGTTGGTTCGAGGGGGCGCCTAGCTGGTGCACCGGACACTGTCCGGTGCACCATTTTCCAGCACACTCAAGTCCTTTCTCCAATTAAATTGTGTCTCTAACTTGATTTCTTTCTTGGTTTGTATTGAATCTTATGCACATGTAATACATGAATTCTAGACAAACTAGTTAGTCCATGTGTTTGTGTTGGTCGTCAACCACCAAAATTAATTATAGGAAATGGTTAACCATATTTCCCTTTCACATGCGGTTGGGGGCGCAGTTGGGCAGGTAGTGCGCCAAGGTGGTCCTAATAGAGTATATATATGTATATATATATATTTCTATGGCTAAATAATCAAAGTTTTAATATAGTGGTTGGTAATATATGTGAAGGAAACATGTGACGCCTAAGATGGGGGGTGAATTAGGACTTCTAAAACTTTTTCTAATCTAGGCTACAAATAAATCCCTAGAGCAAAACCTATGCAATAATCAAACTAGAATGTGCAAACTAGGTTTTGTCTAAGTGTTGCTATCTTTACCGCAATGTCTAAGTTTCAATCCTAAACAATCTAAGTATAAAGACAAGATTGAAACTTAAATGCTTAATATAAATGCGGAAGCTAAAGAGCAAGGTAGAGCAAGGTAGAGATGCAAACTCTCGTGGATGATGCTGGTATTTTTACCGAGGTATCCGGAACCACTCAAGGTCTCGACTAATCCTCGTTAGTGCCCATACGCAAAGGGAAGCCCACGCAAGGGCCAAGCACCACGGTCGAGTAACTCCGTAGAGAGCCGCGGGCCATCTCCACGCACAAGTGGTGCTCCGCCTCCAGCTCCTCTCGGACGCTCCCCGCCGTCTCCACTAACGAGCTTCCAGCCAAAATGTCGCGAGCCTCATTCCCTCCGGTACACGGTGGTGGCCGTGACACAAACGTGGTTGTCATGGTCTCGCAAGACTCTCGCCCCACTTGGTACAATTATAATGGCTCACGCAAGAGCCGAGGGGTTGTGTGGTTTTTCTAAACTCACTCAACTAACTAGGGTTCACTTAGAGCAAGCGCTAAAGTGGTCTAACTAACCTAAGCACCTTGCAACCTAATCACCAAGTGATTCTATTAAGCACTTGGGTGTATGAGCACTTGTAAATGTCTACTATATGTCTTGGTATGTTGCTTGGGCTCCCACACCTTGAAATGGCCGGTTAGGGTGGTATTTATAGGCCCCAACACAAATCTAGCCGTTAGAGAAAAGTTGCTGCTCTATGGGGCACACCGGACAGTCTGGTGGGGTCACCAGAAAGTCCGGTGCCCCTGTTTGGTGTGCTTAGTCATTGGACTGGTGACCGTTGGCGCTGTAGGCTTTTACACCGGACAGTCCGGTGGCTTCCCTCCACCAGTGCCACCTAGAACTAGCTGTTGAGCTACTATTCCTTAGTGCACCGGACAGTTCGCCAGTGACAACACTATTCTTTGTTTCTTGGACTTGCTTGATACTTGTTGATCTTCACTTGTGATCTTCACTTGTGATCTTCATAATGTATTCTTGAAAGGGAAATGGGCTTAATCATTTCTTATAATCGATTTTGGTGGTTGACGTCCATCACAAACCACGTGAACTAATTAGTTTGTCTAGATGTCTTTTATCTCAGGTGCATACGGTTCAACATAAACCAAGAAAGAAATTAAGTTGGGGACTCAACAAAGTTTGTAGCAAAGAGTTGGAAAGGTGATGCTAGTGGCACACCAGACAGTGTCTGGTGCCCCAGGCCGAGCACCAAGCAAACTGCTCACTCTGGGGTTTTCCCAATGCACGCTCCGCTATAATTGACCGGACATGTCTGGTGAGGCAACGGAGCAACGATAATCTGCGCCCAACGATCGACTATAAAAGGTGAACAGTGCAAATCAGAAGTCAGGGCAGAAAGTCAGAGCTTACCGAACATGTCCGGTGTGCCACTGGACTGTCTGGTGTAACTACAAGACAAAGAACTTCAACGGTCAACCGCTCCAAACCCCAACGCCGTGCTGACGTGGCACGCATCGGACAGTGAACAGTGCCCTGTCTGGTGCGCCATCAACATCAACGGCTAGAATAGTGGTTGGGGCTATAAATACCCCCAACCACCTCCATTCAAGCCATCCAAGTTTTTTGAACTTCACATTCAATACAAGAACAATAGCATTCACTCCAAGACACATTCCAAATATCAAATCCTCTCCAAGCCTCAAAATCAACTCAATTGCTTAGTGACTTGAGAGAGGGTGTTTTGTGTTCTTTTGTTGCTCTTGTTGCTTGGATTGCTTTCTCCTTCTCTATTCTTATTCTTCTAAAGTGCTTTGTAAAACTAGCAAGAGACACCTAAGTGTGTGGTGATCCTTGCGGGGTCTTAGTGACCCAGGTGATTAAGAAGAAAGCTCAACCGGTCTAAGTGACCGATAGAGGGAAAGGGTTGGAATAGACTAGCGTTTGTGGCCTCCTCAACAGGGACTAGGTTCATTGGAACTGAACCTCGGTAAAACAAATCACCGTGTTCACTTGTTGATTCTCACTTGATTTGTTTCCCTTCTTTCCTCTCTCTAAAGTTCCCTTGCTCATATTGATTTGAGTTCGCTCCCAAACGTTATCCGCATTGATTGAGCAACTCTAAGCAAGGAGAACTATATTACGTACTCTGATTTAATTCTAACGCTTACCCCAGCCTTAGTACGTGTTTAAAGTTTATAGTTTTCAGGTTTCGCCTATTCACCCCCTCTAGGCGACTTTCAATTTTTTTGAGGTGTTGCTTTCCTCAATGCCTTAGTCCAAGTAACTTTAGCATCCTATGAACTACAAACATAAACACTAGCAAACACATTAGTCTATAGGTTATGTTGATCATCAAACATCAAAATCTCTTGAGCCAAATGGCCTGGGGTCCATTTTCCTTACAATCTCCCCCTTTTTTGGTGATTGATGACAACAGAACCAAAGCAAGCAAATATAATAAACATTTGAGTGAAAATATGCAATATACTTGTTAGGGTGCATGAGTGTCCCCACACTGTGAGACTATAGACTTAAGCCTCCCCCTAACTCCATAATTCACTTCCTATTTTAGACCAAAGAGCCAAAAACACTTGGAGGATGATTTTTTTTAATTTGGTGGTGTTTGGTGTTTGATACAATTTCCATTGCTTTGGTCCCTAAAATTCTCCCCCTTTGGCATCAACCACTGTAAAGGAAGACATTAAAAACATGTAGGAATCAAATAAGACTTGCCCTCATAAAAGATTTATTAATTAATACCAATTGAAGCACTCAACATTATTACTCCCCCTAAATTTTCTTAAATTGCAAACTAGGTTTTGTCTAAATGTTGCTATCTCTACTACAATGTCTAAGTTTCAATCCTAAACAATATAAGTATAAAGACAAGATTGAAACTTAAATGCTTAATATAAATGCGGAAGCTAAAGAGCAAGGTAGAGATGCAAACTCTGGTGGATGACGCTGGTATTTTTACCTAGGTATCCAGAACCACGCAAGGTCACGACTAATCCTCGTTGGTGTCCCTATGCAAAGGGAAGCCCATGCGAGGGCCACGCACCACAGTCGAGTAACTCTGTAGAGAGCCGCGAGCCTTCTCCACGCGCAAGTGGTGCTTCGCTTCCGGCTCCTCTCGGACGCTCCTCGTCGTCTCCACTAACGAGCTTCTGGCCAAAACATCGCTTACCGCTAAAAGAGCCGACGCTTTTTAGAGGAAGGGACGGATATCCATAGGCCACCACACTTCGATGGCACTAACTTCCCATATTATAGTGCTAGAATGGCTTGTTACCTAGAGGTCGTTGATCTAGGTGTTTGGAGAGTCACTCGTGACGGGATGAAACCACCCAAAAATCCCGAGAAACCCACCACGAGTGAGGAAAAAGAAATTCATTTAAATGCTAGAGCCAAAAAATTGCTTGTATGAATCTCTTAGCATGGATATTTTTAATCAAGTTTTTACATTGAAACTGTTAATGAGATTTGGCTAAAATTGCAAGAGCTCCATGATGGCACATCCAATGTTCGCGACAAAAACATTGCCTAGTCTTAAATGAGTATAATTCTTTTGCTATGAAAGATAATGAGCTTGTTAGAGATATTCTCATTTGAATCTAATCATCAATGAGCTCAATTATATTGGCATAAATAAGCTAGGTGATGCGGACATTGTGAGGAAGATTATCTCCCTGCTTCCACAACAAAGATATGGGAGCATTATCACTATTGTTCACAACATGGAGGACTTTAGTATAATTTCCCCGACCACTGTGATTGGGAAAATCGCGGCCTTTGAGATATCACAAAAAATGTGTCGGGGAGAGGAGCTAACTTCCTCAAGGCCATATGCTTTTGCATGTGATGAAAGGAAGGGTAAAAAGAAGGCTTCCACTCCAATGTCCTCAAGTGAAGAAGAGGAGGAAGAAGAAAGTGATGATGAGGAAGATAATCAACCATCAACATCATCCTCCGAGGACGAAGAAACAATCCGACGCGTCGGAAAGGTAATGGGGATGATCCGCAAGATTAATCTAATAGGTGTGCCCCTGCAGGCAGAGGATATTCTCTTTAACATTGACAGGAAAAAGCAAGGAAAGAGAGGATGCTTCGCATGCGGGGAGAAGGGCCACTTCAGGGACAACTGTCCAACCATGACCGAACCCAAAAAGGAGAGGAGCAAAGGCAAGGCGCTAACAAGTGTCAAAACTTGAGATGATTCTTCAAGCGAAGGTGAACCTCCAAGGACACGCAGCCACCGGTCCTCATCACGCTCATCACGGTCATCACACAAATGCCTTATGGCAAGAGGTAATATGAGCATTCCATCCTCTAGTGATGAAAGTAGTAGTGATGATGAAGGTGAGGGAAAGCCCTCTGTAGATGAGCTTGCAGAAGCCGTTAAATTTTTCCAGGATGTTTGCCTAAGCAAAAGGCTCAACTTAAAACCTTGAAAAATAAGTTGATTAGCTCTCAAAATGTTTATAAAGGTTTGCTAGAAAAATTTGAAGCATTTGCAAATTTGAATTGTGAGCTATCAACTAAAATTGAGAAATTAGAAACTAATGCTCCATCCACTGCTACCGATGTTGGGCTTGTTAAAAGGAATGAAAAATTTAAAGCTAAGTTAGCTAGCTCCCAAGAAGCTATTGAAAATTTGATAGGTAAAATGGAAATTCTTAGCATACACAATAATGAGCTAACTACTAAGCTAGAAAACATTGGCAGCACACAGGGGCACCTTTAGTTGAAATTCCTGAATTTATTAAAAAGATGCTTCTACTTCTTGCTTTGATTTAATTGATGATTCTAACCCCTGTAACCAAGTTCTTGTTGAGAATATTGTTGTAGAAACATGTTTGGATGAGGTTGCAAAGGAAAATGAGCAATTAAGGCAAGAAGTGGCTCGCCTTGGCAAGACATTGTATGACAAGAAAGGCAAAGCCAAACAAATCCAACCTCCACAGGATAACACCACTGCAGGAGTGAACAAGCCTGTGGAGGGCAAAACCGTGATTTGTAGGTTATGACACAAGGAAGGCCATTGGTCTTTCCAATGCAAGGCAATGACCGGGGATAAGCAAAGGCAAAAGCTCAAGCAAAAGCCAACAAGCAAAATCTCGAACACCTACATCAACGATGTGGACAAAAGGCTACTACACCATATTTGATCAAGAAGAAAAAGAATGGAAAGGTGATAGCAGTCAAGGCCAACAAGCAAGCCAACAAAGGAAAGGGGGCCAAACGCATCTGGATGCCAAAGGAAATAATTTCAACCATGAAAAGCACCAAGAAAGTTTGGATCCAGAAAGGGAAGTGAGTAGTCCGAAGGACATCGGGAAATTTGGAGACTTGGCAAAATTGAGATGTATATCATGGGATACATCATATTGGATCAAGTTTATTGCCAAATGGGTTAGTAGTGAGTATTTTGGATCCAAATTTCCCCACCCATGACTAAGGTAACTAGATTTATTGTATTCCTTATTTTTAGATATGCGTATCTATTTTCTTGTATCTATTTTTATCTTTCATGCCTATTATTTCATTTGGTGCTTACTTTAGATTAACAATGCATGCTACTAGGTAAATCACATTGTAGGATTGCTCGTCCTCAATTCATATTCTTGAGCAAACCTATATGGTTTAAAATGTTTAATTAAGCACGACACATAGCTTATTTAACATCCCTAAGTAAATGACACTAATGCTTCATTGTAAGGAAAATGAAGTCCCCGGAGAAAGACAACAAGCTTCCACTACAAATCTACAATAATTCTTATGTCTCACAAGCCTGCCATTGGTCTTTAATTGGTCCGACATTGACCTTCAATTGGTATCTTTGAGACTACATTTAGTATCACTTACATGTCTTCTCCAATATTTGATTAGACTATATTTCATATCTTATACCTCCCATGTTGCTATAAATGCATATGATGCCGACTCATATTCTGTTATCTATGCATAAGGGAAGTTAGTCTATTCAAATCATGTCTTGCACCTCCATTTCCCACATGTTTTTTTACTAAGTAGAAGATCTCTGCCAGGGGGAGTATTTCTTTGTCTCTAAAGGGGGAGAAGTTTCTTCCAAAAAGGGAACACCCATTTAGGGGGAGTAACAATTTGGTGCTTCAACTGGTATTAATTGACAAATCCTTTATGAGGGCAAGTCTTATTTGCTTCCTACATGCTTTTAATGTCTTTCTTTTCAGTGGTTGATGCCAAAGGGGAGAAGTTGTAGGGACCAAAGCAATAAAATGTTACCAAACACCACCAATTTAGAATTTTAATTCTTCAAGTGGTTTTGGCTCTTTGGTCTAAAATAGGAAGTAAGTGAATTATGGAGTTAGGGGGAGGCGTAAGTCCATAATATCACTTTGTGGGGACAAACATGCATCCTAGCAAGTAAATTGTATATTTTCATTCAATTGTTTATTATATATGCTTGCTTTAGTTGCGTTGTCATCAATCACCAAAAAGGGAGAGATTGTAAAGAAAATGGACCCGGGCCATTTGGCTCTAAAGGTTTTGGTGTTTGATGATCAACATAACTTGTGGACTAATGTATTTGCTAGTGTTTGTATTTGTAGTCCACAGGATGCTAAAGTTACTTGGACCAAGATATTGAGAAAAGCAACACCTCAAAAGAAGACATTATAAAGATCAAGTGAAGTCCAAGAAAAGAAGCAAGTGTTGCCACGGTCGGACTGTCTGGTCTGGAGCACCGGACTGTCTGGTGCACCAGGATAATGCAGCCCAGCGTCTAGTTCCTGGTGGCACTGTGGAGAAAATACCACCGGACTGTCCGGTGTAAAAAGCCTGTGTGACCAAAGTGCTTAATAGAATCACTCAGTGATTAGCGTATGTGCTTCGCGAAGTGCTTAGGTTAGTTAGACCGCATTAGCGCTTGCTCTAGGTGAATCCTAGTTAGTTGAGTGAGTTTAGACAAACCACACAACCCCTCGCCTCTTGTGCGAGGCGTTGTAATAGTACCGAGTGGAGCGAGTGTCTTGCGAGACCGTGACAACAGCGTTTGTGTCACAGCCGCCACCGTGTACCGGAGGGAACGAGGCTCGTGGCGTTTTCAGCCGGAAGCTCGATAGTAGAGACGGCGGGGAGCGTCCGAGAGGAGCCGAAAGTGGAGCACCACTTGCGCGTAGAGAAGGCCCGCGACTCTCTACGGAGTTACTCGACCTAGGTGCTTGGCCCTCACGTGGGCTTCCCTTTGCGTAGGGGCACCAACGAGGATTAGTCGGGACCTTGCGTGGTTCCGGATACCTCGGTAAAAATACCGGCATCATCCACGAGAGTTTGCATCTCTACCTTGCTCTTTAAGTTTCCACATCTATATTAAGCATTTAAGTTTCAATCTTGTCTTTTATACTTATATAGTGTAGATTGAAACTTAGCCATTGCGGTAGAGATAGCAACACTTAGACAAAACCTAGTTTGCACATTCTAGTTTGATTATTTGCATAGGTTTTGCTCTAGGGATTTATTTGTGGCCTAGTTTAGAGAAAGTTTTAGAAGTCCTAATTCACCCCCCTCTTAGGTGTCACATGTATCTTTCATTGTTGATCTTCACATGTGATCTTCATAATGTCTTCTTTTGAGGTGTTGCTTTCCTCAATGCCTTAGTCCAAGTAACTTTAGCATCCTGTGAACTACAAACATAAACACTAGCAAACACATTAGTCCACAGGTTATGTTGATCATCAAACACCAAAATCCCTTGAGCAAAATGGCTCGGGGTCCATTTTCCTTACAATATGATCCACAAATCAGTTGTAGTATGCCACCGAAAGCCTATAAAGAGACAATCAATGTAAGACAAAATATTTGTTGGATGTTCAATCGATAGATTGATCCTGCATTTGTAGCGGTCGACTAAAAGCTGAGAGCTTGAGACATCAAACCTAGTTCACTGGGAGATGACTGATCTCTGAATCTCATCCTTTTGTGATTGGTCTTGTTGTCTGGTTGGGTAGCTTCTGGTTGCCACTGACCACATGACTTGGCCTCCGCCACAAACAGATTCAGGGAAGGCGATCACTCGAAGCACTAGAATGAGTGCTAGCGACGCCGGGCACTAGAATCACATGTCGCAGTAGTGGCGTCCACATCGGCTACAAAAACTAGGTCCAAATATAGATGACTTATGTAGAGACTACATTAGATCTCATAGAGATTATGATCGAGCATCAGTTTGGATATGATATTTTAATTAATCAACAAGCAAAAGAGTTGAATTATAGGTTTAGTGAACATGCCATAAAGCTTCTAACATTATGCACTTGTGAAAGTTCCCTATGCCCGGGAACAGGATCTGGATGTCGCCTAGAGGGGGGTGAATAGGCGAATAATAATTATCACTTTATAACTGGAAATTCTTACTCTACTCGAAGGCTAGATCGCAGTGGAATGAAAGACCCTTTGAGTAGGTTGCAGTGGAATTGAAGTTCCTATCTTAAAATACCCTGCACTTCGAAGATAGCTTGTACCACATATAAATATTGAAGTGCAAGTATAAACAACAAATAAGACAGAGAAATAGCACACAACATAGAGCAGAGCACACAGACACAGGGAATTATCCCGAGGTTCGGCCAAGCCTGAAATGCTTGCCTAGTCCTCGTTGGAGTTAGCCACACCTTGGCTTGGAGTCTATTTCAACTTCTTCCTCCGTTTGCTCAGATCTGTCAGTGCGACAGATAGAGCCTTCCACTATGTTGATATCAGTTACAACGATGCCGTGGATGCTTACAATCTTCTCGATAGCACTCCGGCAGAGTAACAATGCGCTCAAGATATTGCTCTAGCTCTCAGCAGCACCTTCCCTCTCTCTAAAGGCTTATAACTTTGCCTCTACACAAACTAGAGAGATACACAAGAGAGGGAGAGAGAGAATTGATCCAAATGATGTATGCACTTGTTGGCTGCACTTGTGTACATGTTGGAGGCGCCTAGCGGTCCCTTTTATAGTCTCAAGGGGCCTAGGAGCCGTTGGAATTCCATTTGGAAAGCTATCCTTGCCTTCTGTCGGGTGGCGCACCGGACAGTCCGGTGCACCACCGGACATGAACAGTAGCTTGTCCGGTGCCCGATCTCCTTCCTTTTCTGGCGAAGCCGACCGTTGCGCCCTTGGTCCTCTTGGCGCACCGGACACTGTCCGGTGCACACCGGACAGTCCGGTGCGCCAACTGACCGTTGGCTCAGGCCACGCGTCGCTCGCTGATTGCGCCGCCGATCGTTGGCACGGACGTTGTTGGTTCACCGGACAGTCCGGTGAATTTTAGCCACAACACCCCCATCGATTCCCGAGAGCGGCTAGTTCACCAGCCGAGTAGCTGGGGCACCGGACACTGTCAGGTGCACACCGGACAGTCCGGTGCACCCGCAGCAGGTACCCCACTGGTCTTTTAGCTGGACTTCCTTTGCTCTTTTGGATTTGACTCAAATTGGTCCCTGGCACTTAGAGAAATATGTTAGCTCCAAAAACAATTCACTAGGGCCAGAGACATACCTTAATTCTTAGACTTGCATATCTTAAACACTTAGCACATATTACAATGACATGTGTTTGACATATAAGCTATCAAGTCAACTTGACTTGATCTAGATTAACATATCTGAGCTCCAACCCCCTGCAAAGGTCACATAGTGTCGGCGTTTCGAGACCGGGGGGTCCCTAAGCCGACGAGTGAGTGTGCCGCGTGCCCCAGCCCAGATGGGTCGAGCGCGTGGGCGAGCGCGAAGGGGGGAAAGCGAGGTGGCCGGAGCCGAGTCGTGAGGGAGGTGGAGATCCCGCGGCCTTCGTGTTCGTCCCGCGCCCAGGTCGGGTGCGCTTGCAGTAGGGGGTTACAAGCGTCCACGCGGGTGAGGGAGGCGAGCGGCCCCAAGAGAGCGCCTGCCCCTGCCCTCGTTCCCGCGGGGCCAACCTTCTCTAAGAAGGCCCTGGTCCTTCCTTTTATAGGCGTAAGGAGAGGATCCAGGTGTACAATGGGGGTGCAGCAGAGTGCTACGTGTCTAGCGGGGGAGAGCTAGCGCCCTAGGTACATGCCAATGTGGCAGCCGGAGAGAACTTGGCACCCAGCTGGTGTGGTGTCGTGGCTGTCGGAGGAGTAACGGAGCCTGGTGGAGGGACAGCTGTCGGAACAGTTGGGCTCTTGCTGACGTCCCCCTGCTTCCGTAAGGGAGCTGAGAGCCGCCGTCGTCATGGGTCTAGCGGGGCGCCATCATTGCCTATCTGGCGGAGCTAGCCAGATGGGACGTCGGTCTTGTTCCCTGCGGCCCAAGTCGGCTCGGGGTAGGGTGATGATGGCGCTTCCTGTTGACGTGGCGGACTTGTGCCCTAGGTCGGGCGACGTGGAGGCTCCTCCGAGGCCGAGGTCGAGTCTGTCTTCCATGGCCGAGGCCGAGCTCGAGCTCCTGGGTCGGGCGAGGCGGAGGTCGTTCGGCAGAGGCCAGGGCGGAGTCCGACCTCAGGGGTCGGTCGAAGCGGAGTTCGCCGTCTTCCGGGGCCTTAGCCCGAGTCCGAGCCCTGGGTCGGGCGGAGCGGAGTTCGCCGTCTTCCGGGGCCTTAGCCCGAGTCCGAGCCCTGGGTCGGGCGGAGCGGAATTCGCCGTCTTCCGGGGCCTTAGCCCGAGTCCGAACCCTGGGTCGGGCGGAGCGGAGTTCGCCGTCTTCCGGGGCCTTAGCCCGAGTCCGAGCCCTGGGTCGGGCGGAGCGGAGTTCGCCGTCTTCCGGGGCCTTAGCCCGAGCCCTGGGTCGGGCGGAGCGGAGTTCGCCGTCTTCCGGGGCCTTAGCCCGAGTCCGAGCCCTGGGTCGGGCGGAGCGGAGTTCACCGTCTTCCGGGGCCTTAGCCCGAGTCCGAGCCCTGGGTCGGGCGGAGCTTCCTATGGCGCCTTTGGCAAGGCCTGGCTGCCTGTCAGTCTCACTCTGTCAAGTGGCACCGCAGTCGGGACGGCGCAGGCGGCGCTTGTAACACCCGGATTTTAGGGGTCCAAAACCCGGGCGCTAACATAATCACCAGGTGTGCTGGGACCAAGTCTCACACATATGATGAATCATGGCACAGGATCGAATGTCACATCTTTATATATAACAGGAGTTCTATACAAAATAAATAATTACATTATAAGGAGACAACGGTCCAGCAACCCAAAGTTGACTGGGAGACGACGACCTAGACCTCTCACGAACACATCGCAACATCCTCCATGCGCCTCATCCTGCAGTACCTGCTCTTGACCTGTGG
Source organism: Zea luxurians (assembly GCA_029449295.1). NCBI lineage: Eukaryota > Viridiplantae > Streptophyta > Magnoliopsida > Poales > Poaceae > Zea > Zea luxurians. The sequence continues at coordinate 166,427,068 of JAOPSE010000002.1, forward strand.
GGTGTGTGAGACAGCAAGAGTGAGCTCACATACGTTCATCGCTCAACAAGTTGTGGGGAATAATGTGCATGAACTCGCCAAAGGTGGGAGCTCACGTGAAGTGTAAGGCTTACCAAAGAAGATGGTTAGAGCTGAGCATTGCTTTTAAAGTTGGTCAAAATTTTATTAGCAGTTACTAAGTATAAGTAAATACCAACCCAATTAAGTAGTAGAACAAAAGTAACAACTTCACCTGCGATGCAATGCATATGACAAATTGAATTTAGTTCCATAAATTAATCATGTGAGTGTCCGAGCTGCTCATGACCGTGAGCACGGCTAGTATACCAGTTTTACACTCTGCAGAGGTTGCGCATCTTTACCCACAAGTCGTGTATCCCATGTCGCCAGGGTTTGCAAGGCCCTTAGACACTACCGAGGTGAATGGCTAGGGATCCACTACGAGGCCTTTACAAAGTTCCACTAGCTTCCGAAAACCCGCTACAGTTTATAGGAAGTTCCAATGCAGGAATCCCTTGCAGGACCGCCATCGCAGCAAAATCCTCCCGAGGGCCTCCCTACACTGACCACTCCCCTACTGCCCTTGCCCCTTTCGGGTAAGGTAGTCTTCCACTAGCTTTCCTAATTAATCAGCCAAGGGGTCCCATTCCTCCCTTGTGGTAGCACTGTTTTCCCGGGTGGTTCTCCATGTTCCAATTAACATAATGATCTTATCATGAACCGTAAATAACAACTGATAACAAAAGTGTAATCATGAATAGTGTATCTCCATACCCAAAACCACATATAGCACTAGCAAGTACTACCCAAAAAGGTTCAGTGGTAAACAAGGTATAAAGATAATCAAACTAGGGTAACCTATTGGGTCCCATCAAATTTAACCTATGCAGATCATTATGATTAATTAGAACATGAGTGGGTAAAAAGAAGTGATCAAGGGCACAACTTGCCTGGGACTTGAGATTCCAGGTACCAGGATGATCTTCAGGTTCTCGTGACCTCACTGCTAGTCGTAGCAATACAAACATACATGGTATGGGCAAAATTAACATTACACCAAACATAAGAACAAAATACACATTAATAATCTAGACATTAAAATAAGATCACAGGAACTGGAATCATTAAATTTGGAGTTATAGATTTTAAGTTATGAATTTATGAAGCTTTTATGTACTTAATACAAGATTAAGTATTAGATAAATTTAAATGAGCCTTTCATGACAAAATAGAGGCACAAAATGATGAAGAATATTATTACAAAATTTTAGAAACTGGAATGGTTCAATTTGGAGCTAAAATGAATTTTCTATGAATTATCTAAGTTCTAGCAATTATTTTCATATTAAAAATCTATTTTCTATTTTATTTATTCAAATTAAATGAGTTCTGGACTGGGCCATAAAAACCAGAGAGGTCAGGGGCCCCGGTGCAAAAGTTCCTAAGACACAAACGACCCACCAGTTGGACGGCGGGATGATTAACACATTTTCTGGGGTCTCTTATGTAAGTTTGTAACGATGAAGGGGTATCGGGATCACAGGGCCGTCCGATCTTGAATCTAGGGACCAGATTAGATTCCCCCCCTTATCCGAACCGGTACGCGCCGTGAGTCGCAAGATTAGAAATCAACGGCTGGTATTTAATGGGGCGAAGGGGTATCCTTACGTATGATCCTGAGCGTTCGTGGCTGATCCAACGGCCGATCACCACAACACATCACAACCCCCCATCCAGGATCCAGCGGCCACCAGCCTTCTTCCCCACCAACCCCGAGCAGAGGCGTCGCCGCCAAGCTCACACGGTGGAGCACGCGAGTGCGACGGCGATTGGCCAACTCCGAGCGACAAAACCCAAATTGGATAGGTCTACACGATGCTTATGCTATTGCGAACATGGGTGTAGGGTACTCACCGGAAATAGGGGGTCGAAGGAGGCCGGCCACGACGCATGGCGGCTTCCTAGCGTCGCTGCGCGACGGCGAACAATTCGCACCAACCCCACCACCAAATGGACCCGCCACCGCCACGCATCCGTTCGGCTTGATCACGCGACGCTTCTTGAATATCGAATTTGAGCCTAACATCGGTGAATCGGGGATTTCGTTACCCCGCGACGGATTTCCTCCCTCTTCTCACTCGCACGGCAAGGGGGCTTGGGATATGGTGTGCGGGCTCAAGAGCGCGTGGCTCGCCTATATATAACCGCGGCAAGGAGTCCGCGCGTCCGCGGCAGTGAAGGGCCGAGTCCCACGGCAACAGCAAGTTCCCAGGCGGAGTCCGCGCGGCTTCATAGCGCCGGTAGTTCACCCGAGCGCGAGGAAGCAGGAGACCATTCCGACAGATGGACCCCACGCGACGGTGGCTGAAAAGTGGGTCCCGCACTTCGGTCAGCAAAGGGCGCTTTGCCGTTTTCGCGGCCCACTCGGCAGAGTGACCGCGCGTGCGGGCGTGGGGGAAGTCGGGCCAAATTAGCGCCCAGGGCCCAGGTAAGCATCCTAACTTCTTTTCTTTTTCCTTTATAATTTCTACTTTACTTCCTAGTATTCAAACTAGATTCAAATCCTTATTTTGAATTTCAGATTTCCAAATGTCAACAATTAATAATACTATTAATATAAACCTTATTGTTTAAGATAATATTTTTTTAATTCATTTCCTTATTATTTATTCATGGGAGGAATGAATAGTTCCATTAAATCTTTTTTTTTCTTATTTGATTTTCATATATACTTTGAGGTCCCAAGTTTAAACTGTGACTCTTTATTAAAATGTTTCACCACATTTTCATAAGAATAAAATAACTATAGTGCATCATTTTATGAAATGAATGGTCATTTATTTGATTGGAAAACTTTTCTATTGCTTACTTTTCCAAAATAGTTCTAGGTTTTCAAAATTCAGTCCTCAAATTTCAACACTCAAGTATAATTTGAGATTTCTGAATTTGCTATTTTATTTCTTCATGTATTTATTTTATTATCTATATTTTTTTTTTCTTATACACATTTTGGGTCTTACAAATCCTACCCCCCTTAAAAGAAATCTCGTCCTCGAGATTTAAGAAAAAGGATATAGGAAGAGTGGTTCGTAATTTTAGCTTTCAGTTTCTAATTATTTCAAAAGCCTCTTTTTTTTCATTAGTGAGTGATTAGGAGAGCATGGGTATCTATATGTATAGTCATTTTATTATGTAGGATAAAGGATATTTTTAAAGCATATATAGGTTTGGGTAAAAGCAATGGGGGTAAGAAAAGACTCCATCCAAGATTGTGGATCTTGACTCCGTTGGCGATTCAACTTGATCTTTGAAGTCTTGAGTTGATGCTTATCCTTCTTTGACGTGGTTGGTCTCCTTTGGCCTTTCTTCTTGGAGTTGTCATCCGAGTTAAGGACATATGGTTAAGATATATGTGGTAAGATAGACTACATGATATAGGTCAAAATCTGGTTTGATGTCAGGTGGTGGTTGATAGATTATGCACTCCATTAAGACTCTATTGATTGGGTAAGTTATGTAACTTGTTATATAGATCGAGTTGTTGTGTATGGCCTTAGTTGCTCTAAGTCACCAATTTAGACTTAAGTGAATGTGGAGTATGGCCTTATCCTTTGTATCAGCATTAAGTAACTCAATCTAGCTTAGATCATATTGGATTAGATAGAATCCAGATTAGGTTGGTATGACTAGATTAAACTAGTTAAGATTAGCTAGATCTACCAGGGTAGGATAAACATTATTAGGATATGTTAGAATCTTTTAATATAGGATGGATTATATGATGTAGGTAGGTCATTGTTCAAGGATGAGTTGGTATAAGACATTAATTTAGGTCAAGATATATTTGTAGAGACAGTGTCTAACCTATATCACCAACTTAACTAACTTGTTACTAACTCACTTTAGATTGGATCATATTAGGTTAGATGGGATCTAGATTAGATTGGTATGACTAGTTTGACTAGGTAAGATCTAATTAATTTGCATTAGATCATGGTTGTTTAAACTAGGGTGGATAAGTATGCTTATTAGGATAAGATGGATCCATGAAGATAAGATAGAATCTTTTGAGATAAATTAGATCTATTAGGATGAGATACAATCTTTTCAAGATAGGATGAGTATCTTTTAAGATGAGATGGATCTATTAAGATAAGGGAGAATCTTTTAAGATAAGATGGGTATTGTTAGGCTAGATACTTTAATGAGTGATAATCTAGTTTATCTAGTTATTTTTATAAGCATTTTTTTTTCTGTATGCAGATTACTCCACAACCCATACACTCAATCAAAGATCCAAATCAAACAAGTATCATAAGAATCAAGCATTCAAGTTCATAGATATCAACAAAAATTGTTTTGTTTTTGTTTCTAAGATTAGGTCTCCTATTCCTAAAAGTCACTTTAGGTACAGGATTTCAAAGTGTGAAATCCACTTTTGTCTTTTAGAAAGAAAAGATAAGATTAATCAGAGTAAAGCGGAAATAGATGAGAATAGATTAAGAAAAGTATAGAAAGAATCAGAGTAGCAAAGGTAAGTAGATAATGGTTGTCCAGTTCTATCTAGGTTTCGTCCTACAGTCAACATTCCTCTGATACCACTTCTGTAACACCCGGATTTTAGGGGTCCAAAACCTGGGCGCTAACATAATCACCAGGTGTGCTGGGACCAAGTCTCACACATATGATGAATCATGGCACAGGATCGAATGTCACATCTTTATATATAACAGGAGTTCTATACAAAATAAATAATTACATTATAAGGAGACAACGGTCCAGCAACCCAAAGTTGACTGGGAGACGACGACCTAGACCTCTCACGAACACATCGCAGCATCCTCCATGCGCCTCATCCTGCAGTACCTGCTCTTGACCTGTGGGGTGTGTGAGACAGCAAGAGTGAGCTCACATACGTTCATCGCTCAACAAGTTGTGGGGAATAATGTGCATGAACTCGCCAAAGGTGGGAGCTCACGTGAAGTGTAAGGCTTACCAAAGAAGATGGTTAGAGCTGAGCATTGCTTTTAAAGTTGGTCAAAATTTTATTAGCAGTTACTAAGTATAAGTAAATACCAACCCAATTAAGTAGTAGAACAAAAGTAACAACTTCACCTGCGATGCAATGCATATGACAAATTGAATTTAGTTCCATAAATTAATCATGTGAGTGTCCGAGCTGCTCATGACCGTGAGCACGGCTAGTATACCAGTTTTACACTCTGCAGAGGTTGCGCATCTTTACCCACAAGTCGTGTATCCCATGTCGCCAGGGTTTGCAAGGCCCTTAGACACTACCGAGGTGAATGGCTAGGGATCCACTACGAGGCCTTTACAAAGTTCCACTAGCTTCCGAAAACTCGCTACAGTTTATAGGAAGTTCCAATGCAGGAATCCCTTGCAGGACCGCCATCGCAGCAAAATCCTCCCGAGGGCCTCCCTACACTGACCACTCCCCTACTGCCCTTGCCCCTTTCGGGTAAGGTAGTCTTCCACTAGCTTTCCTAATTAATCAGCCAAGGGGTCCCATTCCTCCCTTGTGGTAGCACTGTTTTCCCGGGTGGTTCTCCATGTTCCAATTAACATAATGATCTTATCATGAACCGTAAATAACAACTGATAACAAAAGTGTAATCATGAATAGTGTATCTCCATACCCAAAACCACATATAGCACTAGCAAGTACTACCCAAAAAGGTTCAGTGGTAAACAAGGTATAAAGATAATCAAACTAGGGTAACCTATTGGGTCCCATCAAATTTAACCTATGCAGATCATTATGATTAATTAGAACATGAGTGGGTAAAAAGAAGTGATCAAGGGCACAACTTGCCTGGGACTTGAGATTCCAGGTACCAGGATGATCTTCAGGTTCTCGTGACCTCACTGCTAGTCGTAGCAATACAAACATACATGGTATGGGCAAAATTAACATTACACCAAACATAAGAACAAAATACACATTAATAATCTAGACATTAAAATAAGATCACAGGAACTGGAATCATTAAATTTGGAGTTATAGATTTTAAGTTATGAATTTATGAAGCTTTTATGTACTTAATACAAGATTAAGTATTAGATAAATTTAAATGAGCCTTTCATGACAAAACAGAGGCACAAAATGATGAAGAATATTATTACAAAATTTTAGAAACTGGAATGGTTCAATTTGGAGCTAAAATGAATTTTCTATGAATTATCTAAGTTCTAGCAATTATTTTCATATTAAAAATCTATTTTCTATTTTATTTATTCAAATTAAATGAGTTCTGGACTGGGCCATAAAAACCAGAGAGGTCAGGGGCCCCGGTGCAAAAGTTCCTAAGACACAAACGACCCACCAGTTGGACGGCGAGATGATTAACACATTTTCTGGGGTCTCTTATGTAAGTTTGTAACGATGAAGGGGTATCGGGATCACAGGGCCGTCCGATCTTGAATCTAGGGACCAGATTAGATTCCCCCCTTATCCGAACCGGTACGCGTCGTGAGTCGCAAGATTAGAAATCAACGGCTGGTATTTAATGGGGCGAAGGGGTATCCTTACGTATGATCCTGAGCGTTCGTGGCTGATCCAACGGCCGATCACCACAACACATCACAACCCCCCATCCAGGATCCAGCGGCCACCAGCCTTCTTCCCCACCAACCCCGAGCAGAGGCATCGCCGCCAAGCTCACACGGTGGAGCACGCGAGTGCGACGGCGATTGGCCAACTCCGAGCGACAAAACCCAAATTGGATAGGTCTACACGATGCTTATGCTATTGCGAACACGGGTGTAGGGTACTCACCGGAAATAGGGGGTCGAAGGAGGCCGGCCACGACGCATGGCGGCTTCCTAGCGTCGCTGCGCGACGGCGAACAATTCGCACCAACCCCACCACCAAATGGACCCGCCACCGCCACGCATCCGTTCGGCTTGATCACGCGACGCTTCTTGAATATCGAATTTGAGCCTAACATCGGTGAATCGGGGATTTCGTTACCCCGCGACGGATTTCCTCCCTCTTCTCACTCGCACGGCAAGGGGGCTTGGGATATGGTGTGCGGGCTCAAGAGCGCGTGGCTCGCCTATATATAACCGCGGCAAGGAGTCCGCGCGTCCGCGGCAGTGAAGGGCCGAGTCCCACGGCAACAGCAAGTTCCCAGGCGGAGTCCGCGCGGCTTCATAGCGCCGGTAGTTCACCCGAGCGCGAGGAAGCAGGAGACCATTCCGACAGATGGACCCCACGCGACGGTGGCTGAAAAGTGGGTCCCGCACTTCGGTCAGCAAAGGGCGCTTTGCCGTTTTCGCGGCCCACTCGGCAGAGTGACCGCGCGTGCGGGCGTGGGGGAAGTCGGGCCAAATTAGCGCCCAGGGCCCAGGTAAGCATCCTAACTTCTTTTCTTTTTCCTTTATAATTTCTACTTTACTTCCTAGTATTCAAACTAGATTCAAATCCTTATTTTGAATTTCAGATTTCCAAATGTCAACAATTAATAATACTATTAATATAAACCTTATTGTTTAAGATAATATTTTTTTTAATTCATTTCCTTATTATTTATTCATGGGAGGAATGAATAGTTCCATTAAATCTTTTTTTTCTTATTTGATTTTCATATATACTTTGAGGTCCCAAGTTTAAACTGTGACTCTTTATTAAAATGTTTCACCACATTTTCATAAGAATAAAATAACTATAGTGCATCATTTTATGAAATGAATGGTCATTTATTTGATTGGAAAACTTTTCTATTGCTTACTTTTCCAAAATAGTTCTAGGTTTTCAAAATTCAGTCCTCAAATTTCAACACTCAAGTATACTTTGAGATTTCTGAATTTGCTATTTTATTTCTTCATGTATTTATTTTATTATCTATATTTTTTTTTCTTATACACATTTTGGGTCTTACAGCGCTGTCCTTTTGTCAGACCGGTCAGTGGAGCGGCGAAGTGACGGCGGTCACTTCGGCTCTGCCAGGGGGCGCGCGTCAGGATAAAGGTGCCAGGCTACCTTTGCGTTAAATGCCCCTGTGACTTGGTCGGTCGGCGCGGCGATTTAGTCATGGTTGCTTCTTAACGAAGGCAAGGCCTCGGGCGAGCCGGAGATGCGTCTGCCGTAAAAAAGGGGGCCTCGGGCGAGACGGAAACACCTCAGGGTCGGCTGCCCTTGCCCGAGGCTAGGCTCGGGCGAGGCGTGATCGAGTCGCTCGTATGGACTGATCCCTGACTTAATCGCACCCATCAGGCCTCTGCAGCTTTATGCTGATGGGGGTTACCAGCTGAGAATTAGGCGTCTTGAGGGTACCCCTAATTATGGTCCCCGACACATAGAATATATCCAAACATAGGAACAACCCAAACTGAAGATCAAGGTGAACTTAGCTCTTTTGGGCTGCTTCCAGTTCTGGCTTTGACACTGCTCCTCCTTCTAGTGACCTTGTTCACTTCTTGAGCTTGATCTTGAGCCTTATGACTTACACCACATAATTGTAGATGTTTCCTCATTGGTTGTAAGTCATGTCCTTATGTAGTGATCCTTGATGCACTATAACTTTTCTTAACTCGATCAACCTTGACTTTGCAAGTCTTTTTCTTCACCCCTGGCTTTGCGTTCCTGGTCTCCTTGACCTTCTCCTGTGCACTCGGTACCTCGAAGCTCTCCTTGCCTCCATCCTTGGCTTGATCGGTTGTCTCTGAGTTACACACACCGAGTCTCACTTAAGAAATGTCCATCTTACTTGTGATGTCCATTATCTATAGATAATTTAGTCTTTGGACCATCACACTTGTGTTGAACCCTATTAGCTTTGCATTAAGCACCTGTTCAACACTTAGCACACTTGTTAGTCCTTTAATTGAGTTGTCATCTAAACACCAAAACCCACAAGAGAGCTTTCAATCTCCCCCTTTTTGGTGATTGATGGCAACACAATTAAAGCTTACACAAGAATAAGATTTAAAGCAAAAAATTTAAATTCTAAGTTTATAGAATGCTCCCCCTAAATATGTGCTTACATTAAAATCTTAACTTTGGCCTTATATGCCAAATTGCACATACTTAGGCTAATTCGAAGCATTACTGCACCTTAGCACCTGTGGGATGCATTGTGTCAAGAATCAAACCGTGATGCATATAACACACAAATGCACAGAATCAGAGTTAAACACCAATTAAATGGATATACCACAGGAATATCAACCTACCACTATTCACCATTAAGATATCGATTTAAAGCGCTAGAACCACATGAAAATCTATTACAGGATAAACACAGTAGATACCAATTGATTCATATCAACGAAAGCACTAATTTTGCATTATCACCATATAATACAACAAGAAGCATATGATAAGTATTATCAACAAAACTAACACATTCTTCCTTAAGATCAAAGGAACTCAAGGAAACCCCTTTGAGTCCTTTAGCACACAAAAAAATTAATCTTCACCCTTAAGATAAGCTTTCCTCTCAGGTCGAGGTAAGCTTTAATGCACAAATTCTCCCCCTTTGACATCAAACACCAAAACCATATTCAAGCAAGAACGTAGGATGATGTCAAGGGACAGCAGGGTATTAAGCTGGGAAAATGCAACACACTAACATTACTCCCCCTTACACATTAAACATATGCAACACAAGCATTGGAGAAAAATTAAGGTACAAATACGCAACAAGGTCAATACCTCCTTTTGTACCTTTACCATTGTAATGGTGTACTTTCCATCTAAGTAGGTGGAGTTGCTTTTGTCATCAATTTAAGATTTCCATCTTGAAAGCTTTATCTCTAGGGAGCTCCTTCACACTTGTGTCTGATCCTTTATCCTGACCTTTTCTTGTTGCTAAGACACCAAACTTAGAACAAGTTATAGTATTGTGGCACAAGATGAAGCTTCTATTCTAGTGATTACCAAAAGATACCAATTGAAGCACACTACCAAGGTTACCGATTGAAGGATCATCACTGTCATAGCTCCATGATATTTAAAGATAAGCATCTAGGATCACCAACTATTATAGAGCACGAGCAATCTTTAAATATGCAATTACTCACAACTTTAGATACCAATTACTCGACTTGTGGAGGTACCTAGGTCCTGATTGCTCCATTTCTTGCTCATCTTCCCTTTTCCACCTTGAGACTATATAGGATCACTCAAGTTGTGCATCAAGTATTTGAATGACTTGCACCTTGCACATTCTAGCGTCCTCAGAACTAGAGAGGATCACAGCATACCTTGTTCTAGGCATAATATATCAATTGCATTACAAAAAGATACCAATTGGATAGATGACATAATACAACTTATGACTAGTGGAACAATGCATGCCTCAAGATATATAACATTTTAAAAGCAACCTAGGCACACTTCACACATAATGATCATTGCAACACATATACCAATTGAAAAATGACAAGATCATACATATAAAGCACAATGTCTAAGCACATCATGATTAAGAAGTATTTTCTTAGGTACACCAAAGGAAACAACATTTTAAAGCATAAGGCACCTAAGCCAAGATACTACCAATTGAAAGGCAAGAACATAGCTATGATCACAATCAACGGAACTTCAAGATATTCAATGAAATTGCACAGTTCCATTCTCCATACCTTTGCCTTTTACCGGAATGCCATGAGATTCATTCTTTTAGGTAGTGTGGAGTGAGAGCACCTGTTGTCACCAATTTAGGGCTCCTTTTGCTCATGCACCTCATAGCTCGAGAGGGTGCATTAGAGACACAACATAGATTTCTTGTTTTGGTATACATAGGGTACCAAGACAAAGTAATCATGTGAACATGAACTAAATAAAACTATCATGCTTGCACATAGGTTAATCATTAAAAACCACATGGCATGAATTACAAAAAGATACAGGTTTATCCACATACACCAAGAGAGTTAATCATGATGGATATATCAAATGAAAAGTTACCCATTCAATGATTCAAGAGATATAACCTATAAAGCACACAGTCACGATTGAGCAAGCATGATTATGAACTTGGAAATCATGGATCATTAATTGAAAGATATTCAACACAAGCAATCTCAAAAACATAACTACTCCAAGGATAGGTATAGCACGACAATCGAACTTAAAAGCAATACTGATTAGAAATAATGCAATTAAGATACACGGGTACCGTCCTTTGGAGAGCAAGTTGCAGATTCTCATCAAAGTCCTTTGCTTGATTCACCAATAATGATTAAGGACCTCTACAACTTATTTAACTCGAGATGAACATGGGATTAGTATTGCACAATAATTCAACCTTGGGTCAATAAATAGACAATAAAATTGACAACTTAAGCATAGAGTTTGAATTAACCATCTTAAGCTCTCCCAGGGTCTCCAGTCCATCTCGAGGCACCTGCATGGTCTAGTACTCTAGTTGGCACAGTTTGGTACCCATCTCGGGATGGGTCCATAACGTTCATCTAAAAGAGCCTTTGGTACCCAAATAGCAATTGTGCTAGTTCTAGGTGATCTCATTACTGATCTAGCACAAGTTTATGATTTGGGTCTCCTAAGCGAATAAGATTGAGATAAATTTACTTGCTTAGGAACCTTACCCTTCTTACATACCTTAGGTAGATGACCATGCTCACCACACATGTAGCAGAAGCATCGCTCAACCTGACATGACACTTGTTGTTTGTCTTTTTTCTTAGTGAGGGTCATCTTGGAGGGTGCACGTATTTGATTCTTCATGAGCGAACATGAAATGATCATATGGTCCTTATCGTTGCATCCAAAACATCTCCTCATTCCTTCATCCTTGTCTTTGTGTGGACAAGACGCAATGAAGTGGCCTAATTCCTTGCACTTGAAGCACCTCCTTTTTCCTCTTCCCTTTTTGCTCTTGGATGACATAGAGAGATGATCAGTGCAAACAACATGACTAATTGAATCTTTACCTTTTTCTTGTTTCATGTTGATTGCTTCACTTATTGCCTTAGGAACTTCTTCCTCGTAGAGTTTGACCCTTGCTGCGGTTTCTCCTTCCTCAAGCTTCTTCACCACGCGTTTGTAGATATCTTGAGGAAGTCGAGCATAGCGTCTTCTCCTCAATTGCCTTTGTTTCTTGTTCCCAAGCAATTTTCTTTTTGACCCTACAACTTGTTGCTCAAGCAAAGATTAGCCTTTCTTGGGGCAGTAGAGGTCAGCACATGATGATATTTTAACTAATTGATCACTTATGCAAGAATGTAGTTCACATGAGTTTAAACTAGTAATTACTACCTCGTGAGCAATATCGAGCATGATATGGTCATCAACTAATTCATTATGAGAATAAGATAACATATCATATTTTTCACTTAGAGCAAGTTTTTCTAAATTTATCATTTCTACTTGACTCTTAAGCATAGAATTCTCAGTTTTAAGTTGAGCAACATCAGATAATATATCATGATTATTTCTTTGCTCAAATAAAACAGATTCATACCGTTGGACCAAATTATCATGAGAGCACTTTAGCTCCTCATGTTCTTTGGTCATCTTCTTCAGGCTGTCGTTGGTTTTGATGAGAGTCTCCTCTAGCCTGAGAAGCGTCTCGCCTTGTTCCTTGTTCCTCCTCAACAGCTTAACCAAGAGCACTTTGTCTTATTTGTTGAGATGGGTGTAGAACCGACGAATCTCCTCTTCTTCCACATCGCCGGTCTCATTTTCCCTATCATTATTATCAGTGGAAGCAATACAGGAAAATGTACCTTGTGGTGATGAAGACTCATCCTCGCTATCATCCTCATATTCCTCCTCAGCATCGCTTTCGTCTCCACTGTCATTGTTAGCAATAAGACATTTATAACTAGTGGAAGACAAACCTGTCGGTGAGGTGGATTCATCGTTTGGTTGCCATCGTTTTTCTTCTCCCTTTGAAAGGTTAGTACCACAAGCAACATAGGGAGTAGAAGTAGTACAATTGGACTCAGAATATTTTATTTTAATTCTAGTCCATAGATTATGAGCATCAACAAATAAATCACTATCACTACTCATGATGGCAAAATAAGCACCTCTAGAAAGAGAGTAAACTAAGATGTTGCAAGCATGGTGATTGAGAGATAGACATCTTAGTTCAGCATTAGAAGGTTTTTTACTAATATCAGAGGGAAAAATACTACTACTAAAGTGTGGGGGGCAGATATCCCCTGGGTCCACCAGAAGGATAAAAGACCTCACGAAAGGCCCAAGGGCCCCATAATTCGTAAGGTCATCCCCCTCGTGGGCCTGGGGAGGAACGACCAATGAAGCGAATCGACACAAGGCCGTATCGGCACGAGCCCAAGACGGCCCAACGAATTCGAGCAGTAATCACAACAGAGGCCCGACCTTCCCGTGCAGGAGCCCCATATAACGGAACCAAGCGAGAATGGGTCGGCAGAATTATAGGAGGATAAACTCAGTTGGTTCACTATTTCTTAGGTACACGTTGTTGTCATATCTACATGTACTGCCCCACGATCGAGTATATAAGGCCTAGGGGGCACCCCTTCAGATCATATGCTCGCTACTTAGCCTCCCACCCAACTCTCTACGTTTTCAGCGCTAGAGAATTCTCTTGTAACCCACCACATAAAGCGCTCTTGCCAGGACGTAGGGTGTTACGCATCTCAAAGCGGCCCGAACCTGTAAACTGTTGTCCACTGTTTCTCGTGCATCCAGCACGAACCATCGAGCTATAGTCAATAACACCGTCCTACTCCTGAAAGCACCTCAAGGGATAACCCCAGGTGCGTGGTCGGACCCAAAACAGCGACAACTGGCACACTAGGTAGGGGGTGTGTCATTGATCCAAGCTAGCTCAATGGTCGTCACCTTCCAGCACAAGATCATCCTCCGCCCCGGGTCCACATTCTGCTTTGGAACTATCTCATCTGTAGCAGATGAGGAGGGAACTCTGCATCGCATCGCGGATCCACTAGAGTGAAAATCTTCCTCAAAAATCTCCGGGAAAATCGGGGCAAAGCAGGAAAAGGCGCAACCTCCAGTGCTCCGAGAAAAGGTCACCTTCAACAAACTAGGAGCCCAGGGCCCGTCAACCTGGAGAACTCTGTTACCCACCTCTCCGACGGAAGAATGGACATGGATCACAAGGAAGAAGGAAACGAATGAGATCGAAAGGCGGCAAGTTGCTCTTTCTGCACCTTCGTCCTCAAAGGAGGGCAGAAAGAAGGTCACCATGACAACTGTTCCATTCTACCCCGACGTCCTCTTCATTGGAAGGGTAGAGTCGCCTCCCATCTCCGACGATGAACCAACCGTACCTGGAGAGGAACTTCCTCAGCGGGAATCCCGCCCACGAAGGAACCGACGCCGAAATATCCGACGACATCACAAGGCCGGAGAACGGGACCCGGCGCAACCCGTATCGTGAGACGAGGTCTTGGAGATGGGAGAAACTCCGGAAGAACGAGTCTTCAGGGAAAGAAGGAATTCCCGACGACGCGATCGTCGACGGGCTCAAGAACAAGCCGAGCAGGAAACAAGGCAACGTCGGGAAAATCCACTCTTCGGACGCAACCTGAACCCCGATTTCGCCCGAGCCATGAACACGCCGAGTGAAGTCGGCAGAGTATTGGCTCGGATAGCAGATGGCCTCCCTCGGACTCCGACGCCGAGGGCTATCGGCGGCTGTTCACTCAAGCAGCCAATCATCTTCTACCCCTCACTCACCCGCCGAACGATCTACGACATGCCATCAACAGTCGTCGGGATGCACGGAGCTCCATCAACGCTTCGCGCGAACGACGACATGAGAACGAAATTCGTCGCTGGGAAGAGTACGACCGGGATCATGGCGTCCCAGCGTGAAGTTAGGCTACCAGGACCGAGTCGGCCACGGCTTCAACTGGTGGCACCACCCGTGGACGGTCGAGGCACCACGACAACCACTCTCCTCCCCGGGACCGACATCATCGTCAACGACAGGAGGACACGTGCGGAGTATCGGCACTTACTCCATGCCTCAGGGCCATTCAATGGCCCCCTAACTTCAAGGTCTCCAATGTCGATAGCAGGATCCGGGAGGCTGGCTGGCCGTCTACACCACCGCTGCCCGAGCTGCTGGGGCAACCGAGGACGTGATGACCGCGTACTTGCCTATTGTCCTTGGGCAAGACGCGCTGCAATGGCTGCGACACCTACCCCGACACTGCATCGACGACTGGAGCGATTTCAGTCGGTGCTTCACCGCCAACTTTCAGTATCTCTCCGACAAACCGGCGCAACCATGGGACCTCAAATCCATCAAGCGCCGAGGGGACGAAACTCTTCGGTCGTACCTAAAAAGATTCCAGACCATGAGAAATCGTATCCCCGAGGTCGCGGAGGCAACAGTGATCGAGGACTTCTACAGGAGATCCAATGACTCGGCGTTCGTCCGAACCATATTACAAAAGGCGCCGACTACCTCCGAGCATCTGTTCCGGGAAGCCGACCTCTACATCACCGTGGACGAAGGAGCTCAGGACCTCATCGGAGGAGCGAAGCCTGCGCCAGCGGCGCCACGACGCGACACAAACCAGCAACCCAACAAGCGCTGGGAGAAGAGGCCTCGTGAAGAGGTCCACGCCGCCGGACCGCCTGCCTCTCGCGCCCGAGGAGGACCTCACGGAGGCGAACGCACGCTGGACGACATCCTCGACGCCCAGTGCCCATACCACAAGGACATGCGCCACACCCTTCGGAAGTACAGGGACTTCAAACATTCCGTCGGGCACGGTTGACCTTTTCAACCTCTACCTCCTCCCCCGCCGCGAGGAGGACCGGGAGAACCGCAACAACCCCAGCAGCAGGAGGAGGGAAGGGGAGGAGCCTTCCCGCGCGTCGATAGAGAAGTTGAGAGCACCTAGAGGGGGGTGAATAGGTGATCCTGTAAAACTTGAAACTTAAGCCACAAAAACTTGGTTAAGCGTTAGCAAAATAATCGCCAAGTGGCTAGAGAGGAGTCTCAACAAAACACAATAACCAACAAGAGATCAATCATAGAGATGGCACGGTGGTTATCCCGTGGTTCGGCCAAGACCAACGCTTGCCTACTCCACGTTGTGGCGTCCCAACGGACGAGGGTTGCAATCAACCCCTCTCAAGTGGTCCAAAGATCCACTTGAATACCACGGTGTTTTGCCTTGCTTTTCTTAATCCCGTTCGCGAGGAATCTCCACAACTTGGAGCCTCGCCCTTACACTTGAAGTTCACAAAGAAGCACGGAGTAAGGGAGGGATTAGCAACTCACACAAGACACTAAGATCACAGCAAATACACACACACAAGACCCAAACTTAAGCTCAAAAGACTAGCACACTAGAATGGAGCTCAAATCACTAGAATGTCGAACAAGTGCGCAAGAATGGAGTGTGAGTGATCAAGAGTGCTCAAGGAATGCTTGGTGTACACCTCCATGCGCCTAGGGGTCCCTTTTATAGCCCCAAGGCAGCTAGGAGTCGTTGAGAACAATCCTGGAAGGCAGATCTTGCCTTCTGTCGACTGGCGCACCGGACAGTCCGGTGCACCACCGGACACTGTCCGGTGCAGATATCCTTCCTTATTTGGCGAAGCCGACCGTTGGAGTCTGAGAGCCGTTGGCGCACCGGACACTGTCCGGTGCACACCGGACAGTCCGGTGCACCAATGTGACCGTTGGCTCGGCCACGCGTCACGCGCGGAATCCTCGGCCGACCGTTGCCCCGACTGACTGTTGACTCACCGGACAGTCCGGTGCACCACCGGACAGACCGGTGAATTTTAGCCATACGCCGTTAATCATCTCCCGAGAGTGACGAGTTCGCCTGTGAACGGCTCACCGGAGAGTCCGGTGCACCACCGGACAGTCCGGTGAATTATAGCCGTACACCGCCGTCGAAGTCCCGAGAGCAGCCTGTTCGCCAGAGCCAGCCTGGCGCACTGGTCACTATCCGGTGCACCGCCGGACACTGTCCGGTGCACCACCGGACAGTCCGGTGCAATCAGACTGAGCAGACTTTGGCTGAAAAGAAGCTATCTCTTTTCCAATTTGATTTCTCCTGTTTCCAGCACTTAGACACAATACATTAGTCCATAAAACAATGTACTAAGTCTAGAAACATACCTTTTGACATGATTTGTACTTTGTCCACCATTTTGCATAGATTAGCACAAAAGCACTTGTGTTGGCACTCAATCACCAAAATACTTAGAAATGGCCCAAGGGCACATTTCCCTTTCAATCTCCCCCTTTTTGGTGATTTATGCCAACACAACATAAAGAAGCTAGAACAAGTGCAATATCAATGCAAATGAACACTCAAAATTGTTTTGATTCAATTTTGGCATATATGGATCATACTTTGCCACCACTTGGTTTGTTTTTGCAAATCAAACTCCAATTACTATCTCTAAGTCAAATCCACATGTAGAGACATAAAGAGAGGTATTCCAACAGAAATTGATCAAGGATTTCAAAAACTCCCCCTTTTTCCCATAATCAACACTTCTCCCCACAAGAGGCCAACTTTTGACAAAAGAGACAATAAAAGAGTTTTGCCAAACCAAAAACTCTATTCTACTATTTTTAAAATTTCTCAAGTGGTAGATGATCCATTTATTGCTTTGGCCTTTATTTTCTCCCCCTTTGGCATCAAGCACCAAAACGGGATCAATCTTGGCCCTTTAACCCCATTGCCTCACCAAAATCTTCAAATAAGAGTACAAAGGCAATACGAGTACATGAGATGAACTTGGAATAAGTTACCCTCTCATCGGAGTGCAGTGGAAGTCTTTCATGGTCCAAGTCCACCTTTTCCCTTTCAAACCTCCTTCGAGACTAAATCAAGCAAAACTCAAGCAAACGGTTAGTCTCAAAGGGTCAAGTTGTAGCACAACTCCCCCTACATATGTGCATCACTTGCACAAGGACTTGTGAGGTCCGGGGAGTGATTGTACAACTTGAGCACCACAGTAAGCAACAAAACGCATAAGGAACATGATCAAAGGCATAAACACATGTATGCTATAAATCAATCCAGGTTCCGCGAATCTAGGACATTTAGCTCACTACGCAGCCTGCAAAAGGTCTTCTCGTCTAAAGGCTTGGTAAAGATATCGGCTAGCTGGTTCTCGGTGCTAACATAAAACACTTCGATATCTCCCTTTTGCTGGTGGTCTCTCAGAAAGTGATGCCGGATGTCAATGTGCTTTGTGCGGCTGTGCTCAACAGGATTTTCCACTATTCGGATAGCACTCTCATTATCACATAGGAGTGGGACTTTGCTCAGATTGTAGCCAAAGTCCCAGAGGGTTTGCCTCATCCAAAGTAGCTGTGCGCAACACTGTCCTGCGGCAACATACTCGGCCTCAGCGGTGGATAGGGCAACGGAAGTTTGTTTCTTAGAGTTCCACGACACCAGGGACCTTCCTAAGAATTGGCATGTCCCCGATGTACTCTTCCTATCGACCTTACATCCAGCATAGTCGGAATCTAAGTATCCAATCAAGTCAAAGTTAGACCCCTTTGGATACCAGATCCCGAAGCAAGGCGTAGCGACTAAATATCTAAGAATTCGCTTCACAGCCACTAAGTGACACTCCCTTGGATCGGATTGAAATCTAGCACACATGCATACACTAAGCATAATATCCGGTCTACTAGCACATAAATAAAGTAAAGACCCTATCATAGACCGGTATGCCTTTTGATCAACGGACTTACCTCCTTTGTTGAGGTCGGTGTGTCCGTCGGTTCCCATCGGTGTCTTTGCGGGCTTGGCGTCCTTCATCCCAAACCGCTTTAGCAAGTCTTGCGTGTACTTTGTTTGGGAGATGAAGGTGCCGTCCTTGAGTTGCTTCACTTGGAACCCAAGGAAGTAGTTCAACTCGCCCATCATCGACATCTCGAATTTCTGCGTCATCACCCTGCTAAACTCTTCACAATACTTTTGGTTAGTAGAACCAAATATTATGTCATCGACATAAATTTGGCACACAAAAAGATCACCATCGCAAGTCTTAGTGAAAAGAGTTGGATCGGCTTTCCCAACCTTGAAAGCATTAGCAATTAAAAAGTCTCTAAGGCATTCATACCATGCTCTTAGGGCTTGCTTAAGTCCATAGAGCGCCTTAGAGAGCTTACACACGTGGTCGGGGTACCGTTCATCCTCGAAGCCAGGGGGTTGCTCTACGTACACCTCCTCCTTGATCGGCCCGTTGAGGAAAGTGCTCTTCACATCCATTTGGTACAACCTGAAAGAATGGTGAGCGGCATATGCTAGCAAAATACGAATTGATTCTAGCCTAGCCACAGGAGCAAACGTCTCCTCAAAATCCAAACCTGCGACTTGGGCATAAACTTTTGCCACAAGTCGAGCCTTGTTCCTCGTCACCACCCCGTGCTCGTCCTGTTTGTTGCGGAACACCCACTTGGTTCCCACAACATTTTGCTTGGGACGAGGCACCAGTGTCCAAACTTCATTGCGCTTGAGGTTGTTGAGTTCCTCCTGCATGGCCAACACCCAGTCCGGATCTAGCAAGGCCTCTTCTACCCTTAAAGGCTCAATAGAAGAGACAAAGGAGTAATGCTCACAAAAATTAACTAACCTTGAACGAGTAGTTACTCCCTTGCTAATATCACCCAAAATTTGGTCGATGGGATGATTCCTTTGAATCATTGCTCGAACTTGGGTTGGAGGTGCCTGAGGTGCTTCTTCCTCTTCACTTTGAACATCCTGTGCTCCCCATTGATCATGCGCCTCCACTTGAGGTACCTGTTCGTCATCTTGGGTTGGGGAATGCACCATTGTTGAGGAAGATGGTTGATCTTGCTCCAATTGTTCCTGTGGTCGCACATCGCCAATCGCCATGGTGCGCATTGCGGCCGTTGGAACGTCTTCTTCATCTACATCATCAAGATCAACAACTTGCTCTCTTGGAGAGCCATTAGTCTCATCAAATACAATGTCGCTAGAGACTTCAACCAAACCCGATGATTTGTTGAAGACCCTATACGCCTTTGTATTTGAGTCATAACCTAATAAAAACCCTTCTACAGCTTTGGGGGCAAATTTAGAGGTTCTACCTTTCTTCACAAGAATATAACACTTGCTCCCAAATACACGAAAATAAGACACATTGGGTTTGTTACCAGTTAGCAGCTCATATGAAGTCATCTTGAGGAGGCGGTGAAGGTAGACCTTGTTTATGGCGTGGCAAGCCGTGTTCACGGCTTCTGACCAAAAGCGCTCGGGGGTCTTGAACTCTCCAAGCATAGTCCTTGCCATATTGATGAGCGTCCTGTTCTTCCTCTCTACCACACCATTTTGCTGTGGTGTGTAGGGAGCGGAGAATTCGTGCTTGATTCCTTCCTCCTCAAGGAACTCCTCCACTTGAAGGTTCTTGAACTCGGACCCGTTGTCGCTCCTTATCTTCTTCACCTTGAGCTCAAACTCATTTTGAGCTCTCCTGAGGAAGCGCTTGAGGGTCCCTTGGGTTTCAGATTTATCCTGCAAAAAGAATACCCAAGTGAAGCGGGAAAAATCATCAACTATAACAAGACCATACTTACTTCCTCCAATGCTTAGATAGGCGACGGGTCCGAAGAGGTCCATATGAAGCATCTCCAAGGGTCTTGATGTGGTCATCACATTTTTGTTGTGATGAGAGCTTCCCACCTGTTTCCCTGCTTGACAAGCTGCACAAGGTCTATCTTTTTCGAAATGCACGTTAGTTAGACCTATCACGTGTTCTCCCTTTAGAAGCTTGTGGAGGTTCTTCATCCCCACATGTGCTAAGCGGCGATGCCACAGCCAGCCCATGCAAGTCTTAGCAATTAAGCATGCATCTAGACCGGCCTCTTCTTTTGCAAAATCAACCAAATAAAGTTTGCCATCTAGTACACCCTTAAAAGCTAGTGAACCATCACATCTTCTAAAGACAGACACATCTATATTTGTGAATAGACAATTATATCCCATTTTGCATAATTGACTAACAGACAACAAATTATATCCAAGAGACTTAACTAAAAACACATTAGATATAGAGTGCTCGGATGAAATAGCAATTTTACCTAACCCTTTTACCTTGCCTTGGTTCCCATCACCGAATATTATTGAATCTTGGGAATCCTTATTTTTGACGTAGGAGGTGAACATATTCTTCTCCCCCGTCATATGGTTTGTGCATCCGCTGTCGATAATCCAGCTTGAACCCCCGGATGCATAAACCTGCAAGGCAAATTTAGGCTCGGGCCTTAGGTACAATTGTCTTAGGGACCCAAATGCAAGTTTTATCTCCCTTGCATCTTGCCCCTAATTTCCTAGCAATTACCTTCTTACCCTTTCTACAAATGGTAAATGAAGCATTGCAAGCATGATATATTGTAGAAGGTTCATTAATTTTCCTAGGAAGATTAACAACATTTCTCCTAGGCATATGATGAACAACATTTCTCCTAGCAACATTTCTATCATGCACAATACAGGAACTAGAAGCAGTCATATCAAAAGCATCATAACTTTTAAAGACATTCCTAGAATGTCTCCTATCATTATACATGAAAGCATGGTTCTTTTGCACATTACTAGCCATAGGAGCCTTCCCTTTCTCCTTGGCGGAGATGGGTGCCTTATGGCTTGTTAAGTTCTTGACTTCCCTCTTGAAGCCAAGACCATCCTTAATTGAGGGGTGTCTACCAATTGTGTAGGCATCCCTTGCAAATTTTAGTTTGTCAAATTCACTCTTGCTAGTCTTAAGTTGAGCATTAAGACTAGTTACTTCATCATTTAGTTTAGAAATGCACTCTAGGTGTTCACTACAAGCATCAACATTAAGATCTTTACACCTAGTGCAAACATGTTCTACACAAGAGTTAGATTTACTAGCTACTTCTAGTTTAGCATTTAAATCATCATTAACACCTTTTAAAGTAGAAATGGTTTCATGACAAGTAGATAGTTCATAAGAAAGCATTTCATTTCTTTTAACTTCTAAAGCATGAGATTTTTGTGCCTCTACGAATTTGTCATGTTCTTCATACAACAAATCCTCTTGCTTTTCTAAAAGTTTATCCTTTTCATTCAAGGCATCAATCAATTCATTGATTTTATCAATTTTATTTCTATCCAATCCCTTGAACAAATTAGAGTAATCTATTTCCTCATCGCTAGACTCATCATCACTAGAAGAATCATAAGTAGTACTGTCTCGAGTACATACCTTTTTCTCTTTCGCCATGAGGCATGTATGACGCTCGTTGGGGAAGAGGGATGACTTGTTGAAGGCAGTGGCGGCGAGTCCTTCATTGTCGGAGTCGGAGGAGGAGCAATCCGAATCCCACTCCTTTCCGATATGTGCCTCGCCCTTGGCTTTCTTGTAATTCTTCTTCTTCTCTCTCTTGTTCCCTTTTTCCTGGTCACTTTCATTATCGGGACAGTTAGCAATGAAATGACCAATCTTACCACATTTGAAGCATGAGCGCTTCCCCTTGGCCTTGGTCTTGCTTGGCTGTCCCTTGCGACCCTTTAGCGCCGTCTTGAAGCGCTTGATGATGAGGGCCATCTCTTCATCATTGAGCCCGACCGCCTCAACTTGCGCCACTTCGCTAGGTAGCACCTCCTTGCTCCTCGTTGCCTTGAGAGCAATGGGTTGATGCTCATGGATTGGACCGTTCAACGCGTCGTCCACGTATCTCGCCTCCTTGATCATCATTCGCCCGCTTACGAACTTTCCAAGGACTTCTTCGGGCGACATCTTGGTGTACCTAGGATTCTCACGAATATTATTCACCAAATGTGGATCAAGAAAGGTAAAGGACCTTAGCATTAGGCGGACGACGTCGTGGTCCGTCCATCGCGTGCTTCCGTAGCTCCTTATTTTGTTGATAAGGGTCTTGAGCCGGTTGTATGTTTGGGTTGGCTCCTCGCCCCTTATCATCGTGAATCTTCCAAGCTCTCCCTCTACCAACTCCATCTTGGTGAGCAAGGTGACATCGTTCCCCTCATGAGAGATCTTGAGGGTGTCCCAGATTTGCTTGGCATTGTCCAAGCCGCTCACCTTATGGTACTCGTCCCTGCACAAGGAGGCTAACAACACAGTAGTAGCTTGTGCATTTCTATGAATCTGTTCATTAATAAATATAGGACTATCCGAGCTATCAAATTTCATTCCATTCTCAACAATCTCCCATATGCTTGGATGGAGAGAGAACAGGTGACTACGCATTTTGTGGCTCCAAAATCCGTAGTCCTCTCCATCAAAGTGTGGAGGCTTGCCGAGAGGAATGGAGAGCAAATGTGAATTTGAACTCTGAGGAATACGAGAGTAATCGAAAGAAAAATTCGAGTTAACCGTCTTTTGTTTCTCGTAGTCGTAGTCATCCTTTTGGGAAGAAGTGGACTCATCGCTGTCGTCGTAGTAGACGATCTCCTTGATGCGTCTCGTCTTCTTCTTCTTCCCATCTTTGCGTTTGTGGCCCGAGCCTGAGTCGGTAGGCTTGTCATTCTTCGGCTCGTTGACGAAGGACTCCTTCTCTTTATTGTTGATCATGATTCCCTTCCCCTTAGGATCCATCTCTTCGGGCGATTAGTCCCTTTGTGAAGAGAACGGCTCCGATACCAATTGAGAGCACCTAGAGGGGGGGTGAATAGGTGATCCTGTAAAACTTGAAACTTAAGCCACAAAAACTTGGTTAAGCGTTAGCACAATAATCGCCAAGTGGCTAGAGAGGAGTCTCAACAAAACACAATAACCAACAAGAGATCAATCACAGAGATGGCACGATGGTTATCCCGTGGTTCGGCCAAGACCAACGCTTGCCTACTCCACGTTGTGGCGTCCCAACGGACGAGGGTTGCAATCAACCCCTCTCAAGTGGTCCAAAGATCCACTTGAATACCACAGTGTTTTGCCTTGCTTTTCTTAATCCCGTTCGTGAGGAATCTCCACAACTTGGAGCCTCTCGCCCTTACACTTGAAGTTCACAAAGAAGCACGGAGTAAGGGAGGGATTAGCAACTCACACAAGACACTAAGATCACAGCAAATACACACACACAAGACCCAAACTTAAGCTCAAAAGACTAGCACACTAGAACGGAGCTCAAATCACTAGAATGTTGAACAAGTGCACAAGAATGGAGTGTGAGTGATCAAGAGTGCTCAAGGAATGCTTGGTGTACACCTCCATGCGCCTAGGGGTCCCTTTTATAGCCCCAAGGCAGCTAGGAGCCGTTGAGAACAATCCTGGAAGGCAGATCTTGCCTTCTGGCGACTAGCGCACCGGACACTGTCCGGTGCAGATATCCTTCCTTATTTGGCGAAGCCGACCGTTGGAGTCTGAGAGCCGTTGGCGCACCGGACACTGTCCGGTGCACACCGGACAGTCCGGTGCACCAATGTGACCGTTGGCTCGGCCACGAGTCACGCGCGGAATCCTCGACCGACCGTTGCCTCGGCTGACTGTTGACTCACCGAACAGTCCGGTGCACCACCGGACAGACCAGTGAATTTTAGCCGTACGCCGTTAATCATCTCCCGAGAGCGACGAGTTCGCCTGTGAACGGCTCACCGGACAGTCCGGTGCACCACCGGACAGTCCGATGAATTATAGCCATACACCGCCGTCAAAGTCCCGAGAGCAGCCTGTTCGTCAGAGCCAGCCTGGCGCACCGGTCACTGTCCGGTGCACCACTGGACACTGTCCGGTGCACCACCGGACAGTCCGGTGCAATCAGACTGAGCAGACTTTGGCTGAAAAGAAGCTATCTCTTTTCCAATTTGATTTCTCCTGTTTCTAGCACTTAGACACAATACATTAGTCCATAAAACAATGTACTAAGTCTAGAAACATACCTTTTGACATGATTTGTACTTTGTCCACCATTTTGCATAGATTAGCATAAAAGCACTTGTGTTGGCACTCAATCACCAAAATACTTAGAAATGGCCCAAGGGCACATTTCCCTTTCAGAAGTCAACGTCATCTTCGGTGGACACGGGTCACAAGAAACAAGAGACAACAAAAACTCAACGACCGTCAGATACTGGTGGCAGCCACCGGTCCTCCCACCCCATACCGATGGTCTGAGCACCGAGCCACAAGTTACTCAAGAAGGTGGACAAATTTCAGTGGTCTTCAGAAGCACAAGAAGCCCTAGATGCGCTGAAAAAATTCTTGACAACACCAACAGTGCTGAAACCGCCACACCGAGCCACGCCGACTCAACCAGCAGAAGATCCGCTATTATACATCTCTTGCACGACTCACGTGGTGAGCACCGCGTTGGTAGTCGAGCGAGCGGAAGAAGGACATGCATACCCAGTACAGCACCCCGTCTATTTCATCAGTGAAGTTCTGGGTTCTTCAAAGAAGAAATATCCTCAGGTTCAAAAGCTATTTTATGCAGTACTTCTAACTGCACGCAAGCTCCATCACTACTTCGACGACCACAAAGTCATAGTAGTCACTGGATTTCCAATAGGGGATATTCTCCACAATAAAGAAGTCATCGGAAGAGTAGCCAAGTGGGCCTGTGAATTGGGATCTCATGACATCGAATTTCAACCTCGCACAGCTATCAAAACTCAAGCACTGGTTGACTTCGTATCAGAGTGGACTGAGCAACAGGTACCGGATAACCCGGAAACCGCAGAAGTGTGGTGAATGTATTTTGACGGCTCATTGAAGCTGCAAGGAGCAGGTGCAGGGATCCTCTTTATTGCACCTGGAGGCGAACAACTCAAATACGCTCTTCAATTGTTATTCCCGGCATCTAACAACGCAGCCGAGTACGAAGCTCTGATTCACGGGCTGAACATTGCCATATCACTGGGCATCAAGAGACTGATGGTATATGGAGACTCTCTGGTGGTCATAAGTCAGATAAACAAAGAATGGGATTGCTCGAACGATTCCATGGGAAAATATTGCACTGCTGTCCGGAAACTAGAAGATAAATTTGAAGGTTTGGAATTTCATCATGTGGAGAGAGACCGCAGCACGGCAGGTGATGCATTATCTAAGCTAGGGTCCAGTCGGACTCAGGTCCCGCCTGGGGTTTTTGTCCAAGAAGTGTCGCGCCCGAGCATTTCAGTGGATCGGGTAGAAGAATGCAATACTCTGAGCCAACCAGAGTCAAATTCTGATGACTGGAGGGAGCCGATCATCAGATATATAAGGAATGAAGAGGAACCAGATGACAAAAATACAGCCGAGCGCATTGCAAGGCAGTCAGCTTACTATACACTCATTGGGGAAACGCTATACAGAAGGGGTGCATCAGGAGTCCTCATGAAATGTATTCTCTCGGCTACTGGAAAGCAACTTCTGGATGAGGTCCATGCTGGGCAATGTGGAGTGCACGCAGCATCCAGGACCCTGGTTGGGAAAGTCTTCAGGTCGGGTTTCTACTGGCCAACAGCAAAAAGTGATGCAGCCGAGTTAGTTCAGAAGTGCGAAGCCTGCCAGTACTTGTCAAAACAGCAGCATCTACCGGCACAGCAACTACAAACCATACTCGTAACTTGGCTGTTCGCATGCTGGGGATTGGATATGATTGGACCTTTCAAAAAAGCTCAAGGAGGATACACTCATGTACTGGTTGCTATCGACAAATTCACTAAGTGGATAGAATTCAAACCCATTGCTTCTCTAACTTCAGCTAAGGCAGTGGAATTCATACAAGATATAATATTCAGGTTTGGAATACCAAATAACATCATAACCGACCTAGGATCCAACTTCACAAGCTCAGAGTTCTTCGATTTCTGCGAGCAAAAGAGCATTCAGATCAAATATGCCTCGGTAGCACACCCAAGAGCCAACGGGCAGGTAGAAAGAGCCAGCGGGATGATATTGGAGGTGCTCAGAAAGAAAGTTTTTGACAAGAATGAAAAGTTCGCAGGAAAGTGGATCAGAGAACTGTCGTACGTCGTTTGGAGCCTGAGAACTCAACCTAGTTGAGCCCTGCATGGAAACACTCCTTTCTTCATGGTCTATGGTTCGGAGGCAGTGCTACCTGCTGATCTCAAGTTTGGGGCGCCAAGGTTGATCTTTGAAAACATAGCAGAAGCTGAGGCTACTAGGCTGGAGGATGTTGATGTACTCGAAGAAGAACGACTGAACACGGTGATTCAATCAGCACGGTATCAGCAAACTCTGAGGCGCTATCACGATAAGGCCATACGACATCGATCCTTCACAATGGGAGATCTCGTCCTCCGCTGAATTCTAACGGGGGAGGGACGGCACAAATTGTCACCTCTATGGGAAGGACCATTCGTAGTAGCTGAAGTCACTCAACCGGGATCATACCGCCTCACTCAGATGGACAGCACGAAAATTGGGAACTCATGGAACATAGAACACCTCAGGAAGTTTTATCCCTAGCTATATTTCAAAAGCTATTGGGGCGACAATGTATTCTGTAAACTGGGAAATATATCATCAATAAAAAGACTTCAAGAATTGTTCATTGCCAATCTGCATTCTTGCTCAACTCGGGGTGACCACTATACCCTACTAACGGAGCAATCGACTTAAGTTGGCAATGACTTAAGACGGTGCAACATGCTCACGCTTGCTTAACTCGGGGTGACCACTATACCCTACTAACAGAGCAATCGACTTAAGTTGGCAATGACTTAAGACGGTGCAACATGCTCACGCTTGCTTAACTCGGGGTGACCACTATACCCTACTAACGGAGCAATCGGCTTAAGTCGGCGATGACTTAAGACGGTGTGACATGCTCACGCTTACTTAACTCGGGGTGACCACTATACCCTGCTAACGGAGCAATCGGCTTAAGTCGGCGATGACTTAAGATGGTGCGACATGCTCTCGCTTACTCGACTCGGGGTGATCACTATACCCTGATAACGGAACGATCGATTTAAGTTGGCAATGACTTAAATTGGCACAGCACATTCGGCACGTTCGCGACTATTCATCCCAGGGCGATCTCAATGCACCATGAAAAAATTCAAAACCATCATGATGCACTTACTTTTACGACTGTAGATACCGTTGAATTCTAACAACGGGAAAACAATAACAGCATTCAGTACCGAAAAGTGTTTTCTAACGAAACATCCAAGCACACTAACCATATACTCAAGGCATTCAGTGTTTTCTATCTGGAAATGTTTTTCTCAGGAGCAACCGACGAGGAAGGACGACTCGAAGAATCGGGAGTGGCATTCACATCTGCCACTATGTCGTCGGGAACAACCACGTCGGGTCTCCTCATCAGGATTCGCCCCGCATGAACGGCTTTATCCATGGCTCTGTCGCGCTGGGCCTTCAGAGTAGCAGAAGTATCTTCAGCGGCCTTGACAGCCAACTAAGCGGCTTCTAGCTCCCGGACCACCGACTTTTTAGAAGCACGCAGATCCTTGATGACAGTATCCTTGTTCGACACCAATTGCCTGAGGCGAACCATATCATCTAGAGACTCTTGCAGCTTGTAGCGATGGTTATCCAAGTCCTCCATGGTAAAACGATGGCTCCTCTCCAAGATAGTCAACGAGTTGCTGGCATCGTGGTATAACTTTTCCAGATTGTCGCGAGAAGTAGCAAGAGCACGTTTCTCCTCCTGCAGACAAGAGCCAGTTTCTCCAACGTCAAGCAAGCACTAAAAACATAACAGACAAGAGCAAGTGAAAGTTCAATTCAGTGGCCACCTTTTCAGAATCAAGTTAAGCACGGAGAGTGGAGTTAGCATCATTCAGAGAGGCAGAAACCTGGGCCAGTGCAGCCTGACTTTGAGAATACCTTTCTTCAAGGTCAGAATATCGCCGGGCCATATCTGTCAGGAAACAGTCAAGCAAGGGTGTTCAGCTATAAAGCAGATTACTCAAATAGCCAATGAAGGAACAAAGGGCACTAACCAGCATTTGCCATTTCCAAGTCAGATACTCGTCGCTGAAGCAACACTGGATTCCAATGCGTTAGGGACAAAGCCCCTTCTGGGACAGAGGTCCCCTGTGATTTCAACCAGCCAGCCATTTCGTCCACCAATGCCTGACATTAAGAACAGATGAGCATAATAACAGCAGTCTACCTGAAGTAAAAGTCAGGACAGAAGAAACCAAGTTACCTGGAGGTTGGAGAAGAATGAGGGAACCCCCAAGTCGTGGGAAATCAACTGACGGCTTGCTGAAGGGTCACCAACTGGAACAACCCGCAATGCATCATTGGGAACCAAGTCAGTGTCACCAGCAGAAGTCAGAACTCTGTCATCAGGGACGCTGGCCTCTAAAGCGACCTCTTGAAATGAAACTCGTGCTGCTTCCATACAATCAGAGTGCGGAGGACAAGATCCCACGTGAACATCCATGGAAGTGTTAGAGGGAGAACCAACTCGGACACCCTCGGGGGCTGGGTCATCGCTCGCGCTACCCATCCGAGCCGGATCATCCCCGGCAACACCCTCGGGGGCTGGGCAAGCACCAGCGTTATCTTTGAGGGTCGAGCCCTCCAAGGCAGCCACCTCTAAGGCTGAAGGACCTTCAACCACTTCCATAGGAACAGTGCAATCTGGGCCAGCCTCCTGACCCTTAAGACTGCGCTCCAAGGTCGATGAGGTGCGGGACGCCGCCCGGGACAACTCCAGCCCAGCATCAGGCACATCAGTGCAAACGTCCATCATGCCACCATCTGCTGGCTCGGACAACAGATCTTCTGGGACCATATCCTCAAGAGTCTAATCAAAGTTGGCCAGAGACAATTCTTGCAGACCAATAAGAGCAGACAGGGCTGGAGAAGGAACACCACTACTTTTGCCACTGGCAATATAGCGTCGGTTGTTCTTCCGAGTTAGAGGGATTTCATCCTCCTCCTCCTCATCTTCATCAACAACGCGGACAGTACACCCGTCGGGGTCAGCGTCATCCAGGTCACACCCATTGGGGTTAATAGCAGGCAGGTCACACCCATTGGGTTCAGCTTCAGCAAATGCAGGCACTAGCACTTCCTCAACAGCAGGAACAGAAGGACCAGCATCCTGATCCAAACTAGACACTCGACGAAGACGTCTCTTCTTCTGTTTCTTCCTCTCAGCAGGAGAAGCAGGCTGATTGGCTCGGCGAGAACGCTTCGGACGAACATTGTCAGACTTCTGAATATCTAAAGCTTTGCTAGCCTTTGGGATGGGCGCTACCGCCAGTGTTTCAGCAGGGACTGCATCAGAAGAATCTTCAGCTAACATATCCAGCATGACACTTATCTCCGCATCACTTGGATTCAAAGGCACCTCAAAATGAACCTGCCTCTCGTCGTCAGGAATTTCTTCAAGTGAGGCAACCAAAGCACTAACCTCTTCGGGAGAGGGTCGCACTCTAAGGCCCAAACTGCTATCACCAGCAGGAGGATTTGACACAGAACTGGTAAAGGCCTTGGAAGGAGGCGGATTCCAAGCCGAGTATGCAACAGGAGCACCAACGTTTGACACCTTGCCTCTGAGTATCATCTCGAGCCGGCCCACCAAGTCCACGGCAGGAATTCTTCTGTTGGTTACCCGAGTTGAATCAGCAAAGCCTCGATACAGATAGGCTGGATATGCTCTGTCTTTCAGCGGTTGAATGTTCTTGAAAACAAAGTCAGCGACCACAGCTTCTGCAGTCAGACCCCTTTCTTTTAGCAATCCAACTTCAGCTAGCAAAGCCCCTGCTTCAGCTACTTCCTGGTCTGTGGGGGATTCGGTCCAGCTTGGAGTGCGAACATCCGGCTGTCTCCCTGACCATGGGGGGAGAGAATTCCCATGATTCTCCACGATGAACCATTCCAAGCGCCATCCCTTGATGCTGTCCTTGAGCGGGATGTCGAGGTAATCAGCCTTCCTCCCACGGTGCATCTCCAAGCTCGCGCCCCCCACCAGCTGGTGCTGCCCTCCGGCCATCCTAGGGCAAAAGTGGTACAAATACTTCCACAGGCCAAAGTGTGGCAGAACTCCGAGAAAAGCTTCGCATAAATGAACAAAGATAGAAACTTGCAGAACAGAATTGGGATTTAGATGGGTCAGATTCAAGCGATAGAAATCAAGGAGACCGCGGAAAAAAGGAGAAATGGGAAGAGCAAGGTCGCGGAGGAGAAAAGGAACGTAGATGACGGATTCGTGAGTGTCCTCTGTTGGAACAGTGACCCCATGGCAGATCCACCAGGAACAGAGCTCCTTCGGAGGAAGAACCCCGATAGATACAAGAAGGAGAAGGTCGGATTCAGAGACAACATACATATGGTTACCTGCTAAAGGCAACTGACTGTTGGGGTCGATGGGGGGGATGACTGCGACAGACGAACTCGAAGCTTTCCGCTTGGGCGCCATTTCAACCTTGCCGGCGAACGGAGCGGAAGCAGCGTTGCAAGAGAGTGGAGAAGGCCTGGATGCAGAAAAGCAAGAACTAGGGCACGGAATGCGAAGGCGCGCGACAGTACAGTGCATATGGGGTTTTCCGAAGCCAGATGCCAAATCTAAAAAGCACCCAGTCATCACCCAGCTGTTATCTCTAAAACGCTGGCGTGCCACGTCATCACCCGGTCGTTATTTCTAAAGCGCGGGCATGCCACATCATCACTCGGCCGTTATTTCCAAAACGGCCAACGCGGTCCATTCTAACTCAGCGGTTATTTCTGAGAACGCTGACGTTACCAGACTCCACTCGGCCACTATCTCCAAAGCGGCCGGCGTGGCCCGTTATCACTCGGTTGTTACCTCTAAAACGCTGACGTTGCCATCGATCACTTGGCTGTTACGTCCAAAACACTGACGTCGTCATCAGCCGCCCGGTTGTTATTCCTAAAGCGGTGACGCGGTTCCAAGGGATTCAGCTGTTACCTCTAAAACGCTGACATCACCAGTAACCGCTTGGTCGTCATCTCTAAAACACTGACATTGCTGCTATCGCTTAGCCATTACTTCAAAAAGCGCCAACATCGCCAGTAATAACTCGGTTGTCACTCTTAAAGCAACAACGTGATTTCAGATGACTCGGCCGCTACCACCAAAGTGTTGACATCGCGAAGAAAATAGTCAGAAGCGTGATTCGTTGATTCCAAACATTCCTCAGGCATTAATGAGATCGGCGAATGACAGGAAAGCAAAATAACGCGCACAGAAGTGGGGCGAAATCACTCTTCATTATAAGGGAAGCATTACCGAACTTACAAATCAACTCATTATGAGTTGATGACCTCCCTACTACTACACTATACTTCACTACTCTATACTACTAACTACTACTACATTATTTCATTATACTACTACTAATCTATACTAATAATTAAAACCAGTGGCATCTAGCCACTGGCCTTGTTGCTGCCCTTGCTGCTGCCCCTGCTGCCGCCCTTGCCGCCGTCGCCACCGTCGCCGCTGCCACCCTTGCCGTCGTCGTCGCCATCGCCTTCGCCGCCGTCACCACTGCCATCGCCGTCGCCTCCGTCGCCGTCACCGCCATCACCGTCGCCGCCGCCCTCCTCGAACGAGTCCGAGGAGTTCTCCTCGTCCGAGGAGTACTCTGACTCATCCGAGCCCGTGAGCCCGGCGCGCTCGATGGACCGGATGTAGGTCCAGACCTCCCGGCAATCCCCTGGGAGTTGTCTGAATCATCAGACGACACCGGGGGAGAGGCAGGAGCTGGAGAGCCCTCGGACTCGAAGGAGAACTCCTCCTCCGAGTACTCTGAGTCGCCGAAGTCCTTCGAGGGAGGAGTCAGCTCACGCTTGCGTTTGTCGCCAGAGCGATGCGAAGAACTACCACCTTTCTTACTCTTGCCCATGGTGGAAATGGAAGGAAGACGAGGAGAGTAAACAGCAAGCAACAGTAAGAGATGTAAAAATGCCGGAGAAGCAAGAGCACTATTTATAGAAGAAGAAGGCAACCGCTCACCTCCTACCACGGCCACTGAACAGTCGCAAAAATTCAATATGCAATTCAAACCGTCTGAAGATATGTCAGGCGGCTAACGCTGTTTCACATAACACGACACCCATTGGGACTCCAGTCAACTGCGCGGACGATATGATTACGCCCGCGGTCACATCAAGTTACTACTCAGAAGCAGTTTGCTAAACGCTCAGCGTACCAAGCTGTCCCTTGCCTACACCCATTGGGGGGAGGGACGCCCAGGAATTATCAGTATATTTTCAACACTATCACATCCGAACAGTATATGCAATGAATACTTCAAGACAGAAGAAAGATATCAGCAGGGATCAAAGGAGAGCCAAATATAGCCGATGAGGTACAAGTCTAATCGACAAGAGTATCAAAGCATGAAGTGACATGAAGACTAGCCAAGGGCCATCTATCGAACGTCCAATCAGTCGCAGATCAAATAAATGGCAAGACCTAGCAAGATATGGGCAGATCGCGTACTCGGCCTCAAAGACAAAAATGTACGCTGACCTCTAAAGCGTAGTATTAATAATATAATGCTGATCTCCAAGGCATTCGGCAAAGGGGAAGGATGATTCCTGGAAAAAAGGCACGAAATGAAGACCTTCGAGTGGATTATTTTCAAAAATCCACTCGAAGCTCGGGGGCTACACCCATTGGGTGCACCTTTGGTGCACCCAATGAATCGTCATCCCCGAAGAAGTAAAGTGCTGACTTCTAAAGCATAAGGCAAGATCAAGACAAGGCTGACCTCTGAAAAAGCGCAAGTGGAAGATAAAAGTGATCTCTGATAATACTTGAAGTGAAGACCTTCGAGTGGATTATCTGCAAAAATCCACTCGAAGCTCGAGGCTACACCTCGGTGCACCCAATGAAATTTGAAGTCCTATAGTACAAAAATGCTGACTTCTGAAGCATGAGTCTAAGACAGAACACCAAATTTCGAGTGATAAAGGCAGAAAAAGACAGTGAAAAATTGTTTGTACCGGATCATTCAGAACTCAGAAGCAGTGGCCCGGCAGGCTTATCTCCAAGGCATTCCTTGTTAAAGTCAAAGACTGCAAGCTGGACCTTGGGCCATTTATTTCAGAATTGACTGCAAGCTGGACCTAGGATATTTGGGCCGTTTATTTCAGAATTGACCCAAAGATCGAGGGCTTGTGGGGGACAGATATCCCCCGGGTCCACCAGAAGGATAAAAGACCTCACGAAAGGCCCAAGGGCCCATAATTCGTAAGGTCATCCCCCTCGTGGGCCTGGGGAGGAACGACCAATGAAGCGAATCGACACAAGGCCGTATCGGCACGAGCCCAAGATGGCCCAACGAATTCGAGCAGTAATCACAACAGAGGCCCGATGTTGGGGACCTTCGGCTCCCGAAGGTCCTCAAGAAACATAATTTGATAATATTTTCCAAGTGTAATATGTGAACAGGCACCTTCGGAGTCAGGTTGCGAATATACAAGAGCATGGTTAAGACGAAGCTTGACTGGAATGAAAAACGATCATGACGAAGGATAAGGCGATTACGAAGCTATATGCAGAAAGGCTTCGGTAGAACAACAGAAAAGAAGAACCGACTTAAAGATGAAAAGCCAAATTGGACCTCGAAGAATTACTGTAGTTATTGATAAATGTAAAGGGCATCTATGTAATTTTACACGGGCTGCGACCCGTGTCTATAAATAGGTGAACAGTACTCCCGTACTGTTCACGCTGACGGGGCATACGCTTTTTCGCATCACCTTAGTACCTTTACTTTTCGTCAATCTGAAGGTACATTTGTAATTCATTTTTATAAATTTAATAATGGAAATATATCGATGATAATACTGGTATTATTACTCGCACATTATATACAGTTGCTCTGTTTTAATCATCTGTCAACCTAACGAAGGTCCTTTCTTTCATAACCTTCGTCCGAGATTCGTTATACCCGAAGGGATATAACGTTTCTAAGGGCGAAGGAGTTCGACATTTAACACTTTTATGTTGTCTTGTTCTTGATTCATAGCATTTGAGAACAAGTGCCCAACATTGGCGCCCACCTCCGGTCAACTCACTTCCACTTTTTGGGTTTTGAAAACCTTCGGCAAGCGTCATCTTCGTCATGCCGCCGAAAAAAGCTTCAACGACAGGGGCTGCCACTCTGCAGCCGCTGGACCCCAATCAGGATGTCGTCTCTCTTAGGGAGGCCCGAAGCCAGAAGAGGAAGGCCATCAGTCCAACGCCTCCGGAAGACGATTTGGACCAAGAAATACAAAAAATGGAGATGCTCCATCAACAGGTTCAACGGAAGAAGGAGAAGATGGCTCGTCTAGCTGATCTTCAAAAGCAGATAGATGAAGCCTCTGAAGAGCTTCGACATCTCGCTCAAGATGACCAAAATCAAAGGCCCCCGCGCAGAGAGCTTCATCAAGAGGGTTTCTACAACGAGGATGACTGGTATGAAGATTTCCATCACGGAAATTTTTCTTTTGATGATGCTTCTCCCTTGTCAACAGAACTGCAAGCTGTTCCTTGGCCACAATCTTACAAGCCGCCTCAGCTCCCCATGTACGACGGTCATTCAGACCCGAAACAATTCTTGATGAGCTATGAGGCAACTATATCTTCGTACGGTGGCAACACGGC
Source organism: Zea luxurians (assembly GCA_029449295.1). NCBI lineage: Eukaryota > Viridiplantae > Streptophyta > Magnoliopsida > Poales > Poaceae > Zea > Zea luxurians. The sequence continues at coordinate 166,462,569 of JAOPSE010000002.1, forward strand.
GGTCATGGCAAAGTCCTTCGTCATGGCTGTCAGGAGTGTTGCACAAACTTGGTACTCTTCCCTTAGGCTAGGGACAATCACCTCATGGCAAAAGTTGAAGGATATGCTGATAACCAGCTTCCAAGGGTTTCAGACGAAGCCAGTCACTGCTCAAGCTTTATTCCAGTGCACCCAGGATCACAAAGAATACCTTCAGGCATATGTCCGAAGGTTCCTACGTCTGAGGGCACAGGCACCAACAGTGCCCAATGAAATTGTCATTGAGGCCATGATCAAGGGGCTTCGGCTAGGACCTGCAGCTCAGTACTTTGCTAGGAAGCCTCCTCAAACTCTGGAGAAGCTGCTCCAGAAGATGGACGAGTACATTCGGGCTGACAATGATTTTCGCCAAAGAAGGGAGGAAGCTCTCAGGTTCTCTGAAATGACTAGGGGCTTCGGAGGAAGATTTTATCCAAGGCACGTCAGGTCAATTCACAATTCTACTCAAAATGACGACAAAGGGAGTCAACAGCAAAGGCCACAGTGCTCCTCGCAAGCTTCGGGGCAACAACAAAGCTCCTTCCGGCCGCCAGCGCCAAGGGGAAGAGGCACCAGGGGCTTCGGGGGAAGATTTGGGGATCAATCAAGAAAAATATACTGCCTATTCTGTGGTGAGGGTAAGGGTCACACCACCAGGATGTGTCACATTACCATCCAGAAGCAAAAGGAGCTAGCAGAAGCTGCTGCACAACAGAACCAGCCGAAGCAGGTCATGCATACTGCTTCGTACCATTCGCCTTATATTCCAGAATATGTAGGCAATCACCCTGCAGCCTCTGTTGCTTCGGCAAGCCAACCCCAAGTTTCCTGGCAACAGCTTCCACCGCCACCACCAATACAACGAGCTTCGCAGCCAGAAGGGAGCCAGCATTCTCATCCCCAGAGAGACTTCAGAGAAGAATCCGAAGCTCGCACAGTCAATAGCACTGTGCCAGAGTCGAAGCACATTTACTGACAAAATATCCTACTCCCACAGCAGTTTTTTATGCTTTCACGTACAGTTTTATTTTCTTCGAAGTAAAGAACAATTATGGGAAGTTTAAGTGTTTTTTATCGTTTTTCAAAATCTTGTAACAGTTTACTGTATTATTATAATGAAAATATATCTCTTCCAAAGGTTTCAGTTACCGAAGCGCAAGAATTTATGGAGGCACGGAGAACCTTCGGAATATCGAAGACTTGTTCTAAGGAATGAGCCGTAACTTTTTTAGTAATAAAAGTCGTTCCTAAGGGAGCGCAGTGTAAGTTTTCTGCTCAAAAGTCGTTCCAAAGGGAATGCAGAGCTTACAGCGAAAAATAAACGCTGATTCCGCTGAAAGTAAAAGGCGAAGAAGCTCCTAAGGGAGGCTTACAACGAAAAATAAACGCTGATTCCGCTGAAAGTAAAAGGCGAAGAAGCTCCTAAGGGAGGCTTACAGCGAAAAGTCAGCGCTGATATAAAAAGTGTGTGTGCTCTATTACAGGGATATGTATCTGTGGCACAAATGTCATTTTGCATAACATAACATCATCACATCATTCTGCATAACATAAGCATCATACAGCATATTGCATGTGGAACAAGAAGGGGATACAGCATTGATCTTTGGAGAATATTTTGGAAAAGAGAAAATCGTACTAAAGCACAAGGCAAGTCGAGAAGAAGTGTAGCTTCATTAGAGAGGCAACAAAAAACTTTTCTATAGCGTCGGAGAATATTTCACGAAGCTTGGATAATCTTCACCAGCGAAGTATGCAATTTCTTGTGATATAAGATTTTCTTCACGAAGCATGAAAAGAAGGGAAGGTGTTTTTTCGCCGAAGGCTCAAAAAATGGTATGTATGCAAGATTTCATGCATCGTAAAAAATTAAAACTGTACATGGATTATATATTACATTCAAAGTTACAATATATTACATACGTTACGTTCCAAATGTTTTTACAGTAGCATTTAATCCTCTTTAAGAACTATTTCTGCAGCTTCGTTCAGTAGCTGGTCGACAACCTTGTCCATAATGGCTTCGGCCATTTTTCTAATTTCATCGTCCCCCTTCGGGTGGGGGCCCGGAGATGCCTCAGCAGGATCTGAGCGAAGAGAAGATACGGCTATATTACTATTACAAACCGTGAACAAAGTCTGGAGTCAAAAATTACAACATAATAAAAATCACTAATTAATACCTATTTGCCCTTCGGGCTCTGTACTTTTTTTGGCAGCCGCCGCTACTTTTCTAGCATCATGGATGCCTTTTTCACTCTTTTGAATAATTTCTTGCGCCTTTTCTCGGCCGTCGTTGTCCCAGATATCGGTGAAAAATTTTCCGCCGATCATGCTTGCTTCGGCTGAGGGGTCTTTAATGTCTTCAGAGGACAAAGTAGCTTCGGATTGCGCTAAAGATTTTACATGCTCACAACCTTTCTTCTCCAAAACAGTAGCAATTCCTCTAGCACCCGAAAAAGCGCATATGTCTCCGCGGCTATTCAGGATTTCTTCGAAGGCCTCAGCTTCGTTACTAAACCATTCCATCGGACCTTCGAGATTGCCCCTTGAGAAATTCTCTTCGCTAGAGAATGCGCCAACGTTGGCAAAGCTAGATTTTATCTTCTTAACACACTCTATAGATTTAACATAGCATCTTCTCTGAGAAGCACGAAGCTCTTTAACATTAACTTCCAAATGATCTGCCCATTGATCACTTAACTCTCGTTTTGTTTCTTCAAGAACGCGTTCCTCTTTGGCTCGGGTTAGTTGTTTACGAAGATCTTCGATTTCACGCCTCTGAACTTCGGCTTGAGTTTTAGAGTTAGCTTCGTCTTCCTTCATTTTTTCCACTAATGTAAGCAAAATTCTGTCCTTCTCCAAGGCTTCGTTTCTTAGCCTGATAACCTCTGTTCGAAGGTTGTTGAGAGCAATGGTGCAGCTCTCATCTTCAGCATTCTTTTGTGCCCTTAAGGCATTGCTGAGAATTAAACCCTATTCAAAAAGAATGAATGGATTAACACAACAGTAAAGGACTCATTCAAAATCCACAAAATTCAAAATTTACAATCTTCGTACCTTCAGACTGTTATATGCAAGACTATCCGCAAGATCCTCTTTCGTCATGGCGCAAAGGCCAGCTTCGAGTTTTGGGAACCCCATGCTTCTAGCCATCTCCTGGCACACGGATAATTCTTTATTATCTGGGAGACAGTACAAGAAGTCATCTTCGTCTGTCCCATTGAACACTACGGCCCCCTTCGGATACTTCAGTTCTCGGGCATAGTGATTGGCTTCAAAAATCTCTTCTACAGATAGTTTCTTCCCCGAAGCATGTCGCACAATATAATCATGTATTTTGGAAGATGCTTCGGGGGTTGTAGTGCCAATTTCCTCAATCAGAATCGGTTCTGTTATTTTCGCTTTTTCAGTTTCTAAACTTGCCTTTGACATTTTTTCGACCTCCAAAGGTTGTATCTTGGTGGATTCCGAAGGCCTAGCTTCAGTTTCAAATTGCTGCCTCGAAGCTTCAGCAGCAAAGGCTTCAGTAGACATTTCAACAGTTTTCTTTGGAGTTATGCTTGAAGATTTAATTGTCTCCAAAACATCCAGCACATTAACCATCCTTTTTCTTTTCGAGGTTGCTGCGGGCCCCTTCTGGCTTTTAGCTGCCTCAACTTTTGACGAAGGACTTAAAACATCTAGTGTTTTTCTTTCTTCAGATCTCTCTTTTCCTGTTTCTTCTATTGCTGGTGCTTCGGCCATTTCTTCGGATTTTGGCGCTGTAGTTGGTTCCCTGGCTTCGGTGGCCGAAGAGGCCTCGCCAATAAACTCGGGCACTATGGCCGGCTCAATACAGCGTGGAGGGTATGTGAACACTTTTACCTTCTTCCTCTTCGGCGCTGGCTCCCCGGGAGCAGCCGAAGCAGTGTCCTTTGCAGAAGAAGTATTTTTTTCTCTTTTGACCTCGCATTGGATAATAGTAGTCGGGATAGATAAACCCAATTGCATCAAATACTCGGTTGAGTCTCTTCTTTTTTCGGCCTCCAAAAGTCGCTGATAATGCAGTGTTTTCGGCCTTTGTGTATGCCCCAAGCAATTCATCACTTACATTCTCAATGCTTTTCAGCCAATCATTATCCGGTTCAACAAACTTATCTCCATACTTGAATGTATATTTCAGTCTGATTAGTCCACCCTTGTCAGTTTCTTTAACGGTCTCCTTCGGCATTTCCCAGTTATCTACAAGTGGCCACACTCTGAAGGCAATGTGCTCTTGCATCAAATCCCTGGTCCCAATAAAAGAGCAGACCACCCCGAAGGCCCTCTGACATTCTTCAGCTGCTTCATCCATTTCCACCTTTGGTTTCCGAAGTCCGAAGCGCTGCCAAATAGGGCGCATGATGATATCTTTGATATCTTCCCGAACCTTCAAATCGTTCTTCACATAGAACCATTCCTTCATCCATTCCCCGGGCCATCTCTTCCGAAAGGTTGGCACGGGGCAGCTTGACCCAGAGCGGGCGCCGAAGCTATAGCAACCAAAATTATTATGATATTGCTCCTTACCCCAGGGTTTCGTCTCATATACTAGCTCGTGTATATTGCAAAAGCTTTTTGCACTTGGCTCCAGGCCCTGGCTCCTCACCGCCCAGACGAAGATTCCCAATCTTATCACTGCCTCGGGGGTAAGTTGATGAAGGTAAATTTGATATATTTTCAGAACTTCTACCACAAACCTGCTCAGAGGGAATCGCAGCCCAGCCTTCAAAAAGCTTCGGAAGATCACGACCTCATTATCTTCGGGGGTCGGCGTAGTTTTTTCTCCGTCATCTGCCCTCACGATGGATATATCTCGAAAATATCTCCCCCTCATATTTTCAAGGTGACTCTGCTTTATAGTTGATTTTCTGAAGTTTGAGTGACTAGGCCGCCACGGGTGATCTTCGGAGTCCTCCCCACCACTATCCACATCATAACTATCACTGTCGCCAGTATCTTCAGATAAACCCTCCAAAGTTTCCTTGACAATCTTTTCCGTATTGGTCTTCGACATTGACTCAAGAAAACCCAGGTGCATTTCCTCCGAAAGGCTTAGCTTCGAAGCACCAGCAATTATCTTATCCTCAGACATTTTCGCGAATGCTGGCAAACTAGACTTGAAACCGAAGCTCAAAAATTCAAGACCGAGCAAGTGCTGGGTGCGCAGGCTAAAAGCTGGGTGAGTAAAAAGCAGGTGGCAAAAGGGCGTGCCAAATAAACTCGCGGTGAGCTTGTATTTATACACCCAGTATGTCGAAAACTGGAGGGCCCCGCTTGTCAATGACTGTTGCTATTCTAGCAAAAGGAAGGTGTTTTTTCGGACCTTCGGCTTAAAGCCTTCGTCCATGTCGCAATATGAATTTATCTTGACAATAAATTGATATTGCGAGGGGCTACTGTTGGGGGCCTTCGGCTCCCGAAGGTCCTCAAGAAACATAATTTGATAATATTTTCCAAGTGTAATATGTGAACAGGCACCTTTGGAACAGGCACCTTCGGAGTCAGGTTGCGAATATACAAGAGCATGGTTAAGACGAAGCTTGACTGGAATGAAAAACGATCATGACGAAGGATAAGGCGATTACAAAGCTATATGCAGAAAGGCTTCAGTAGAACAACAGAAAAGAAGAACCGACTTAAAGATGAAAAGCCAAATTGGACCTCGAAGAATTACTGTAGTTATTGATAAATGTAAAGGGCATCTATGTAATTTTACACGGGCTGCGACCCGTGTCTATAAATAGGTGACGGGGCATACGCTTTTTCGCATCACCTTTGTACCTTTACTTTTCGTCAATCTGAAGGTACATTTGTAATTCATTTTTATAAATTTAATAATGGAAATATATCGATGATAATACTGGTATTATTACTCGCACATTATATACAGTTGCTCTGTTTGAATCATCTGTCAACCTAACGAAGGTCCTTTCTTTCGTAACCTTCATCCGAGATTCGTTATACCAGAAGGGATATAACGTTTCTAAGGGCGAAGGAGTTCGACATTTAACACTTTTATGTTGTCTTGTTCTTGATTCATAGCATTTGAGAACAAGTGCCCAACACACGACCTTCCCGTGCAGGAGCCCCGTACAACGGAACCAAGCGAGAATGGGTCGCTAGAATTATAGGAGGATAAACTCAGTTGGTTCACTATTTCTTAGGTACACGTTGTTGTCATATCTACATGTACTGCCCCACGGTCGAGTATATAAGGCCTAGGGGGCACCCCTTCAGATCATATGCTCGCTACTTAGCCTCCCACCCAACTCTCTACGTTTTCAGCGCTAGAGAATTCTCTTGTAACCCACCACATAAAGCGCTCTCGCTAGGACGTAGGGTGTTAAGCATCTCAAAGCAGCCCGAACCTGTAAACCGTTGTCCACTGTTTCTCGTGCATCCAGCACGAACCATCGAGCTACAGTCGATAACACCGTCCTACTCCTGAAAGCACCTCGAGGGATAACCCCAGGTGCGCTGTTGGGGACTTGTTCTTAAATGCTATGAATCAAGAACAAGGCAACACAAAAGATGTTAAATCTCAAATGCCCTTCGTCCGCTGAAGCATTATCACCTCAAGGGTTTAATGAACTTCGGACGAAGGCCATAAGAGTAATATTACGAAGGTGACAAAAATAATATAAAACGGTATAAAATGTATGACAGTAAATATAAATATACTGGAGATAAATGGCGTCATATACATATGGTATTATCTGAATCTGAAACGTTTGAATACAATGTGTAAGGTATGCTTATACCTTTGCCTCGACAAATAATAATTCGCGAGTGATACGCTTGCAATTACAAGAATGCGTGAACAGTAAAGGTATATTGTTCACTATTTATAGGCACAGGACACAGCCTATGAGGAATTACAATCATGCCCTTCATAAAAGTTTACAACAATGACTCAGACCCCTACAGGCTAAAGGGTCATTTTATCTTTAAGTCGGTTCGATCCTTCATCTTCGGATATGTTATAATCCCGAAGCTTCATGAACGATACCTTCGTCATCACGTACGAGCAGCTTCAGCCACGACTGTTTCTTTCTGCAGGACCTTCGGCGACGAAGCATGGTCCCAACAGTAGCCCCTTCGCGGTGCTAGATCGTTTTTCGTAACGAGCTTGATCCGTGAAAAAAGTCTTTAAGCTTCGGGAAGCCGAAGGTCCGAAAAACACCTTCCCTGAGCTCGTTGTCGAGAAACGATACAGTTTTCGAGCGTGTAACGATTCCACCATGCGGGTTCACTATTCTGGTTTTTGCCGTCCACCGTTCAGCGGGTGCGAGCAACCGTTTGCTTGGTGTAAAAATCCTGACGATTCACCTTCTTTCCTGCAACACTATATAAACAGACGGGTAGGTGTGAAGTTACCACAGCATTCATTGCTATTGCACTGTTTTGCTGCCAAAATTTTTAACCATAGCCGAAGCTTGACTTTCGCATTTGAATGAAGCTCAAGTTTAGCGCCTGCTTCATCAGGAGAAGGGCTTCGGGAAAGAGGTTATTAATTTCCGAGCAATTTTCAAGATATTTAAAATCAAATGGCCAGGGTACGCTCTACTGCTAGGGCTGAGCACGAAGGAGACGAAGCTGAAGCTACGGAAACTGTCCCTATTTCGGAAGCAATGAGGCAAAGTGGGTTGGTGACATCGGAGAACATCCCTGCTGCCGAAGCAGAACGAGCAGATATTGAAGAGACTGATTCTGAAGATGATCACAATATTGCAATACCAAGCAAGCCTAGCCACCTGGACTTCGGAAAGTCAACCATCTCCAAGGCTGATTTTCCGAAGATGGTAAAGTCAGGCTATTTTAGCGAAGATGAGAAAAAGATGATTCGCTTCGGTGGAGAAGAAACTACTCCGAAGCCACAGAAAGATGAGATAGTAATTTTTAAGAGTTTCCTCAAAGCTGGTTTAAGATTTCCTTTAAATAGGATGATTGCTGATGTGCTAAAGAAGTTTGGTATCTATTTTCATCAATTAACTCCTAATGCTATTGTCAGACTTAGTGTTTATATTTGGGCTCTCCGAAGCCAGGGGGTGGAGCCATTTGCCGAAGGTTTCTGCCGGGTACACGAGCTACATTATCAAACTAAGGCCAGAAAAGATGGGTTACATGAAAATTTTGGTTGTTATAATTTTGCCTATTGGAAGACTACAAAATTTTCTGTGATCAGCTACCGAAGCAAGTGGCCGGCAGGCTGGAAATCGAAATGGTTCTACGTCAAAGTTGACAATGACAAGGAGAAGCTAGTATAGAGCCCGCTTGAACTGATCTTCGGAGAGACCAGACCCCACTGCAATATGACACCAGAAGGTCCAACTCAAATCGCGTTGGCTGAATTCAGGACTATTGCTGAGCACATTGGTACTAGAGATCTTGTGCAGGAATTTCTGTCGTTCAAAATATTTCCAACTATGAAGGAATGGGCTATGCCGAAGCTCGAAAAAGAGAAAAAAGAGGGGGAACTTGTCCGCCTGCCCTACCACTACAAGTTCAAGAAATATTTCAAGGAACCCTGCCAAGAATGGCTCGAAACAATCGAAGTAATGAGTACTGAAATTCTTGGGAATTATTCTAAAAAAGAAGATCAGTTGATGACAGCAGCCTTCGGCACCCGGCCGAAACGAAGGCTAAACAGAGTGCTTGATGCTATAGGCTTTGAATACCCTGACTACGAGCGACTAGACAAGGGTGCCGAAGGGCAGAAAAGAAAACGAGTGGCTAGCACTTTAATTAAAGACGACGAAGATCAACCAAAAAAGAAGAAAGAAAAGCTTGAACCGAAAATAGTTGCTCCAAGAAAGAGAAAAGTTGTATCTCCGAAGCCTGCGTCTCTAGAACCAGAGAGATTGGTCCGAGATGAGGAAATGTCTGTGACACCTTCTGCTGCCGAAGTAGAAGAAATTTTGAAGGTAATGACTGAATCTTTGCCTGTCAAACTAAGTCCGCTGGCACCGGAACTGACAAAGTTTTTTCAGAAGGACGAAAAAACTTCGGCAGCAGAAAGTGCTGCGAAGCCTAAAAAATGGAGAATCATTCAAGTGACAGATGTGATCCATCAGACGCCGCCACCGGCGACGGTGTCAAAAATTGTCTTTGTCGAGACTGCCGAAACTGAAGACGCCGCAGCCAAAGCTACCGGAGTGGAGACCACTGAAGCTGAAACCGGCGAAGCCGAAGCTACCGGGGCCGAAGCCGAAACTACCGGGGCCGAAGCCGAGACCACCAAAGAGTCGAACCTTGAAACCACACTTGAGGTTATTGACAATATACTCCTGAAAATGGCTGAAGAAGAAGCTATTATGGCTGCGGTGAACACGACAACTGAAAAGTGGAAAGAGCAAATTGATAAAATTTCGGATGAAGGAGATTTTAACTTTCAAGATTTGCTTGGACAAGAGCTAACAGACGCCGAAAAAGAAGAGTTGAAAAAACATGCCATATCTTGCGGATATAAATCAGGGGCTATGTTATTTGGTGGGGTCAACGAAGGGAAGCTAAGATGCCTTCGGAACCGCACCGAGGCCAAAATTGTTAGAACCCTCTCCAAAAGTGTTGGCTTACCGAAGATAGAAGCAGATCTCTGCAGGTACCAGCGACATCATGTCGCTGGCAGCCTGCTCTACGCGAATTTTAAGGTAAAAATATTAATATTATTTTATTATTGTTATTTTTTATGTCTTTCTCTGACGAAGATTGTTTTGGTAGAGTATGTTATTAAGTAAAGTGCTGAAAATGCAACAAGATCTTGAAGAGGAGAAGAACAGAGCTATCATCAAAGATTTAGAAGAAAAAGTTGAAAACTACGAAGCTGTTCTGAAGAAGAAAGACTTCGCCATTCAAGATCTTGAAATTATGGCTAAAGAACACGAAGGTGCTTTAGAAAAGAAAGACTTTATTATTCAGTCTATGGAAGGCTCCTTGGCCGAAGTCCAAGCGGAAAATGATAGTTTAAAGAATGAATTACTCGAAAAGTCAGAAAAATATGAGCAAGAAAAAGAGAAGCTTGAAGCAAGTCTCAAGATTGAGGTCGAGAAATATTCAATTTTGCAAAAATCATTGAAGGATCTCCAAGAGATATGTTTAAATTTCGGTAGCCGATGCGTGCAGCGGCTGAAGGACGTATTTCACTCTATCGGAGCCAGCTCTGAAAAATTTTCACCTTCAGCCGAAAACCTGTCCAGCACCTTGGAGCATATTGAAGGCGAGGTTGATGCTCTTGACGAAGTTATTGGGGGGCATGCCGATTTCTGCGCCCTGTTAGCTTCTCGAGGCATAGCTGTCGTTTTCCTGAAGGCGGGCTGCACTCATGGGAAAATCGTGAATAGACCAAACTTTAGCTTGTCAGCAGCAGACTTGATTGATATCCCAAACCTAGCCCGAAGCATCGGGAATAGATTTATGACCCAGATTTGGGTAAATGGCGGGCGAAGGATGGCTGGTGACGAAGCTCGAAGTCACCTTAAGCCGGTAAGAAACTTATATTTGTTACTTCTACCTTCTCCTTAAAATTTCCACCTTTCTTATTCTGCTCCTTAATATGTGCAGGACGACGAAGCTGAAGTATGACGAAGCTGAAGCTTGATAGTTGCTAGAATATACTTTCCTACAAAAAAATTCTGAAGGGATCTTTGTAATATTATTATGGAAAAAACTTATGTAAATTTGTACATACCTTGTAATATATTCTGTCTCCTTTATCCGTGTGCAATCTGCTTTGCTTGTGGACGAAACTTCTCTTTTTGAGCCGAAGGCGAAAAACACCTTCCCTTCTTTTCGTACACAACGAAGCATAAAAACTTCCTCTTTTTTACGAAGTCTTTCCTCATTGCCGAAGCATCTGACTTTTTTGTGTGGTATGATGATGATTCTATATGTCTAAATGAATGTTTATGAGTGCAAATGACATGATGTAATGTATCGTGCATATGAATATCGGGACATATATTCAAAAAACATAATCATAGACCTTCATCCCCTTGGGAATGATTCAAATCTTTCTGCCGTTTACTTTTCGGCTTCACCGTTTATTTTTCGGTGTATCAGCGTTGACTTTTTGCTGTAAGCCTCCCTTTGGAGCTTCTTCGCCTTTTACTTTCAGCGGAATCAACGTTGACTTTTCGCTGTAAGCGTCCCTTAGGAGCTTCTTCGCCTTCTACTTTCGGCGGAATCAGCGTTGACTTTTCGCTGTAAGCTCTACATTCCCTTAGGAATGACTTTTGAGCTTCTCCCTGTTTTCTTTTCTTTTTCCTTTGCATTTACATTTACATTTTTGGGGGATATCATTCTTATAGAATTGAAATAAAGGAAATTACATGTTGTGGTCCCATTAAAAACCTTTCTCCCCCTTTGGAAAGGAAAAGGGTGCCACAAAAAAGAATAAAGAAAATTACATCAAGCTAAACATAATATCACCGAAGCTCATCCGCATTCCACGATCTAGGGATGTGTCGGCATTTCGAGACCGGGGGGTCCCTAAGCCGACGAGTGAGTGTGCCGCGTGCCCCAGCCCAGATGGGTCGAGCGCGTGGGCGAGCGCGAAGGGGGGAAAGCGAGGTGGCCGGAGACGAGTCGTGAGAGAGGTGGGAATCCCGCGGCCTTCGTGTTCGACCCGCGCCCAGGTCGGGTGCGCTTGCAGTAGGGGGTTACAAGCGTCCACGCGGGTGAGGGAAGCGAGCGGCCCCAAGAGAGCGCCTGCCCCATCCTCGTCCCCGCGCGGCCAACCTTCTCTAAGAAGGCCCTGGTCCTTCCTTTTATAGGCGTAAGGAGAGGATCCAGGTGTACAATGGGGGTGTAGCAGAGTGCTACGTGTCTAGCGGGGTAGAGCTAGCGCCCTAAGTACATGCCAATGTGGCAGCCGGAGAGATCTTGGCACCCAGCTGGTGTGGTGTCGTGGCTGTCGGAGGAGCAACGGAGCCTGGCGGAGGGACAGCTGTCGGAGCGGTTGGGTCCTTGCTGACGTCCCCCTGCTTCCGTAAGGGAGCTGAAAGCCGCCGTCGTCATGGGTCTAGCGGGGCGCCATCATTGCCTATCTGGCGGAGCTAGCCAGATGGGACGCCGGTCTTGTTCTCTGCGGCCCCAGTCGGCTCGGGGTAGGGTGATGATGGCGCTTCCTGTTGACGTGGCGGACTTGTGCCCTAGGTCGGGCGACGTGGAGGCTCCTCCGAAGCCGAGGTCGAGTCTGTCTTCCATGGCCGAGGCCGAGCCCGAGCTCTTGGGTCGGGCGAGGCGGAGGTCGTTCGGCAGAGGCCAGGGCGGAGTCCGACCCCTGGGGTCGGGCGAAGCGGAGTTCGTCGTCTTCTGGGGCCTAGCCCGAGTCCGAGCCCTGGGTCGGGCGGAGCGGAGTTCGTCGTCTTCCGGGGCCTTAGCCCGAGTCCGAGCCCTGGGTCGGGCGGAGCGGAGTTCGCCGTCTTCCGGGGCCTTAGCCCGAGTCCGAGCCCTGGGTCGGGCGGAGCGGAGTTCGCCGTCTTCCGGGGCCTTAGCCCGAGTCCGAGCCATGGGTCGGGCGGAGCGGAGTTCGCCGTCTTCCGGGGCCTTTGCCCGAGTTCGAGCCCTGGGTCGGGCGGAGCGGAGTTCGCCGTCTTCCGGGGCCTTAGCCCGAGTCCGAGCCCTGGGTCGGGCGGAGCGGAGTTCGCCGTCTTCCGGGGCCTTTGCCCGAGTCCGAGCCCTGGGTCGGGCGGAGCTTCCTATGGCGCCTTTGTCAAGGCCTGACTGCCTGTCAGTCTCACTCTGTCAAGTGGCACTGCAGTCGGAATGGCGCAGGCGGCGCTGTCCTTCTGTCAGACCGGTCAGTGGAGCGGCGAAGTGACGGCGGTCACTTCGGCTCTGCCGGGGGGCGCGCGTCAGGATAAAGGTGTCAGGCTACCTTTGCGTTAAATGCCCCTGCGACTCGGTCGGTCGGCGCGGCGATTTAGTCAGGGTTGCTTCTTAGCGAAGGCAAGGCCTCGGGCGAGCCGGAGATGTGTCTGCCGTTAAAAGGGGGCCTCGGGCGAGACGGAAACATCTCGGGGTTGGCTGCCCTTGCCCGAGGCTAGGCTCGGGCGAGGCGTGATCGAGTCGCTCGTATGGACTGATCCCTGACTTAATCGCACCCATCAGGCCTCTGCAGCTTTATGCTGATGGGGGTTACCAGCTGAGAATTAGGCGTCTTGAGGGTACCCCTAATTATGGTCCCCGACAGTAGCCCCCGAGCCTCGAAGGGAGTGTTAGCACTCGCTTGGAGGCTTTTGTCGCACTTTTTTGCAAGGGGACCAGCCTTTCTCGGTTGCATTTTATTCCGGTGGGTGCGCACGAGCGCACCCGCCGGGTGTAGTCCCCGAGGCCTCGGAGGAGTGGTTTCACTCCTTCGAGGTCTTAATGCCTTGCGTAATGCTTCGGCTGGTCTGGTGGTTCCCTCATGCGAACTGGCCGTAGCCCGGGTGCACGGTCGGGGCCCAAGTTCTCGGGCTGGTATGTTGACGCTGTCAATGGTTTGGCCGGAGCCGGGTTTGCGAGAGAAGCCCCCGAGCCTCCGCACAGGGCGAGAGGGCGATCAGGGACAGACTCGGCTTTTTTACATACGCCCTACGTCGCCTTTCCGCAAGGAGGAGGGGGGGAGAGCGCCATGTTACCCTCGATGGGCACCGAACATGGTGTCTCCGGTGAGTTGCAAGCGGGTAATCCGAGTGGACGTCCGTGCCCCGTTCGTTGGGGGTCGGCTAGGGGCCCAGAGGCACGCCCAAAAGTACCTGCGGGTGATCTGCCGGACCCGGTCCCCTGGCGACGGGGTCCGAGGGCTCGATGCCTCCCTCCGATGGGATTCTGTTACAAAATCGCTCCCGCTGGTCTCGGAAATGTCATAGGGTACCTCGGGAGCGCAGCCCGAGCCTCGGTTATGTATCGAACGTACCCCTGGTCATCCCTCGCTCGGTGTCTGAGGCGACTGTGAACCCTTCGGGGGCCAGCCTTCGAACCCCTGATCAGTAATGGGCGTGGAGCCCGAGTAGCCTGAGGCGGCCGTGGAACCCTTCGGGGGGCCGGCCTTCGAACCTCTGACCAGTAGTGGGTGTAGGGCCCACGCGATCTGAGGCGGCTGTTGAACCCTTCGGGGGGCCAGCCTTCGAACCCCTGATCAGTAAGGAGGCTCGGAGCCTAGTTCCTTCACGGGGAAGGATCCCTTTCGGGGTATCCCCCTTTCCCGGTCCCTGTCGCAAGAGATAGAGAAAGAGGAAAAAAGGAAAAAGGATACGAAACCAAACGATGCGGCGTACCTTTTTTGGCGCGGTTGTTTCGGCGAAGGCGAAGCGTCACCCGCTGCTCCCGCCAGAAGCGCCGCCTGTCCAGCCGTGGAGTTAATGCGACGGGGCGAGTAGTTGGCGGGGCTGCCGTTGCGCGTGCGCGAGCCGTTCGAGGAATGGATCACGGGCGCGTTGTCTTCACGCCGTGAGAGGGGGTTCTCTTGCTGCCCCCGGATGGGACGTGAGCTTGGCTGACGACGTGTCCGCTGCTCCCGCGCGCCTGCCACCGTCATTACTGCCGGCCCACCTTTGGCCGCGTTGGCCGCTGCGTCAGGCTGGCGCTGCTGGGTCGCGCGCTGGGTCGCCTCGAGTCGCGGTATTGGTTCCGCGATCGAGGAGGCGCGGTGGTGGCGCAAGTGGTACAGTTGCTTGCATGCAGCATCCGGCGCGCCGGTCGCGCGACGCGTGGGCCTGGGCCTCCATGGTGGCGTGTCGGGAGTTGGAGAAGCGCGTCCACTTGGCGAGGCTGCATGCCGCCTGCATGGCTGCCCGCCCCTTTCGCCCGTTGGTCTGGGCAAAGGTGGAGGGTCACTTGTAACCGCTGGGCGGTTGCGTGCACCATGCGCGGCGGTTTGGCTTCTTCTGCTTGGAGCCGGTCTGCATGACATGCGGGACCCAGCCCCCGCGCCGCAGGGGAGGGCTTTGGAGCGTGTTGGAGAAGACTCAGCCCGTGACGGTTGGGGGCGCAAGCAGGGAGAGTCGCCTTTAAAAGGAGGGCGACCCCTTTCGTAAGGCGACCATGTCTTCTTCCTCCCTGATGCACCGTGTCTTTCCACCTTTCAAGCCCCCGGATGGGGGAAACCGCCGTCTTTTCGCCCCATCGTTGGAGGAACGCAACTCCATGGGAGTTGGTACCTTTCAGCCATCGTTCGGCTTCAAGGATTTTCATCATGCAGCCCGGTTGCTCCCCTCCGCTGGTGGTCACCCGAGACGGCGACCACCAGCTCCTGGGTGGGGAGGAGTAAGCCGGGCTGCGATCTTGGTCCCACCCTCAGCTTCAAGGATGTTCATCATCCTCGCTGGGGTGGGTGCCGGGCTGAGCCGGCGCTCTACCTCCCGCACGGGTTCATGGGTCATCCTCTCCCGCAGCATTCGAGGGAGAGGGCGCTCACTGGCCCTGCGGGCGGCCCGGACTTCGACAACGCGGGGCGGATCGACGGCAGGCATCGTCACCTCTAGCGTGTCGGGTTCGTCGGCTTGGCTCCCGGCGGCCCCTTCTGCAGGGGGGCGGCTGCCGCGCCGTGTATACGGGAGGACCACCCTAGATGTCGCGCGCTGCTAGGGCGGCGTTCGTGTTCTGGGGTGGTCCTGCCTTTGCACCGGGATGGCGCCTTCACGCGGAGGCCGGTGCCCCACTCATTTGGGAGGACTTGAGTGGGGATCTGCCGGAGGGCTGATGGCTCCTGCCGTCGGTGCCGAGGCGGAGGCGGCTCGAGAAGCCCCCGTCGCCGACGGGATCACCGCCACCATCCGCGCTTCGGGCCTCCGGCTCTTTGTACTTGTCCTCGCCCCTCGAGCGTCGGCGTGGGCGAGGGCAAGACTGCAGCAGTGCCTACCCTGAGGCCTGCGCTGCTGCAGTTCGGCCATCCGGAGTGGGGGCCGTTGTCGTCGTAGTCAGAGCGGGCGGCGGCGAGCCGCCCGTCAGTCTTCTGTAGCCCCGCAGGCCCGCCCCTATCGAGTGGGGTTGTTCGTACCTGCGGAGGGGACCCGGAGTTCCGTTTGTAATGGCACTTCGAATGCCAGGGTTTTTGTTCATTACGGCTTTTGGGGCCTGAACATGTATGTAACGTCGGCACAGAGCCGTATTTTTTCCTCATTTTCGAGCGCTAAGACTCGTCTGCTGACTATCTGAACTGCTTCACCAAGCATGAGTCGCCCCGTGTCAAGGTGACGAGTGAGGTATCCGTATCCCGGAGGCGTAGGAGTCCCTCGGCTCGGTCGGCCCTGCTGTCCGAGGCTCCTCTAGCTTAGTTAAAGAGACCCCTCGGCCGCTCTTCGACGAGCCGAGGCCAGGGGTAGCGATATCAGTATGAACAGAGGCGGAGTTGGCTCGAAAATGAAACCTGGTTGGCCGGAGCCTAGCCGGGTTGTCCGTTGGCAGGATCGACGTCGGAGTTGATCAGCCGAGGCTTCGGACCGGGCTGGCGCCCTCGGAAGATGGTTGGCCGAGGCCCCAGGGGTAACCGGCCGAGCCGCCTGCTCGGGCCGGATTCCCGGAGAAGTCCCTGGCAGCGATTGCCCGGGCGTGGTGATGACGTCGTCCTTCGGAGCGGAGACCCTCGGACCACGTCGCCGTCCGAGGCTAGGTCAGGCTTCGCCGAAGGTGCCGTCGATGCCGAGGGTGTTGCTGCCCTCTTCCAGCGTCAAGACCCGAGCCTGCAGGATCAGATTGTCTTGTAGCGTGTGCCTTGTGCGGCCGTCGAGGCCAGAACACACACCCTCGCTGCGTTGTAAAGCTGCGTCTCTTTTCCTCTTGTTTCGAGTATCTGGACTTTTTGTCGGTAACAGGGATGTTTGTGCGAGCGAGAGTTGCTTCTCGCGGAAGGTGATGAGTGAGGTATCCGTATCCCGGAGGCGTAGGAGTCCCTCGGCTCGGTCGGCCTTGCCGCTTACGCGTACTTTCACCCGTCCATGAGGCCCTGTCACCGACTTGGTCGAGAAGGCTCGAAGGATCGCTTCGACAGAAGGGCTTCCGAACGTAAAGACTTGTTCGATCCGCGGAGTCACTTTATCCGAACGCGAGTTACTTATCGCATAAGGTGATGAGTGAGGTATCCGTATCCCGGAGGCGTAGGAGTCCCTCGGCTCGGTCAGCCTTGGCTGCTTACGTGTACTCCGTCGTTTCCAGGACCCACTTTTCGAAGTAGTCAAAAAGCACGAAAGATATTCTGGTAGAAGAGATTTTTTTTCGAGGAAAATTTTGACGCAGAGGGGGTTTCCCCCCCTTTTAGCCCCCGAGGGAGGGTCGGGCTTTGCCGAGGCGAGGCCGACCCTTCCTTGTTGACTAAACTTTGCGTGGGTGCGGGTTATATGAACAACTTGGAAACATCTTAAGGGTAGAAGCGACGTAGCTGTTGGATGTTCCAAGCGTTGTCGTAGACCTCGCCTTGACTGTTGGCCAGCTTGTACGTTCCGGGCTTCAGAACTTTGGCGATGACGAATGGCCCCTCCCAGGGGGGCGTGAGCTTGTGCCTCCCTCGGGCGTCTTGCCGCAGTCGAAGCACCAGGTCGCCCACCTGGGGGTCTCGGGGTCGGACCCCTCGGGCGTGGTAGCGTCGCAGGGACTGCTGATACCGCGCCGAGTGTAGTAAGGCCCTGTCCCGAGCCTCTTCCAGCTGGTCCAGCGAGTCTTCTCGGCTAGCTTGGTTGCTTTCATCGTCGTAGGCCCTCGTCCTCGGGGAGCCGCATTCCAGGTCAGTGGGCAAGATGGCCTCGGCCCCGTAGACTAGGAAGAACGGCGTGAAACCCGTGGCTCGGCTCGGCGTTGTCCTCAGGCTCCAGACCACCGAGGGGAGTTCCTTCATCCATCGCTTGCCGAACTTGTTGAGGTCGTTGTAAATCCGAGGCTTGAGCCCTTGTAGAATCATGCCGTTGGCACGCTCTACTTGCCCATTCGACATGGGATGAGCTACGGCAGCCCAGTCCACCCGGATGTGGTGATCCTCACAAAAATCCAAGAATTTTCTACCAGTGAACTGGGTGCCGTTGTTGGTGATGATGGAGTTTGGGACCCCGAAGCGATGGATGATGTTGGTGAAGAACGCCACCGCCTGCTCGGACCTGATGTTGTTCAGGGGTCGGACCTCGATCCACTTGGAGAATTTGTCGACGGCGACCAGCAGGTGCGTGTAGCCCCCGGGCGCCTTCTGCAGAGGGCCGACGAGGTCCAGACCCCACACAGCGAAGGGCCAGGTGATGGGTATCGTCTGCAGAGCCTGAGCGGGCAGGTGGGTCCGCTTCGCATAGAATTGACACCCCTCGCAGGTGCGGACGATTCGAGTGGCGTCAGCCACCGCCGTCGGCCAGTAGAAGCCTTGCCGGAAAGCGTTCCCGACGAGGGCTCGGGGCGCTGCATGATGGCCGCAAGCCCCCGAGTGTATCTCTTGCAGGAGTTCCTGACCTTCGGCGATGGAGATGCATCGCTGGAGGATGCCCGAGGGGCTGCGGTGGTAGAGCTCCTTCTCATCGCCCAGCAAGACGAACGACTAGGCGCGTCGCGCTACCCGCCGAGCCTCGGCTTGGTCGAGGGGTAGCTCTCCTTGGCGGAGATATTGCAGGTACGGGGTCTGCCAATCTCGATCAGGCGTGACCCCGCTCCGCTCCACCTCGATGCGCAGCGCCTCGCCCTCGGGGGCCGAGGGTACCTCTGGCTAAACCGAGGACGCCTCGGGATGGGCCGAGGGTACCTCGGACTGAACCGAGGACGCCTCGGGCTGGGCCGAGGGTACCTCGGACTCGGGTGTGTCGTCGATATTGACGGAGGGTTGGTGCAGATCCCGGGAGAAGACGTCCGGGGGAACCGTCATTCGCCCCGAGGCTATCTTTGCCAGCTCGTCCGCAGTCTCGTTGTAGCGCCGGGCGATGTGGTTAAGCTCGAGCCCGTAGAACTTGTCTTCCAGGAGCCGAACCTCATCGCAGTAGGCCTCCATCTTCGGGTCGCGGCAGTGGGAGTTCTTCATGACTTGGTCGATGACGAGCTGTGAGTCGCCGCGAGCGTCGAGGCGTCGGACCCCTAGCTCGATGGCGATTCGCAATCCGTTGATCAGAGCTTCGTACTCAGCCACATTGTTGGATGCCGGGAAATGGAGACGCAGCACGTAGCGTAGGTGTTTCCCGAGGGGCGAGACGAAGAGCAGGCCCACGCCGGCTCCCGTCTTCATCAGCGACCCGTCGAAAAACATGGTCCAGAGCTCTGGTTGGATCGAAGCCGTCGGCAGCTGGGTGTCGACCCATTCGGCTACGAAGTCCGCCAGTACCTGGGACTTGATGGCCTTCCGAGGGGCGAACGAGATTGTCTCGCCCATGATTTCCACCGCCCACTTTGCGATCCTGCCCGAGGCCTCTTGGCACTGGATGATCTCCCCCAGGGGGAAGGATGACACCACAGTTACCGGATGAGACTCGAAGTAATGTCGCAATTTTCGCCTCGTCAGGATCACTGCATACAGTAGCTTCTGAACTTGTGGGTAGCGGATCTTGGTTTTGGACAGCACCTCGCTGACGAAGTAAACTGGCCTCTGAACGGGCAATGCATGCCCCTCTTCTTGCCTTTCGACCACAATCGCGGCGCTAACCACCTGAGTGGTCGCGGCGACGTAGACCAAGAGGGCTTCTCCATCAGCTGGGGGTACCAAGATAGGCGCCTTGGTGAGGAGCGCCTTCAGGTTCCCGAGAGCTTCCTCGGCCTCGAGGGTCCAAGTGAAGCACTCGGCCTTCCTTAAGAGGCGGTACAGAGGCAGGCCTCTTTCGCCGAGGCGTGAGATGAAACGGCTCAAGGCCGCGAGACATCCCATGACCCTCTGTACGCCTTTTAAGTCCTTGATGGGCCCCATGCTGGTGATGGCTGCGATCTTCTCCGGGTTGGCTTCGATGCCCCGCTCGGAGACGATGAACCCCAGGAGCATGCCTCGGGGCACCCCGAAGACACATTTCTCGGGATTGAGCTTGACGTCCTTTGCCTTGAGACACCGGAATGTCACTTCAAGATCGGAGAGGAGCAGGGGGAGGTTGCGGATGATGAGGTTGTCGTCGTCCGTTCCACCCAGTTGGTAGGCCAGGCGGTAGTCTGCGAGCCACAATTCCGGTCTCGTTTCCCCCGAGTACTTTGTGATAGTAGTCGGGGGTCGGAAACGGGCCGGAAACGGCGCCCGCCGGATGGCCCGGCTGAAGGCCTGCGGACCGGGTGGTTCGGGCGAGGGACTCCGATCCTCCCCACTGTCGTAGAGTCCCCCACGCCTGGGGTGGTAGCCTCGGCGCACCCTTTCGTCGAGGCGGGCCCGACGGTCGCGACGATGGTGCTCGTTGCTGAGGTGGCCCGGGGCCGCAGGCGCGGTGTTGCGCGTGCGCCCGGTGTAGACCGAGGCTTCCCGCATGAATCGGGAAGTCGCGGCATGAGGTTCCGAGGGGTACCCCTGCCTTCGGGAGGCAGAGCTCTCGGCCCGCCGGGCCGCAGCGCCCTCCAGGAGATTCTTGAGCTCTCCCTGGATTCGCCGACCCTCGGTGGTTGATGGTTCTGGCATCGTGCGGAGGAGCATCGCTGCGGCTGTCAGGTTCTAACCGACCCCGCTGGATGCGGGTGGCGGCCTGTCCCTGACATCGTTGGCGACGCGGTGCTGGAAACCCTGGGGCAGGTGACGTGTTTCTCCGGCTGGGGGTTGGCCCGCCCATACCTGCCCGACGTCCCGGCGGATCGACTCGAGCGCTCCTGCTCCCTCGTCGAGCCTGGCCTGCGCCCCGCGGACTTGCTTGAGCTGTGGGTCGTGACCCTCCGCCGGAACGGGGACCACAGCTAGCTCCCGCGGGATGTCGGCGCGAGGCACCGGCCTAGGGAGATCACCGTCCTCCGGCATGCCAAGATGGTTGCCTTCGGAGGGATCCCCTAGCTCGACATGGAAACATTCGCGGCTTGGGCCGCAGTCCTTGTCGTCAAGGCTGCGGCTGCCGTCGGAACAGTCGGAGAGGCAGTAGTCACATGCGGTCATAAAGTCCCGCATGGCACTGGGGTTACCAAATCCAGAGAAATCCCAACAGACGCTGGGATCGTCATCTTCCTCGGACCCAAAGGACCCTGTAACACCCGGTTTTAAAGGACAAAGTCGGGTGCATCTCATACATGCGCCAAGAAGACAACATATATAATAACAGAGTGTATAGAGATAAATGTCAATAACATCAGAGTAATTATTACATAGCGGAAGACTTATTACAAAATAAAAGTATAACCATAGAACGAACTAAGGATCGTCGGCGCCAATGTCGACTGAGAAACGCCACCCAGATCAGATCAAACTCCTCGATACTTGACTCCACTTGAAACCACCTGTTCTTCTCCTGTGGGGGGGGTGTGAGACAGCAAGAGTGAGCTCACATACGATCATAGCTCAACAAGTCGTGGGGAATAGTGTGACATGAACTCACCAAAGGTGGGAGTTCATGAAGTGTAAGGCTGATCAATGAAATAAAGGCTGAAGCTGAGCATTGCTTTTATAAGTTGGTCAATATTTTATTAGCAGTTACTAAGTGTAAGTAAATACCAAACCATAGTAATAATAAGAAAAAGTAACAATAAAATAGTCCCAAATGCAATGTAATGACAGATTAAGTTTAAGTTCCATAAATTAATCATGTGAGTGTCCGAGCCGCTCATGACCGTGAGCACGGCTAGTATACCAGTTTTACACTCTGCAGAGGTTGCGCATCTTTACCCACAAGTCATGTTACCCATCTGCCAAGAGATGGCCAATCCCATACACCTCTACCGAGGAGGCGAGGCAGGGTAACACTACGAGGCCTTTACAAAGTTCCACTAGCTTCAGACTACCCGCTACAGTTTATGGGAAGATCCAGTACAGGGTTCCTGGCTGATAGCCATCGCAGCAAAATCAACCAGGGACCTCCCCGCACTGACCTCTCCCCTACTGCCCTTGCCCCTTTCGGGTAAGGTAGCCCTCCCCTAGCTTTCCTAGTTAATCAGCCAAGGGCGTCCCATTCCACCCTTGTGGTAGCACTGTTTTCCCGGGTGGTTCTCCATGTTCCCATTAACATAATGATCTTAACATGAACAAGGGATAATAAAACAGATAACAATAAATAGTATAACAATGAGTGATGAATATCTCTATACCCAAATCCACATAAAGCAATAGCATGCACTACCCAAAACTTTAGTAGTAAAACAGTGGTGAAGCAAGGTATAAAGATAGTCAAATCTAGGGTATCCTATTGGGTCCCAGCAAAATTATCCTATGCAGATCATTATGAATAATAAGAACATGAATGGGTAAAAGAAGTGATCAAGGGCACAACTTGCCTTCCACGAGCTCCTGCTCAGCAGTTTCAACTTGTTGAAGCTCAGGTCCCACAGTGGGTTGTTCGTCTACTCGCATCAATACAATACATACATGGCATAGCATAAATTAACATCACATCAAACATGCAAATAGAATATACAGTAATAAACTAGACATTAAAATATGTTCACAGGAACTGGAATTATTAAATTTGGATTTATAGATTTTAAGTTATGAATTTCTGAAGATTTTATGTGCTTAATACAAGGTTAAGTGAAAGAATAATTTTAATGTGTTTGTCATGTCAGAACAGAGGCACTTATGAGTAGACAATATTATTACAAAAATTTAGAAAGTGGAATGGATCAATTTGGACTAAAAATGGATTTTCTATGGATTAAACAAGTTCTAGGATTATTTTTACACATAAAAATCTATTTTCTAAATTATTTTATAAGTTTTCTCACTGTCTGGACTAAGCGTCAAAATCTGAGAACAGCAGGGGCTATGGCGTAAAAGATCCGAGACCCAGTGCACACCAACAGTGGGCCGCGGGTTAGTTATTGAAAAAGTAAGGGTCTCTTTAGCTAATAAACCACGCGAAGGGGTATCACGTATTCCCAGCCATCGGATCACAGTTGAACGGCCCAGATCATAACCCCATACATCCGAACAGGTACACGTTGACGCCCTTTGGATCAAAATCCTACGGTGCGGATTTTACAGACCCCGGACTCCACCCGATCTAGAATCAAGCGCCAGGATCTAATCTAGCGCGAAGGGGCCCTGACCTAATCTCGGCCGTCCGCGCAGATCGGACGGCGCCAGAGCGTCTTCCCTATCCTGCTAGCTGAGCATGGCGGCGCCCGTAGCATCTGCGGCGGAGACCCGCCGGCGCTCCCCGCCCGACGCGACAGGGTCCCAAATCCCATACTAACCCGTGCAACGCGCAGGGGAAGGCGAGGCGATCGTGATGGTAGTGGACTTACCTGTGCTTGAGTTGTGCAGAGCTGGGTCCGCGGCACGATGCGGTGCCGTGGCGGTGTTCCAGCGACGGCGCGAGATTACCCACCCTCCGAGGCCCCGACCACCAAATTGAGGACTGCTATGCCATCCTAGTGCGCTCGCGAAGCTCCCTAACTACCTCCCGGACATCAAGTGGCGTTGCAGGCACACGACGGCGACGGCGGACCCGAGCTTGGGCGAGGCACTGGGTTTTCTATGCGCGTGCGATTTTGGAAGATTAGCGAGGCCAGAGGACGGCGTCGTCAGGTCGTCTTATGCTCCTACTTCCTGCGCGAGATTCGGTCCTAACGCAACTGAATCACGGCGAATACGGAGCTCAGGCACGGACTGCGTGGGTTCTGTTGTTGCTCGCGTCCGTTACGGGCACACGGAGGTGAACGACGAGTTCTGCGTCCCGGGCCCGCCAGACAGAGGATGAAGGCGTCGTCCCGCGTGGAGAAGAGAAGGCCGCACCGCGGGGCCCTCAGTTCGGCGACAGAGCGCGGAAGGGAGACGGATGGGGAGTTGGGCTGACAGCCGGGCCCCGCCCTCCGGTGAGTGCGCGGTGAGGCAAGATGGCCGGCCGCGCGGACAAGTGGGCGAGGTGGGCCAAAATGACACCCCCCGGCCCACGAAGCCAATCTACCTTTTTCCTTTTTCTTTTATTCTGTTTTTCCCTTTAATTCAACATTTTTCTTTGTTCCAAATTTTGAATTCAAGTCCTGTAGTGAATTTGTACTTAGACTTGGATGTATGACTTGGGCATTCCATTGTGGGTTGAGTCTACTTATTTATAAATTCATTTTGTGCTTTATAGTATTTCTCCATTCTTTTCCATTTTCAAATCCCAATTTCAAATTCAGGTTTTGATCCACATCCCTATTTATTGTTACATTTTGTTAGTGTTATTATTATTCAATGCGCAAGCAAAACTCCAGTATGATGCACCTTTTATTGGGGTATAATTTATTTTTAAGCATATCCCCTAATAATTCTTGTGAATGAGATGGCATTACACATAAGTTTATTTTCCTCTCTTATAATTCAAAATTGAGTATTACAGACCCGTAGGTCGAGACGTCCGTCAATCGGTCCCAAGACGACCGCATACGAAACCCTAGAGGGGTTGCACTCGCCTCAACGTGAGCGCCCGCCAAAGCGAGGTCGCTAGGCAGGTTGAGGCCGAGTCGAAATGACGTAGGATGGGAATCAGTCGGTACCTTTTGGTCGACGAGGAGCGACATAGTCACGTCGGGGACTGAGTGCGCCGTCGTCTTGGGTACGAGGGCGACGTCCTGCAGGCCCTCCGCGAGCGTGCTGGCGTCGTCCACTTGCTCGGGATTGGCGTGTCGCGGGGGGACGGCGCTCGTCTTCGTCTCAAACGCGAGGTCGACGCCCGACGCGCCCTCCGTTGGGGCGCTGGGGACGTCGGTTCGCTCGACAGCCGACGGAGCGTGGCCTCCCGCTCGGCCCTGGTTGCCCCGCCTCCTCCTCCGATGGCGGGGGAGAGGACGGGGCGAGCTCGAATGTTGTTCTTCCACCACGCGGGGAAGACGTCGTCGATTCCGCCGCCGGCGGGCGGGCTGTCGGCCGCCATTGTCGTCATCGCGCGGCGGTGGAAGGAGTATCATGTCGTAGCTGCCGTCGAGAGACATGAACTCGAGACTCCCAAAACGGAGCATCGTCCCGGATTGGAGAGGTCGTTGGAGACTGCCCATCTGGAACTTGACGGGAAGCTGCTCGTCAACACGCAGCAGGCCCCTACCTGGCGCGCCAACTGTCGGCGTTTCGAGACCGGGGGGTCCCTAAGCCGACGAGTGAGTGTGCCGCGTGCCCCAACCCAGATGGGTCGAGCGCGTGGGCGAGCGCGAAGGGGGGAAAAGCGAGGTGGCCGGAGGCGAGTCGTGAGAGAGGTGGGAATCCCGCGGCCTTCGTGTTCGACCCGCGCCCAGGTCGGGTGCGCTTGCAGTAGGGGGTTACAAGCGTCCACGCGGGTGAGGGAAGCGAGCGGCCCCAAGAGAGCGCCTGCCCCGTCCTCGTCCCCGCGCGGCCAACCTTCTCTAAGAAGGCCCTGGTCCTTCCTTTTATAGGCGTAAGGAGAGGATCCAGGTGTACAATGGGGGTGTAGCAGAGTGCTACGTGTCTAGCGGGGGAGAGCTAGCGCCCTAAGTACATGCCAATGTGGCAGCCGGAGAGATCTTGGCACCCAGCTGGTGTGGTGTCGTGGCTGTCGGAGGAGCAACGGAGCCTGGCGGAGGGACAGCTGTCGGAGCAGTTGGGTCCTTGCTGACGTCCCCCTGCTTCCGTAAGGGAGCTGAAAGCCGCCGTCGTCACGGGTCTAGCGGGGCGCCATCATTGCCTATCTGGCGGAGATAGCCAGATGGGACGCCGGTCTTGTTCTCTGCGGCCCGAGTCGGCTCGGGGTAGGGTGATGATGGCGCTTCCTGTTGACGTGGCGGACCTGCTGACTAGGTCGGGCGACGTGGAGGCTCCTCCGAAGCCGAGGTCGAGTCTATCTTCCATGGCCGAGGCCGAGCCCGAGCTCTTGGGTCGGGCGAGGCGGAGGTCGTTCGGCAGAGGCCAGGACGGAGTCCGACCCCTGGGGTCGGGCGAAGCGGAGTTCGTCATCTTCTGGGGCCTAGCCCGAGTCCGAGCCCTGGGTCGGGCGGAGCGGAGTTCGTCGTCTTCCGGGGCCTTAGCCCGAGTCCGAGCCCTGGGTCGGGCGGAGCGGAGTTCGCCGTCTTCCGGGGCCTTAGCCCGAGTCCGAGCCCTGGGTCGGGCGGAGCGGAGTTCGCCGTCTTCCGAGGCCTTAGCCCGAGTCCGAGCCCTGGGTCGGGCGGAGCGGAGTTCGCCGTCTTCCGGGGCCTTTGCCCGAGTCCGAGCCCTGGGTCGGGCGGAGCGGAGTTCGCCGTCTTCCGGGGCCTTAGCCCGAGTTCGA
Source organism: Zea luxurians (assembly GCA_029449295.1). Lineage (NCBI taxonomy): Eukaryota > Viridiplantae > Streptophyta > Magnoliopsida > Poales > Poaceae > Zea > Zea luxurians. Next base: position 166,488,851 of record JAOPSE010000002.1, read on the forward strand.
GCCCTGGGTCGGGCGGAGCGGAGTTCGCCGTCTTTCGGGGCCTTTGCCCGAGTCCGAGCCCTGGGTCGGGCGGAGCTTCCTATGGCGCCTTTGGCAAGGCCTGACTGCCTGTCAGTCTCACTCTATCAAGTGGCACTGCAGTCGGAATGGCGCAGGCGGCGCTGTCCTTCTATCAGACCGGTCAGTGGAGCGGCGAAGTGACGGCGTTCACTTCGGCTCTGCCGGGGGGCGCGCGTCGGGATAAAGGTGTCAGGCTACCTTTGCGTTAAATGCCCCTACGACTCGGTCGGTCGGCGCGGCGATTTAGTCAGGGTTGCTTCTTAGCGAAGGCAAGGCCTCGGGCGAGCCGGAGATGTGTCTGCCGTTAAAAGGGGGCCTCGGGCGAGACGGAAACATCTCGGGGTCGGCTGCCCTTGCCCGAGGCTAGGCTCGGGCGAGGCGTGATCGAGTCGCTCGTATGGACTGATCCCTGACTTAATCGCACCCATCAGGCCTCTGCAGCTTTATGCTGATGGGGGTTACCAGCTGAGAATTAGGCGTCTTGAGGGTACCCCTAATTATGGTCCCCGACAGGATGTCATTGCCGTCCATATCCTTTAATCTGTAGGAACCGGGTCTTGACGAAGATACTACCAAAAAAGGGCCTTCCCACTTCAGCTGTAGTTTGCCTACTGTGTCTGAGTTGGCCACTCTTCGAAGCACCAAATGTCCTGGCTTAATGTTCTTCAACCGAACCTTTCTATCACGCCATTTTATTGTTTCGGCTTGGTATTTATTGATGGTTTCCACAGCCTGAAGCCTGATTCCCTCTATATCATCTTTTTCCACAGAGCAATCAGCTTCATCTTCGCCTTCTGCCGAAGCTATTGTTCTTATTGATCCTGCTTTGGCTTCTTCTGGGGTTATTGCTTCGTCACCAAACAATAGTTTAAATGGCGTAAAGCCTATTGATCTTGACGTTGTTGTGTTATGGCTCCACACCACTTTGATTAATTCTTCTGGCCACTTTCCCCTGGGCTGATTGAAGATTGACTTCATTATTCCTGTCATTATGATCCCATTAGCTCTTTCGACTAGTCCATTTGATTCTGGATGTCGAACTGACGCAAAATGGATTTTCGTGCCAATTTGATCACAAAACTCTTTAAAAGCTTCAGAGTCAAACTGCGTTCCATTGTCCACAGTAATGGCCTTCGGCACTCCGAAGCGACAAACAATATTTTGCCAGAAAAACTTTTGGATAGTGACCGAAGTTATTGTGGCTAAAGGCTTTGCCTCAATTCATTTAGAAAAATATTCCACTGCCACTACAACATATTTTAAATTTCCTTGTGTTGGTGGTAGCGGACCTAACAAATCAAGGCCCCACCTCTGCAACGGCCAAGTGGGTTGTATTAACTGAGTTAGAGACGACGAAGGTTGTTTTTGATCTCTTGCACATTTCTGACAACCTTCGCACTTTTGCACTAGTTCCGCTGCATCCGAAGCTGCTTTTGGCCAATAAAATCCTTGACGAAAAACTTTTCCCAACAAAGGCCTAGATCCAATATGAGATCCACACAGGCCTGCATGTATTTCCTTCATCAATTCTATGCCTTCGGCTCTGGATAAACACTTGAGCAACGGGGAACAAACCCCACGCTTGTATAATTCCCCTTCTATAATGACATATGGTCGAGCTCTTGCTTCTATCCTCCTGTTGTAAGCTTCGTCATCTGAAAGAAAATTACCCTGAAGGAAAGAGATGATTTCAGTTCTCCAATCTTCACTATAGACAGGGGATATGTTGAGGACCGCTCTTTCAAGAAGCTCGACCGAAGGTGCTTTTATTGTTTCAAAAAATACTTCTGAAGGTAAAGACAGCCCCTGTGCTGCTGACTTGGCTAATGAATCAGCATATTCATTTTCTCCACGAGAAATGTTTTTAACAGAGAATCCTTCAAAGGAAGCCTCAATCCTTCGGACTGTATCTAAATATTTTTCAAGCTTTGGATCTCTTGCCTTATAGCTCTTGTCAATATGACCAGAAATAACTTGGGAATCAGTTTTAAGAATGGCCCTTCTGATTCCCATTGCCTTTAACTTCCGAAGACCCAAAAGCACAGCTTTGTACTCAGCAATATTGTTTATGCAACTGAAATCAAGTCTTGCCGCATAACAAGTTTTAACTTTGGAAGGTGAGAGCAACACAGCAGCTGCTCCTGCTCCGAAGGTTCCCCAAGACCCATCGCAAAACACTGTCCATGCTTCGGCATCTTTATTCGTTTCTTCCTCCTGAGCCCCTGGCGTCCAGTCAGCAATGAAGTCTACCAACGCTTGGGACTGAATCGAAGATCTATGCACATAATCAATACAAAATTCATTGAGTTCTGCAGCCCATTTTCCAATCCTTCCAGTAGCTTCTCGGTTTCTCATAATATCCTTCAACGGTTGTGAAGAAGGAACAATTATATTATAAGCTTGAAAATAATGTCGAAGCTTCCTGGAGGCCATCAAAACAGCATACAGTACCTTCTCCAATTCTGTATAATTTTTCTTTGATAAACTAAGGACTTCAGACACAAAGTATATTGGGGCCTGCTTTTTGACTTGGCCTTCAAGCTTCTCCTGAACAAGTGCTGCACTTACCGCTGAGTGCGAAGCTGCCACATATAATAACAAAGGAGCCCCTGGCATTGGTGGAGTTAGTGTTGTTAGATCTATTAAATATTGCTTCAGCTCTTCGAAGGCTTTCTGCTGGACTGGTCCCCATTGAAAAACTTCGGCTGACTTCGGCACTTCGAAAAATGGCAAATTTCTCTCTGCTGATCTAGATATGAATCTGTTGAGAGATGCCAGTCTTCCTGTCAATCTTTGAGCCCCCTTCTTTGTACTTGGTGGTTCCATTCGAAGGATAGCTTCGATTTTGTTTGGATTAGCCTCAATTCCTTTTGTTGAAACTAAACAACCAAGAAATTTCCCCTTCTTCACTCCGAAGACACATTTTTCTGGATTCAGTTTTAAACCAGCCTGTCTAAAATTAGCGAAGGTCTCCTGCAGATCAGCAATGTGATTTTCTTGCTTCGTGCTTTTCACAATGATATCATCAACATAAGTTAGCACATTCCTGCCTATCTGAGAATGGAGAACCTTCGCTGTCATTCTGCTGAAGCTTCCTTCAGCGTTTTTAAGCCCTTCAGGCATCCGAAGGTAACAATATGTTCCACTAGGGGTTATGAAGCTGGTCTTCGGCTCATCCTCCTTCTTCATCCAGATTTGATGATAGCCTGAATAACAATCCAACAGACTCATGAGCTCTGATGAAGCTGCTGCATCAACTAAGGAATCTATCCTCGGCAATGGAAACTCGTCCTTCGGACAGGCCTTATTGAGATCAGTAAAGTCGATACACATCCTCCATTTGCCATTGGCCTTCTTTACCATAACAGTGTTAGCCAGCCATTCTGGGTACTTCACCTCTCTGATAACTCCGGCACTGAGGAGTCTTTTCACTTCATTCCGAGCACCTTCAGCCTTGTCATCAGACATCTTCCGAAGCCTCTGCTTCCTGGGTCTAAATGATGGATCAACATTAAGCGAGTGTTCAATAACATCCCTGTTAACTCCACAAAGATCATTAGCTGACCAAGCAAAGACATCTTTGTTGTTGAACAAAAACCTTATCAAGGTTTTCTCCTGTTCTTCGACAATTGAGATCCCAATAGTACCTTCTGCTCTGCTATATCCTCACATAAGAGCATGGATCAGCCGAAGCAGCTTTTTCCCTTCTGAACTTGTACTGCTCACAAGCTTTAGCTCCATCTATGTTATGGATTGCTTTTGAATCTGTCCAATTTCCTTCGGCCCTTCTGGCAGCTTCCTGACTTCCATGAATAGCAATGGGCCCTTGGTCCGAAGGTATCTTCATGCAAAGGTAAGCTGGATGAAGAATTGCTTCGAAGGCATTGAGAGTACCACGACCAATGATAGCATTGTAAGGATACTCCATGTCAACAATGTCAAACACAATTTGCTCAGTCCTTGTGTTGTTGACAAATCCGAAGGTTACTGGCATGGTAATCTTCCCAAGCGCTACAATTTGCCGCCCTCCGAAGCCACAAAGAGGGTACGTGGCATCATGGATCTTGTCCTCGGGCTCTTGCATTTGTCTAAAAGCCTTAGCAAATATGATATCTGCTGCACTGCCTGTATCAACCAAAACATTATGGACCAGAAATCCTTTGATCACACAAGAGATAACCATAGCATCGTTGTGTGGGTAGTCCTTGAGTTGAAGATCTTCTTGAGAGAAGGTGATTGGAATGTGAGACCATCTTGACTTGATGAAGGGTCCTTGCACCCCGACATGTTGTACCCTTCTTTGTGCCTCCTTCTTCTGTTTCTTGTTAGCTGGTTCTGAGCATGATCCACCTGTTATGGGGAGTACCAGCTTCGGAGCCGAAGCAGCTCCAGCTTGATCGTTGAACGAAGCCATTAGCTCAAAAAGGTGGAAGTGAGTTGACCGGAGGTGGGCGCCAATGTTGGGGACTTGTTCTTAAATGCTATGAATCAAGAACAAGGCAACACAAAAGATGTTAAATCTCAAATGCCCTTCGTCCGCTGAAGCATTATCACCTCAAGGGTTTAATGAACTTCGGACGAAGGCCATAAGAGTAATATTACGAAGGTGACAAAAATAATATAAAACGGTATAAAATGTATGACAGTAAAGATAAATATACTGGAGATAAATGGCATCATATACATATGGTATTATCTGAATCTGAAATGTTTGAATACAATGTGTAAGGTATGCTTATACCTTTGCCTCGACAAATAATAATTCCCGAGTGATACGCTTGCAATTACAAGAATGCGTGAACAGTAAAGGTATACTGTTCACTATTTATAGGCATAGGACACAGCCTGTGAGGAATTACAATCATGCCCTTCATAAAAGTTTACAACAATGACTCAGACCCCTACAGGCTAAAGGGTCATTTTATCTTTAAGTCGGTTCGATCCTTCATCTTCGGATATGTTATAATCTCGAAGCTTCATGAACGATACCTTCGTCATCACGTACGAGCAGCTTCAGCCGCGGCTGTTTCTTTCTGCAGGACCTTCGGCGACGAAGCATGGTCCCAACATGCGCGGTCCGACCCAAAACACCGACATAAAGATCTGTCTCAAATCAGAATTAATATGCATGAAAGCATTATAAATAGAGACAGACCAAGATTTATAATTAGAACCATCACCTAGAAGAAGTTTTAGAGTTACCTCTTGTGACGACATCGTCATCTCCGAATGGCTAAGCCCACACTGGAGAGGCCTAGTTCTGATACCAATTGAAAGTTCCCTATGCCCGAGAATAGGATCTGGATGTCGCCTAGAGGGGGTGAATAGGCAAATAATAATTATCACTTTATAACTGGAAATTCTTACTCTACTCGAAGGCTGGATCACAGTGGAATGAAAGAACCTTTGAGTAGGTTGCAGCGGAATTGAAGTTCCTGTCTTAAAATACCCTACACTTTGAAGATAGCTTGTTGAAAGTCGCCTAGAGGGGGGTGAATAGGGCGAATCTGAAAATTACAAACTTAAGCACAACTACAAGCCAGGGTTAGCTTAGAAATATAAACGAATCCGAGAGAGAGGGTGAAAACAAATCACAAGCAAACAAAGAGTGAGACACGGTGATTTGTTTTACCGAGGTTCGGTTCTTGCAAACCTACTCCCCATTGAGGTGGTCACAAAGACCGGGTCTCTTTCAACCCTTTCCCTCTCTCAAATGGTCACTTAGACCGAGTGAGCTTCTCTTCTCAATCAAACGGGACACTAAGTCCCCACAAGGACCACCACACAATTGGTGTCTCTTGCCTCGATTACAATTGAGTTGATCACAAGAAAGAATGAAGAAGAAAAGCAATCCAAGCGCAAGAGCTCAAATGAACACAAGTCACTCTCTCACTAGTCACTTTTGATTGGAATGTTCTTTGGACTTGGGAGAGGATTTGATCTCTTTGGTGTGTCTTGTATTGAATGCTATAGCTCTTGTAAGGTGTAGGAAGTCTGAAAACTTGGATGAAATGAATGTGGGGTGGTTGGGGGTATTTATAGCCCCAACCACCAAAAGTGGCCGTTGGGAGGTTGTCTGTCGTATGGCGCACCGGACAGTCCGGTGCACCACCTGACATTGTCCGTTGCGCCAGCCACGTTACCCGACCATTAGGGTTCGACCGTTGGAGCTTCTGTCTTCTGGGTCACCGGACAGTCACTGTACACTGTCTGGTGCGCCTTCTGGCGCTGCTCTATCTCTGGCGCGCACTGTAGCGCATTGAATGCGTTCTGCAGACGACCGTTGGCGTGAAGTAGTCGTTGCTCCGCTGGCACACCGGACAGTCCGGTGGTGCACCGGACAGTCCGGTGAATTATAGCGGAGCAGCTCCCAGAATTCCCGAGACTGGCAAGTTTGGAGTTGGATTCCCTGGTGCACCGGACACTGTCCGGTGGCACACCAGACAGTCCGGTGCACCAGACCAGGGCTGCCTTCGGTTAAACTTTGCTCCCTTTGTTTGAACCCTTTCTTTTGACTTGTATTGGTTTGTTGTGAACCTTTGGCACCTGTAGAACATATTTTCTAGAGCAAACTAGTTAGTCCAAAAATTTGTGTTGGGCAATTCAACCACCAAAATTCTTATTGGAAAAGGTTTGACCCTATTTCCCTTTCAATCTCCCCCTTTTTGGTGATTGATGCCAACACAAACCAAAGCAAATATAAAAGTGCAGAATTGAACTAGTTTGCATAATATAAGTGCAAAAGGTTGCTTGGAGTTGAAACCAATATTCTTATCTCAATAGATGTGCATGGATGGTTTTCTTCTTTATTAAAATTTTGGACCACGTTTGCACCACGAGTTTTGTTTTGCAAATTCTTTGTAAAATTCTTTTCAAAAAACCTTTTGCAATTAGTCAAAGGTACATGAATAAGATTGAAGAAAGCATTTTCAAGATTTGAATTTTTCTCCCCCTGTCTCAAATGCTTTTCCTTTGACTAAAACAAAACTCCCCCTAAGTAAATTTTCCTCTTAGTGTTCAAGAGGGTTTTGCAATTTTTGAAGATACTATTTTCCCCCTTTTCAACACAATAAGATGTCAAATGGAAAACTTCATTTTTTTGGTGGTGGTGGTGCGGTCCTTTTGCTTTGGGCTCATACTTTCTCCCCCTTTGGCATGAATCGCCAAAAATGGATACTTGTGAGTGAAATATAAGCCCTTTCAAACTTTCTCCCCTTTGGCAAACACAAAAATATGAGTGAAGATTATACCAAAGTGGAGAACGATGCGGAGTACCGACAAAAACAATTGGAGTTGAGTGGAAGCGCCTTCTTTGCCGAATACTCCATTTCCCTTTCAATATCTATGACTAAGCATAAGATGACACTTGAAGACACATTAGTCATAGACATAAAAGAGATATGATCAAAGGTATAAAAATGAGCTATGTGTGCAAAGAATCAATCAAAATTCCTGGAATCAAGAATATTTAGCTCATTCCTAAGTTTGGTAAAGGATTGCTCATCTAAAGGCTTGGTAAAGATATCGGCCAATTGATCTTTGGTGTTTATATAGGCTATCTCGATATCCCCCTTTTGTTGGTGATCTCTCAGAAAGTGATACCGAATGACTATGTGCTTAGTGCGGCTGTGTTCAACGGGATTATCTGCCATGCGGATTGCACTCTCATTGTCACATAGGAGAGGGACTTTGCTAAACTTGTAGCCATAGTCCCTAAGGGTTTGCCTCATCCAAAGCAATTGCGCGCAACAATGGCCTGCGACAATGTACTCGGCTTCGGTGGTAGAAAGAGCTACTGAGTTTTGCTTCTTTGAAGCCCAAGACACCAGGGATCTTCCCAGAAACTGACAAGTCCCTGATGTGCTCTTCCTGTTAATCTTACACCCTGCCCAGTCAGCATCGGAATATCCTAATAAATCAAATGAGGATCCCTTGGGGTACCAAAGACCAAACTTAGGTGTATGAACTAAATATCTTAAGATTCGCTTCACGGCCCTAAGGTGAACTTCCTTAGGGTCGGCTTGGAACCTTGCACACATGCATACGGAAAGCATAATGTCTGGTCGAGATGCACATAGATAGAGTTAAGAACCTATCATCGACCGGTATACCTTTTGATCTACAGATTTACCTCCCGTGTCGAGGTCGAGATGCCCATTGGTTCCCATGGGTGTCTTGATGGGCTTGGCATCCTTCATTCCAAACTTGGTAAGAATATCTTGAATATACTTCGTTTGGCTAATGAATGTGCCCTCTTGGAGTTGCTTGACTTGAAATCCCAAGAAATACTTCAACTCCCCCATCATAGACATCTCGAATTTTTGAATCATGATCCTACTAAACTCTTCACAAATAGATTTGTAGTAGACCCAAATATGATATCATCAACATAAATTTGGCATACAAACAAATCTCTTAGGATTGGCCTTTCCGACTTTGAAGCCATTAGTGATAAGAAAATCTCTTAGGCATTCATACCATGCTCTTGGGGCTTGCTTGAGCCCATAAAGTGCTTTAGAGAGTTTGTAAACATGGTTAGGATACTCACTATCTTCAAAGCCGGGAGGTTGCTCAACATAGACCTCTTCCTTAATAGGTCCGTTGAGGAAGGCACTCTTCACGTCCATTTGGTAAAGCTTAAAGTCATGGTGAGTAGCATAGGCAAGTAAAATTCGAATTGACTCAAGCCTAGCTACGGGTGCATAGGTTTCACCGAAATCCAAACCTTCGACTTGTGAATACCCTTTGGCCACAAGTCGTGCCTTGTTCCTTGTCACCACACTATGCTCATCTTGTTTGTTGCGGAAGACCCACTTGGTTCCTACAACATTTTGGTTAGGACGTGGAACTAAATGCCATACCTCATTCCTTTTGAAATTGTTGAGCTCCTCTTGCATTGCCATCACCCAATCCGAATCTTGAAGTGCTTCCTCTACCCTGTGTGGCTCAATAGAGGAAACAAAAGAGTAATGTTCACAAAAATGAGCAACATGAGATCGAGTGGTTACCCCCTTATGAATATCTCCTAGGATTGTGTTCACGGGGTGATCTTGTTGGATTGCTTGGTGGACTCTTGGGTGTGGCGGCCTTTGATTTTGCCCATCCTCCTTATCTTGATCATTTGCATCTCCCCCTTGATCTTTGTTGTCGTCTTGAGGTGGCTCATCTTCTTGATCTTTTCCTTCATCATCTTGAGCCTCATCCTCATCTTGAGTTGGTGGAGATGCTTGCATGGAGGAGGATGGTTGATCTTGTGCTTGTGGAGGCTCTTCAACTTCCTTAGGACACACGTCCCCAATGGACATGTTCCTTAGTGCGACGCATGGAGCCTCTTCATCATCTAATTCATCAAGATCAACTTGCTCTACTTGAGAGCCGTTAGTCTCATCAAACACAATGTCACAAGAAACTTCAACTAGTCCAATGGACTTGTTAAAGACTCTATATGCCCTTGTGTTTGAATCATATCCTAGTAAAAAGCCTTCTACGGCCTTAGGAGCAAATTTGAATTTTCTACCTCTTTCAACAAGAATAAAGCATTTGCTACCAAAGACTCTAAAATATGAAACGTTGGGCTTTTTACCGGTGAGGAGTTCGTAGGATGTCTTCTTGAGCATTCGGTGTAGATACAACCGGTTGATGGAGTAGCAAGCGGTATTGACCACCTCGGCCCAAAACCGATCCGAAGTCTTGTACTCATCAAGCATGGTCCTTGCCATGTCCAATAGAGTCCTATTCTTCCTCTCCACTACACCATTTTGTTGTGGCGTATAGGGAGAAGAGAACTCATGCTTGATCCCTTCCTCCTCAAGAAAACCTTTTATTTGTGAATTCTTGAAGTCCGTCCCGTTGTCGCTTCTTATTTTCTTGATCCTTAGGCCGAACTCATTTTGAGCTCGTCTCAAGAATCCCTTCAAAGTTTCTTGGGTTTGAGATTTATCCTGTAAAAAGAATACCCAAGTGAAGCGAGAATAATCATCCACAATAACTAGACAGTACTTACTTCCGTCGATGCTTATGTAAGCGATCGGGCCGAATAAATCCATGTGGAGAAGCTCCAATGGCCTGTCAGTCGTCATGATGTTCTTATGTGGATGATGAACGCCAACTTGCTTCCCTGCTTGGCATGCGCTACAAATCCTGTCTTTCTCAAAATAAACATTTGTTAGTCCCAAAATGTGCTCTCCCTTTAGAAGCTTGTGAAGATTCTTCATCCCAACATGGGCTTGTCGGCGGTGCCAGAGCCAACCCATGTTAGTCTTAGCAATTAAGCAAGTATCGAGTTCAGCTCTATTGAAATCAACTAAGTATAGCTGACCCTCTAATACTCCCTTAAAGGCTACTGAATCATCACTTCTTCTAAAGACAGTAACACCTGTATCCGTGAAAAGACAGTTGTAACCCATTTTACATAATTGGGAAACTGAAAGGAAGTTGTAATCTAAAGAATCTACAAGAAAAACATTGGAAATGGAATGGTCAGGTGATATAGCAATTTTACCCAATCCTTTCACCAAACCTTGATTTCCATCCCCGAATGTGATAGCTCATTGGGGATCTTGGTTTTTCTTGTAGGAGGAGAACATTCTTTTCTCCCCAGTCATATGGTTTGTGCACCCGCTATCGATGATCCAGCTTGAGCCCCCGGATGCATAAACCTACAAAACAAATTTAGTTCTTGATTTTAGGTACCCAAACAGTTTTGGGTCCTTTGGCATTAGATACAAGAACTTTGGGTACTCAAACACAAGTCTTTGATCCCTTGTGTTTGCCCCCAACATACTTGGCAACTATCTTGCCGGATTTGTTAGTTAGCACATAAGAAGCATCAAAAGTTTTGAATGAAACATTATGATCATTTGATGCAGCAGGAGTTTTCTTCTTAGGCAATTTGGCATGGGTTGATTGCCTAGAACTAGATGCCTCACTCTTATACATAAAAGCATGATTAGGGCTAGAGTGAGACTTCCTAGAGTGGATTCTTCTAATTTTGTGTTCGGGATAACCGGCAGGGTATAAAATGTAACCCTCGTTATCCTGAACCATGGGAGCCTTGCCCTTAACAAAATTAGATAATCTTTTAGGTGGGGCATTAAGCTTGACATTGTCTCCCTATTGGAAGCCAATGCCATCCTTAATATCAGGGCGTCTCCCACTATAGAGCATGCTTCTAGCAAATTTAAATTTCTCATTTTCTAAGTCATGCTCATTAATTTTAGCAGTTAATGTAGCTATGTGATCATTTTGTTGTTTAATTAAAGCAAGGTGATCATGAATAGCATCTACATTAACATCTCTACATCTAGTACAAATAGTAACATGCTCAATGGAAGATGTAGAGGGTTTGCAAGTATTTAATTCAATAATCTTAGCATGCAAAATATCATTCTCATCTCTAAGATTGGAAATAGAAGCATTGCAAACATCCAAATCCTTAGCCTTAGCAATTAATTTTTCATTTTCAATTTTAAGGCTAGAGATAGAAGCATTCAATTTGTCAATCTTAGCTATTAATTTGGCATTATCGTTTCTAAGACTAACAATTGAATCATCACACACATCAAACTTTTCAACCTTAGCAATTAGTTTTGCATTTTCATTTTTAAGGTTGGAAACAATGTCATGGCAAGTGCTTAGCTCACTAGTTAATTTTTTATTTTTCTCTACTTCCTGAGCATAAGCATTTTTAACTTTAACATGCTTTTTGTTTTCTTTAATTAGGAAGTCCTCTTGGCTATCCAAGAGTTCATCCTTGTTGGTGACTTGTTCTCAAATGCTTCGGATTAAGAACAAGGCAACATAAAAAGTGTTAAATGATAAGGTCCTTCGTCCTTTGAAACATTATTTCCCTTCGGGATATAACGTGTTCCGGACGAAGGTCATAAACAATATATCTTCGTAAGCACGATAAGTTATGACGAAGAATTTATGCATAACATGAAAAGTAATATAAACATTTAAATTTTATCACAATGTCATTTCTATTTTATTATTATGTAACAATAGAAATGACTTCAAATTACAAATGTACCTTCGGATTGCAGGAAGGAAAAAGTACAAGGATGACGCAAAAGCAAATGCCAAGTCAGCGTGAACAGTACGGGAGTACTGTTCATCTATTTATAGGCGTGAGACACAGCCCATGTAAAATTACATTCATGTCCATTACATTTGCTAATGACCTATGGGAGTCTGTCAAGGCCTAAGTAGTCTTTTCATCTTTAGGTCGGTTCCCCGTTCTGCTATCGCGACGAAGCTTTCCTGCGCATAGCTTCGGCTGCGCGCCATCCTTCGTACAGCATGGTAACCAGCCCGTCCTTCATCAACCTCCTTTCGTCCGGCTTAAGCTTCGTCCTGTCCGTACTCCATGTTTACAATCTGAGTCCGAGAATACCTGTTCATATAATTCACTTGGAAAATATTGTCAAATCTTGTTTTTGAGGACCTTCGGAGGACGAAGGCCCCCAACAGTAGCCCCTCGCAATATTAATTTGTTAGTGATAAATTCAGATTGTGATATGGACGAAGGCCTTAAGCCGAAGGTCCGAAAAAACACCTTCCCTTTGCTAGAATAGCAACATTCACTGACAAGCGGGGTCTTTCAATTTTCAACGCGCTGGGCGTATAAATAAGATCATACCGCAAACTCATTTTGGTACTCTCGCTTGCCATCTGCTTCCGCCCACTAAATTTTTAGCTCTTGCGCACTAAGATTTGCTGATCTTTTGGTTTTGAAGCTTCGGCCTTGAAAACAGTTTTTTAGTGTTTCCGAAGATGTCTGAAGATAAGAAGGTCCCTGCTGAGATGAAGCTGAGTCTCGACGAAGAGAAGAACTTGGGGTTCCTTATAGCGATGGCGGAGACCAATACGGAAAAAATCACCAAGGAGATTCTGGAAGGTTTGTCTGAAGATACTGGTGACAGCGATAGTTATGATGTAGAAAGTGGTGAGGAAGAGTCCGAAGATCGACCATGGCGGCCAAGTCACACGGTTTTCGGGAAAACCACTATTAAGCAGAGTCATATTGACAATATGAGGGGGAGATATTTTCGAGATATATCTATTGTGAGGGCTGATGCTGGAGAAAAAACTTCTCCCACTCCCGAAGAAGATGAAGTCGTAATCTTCCGAAGCTTTCTCAAGGCTGGGCTTCGATTCCCCCTAAGCAGCTTTGTTGTCGAAGTCCTGAAGACATTTCAAGTCTACCTTCATCAAATTACTCCCGAAGCTATCATAAGAATGGGGATGTTTGTCTGGGCTGTGAAAAGCCAAGGTTTAGAACCAAATGCTAAAAGCTTTTGCAACATTCATGAGTTGTTATATGAGGCGAAGCCCTGGGGGAAAGAACAATATCACAACAACTTTGGGTGTTACAGCTTCGGTGCCCGCTCCGGGTCAAGCCGCCCTGTGCCAACCTTTCGGAAGAGGTGGCCCGGAGCCTGGATGACAGAGTGGTTCTATGTAAAGAATGACTTAACAGCGCAGGAAAATGTTAAGAGTATCATTATGCGCCCCATTTGGCAACGCTTCGGACTTCGAAGGCCGAAGGTTGAAATGGATGAAGCAGCCGAGGAATGCCAAAGAGCCTTCGGCGTAATCTGCTCTTTTATTGGGACAAGGGACTTGGTCCAAGAGCATATTGCCTTCAGGGTGTGGCCACTTGCAGGAAAGTGGGAAATGCCGAAGGAGACCATCAAAGAGTCCGACGAAGGCGGACTGGTTAGACTGAAATACACATTCAAATACGGGGATAAGTTTGTTGAACCCGATGACGACTGGTTGAAAAGCATTGAAACATTAAGTGACGAACTGCTTGGGGTGTATTCGAAGGCCGAGAACGCTGCATTATCGGCAGCCTTCGGAGGCCGAAAGAAGAAAAGGCTCAACCGGGTATTTGATGCAATCGGGTTTGTCTACCCTGACTACCATTATCCGGTGCCGGGCCGCAAAAGAAAAAATACTTCTCCTGCAACAGAAGTTGCCACAAGTGCTTCTAGTGAGCCAGCGCCGCAAAGAAAAAAGATGAAGGTGCTCACCCACCGGGCACGTTTTATTGAGCCAGCCACAGTGCCTGAATTTATTGGTGAAGTCTCTTTGGCCACTGAAGCTACAGAACCAGCTCCAGTGCCAAAAATAGAAGAAAAAACTGAAGCGCCTTCAGCAGAGAAGGCAGAAAAACCGAAGATTGAAGGACAAAAAATATTGGAAATCTTAAGTCCTTCAGCAAATGTTGAAACAATAAAAAATCAAAAGGGCCCATCGGTGACCCCAAAAAGAAAAAGAATGGTAAACGTGCTAGATGTCTTGGAGACAATTAAGTCTTCAAGCACAACTCCAAAGAAGACTGTTGAACTTGCTGAAGCATCTACTGAAGCTTCAAAGCAACAACCTGAAGCTGAAGTTGGGCCTTCAGAGCCCACCAAGGAACAATCTTTGGAAACCGAAAAAATAAAAATATCAGAACCAGTTTTGGTTGAAGAAATTGACACTGCCGCCCCCGAAGCTCCTTCCAACATATGCGATTACATCGTGCGACATGCTTCGGGGAAGAAATTATCTGAAGAAGAGACTTATGAAGCCAATCACTATGCTAGAGAGTTAAAATATCCGAAGGGGGCAGTAGTGTTCAATGGGACAAATGAAGATGACTTCCTATACTGCCTCCCTGATAACAAAGAATTATCTGTCTGCCGGGAGATGGCTAGAAGTATGGGGTTCCCGAAGCTCGAAGTTGGATTAAGTGCTATGACGAAGGAGGATCTCGCGGACAGTCTTGCGTACAATAGCCTAAAGGTATGGGAATTAGGCGCTTGAAAAATTTTTAATTCGTAACTCATTCTTTTATTCTTATACCAACTTTTTTACATATAGGGTTTAATCCTAAGCAACGCATTAAGAGCGCAAAAGAGTGCCGAAGATGAGAGCTATGAAATTGCGTTCAACAACCTACGATCAGAAGTTATTAAACTGAGAAACGAAGCTCTGGAAAAGGATAAAATTCTGCTTACATTGGTAGACAAGGTAAAAAAGGACGAAGCTGCCTCAAGGGTGCAGGCCGAAGCCCAAAAACGTGAGATTAAAGATCTTCAGAAACAGCTAGCTAGAGCTAAAGAGGAACGTGTGCTTGAAGAAACAAAACGAGAGCTTAGTGATCAGTTGGTCAATCATTTAGAGTTAAGTGTTAAGGAGCTTCGTGCATCCCAGAGGAAATGCTATGTTAAATCTATTGAATGCGTCAAAAAGATAAAATCCAGCTTCGCCAGCGTTGGCGCATTTTCTAGTGAAGAGAATTTCTCAAGAGGCAATCCCGAAGGTCCACTGGATTGGATCAGTCACGAAGCAGAGGCCTTCGAGGAAATCCTGAGTAGCCGCGGTGACATCTACGCTTTTTCGGGCGCCAGAGGAGTTGCTACTGTTTTGGAGAAGAAAGGTTGTGAGCATGTAAAATCCTTAGCTCAGTCCGAAGCTGCCTTGTCCTCCGAAGACATCAAAGACCCCTCGACCGAAGCAAGCATGGTTGGCGGTAAATTCTTTACTGATATCTGGGACAACGGCGGCCGAGAAATGGCGCAAGAAATTATTCAAAGGAGTGAAAAAGGCATCCATGATGCTAGGAAAGTGGCAGAAGTTGCCGAAAAAAGTACAGAGCCCGAAGGGCAAATAGGTATTAATTAGTCGTTCTTGTTGTGTTGTAATTTTTATTTTAAACTTTGTTCGCGGTTTGTGATAGTAATGTAGACATATTCCCTTCCCTCAGAACCTACTGGATCGTCTGCTGACCCTCACACGAAAGAGGATGACGAAATTAAACAAATGGCCGAAGCTATCATGGATAAAGTTGTTGAACAACTACTAAATGAGGCTGCCGAAGTAGTACTAAGAGAAGACTAGATGGTATTAGAAAAAACATTTGAAATGTGATCTATGTAATATTTTGTACATTTGAATGTAATATATAAGTTTCTTTTTATTATTCAATTCTTTACGATGCATGAAACTTTACATACGTACCGTTTTTAAGCCTTCGGCGAAAAAACACCTTCCCTTCTTTTCATGCTTCGTGAAGATAGAAAAACTTTTATGCATTACAAAACCCATAGCGCTCTGATGAAAAATATCCAAACTTCGTGAGAACATTTTCCGAAGCTATATTCCGAAGATTTTTACTTTCTCAAAGCATTCTTCCGAAGGTTGATACTGTCCTCCCTTCTTTTGCCATATGCAGTATGATGTATGATGCTTATGCTATGCAAAATGATGTGATGATGTTATGTTATGTAGATGAATTTGATTCCGAAGATACACACATATCCCCATGAAACACACAATCTTTTTATATCAGCACTGGCTTTTCGCTGTAAGCTCTGCATTCCCTTAGGAACGTCTTTTGAGCTTCTTCGCCTTTTACTTAGGCGGTATCAGCGTTGACTTTTCGCTGTAAGCTCTGCATTCCCTTAGGAACGTCTTTGGAGCTTCTTCGCCTTTTACTTTTGGCGGTATCAGCGTTGACTTTTCGCTGTAAGCTCTGCATTCCCTTTGGAACGACTTTTGAGCAGAAAACTTACACTGCGCTCCCTTTGGAACGGCTTTTTGTGACTTCAGCAACTTACTCTGCGTTCCTTAGAACGACTTTCTGTTGCTTCGAAGGATTTTTAATAATTCGAAGGTCCTCCTTGTTATCGCAAATTTTTAAGCTTCAGCAACTTAAGCCTGTGGAGAAAATAGGTTTTCCTCGTGGGAAACAATGAAATTATTACATGAAAACTAACAATGTTCTTTGTTACACAGAAAATAGAACTGAATAGAAAGGACTGCTATCAAAGGTAGGATATGTGTCAATAAATGTGCTTCGACTCTGGCACAGTGCTATTGACTGTGCGAGCTTCGGATTGTTCTCTGAAGTCCCTTTGGTGTGGGGCATATTGGCTCCCTTCTGGCTGTTGGCCTTGTTGCAGTGGAGGTGGAGGTGGAGGCTGTTGCCAGGAAGCTTGAGGTTGACTTGCCGAAGCTACAGAAACTGCAGGGTGGTTGTCTATGTATTGTGGGATGTAAGGCGGATGGTACGAAGCAGTATGCATGACCTGCTTCGGCTGAGCTTGTTGCGCTGCAGCTTTGGCTATTTCCTTTTGCTTCTGGATTGTAACATGGCACATCCTGGTGGTATGGCCCTTGTTTTCTCCACAGAACAAGCAAAACATTTTCCTTGGTTGATCTCCAAATCTTCCGCCGAAGCCCCTGGCACTTCTGCCTCTTGGAGCTGGTGGCCGGAAGAAACTTTGCTGTTGCCCCGAAGCCTATGAGGAGCACTGCGGCCTGTTCTGCTGACTCCCCTTATCATCATTTTGAGTAGAGTTGTGGATGGACCTGACATGCCTCGGATAAAATCTTCCTCCGAAGCCCCTGGTCATTTCAGAAAATCTGAAAGCCTCCTCCCTTCTTTGGCGAAAATCATTGTCGGCATGAATGTACTCGTCCATTTTCTGGAGTAGCTTCTCCAAAGTCTGAGGAGGCTTCCTAGCGAAGTATTGAGCTGAAGGTCCAGGTCGAAGCCCCTTGATCATGGCTTCGATGACAATTTCATTGGGCACCGTTGGTGCCTGCGCCCTCAAACGTAAGAACCTTCTGACATACGCCTGAAGGTATTCTTCATGATCCTGAGTACACTGGAACAAGGCTTGAGCAGTAACCGGCTTCGTCTGAAACCCTTGAAAGCTGGTTAACAACATGTCCTTCAGCTTTTGCCATGAAGTAATCGTTCCTGGTCGAAGGGAGGAATACCAGGTCTGAGCAACATTCCTGACAGCCATAACAAAAGACTTTGCCATGACTGCAGCATTGCCACCATACGAAGACACTGTTGCTTCGTAGCTCATCAAAAACTGCTTCGGGTCTGAATGGCCATCGAACATAGGAAGCTGAGGTGGCTTGTAGGACGGAGGCCAAGGTGTAGCCTGCAGCTCAGCGGACAGGGGAGAAGCATCATCGAAAAGAAAATTTCCATGATGGAAATTGTCATACCAGTCATCTTCGTTGAAGAAGCCCTCCTGATGAAGGTCTTTTTGTTGAGGCCTTCTGTTCTGCTCATCGTGAGTAAGATGACGAACTTCTTCAGAAGCTTCGTCTATCTGCCTCTGCAGCTCAGCTAGCCTGGCCATCTTTTCCTTCTTCCTCTGCACCTGTTGATGAAGCATCTCCATATCCCTGATCTCTTGGTCTAGTTCATCCTCCTGAAGCGTCGGGCTGACGGCCTTCCTCTTCTGGCTTCGGGCCTCCCGAAGAGAGACGGTCTCCTGGTTGGGGTCCAGCGGTTGCAGTGCTACAGCCCCAGTCGCTGAAGCTTTCTTCGGCGCCATAGCGAGGGTCTATGGCTTCCGAAGGTGTTCAAAAAACTCAAAGTGGAAGTGAGTTCACCGACGGTGGGCGCCAATGTTGGTGACTTGTTCTCAAATGCTTCGGATTAAGAACAAGGCAACATAAAAAGTGTTAAATGATAAGGTCCTTCGTCCTTTGAAACATTATTTCCCTTCGGGATATAACGTGTTCCGGACGAAGGTCATAAACAATATATCTTCGTAAGCACGATAAGTTATGACGAAGAATTTATGCATAACATGAAAAGTAATATAAACATTTAAATTTTATCACAATGTCATTTCTATTTTATTATTATGTAACAATAGAAATGACTTCAAATTACAAATGTACCTTCGGATTGCAGGAAGGAAAAAGTACAAGGATGACGCAAAAGCAAATGCCAAGTCAGCGTGAACAGCACGGGAGTACTGTTCATCTATTTATAGGCGTGAGACACAGCCCATGTAAAATTACATTCATGTCCATTACATTTGCTAATGACCTATGGGAGTCTGTCAAGGCCTAAGTAGTCTTTTCATCTTTAGGTCGGTTCCCCGTTCTGCTATCGCGACGAAGCTTTCCTGCGCATAGCTTCGGCTGCGCGCCATCCTTCGTACAGCATGGTAACCAGCCCGTCCTTCATCAACCTCCTTTCGTCCGGCTTAAGCTTCGTCCTGTCCGTACTCCATGTTCACAATCTGAGTCCGAGAATACATGTTCATATAATTCACTTGGAAAATATCGTCAAATCTTGTTTTTGAGGACCTTCGGAGGACGAAGGCCCCCAACAATCCTTATCATGAATAGTGCTAATCAATTCATTTAATTTTTCCTTTTGTTGCATGTTCAAGTTGGCAAAGAGAGTAAATAAATCATCCTCATCATCACTAGAATTAGCCTCATCACTAGATGTTGTATATTTAGTGGAGGATTTGGATTTTACCTTCTTCTTTTTGCCGTCCTTTGCCATGAGGCATCTGTGGCCGACGTTGGGGAAGAGAAGCCCTTTGTTGACGGTGATGTTGGCGGCGTCCTCTTCGGAGGAGGAGTCGGTGGAGCTCTCGTCGGAGTCCCATTCCCGGCAAACATGGGCATCGCCGCCATTCTTCTTGTAGTACCTCTTCTTTTCTCTCCTCTTTCCCTTCTTGTCGTCGCCCCTGTCACTATCACTAGATAATGGACATTTTGCAATAAAATGACCGGGCTTACCACACTTGTAACACACTTTCTTGGAACGGGGCTTGTAATCTTTCCTCTTCCTTTGTTTGAGGATTTGACGGAAGCTCTTGATGATGAGCGCCATCTCCTCATTGTCGAGCTTGGAGGCGTCAATGGGGATTCTACTTGGAGTAGAATCTTCTTTCTTCTCCTCCGTTGCTTTGAATGCAACAGGTTGTGCTTCGGGTATTGTTGGGGGCCTTCGGCTCCAGAAGGTCCTCAAAAACTTAGTTTGACAATGTTTTCCAAGTGTAATATGTGAACAGGCACCTTCGGAGTCAGGTCGTGGATATACAAGGGCACGGTTAAGATGAAGCTTGACTAGAATGAAAAACGATCATGACGAAAGATAAGACGATCACGAAGCTATGTGCAGAAAAGCTTCGGCATAACGACAGAAAAGAGGAACCGACTTAAAGATGAAAAGCCAGATTGGACCTTGAAGAATTACTATAAAGTCATTGATAAATGTAAAGGGCATCAATGTAATTTTACACGGGCTGCGTCTCGTGCCTATAAATAGGTGAACAGTACGCTGACTTGGCATACGCTTTTTTACATCACGTATGTACCTTTTCTTTACGCCAATCTGAAGGTACATTTGTAATTCTATTTTATGAATTTAATAATAGAAATATATTAATAATAATATTGATATTATTACTCACGTATTATAGATGGTTGCCCTGTTTTACTATTTGTCAACCTTATGAAGGTCTTTTCTTTTGTAACCTTCGTCCGAGATTCATTATATCCGAAGGGATATACTGTTTTTAAGGATGAAGGAGTTTAACATTTAACACTTTTATGTTGTCTTGTTCTTAATTCAATAGCATTTGAGAACAAGCCCCCAACATTGGCGCCCACCTCCGGTGAACTCACTTCCACTTTTTGAGTTTTGAAAACCTTCGGCAAGCATCACCTTCGTCATGCCGCTGAAAAAAGCTTCAGCGACAGGGGCTGCCACTCTGCAGCCGCTCGACCCCAATCAGGATGTCGTTTCTCTTAGGGAGGCCCGAAGCCAGAAGAGGAAAGCCACCAGTCCAACGCCTCCGGAAGACGACTTGGACCAAGAAATCCAAAAAATGGAGGTGCTCCATCAACAGGTCCAACGGAAGAAGGAGAAGATGGCTCGTCTAGCTGATCTTTAAAGGCAGATAGATGAAGCCTCTGAAGAGCTTCGACACCTCGCTCAAGATGACCAGAATCAAAGGCCCCCGCGCAGAGAGCTTCATCAAGAGGGTTTCTACAACGAGGACGACTGGTATGAAGATTTCCATCATGGAAATTTTGCTTTTGATGATACTTCTCCTCTGTCAACAGAACTGCAGGCTACACCTTGGCCACAGTCTTATAAGCCACCTCAGCTCCCCATGTACGACGGTCATTCAGACCCGAAGCAATTCTTGATGAGCTATGAAGCAACTATATCTTCGTATGGCGGCAACACGGCGGTCATGGCAAAGTCCTTTGTCATGGATGTCAGGAGCGTGGCACAAACCTGGTACTCCTCCCTTAGGCCAGGAACAATCACCTCATGGCAAAAGCTGAAGGATATGTTGATAACCAGCTTCCAAGGCTTTCAGACGAAGCCGGTCACTGCTCAAGCCTTATTCCAGTGCACCCAGGATCACGAAGAATATCTTCAGGCATATGTCCGAAGGTTCCTACGTCTGAGGGCACAGGCACCAACAGTGCCCAATGAAATTGTCATTGAGGCCATGATCAAGGGGCTTCGGCCTGGACCTTCGGCTCAGTACTTGTTGGTGACTTGTTCTCAAATGCTAAGAGTTAAGAACAAGGCAACATAAAAAGTGTTAAGTGTTAAAGCCCTTCGTCCTACTAAACATTATTCCCCATCGGGAAACAATGAGTTTCGGACGAAGGTCACAAGAGACATACCTTCGTAAATATAACAAGTAATGACGAAGGATTCATATAAAGCATGAAATATAAACATTATCATAGAATCATTTCTATTTTATTAACATGGAGAAATAGAAATGATTACAAATTACAAATGTACCTTCGGTCCTGAAAGAAGGTAAAAAGTACAAGCGTGACGCAAAAGCATATGCCCAGTCAGCGTGAACAGTACGGGAGTACTGTTCATCTATTTATAGACGTGAGACGCAGCCCACGTAAAATTACATTCATGTCCATTACATTTGTCAATGACTTATGAAAATCTGTCAAGGTCTACGTAGTCTTTTCATCTCTAAGTCGGTTCCCCCCTCTGCTATCGCGACGAAGCTTCCCTGCGCACAGCTTCGGCTGTGCACCATCCTTCGTAGAGCTTGGTAATCAGCTCGTCCTTCGTCTGGTTCAAGCTTCGTCCTGACCGTGCTTCATGTTCATAATTCTGAGTCCGAAAATACCTATTCACATAATCCACTTGGAAAACATTGTCAAATCATGTTTTTGAGGACCTTCGGAGGACGAAGGCCCCCAACAGTAGCCCCTCGCAATATTAATTTGTTAATAATAAATTCAGATTGCGATATGGACGAAGGCCTTGAGCCGAAGGTCCGAAAAAACACCTTCCATTTGCTAGAATAGCAACATTCACTGACAAGTGGGGTCTTTCAATTTTCAACGCCCTGGGGGTATAAATAAGATCATACCGCAAACTTATTTGGTACGCACACTTGCCATCTGCTTCGGCCCACTAAATTTTTAGCTCTTGTGCACTAAGATTTGCTGGTCTTTTTTATTTTGAAGCTTCGGCCTCGAAAACAGTTTTTTAGCGTTTCCGAAGATGTCTGAAGGTAAGAAGATCCCTGCCGAGACGAAGCTGAGTCTCGACGAAGAGAAGAATTTGGGGTTCCTCATAGCGATGGCGGAGACCAATACGGAGAAAATCACCAAGGAGATTCTTGAAGGTTTGTCCGAAGATACTGGTGACAGCGACAGCTATGATGTAGAAAGTGGTGGAGAAGAGGCCGAAGATCGACCATGGCGGCCAAGTCACACGGTTTTCGGGAAAACCACTATCAAGCAGAGTCATATTGATAATATGAGGGGGCGGTATTTTCGAGATATATCTATTGTGAGGGCTGACGCTGGAGAAAAGACTTCTCCCACCCCAGAAGAAGATGAAGTCGTAATCTTCCGAAGCTTTCTCAAGGCTGGGCTTCGATTCCCCCTAAGCAACTTTGTTGTTGAAGTCCTGAAGACATTTCAAGTCTACATTCATCAAATTACTCCCGAAGCTATCATAAGAATGGGGTTGTTTGTCTGGGCTGCGAGAAGCCAAGGTTTAGAACCAAATGCTAAAAGCTTTTGCAATATTCATGAGTTGTTATATGAGACGAAGCCCTGGGGAAAAGAACAATATCACAACAACTTTGGGTGTTACAGCTTCGGTGCCCGCTCTGGGTCAAGCCGCCCTGTGCCAACCTTTCGGAAGAGGTGGCCCGGAGCCTGGATGACAGAGTGGTTCTATGTAAAGAATGACTTATCAGCGCAAGAAAATGTTAAGAGTATCATTATGCGCCCCATCTGGCAACGCTTCGGACTTCGAAGGCCGAAGGTTGAAATGGACGAAGCAGCCGAGGAATGCCAAAGAGCCTTCGGCGTAATCTGCTCTTTCATTGGGACAAGGGACTTGGTCCAAGAGCACATTGCCTTCAGGGTATGGCCACTTGCAGAAAAGTGGGAAATGCCGAAGGAGACCATTAAAGAGTCCGACGAAGGCGGACTGGTCAGACTGAAATACACATTCAAATATGCAGATAAATTTGTTGAACCTGATGATGACTGATTGAAAAGCATTGAAACATTAAGTGACGAACTGCTCGGGGCATATTCGAAGGCCAAAAATACTGCGTTATCAGCAGCCTTCGGAGGCCGAAAGAAGAAAAGGCTCAACCGGGTATTTGACGCAATTGGGTTTGTCTACCCTGACTATCATTATCCGGTACTGGGTCGCAAAAGAAAAATTACTTCTCCTGCGACAGAAGCTACCCCAAGTGCCACTAGTGAGCCAGCGCCGCAAAGGAAAAAGATGAAGGTGCTCACCCACCGAGCGCGCTTTATTGAGCCGGCCACAGTGCCAAAATTTATTGGTGAAGTCTCTTTGGCCTCTGAAGCTACAGAACCAGCTCCAGTGCCGAAGATAGAAGAGAAAACTGAAGCACCTTCAGCCGAAAAAGCAGAAAAACCGAAGATTGAAGAGCGAAAAATATCGGAAATCTTAAGTCCTTCAGCAACTGTTGAAACAACAAAAAATCAAAAGGGCCCGTCGGTGACCCCGAGAAGAAAAAGAATGGTGAACGTGTTAGATGTTTTGGAGACAATTAAGTCTTCAAGCACAACTCCAAAAGGGACTATTGAAGTTGCTGAAGTGTCTACCGAGGCTGAAGTTGCTGAAGCTTCGAAGCAACAACCTGAAGCTGAAGCTGGGCCTTCAGAGCCCACCAAGGAACAATCTTTGGAGACCGAGAAAATATCAGAACCAGCTTTGGTTAAAGAAATTGACACTGCCGCCCCCGAAGCTCCTTCCAGCGCATGCGATTACATCGTGCGACATGCTTCGGGGAAGAAATTATCCGAAGAGGAAACTTACGAAGCTAACTACTATGCCAGAGAGCTAAAATATCCGAAAGGGGCAGTAGTGTTTAACGGGACTAATGAAGATGACTTCCTGTACTGCCTTCCTGATAATAAAGAACTATCTGTCTGCCGAGAGATGGCTAGAAGTATGGGATTCCCGAAGCTTGAAGCTGGATTATGCGCTATGACGAAGGAAGATCTCGCGGATAGTCTTGCATATAATAGCCTAAAGGTATGGGAATTAGTCGTTTGAAAAAATTTTACAATACGTAATTCATTCCTTTATCCTTATATGGATTCTTTTTTGCATAGGGTTTGATCCTGAGCAACGCACTAAGAGCACAAAAGAGTGCCGAAGATGAAAGCTATGAAATTGCGTTCAACAACCTTCGATCAGAAGTTATTAAACTGAGAAACGAAGCTCTGGAGAAGGATAAAATTCTGCTTACACTGGTAGATAAGGTAAAGAAGGACGAAGCTGCTTCAAAAGCCCAGGCGGAAGCCCAAAAACGTGAAATTAAAGATCTTCAGAAACAACTAGCTAGAGCTAAAGAGGAACGTGTGCTTGAGGAAACAAAACGAGAACTTAGTGATCATATGGTCAATAATTTAGAGTTAAGTGTTAAAGAGCTTCGTGCATCTCAGAGGAAATGCTATGTTAAATCTGTAGAATGCGTCAAAAAGATAAAATCCAGCTTCGCCAGCGTTGGCGCCTTTTCTAGTGAAGAGGACTTTTCAAGAGGCAATCCCGAAGGTCCACTGGACTGGATTAGTCACGAAACCGAAGCCTTCGAGGAAATCCTGAGCAGCCGCGGCGACATTTGCGCTTTTTCAGGTGCCAGAGGAGTTGCTGCTGTTTTGGAGAAAAAAGGTTGTGAACATATAAAATCCTTAGCTCAGCCCGAAGCTGCCCTGTCCTCTGAAGACATCAAAGATCCCTCGACCGAAGCAAGCATGGTTGGCGGTAAATTCTTCACTGATATCTGGGACAATGGCGGCCGAGAAATGGCGCAAGAAATAATTCAAAGAAGTGAAAAAGGCATCCATGATGCTAGGAAAGTGGCAGAAGCTGCCGAAAGAAGTACAGAGCCCGAAAGGCAATTAGGTATTAATTAGTCGTTCTTATTGTGCTGTAATTTTTATTTCAAACTTTGCTCGCGATTTGTAATAGTAATGAAGAAATGTTCTCTTCCCTCAGAAGCTGCTGGATCGACTGCCGACCCTCACATAAAAGGAGATGACAAGATTAAACGAATGGCCGAAGCTATCATGGATAAAGTTGTTGATCAACTTCTAAATGAGGCCGCCGAAGCAGTGCTAAGAGAAGACTAAGTGTTATTAGAAAAAACATTGGAAGTGTGATCTCTGTAATATTTTGTACATTTGAATGTAATATACAAGTCTCTTTTCATTATTCAATTCTTTACGATGCATGAAACTGTACATACATACCATTTTTGAGCCTTCGGCGAAAAAACACCTTCCCTTCTTTTCATGCTTCGTGAAGAAAACATTCTCCGTTAAAACTGTTCTGATAAATCACATCCATGCTTCGTGTAAACATTCTCCGAAGCTATACAATTTTGATATTACTCTGATGAAGCTCATCCATGCTTCGTAAAAACATTCTCCGAAGCTATTTTCCGAAGATTATCATTGTATTCCCTCGTGACTTTACACAATTTGCTCTTTCTCAAAACATCCTTTCGAAGGTTGATACTGTGTCCCCTTCTTTTGCCATATGCAACATGATGTATGATGCTTATGCTATGCAAAATGATGTGATGATGTTATGTTATGCAAATGACGTTTGTTCCGAAGATACACACAAAATATCTTTATAAGCTCTGCATTCCCTTAGGAACGTCTTTGGAGCTTCTTCGCCTTTTACTTAGACGGTATAAGCTCTGCATTCCCTTAGGAACGTCTTTGGAGCTTCTTCGCCTTTTACTTAGACGGTATAAGCTCTGCATTCCCTTAGGAACGTCTTTGGAGCTTCTTCGCCTTTTACTTAGGCGGAATCAGCGTTGACTTTTCGCTGTATGCTCTGCATTCCCTTAGGAACGTCTTTGGAGCAAAAAACTTACACTGCGCTCCCTTTGGAACGGCTTTTTTGTAACTTCAGCAACTTACTCTGCGTTCCTTAGAACGACTTTTTGTTGCTTCAAAGGATTTTTAATAATTCGAAGGCCCTCCTTATTACCGCAAATTTTTAAGCTTCAGCCACTTAAGCCTGTGGAGAAGATAGGTTTTCCTCATAACCAACCACGAAATTACTATATGAAAACTGAAATGTTCTTTATTACACAGAAAATAGAACTTAAACGGAAAAGACTGCTATCAAAGTAGGATATATGTCAATAAATGTGCTTCGACTCTGGCACAGTACTATTGACTGTGCGAGCTTCAGATTGCTCTCTGAGATCCCTTTGGTGCGGAACATATTGGCTCCCTTCTGGCTGTTGGCCTTGTTGCAGCGGAGGTGGGGGCGGGGGCTGTTGCCATGAAGCTTGAGGTTGACTCGCCGAAGCTACGGAAACTGCAGGGTGGTTGCCCACATATTCCGGGATATAAGGCTGATGATACGAAGCAGTATGCATGACCTGCTTCGGCTGTCCCTGTTGCGCTGCAGCTTCTGCTAGCTCCTTTTGTTTCTGGATGGTGACATGGCACATCCTGGTGGTATGGCCCTTGTTCTCACCGCAGAATAAGCAAAATGTCCTCCTTGGTTGATCTCCAAATCTCCCGCCGAAGCCCCTGGCGCCTCTGCCTCTTGGAGCTGGTGGCCGAACGAAAGCTTGCTGTTGCCCCGAAGCCTGTGAGGAGCACTGCGGCCTGTTCTGCTGACTCCCCTTGTCATCATTTTGAGTGGAGTTGTGGATGGACCTGACATGCCTCGGATAGAATCTTCCCCCGAAGCCCCTGGTCATCTCAGAAAATCTGAAGGCCTCCTCCCTTCTTTGGCGAAAGTCATTATCAGCACGAATGTACTCGTCCATCTTTTGGAGCAGCTTCTCCAGAGTCTGAGGAGGCTTCCTAGCAAAGTATTGGGCTGCAGGTCCAGGACGAAGCCCCTTGATCATGGCTTCGATGACAATTTCATTGGGCACCGTTGGTGCCTGCGCCCTCAAACGCAAGAACCTTCTGACATACGCCTGAAGGTATTCTTCATGTTCCTGAGTGCACTGGAACAAGGCTTGGGCAGTGACCGGCTTCATCTGAAATCCTTGAAAGCTGGTTAACAACATATCCTTCAGCTTCTGCCATGAGGTGATAGTTCCTGGTCGAAGGGAGGAATACCAGGTCTGAGCAACACTCCTGACGGCCATAACGAAAGACTTCGCCATGACTGCAGCATTGCCCCCATACGAAGACACTGTTGCTTCGTAGCTCATCAAGAACTGCTTCGGGTCTGAGTGGCCGTCGAACATGGGGAGCTGGGGTGGCTTATAGGACGGAGGCCAAGGTGTAGCCTGCAGCTCAGCGGACAAAGGAGAAGCATCATCGAAAACAAAATTTCCCTGATGGAAATTGTCATACCAGTCATCTTCGTTGACGAAGCCCTCCTGATGAAGGTCTTTCTGCTGGGGCCTTCTGTTTTGCTCATCGTGAGTAAGATGGCGAACTTCCTCAGAAGCTTCGTCTATCTGCCTTTGCAACTCAGCTAGCCGGGCCATCTTCTCCTTCTTCCTCTGCACCTGTTGATGTAGCATCTCCATATCCCTGATTTCTTGGTCTAGCTCTTCCTCCTGAAGCGTCGGGCTGACGGCCTTTCTCTTCTGGCTTCGGGCCTCCCAAAGAGAGACGGTCTCCTGGTTGTGGTCCAGCGGTTGCAGTGCTGCAGCCCCAGCCGCTGAAGAAGGTCTACAGCTTCCGAAGGTGTTCAAAAAACTCGAAGTGGAAGTGAGTTCACCGGAGGTGGGCGCCAATGTTGGTGACTTGTTCTCAAATGCTAAGAGTTAAGAACAAGGCAACATAAAAAGTGTTAAGTGTTAAAGCCCTTCGTCCTACTAAACATTATTCCCCATCGGGAAACAATGAGTTTCGGACGAAGGTCACAAGAGACATACCTTCGTAAATATAACAAGTAATGACGAAGGATTCATATAAAGCATGAAATATAAACATTATCATAGAATCATTTCTATTTTATTAACATGGAGAAATAGAAATGATTACAAATTACAAATGTACCTTCGGTCCTGAAAGAAGGTAAAAAGTACAAGCGTGACGCAAAAGCATATGCCCAGTCAGCGTGAACAGTACGGGAGTACTGTTCATCTATTTATAGACGTGAGACGCAGCCCACGTAAAATTACATTCATGTCCATTACATTTGTCAATGACTTATGAAAATCTGTCAAGGTCTACGTAGTCTTTTCATCTCTAAGTCGGTTCCCCCCTCTGCTATCGCGACGAAGCTTCCCTGCGCACAGCTTCGGCTGTGCACCATCCTTCGTAGAGCTTGGTAATCAGCTCGTCCTTCGTCTGGTTCAAGCTTCGTCCTGACCGTGCTTCATGTTCATAATTCTGAGTCCGAAAATACCTATTCACATAATCCACTTGGAAAACATTGTCAAATCATGTTTTTGAGGACCTTCGGAGGACGAAGGCCCCCAACAGTACTTCACCAGGAAGCCTCCTCAAACTTTGGAGAAGCTGCTCCAGAAGATGGACGAGTATATTCGAGCTGACAATGATTTTCGCCAAAGAAGGGAGGAAGCTCTCAGGTTCTCTGAAATGACCAGGGGCTTCGGAGGAAGGTTTTATCCGAGGCATGTCAGGTCAATTCACAATTCTACTCAAAATGATGACAAAGGGAGTCAGCAGCAAAGGCCACAGTGTTCCTCGCAAGCTTCAGGGCAACAGCAAAGCTCTTTTCGGCCGCCAGCGCCAAGAGGCAGAGGCGCCAGGGGCTTCGGAGGAAGATTTGGAGATCAACCAAGAAAAATTTACTGCTTATTCTGGGTGAAGGCAAGGGCCATACCACCAGAATGTGCCATATTACCATTCAAAAGCAAAAGGAACTAGCAGAGGTTGCAGCGCAACAGAGCCAGCCGAAGCAGGTTATGCATACTGCTTCGTACCATTCGCCTTACATTCCAGAATATGTAGGCAATCACCCTGCAGCCTCTGTTGCTTCGGCAAGCCAACCCCAAGCTTCCTGGCAACAGCTTCCACCACCACCACCAATACAACGACCTCCACAGCCAGAAGGGAGCCAGCACTCTCACCCCCAGAGGGACTTCAGAGAAGAATCCGAAGCTCGCACAGTCAATAGCACTGTGCCAGAATCGAAGCACATTTACTGACAAAATATCCTATCTCGACACCACCTTTTTGCACTTTCGCGTTCAGCTTTACTTTCTTCGTAGTAGAGAACAATTATGGGAAGTTTAAGTGTTTTTTGTCATTTTCAAATTCTTGTAACAGTTTAGCTTATTATCATAATGAAAATATGTCTTCTCCATGGGCTTGAGTTGCCGAAGCATAAGAATCTATGGTGGCACGGAGAACCTTCGAATTATCAAAAAATTGTTCTAAGGAACGCAGTGCAATTTCTTCAAAGTAGTAAAAAAGTCGTTCCTAAGGGAGCGCAGTGTAAGTTTTCTGCTCAAAAGTCGTTCCGAAGGGAATGCAGAGCTTACAGCGAAAAATAAATGCTGATTCCGCTGAAAGTAAAAGGCGAAGAAGCTCCTAAGGGAGGCTTACAGCGAAAAATAAACGCTGATTCTGCTGAAAGTAAAAGGCGGAGAAGCTCCTAAGGGAGGCTTACAGCGAAAAGTCAGC
Source organism: Zea luxurians (assembly GCA_029449295.1). NCBI lineage: Eukaryota > Viridiplantae > Streptophyta > Magnoliopsida > Poales > Poaceae > Zea > Zea luxurians. The sequence continues at coordinate 166,518,827 of JAOPSE010000002.1, forward strand.
GCTGAGATAAAAAGATTATGTGCTCTATTGCAGAGATGTGTGTATCTTCAGCATAAATATCATTTTGCATAGCATAACATCATCCCACCATTTTGCATAACATAAGCATCATTCATCATATTGCATGAAAACGAGAAGGGGACAAAGTATTAATCTTCGAAGAATGTTTCGAAGAATGTATTAAGAAGAAGTATAGCTTCGTCAGAGAGGCAACATAAAACTTTTGTATAGCTTCGAAGATTGTTTGCACGAAGCTTGGATATTCTTCATCAAGAGAAGTATAAAAATTATTATGATACATAAAAGATTTTTCTTCACGAAGCATGAAAAGAAGGGAAGGTGTTTTTTCGCCGAAGGCTCAAAAGTGGTATCTATGTAAAATTTCATGCATCGTAAAGAATTGAGCTGTAAGTAGACTATATATTACATTCAAAGTTGCAAAGTTTTATACATGTCATGTTCCAAGTGTTTTTTACATTAGCACTTAATCTTCCCTAAGAACTGCTTCTGCAGCTTCGTTTAATAGCTGATTGACAACTTTGTCCATAATGGCTTCGGCCATTCGTCTAATTTCGTCGTCCCCCTTCGGGGGGGGTCTGGAGCTGCCCCAGCAGATTCTGAGGGAGGAGAGGATACGACTATATTACTATTACAGAATCGCGAGCAAAGTTTAAAATCAAAAATCACAACAGAATAAAAACCACTAACTAATACCTATTTGCCCTTCGGGCCCTGTGCCTTCTTCAGCAGCCTCCGCTACCTTTCTAGCATCATGGATGCCTTTTTCGCTTCTCTGAATAATTTCTTGAGCCATTTCTCGGCTGCCATTGTCCCAAATGTCTGTGAAAAATTTTCCACCGACCTAGCTTGCTTCGGCTGAAGGGTCTTTGATATCTTCAGAGGATAAAGCAGTTCCAGACTGTGCTAAAGATTTCACATGTTTGCATCCTTTCTTTTCCAAAATAGTAACAATTCCTCTGGCGCCTGAAAAAGCACAAATGTCCCCACGACTATTCAAGATTTCCTCGAAGGCCTCAGCTTCGCGACTGATCCATTCAATCGGGCCTTCTGGATTCCCCCTTGTGAAATTTTCTTCACTAGAAAATGCGCCGACGCTGGCGAAGCTGGATTTTATCTTTTTAACACACTCTATGGATTTATCATAACACCTTTTCTTCGAAGCACGAAGCTCTTCGACATTTACTTCCAAATGATTTGTCCATTGATCACTTAATTCTCGTTTTGTTTCTTCAAGAATGTGTTCTTCTTTAGCTCGGGCTAGTTGTTTCCGAAGATCTTCGATTTCGCGCTTCTGAGCTTCGGCTTGAGTTTTAGAGTTAGCTTCGTCTTCCTTCATTTTTTCCACCAACGTAAGCAGAATTTTGTCCTTCTCCAAGGCTTCGTTTCTTAGCCTGATAACCTCTGTTCGAAGGTTGTTAAGAGCAATGGTGCAGCTCTCATCTTCGGCATTCTTCTGTGCCCTTAAGGCATTGCTGAGTATTAAGCCCTATTCAAAAGAATGAATGAGTTAACATAAGAACAAAAGACTAATTCAAAATTCATAAACTTCAAAATTCACAATTTTTTGTACCTTCAGACTATTGTATGCCAGGCTATACGCAAGATCGTCCTTCGTCATGGCGCAAAGGCCTGCTTCGAGTTTCGGGAACCCCATGCTTCTAGCCATCTCTCGGCACACGGATAATTCTTTATTGTCTGGGAGACAGTATAGGAAATCATCTTCGTTTGTCCCATTGAACACTACGGCCCCCCTCGGATACTTCAGTTCTCGGGCATAGTGATTGGCTTCAAAAATCTCTTCTTCAGATAGTTTCTTCCCCGAAGCATGTCGCACAATATAATCACGAATTTTGGAAGATGCTTCGGGGGTGGCAGTGTCGATTTCCTCAATCAAAATCGGCTCTGTTGTTTTTGTTTTTCAGCTTCTAGACTTGCCTCTGACATTTTTGTTTCTTCGGCTTCCAAAGGTTGTATCTTGGTGGGCTCTGAAGGCCCAGCTTCAGTTTTAAATTGTTGCTTCGAAGTTTCAGCAACAAAGGCTTCAGTAGGCACTTCAGAAGTTTCAACAGTTTTCTTTGGAGTTATGCTTGAAGATTTAATTGTCTCCAAAACATCTAGCACATTAACCATCCTTTTTCTTTTCGGGGTCGCTGCTGGCCCCTTTTGGTTTTTAGCTGCCTCAACTTTTGATGAACTTAAATGTCCAATGTTTTTCCTTCTTCAGTTCTCGGTTCTTCCGTTTTCTCTATTGCTGGTGCTTCGGCCATTTCTTCGAATTTTGGCACTAGAGTTGGTTCTCTGGCTTCGGTGGCCGAAGAAGCTTCACCAATAAACTCAGGCACTGTGGCCGGCTCAATACAGCGTGGAGGGTGTGTGAGCACTTTTACCTTCTTCCTCTTCGGCGCTGGCTCCCTAGGAGCAGCCGAAGCAATTTCCTTTACAGGAGAAGTATTTTTCCTTTTTTGGCCTCGCATTGGATAATAATAGTCGGGGTAGATAAACCCAATTGCATCAAATACTCGGTTCAGTCTCTTCTTCTTTTGGCCTCCGAAAGCCGCTGATAATGCGGTATTTTCGGCCTTTGAGTATGCCCCAAGTAATTCATCACTTACATTCTCAATGCTTTTTAGCCAATCATCATCTGGTTCAACGAACTTATCTCCATACTTGAATGTATATTTCAACCTGATTAGCCCACCCTCGTCAGTTTCTTTAACGGTCTCCTTCGGCATTTCCCAGTTATCTGCAAGTGGCCACACTCTGAAGGCAATGTGCTCTTGCATTAAATCCCTGGTCCCAATAAAAGAGCAGACTACGCCGAAGGCTCTCTGACATTCTTCAGCTGCTTCGTCCATTTCTACCTTTGGTTTCCGGAGTCCGAAGCGCTGCCAGATAGGGCGCATGATGATATCTTTAATATCTTCTTGAACCTTCAAATCGTTCTTCAAATAGAACCATTCCTTCATCCATTCCCCGGGCCATCTCTTCCGAAAAGTTGGCACGGGACAGCTTGACCCAGAGCGGGCACCGAAGCTATAGCAGCCAAAATTATTATGATATTGCTCCTTACCCCAGGGCTTCGTCTCGTACACTAACTCGTGTATATTGCAAAAGCTTTTTGCACTTGGCTCCAGGCCCTGGCTCTTCACGGCCCAGACGAAGACTCCCAGTCTTATCACTGCTTCAGGAGTAAGTTGATGAAGGTAAACCTGATATATTTTCAGAACTTCTACCACAAATCTGCTTAGAGGGAATCGTAGCCCAGCTTTTAAAAGCTTCGGAAGATCACGACTTCATTATCTTCGGGAGTCGGCGTAGTTTTCTCTCCGTCATCTGCCCTCACGATGGATATATCTCGGAAATATCTCACCCTCATATTTTCAAGGTGACTCTGCTTTATAGTTGATTTTCCGAAATTTGAGTGACTGGGCCGCCACGGACGATCTTCGGAATCCTCCCCACCACTATCCACATCATAACTATCACTGTCGCTAGTATCTTCAGATAGACCCTCCAAAGTCTCCTTGACAATCTTCTCCGTATTGGTCTTCGACATTGATTCAAGAAAACCCAGGTGCATTTCCTCAGAAAGACTTAGCTTCGAAGCACCAGCAACTTTCTTGTCCTCAGACATCTTCGCGAATGCTGGCAAACCAGACTTGAAACCGAAGCTTAAAAATTTAAAACTGAGCAAATGCTGTCGCGCGCAGGCTGAAAAGCTGGGTGAGTAAAAAGCAGATGGCAAAAGAGTGTGCCAAATAAACTCGTGGTGAGCTCGTATTTATACACCCAGTGTGTCGAAAGCTGGAGGGCCCCGCTTGTCAATGACTGTTGCTATTCTAGCAAAAGGAAGGTGTTTTTTCGGACCTTCGGCTTAAAGCCTTCGTCCATGTCGCAATATGAATTTATCATTACAGTAAATTAATATTGCGAGGGGCTACTGTTGGGGGCCTTCGGCTCCTGAAGGTCCTCAAAAACTTAGTTTGACAATGTTTTCCAAGTGTAATATGTGAACAGGCACCTTCGGAGTCAGGTCGTGGATATACAAGGGCACGGTTAAGACGAAGCTTGACTGGAATGAAAAACGATCATGACGAAGGATAAGACGATCACGAAGCTATGTGCAGAAAAGCTTCGGCATAACGACAGAAAAGAGGAACCGACTTAAAGATGAAAAGCCAGATTGGACCTTGAAGAATTACTATAAAGTCATTGATAAATGTAAAGGGCATCAATGTAATTTTACACGGGCTGCGTCCCGTGCCTATAAATAGGTGAACAGTACTCTCGTACTGTTCACGCTAACTTGGCATACGCTTTTTACATCACATCTGTACCTTTTCTTTATGCCAATCTGAAGGTACATTTGTAATTCTATTTTATGAATTTAATAATAGAAATATATTAATAATAATATTGATATTATTACTCGCGTATTATAGATTGTTGCCCTGTTTTACTATTTGTCAACCTTATGAAGGCCTTTTCTTTTGTAACCTTCGTCCGAGATTCATTATATCCGAAGGGATATACTGTTTTTAAGGACGAAGGAGTTTAACATTTAACACTTTTATGTTGTCTTGTTCTTAATTCAATAGCATTTGAGAACAAGCCCCCAACAGGTATGGAGGAGGATGCGCCTTGCTCGATAATCTTTTTGGAGCCTTTGATCATTAGTTCAAAGCTCACAAATTTACCTATCACTTCCTTGGAAGACATTAGTTTGTTTCTAGAATCACCACGAATTAATTGTACTTGAGTAGGATTAAGAAAAACTAATGATCTTAGAATAACCTTGACCATCTCATGGTCATCCCATTTGGTGCTCCCGAGGTTGCGCACTTGATTCACCAAGGTCTTGAGCCGGTTGTACATCGCTTGTGGCTCCTCCCCTTGGTGAAGCATGAATCGACCGAGCTCCCCCTCGATCGTCTCCCTCTTGGTGATCTTGGTCACCTCATCTCCTTCGTGCGTCGTTTTGAGTACGTCCCAAATCTCTTTGGCGCTCTTCAATCCTTGCACCTTGTTATACTCCTCTCGACTTAGAGAGGCGAGGAGTATAGTGGTGGCTTGGGAGTTGAAGTGCCGGATTTGGGCAACTTCGTTCGAATCGTAGTCCTCATCCCCTACGGATGGTACCTGTACACCAAACTCAACAACGTTCCAAATACTAGTGTGGAGTGAGGTTAGGTGATGCCTCATTTTGTCACTCCACATGTTATAATCTTCACCTTCAAAAACTGGTGGTTTGCCTAATGGAACGGAAAGTAATGGAGTACGTTTAGAAATTCGAGGGTAGCGTAGGGGAATCTTACTAAACTTCTTGCGCTCATGGCGCTTAAAAGTTACGGTTGGCGCGTCGGAGCCGGAGGTGGATGGCGATGAAGAGTCGGTCTCGTAGTAGACCACCTTCCTCATCTTCTTTTTCTTTTCACCACTCCGATGTGACTTGTGTGAAGGGGATTCCTTCTCCTTCCCCTTGTTGCGGGACTCTCCCGATGGAGCCTTCCCGTGGCTTGTAACGGGCTTGTCGCCGGTCACCATCTCCTTCTTGGCGTGATTTCCCGACATCACTTCGAGCGGTTAGGCTCTAATGAAGTATCATGCTCCGATACCAATTGAAAGTCGCCTAGAGGGGGGTGAATAGGGCGAATCTGAAAATTACAAACTTAAGCACAACTACAAGTCGGGGTTAGCGTTAGAAATATAAATGAATCCGAGAGAGAGGGTGAAAACAAATCACAAGCAAACAAAGAGTGAGACACAGTGATTTGTTTTACCGAGGTTCGGTTCTTGCAAACCTACTCCCCGTTGAGGTGGTCACAAAGACCGGGTCTCTTTCAACCATTTCCCTCTCTCAAACGGTCACTTAGACCGAGTGAGCTTCTCTTCTCAATCAAACGGGACACTAAGTCCCCGCAAGGACCACCACACAATTGGTGTCTCTTGCCTCGATTACAATTGAGTTGATCATAAGAAAGAATGAAGAAGAAAAGCAATCTAAGCGCAAGAGCTCAAATGAACACAAGTTACTCTCTCACTAGTCACTTTTGATTGGAATGTTCTTTGGACTTGGGAGAGGATTTGATCTCTTTGGTGTGTCTTGTATTGAATGCTATAGCTCTTGTAAGGTGTAGGAAGTCTGAAAACTTGGATGAAATGAATGTGGGGTGGTTGGGGGTATTTATAGCCCCAACCACCAAAAGTGGCCGTTGGGAGGCTGTCTGTCGCATGGCGCACCGGACAGTCCGGTGCACCACCGGACATTGTCCGGTGCGCCAGCCACGTCACCCGACCGTTAGGGTTCGACCGTTGGAGCTTCTGTCTTCTGGGTCACCGGACAGTCCGGTGCGCCTTCTGGCGCTGCTCTGACTCTGGCGCGCACTGTAGCGCATTGAATGCGTTCTGCAGACGACCGTTGGCGCGAAGTAGCCGTTGCTCCACTGGCACACCGGACAGTCCGGTGGTGCACCAGACAGTCTGGTGAATTATAGCGGAGTGGCTCCCAGAATTCCCGAGACTAGCAAGTATGGAGTTGGATTCCCTGGTGCACCGGACACTGTCCGGTGCGCCAGACCAGGGCTGTATTCGGTTAAACTTTGCTCCCTTTGTTTGAACCCTTTCTTTTGACTTGTATTGGTTTGTTGTGAACCTTTGGCACCTATAGAACATATTTTCTAGAGCAAACTAGTTAGTCCAAAAATTTGTGTTGGGCAATTCAACCACAAAAATTCTTATTGGAAAAGGTTTGACCCTATTTCCCTTTCACTTGTACCACATATAAATATTGAAGTGCAAGTATAAACAACAAATAAGACAGAGAAACAGCACACAACACAGAGCAGAGCACATAGACACAGGGATTTATCCCGAGGTTCGGCCAAGCCTGAAATGCTTGCCTAGTCCTCGTTGGAGTTAGCCACACCTTGGCTTGGAGTCTATTTCAACTCCTTCCTCCGTTTGCTCAGATCTGTCAGTGCGACAGATAGAGCCTTCCACTATGTTGATATCAGTTACAACGATGTCGTGGATGCTTACAATCTTCTCGACAGCACTCCGGCAGAGTAACAATGCGCTCAAGATATTGCTCTAGCTCTCAGCAGCACTTCCCCTCTCTCTAAAGGCTTATAACTTCGCCTCTATACAAACTAGAGAGATACACAAGAGAGGGAGAGAGAGAATTGATCCAAATGATGTATGCACTTGTTGGCTGCACTTGTGTACATATTGGAGGCGCATAGGGGTCCCTTTTATAGTCTCAAGGGGCCTAGGAGCCGTTGGAATTCCATTTGGAAAGCTATCCTTGCCTTCTGTCGGGTGGCGCACCAGACAGTCCGGTGCACCACCGGACATGAACAGTAGCTTGTCCGGTGCCCGATCTCCTTCCTTTTCTAGCGAAGCCGACCATTGCGCCCTCGGTCCTCTTGGCGCACCGGACACTATCTGGTGCGCCAACTGACCGTTGGCTCAGGCCACGCGTCGCCCACTGATTGCGCTGCCGACCGTTGGCACGGGCGCTGTTGGTTCACCGGACAGTCCGGTGCACACCGGATAGTCCAGTGGATTTTAGCCACAGCACCCCCGTCGATTCCCGAGAGCGGCTAGTTCGCCAGCCGAGCAGCTGGGGCACCGGACACTGTCCGATGCACACCGGACAGTCCGGTGCACCCGCAGCAGGTACCCCACTAGTCTTTCAGCTGGACTTCCTTTGCTCTTTTGGATTTGACTCAAATTGGTCCCTGACACTTAGAGAAATATGTTAGCTCCAAAAACAATTCACTAGGGCCAGAGACATACCTTAATTCTTAGACTTGCATATCTTAAACACTTAGCACATATTACAATGACATGTGTTTGACATATAAGCTATCAAGTCAACTTGACTTGATCTATATTAACATATCTGAGCTCCAACCCCCTGCAAAGGTCACATAGAATATATCCAAACATAGGAACAACCCAAACTGAAGATAAAGATGAACTTAGCTCTTTTGGGCTGCTTCCAGTTCTGGCTTTGACACTGCTCCTCCTTCTAGTGACCTTGTTCACTTCTTGAGCTTGATCTTGAGCCTTATGACTTATACCACATAATTATAGATGTTTCCTCATTGGTTGTAAGTCATGTCCTTATGTAGTGATCCTTGATGCACTATAACTTTTCTTAACTCGATCAACCTTGACTTTGCAAGTCTTTTTCTTCACCCCTGGCTTTGGGTTTCTGGTCTCCTTGACCTTCTACCGTGCACTCGGTACCTCGAAGCTCTACTTGCCTCCATCCTTGGCTTGATCGGTTGTCTCTGAGTTACGCACACCGAGTCTCACTTAAGCAATGTTCATCTTACTTGTGATGTCTATTATCTATAGATAATTCAGTCTTTGGACCATCACACTTGTGTTGAACCCTTTTAGCTTTGCATTAAGCACCTGTTCAACACTTAGCACACTTGTTAGTCCTCTAATTGAGTTGTCATCTAAACACCAAAACCCACAAGAGAGCTTTTAACTTGTTTGGATCCTAAAGATTCATTCAATTTATTAAAAATTGATGATGTATGCTCTCTAGCTGTAAAGTTTTACCCTGCAAAATTTTTAGTGCAAGAAATAAGCACCCGACTGATTTGGTGACTAAGGAAATGGAGGGAATCCATGAGGAGGAATCTCATGGATCCCCTTTATTTCTATGATCATCAAATTAACCTTGAGGATCTAGTTACGATATTATGCACTTCATGTGCCTACAAATTCTATTATTTTAGAATTCGACAATTATTGATGATCTTTTGTCACCGACTAACCCAAACTAGAAAATTAGATGAATATAAATTGTCTGACCTCTTTATATTTTATTCCTATCTCCGCACCTATGTACGTGACAATCAAAGTGACAAAAAATAAAACATCTGTCGTTTTTCGTTAGCAAATATATCATGGACACTGTCAAACTGGAATCTCGAGATTAATCATAATGATGACAAATAATTAAAATATTCTCTCTATGACACGTGAGCGCAGACCACGACTGAGGGGTGTTTGGTTTCCATCACTTTTAGTGCCTAAAATACCAAACATGGTGACTAAAATATGTCTTTTAGGACTAGTTTTGGAACCCTATTTTTTCAAGGAATTTTCATTTTTACAAGAAAAATTAGTATATTTTCCTTTGGGTAAATAGAAATCTCTTGAGAAAATAGTGTTTCCAAACTATCCCTTAAGTACTCGTTTTGTTCTTTAATCCAGTGACTAAAGTTTAGTTAGAGAATTAAAGTTTAGTCCCTATCCTATTTGGTTCTAGATACTAAAAATATCCAAAACACATCAAATAAATCATAAGAGGACTAAAATACCCCTTAGTTTTCTCCTGCCATTAGTGCAATTGAAATAATAAAGGGGCAAAACTTTAATTAATATGGTTTAGTCTCTTTTAGTCATCTTTTGAGGGAGTAGAGACAAATAGTTTAGTTCTTGTTTTAGTCACTCAAAATAGATGAACTAATCTTTAGTCACTCAAACCAAACGAAGCCTAAATATGATTTAGGCCCCATTTGATTACATGGATTAACCTTTAGTCCCTAGTTTTTTAGTCTTGTTTAGTCTCTTTTTTGCTAAACGGAAGGACTAAAGTATAGACTAATTGTCTTTAGTATCTAGTCCCTCACATGGATGCTAAAAGGGACTAGAGTGTATCATTTACTCCAATTACTATTGCATATAGAATCTGCATTGTACATAGGCAATAATGAGATGGGCATTTTAGTGTTTGTGTACTTCGTTGAATGTGTTTAGAATCTATTTAGTCTCTGAAACCAAACAGAGTAAGGACTAAAGTTTAGTTTCTAGACTAAACTTTAGTCATAGGACTAATGAAACCAAACGAGGCTTTATAGGGTGTGTGTTTGGTTAGACGTACAAGGAGGTATGGAAGGGACACCCATATTTTCTATAGTGTTTGGATGAGAATCACACGAGGGCGAGGTGAACACCAGAGCAACTTTGGTGGCGACGTGATCTAAAAATTGAGGGAACGGTGTCGCCTCCGCCTCATCCTACTTTAACCTCAAATTAAACACATTCATAGAGAATTAAAGACTAAAATTTAGTCACAAGTTTAGGAGGGTGACTAAAACAACCAAACAGCCCCGAAAGAGTCTGACTATCTTCTCGGCATAGTGTGACCTGGCCTGTAGGGTTGAAAACAGACGGGTAAAATCCCGTCCTGACCCGTAACGTTTTCTACATTTGATCTGACTGTTTCCATATTTACGAAAAAATATGGAAACAGGATGGAAACGGGAGAGGGTTTATTCTGTCCATTTTTACGGGATCCCGTTTGTATCCAGGTTGAACCTGTATTTATTTTGTATTTGATAAATATAGACGAGCCTAATATGCATTAGTATATAAACTAAAGTCTTGTGTCTTTAGGTGACAAATTATAGCACAAGTGGCCATTGTGCTTTTTAATAACAAGTTGGTTAAAGTCTTAAACAACATCGGATGTAGTTAAATGTACACTATTATCAACCTAACTACAATAGAATATTGTCTCTTTATATCTATTTATTTTATATTATTGTCATATCAATCAATCATTAGTCAAACATCAATACTATTTTTATTTATATTAAATTATAAATTTCATTTAGTATTTCTATTTCTGTTTTTGCAATTTTATTTATTCCGCTTCAATTTCCATTTTCGACTATTCCGTACCCTTCCGTACTCGATTTCATTTTAGATGATAAAATATGGATACATAAACGGGAGAGATTTTCCGTCCGTTTTGATCCTGCAAAGATCTGAGGCCGTCGTCCTTTTCCGGCGTGGTGTGGCCTGGCCACTGGCCACCCGTGCCCTATCCTCTTCCGCACGGCGTCCTATATATAAGGAAAGGAAAAAATCTGCCACTCCACACGCGTTCCTCTCTCGCCGTCGCCAACCATCGCCGCCTCGCGTCCGGACCCGCCGTTCCTCCGAGGTGAGAAACCTTGCGCATTTCATCTGATGACGATCCAGTTCGCGCCATGTAGGCCGTTGTCCTCGATCGGCTTTCGGTTTTCAGTGTTGCCTGCTACACAAAGTCACAAACCCCTGACACCAACGCGCACACGCATCCCGCCGCCTCCCGCCCGCACGAGCACCGACCGGCTACGCAGCACGGAGGACGGGAGGTGCGCCGTCGCTCGCCGGCGATGATCCTCCACTCCTGACACGCCCGCGATTAGGTTCCGTCCTCTGCCGCCGCGCAAACGACGTCTGCCGTCGACCGCGGTCGTTCCCACGCCCGCGACACGAGTCAGCAGCGAACTCAACGGGAATCCGGCGACCCCCAGTGGGTTTACCCCCTTTCCTATTCTCGATCTACTATGTTCGTTCAGTTATAACAAAATTATGTGTACAATTTCATCGCAAATGTCTTGTCCCTTTTAAGCCACTCGGATGAATTAATCCCTTCTATACTACTGGCTATAGCATAGAAAGGGAAGAAATTGCATCTGAATAGCGTTAAAGCGACTAGGACATTTAGGATGATAAATGAGGTAATGTACAAAATTACAGTGACGGAATCGCCACTGTTGCTCCTTTTGCATTGTTCCCCGCTTTCCTTCCTGATCGCGAATATTCGGATATTCCTTCAGGACGGGGCAAGGAAAAATGGCGCTCTTTGCTTCACTGCTATCTCCCATGGCCAATCGGATCTCGGTGTCGTTGGGTTTTCAGTTTTGAAGAGAACATATCTCGTGCACATGAAAGTTTAGTGCACATGATGCACATATTAAGCTTCCATGTGTACTAGATATGTTCTCTTCTTGTAAATGTGAAGAGGCTATTTGAACCTGAGATGCACCAGACCCTACTAGGGCTGGGAAAAAAGCTCGCGGGCTCGCTCCTGCTCGGCTCGAAGAGGCTTGCGAGCCTAAACGAGCCCGAGCCGGCTCGCGAGCCAGGCTAATGACATGATGTTATGTCGTTTCACTATTACATCATTATGTTATTGATTTATTTTCTTATTTTTTATAGACTCAATGATAGATATAGTTTAAAATATGTTGATAGATATTTTGTACATATTTTTTATTATATATAATGAAAATATACGCTTTATACTTTAAATGAGACTTAGTGTGGTGGCTCGTGAACCTGAACAAGTTCAAGCCGAGCCACATTTTCGAGCTCGTAAGGCGACCGAGCCGAGCTCGGCTCATTTCCAGCTCTAGACCCTACCATCGTCAATAACCGATCAAATCGCGGGATACCGAATAACGGAGAATAGAGAAAAGCCCCTCAAAAAGAAAGATAAAGAGAGGGAAAATCGAGAAGTATTATTCCAGCCTATTTCAATGTGTTGCATCACTATTTTGTACCTTGATCAGGAAATGGCTGCACTGCAACCCTCATTTTCACCAGCAATGACTTTGAAGAGTAGCTGCAGCGCCCTGAAGTTCCCAAAAACTGCACTGTTATCTGGTTTTGGTGGCATTCCACGCCTTCAAGATGCGCAAGACAGGAACACTAGCGTCGCTTATTTGATCCCCAAGGCTGCTTCAGTGACTGACCAGTCAATAGCAGAGCCACCAAAAACCAAGCAAAATAGGCACACAGTCGACCCAACAGCTCCAGAATTTCTGCCACTCCCATCTTTTGAAGAATGCTTTCCAAGGAGTACCAAAGAATCAAGGCACGATGCCCTTTCTCGTTTCACCTTATAGCTATTCTTGGACATGCTAACAGTTAAATATATAGCTTATGTTTGTCTGTGGGTTATGCTATTCAGTGAAATCATCCACGAGGAATCTGGTCATGTCCTCAAGGTTCCATTCCGGAGAGTCCATTTGACTGGAGATCAGAAGCACTTTGATACATATGACACAAGTGGTCCTCAAAATATAAGCCCAAGGATTGGTAACTCACTGGCCTTGCTTCATTTTCGTGTCTTCAATTGCTTTGTCATTCTTTTTAGTTGTGTTCACATATCTTCAAATTGGTATACAATATATTATTTTTAAAAATCTCCGGTTGGAGCTGTTTTCATTGTGGGTCTAGCCATTTGGTTTTTATGGTCATGGGGTTTTTTCAAGCACGCACAAATGGGGTGCCAGTTTTTGGTATCAAATTCACATTTTCATCAAAGGATAGAATAAACTCAATTAAGTAGGCATTTCATGTCCGAGAACACATATTAGCGGTATTTATAGGGGAAAATATCCTATACAATCACTTATCCTGGTGCAAGCATGCAATCAAGCGATCTGGTGCATCCGATCTAAATCTAATAGTAACTGTTATTTTATATTTAAACCCTTCCACCTGAAACCTAGTGTCTATTTTATATTTAACCACTTCCATATGAAACCGTTGGATCTAGACTGGATGCTCTGAATAGTTTGATTGCACGCTTGCACCAAAATGAGTGATTGCACAGGATATGTCCTCGTATTTATAGGGGACAAGGTCTTCGTTAATCCTAATACAATGTGTAAAATGCCCCTGATTTTATTACTTCGAGCATTTACAATCTTTTTGGTTCGTGAGGCAACCTAGTCATTACATAATTTATTCTATATTTCTTAAGCGTCTATCTGACTCTGGGAAGAGGATCTTCGGTGAAAAGTCTTCGTAAAGTCCGTATGAATTAATTTCTCTTCACTTGCTTTCGACTTTGCTAATCAGCGAAACAGACCAGCATTCTTCGCATTTCAAATCTCTATCTTCGTCTTCTCGCGAAGTGGAACGGTTGCCTTTGTGTCTTCTCTCTTGTCTTCAACTTCACCATAGTACGAGGTCTCTTTATATGAAGCTATACAAAGACATCCCTATGAAGCAATCATGACAAAAATTAAGATAAGAATCATTAGTTGAGAATTGATAATTAGCTTCGGGGACTATGTTGACCGAGGTTAAAGCCTCAACAAATAGTTGACCTAGTTTTCTGAAAAAGGGTGATAATATGAATTATATATCTCCTGTAAATTGTGATGCACGATTTTCCTTATAAAACTACATGTGATAGTATCAAACAACAAAATAAGCACTGATAAACCAGAATAACCTAGAAGTGTTGACATCATTCTTTGCTGGCTATTTTTCAATTCCTTTGTCTATGCACTATTCTGCTTTATATACCAATATATTTTGAGAAATAAGGGCTCTATCAAGTTTATTCCCGTAAAAGAAGTTCTATTGCTCTACAGCATACAACTTAACACACTATGCAGTTTATAATAAGCATTCAAAATATTTTGCAGGACTCCCAAAGATAAGGAAGGAATGGATTGATAGGAGGGAAAGGCTGGGTAGTCCTCGTTACACACAAATGTATTATGCTAAACAGGGAATTGTAACAGAGGAGATGTTATACTGTGCCAGCCGTGAGAACCTTAGTCCTGAATTTGTTCGGACAGAAGTTGCCCGTGGACGAGCCATAATTCCTTCCAACAAGAGGCACCTGGAATTGGAACCCATGATTGTTGGAAGAAACTTCCTTGTAAAGGTGAATGCGAATATTGGGAATTCAGCTGTTGTGAGCTCCATTGAGGAGGAAGTTCACAAGCTCCAGTGGGCCACGATGTGGGGAGCTGATACTGTCATGGACCTTTCAACAGGGCGACATATCCATGAGACGCGGGAATGGATTATTCGCAACTCTCCGGTTCCTATTGGGACTGTTCCTATTTACCAAGCACTTGAGAAAGTAAATGGTATTGCTGAAAATCTGAGCTGGGAAATTTTTAGGGATACCTTGATCGAACAAGCTGAGCAGGGCGTTGATTACTTCACAATCCATGCTGGTGTCCTGCTTCGTTACATTCCTCTTACAGCAAAGAGAATGACGGGCATAGTTTCACGTGGTGGCTCAATCCATGCAAAATGGTGCTTAACTTATCACAAGGAGAACTTTGCATATGAACATTGGGATGACATTCTTGACATATGCAATCAGTATGATGTGGCATTATCAATTGGTGATGGTTTGAGGCCTGGTTCCATTTATGATGCAAATGATAGTGCACAGTTTGCAGAACTGCTGACTCAAGGTGAACTAACACGTCGAGCATGGGCGAAAGATGTGCAGGTGACAATAAAATTCCTGTTTTTATTATATATACTTAAATACGAACATGGTTTTAACTTCAAAATGCATAACAGCATAAGGTAAATGATTAATTTAAGATAGTGCATATGCAGAGATGGTCAGAAAAAATATTAAATATTGCAAGTTTGCAACTTATGGGTTTGAAAATACAAGTTTGACTAAACAATGTACGATGGACAAAATTATTCTGTTGCACTATGACCAGATATGATTGCTGGATATACATATTGCATATCAAGCATGAAAGATGAGGTCTAGCTGTGTAGCATCTAATTAGTGATCTACTCTTAGTTTGATAGCAGTATGTTTAAATTATATGTATTGGAAGTACAACAGCTTACCTTTGTTAATAAGCTTGTCTAGGAATTGCCTATTTTTACTTACAGCCTTCACGAGTTTGTCTTGATCAACATATAGATGATGGTCTCTAAATGACACAAGTTTTATGTTTCTTTTTTTGGTATGTAACTCACTTTAGACCAATCTCCCTGATATTTATCGACTTTTAGGTGATGAATGAAGGCCCGGGTCACATCCCAATGCATAAAATTCCTGAAAACATGGAGAAACAGTTGGAGTGGTGTAATGAAGCGCCTTTCTATACATTGGGTCCTTTGACAACTGATATTGCACCTGGTTATGATCACATCACTTCAGCCATTGGTGCTGCCAACATTGGAGCTCTTGGCACTGCACTTCTTTGCTATGTAACACCAAAGGAGCACCTTGGGTTGCCCAATCGTGATGATGTCAAGACTGGTGTAATATCCTACAAAATTTCTGCTCATGCTGCTGATTTGGCGAAGGGTCATCCCTATGCACAAGCTTGGGATGATGCACTTAGCAAGGCAAGGTTTGAGTTTAGATGGCTTGACCAATTTGCTTTATCTCTGGATCCAGTAACTGCTATGGCTTTCCATGATGAAACATTGCCCTCTGAGGGTGCCAAAGTGGCACATTTCTGCTCAATGTGTGGGCCCAAGTTTTGTTCAATGAAAATCACGGAGGATATCAGGAAGTATGCTGATGAAAATGGTTATGGAACAGTAGAGGAAGCTGTGATACAAGGAATGAATGCTATGAGTGCTGAATTTTTGGCTGCAAGGAAAACAATTAGTGGGGAACAACATGGTGAAGCAGGAGGGGAGATCTATGTACCAGAAAGCTATGCAGCTCAGAAATAAGGTCAGTCTGTTATCATGTAGAGTTTGCCTTGCAAGAGCTCATCCATGAAAGTTCTGTTCTGAAGTTGTATGATCTTTTAAGAAGCATGAAGTAATCTATGATATAGTCATGCGATAATATTTAAAACAGTTCAACAAATTTCACATATAAGAGAGTATATAAATGAGCTTTAGCAGACTTGATACATCAGTACACAGTAATAATACATGCTAATCAGTTAGCATGGACACAGCATTTTTTTTCTGAGTTTGCAGAATTGATGAGTGCTTCGGAAATTAGTTCTCTTGGATAAATAGCCATGTCCCTCATATGTCATATCTTATATGTGAAATGTTTCAAAAAAAAGTATGTGATCATAAATTTTCAGCCATGTATGTTTTTGTGCTTCTATTTTTGTATTGTTAATTATTGGATATAAATCTCATGCAGAACGCAGTGCTATCACCCTAAAGAAGTATTTGTATTATTTAATTTTTAGTGATAGCATTTTATGTTCTCTGCTTAAACTCTTATCTGTATCTTTGTGGAACTTCATCAAACTATTATTTTTTAGGCTTTGCGTTCTTCGTAGTTTTGAATATAGAAGCTCTTTTACTTAGTGCAAAATTCCTGTAGGTTTCCTCGGAGCCATCCATTCCAAATGAGGCAGATGTGCTGGCTAGTGGCTAAGGCATCAGCAGCTGTTCTACCATCTTATCTAATGAGATGGTAAGCAGTATGTGAATAAAGCTGGTGTTGCTTACCTTCAGTTTGTGAATGCCATTATGTATTGTAATAAAAAAAACTCTGTATTGTACTCCCTAGCATTATCATTATGCTTTTGTCTTCTTTGTATCACAATGGGATTGTTAGTGATGAAAATTGCACCAGGGGTGCCTGTGTTCTCAACAGTCTGAGAGCCTCTTAGCCTGGACTGTTGTGAGATGGGCTGAGAAAGTCCCTTTGAACCTGAACAGGATAATGCCTGCGAAGGGAGTGTGCAATTCTATTTTCCTGTTTTCCAGGAACCTATCAACCTTTTGGTGGAAATTGAGGTATTGTCCATGATTGCATGGAGCTCAGCAACAAGGTACCTGTTCTCTACTTGTTTGCATTTCTCAAGGGGAAGATTCTTAACAGGTATCAGCTTCGTCATGACATCTAACAATTTTATTTATAATGTTCAAGTTATTTAGTTAAATCTACACGACCATGAAATTTGTCAAAGCATTTCCTAGTCCTATATTATCTACTTTTACTTCTACGTCTATCTGTTCTTTGATTGTGCGCTCCATCTATTCTTTGATGAAGCTTGCGAGTTCTACTTTCTAGACCTACTGAGATAGGACCTTTTGGCACGGTACAATATCAATACTGTTTTGGTGAAGGGAGTATATTTACAGTAGTACAAAAGGAGATGGCTAAAACTGCTACAATTTTTTTAGATGGACGATGTTTGTCAATTGAGGGTGGGAAGTACCAACCAGATTGCATTTGACTTCATCCGGCCATCATATGTTCTCGTCTATTAATAAATAACCAAAGAAGTGGTTCTTGGCAACTACCTTTTCCCGTTCTTGTGTTTTTTTTTTCAAATAGGCGTGCTTAAATATTTCGATCTTTTAAATTAATATTATAAAATTCTCGTCTGAATATTTTTCAAGACTAGTATTATGCATGATAATTTACATATGCATGTTGTCTTAAAGCAGAAGCAGATTCTCAAGGCACCTGCTAATTCAAAACCAAAAATAGGTTGTAACTTCGAAGTTGCTGCATTGGTGAAGAATAATATATTTTAGTTTTACTCTCAGCTGATTGCTTTTTTGTCATGTTTCACTCCATGCTTCACTCTCGGCTGTATTCTGCATTATACCTTGTTTATATCCAACTGCCATGGCCGATGTGAGATGTTAAATGTGTCGGTGAAGTAAATAATTCTGCTGTGGCTTTTCCGCTTTCTGTGGTTCCAATGGGCTATTCCCATTTGCAAATATTGTGTCCATAAGGCGGATTTGCAAATCCTGCGGAGTTGAGGTGGGCACCTAATTTCTTGACGTTGCTGATTAATTTCTCATGTTATCACAATGTCCCTTATAAGTGCTTCCCGAGCAGAATTGAGATGTTAATTATTATAAACTTCCATTTTGGTTTATCTGAAACCAGGAATTCTATATGAATGTCTACTTGAGTATAGTTTCGTTATTGTTTAAAAGGTGCGTCTGGTTCTGCTACTTATGCTACGAGCTCTGAAAAAAGTTGTTGCTGTTTATAGTGAAAAAAATATCCTATTTAGATAAAGATATTGGATCACAGAATTGAGAATTGAAATCAGCTTTTCTGAATGTTGTTTGGTTGCATGGTTGCATATGGAATTGAGATTTGGAATCAGAGACCCAATTTCTTGGAATTGTACTATAACTAGAAACTCTTCCCCAATATAGAGTGTCATCCCTTTGAATTGTGTGGAATTAGACCACATAATTCAGAAGTCTAATTCAGTGACATCTAAACAATAGAATTGGAATTACATCTCATTTCAATACTATGGTTGATTTGGTATTAAAACTAATACTCCATTTGGATAAAATGGATGTAGAATTGGAGCACAAAATTGGGAATTAGAATTAGCTTTTCTAAATTCTGTTGTTTTGTTGCACATCGAATTGAGATTTAGAATTAGAGGCTCAATTCCCTCGAATTGGACTATAACTAGAACCCCCCTCTCAATATAAAGCCCTACCCCTCAGTATTGCGTGGAATTAGACCACATAATTTCAAACTATATCCAAACAATAGAATTGAAATTATATCTCATTTCAATACTATGTATGATTTGGTAATCAACCCAATTCAATTCTATCCTCTCCAATATTGACATCCAAACGAAGTATAATTTAATTTCATGCATTCCAATATTGATATTCAAATGGAGTATAAAATTTAATTTCATGCATTCCAATATCGATATTTAAATGGATATAGACGGTTTATACTCAATCTAACTATAGTACAATGTTTTTTTAGAATTGACATGATTTTCACCATTACAATATGCCATAAATATAGATAGAAGGAAACGCTCAATATTGATGCAACAAAATAATTGAAAATATAGTAGATAAATAAAGAAGTCTATATTTCATAAAATTTGATAATCACGTAGCTATCATATGTAGATCTCGCACTGGCCAATCTGGTAGCTGTTCTATTCGCAAATGGTGTTCATGGTAATCCCGTCTCCTACTCATCGCTCACTAGTGTCAGTGTACTTGCACTTGATTCTCTAAGCATATGCTCCTCATTTATGTCATGCCTCTTAAATAGTCTTTTAAGTCGCTACCACGAATAAAATTGTGCAAAACAATACAAGTCTCATGCTCGAGTATGAATGTTGAATTTAAGGAGTTCGCTAATGTTAATGCATAATTATTTCGGTGTAAGGATTGCTTCGGGCACTTGGCATACAACAAACATAGTCGCCAACTTTTTGGTGTGACAATATTAGGGCTACCTATCTCGCGACGAATCCATATTTTTATTGGTATTTTATTATCATACCAAGCATGTGAAAGTTGACTATCACTTTGTTCATAAACAGTGTCTCACTAGTTAGATGTGTGGATCATATCATCCAAGATCAAGTGGTTAAAGTCATGACTAAGCCTTTGACTGTTCCACCATTCGGCATAATTTATGGCAATCTGAAATTAATTTTATACTACCTAGATTTTATACCCCATGGCCACTCGCACATGCATGAGGAACTAAAAACTAAAAGGCATTTTAGTTTGTTTTTTTCATTATATGTTCTAATTAAAAGATTTAATTACCAATCTGATTTTATATTTTTGTTTCTGAGAATTTGTGGACAAAACTTAGGCATGTTTAAACGTCAGCTCGGGTTGGCCTATGCCTCTCTGTTTCACGGGTCAGAGCGGGATTTTTTAGGTTGGATTAGGTTTCTTGAATTTAGGTCGGGTTTTTTGAGTTGAGTTGGAGTTTGGGTCAAAAATCATGGCTCATACTTGGCCTATGAATTATTGTGGATGAATTATTGTGGGTCAAAAATATGTTCCGTATCTATCCGTTGGATTGGTCGGATCGGATGGCCTATGATTAGGTCTAACAAAACTAGACCATACATGTTATATATTATTTATTTTTTATTTAATTATAATGACTTACCCAAGTGACTCAAATTGGCGGTGTCAGCTCTCGTTGGAAATATCTACGATGGCTCGTTTTTTTATTAAAACACGTGTTGTTCTAGGGCTGTGGAGGAGCGATAATGAGTTGGCGTCTACGTTGATGGCTTAGGCAGGTGTGATACTTCACGATAAGGGCATCAGGGATGATTTATAGGCAAATAAAGGGCAACTCGTAATGGAAGAAAAATCTAGACCAACGTATTGTAAGCGGCGATGTCGTCATAGTGCAACCGCAATTTTTCGAGATTGGCCACGCAACCTGGATCATGGTGGGGCTGCTCAGGTGGATGCTCAGGTGAATGCATGTGGTTTTGACGGAACATCTCTTTAACCTGTTTGACACAGCTGCTGCTTGTTGAAAAAGCAACTTATCTGATAAGCTGGTAAAAAACAGCTTCTGCTTGTTAGCTGCTTTTAAGCTGTTGCAGAAGCTGTCTGTTTGGCAGAACTTCTGCTTAAATTTTAATGAGTCATTTTATGATATGTAACATGAAACTTCAACCCGACAACTCAGCTTACACAACAAGACTGCTTTATAGTATTAGATGTAAGTGAGGGCTTATCGGAGCGCACAATCGCAAGGAGGTCAGAGGCAAGCTTGATGTTTCTTCACACAAGTTTCTCAACATGGATGATTGTCGGTTGCTTTTGTCGAGGCGCGAATTATTGCGGATAGGCATCATTAACTTGTTGGGGCAAATTTTACTATAATGAATGACAGACGAGATACCATATCAGAGTCATGGTGAAAGGGAAATGTGTCCTTAGGCCATTTCTATAATGTTTTGGTGATTAAGTGCCCAACACGATTGACTAAGTGCTTATATGCTAAATGAAGAGGTAAATAAAAATAAAGGCAAAAGGTATGTTTCTAGACTTGGTAAATGTTTTATGTACTAATATGGTTATCCAAGTGCTAGAAACAGTGACTAAAGGACAAGAGAAGAAAAGGGAGAAGTGTTGGTTGTGTGCAGCCAACACAAGCTCGGTCTGGGTGTACCGGACAGTGTCCGGTGCGCCAGGCTAGTCCACGTAAACTTGCCGCTCTCGGGATTCAACGACGGCGTACGGTTAAAATTCACCGGACCGTCCGGTGGTGTATCGGACTGTCCGGTGAGACATCAGCGGCGAACTCGTCGCTCTCGGGAATGAAGACATGCGACGTGGCTATAATTCACCGGATTGTCCGGTGGTTCACCGGACTGTCCGGTGAGCTAACGGTCGCCAGCGCCAACGGTCGGCCGTGTAATCTTCGCGCGAAGCGTGGCAGCTCCAACGGTCGGTAGGGGCACCGGACTGTCCGGTGTGCACCGGACTGTGTCCGGTGCGCCAACGGGCGCGGAGCTGCAACGGTCGTCTGTGCCCGATTTGGAAGGCAATCGCGCACCGGACAGGCTACAGTAGCTGTCCGGTGGCGTACCAGACTGTCCGGTGCGCCACTCGACAGAAGGCAAGGATGACCTTCTAAGTTGGTCCTCAACGGCTCCTAGCTGTCTTGGGGCTATAAAAGGGACCCCTATGCACATGGAGGAGTAACCTAAGCATTCACTAAGCATCCTAAGACTCCAAGACTCCAACTCCACACATTTGATTCTCTGTGTTAAGTGATTTGAGCTCCATTTGAGTTGCGAACTCTGTGTGTTGTGTTTCGAGCTTAAGTTGTGACTTGTGTGCGTGGTTGTGCTGTGATTTTGAGTCTTGTGTGTGTTGCTCTTCCCAACCTTACTCTGTGCCTCTTTGTGATCAATATTGTAAGGGCGAGAGGCTCCAACTTGTGGAGATTCCTCGCAAACAGGAAGAAAACTATAAGGAAGAAAGCTGTGGTATTCAAGTTGATCATTGGATCACTTGAAAGGGGTTGAGTGCAACCCTTGTCCATTGGGGCGCCACAACGTGGAAGTAAGCAAATGTTACTTAGCCAAAGCACGGGATAAAAATTGTGTGTCTCTTGTGTTGCTTTCTCTGTGATTGTTTTGTTCATAATAACTCACTTCAAAGCTACTTAGTCGCACTAACTCTTTCATAACTAAGTTTTGTGGCTATTTAGTATTTGATTTTACAGGATCACCTATTCACCCCTCCCCCTCTAGGTACTCTTAATTGGTATCAGAGTCTTACTCTTCACTTAAGGGACTAACCGCCCGAAGAGATGTATCCTAAGGGTAAGGGAATGGTGATTAACGACAAGGAGAAGGAGTCCCTCCTCAATGAGCCAAGAGACGACAAGCCTACCGACTCAGGCTCAAGTCACAAGAAGAGGGACGGGAAGAAGAGGTGCATCAAGAGAATCATCTACTACGACAGCGATGCCCCTTCATCTTCACTAAGAGACGACGATGATGACGACTCTTCATCGAAAAAGAAAACGGTTAATCAGAACTACTCTTTTGACTATTCTCGTATGCCATACAATACAAATGCGCATTTACTATCAATTCCTCTTGGAAAACCTCCTCACTTTGACGGAGTAGACTATTCATTTTGGAGTCATAAAATGCGTAGTCATCTATTCTCACTCCATCCTAGTATTTGGGAAATCGTAGAGAATGGGATGCATTTTGACAGCACTGATAACCCTGTATTCATTAATGAACAAATTCATAAGAATGCCCAAGCTACTACTGTCTTGTTAGCTTCGCTTTGCAGGGATGAATACAATAAAGTAAGTGGCTTGGACAACGCCAAGCAAATTTGGGACACCCTCAAGATCTCACATGAGGGAAACGATGCTACAATGATCACCAAAATGGAACTGGTGGAAGGCGAGCTGGGGAGATTCGCCATGATCAGGGGAGAAGAGCCAACACAAACCTACAACAGACTCAAGACCCTGGTCAACAAGATTAGAAGCTATGGAAGCACAAGATGGACGGACCATGACGTTGTCCGACTCATGCTTAGGTCATTTACAGTTATTGACCCTCATCTTGTGAATCTTATATGTGAAAACCCTAGGTACACAAAGATGACGCCTGAGGAGATACTCGGAAAATTCGTGAGCGGGCGTATGATGGTAAAGGAGGCACAATACGTGGATGACGCATTAAACGGTCCACTACCTATCTACGAGCCGCAGCCCGTTGCTCTCAAAGCAACGAGCAGCAAGGAGGCGCTACCTAGCAAGGTGGCATAAGTGGAGGCTGTCAGGCTCAATGAGGATGAAATGGCGCTTATCATCAAGCGCTTCAAGACCGCACTTAAAGGACGTAAGGAGCACCCCAACACGAACAAGACAAAAGGGAAACGCTCCTGCTTTAAATGCGGTAAGACTAGTCATTTCATAGCACAATGTCCCGATAATAATAATGACCAGGCCCAAGAAAAGCATGGGAAAAGAGAGAAAAAGAAGAACTACAGGAAGGCCAAGGGTGAGGCACACATCGTGGAGGAATGGGACTCCGACTGCTCCTCCGACTCTGAGGATGAAGGACTAGCTGCCTCGGCCTTCAACAAATCCTCGCTCTTCCCCAACGAACGCCATACATGTCTTATGGTCAAGGAGAAAAAGGTACGTGTTCGGGACACTCCCAAGTATACTTCTTCTAGTGATGAAGAGTCATCTGATGATGAAGTAGATTATACTGATTTTTTTAAGGGTTTAGATAGAGCTAAAGTAGATAAAATAAATGAGTTAATTGATGCTCTAAATGAAAAAGATAGATTGCTAGAAAGGCAAGAGGACATTTTGTATGAGGAACATGACAAATTTGTTAGTGTTCAAAAATCTCTTGCCTTAGAACTTAAAAGAAATGAAATGATGTCCTCTGAGCTGTCTGCCTGTCAGGAATATGTCTCTAGTCTAAAGAATTTGAATGTTGAATTAAATGCTAAACTAGAGGAAGCTAATGTAACTAAATCATGTATAGAGCATGTTATTATTTGTAATAGATTGAAGGATTTTAATATTAATGCTTGTGATAAACATCTTGCGTCCATTACTAAATTGAACAATAAGGTGGCAAGTCTTAATGCTCAACTTAAGACTTGTAAAATTGATTTTGATAAATTAAAATTTGCTAGGGATGTCTACACCGTTGGTAGACACCCCTCAATCAACGATGAGCTTGGTTTTCAAAAGGAAGCTAAGAACTTAACAAGCCAAAAGGCTCCCATTCTCAACAAGGAGAAAGGGAAGGTACCTATGGCTAGTAGTTCCTAAAAGTGTCATGCCTACATTTATGATAGAAAATTTTCTAGGAATGCTCATTATAATAGGAGTTATGATCATGATGTTTTTAATTCAGATGCTATGTTTGCCTCTAGTTCTACTTTTGTTCATGGTAGAAGTAGGACTAGGAGAAATCATGTTGTGCATCATGTGCCTAGAAAAATGTGCAATGAATCTGCTACTGTTTTCCATGCTTGCAACACTTCTTTTATTCTTTCATGTAAGAATGCAAAAGTAGTGGCTAGGAAATTGGGATCCAAATGCAAGGGAGACAAAACTTGCATATGGGTTCCAAAAACTATTGTGACTAACCTTTTAGGACCCAACAAGAGTTGGGTACCTAAAACCCAAACTTAAATTCCTTGCAGGTTTATGCATCCGGGGGCTCAAGCTGGATCATCGACAGCGGATGCACAAACCATATGACGGGGGAGAAGAAAATGTTCACCTCCTATGTCAAGAACAAGGATTCCTAGGATATGATTATCTTTGGAGATGGGAATCAAGGCAAGGTCAAAGGTTTGGGAAAAATAGCCATCACAAGCGAGCACTCTATTTCAAATGTATTTTTAGTAGAGTCATTAGGATACAATCTCCTGTCTATAAGTCAATTGTGCCACATGGGTTACAATTGTTTGTTTACAAATGTTGATGTATCTGTCTTTAGAAGGATTGATGGTTCATTAGCATTTAAGGGTGTATTAGACGACAAGCTCTATTTAGTTGATTTCTCGAAAGAGAATGCCGATCTAGATGCATGCTTAATAGCTAAGACTAGTATGGGCTGGCTTTGGCATTGCCGTCTAGCACATGTTGGCATGAAGAACCTTCATAAGCTTCTAAAAGGAGATCATGTGTTAGGACTAACCGATGTCTGTTTTGAGAAAGACATACCTTGTGGAGCATGTCAGGCAGGAAAACAGGTGGGAAGCACTCATCACAGCAAGAATGTGATGACAACATCAAGACCACTGGAGCTTATTCACATGGACCTCTTTGGACCCGTTGCGTACCTTAGCATCGGGGGAAGTAAGTATGTTCTTGTTATTGTTTATGATTTTTCACGCTTCACTTGGGTGTTCTTTTTGCAGGACAAATCAGAAACCCAAGGGACCCTAAAGCGCTTTTTAAGGAGGGCTCAAAATGAATTTGAACTCAAGGTGAAAAAGATAAGAAGCGACAACGGGTCTGAGTTCAAGAATCTGCAAGTGGAGGAGTATCTTGAGGAGGAAGGCATCAAGCACGAGTTCGCCGCTCCCTACACACCACAGCAAAACGGTGTGGTAGAGAGGAAGAACAAGACGCTTATCGACATAGCAAGAACGATGCTTGGAGAGTTCAAGACGCCCGAGCGTTTTTTGTCAGAAGCTGTGAACACAGCCTGCCATGCCATAAACCGGCTCTATCTGCATCGCCTTCTCAAGAAGACCTCCTATGAGCTCCTTACCGGTAACAAACCCAACGTTTCTTACTAGAGTATTTGGGAGCAAATGCTACATTCTGGTGAAGAAAGGTAGACATTCTAAGTTTACCCCTAAGGCAGTAGAAGGGTTTTTACTAGGGTATGACTCAAATACAAAGGCGTATAGGGTCTTCAACAAATCTTCGGGATTGGTTGAAGTCTCTAGCGACGTTGTATTTGATGAGACTAATGGCTCTCCAAGAGAGCAAGTTGATCTTGATGATGTAGATGAAGAAGAAATTCCGACAGCCGCAATACGCACGATGGCAATAGGTGATGTGCGACCACAGGAATTACAGGAATAAGATCAACCATCTTCCTCGATAGTGGTGCATCCCCTAACTCAAGATGATGAACAGGTACCTCAAGAAGAAGGCCATGATCAAGGGGGAGCACAAGAAGATCAAGTGATGAAGGAAGAAGCACAACGGGTCCCTCCAACTCAAGTCCGAGCAACGATCCAACGACATCACCCTGTCGACCAGATTCTGGGTGACATCAGCAAGGGAGTAACTACTCACTTAAGATTATTGAGCCTTTTAGGGTAGAAGAGGCCTTGCAGGATCCGGATTGGGTGTTGGCCATGAAGGAAGAGCTCAACAACTTCAAGAGAAATAAAGTTTGGAGCCTGGTGCCACGTCCAAAGCAAAATGTTGTGGGAACCAAGTGGGTGTTCCGCAACAAGCAAGACGAGCACGGGGTGGTGTGAGAGCACCTAGAGGGGGGGTGAATAGGTGATCCTGTGAAACTTGAAAACTTAAGCCACAAAACTTGGTTAATCGTTAGCACAATAATTGCCAAGTGGCTAGAGAGGAATTCTCAACAAAACACAATAACCAACAAGGATCAATCACAGAGATGGCACGGTGGTTATCCCGTGGTTCGGCCAAGACCAACGCTTGCCTACTCCACGTTGTGGCGTCCCAACGGACGAGGGTTGCAATCAACCCCTCTCAAGCGGTCCAAAGACCCACTTGAATACCACGGTGTTTTGCTTGCTTTTTCTCAATCCCGTTTGCGAGGAATCTCCACAATTTGTAGCCTCTCGCCCTTACACTTGAAATTCACAAAGAACATGGAGCAAGGGAGGGATTAGCAACGCACACAAGACACAAGAATCAGAGTGTCAACACGCACACAAATCGCAATAAGAGCTCGCAACACAACTCAATGAGTTCACAACTCCACTAGAGCTCTATATGCTATCACAATGAAAAGAATGCGTGAAATCGATGTCTTGGTGCTTAGGAATGTTGTAGGAATGATTGGTATACTCCTCCATGCGCCTAGAGGTCCCTTTTATAGCCCCAAGGCAGCTAGGAGCCGTTGAGAGCAATCAGGGAAGGCTGATCTTGCCTTCTGTCGACTGGCGCACCGGACAGTCCGGTGCACACCGGACACTGTCCGGTGCACACCGGACACTGTCCGGTGCCCGATTTCTTTCCATAAATGGTGCAGTCGACCGTTGGCAGCCTGAGAGCCGTTGGCGCACCGGACATGTCCGGTGCACACCGGACAGTCCGGTGCCTTCTTCTAGCCGTTGGCTCGGCCACGTGTCCCGCGCAGATCGCGCGGCCGACCGTTGGCCCTGCCGACCGTTGGCTCACCGGACAGTCCGGTGCACACCGGACAGTCCGGTGAATTATAGCCGTACGTCGCCGGCGAATTCCCGAGAGCGGCCACTTCGCTCGAGCCAGCCTGGCGCACCGGACACTGTCCGGTGAGCCACCGGACAGTCCGGTGCACCCAGACTGAGCAGAGTCTTGACTGCTCGAGCCAAGACATTTCCAATTGGATTTTTCCTGTTTCCAGCACTTAGACATAATACATTAGTCCATAAAACAATGTACTAAGTCTGAGAAACATACCTTTATCCCTGATTTGTACTTTGTCCACCTTTTTACACTTAGGCACTTGTGTTGGACACTAAATCACCAAAATACTTAGAAATGGCCCAAGGGCACATTTCCCTTTCAATCTCCCCCTTTTTGGTGATTTATGCCAACACAACATAAAGCAAGTAGAACAAATACAAAATCAATTCAAACAAGAACTCAAATTGTTTTGATTCAAATTTGACATATATGGATCACTCTATACCACCACTTGGTTTGTTTTTTGCAAATCAAACTCAAATTCCTATCTCTAAGTCAAATCCACTTGTAGAGACATAAAGAGAGGTTTTCCAAAGAAATTTGGTCAAGGATTTCAAAAACTCCCCCCTTTTCCCATAATCAACACTTCTCCCCACAAGAGGCCAACATTTGACATAAGAGACAATAAAAGAGTTTTGATAAACCAAAAAGTTCTAATCTACTATTTTCAAAATTTCTCAAGTGGTAGCTGATCCATCTATTGCTTTGGCCTTTATTTTCTCCCCCTTTGGCATCAAGCACCAAAACGGGATCAATCTTGGCCCTTTAACCCCATTGCCTCACCAAAATCTTCAAA
Organism: Zea luxurians; assembly: GCA_029449295.1. Lineage (NCBI taxonomy): Eukaryota > Viridiplantae > Streptophyta > Magnoliopsida > Poales > Poaceae > Zea > Zea luxurians. Next base: position 166,547,395 of record JAOPSE010000002.1, read on the forward strand.
TAAGAACACAAAGGCAATAAGAGTACATGAGATGAACTTGGAATAAGTTACTCTTATCATCGGAGAGCAGTGGAAGTCTTGCATGGTCCAAGTCCACCTTTTCCCTTTCAAATCTCCTTTGAGACTAAAACAAACAAACTCAAGCATATGGTTAGTCTCAAAGGGTCAAGTTGTAGCACAGCTCCCCCTAAATATGTGCATCACTTGCAAAAAGGACTTGTGAGGTCCAGGGAGTGTTTGTACAACTTGAGCACCACAATAAGCAACAAAATGCAGAATGAACATGATCAAAGGCATAAATACATGTATGCTACAATTCAATCCAAGTTCCGCGAATCTAAGATATTGAGCTCACTACGCAGCCTGCAAAAGGTCTTCTCATCTAGAGGCTTGGTAAAGATATCGGCTAGCTGGTTCTCGGTGCTAACATGAAACACTTCGATATCTCCCTTTTGCTGGTGGTCTCTCAAAAAGTGATGCCGGATGTCAATGTGCTTTGTGCGGCTGTGCTCAACAGGATTTTCCGCTATTCGGATAGCACTCTCATTATCACATAGGAGTGGGACTTTGCTCAGATTGTAGCCAAAGTCCCGGAGGGTTTGCCTCATCCAAAGTAGTTGCGCACAACACTGTCCTGCGGCAACGTACTCGGCCTCAGCGGTGGATAGGGCAACGGAAGTTTGTTTCTTAGAGTTCCACGACACCAGGGACCTTCCTAAGAATTGGCACGTCCCCGATGTACTCTTCCTATCGACCTTACATCCAGCATAGTCGGAATCCGAGTACCCAATCAAGTCAAAGTTAGACCCCTTTGGATACCAGAACCCGAAGCAAGGCGTAGCGACTAAATATCTAAGAATTCGCTTCACAGCCACTAAGTGACACTCCTTAGGATCGGATTGAAATCTAGCACACATGCATACGCTAAGCATAATATCCGGTCTACTAGCACACAAATAAAGTAAAGACCCTATCATAGACCGGTATGCTTTTTGATCAACGGACTTACCTCCTTTGTTGAGGTCGGTGTGTCCGTCGGTTCCCATCGGCGTCTTTGCGGGCTTGGCGTCCTTCATCCCAAACCGCTTTAGCAGGTCTTGCGTGTACTTCGTTTGGGAGATGAAGGTGCCGTCCTTGAGTTGCTTCACTTGGAAACTAAGGAAGAAGTTCAACTCGCCCATCATCGACATCTTGAATTTCTGCGTCATCACCCTGCTAAACTCTTCACAAGACTTTTGGTTAGTAGAACCAAATATTATGTCATCAACATAAATTTGGCATACAAAAAGATCACCATTGCAAGTCTTAGTAAAAAGAGTTGGATCAGCTTTCCCAACCTTGAAAGCATTAGCAATTAAAAAGTCTTTAAGGCATTCATACCATGCTCTTGGGGCTTGCTTAAGTCCATAGAGCGCCTTAGAGAGCTTACACACATGGTCGGGGTACCGTTCATCCTCGAAGCCAGGGGGTTGCTCCACATACACCTCCTCCTTAATTGGCCCATTGAGGAAAGCGCTCTTGACATCCATTTGGTACAACCTGAAAGAATGGTGAGCGGCATATGCTAGCAAAATATGAATTGATTCTAGCCTAGCCACAGGAGCAAATGTCTCCTCAAAGTCCAAACCTGCGACTTGGGCATAACCTTTTGCCACAAGTCGAGCCTTGTTCCTCGTCACCACCCCGTGCTCGTCCTGTTTGTTGCGGAACACCCACTTGGTTCCCACAATATTTTGCTTGGGACGAGGCACCAGTGTCCAAACTTCATTGCGCTTGAAGTTGTTGAGTTCCTCCTGCATGGCCAGCACCCAGTTCGGATCTAGCAAGGCCTCTTCTACCCTGAAAGGCTCAATAGAAGAGACAAAAGAGTAATGTTCACAAAAATTAACTAATCTTGAACGAGTAGTTACTCCCTTGCTAATATCACCCAATATCTGGTCGACGGGATGATCCCTTTGGATCGTCGCTCGAACTTGGGTTGGAGGTGCCTGAGGTGCTTCTTCCTCTTCAACTTGAACATCTTGTGCTCCCCCTTGATCATGCGCCTCCACTTGAGGTACATGTTCGTCATCTTGGGTTAGGGGATGCACCATAGTTGAGGAAGACGGTTGATCTTGCTCCAATTGTTCCTGAGGCCGTACATCTCCAATCGCCATGGTGCGAATCGCGGCCGTTGGAACGTCTTCTTCATCTATATCATCAAGATCAACAACTTGTTCTCTTGGAGAGCCGTTAGTCTCATCAAATACAACGTCGCTAGAGACTTCAACCAAACTCGATGATTTGTTGAAGACCCTATACGCCTTTGTATTTGAATCATAACCTAATAAAAACCCTTCTACAGCTTTGGGAGCAAATTTGGAATTCCTACCCTTCTTCACTAGAATGTAGCATTTACTCCCAAATACACGAAAGTACGATACATTGGGTTTGTTACCAGTTAGCAGCTCGTATGAGGTCTTCTTGAGGAGGCGGTGAAGATAGACCCTGTTGATGGCGTGGCAAGCCGTGTTCACAGCTTCCGACCAAAAACACTCGGGGGTCTTGAACTCTCCAAGCATAGTCCTCGCCATATCAATGAGCGTCCTGTTCTTCCTCTCTACCACACCATTTTGCTGAGGTGTGTAGGGAGCGGAGAACTCGTGCTTGATCCCCTCCTCCTCAAGGAACTCCTCCACTTGAAGATTCTTGAATTCGGACCCGTTGTCGCTCCTTATCTTCTTCACCTTGAGCTCAAACTCATTTTGAGCTCTCCTTAGGAAGCGCTTGAGGGTCCCTTGGGTTTCAGACTTATCCTGCAAAAAGAACACCCAAGTGAAGCGGGAAAAGTCATCAACAATAACTAGACCATACTTACTTCCTCCTATGCTCAGATAGGCGACGGGTCCGAAGAGGTCCATATGCAACATCTCCAGAGGTCTTGAAGTGGTCATCACATTCTTGCTGTGATGTGCTCCTCCCACTTGTTTACCTGCTTGACAAGCTGCACAAGGTCTATCTTTTTCGAAATGAACATTGGTTAGACCTATCACGTGTTCTCCCTTTAGAAGCTTGTGGAGGTTCTTCATCCCCACATGTGCTAAGCGGCGATGCCACAACCAGCCCATGCTAGTCTTAGCGATTAAGCATGCATATAGACCGGCCTCCTCTTTTGCAAAATCAACTAAATACAGTTTGTCGTCTAGTACACCCTTAAAAGCTAGTGAACCATCACATCTTCTAAAGATAGACACATCTACATTTGTAAATAGACAATTATATCCCATATTACATAATTGACTGACAGATAGTAAATTATATCCAAGAGACTCAACTAAAAACACATTAGAGATAGAGTGCTCATTGGATATTGCAATCTTGCCTAAACCTTTCACCTTGCCTTGGTTCCCATCACCGAATATGATTGAATCTTGGGAATCCTTATTCTTGACGTAGGAGGTGAACATCTTCTTCTCCCCCGTCATATGGTTTGTGCATCCGCTGTCGATAATCCAGCTTGAGCCCCCGGATGCATAAACCTGCAAGGCAAATTTAGACTTGGGTCTTAGGTACCCAACTCTTGTTGGGTCCTACAAGGTTAGTTACAATTGTCTTAGGGACCCAAATGCAAGTTTTGTCACCCTTGCATTTGACCCCTAACTTCCTAGCCATTACCTTCTTACCCTTTCTACAAATGGCAAATGAAGCATTGCAAGCATGATATATTGTAGATGGTTCATTAACTTTTCTAGGAACATTAACAGCATTTCTCCTAGGTATATTATGAATAACATTTCTCCTACCAATATTTCTATCATGCACATATGAAGAACTAGAAGCAAACATAGCATGAGAATCGAAAGCATTATATGCATTTGAAAGGGAATTAGGCTTACACCTAGTTCCTAAATAATTTTGGTGGTTGAATTGCCCAACACAAATAATTGGACTAACTAGTTTGCTCTAGTGTATAAGTTATACAGGTGCCAAAGGTTCACACTTAGCCAATAAAAAGACCAAGTATAGGGTTCGACAAAAGAGCAAAGGGACAACCGAAGGCACCTCTGGTCTGGCGCAACGGACTGTCCGGTGTGCCACCGGACATGTCCGGTGCACCAGAGGACTCCGACTTCGAACTCGTCACCTTCGGGAATTTCCGGAGACGACTCCGCTATAATTCACTGGACTGTCCGGTGTACACCGGACATGTCCGGTGCTCCAAGAAAGAGCGGCCTCTGGAACTCGCCAGCCTCGGGAATTCACTTCGGCCACTCCGTCATAATTCACCGGACTGTCCGGTGTACACCGGACTGTCCGGTGTAACAGCGGGGCAACGGCTATTTCGGCGCCAACGGCTACCTGCGACGCATTAAATGCGCGCGCTGCGCGCGCAGAGGTCAGGCACGCCCATACTGGCGCACCGGACACTCTACAGTACATGTCCGGTGCGCCACCGGACATCCAGGCGGGCCCAGAAGACAGTGCTCCAACGGTCGACCCCAACGGCTTTTGGTGACGTGGCTGTCGCACCGGACATGTCCGGTGTGCACCGGACTGTCCGGTGCACCATCGAACAGACAGCTCCACCAAACGGCTAGTTTGGTGGTTGGGGCTATAAATACCCCCAACCACCCACCATTCATTGCATTCAAGTTTTCCACTTCCCAACTACTTACAAGAGCTCTAGCATTCAATTCTAGACACACCAAAGAGATCAAATCCTCTCCAAATTCCACACAAGGCCCTAGTGATTAGAGAGAGTGATTTGCTTGTGTTCTTTCGAGCTCTTGCGCTTGGATTGCTTTCTTCTTTCTTGATTCTTTCATTGCGATCAAACTCACTTGTAATTGAGGCAAGAGACACCAAACTTGTGGTGGTCCTTGTGGGAACTTTGTGTTCCAAGTGATTGAGAAGAGAAATCTCACTCGGTCCGAGGGACCGTTTGAGAGAGGGTAAGGGTTGAAAGAGACCCGGCCTTTGTGGCCTCCTCAACGGGGAGTAGGTTTGAGAGAACCGAACCTCGGTAAAACAAATTCGCGTGTCTCACTTCGTTATTCGCTTGCGATTTGTTTTGCACCCTCTCTCGCGGACTCTATTATATTTCTAACGCTAACCCGGCTTGTAGTTGTGATTATTTTGAGAATTTCAGTTTCGCCCTATTCACCCCCCCTCTAGGCGACCTTCAATTGGTATCAAAGCTCGGTGCTTCATTAGAGCCTAACCGCTCGAAGTGATGTCGGGAGATCACACCAAGAGGGAGATGGAGACCGGCGACAAGCCCACTACGAGTTACAGGAGCACTTCATCGGAAGAGTCCCGCACCAAGAGGAAGGAGAAGAAAAAGGACTTCTCCAAACGAAAGGAGAAAAGATCTTCTTCTTCACACCACAAGGAGAAGAAGGAGAAATCTTCTTCCCACAAGTCGTATCGGAAAGGCGACAAGCACAAGAAGATGAGGAAGGTGGTCTACTACGAGACCGACACTTCATCAACATCGACCTCCGACTCCGATGCGCCGTCCGTAACTTCTAAGCGCCAAGAGCGCAAGAAGTTTAGTAAGATCCCCTTACACTATCCTCGTACATCTAGACATACTCCATTACTTTCCGTTCCATTAGGCAAACCGCCAACTTTTGATGGCGAAGACTACGCTAGGTGGAGTGATTTAATGAAATTTCATCTAACCTCACTCCACAAAAGTATATGGAATGTTGTTGAGTTTGGAGCGCAGGTACCATCCGTAGGGGATGAAGACTACGATACGGACGAAGTGGCCCAAATCGAGCACTTCAACTCTCAAGCTACAACCATACTCCTCGCCTCTCTAAGCAAGGAGGAATACAACAAGGTGCAAGGGTTGAAGAATGCAAAGGAGATTTGGGACCTTCTCAAGACCGCGCACGAAGGTGACGAACTCACCAAAATCACCAAGCGGGAAACGATCGAGGGGGAGCTCGGTCGTTTTCGTCTTCGCCAAGGGGAGGAGCCACAAGATATGTACAACCGGCTCAAAACCTTGGTGAACCAAGTGCGCAACCTCGGGAGCAAGAAATGGGATGACCACGAGGTGGTTAAGGTTATTTTAAGATCACTTATTTTCCTTAACCCTACTCAAGTACAATTAATTCGTGGTAATCCAAGATATACACTAATGACTCCCGAGGAAGTAATCGGGAATTTTGTGAGCTTTGAATGTATGATCAAGGGCTCAAAGAAGATCAACGAGCTTGATGAACCCTCCACGTCCGAAGCACAACCGGTGGCATTTAAGGCGACGGAGGAGAAGTACGAGGAGTCTACACCGAGTAGACAACCAATTGACGCCTCCAAGCTCGACAATGAGGAGATGGCTTTAATCATCAAAAGCTTTCGCCAAATCCTCAAGCAACGGAAGGGGAAGGACTACAAATCCCGTTCCAAGAAGGTTTGCTACAAGTGTGGTAAGCTCGGTCACTTCATTGCAAAATGTCTTATATCTAGTGACAGCGACAGGGGCAACGACAAGAAGGGAAAGAGGAGAGAAAAAAGAGGTACTACAAGAAGAAGGGCGGCGATGCCCATGTTTGCCGGGAGTGGGACTCGGACGAGAGCTCCACCGACTCCTCCTCCGACGACGAGGAGGCCGCCAACATCGCCGTCACCAAGGGACTCCTCTTCCCCAACGTCAGCCACAAGTGTCTCATGGCAAAGGACGGCAAAAAGAAGAAGGTTAAATCTAATTCCTCCACTAAATATGAATCCTCTAGTGATGATGCTAGTGATAAGGAAAAAAATTTGCGTACCCTTTTTGCCAACCTTAACATGAAACAAAAAGAAAAATTGAATGAATTAATTAGTGCTATTCATGAAAAGGATGATCTTTTGGATTCCCAAGAGGACTTCCTAATTAAGGAAAACAAGAAACATGTTAAGGTTAAGAATGCTTATGCTCTTGAGTTAGAAAAATGTGAGAAATTATCTAGTGAGCTAAGCACATGCACTACCGGAATCAGCTTCTTTGCCGTGTGTTCTAAGCACACGGCAAAGGCTATTTTACACTCGGCAAAGGCTTTGCCGAGTGTAACACTCGGCAAAGAAAGCTTGGCGAACTGTACATCGGCAACAGCATCTTTGCCGAGTACTTTTTGTCGGGCACTCGGCAAAGAAAAGTCACCGTCACGGCGCCAAGTGACGGTGACGGATCCTTTGCCGAGTGCCTACGGCGACACTCGGCAAAGACTGGTCTAGTGGACCCCACAGCCAGTCCCTGTGCCGAGAGCTCTAGTAGGCACTCGGCAAAGGAGGTTTCTTTGCCGAGTGTCTGGTGCACTGGCACTCGGCAAAGGACCCTCCAGTGGGCCCCTTTGCCAGTATCTTTGCCGAGTGCCTTGGCGAAAGCACTCGGCAAAGATGTCTTTGCCGGTTCCCAGGTTTCCTTCTTTGCCGAGTGCCACTGTCAGCACTCGGCAAAGATGGCTTTACCGGTTCCCAGGTTTCCTTCTTTGCCGAGTGCCATGGTCATAGCACTCGGCAAAGCAACCCTTTGCCGAGTGTTACACTCGGCAAAGTGACCAGGATGTCCCTTTTTTATTTGCTTTTGTTGTTCCATCCAAACAAACAAAAGATATATATCATTCACATCACATTATATATCAAGCACATCACAGAATGAACACATTTATCATCAACACCATATATATCACAAAGTCTCACTAAAGTCTCAGAAAACAGATCACAAGTCTCACTAAAGTCAGGATCATCACAAAACAGATACAAGTCTGCATCATCACTGACATCACCAAGTATCTCACAAGACAAAGTCTAACTAACATCACCAACACTCATAAAGGTAAGTCTGGATCATCACAAAACAGATCATCAACGAGGTGGGCATCTGGACTGGTTCGGCGAAGGGCTGGACGAAGCATGAGGGTTGTTCGACGCCGCCGATTGACCCTGCATAGAGAACAGATTGTATGTGTGAGAACATATGAATATATATCATGCAGTACTAAAATTTTGATACTCACAGGAGTAGTGAACTCTGTAGGGTCAGCTGTAGGGAACAACGGAGGTGGTGGAGCATGACCCTGTGCGGCGCCAAGGCTCTGCATGTACGCGAACATCTCCGCCATCCTCTTCTCCAGCTCCTCACGTTGCCTCCTCTCATCATCTAGCTGAGTCTGTAATATTTCGCCCTAATGTTACGATAATGCAAAGAGAAGATATATAAAAATCAATGAACGATGAATAGATAAGGAATAACCTGGAGTTGCTGGATACGATGCTGTGAGGTGTCCTGCCGAGGTCGTATGGCTGGGCTCGCGCTCGTGCTCCTTGCTCGCACCTGAGAGAGAGTGGGAGTGGAGGACGAGTCGATTGCCCCGTCGGCAATCCAGTACCGCCCATGCCTCTTGCCTCCTCCGACCCTCATGAGGACATCTCCGTCGATGTCCTCGGTCCTCGGATCGTAATCTGGCCCATGGACCTCCTTGGCCATGGCGGTGTACTCACTGAGTCGGCTGTGGATGGCGGGGTTGGTGTACGCCTCGGGCCCGTCATCCGGGTTGTAGGTGACGTCGGACGTCGCCTTCCCCTTGTGGGCCATGGCATATGCCGAGAACGTGGAGCAAGGCGCGCCACCATGTGCTGCCGACTGTGAGAAAACCAACGATATGGTTAGAAATCATGTCTAATCGAAAGTTATATACCTAAATAAAAAAGAGCGCGTACCCATGCTTCCGCGTATTTGCCTAGGCTGCGGCTGCCTTGATGGTGGGAGGGACCTTGCATCAGCAAACGCCGTTCCCGGCTAGCGTTGTGCGCCTCGTCCCACTCAGCCGAGCACCACCTCTGCACCATCTTCTCCCAGCACTCAGGATGCGCGGCGCACCAATGAGGAATCATCTAAAAAATATAAGTACACCGCATATCAGAAGATAAGAATAAGCATATTTAGTACCAATAATAAAGTTTTGTATTTACCTGCAAGTACTGGTCCGCAGTCAATGACATGGTTCGGGCGTCCTTCTTGTTCACCTTCTCCCCAAGGACGGAGCCGTGGTAAGTGACGATGGCCTGGATGCGCGCCTCGTAGTGCATGTCCACGACGAGCTTCTTACAGCACGTCGTAGACACCACATCCGCCCTGGCCTCGTATCCAGCATCGCACCTGAAGAAATCCTACATACAAAGACGATGTATCCATACATTATTTCAAGAATATGCAACAAATGCTACTTATTAAACAATATAGTGCGAGGAAGACTTACCCACAGCTCTTGCTTGACCCGCTCCGCCTTGTTGTTGAATTGTCTGTCGTCCCGATCTACTGCATCGGGGGCGACGGCATAGTGGTCGAAGGTGTATGCTGGGCTCGTCACTCCGGCGTACTCGACAAGTCCAGGGAAGTGTTCCCGGCATAGAAGGCCGAGGATGCCATTGGGGTTGCGGCCGTGACCCCCTGCAGTCTCCAAAACCATCCAAGACCTGTCCAAGTGATTAAGATGAAGTATTAGTTTCTATTATTAATTTGAACATATAATATGAAAAGGCAGCAACAACATCTAAAGTTACCTACCTCTCTCCATCGGGTCGTATCAGCGGACGTCTGTCACGAAGTATGGGTCGCTTAGGTAGGCTCGCGGGACCTCGCAGGTAGATACTCCTCGAACCTGAGGAGCCAGAACCTGAGACGTCCTGCTGAGCGGCGTCGTCGTCGTCGTCGTCCTGCTGCGCCGCATCGTCGTCGTCCTGCTGTGCCGCATCGACAGCGGCTTGCTGCTCCACCTGCTGCTGTACGGCGTCGTCCTGCTGCGCCTCCTCCTCCGTCCTACGGGTGCTCCTCCTCCCCCTCCCCCTCCCCCTTCTCGTCCTCGTCCCACCGCCCACCATCTTTGTCCAACAACCTGCAATTAAGAGTAAACAATTAAGCACAGATAAAAAAATATGTATTTAGAAACATATGCAAAATAAATGAAATATAGCATTACATCGATTAAAAATAATCTTCATATGTGTCCGGGTTAGCCGGATCATAAGTGTCATCATCACTATCAACCATTTCATAGTCAACATCATCTGAAGGCGCAATTTCGTCATTGGCATTGCCTTCGAGTATTTCTAAGTCATTCTCATTTTGCACCTCATCATCCTCGTCATCAACAACCATTTCAATATCTACTTCCATTCCGATCGCTTCGGTTAAGTCTATCTCAAATTGCCCTTCGAGCCCATCTTCTTGGAAGAACTCTCCGTCATATGTGTCCGGGTCTAAGTTATAATCTTCATCATTTGGAACAGGTAATTTAGCGTGCGGTGATACCTTATACACAACATCCCAACCCTTAAGATGTTGTTTCGTTTGGCACGCATATGGAAGATAATACACTTGTGTGGCCTGTTGGGCCACAATATAGACATCGTCTCCTGTTAAGGTGGAATCCTGTCGAATTTCGACTATCCCAAGATTAGAATGTGTCCGTCTCGTAACTTCAGGGTCAAACCAATGACATTTGAATATCACTGGAGTAAGAGGTTTGGAACCATAAAAATTGAGTTCATATATTTCTTCAATTCTTCCATAATACTCGACCTCGTCAAGCCCGGGCGTAAAGACTCCAGAACACGTGGTTTTTCGATTGGGCTGACTTTGGTCGTAGCTTGTTGTGCGAAAACGGTATCCATTGACGTCATACCCAGAAAATTTCCTGACCCTATAGGCAAAGCCATTGGCTACTTGTCTCAACTCGGCACTCATAGACGGCTCTCTTTGGCCCTGCAAGTTCAAACACGCTAGATTGTTATATTATTCGCACGTAAGAGCAACTTGGAATAACAAACTAAGCACGTACCTTATGTTTAAACCAGGAAATGAAATCGGGCAATCCATTTCCCGCACCCTTTCTAAGAAGGGTATCATATTCCTGTGGAGTTGGGTCCCTTGATCGACGCCAGAATTCATGAAGAAATTGCTCCATGTATGGCGTCACCTCTTCAAGGTTGGTCAATACATATAGCATGATATGGCGCCACTCTTCATGTCTCAGGGTCTTGGTGGTCGAACCACTCGCGCTTCCGAGTTGCCCTCGAAAAATGCTGAGGTTCGATTCATTGCCGCCATCATTGTAACGAGGGGGTGGATTATGCACGCTCGGCAGTTTGTCACCATAGTAAGTTGTTGTGAAGTTCGACACCTCCTCCAGTATGTATGCCTCTGCAATGGAAGCCTCGATTTTGCATTTATTTCTACATTTCTTTCGGATACTCTTTAGACATCTCTCGATTGGATAGCACCAACGTCCCTGCACGGGCCCCCCCATTTGTGCCTCATACGGGAGATGAATAATCAAATGCTGCATCGGATTGAAGAAGCCGGGTGGAAAGATCTTCTCCAGCTTACACAGTAACACGGGTGCCATCCTTTCCAAGTCTGCAATCATGGTCCGAGCTAACTCTTTTGCACAAAGCTGGCGGAAGAAATAGCTCAACTCTGCAAGCGCTAGCCAGACATGCTCAGGGACATAGCCTCGAACCATCGCCGGAAGAATTCGTTCAATCCATATGTGGAAGTCATGACTCTTCATCCCTAAGACTCGCAGAGTAGATAAGTTCACCCCCCTACTAAGATTAGCTGCATACCCATCAGGGAACATTAACATCTTGATCCATTGTAGTACTTCCTTCCTCTGGGCCCTGCTCAGGACGAAATCGGCCTTAGGCCTTCTCCATGTCTTACCACCACTAGGCGGCTTCATCTCTTGGTTTGGTCTATCACATAACTCTGCCAGATCCACTCTTGCCTTTACGTTATCCTTTGACTTATCAGGAATCTCCATAATTGTCGCCCAAAGTGCCTCGGCGACATTCTTTTCAGTGTGCATCACGTCAATGTTGTGTGGAAGGAGCAGGTCATCATAATAGGGGAGCCGAGTCAAGCCCGACTTATGTGTCCACATATGTTGCTCACCATATCCCACAAAACCACCTTCTGGGTTGGCCACGAGACCATCTATCTGTTCGCGAACTTCGGCACCAGTCATCATTGCAAGTGGGCGGTCTGTCACCACGACACCTTTCGTAAAGTTCTTGATGTCTAGTCGGAATGCATGGTCAGGAGGGAGAAATTGTCGATGTTTATCGAATGACGAATATTTGCCACCCTTCTTCAACCAAATGAACCTAAGAGCTTCCTTGCAAACTGGGCATGGGAACTTACTGTGAACACACCAGGCGCAAAATAGCCCATACGCCGGAAAGTCATGCATGGAGTACTGGTACCAAACATGCATTTTGAAGTTTGTCTTCGTAGCTCGGTCGTACGTCCATACCCCTTCCTCCCAAGCACGGACCAATTCATCAATCAAAGGCTCCATGTACACGCCCATTTTATTCCCCGGGTGTCCAGGAATTATCAACGACACGAATATGTTCTGTCTTTGAAAGCATACGCCGGGGGGGAGATTGATGGGGATAACGAACACGGGCCAACATGTGTATGGGGCAGCGGTCATTCCATAGGGATTGAACCCATCTGTGGCCAGCGCAACACGAACATTACGAGCCTCTTTGGCTTTCTCATGGTGAATGGCATCAAAGTGGGTCCATGCTTCACCATCGGATGCGTGAACCATCTTGTCAGGATTGTATCGTTTGCCTTTTTTGTGCCATGTCATCTGTTTCGCGGATTCCTCTGTCATGTATAGACGCTGGATCCTCGGTATGAACGGAAGGTGGCGTAGGATTGTCACGGGGATGTCGAGCTGCCTCTTCTGTCCATCACCAGAGTCTACCTCCATGAACCTAGACGATTTACACTTCGGACAGTACTTTGCCTCAGTGTGTTCTTTCCTAAATAGGACGCAGCCCTTCGGACAAGCATGTATCTGCTCATACGTCATCTTGAGTGCACGAAGGAGTTTCTGTGCATCGTACATGCTCTTTGGCAGAACGTGATCCTCCGGAAGCAGGCTGCCAATAACTGTCAACAAACCATCGAATGCGTCTCGACTCATGCTATATTGCGACTTGAACGCCATTATACGCCCAATGGCATCCAGTTGAGAAACCTTTGTCTTGCCGTGAAGGGGTTTCTGTGCCGCGTCAAACATGTCGTAGAATGCCTTTGCGGTCGCCTCTGGCTCGTCCTCCGTACGTCCTTCGGCGAACTGTGCCTCGTGATAGTCGTTCAACATGTCTCCTACCCCGGCATCAGCATCGTAATCCTCGACGCGTTGTCTCACCACCTCCTCTCTCGTGCGATGCGCTTCACCATGGAAGATCCACCGAGTATAGTCCGGCGTAAATCCATTCTTCCAAATATGTTCTACCATGGCCTTCTTTGGTTTTCTTTTTCGGTTGTCACATTTGCTGCACGGACAAGGGACTAGGCTAGCTCCTTTAGCAGCTTCGCCATATGCCCGTTCCACGAAAGCATCGGTCTTCCTAATCCATTCTGGGGTGACATCATTACGTCGAACGCGGCCCGTGTACATCCACTCACGGTCCTCCATCCTCTAACATATATAACCGAGTATAGTTTAATATAGACATGTAATGCATGTACACTACGTTCCTACCTTCTAATAGGTGAGGATAGGTCCTAATCCCACCCGCGGTTGCGTAGATGGAGTTAGTTTCCATGCTCTACTCCGATCCGAGATAGAATTTCGGCAGCACCTCCCCGCTGTTCTCCGGATACACGTCCTGGCAGGGAGAGTGTACTGTCCGGAGAACAACAGGGAGGTGACGCCGAAACTCTTTCTCGGACCGGAGTAGAGCATGGAAACTAACACCATCTACGCAACCGCGGGCTGTCCAAAAAACGTGGACAATTCGAAACTGATACATTTGTAGATATGCAAAGATCTGCATATCTACACCGTATCTCTTTCGAACGGGAGACGCCTAACTGGATTACGTGATCTACGACCATGATGCGGAAATAGAGGTTATACCTAGGGTGGCGGTGGAGTCAGGCTAGTGGGGCTGTGGCGGGTCGGTGCAGTGGCGACGCGGTGCAGGCAGACCCGCAGCGGCTAGGAAGACAAGTATCTTCTCTGTAAAAAAGAAACACAAGTCTATTAATAAAAAAAGTATTTCATAACTTTTTTCATATGAATTCACATCAAGTCAAACTTAATATCACAACTATAGCCCAATGCTGTGTTTGGTACTTGGTAGTGTCCTCATGGAGTAGTCGTGGTGGTTTGGTGGAGGCAGACCTTAATGCTTGTTAAAGAGGTCAGTGAAGGAGTCCATGGTGGATGGCCTTTGAACGAATGTGTGGGTTGACCCCATGTCCACTAGGGACACCACAGTATGGTTGTCGATCGTGACATGGAGCTCCATAGTGATGGTGATGTTGATCCCTATCAAGGCATACAGGGAGATCTCAGCTCTTCGATTGTGGCCTCTATTTCCTCCTCATCATTGAGCTCCAACAGAAACACGGCCTTGGACACACATTTGTGGACGCTGGTGTACCTTTTAGGGTAGTGGTAGCATTCCCTGTTTGCCCATTTGGCCGCCAACTCCTTTAGGGACAACCATTAGAAACATGGCTTAGATGTTTCCAAGGTTGCCTATATGGAAGGAAACGATACTAGGGTCTTCCTAGTCGATGTCATAGTAGATATTGGTGAGGTTACGCCTGAGGATACAAACATATATCACTCGTAAGCTCGGGCGATTGCGTGTCACACTATAAGTGTCGCTTTAAGGCAACGACCGCCATCCTTAGGACCACGACTGCCATCGGCAAACCTACCACTACTTGTGCCTATCTACCGCTATCGGTTAGTTCTGTCACCAGAGTGGCCATCCGAGCCATGGGCCACACCCATAAGAGTTATGGAGTTCTCCTATGGTGGTTCCTTAAGGTTGGGGAGTTGTCAATCGTGGAAATCTAGCCGTGTGTCCATTGTGGTGAGCTATGCCAATGTGGTCTAGTTTGGCCAAGTCAGAGGTTTCTAGGATTGGTGTCGTGATGGATATGGTGGTTGATGCGTTGGGTAACTCTGGAACCATATCAATACACCATTGTCGTCGTGGTGTGTGTAGGGTTGGACGAAATACTTGTGCCTCATCGGCTCGGCTTGGCTCGTGACCGGCTCGGTACGGCTCGAAAAAAATAAACAAGCATGTCAAAAAAAATCGGCAGCACTTCCCCTGTACGGGGAGGTTTCCAAAACCTGCACATAGATCTAACAGCACGATAGCTGACACGCATATATACAAACGACACGATGGATGCAAGTCACATCTAGGTGGCATCCATATCCACCATCACAATATATAGAAGTATTTTAATAAACATAGCAAATTCACTATAATGCCCTAAAACTACCGCTAATTCATACCATAATTAAAGACTTACAATGGAGTGAGCCGACGACGGATGGGGAAGGGAGTGGTGGCACGATGGCTGGGAGGGCGCGGCGGCGGTGTGGGGACCCGCCGCGTGGAAGGGGCGGCGGCGGTGCGGGGAACCGCCGCGGGGAAGGGGTGGCGGCGGTGTGGGGAACCGCCGCGGGGAAGGGGCGGCGGTGATGTTGGCGCGGCGGAGGAGAGGGCGCGGCGGCGGTGGGGCGCGGCGGCGGTGCTGTTGGCGCGGCGGAGGAGAGCGCGGTGGCGGCGGTGTGAGAGAAGAGAGTGTGAGTGAGAGTGAAAGGGCGCGGCGCGGCTGTGGCGGCTACATAAGCCTTCTTTGCCGAGTGCCACGATCGGGCACTCGACAAAGATTTTTTTTTAATTTAAAACATACTTTGCCGAGTGTCCGTGATCTAGCACTCAGCAAAGAAGGCTTTGCCGAGTGCCAGCTGACAAACACTCGGCGAAGACAGCCAAAGACAGTTTAATATTTTTAAATAATCTTTGCCGAGTGTCTCATGTCTAACACTCGGCAAAAAATGCTTTGCCGAGTGTCTTTTCTAGACACTCGGCAAAGTACATTTTTATTTGTTTCTTTTTTTCAACCAAATTTTTTGTGCTATGTTCTACACTATGTAGACCTACATGTACCATTTTGGGACAATTATAACATTGTTTTGAATAGCTAGTAGATTTAGTTCGTTTATTTGAATTTCTTCGGAAAATTCATATTTGAACTGCAAGTCACTCGAAACTTGGAAAACCGTGCATGCAAAAATGATATCCATGCTACTTAGCACAAGTTACGACCGATTTCAGGAGGGGAGCGGAAACTTCGAGCACCATGCTCACTCAACATGGCTGTGAACTTGCCATCCAGGTGTTTAAAAATTGTATAAAACACAAACAAAGTCAGAAAATCATGAAACATGTCCACGTGTCATGATATCATATGTAGACGCTGTGATAAAAATTTGAAAAAGTTTCGAGAAAGTTGTGAGACATTATGTGTAGAAACCTAAGAGAACTACACATGAAATCATATAGTTTCAATGTGGATCTCTTAGGTTTATACACATAGTGCGTCACAGTTTTCTCGAAACTTTTTCAAATTTTTATCACAGCCTCTACATATGATATCATGACACGTGGACAGGTTTCATGATTTACTGACTTTGTTTGTGTTTTATACAATTTTTAAACACCTGGATGGCAAGTTCACAGCCATGTTGAGTGAGCATGGTGCTCGAAGTTTCGGGTCCGCTCCTGAAATCGGTCGTAACTTGTGCTAAGTAGCATGGATATCATTTTTGCATGCACGGTTTTCCAAGTTTCGAGTGACCTGCAGTTCAAATCTGAATTTTCCGAACAAATTCAAATAAACGAACTAAATCTACTAGCTATTGCAAACACTGGTATAATTATCCCAAAATGGTACATGTAGGTCTACATAGTGTCGGAACATACCACAAAAAGTTTGGTGGCCAAAATGTAAAAAACAAAAATATGCTTTGCCGAGTGTCTATAGAAGGCACTCGGTAAAGAGTTCTTTGCCGAGTGCACATTATTTGGCACTCGACAAAGAAGCCACTTTGCCGAGTGCCAGTCCTCGGCTCTCGGCAAAGGCTGACGGCCGTCAGCTTTAGGACGGCCGCTGACGGCCGTTTGCCGAGCGCCTTCTTTGCCGAGTGTCAAACACTCGACAAACATGTCTTTGCCGAGTGTTGTCCTGTGCCGAGTGTCCTGCGCTCGGTAAAGAGGCTCGTTACCGAGAGCCGAACTTTGCCGAGTGCGGCTCTCGGCAAAGCCTTCTTTGCCGAGTGCCCGACAAAAGACACTCGGCAAAGCCTCGGATTCCGGTAGTGATGCCATGAGACTATTGACAACCTTAGAAATGAAAATGCTAGATTAATTGCTAAGGTTGATTCTCATGTTTGTGATGTTTCAATTCCCAATCTTAGAAATAATAATGATGATTTGCTTGCTAAGATTAAGGAATTGAATGATTCTCTTGCTAGCCTTAGAGTAGAAAATGAAAATTTGATTGCTAAGGCTAAAGATTTAGATGTTTGCAATGTTACTATTTCCAACCATAGAAGTGAGAATGATATATTACATGCTAAGGTTGTAGAATTAAAATCTTGCAAACCCTCTACATCTAACGTTGAGCATATTTCTATTTGCACTAGATGTAGAGATGTTGATATTGATGCTATTCATGATCATATGGCTTTAATTAAACAACAAAATGATCATATAGCTATATTAGATGCTAAAATTGCCGAGCATAACTTAGAAAATGAAAAGTTTAAATTTGCTAGAAGTATGCTCTATAATGGGAGACGCCCTGGCATCAAGGATGGCGTTGGCTTCCAAAGGGGAGACAATGTCAAAATTAATGCCCCTCCTAAAAATTTGTCTAACTTTGTTAAGGGCAAGGCTCCCATGGCTCAGGATAACGAGGGTTACATTTTGTACCCTGCCGGTTATCCCGAGAGCAAAATTAGGAGAACACATTCTAGGAAGTCTCACTCTGGCCCTAATCATGCTTTTATGTATAAGGGTGAGACATCTAGCTCTAGGCAACCAACCCGTGTTAAGTTGCCTAGAAAGAAAACTCCTAATGCATCAAATGATCATAGTATTTCATTTAAGACTTTTGATGCATCTTATGTGCTTACTAACAAATCCGGCAAGATAGTTGCCAAGTTTGTTGGGGGCAAACACAAGGGTTCCAAGACTTGTGTTTGGGTACCCAAAGTTCTTATTTCTAATACCAAAGGACCCAAAACCGTTTGGGTACCTAAAGTCAAGAACTAAAATTGTTTTGTAGGTTTATGCATCCGGGGGCTCAAGTTGGATACTCGATAGCGGGTGCACAAACCATATGACAGGGGAGAAAAAGATGTTCTCCTCCTACGAGAAAAACCAAGATCCCCAACGAGCTATCACATTCGGGGATGGAAATCAAGGTTTGGTCAAAGGACTGGGTAAAATTGCTATATCACCTGACCATACTATTTCCAATGTTTTTCTTGTAGATTCTTTAGATTACAATTTGCTTTCCGTATCTCAATTATGTCAAATGGGCTACAACTGTCTATTCACTGATATAGGTGTCACTGTCTTTAGAAGAAGTGATGATTCAATAGCATTTAAGGGTGTGTTAGAGGGTCAGCTATACTTGGTAGATTTTGATAGAGCTGAACTCGACACATGCTTAATTGCTAAGACTAACATGGGTTGGCTCTGGCACCGCCGACTAGCCCATATTGGAATGAAGAATCTTCATAAGCTTCTAAAGGGAGAGCACATTTTAGGATTAACCAATGTCCATTTTGAGAAAGACAGGGTCTGTAGCGCATGCCAAGCCGGGAAGCAAGTTGGCACTCATCATCCACACAAGAACATCATGACAAGTGACAGACCACTGGAGCTACTACACATGGATTTATTCGGCCCGATTGCTTACATAAGCATCGGCGGGAGTAAGTACTGTCTAGTTATTGTGGATGATTATTCTCGCTTCACTTGAGTATTCTTTTTGCAGGAAAAATCACAAACCCAAGAAACTTTAAAGGGATTCTTGAGACGGGCTCAAAATGAGTTCGGATTGAGGATCAAGAAAATTAGAAGCGACAACGGGACGGAGTTCAAGAACTCACAAATAGAAGGCTTTCTTGAGGAGGAGGGCATCAAGCATTAGTTCTCTTCTCCCTACACCCCACAACAAAATGGTGTAGTGGAGAGGAAGAATCGAACTCTATTGGACATGGCAAGAACCATGCTTGATGAGTACAAGACACCGGATCGGTTTTGGGCCGAGGCGGTCAACACCGCCTGCTACGCCATCAACCGGTTATATCTACACCGAATCCTCAAGAAGACATCATATGAACTCCTAACCGGTAAAAAGCCCAATATTTCATATTTTAGAGTTTTTGGTAGCAAATGCTTTATTCTTGTTAAAAGAGGTAGAAAATCTAAATTTGCTCCTAAAACTGTAGAAGGCTTTTTACTAGGATATGACTCAAACACAAGGGCATATAGAGTCTTTAACAAGTCCTCAGGACTAGTTGAAGTTTCTTGTGACGTTGTGTTTGATGAAACTAACGTCTCTCAAGTAGAGCAAGTTGATCTTGATGAGATAGGTGAAGAACAGGCTCCGTGCATCGCACTGAGAAACATGTCCATTGGGGATGTGTACCCTAAGGAATCCGAAGAGCCTCCAATTGCACAAGATCAACCATCCTCCTCCACGCAAGCATCTCCACCAACCCAAAATGAGGACGAAGCTCAAAATAATGAAGAAGAAGATCAAAGAGATGAGCCATCTCAAGATGACGGCAATGATCAAGGGGGAGATGCAAATGATCAAGACAAGGGGGGTGAAGAACCGAGGCCGCCACACCCAAGAGTCCACCAAGCAATCCAATGAGATCACCCCGTCGACACCATCCTAAGCGACATTCATAAGGGGGTAACTACTCGATCTCGGGTTGCACATTTTTGTGAGCATTACTCTTTTGTTTCCTCTATTGAGCCACACAGGGTAGAGGAAGCACTACAAGATTCGGATTGGGTGATGGCAATGCAAGAGAAGCTCAACAATTTTACGAGGAACGAGGTATGGCGTTTAGTTCCACGTCCTAACCAAAATGTTGTAGGAACCAAGTGGGTCTTCCGCAACAAGCAAGACGAGCATGGTGTGGTGACTAGGAACAAAGCTCGACTTGTGGCCAAGGGATACTCCCAAGTCGAAGGTTTGGATTTTGGTGAAACCTATGCACCCGTAGCTAGGCTTGAGTCAATTCGCATATTATTAGCCTATGCTACTTACCATGGCTTCAAGCTTTACCAAATGGACGTGAAGAGTGCCTTCCTCAATGGACCAATCAAGGAGGAGGTCTACGTTGAGCAACCTCCCGGCTTTGAAGACAGTGAGTACCCTAACCATGTCTATAGGCTCTCTAAGGCGCTTTATGGGCTCAAGCAAGCCCCAAGAGCATGGTATGAATGCCTTAGAGATTTCCTTATTGCTAATGGCTTCAAAGTCGGCAAGGCCGATCCTACCTTGTTCACTAAAACTCTTGACAATGATTTGTTCGTATGCCAAATTTATGTTGATGATATTATATTTGGGTCTACTAACGAATCTACTTGTGAAGAATTTAGTAGGATCATGACACAGAAATTCGAGATGTCTATGATGGGGGAGTTGAAGTATTTTCTAGGATTCCAAGTCAAGCAACTCCAAGAGGGCACCTTCATTAGCCAAACAAAGTATACTTAAGACATTCTAACCAAATTTGGAATGAAGGATGCCAAGCCCATCAAGACACCCATGGGAACAAATGGGCATCTCGACCTCGACACGGGAGATAAATCCGTCGATCAAAAGGTATAACGGTCGATGATTGGTTCATTGCTTTATTTATGTGCATCTCGACCAGACATTATGCTTTCCGTTTGCATGTGTGCAAGATTCCAATCCGACCCTAAGGAATCACACCTTACGGCCATAAAACGAATCTTGAGATATTTGGCTTATACTCCTAAGTTTGGGCTTTGGTACCCTCGGGGATCCACATTTGATTTGATTGGTTATTCGGATGCCGATTGGGCAGGGTGTAAGATTAATAGAAAGAGCACATCAGGGACTTGCCAGTTCTTGAGAAGATCCTTGGTGTCTTGGGCTTCAAAGAAGCAAAATTCGGTTGCTCTTTCTACTGCCGAAGCCGAGTATATTGCCGCAGGCCATTGTTGCGCGCAATTACTTTGGATGAGGCAAACCCTGCGGGACTACGGTTACAAACTAACCAAAGTTCCTCTTCTATGTGATAATGAGAGTGCAATCCGCATGGCGGATAATCCCGTTGAGCATAGCCGCACTAAACACATAACCATTCGGTATCATTTTCTTCGGGATCACCAACAAAAGGGGGATATCGAGATTTCATACATTAACACTAAAGATCAATTAGCCGATATCTTTACCAAGCCTCTTGATGAACAAACTTTTACCAAACTTAGGCATGAGCTCAATATTCTTGATTCTAGGAATTTCTTTTGCTAAACTTGCACACATAGCTTATAAGTATACCTTTGATCATGTCTTTTTATATATGCTATGACTAATGTGTTTTCAAGTATATTTCAAACCAAGTCATAGGTATATTGAAAGGGAATTGGAGTCTTCGGCAAAGACAAAGGCTTCCACTCCACTCTACTACTCATCCTTCGCCATCGCTCCGCATCACTCTCCGTTTTTGGTATAATCTTCACTCATATGTTTTATTTGCCAAAGGGGGAGAAAATAGTTAGACAACGGCCTATATTTCATTCCGAGAATCCGTTTTTGGCGATTCATGCCAAAGGGGGAGAAAGTATTGGCCCAAAGCAAAAGGACCGCACCACCACCCTCCACCACCCTAATTTTAAAAATTAATGCTTTTTTCAATTGGCAAATTTCAAATTGGTATCTCTTTATGTTCTAAAGGGGGAGAAAGTAGTATTTCCAAAATTGATATCTTAAAACCTTCTTGAACACTAAGAGGAGAATTTATTGAGGGGGAGTTTTGTTTAGTCAAAGGAAAGCATTTCAAACAAAAGGAGAAAATTTCAAATCTTGAAAATGCTTCTCAAAATCTTATTCATTTACCTTTGACTATCTTGCAAAAAGACTTTGAAAAGAATTTACAAAAAGAATTTACAAAAACAAAACATGTGGTGCAAGCGTGGTCCAATATGTTAAAAATGAAGAAACAATCCATGCATATCCTGTAAGTATTTATATTGGCTCAATTCCAAGCAACCTTTGCACTTACATTTTGCAAACTAGTTCAATTATGCACTTTTACATTTGCTTTGGTTTGTGTTGGCATCAATCACCAAAAAGGGGGAGATTGAAAGGGAATTAGGCTTACACCTAGTTCCTAAATAATTTTGGTGGTTGAATTGCCCAACACAAATAATTGGACTAACTAGTTTGCTCTAGTGTATAAGTTATACAGGTGCCAAAGGTTCACACTTAGCCAATAAAAATACCAAGTATAGGGTTCGACAAAAGAGCAAAGGGACAACCGAAGGCACCTCTGGTCTGGCGCACCGGACTGTCCGGTGTGCCACCGGACATGTCCGGTGCACCAGAGGACTCCGACTTCGAACTCGTCACCTTCGGGAATTTTCGGAGACGACTCCGCTATAATTCACCGGACTGTCCGGTGTACACCGGACATGTCCGGTGCTCCAAGGAAGACCGGCCTCTGGAACTCGCCAGCCTCGGGAATTCACTTCGGCCACTCCGCTATAATTCACCGGACTGTCCGGTGTACACTGGACTGTCCGGTGTAACAGCGGGGCAACGACTATTTCGGCGCCAACGGCTACCTGCGACGCATTAAATGCGCGCGCTGCGCGCGCAGAGGTCAGGCACGCCCATACTGTCGCACCGGACACTCTACAGTACATGTCCGGTGCGCCACCGGACATCCAGGCGGGCCCAGAAGACAGTGCTCCAACGGTCGACCCCAACGGCTTTTGGTGACGTGGCTGTCGCACCGGACATGTCCGGTGTGCACCGGACTGTCCGGTGCACCATCGAACAGACAACTCCACCAAACGGCTAGTTTGGTGGTTGGGGCTATAAATACCCCCAACCACCCACCATTCATTGCATTCAAGTTTTCCACTTCCCAACTACTTACAAGAGCTCTAGCATTCAATTCTAGACACACCAAAGAGATCAAATCCTCTTCAAATTCCACACAACGCCCTAGTGATTAGAGAGAGTGATTTGCTTGTATTCTTTCGAGCTCTTGCGCTTGGATTGCTTTCTTCTTTCTTGATTCTTTCATTGCGATCAAACTCACTTGTAATTGAGGCAAGAGACACCAAACTTGTGGTGGTCCTTGTGGGAACTTTGTGTTCCAAGTGATTGAGAAGAGAAAGCTCACTCGGTCCGAGGGACCGTTTGAGAGAGGGTAAGGGTTGAAAGAGACCCGGCCTTTGTGGCCTCCTCAACGGGGAGTAGGTTTGAGAGAACCGAACCTCGGTAAAGCAAATCCGCGTGTCTCACTTCGTTATTCGCTTGCGATTTGTTTTGCACCCTCTATCGCGGACTCTATTATATTTCTAACGCTAACCCGGCTTGTAGTTGTGATTATTTTGAGAATTTCAGTTTCGCCCTATTCACCCCCCCTCTAGGCGACCTTCAGCATTATAACTCCTATAAGCATTTCTATATTGTTCCTTGTCATGATACATAAAAGCATGGTTCTTTTTAGCACTACTAGCCATAGGGGCCTTCCCTTTCTCCTTGGTGGAAGTGGGAGCCTTATGGCTGGTTAAGTCCTTGGCTTCCCTCTTGAAGGCAAGTCCATCCTTAATTGAGGGGTGTCTACCAATCGTTTAGGCATCCCTTGCAAATTTTAGCTTATCGAAATCACTTTTGCTAGTCTTAAGTTGGGCATTAAGACTAGCTACTTCATCATTTAATCTAGAAATTGATACTAGGTGTTCACTACAAGCATTAATATCAAAATCCTTACACCTAGTGCAAATCATAACATGTTCTACACAAGAATTAGATTTATTTGCTATTTCTAATTTATCATTTAAATCATTGTTAACACCTTTTAAAGTAGAAATGGTTTCATGACAAGTAGATAGTTCATAAGAAAGCATTTCATTTCTTTTAACTTCTAAAGCATAGGATTTTTGTGCCTCTACAAATTTATCATGTTCTTCATACAACAAATCCTCTTGCTTTTCTAAAAGCCTATCCTTTTCATTCAAGGCATCAATCAATTCATTGATTTTATCAATTTTATTTCTATCCAATCCCTTGAACAAGCTGGAGTAATCTATTTCCTCATCGCTAGAATCATCATCACTTGAAGAAGAGTAAGTGGTATCCCGAGTACATACCTTCTTCTTCTCCTTCGCCATGAGGCATGTGTGATGCTCGTTGGGGAAGAGGGATGACTTGTTGGAGGCAGTGGCGGTGAGTCCTTCATTGTCGGAGTCGGAGGAGGAGCAATCCGAATCCCACTCCTTTCCGATATGTGCCTCGCTCTTGGCCTTCTTGTAATTCTTCTTCTTCTCCTTCTTGTTTCCCTTTTCCTGGTCACTATCATTGTCGGGACAGTTAGCGATAAAATGACCAAGCTTACCGCATTTGAAGCATGAGCGCTTCCCTTTGGCTTTGGTCTTGCTTGGCTGTCCCTTGCGACCTTTAAGCGCCGTCTTGAATCTTTTGATGATGAGGGCCATCTCTTCATCATTAAGTCCGGCCGCCTCAATTTGTGCCACCTTGCTAGGTAGCGCCTCCTTGCTTCTTGTTGCCTTGAGAGCAAGGGGTTGCGACTCGTTGATCGGACCATTCAAGGCGTCGTCCACGTACCTCGCCTCCTTGATCATCATTCGCCCGCTTACGAATTTTCCTAGGACTTCTTCGGGCGACATTTTGGTGTACCTGGGATTCTCACGAATATTATTCACCAAATGAGGATCAAGAACGGTAAAGGACCTTAGCATCAGTCGGACGACGTCGTGGTCCGTCCATCGCGTGCTTCCGTAGCTCCTTATTTTGTTGATAAGGGTCTTGAGCCGGTTGTATGTTTGAGTTGGCTCCTCGCCCCTTATCATCGCGAACCGTCCAAGCTCGCCCTCCACCAACTCCATTTTGGTGAGCAAGGTGACGTCGTTCCCCTCATGAGAAATCTTGAGGGTGTCCCAGATCTGCTTGGCGTTATCCAAGCCGCTCACTTTGTGATATTCATCCCTCCACAATGAAGCTAGAAGAACAGTAGTAGCTTGTGCATTCTTATGGATTTGCTCATTAATGAACATGGGACTATCCGAACTATCAAAGTGCATTCCACTCTCTACAATCTCCCATATACTAGGATGGAGAGAGAATAGGTGACTGCGCATTTTGTGGCTCCAAAATCCGTAGTCCTCCCCATCAAAGTGTGGAGACTTGTCGAGTGGAATGGATAATAAATGAGCATTTGCACTTTGAGGAATACGAGAGTAGTCAAAAGAAAAGTTCGAATTAACCGGTTTCCTTCTCTCGTAGTCGTTGTGGTCGTCGTCCTTTTGGGAGGAAGTAGACTCATCGCTGTCGTAGTATACGATCTCCTTGATGCGTCTCGTCTTCTTCTTCTTCCCTTCTTTCCGTCTATGGCCCGAGCCGGAGTCGGTGGGCTTGTCGTCCTTCGGCTCGTTGACGAAGGATTCCTTCTCTTTATCGTTGATCACGATACCCTTCCCCTTAGGATCCATCTCTTCGGGCGGTTAGTCCTTTTGTGAAGAGAACGGCTCTGATACCAATTGAGAGCACCTAGAGGGGGGGTGAATAGGTGATCCTGTGAAACTTGAAAACTTAAGCCACAAAACTTGGTTAATCGTTAGCATAATAATTGCCAAGTGGCTAGAGAGGAATTCTCAACAAAACACAATAACCAACAAGGATCAATCACAGAGATGGCACGGTGGTTATCCCGTGGTTCGGCCAAGACCAACGCTTGCCTACTCCACGTTATGGCGTCCCAACGGACGAGGGTTGCAATCAACCCCTCTCAAGCGGTCCAAAGACCCACTTGAATACCACGGTGTTTTGCTTGCTTTTTCTCAATCCCGTTTGCGAGGAATCTCCACAATTTGGAGCCTCTCGCCCTTACACTTGAAATTCACAAAGAACACGGAGCAAGGGAGGGATTAGCAAC
Organism: Zea luxurians; assembly: GCA_029449295.1. Taxonomy (NCBI): domain Eukaryota; kingdom Viridiplantae; phylum Streptophyta; class Magnoliopsida; order Poales; family Poaceae; genus Zea; species Zea luxurians. Next base: position 166,573,452 of record JAOPSE010000002.1, read on the forward strand.
ACACACAAGACACAAGAATCAGAGTGTCAACACGCACACAAATCGCAACAAGAGCTCGCAACACAACTCAATGAGTTCACAACTCCACTAGAGCTCTATATGCTATCACAATGAAAAGAATGCGCGAAATCGATGTCTTGGTGCTTAGGAATGTTGTAGGAATGATTGGTATACTCCTCCATGCGCCTAGAGGTCCCTTTTATAGCCCCAAGGCAGCTAGGAGCCGTTGAGAGCAATCAGGGAAGGCTGATCTTGCCTTCTGTCGACTGGCGCACCGGACAGTCCGGTGCACACCGGACACTGTCCGGTGCCCGATTTCTTTCCATAAATGGCGCAGTCGACCGTTGGCAGCCTGAGAGCCGTTGGCGCACCGGACATGTCCGGTGCATACCGGACAGTCTGGTGCCTTCTTCTAGCCGTTGGCTCGGCCACGTGTCCCGCGCAGATCGCGCGGCCGACCGTTGGCCCTGCCGACCGTTGGCTCACCGGACAGTCCGGTGCACACCGGACAGTCCGGTGAATTATAGCCGTACGTTGCCGGCGAATTCTCGAGAGCGGCCATTTCGCTCGAGCCAGCCTGGCGCACCGGACAGTCCGGTGCACCCAGACTGAGCAGAGTCTTGGCTGCTCGAGCCAAGACATTTCCAATAGGATTTTTCCTGTTTCCAGCACTTAGACACAATACATTAGTCCATAAAACAATGTACTAAGTCTGAGAAACATACCTTTATCCCTGATTTGTACTTTGTCCACCTTTTTACACTTAGGCACTTGTGTTGGACACTAAATCACCAAAATACTTAGAAATGGCCCAAGGGCACATTTCCCTTTCATGGTGGCACGAAACAAGGCTCGACTTGTGGCAAGAGGTTATGCCCAAGTCGCAGGTTTGGATTTCGAGGAGACTTTTGCTCCTGTGGCTAGGTTAGAGTCTATTCGAATATTATTAGCCTATTCCGCTCACCGCTCTTTTAGGCTGTTTCAAATGGACGTGAAGAGCGCTTTCCTCAACGGGCCAATCAAGGAGGAGGTTCACGTGGAACAACCCCCTGGCTTTGAGGATGACAGGTATCCCGACCACGTGTTTAAGCTCTCTAAGGCGCTCTATGGACTTAAGCAAGCCCTAAGAGCCTAGTATGAATGCCTTAGAGATTTCTTAATTGCTAATTCGTTCAAGGTTGGAAAGCTGACCCCACTCTGTTCACAAAGACATGCAATGGTGATCTTTTTATATGCCAAATTTATGTCGATGATATAGTATTTGGTTCTACTAATCAAAAGTCTTGTGAGGAGTTTAGCAGGGTGATGATAAAGAAATTCGAAATGTCGATGATGGGTGAGTTAACATACTTCCTTGGGTTCCAAGTGAAGCAACTCAAGGACGGTACCTTCATCTCCCAAACAAAGTACACACAAGATCTTTTCAAGCGGTTTGGGATGAAGGACGCCAAGCCCACAAAGACACCTATGGGAAACGACGGGCATGTTGACCTCAACAAATGAGGTAAGTCCGTTGATCAAAAGGCATACCGGTCCATGATAGGTTCATTACTTTATTTATGTGCTAGTAGACCAGACATTATGCTTAGTGTATGCATGTGTACTAGATATCAATCTGATCCTAAGGAATGTCACCTTGTGGCTGTTAAGCGAATTCTTAGTGTTGGGGGCTTGTTCTCAAATGCTAAGAGTTAAGAACAAGGCAACACAGAAAATGTTAAGTGTTAAAGTCCTTCGTCCTCCACCACATTATATCCTTTCGAGATATAAAGAATTTCGGACGAAGGTTACGAAGGACGTACCTTCGTAAGCATAATAACGAGGGACGAAGTATCCATATAAATCATGAGGTATAAAATAAACATTTAAATGTTTATCATAGAATCATTTCCATTTTTATTAACATGAACGAATATAAATGATTTCAAATTACAAATGTACCTTCGGTCCTGAGGAAGGCGAAAATACAAGTGTGATGCGAAGGCAAATGACAGGTTCGCGTGAACAGTACGGGGGTACTGTTCATCTATTTATAGACACAGGACGCAGCCTGTGACAAATTACAATTATGCTCCTTACAAAAGTTTACAACATTGACTCAGACCTTTATGGATAAAAAGGTCATTCTATCTCTATGTCGGTTTGTAACGCCGAAGCTCCATGAAAAGGAACCTTCGGCCATCTCCTGGGGACAACTTCAGCCGAAGCTGCTTCTTCGTGCAAGACCTTCGGCGCAACGAAGCATGACCCCAACAGTAGCCCCTTTCACGGTGCTAGATCGTTTTTCGTAACGAGCTTGACCCGTGAAAAAAGCCTCTTCAGCTTCGGGAAGCCGAAGGTCCAAAAAACACCTTCCCTGAGCTTGTTGCTGAGAAACGATCCGGTTTCCGAGCGCGTGCCAGGCCCACCTTGCAGAGTTACTGTTTGATCTTTGCGGTCCACTGCACAGCGAGTACAAGTGACTGCCCGCCTGGTGTAAAAATCCTGCCGCTTCGCCTTCTTACCTGCAGCACTATATAAACAGACGAGTAGGTGTGAAGTTACCACAGCATTCATTGCTATTTGCACTGTTTTGCCGCCAAAATTTTTAACTATAGCCGAAGCTTGATTCTCAGAATCGAACGAAGGTCCATCTCGACGCCTGCTTCGTCAGAAAGAAAGGCTTCGGGAGAAAAAGAAGAAATAAAAAGTATCTAACTTCCCCAAATTCAGAATCAAATGGCCAGAGTGCGATCTACTGCCAGAGTTGCACGTGAAGGAGACGAAGCCGAAGGTTCGAATACTGTGCCCATCTCCGAAGCGATGCAGCGTTCCGGATTGGTGACTGTGGAAGAAATGCCTGCTGCTGAAGCAAACCCGACAACTGCCGAAGGAGAAGAAGAAAACATTGAAGGGACTGATCCCGAAGATGACTACCGTATTGCCATGCCCAGCAAGCCCAGTCACCTAGATTTCGGAAAGTCGACTGTTTCAAAGGCTGATCTTTCCAAGATGGTGAAAGCAGGTTATTTCAGTGAAAATCAGAAGAAGCTACTTCGCTTCGGGGGAGAAGAAACCACCCCGAAGCCAGAGAAGGACGAGATTGTCATCTTCAAGAGCTTTTTAAAGGCTGGGCTGAGATTCCCTCTTCACGAGATTATTGCGGAGATACTGAAGAGGTTTGGTATCTACCTTCACCAGTTAACTCCTAACGCTATCGTTAGGCTTAGCGTTTATATCTGGGCCCTCCGAAGCCAAGCAGTGGAGCCATTTGCCGACAGTTTCTGTCGAGTTCATGAGTTACATTATCAAACAAAGGCCAGAAAAGATGGGCTACATGATAACTTCGGTTGCTACAATTTTGCCTACCGGAAAACTGCAAAGTTTCCTGTAATCAGCTACCGAAGCAAATGGCCGGCAGGCTGGAAATCAGAATGGTTCTATGTCAAGGTTGATGACGACAAGGAGAAGCTTGTGCAAAGTCCACTCGAGCTGATCTTCGGAGAAACCCGACCCCGCTGCAACATGACACCAGAGGGTCAAACACAACAGGCAATGGATGAATTCAGAATTATTGCAGAGCATATCGGTACCAGGGATCTGGTTCAAGAATTCTTGGCATTCAGAGTCTTCCCTACTCTGAAAGAATGGGAAATGCCAAAGTTAAAGGGGGAGAAGAAGGAGGGGGAACTTGTCCGGCTTCCTTATCACTTCAAATTCAAGAAATACTTTAAGAAGCCCTGCCAAGAGTGGCTGGACACAGTTGAGGTGATGTGTAATGAAATTCTTGGAAATTATTCGAAAAAAGAAGATCAACTGATGACAGCAGCCTTCGGCACCCGTCCGAAGCGAAGGCTGAACCGAGTGCTTGATGCCCTGGGCTTCGAGTACCCTGACTATGAGCAGTTGAGCAAGGGTGCTGAGGGCCAAAAAAGAAAAAGAGTGGCCGAAACTCTGAACAAGGATGAAGAAAGACCAGCAAAAGAGAAGAAAATTCCCAAGAAAAGAAAAATATCAACTCCGAAGCGAAAATTATCCGAAGAAGAGGGGACCCCCACACCACCTTCTACCAGCGACGTGGAGGAAATTTTAAAGGTAATGACTGAACCCGTGCCCACGAAGCTAAGTCCATTAGGGCCTCATCTGACGAAGCTTTTTCGAAAGGTGGAAGAGCCGGAACAAACGAAGATAACCAAACCAAAACGGCAAAGAATTATTGCAGTGACTGAAGTTATCGACAAGACGCCGCCGAGGGCGTCAATTCAGAAAACACCAGCTGTCGAGGGCACAACTAACGTCGAAGTCGCACCTTCGGAGGTCGCGGCTACCGAAGCCGCTACAGCCGAAGATGTGAACTTAGAAACTACCATTGAGGACATCAACAAAATTTTGCAAGACATGGCTGCAGAAGAAGCTGCTGAAGAAACCATGGCCACAGTGCCTGGGAAGGGGAAAGAAATAGTCGAAGACACTTCGGACGACGAAGCCTACACATTTCAAAATTTAATTGGGCAAAAACTGTCGAAGGCCGAAATGGAAGAACTTAAGGACTATGCCAAATCTTGCGGCTACAAGCCAGGAGCTCTTCTATTTGGAGGCATTGATGACGAAAAATTGGGCTGCATTCGAGACCAAACTGGAGCTAAGGTCATCGGTACTTTATCAAAAAGTATCGGTTTTCCGAAGCTAGAAACAGATATCAGCCGCTACCGACGACAACATATCGTCGGCAGCTTATTTTATTCCAATTTCAAGGTAAACAACTTTTCTCTGACTTCTATTGTTTTTAATAATGGAAATATTCCTAACAAAGGTTGTTTATTTGCAGAGCATGCTTCTGAGCAAAGCTCTGAAGATGCAGCAAGACTTGGAGGACAAAAAACACGAAGCTATAATTGAAAATTTAGAGAGCAAGATAAAAGAACAATCAACTATCATTGAAAAGAAAGACTTCGAGCTCCAATCAACCGAAGGCTTGCTGGCAGAGACTGAAGCTAAAATATCAGAATTGAGTTCGAAGCTTATCGGCCAATCAAAACAATTTGAACAGGAGAAGCTAGAGCTTAATTCGAAACTTGAAGCCGAAGTCCAGGCCAACTCAGACTTGAAGAAATCACTAACAAGCCTTCAAGACAAGTGCTTGAAATTTAGCAGTAATTGTATTGAACGATTAAAAAAGATATTTTACTCTGTTGGAGCCAGCAGCGGGAAATTTAACTCTTCAGCGGAAAATTTACCACAAGCCTTCGATCATATTGAAGCTGAAATCGAAGAACTTGACGAAGTTATAGCCGGGCACGGTGACTTCTGTGCCTGGGTAGCTTCTCGGGGTACCGCTGCAGCGTTCCTGAAGGCCGGCTGCGAGCATGGAAAAATCGTCAACAGGCCCAACTTCACCTTGTCTCCATCAATCCTGGACGATATTCCTGACCTCGCCCGAAGCATCTCAAATAGATTTATAAAAATGATATGGACAAAAGGCGGGCGAGAGAAGGCTGGAGACGAAGCTCGAAGTCATCTTGATCCAGTAAGAAATCATACTTTGTACTAACCTTCTCCTTCACGCTTGATTTTTACTCGCGATACCTTGATTCATGTAGGATGACGAAGGTGAAGATGATGCTTAAAATATGTCGCCGAAGCCGTCGCCGAAGCTGAAGCTTAGTGAAGATCAGTAGAAGTATACTAGAGAAAAAACTCAGGATACTTTTGTAACAACTTTTGTAAATACAATTAAACTGTTCTCAAGGAACTTTGTACATACCTTGTAATATATTCTTACCCTTCTACTGAGGCGCTTTGATGTGGACGAAATCAGTATTTTGAGCCGAAGGCGAAAAAACACCTTCCCTTCTTTTCGTACACAACGAAGCATAGAAGACCACTTCTTCTTTTTGCCGAAGCTTTTCTTTTTTGTACATAACGAATCATAAAAGAGCACTTCTTCCTTTTGCCGAAGCTTTTCTTTTTTGTACATAATGAATCATGAAAGACCACTTCTTCTTTTTGCCGAAGCAACCACTTAGGAACACAAATGCTATGAATGAATGAATGCTTATGAATGCATATGCTATGATGTAATGTAATGTGCGAATGAAAGTCCAAAGCATATGTCCGAAGCCACACTCTCAGCCATTATTTCCTTAGAAACAACCACACATCAGCTCTGCATTCCCTTAGGAACGACTTTGGAGCTTCTTCGCCTTTTACTTAGGCGGTATCAGCGTTGACTTTTCGCTGTAAGCTCTGCATCCCCTTAGGGACGTCTTTGGAGCTTCTTCGCCTTTTACTTTCGGCGGAATCAGAGCTCTGCATCCCCTTAGGGACGTCTTTGGAGCTTCTTCTCTCTCTTTTTTTTTCAGTTTCGGCACTCGATGGTGCGTTCTCAGCTTTTACATTTACATTCTTTGAGGGATTTTGCTCTTATAAAACTAAAAAGGAAATTACAGATGATGGCCCCATTAAAAACCTTTCTCCCCCTTTAGAAAGGAAAAGGGTGCCATGAAAAAGAAAAGAAAAAACATAAAAAGTTACATCAAGTTATACATAATATCGCCGAAGCTCATCCGCATTCCAAGATCTTGGAATTTCGTTGCCATCCATGTCCTTCAATCTGTAGGAACCAGGCCTTGACGAAGATGCTACTAAGAAAGGCCCTTCCCATTTCAATTGTAACTTGCCCACTGTATCTGGGTTGGCCACTCTCCGAAGCACCAAGTGTCCCGGCTCAATATTTTTTAGCCGGACCTTTCTATCTCGCCATTTGACTGTTTCAGCCTGGTATTTATTGATGTTTTCCACGGCTTGAAGTCTGATTCCTTCTAAAGCATCTTTTTCCACAAGACAATCATCTTCAGGACTTGATTCTGCCGAAGCTACTACTCTTATTGATCCAGCTTTGGCTTCTTCCGGAGTTATTGCTTCGTCACCGAATAATAACTTGAATGGGGTAAAGCCTGTAGACCTTGATGCTGTTGTATTGTGGCTCCACACCACTTTGGTTAACTGATCTGGCCACTTTCCCCTGGGTTGATTGAAGATTAACTTCATTATTCCTGTCATTATAATGCCGTTGGCCCTTTCAACGAGCCCATTCGACTCCGGATGCCTGACTGATGCAAAATGGATCTTCGTTCCAATTTGATCACAGAAATTTCTGAAAGCTTCGGAGTCGAACTGCGTTCCATTATCTACAGTGATGGCCTTCGGTACTCCGAAGCGACAGACAATGTTCTGCCAGAAAAACTTTTGGACAGTGGCCGAAGTTATTGTGGCTAATGGCTTCGCCTCAATCCATTTAGAAAAATACTCCACAGCCACTATAACATATTTTAGATTCCCCTGAGCCGGTGGTAATGGACCTAATAAATCAAGGCCCCACCTTTGCAATGGCCAGATGGGTTGTATCAGCTGGGTCAAAGACGAAGGTTGCTTTTGATCTCTTGCACATTTCTGACAACCTTCGCACTTTTGAACTAATTCCGCTGCATCCGAAGCTGCCTTCGGCCAATAAAACCCTTGGCGGAAAACTTTTCCAAGTAACGGCCTAGATCCGATGTGGGATCCACACAGGCCTGCATGTATCTCTTTCATTAACTCTATACCTTCGGTTCTAGACAAGCACTTGAGCAGCGGGGCACAAACTCCATGTTTGTATAGTTCCCCTTCTATCATGACATACAGACGAGCTCTTGCCTCTATTCTTTTATTGTAAGCTTCGTCATCTGATAGGAAGTTACCCTGAAGGTAAGAGATTATTTCAGTTCTCCAATCTTCGCTGTAAACAGGAGAAATGTTGAGGACTGCTCTTTCAAGGAGCTCTACTGAAGGTGCCTTTATTGTTTCGAAGAACACATCCGAAGGTAACGGCAGCCCCTGTGCTGCAGACTTGGCTAGCAAATCAGCATGCTCATTTTGCCCTCGAGGGATATTCTTGACAGAAAATCCTTCGAAGGAAGCTTCGATCCTTCGGACCGTGTCTAAGTATTTTTCAAGCTTCGGGTCTTTAGCCTTACAACTTTTGTCAATATGACCCGAAACAACCTGGGAATCAGTTTTAAGAATCGCCCTTCTGATTCCCATTGCCTTTAGTTTCCGAAGACCCAGGAGCAGGGCTTCGTACTCAGTAATATTATTTGTGCAGCTGAAGTCAAGTCTTGCTGCATAGCAAGTTTTAACCTTGGATGGTGAGACCAACACAGCAGCTGCACCTGCTCCGAAGGTTCCCCAAGAGCCATCACAAAACACTGTCCACACTTCGGCATCTTTATTTGCTTCTTCATCCTGAGCCCCTGGCGTCCAGTCGGCAATGAAATCTGCCAATGTTTGAGACTGGATCGAGGATCTATGCACATAATCAATGTAAAATTCATTGAGCTCCGCAGCCCATTTTCCAATCCGTCCAGTAGCTTCTCTATTTCTCATGATATCCTTCAACGGCTGCGAAGAAGGAACAATAATGTTGTATGCCTGAAAATAATGCCGAAGCTTCCTGGATACCATTAAAACGGCATACAATACCTTCTCCAGCTCTGTATAATTTTTCTTTGAGACACTAAGGACCTCAGATACAAAATACACTGGAACTTGCTTCTTGACTTGGCCATCAAGCTTCTCCTGGACAAGTGCCGCACTTACTGCTGAGTGCGAAGCTGCCACATATAACAACAGAGGAGCCCCTGGCGTTGGTGGAGTTAATGTTGTTAGATCTATTAAGTATTGCTTCAGCTCTTCGAAGGCTTTTTGTTGACTTGGGCCCCATTGAAAGACTTCGGCTGACTTCAGCACCTCGAAGAATGGTAAGTTTCTTTCTGCTGATCTGGATATAAATCTGTTGAGAGATGCCAGCCTTCCTGTCAATCTTTGGGCCCCCTTTCTTGTGGTTGGTGGCTCCATTCGAAGTATAGCTTCGATTTTATTTGGATTAGCTTCGATTCCCTTTGTTGAAACCAAGCATCCAAGAAATTTACCCTTCTTCACTCCGAAGACACATTTTTCTGGATTCAGCTTCAGACCAGCTTGTCTGAAGCTGGCGAAGGTCTCCTGCAGATCAGCAATATGATTTTCCTGCTTCGTGCTTTTTACAATAATGTCATCAACATAGGTCAACACATTTCTGCCTATCTGAGACTGGAGAACCTTCGCAGTCATTCTGCTGAAACTCCCTCCAGCATTCTTGAGCCCCTCAGGCATCCGAAGATAGCAATATGTGCCACTTGGGGTTATGAAGCTAGTCTTCGGCTCATCTTCCTTCTTCATCCAAATTTGATGATAGCCTGAGTAGCAGTCTAGGAGACTCATGAGCTCTGAAGAAGCTGCTGCATCGACTAAAGAGTCTATCCTTGGCAGCGGGAATTCGTCCTTCGGACAAGCCTTGTTGAGATCTGTGAAATCGATACACATTCTCCACTTGCCATTGGCCTTCTTCACCATAACAGTGTTAGCTAGCCACTCTGGATACTTCACTTCTCTGATAACTCCTGCACTGAGGAGTCTTTTTACTTCATTGCGAGCCCCTTCAGCCTTGTCATCAGACATTTTCCGAAGCCTCTGCTTTCGGGGTCTGAAGGATGGGTCAACATTGAGCGAATGTTCAATAACATCCCGATTTACTCCACAGAGATCATTAGCTGACCATGCGAAAACATCTTTGTTGTTGAATAAAAACCTTATCAAGGTTTTCTCCTGGTCTTCAGATAGTTGCGAGCCCAACAGCACCTTCTGCTCTGCTATGTCTTCACACAATAACATGGGCTTCGGCTGATCCGCTGAAGCTGCCTTCTTCCTCCTGAATTTGTACTGTTCACAAGCTTCAGCTCCATCTATGTTATGGATTGCCTTGGAGTCAGTCCAGCTTCCTTCGGCCCTTCTAGCAGCTTCCTGGCTTCCATGAATAGCAATAGGCCCTTGGTCCGAAGGTATCTTCATGCAGAGATAAGCTGGGTGAAGAATTGCTTCGAAGGCATTAAGAGTACCACGGCCAATGATAGCATTGTAAGGATACTCCATGTCAACAATATCAAACACAATTTGCTCAGTCCTTGTGTTGTTAACAAATCCGAAGGTTACCGGCATGGTAATCTTCCCAAGTGCTACAATCTGCCGCCCTCCGAAGCCACAAAGAGGGTGCGTAGCATCATGAATCTTGTCTTCAGGCTCCTGCATTTGTCTGAAGGCCTTAGCAAATATAATATCAGCTGCACTGCCTGTATCAACTAGGACATTGTGGACCAGAAATCCTTTGATCACGCAAGAGATGACCATGGCATCATTGTGAGGATAATCCTTAAGCTGAAGGTCTTCCTGAGAGAAAGTAATTGGAATGTGGGACCATTTTGACTTGATGAAGGGTCCCTGCACTCCAACATGCTGCACCCTTTTCTGAGCCTCCTTCTTCTGCTTCTTGTTAGCCGGCTCCGAGCAAGAACCGCCTGTTATCGGGAGCACCAGCTTCGAAGCCGAAGCAGCTCCAGCTTGATTGTTGAACGAAGCCATCAGCTCAGAAAAGTGGAAGTGAGTTCACCCACGGTGGGCGCCAATGTTGGGGGCTTGTTCTCAAATGCTAAGAGTTAAGAACAAGGCAACACAGAAAATGTTAAGTGTTAAAGTCCTTCGTCCTCCACCACATTATATCCTTTCGAGATATAAAGAATTTCGGACGAAGGTTACGAAGGACGTACCTTCGTAAGCATAATAACGAGGGACGAAGTATCCATATAAATCATGAGGTATAAAATAAACATTTAAATGTTTATCATAGAATCATTTCCATTTTTATTAACATGAACGAATATAAATGATTTCAAATTACAAATGTACCTTCGGTCCTGAGGAAGGCGAAAATACAAGTGTGATGCGAAGGCAAATGACAGGTTCGCGTGAACAGTACGGGGGTACTGTTCATCTATTTATAGACACAGGACGCAGCCTGTGACAAATTACAATTATGCCCCTTACAAAAGTTTACAACATTGACTCAGACCTTTATGGATAAAAAGGTCATTCTATCTCTATGTCGGTTTGTAACGCCGAAGCTCCATGAAAAGGAACCTTCGGCCATCTCCTGGGGACAACTTCAGCCGAAGCTGCTTCTTCGTGCAAGACCTTCGGCGCAACGAAGCATGACCCCAACACTTAGATATTTAGTTTCTACGCCCTACTTCGGGATCTGGTATCCAAGGGGTCTACCTTTGACTTGATAGGATACTCAGACTCCGACTATACCGGGTGCAAGGTTGATAGGAAGAGCACATCAGGCCTTGTTCGGTTATTCTCAATACACATGGATTGGATAAGATTGAAAAAAATTAAGAATAAGTTTGATTTATTTAAAATTCAAACCTATCCAATCCCACTCAATCTACATGGATTGAGAGCTAACCGAACAAACCCTAAAATATAAAATCTGTCTCGCACAATGAATATTTGCATTGGCCACTATAAACCGTGTATCTCTTGATTGCCTACCAGTATTCAGTAGCATGTACGAAAAAAAAGTTATGCAATCAGTATTCAAGAAGTATAACGATTTCAACACCTTGATTTTTAGAACTAATTTATAGTCTATCCGTTTTATTCCCTAAATTGATAAGAGATATTTAGTTTATAGGAATTAATTGTTAGTCCCTCATTTTATTCTATTTTAGTCCCTACATTATCATATACGGAAGCTAAAATTCTATTTTAGTTTTCGTATTTGACAATTTAAGGAATAAAATAGAATGAAATGGATGGACTAAAAATTGATCTCTATAAACATCTCTCAAATACGAAAACTAAAATAATAACAATTTTAGTTTTCATATTTGGTAATGGAGGAACTAAAAATTAGTCCCTAAAAACTATACATCCTCTCAATTTGTATCTAGCAAGTTGTTGCTAAAAATTGTAATTTTGTTTCTAAGTAATCGATAAGAAAATTTCTAAAGTTTAGTTATTTGAACTTTAAATGTTATTAAAACGATGGTTTTTTGCACATATTTTATATTAACATTATAATTTTTGTTAGTTGCAATTTTAGTACCCTATAATATGTAATTTTTAGTTTGAAAATAAAAATGTTAGACAAAGCCATAGATATAACAAAATCTGATATGTATTAACATAAAAATAGGGTGTAGTTATTTTTATAGTCAGATGGTAACAAAAAATGATATATCACAATATAAAGATAAATAATAAAACATAAAATTTATAATTTACATACATTGATTGGTGGTAAGAGTGTCAACTAAAATCATTCTAAATTTTAGACATTTGAAATATAGAGGATAAGTAATTAATAAAGCTCTCTTTTCTTGAAAAACAATGTGTGTTGACCTTAGCAAGAATGGAATCAAGTTAAATGAAATAAAATCATAATTAACCTTCAAAGCATGAGAATGAAAAATATCACCCAAAGCGGTGCTAGCAAGCTCTTTTAAACTATACTCTATGAACAATAGATAAACATGATCTGCTGCAACGCAACATATCATATCTTTATACGATGCTCACATGCACATTTTAATTTAGGACATCCGTCTCATATATCCAACAGTAGCACTAATTTTATAAAAATCTCATTTCCCTCTCTCCTCTGCCATGAGAGTTTCTTCGTAAAACTAGTTGGTGTCATTGAATACAAGATGTATATCACAAATCAGTGGTGGATCCATGGGGTATGCTGGGTATGCACCGACATACCGTGCAAAACCAGCACAACACATAATATATATAAACATGTAATATATAATAGTATATACGTTGTATATAAAAGAGAAAAAACATACTTATACATTAGCATACCCTGCAAAAACCAGCACAACACATAGTGTGTGTATATATAATAGTATATACAATGTATATAAAAAAAAGAAATAACATACCTGATACCTGCACGCCTACGCCATGACGAGATGACGGACGGGAGGACATTGGCCCTGTTTGACACAGCTTATTTTCAGCTTCTTCACAAATTTAAGCTGAAGTCCTGCCAAACAGGCAGCTTCTGCAGCAGCTTATCAGTTCAGCTGCTTATCAAAATAAACTAAAAGCAGCCAACAAGCAGAAGCTGCTTTTTACCAGCTTATCAGATAAGCTGCTTTTTCAACAAGCAGCAGCTGTCCCAAACAGGGCCATTAAGTGACGCGCAAGCACGGCCCAAGCAAACGTGCGCAGTGTGCTCCGACTCGTTTCAATTTTCTAATCGATCTACTCGATCGAGAGAACTGAGTCACGCTGTATCGTCTTACTCTTCGTTCGCCGACGCTGCTATATTTTAAAGTATTTATATTTTATTTAAACAATTTATATCAAGATCTTTCGTCGTATTGTATATTGTATATGGTTTTACTGAATTAGAATATGATTTTACCAAATTCTAAATAGTTTACCGTTGTATAAGACATTTTTTGAATCACATACCATGTGATCCGCCACTGTCACAAATTTAAATATGTACTCCCTCCGGTGCAATAAAAGAAGTCATCCTGCGCGTGATCGAGCGTGCACAAAAAGAAGTCATAGCGCGCGTGGGTCTGGGATTTGGACGTTGTTGCCCCTAGTAATTGCACAAAAAAGATGCATTTAAAAGGAATCGAACTTGAGACCTCCAGTCTAGAATGCCTTGGAGCTGCTGCAGCAACCAATCAAGCCTAATTGTTTTGGTGACATTAATGCACCCATATCCCTATTTAATAGGGGTAAACAGGGAAAACTCTATGATAATTAATCACTCCTTGGTATGCACAATCATGTCCTAAACGACTACCTTTACTACACTGGAGGGAGTAGATGAACATCTATCCGTTTGAACATTAGGCTATCTACAATGAATTTCTTATTCTACTTCCTATCGTATCTTCTATTTTAAATTTATCTTTATAAACAGTGTTATCTAGGGTCTGTGTCCCCTATTTTTCATCCTCTGTGGGAGACAATCTTTAGCTGTTTATCACGGCGTGCCCAATAAAAACTCAAATAGCTAGTTCAAATTATATTTTATTCTGTACATATGAAAGAGATTGACTAAATCAGTGTCTAGCTAGGACACAAGCAGCAAGCTAGCACGAAGTCCAAGAAATCTACTGTCTCTCACTCAGTGGTCCCATTTTCTTGTAGTGTTTTTTTCTATTTTATTTGTTCTTTGCTAGCGATTTGTATATAGAGTCTGTTTGGTTTGAGGCTAATTATACCACGTTTTATCTAAGATTATTTGTTTAAGCTGAAGAACTAATTTTAGATAGAAAAATTAGATACGAACACGTAGCGCCCATAGGCCACAGCAGAGGTGGCGCTGCAATGCTGCATAGCAAAACACTCCTCCGCCTTCCACAGCTGCTCATCGTCCTAATCTAGTCCGTTCATACAGACACGCGTCGACCGATGGAGGCACCGCGCCCCTCTGTCTCTTTCTTCCCGCGGCTCTCCCTCCCTGCTTAAAGCAGGCTGTCAGCTTGCGCAGCGAGGCTAGCCGCTAGCCCCGCCTCACAGCACTCCAAAACCCCAAATCGCGAAACCCCAGCCGCTCCTCCATGGCGGCCTGGAGCCGGCGCGGCGGGATGGGGGGCGGGAACTACGCCAGGCAGATGGCGATGTGCTTGAGCATGATTGCCTCCGGCATCGGGATGGAGACCGGCGGAATTAGTACGTAAAACGACTCGCCGCCGCCAGAGCCCTGCCGGAGCTGTTTCCTTTATGTTTTCTCGTTCGCGCTTCGATTCGTCCCGCTGTAGTGTGGCACGTGGGTGATGGCGTGATGCTTGCCGCTCCTCCCCTCCTCCTGCAGGTTCCGAGATGGTGGACCAGATGAAGCGCAACGTAGCGTCGTCCGATTGTGACGGGAGCAACGTTATGGGTGAGATCGATATCCCACCTCGTCCTTCCTGGCTCCCTTCCCCCAGAACGACACTGTTTTCTTGTTGAAGTTGTTGTGGGTTGCATTGGTTCTGATTAAAAGTTGCGTGGTCGAATCGTGTTCTCCCGCTGTGCATGGAGGAGCGCTCGTGGGGTCGTGTCCATATTTGTTCACGTATGGTATGGTGGTGTGGGGAGGAATGGTGCAATGTGCAGTTTCATGTGTCATGTGTGGTGTCAATCGTGGTGGGTACTTGTTTCGGAGTTTGGACACAAACCATAAAGTGGTTTCCTTTTTTTTCTATAGCTGTTAATTTAAGATTTTTGTGCATGCACGATGAGTAATACTACTGATAATTGAGATAAGTTTGTTGTGCATGTCCGTTGAGCTGTACCAATGTTTTCATGCTCTGCTGCTTTAAAATATGGCTTTCTTATAGGCTATATATTGTTTGACATTGTCGTGGTGTGAAACTGTGATTTTGGTATGGTGCACATTTCACTAGTTCAGTGAAGGCTTTGGCCCTGCCTTTACGCAGTTATGGACGTGTTTGGATCCTCCGCGCGGTACTTAGCGCCTAGCCAAGCGAGGATAGCGGGTAAGGCTAGCTCCAGCAAGGGACCCTAAAGGGTTCTGTACCCTAAATATAGAGGATCAAATGGTTCTCTACGTTCTCCAGCAGCGTCCTCTAAACGGTCCTCTAAATTTAGAGGACGCTGCTAGATTCTCTATATATAGAGTTTCTCTAAACGGTCTTCTATCCATTTGAATACTTTAAATAACCTGTTTAGTAAAACTAAAATATGTACAATACATTTGAGAGTATGACAAATACGTATGTACAAAAAATAAAAATAAAAAATGTCCCTAATATAGATAATTAAGTATAGAGGACGTGATTTAGAGGACGTTGTTGGAGATAAAGGAGATATAGAGGATAAAATCTTTTAGAGGAGACTGTAAAGAACGGATATAGAGGATGGATATAGAGGACGTTGCTGGAGACAGCCTAAGTGTCAGCCGTTTGGTAGCTTTGCCTGTGCGCGTGGGAGCCTGTTGTGGCAAGGTTTGCCTGGCTTGTGTAAGAGAGCCGAAACGGCTCGCAGGCCTGGGCGAGTGCCTCGTTGCTCTTGCTAGCTAGCAGCATGTCGAGGCGAGGCTAGGCGAGGCGGGCACCAGAACCGGACGTGCCCTCTCTCTTATGAACATATGAGCTATACTTTTTGACAAGTTTCTCTCTTACCTGTTGCCTGTTTGTTTGGGTCTTGTAGAGTTGCTTGATAGAATGACTGATGACTCTGACAAGGAGGAGCACCTGGGGCCACTGCATGATGCGGCAAGGGCAGGCAAAATGGATGTTTGCAAACACCTGGTGGAGAATCTTGGGTTTGATGTCGATGTTCGTGCTAATGATGGTTCGGGTATGTGTTTCCTAGGTTCGAGTTAATTATTTTCTGCTTATTCTGTAATGTAATAGTTTTTTGATGTGATGCGTATCTTAAAAGACTGATGATAATGTGAATCTTTTCTGTATTTATTACTAATATATTTAGCCCATAATTCCAAATCTGGATGCTCTATTTTTTTCTTAGCTTATGGTTTATCATGTGATATTGTCATGTATCACTAAATACAACATTGTAACACAGTTGAACTCACGAGATATGGATATTACTTTCAAGTATGGACAAAAAGTACCATTCGTTCGTACCTTTTATGTGCTTTATTAAAGAGTTAAATCTTTCTTTAGTTCCTCGTCTTCCTCCTCTTTTACATTAGTTTAACGGACATAGTGCCAATGCTGGTACAATTTATACAGTTATTGGTCGTCTTCTATAGGTATGTTCTCAGTTTTTTGGGTTCTTATGTTTATGTGGCATTGGTATAATTTAATCATGGGGCATGCTAAATGGATCCTTAGATCTTATGTTAATAATATGTTTCTGGATGGCATCAGTTGCAATGCCTGTTTCTAATGATACCATATTATAAAAATGGTGTTTCTGTGCGATTTCTGCCAATACTGTTACAAAAATGAAAGATTTTAAGTTACTAATATAAAATCTCAATCTAAGATGGAAATGTTTTTCTGAACCACTGCTTCATATTTGCTAAAGTTGTAACTATGGAATGGTATGATGTGCTGGTGAAGCTTTTATTCCTTCTCTCTGTTGTGGTAGTCCACAAAGACAGGTCTGACTAAATTGCCTTTTCGTTACACTTTGTCAGGGAAGACTCCTTTGACTTGTGCAGTGTCATGTGGCAAAGTAATTGCTGTGAGGTATCTTATTGCCATGGGTGCAGATCTTGAAAAACAAGATGCTATTGGCTTTACTCCTCTGCACTATGCTGCCAAACGAGGTTCCCCTTTCTGTGAATGCCTTCATTTCTACTCGCACTTATGTTTATTTTAAAATTCACCACTTCATAGGGCATAGAAATTGGTTTCAACAGTGCTGTCATCCTTGGAGCTTGGAGCCTTTGAAAACATAGAAATAGGTGTGTTTTTGATAGAGAGTGTCCTTGCCTTGCTTCCCTGAAGGAGGAGGGGTTTAGAGAAGAGCTACAGCTATGGCTTTTGGCAGGTGCCAAGAATATGTGAACTCTTTTTGACCCTAGCTAAATGGGAGGGACCTAGTTTATTAGAGTGTTGTGTGCTGTGGTGTTTTGGGTGGGTTGTGTGTGTGCGTGTGGGTGTTTTGTGTGTGTGTGTGTGCATGTGTTTTGGGTATGTCTGTGTTTTTTCTCGTACGCTTTGGGTCATAGGCCTTTTTTCCTCTCCTTTTAATATAATGATATGCAGCTCTCCTTCGTATTCGAGAAAAAATAGCGCATAGAATTTATATCTGGTTATAATCTTACATAATGATCTCCTAAACATTTCTTATGTGTTAACAGCATGAATTAGAGTTCTTGTACATTGCGGGGCGATAGTATCTAAGAGGTGGCTGGGTAAGTTTGTTATTGTAACACTGTTGCATGTTTCTGTTTTTTCCAGGGTACAGTGGAATAGCATGTTTGTTGCTCTCTAGAGGAGCTAATGTTGATGTGGATTCTTCTGAAGGGACACCACTACATGTTTCTGCTGCATGTGGGAAGTTTGGTGTTGTGGAGATTTTATTGGAGCACCACGCAAATGTAATTATTAATACAAACTTTTAACTTCAACATGGTGGAGTGGGGTATTATTCGTTTTGCAGAGCGGCTGAGGGGTTAGAAATTATGCTTAGCTATGCTCCAGTTTCACCTTTTTGTGTGGACATATGATTTTAGTGCCCGTAACCCAAACTAGGATGAAATGTTCACATTACTTTATATTTGCTACATTAGACTACATGTCATTGTAGTCTTCTTTTATATGTATCTGACTGGGACTTTTACCATACCCTGTCCTTACATGTTTAGTTAGCCATCCTACATTTCTACTTGTCATTGTTTTCTTGAAACTATGCTGCATTGAATTGATTGTTCTCATAAATATATGCTGCTTTAGAGGGTTTTCTTGGGGTGAATCTGCAGCTGTTTGTTTTGGACAATGTACCTGCTATTCATTTCAAATTATGCTGCATTGGATTGATTTATCTTATCAACTTATGCTGCTTTAGAGTGTTTTCTTGGGATAAATTTGCAGCTGTTAGTTAAATCTTTTTGCAGCCAGATAGGGTTTCCCCAGATCTTTGTACACCCATGGCTAAAATGCTTTGTGCCACATACGAAAAAGCCAGCGCATCTACTTGCTTAAAGTGCATGAAGCTCCTTGTCAAGGTGGTACCCAATTTGCTTTCTTTATATATTGATCAATGGAGAGAATCTTGAAACATCCCTTTATTGAATTCAGTACTAATTGCTAATCACAGGCTGGTGCTGATTTGAATTCTACAAATCCTGACACTCCATTAGTTATAGCAACTAGCAAAGGCTTAAATGAGTGTGTTGATTACTTATTGGAGGCTGGCGCTGATGCAAATATTCCAATCAAACATGTGAGTTTTTATCTCTTACTAACTATTGTTTGTCTTAGATCTTACTGCCTCCATTTTTTTATTTGTCGCATTTTAGTTCAAAAATAAACTAGCGGTCAACAAATATTCAAGAACGGAGGGAGTATATGCCTACACAATTGTGCATTTTCTCTCCACTTTTGTTCTTTTGGTAGGACTTAAGAAAACAATTTCATTTGTATGAGAATTCTAACTAGTTCTATAATAAGAGTTCTCTTGTTTTCAATTTTAACCAATATACTTGTTTTCAATTTTAACCAATGTAAAACAATTCCTTTTGTTCTTTACTTCACTACAGGGCAGTAAAACACCAATAGAAATTGCTGCAAAGTCTGGAAGAAGAAAGCTTGTTGAGAGTTTATTTCCTTTCACTTCACCCATTCAAACCATTTCAGATTGGAGTGTTGAAGGAATCCTTGCTTATGCAAGATCAAGGCAATCAAAACACAAGGTAACAGAACCTATCATATAGCCATTTTTGTTGAATATTCTTCAGCAGTATGACTCGTCATCCTTTGAGCTCATCACTTCTGTCTGTTCACTTTTGGATAAGAAAATAACTTAGCTAAATAGCATCTCTACAAGAGGTTGTAGGGTAGGTTGGAGTGCAAGCAGAGCCGATAATCTGTAGCTTCTCGATATATTGTAGAAATGTAGAGTTCACATGTGTTGTATTTGCCCTTGTGTGTTCTCTGGAGTTCGGATTATTTATTTATTCTGAAAGAGGTGGCTTGTTTGAAACTTCTGATTATTATAGAGCTAACCATGCATTTTTCTTGAGGCAACATGGTTAGCAAAACATGTGTGCCTGCACCCATGCGCACTAAAAACCACTCGTACCCTCTGCATACATGAGATGTTTGTGATTATTCTTAAGTCCTAAATGGATGGTGAATCTTATCATTGGTTGGTACTCTACGTCTGTTTTATCTGGTAAACAGGGCTGATCTGTTTGTGACTCGACTAATATGCAAGATCCTGGACAGATCTATACTACTACAGTTTCTGTTTCTAAATGTCATCTGTTTGCTGATTTATACTTAGTTGTTTATACTCCCTCTGTCCACAAATGAATGCAATTCTAGAACAGCACCAAGTTAAAGTATCTTGAGTTTGACTAACTATAAATAAAAATACCAGTATTTATAATCTCAAATAAGGATAGTTAGATCTATCAACTTATTTGGTTTTATAAACAATAATATTTTTACCAACAACAACAACAACAACAAAGCCTTTTTGTCCCAAGCACGTTGGGGTAGGCTAGAGATGAAACCTCGTATGAAAACCTCAGAGTTCAACCCCCAAAGAAAAGAAAAGGGAGACAAAGGCAAAGGAGAACCGAAAAACGACGAAACGGGGAAACACATAAAAAGAGATAAAACCCACAACAACCAGCAAGATCTAGAGGGGCAAACGATTAAGGAGGAAAAGCGAAACTACAAATCAGGGTTCTGGCATGTGAATTGCACACTTCCACCCCTTTCTATCCACGACGAGCTCTTTATCAATATTCCACTCCTTCAGGTCCCTCTTCACAGCCTCTGTCCACGTCAAGGTTGGTCGACCTCTACCTCTCTTCACATTCTCGGGACGCCTAATTATTCCGATATGCACTGGTGCCTCTTCAGGTCTTCATTGGATATGTCCAAACCATCTCAAACGATGTTGCATAAGCTTCTCCTCAATTGGCGCCACTCCTACTCTCTCTCGTATATGCGAAAGGGCCTCTAGCTGAGTTGGTTAGGTGGTCTGATTAGCACTCCTCAGGTCCTGGGTTCGACTTCCCGTGGGAGCGAATTTCAGGCTGTGGTTAAAAAAATCCCCTCGTCTGTCCCATGCCAAAGCACAGGTCTAAGGCTCAGCCCCGGTCGTGGTCGTTCTCACATGGGCTTCGATGCCGCTGTGTATGGGTGGGGCAGGGGTTCGGGGGTTTTCTTGACCTGTGTGAGAAGGTCTTCTTCTTAATACAATACCCGGGGGTTGTCTTACCCCTCGCAGGTCAAGTTTTTTTACTCTCTCTCGTATATCATCATTCCGAACTCGATCTCTCCTTGTGTGGCCACATATCCAGCGCAACATACACATCTCTGCCACACTTAGTTGTTGGACATGTCGTCTTTTAGTGGGCCAACATTCTGCTCTATACAACATAGCCGGCCGGATTGCTGTCCTGTAGAATTTGCCTTTTAGTTTGTGTGGCACCCGGGGTCGCATAAGGCACCCGCAGCTTGCCGCCACTTCAACAATCTAGCTTTAATTCTATGCCTGACATCCTCATCGATGTCTCCCTCCTTCTGAAGCATTGATCCTAAGTAACGAAAAGTGTCTTTCTTGGGTACCACTTGCCCATCAAGACTAACATCGCCATCCTCATACCCCATGGCACTGAAATCACACTTCATATACTCTGTTTTAGACCTACTAAGCCTAAAACCTTTTGCTTCTAGCGTCTGCCTCCACAATTCCAACTTTTGCGAAACACCACTCCTACTCTCCTCAATAAGTACCACATCATCGACAAAAAGCATACACCACGGTATATCTCCTTGTATGTCCCTTGTGACCTCATCTATCACCAAAGCAAAAAGATAAGGGCTCAAAGCCGACCCTTGATGTAGTCCTATGTTAATTGGAAAGTTATCGGTGTCTCCATCACTTGTTCGGACACTTGTCACAACATTAGTGTACATATCTTTAATAAGATTAATGTACTTTGTTGATACTTTGTGTTTTTCCAAGGCCCACCACATTACACTCCTAGGTACTTTGTCATAAGCCTTCTCCATGTCTATGAAGACCATATGCAGGTCTTTCTTTTGTTCTCTGAATCTCTCCATAAGTTGTCTTAGTAAGAAAATGGCCTCCGTAGTTGATCTCCCAGGCATGAAACCAAACTGATTTTGGGTCACGCTCGTCATCTTCCGCAGGCGTTCAATGACTATCTCCCATAGCTTCATTGTATGGCTCATGAGCTTAATTCCACGGTAATTAGTACAAGTTTGAACATCTCCTTTGTTCTTGAAGATTGGTACTAACGTACTCCGCCGCCACTCGTCGGGCATTCTGTTTGTCCGAAAGATGGTGTTGAAAAGCTTAGTCAGCCATACTATCGCTATGTCTCCAAGGCATCTCCATACCTCGATAGGAATACCATCAGGGCCCATCGCCTTTCCTACCTTCATCCTTTTTAGCGCCTCCTTAACTTCATATTCTTGTATCCTTCGTACAAAACCCCTGTTGTTGTCATCGAATGGTTCGTCCAATTCTATTATAGAACTCTCATTCCCTCCATTGAACAATTTGTTGAAGTACTCCTTCCATCTGTTCTTGATCTCTTCATTCTTCACTAATAGTTGGTTTGCTTCATCCTTGATGCATTTGACTTGGTTGACATCCCTTGTCTTCCTTTCACGAATCTTGGCCATCCTATAGATATCCTTTTCTCCCTGCTTTGTGTCCAACCGTTGGTAAAGGTTGTCATAGGCTTGACCCCGGGCTCTACTAACCGCTCGCTTTGCAGACTTCTTCGCTATCCTGTACTTCTCTATGTTGTCTGCACACTTGTCGTGATGTAAGCGTTTGTAGCAATCTTTCTTCTCCTTGATAGCCTTTTGGACATCTTCGTTCCACCACCAAGTGTCTTTAACTTCCCTTCTGTTTCCTTGACTCAACCCAAACTCTTCTGAAGCTATCTTTCGGATGCATGTCGCCATCTTCCTCCACATGATGTTTGCGTCTCCCTCTTCTGCCCAAGGGCCCTCCTCGATAACTCTCTCCTTGAAAGTTTGGGCCACATCCCTTTTAAGCTTCCACCACTTTGTTCTAGTGACCTTGTTATGCTTATTCCGTTGTAAACGAATCTTAAAACGGAAGTCAGCTACGACAAGCTTATGTTGGGTTACCACACACTCTCCAGGTATAACCTTGCAATCTAAGCAGGCATGCCTGTCCTCTTTTCTCAAGAGGACGAAATCAATCTGGCTAGTGTGTTGGCCACTACTGAAGGTCACCAGGTGGGATTTTCTCTTCCTAAAATATTTTTACCAATATATTTTTTAGGAAAAAGGTTAATTTACTCCCTTCACCTATGGACAATATTCACATAACTCTCTAAATTATTTTTTAGTTTATTTTACCCCGCCACTCCTTTGAGTTGGTTCAGTTTACCCCTTAACAAAGTTTGACCTTTTTATTTCTTTATGACATTGAGTTTCAGTTCAAATTTTGTTGGTTAGCAGCTAATACTATAATTTAGCCTATAATTATTTTGATAGGTTA
The DNA here is from genome assembly GCA_029449295.1 of Zea luxurians. Classification (NCBI taxonomy): domain Eukaryota; kingdom Viridiplantae; phylum Streptophyta; class Magnoliopsida; order Poales; family Poaceae; genus Zea; species Zea luxurians. The sequence goes on from JAOPSE010000002.1 coordinate 166,596,549, forward strand.
GGGTTTAGGGATCAGATAAGATAATAATTTTAGTGGTACAAAACTAAATATGAAATAATGATGAAACAAATTTAGCATGTTTTTCTAACATAAGTTATGATTTCTTCAACCACTTTGAAAAATATGAACTTAAAATTCAACTTACGGAGAAACAAAAAAGACAAATCGGATTTTTTTTTCGTTTCTTCTTGTACAAGTTAAACTTCAATATCATATTTGGCCTAGAAATGAAGGCCAACTATCTGGGTAATCCTTGTCGACACTTTTACTGGGAGGACCTACCAACGCTGGCCTAGGCTAGAAAAGGCCCAAGCTAGCACCGCAGCCCCTGCTGCAGTTGGAGAATCGATATCTAGAAATCATCTGCTGCCATAGGCTGAGATAAGAATAAAAATTAGAATATGTATGGATAGGGATAAGTATTAGCAGTTAAGATATAAGAATAGAAATGGAAATTTGTTGGGATAGGAATAAGTATTAGTAGTTTAGATATAAGAATAGAAATGGACATTTGTCGTGGATGATGTCCTGGAGCTTGACGGCAATAGTGCCGTTGAGCCATAAGAGGACCACGCTGTCCATCTGGTACCAGAATGGGGACAACGGGGTGATGGCGTAGACGCGTAGTCGAGGATGTGGTCAGCGAGGGCAAACCGTCGGAGCGTGAGGACCACCTAAGCATGCCAACGAGGGTAGTGAGGGGACGTTGGGTCCAACACGATGGACACGAGGGACCAGATGTTGTAAACACTGGCGGCCTGAGCGTGGAGGGCGACGATGGTGTCGACGTCGTGTCCTGAAGTGTGGGGAGCCTCAGGAAGTCAGGAGCCACCTGTGGGGGTAGGGCTGCGACCGAGGAGGCGTTGCGTGGCGGCCATCTAAGTGGTCAAGGCGACGCCCATGGCACGCTCTTGCTCCAAGGCAAGGGACACAACACACTTGCGCTCCTGAGAGGCGACGACGACCGCCTGCATGGTGACGATGGTCGCAACCAACGCGGAGGAGACTGGTGGAGACGCACAGTCCAACCCCAAGCCTTAATTACCAGGGTAAAGACGCTCGACTTATCGACACCGGGAAGCCTTCCCCGTTGACCGTCCCTCTCATCTCGCGTGCTGGAGGCCTTCACCGTTCCCTCTGTGATCTCCTGCGTCGTCTGCTCCCTCCGCGTCTCCTCGATCGCTCGCTCTGCGAGCTCCTGTCAGCACATTGGCGCCACAAAAGAAGCTTGAAGAGGCGGGCCGTGCAGATGGAGAGGATGGAATGAATGGACCAGGAAGGAGCACTCGTGTACGCAGGCCGAATGTGCGTGTTACGGGTCCAGAGTGGGTGACAGCTTAGCAAGGCCCAGGAAGGAGCGACGGTGTTCGTGCGCTGGCAGCTGTGCAGAGAGTATTAAGTCTGTAAGCAGAGAGTTGATGGGGTATCGAATAATTTGTAACAGAATTCTACCTACTAAACCCCAGCTGCTTCTGTCCTCCGTCTTGTTCTCCACGTCTTCTCTTCCTGTGTCTGTGTTCTTGTGATCGATTGTTAACATTTGGTATCAGAGGCCTCGATCTTAGCCATTTCACTCTGGATCCTGTTCCACCCCACCATCACTTCACTCGTCTTCAACGTCGACTCAGAGCGATGGATATGAACACGAAATTGATCCTGGACGAAATGGAAAAGAAGTTCGCCGCCTTGGATCAGAAATGGGAGATGAAGTTCTCTGAGTTGGCGGGGTCACGCGATCAGCGGATCGGTGTCCTGGAGGAGATGGGCGCGGAGCTGTCGGCGTGGAAACCCAAGGTCGACACCGCCTTGGATGATGTCAAGCTGGAGATCCGGAAACTGAACAAGTTGTGGGATCATTCTTCGTTTGAAGGATCCGTGGAACCCGGGTTACTGCAAAAACCCAGTGTTCCAGCGGGTCGTCTGCTTCTTGGATCAGATGCTGAAGGGTTTTCGGAGCATCGCGAAGATCGATCGCCGAAGGACCAGGGCTTTGGATCTGTCCACACCTACATACCCGATGCAACTAAGGGTACGCCTCAGTTCTCGTTCCCACCTGTATCTCCTACTTTGTTGAAGACGGGTGAGTCTAGTTGTCGTTCTTTGGGGAAGTTACCCAAGTTGCCATTTCCTCTGTTTGATGGTGAGTATCCCCGGCTGTGGATTGCTCGATGTGAGGCGTATTTTGTTATGTATGAAGTGGAATCTGAGGCCTGGGTGCGGATAGCGTCCATGTATTTTTCTCCTGCAGCGGGTTGCTGGTTTCAGGCGTTGCAACGGAGATATGTTGAATTGTGTTGGCCCCTGTTTTGCAAATTGTTGTTGGACAGATTTGGCAAAGACCAGCACCAGTCCTTACTCCGCCAACTGTTTCGCATTCAACAAAAGGACACAGTATCTGAATATATTGCTAAGTTTTCCACTTTGATGGATCAATTATCTGCTTATGAAACTGTGTCCGATCCATTGTATTTCACGACCAGATTTATAGAAGGATTACGGGATGATGTGCGGGCGGTGGTGATGACCCAGAGACCTGGTGATTTGGATACAGCCTGTAGCCTTGCCTTGTTGCAGGAAGAGGTCTTTGAACCTATGAGGCGCCGCGAGCTGCCCAAGTGGAGTCAGGGTAATTGGTCGAAATCTGATTCTAAGGGACCCTTTCCATTGCCACCTCCACCCCAGGCTGGGCGCTCTATTCCAACAGTACCTGACCGCCGACCAGTGGCTCAACCCAAAACCATGGAAGAACGCATGTCAGCTTTGCATGCGTACAGAAGGGCTAAAGGATTGTGTGAACGTTGTGCGGAGAAGTGGTACCGAGGGCACACTTGTAGCACTACTATTCAGTTGCAAGCAATGCAGGAGGTTTGGGAGTTACTTCCTGAGGAGGAAACATCATCCCCAACTCATTTGAAGACTTCTCCAGAAGGGCAGTTGTTCTCTGTTACTTTGTCTGCAGCCATGTTGGATGACAAAACAAAAGGTGTCTTGCTGTTGGATGGTAGGATGCAGGATGTGCCAGTGTCCATACTGATTGATTCTGGAAGCACACATTCCTTTATCAGTCAACTTTTGCTTGCTAAGTTAAAGTCAGTATCACTTATAAAGACGGGTGTCGGTTAAAGTGGCCAATGGGGGTGTTATGAAGTGTTCTACAACATGGCCTCAAGCGGAATGGTGCATTCAGGGTTGTTGGTTTCAACATGAACTGAAAGTGTTGCCCATTCACACTTATGATCTGATCTTGGGCATGGATTGGTTAGAGATTCATAGTCCTATGAAGGTGCACTGGCGTTATAAGTGGCTTTCCATTACTTATTAGGAGTCTTCAGTCATGTTGTATGGATCGGGTTCTAGCCACTGGGATGATTTATTGATTCATGTTGCTTCGGTTGACCATAATGAAAGGGAAACTCTAGTTTCAGCACTGTCACCTGATATTGCAGCATTGTTGGATCAGTTCCCTCAGGTGGTTTCAGCTCCTGCAACATTACCACCCACTCGCCCCTGTGATCATGCAATTCCACTGGTGGCGGGAGCTAAACCTGTGAGTGTGAGACCCTACAGATACCCACCGGCATTGAAGGATGAAATTGAACGACATGGCCGCCGGGGGACGAGCCTCAGAACCGGGCCCCTGGAACGGCCACATGGAGATGCGTCCGGACCACGGGTGGTGGAAAGTGGGCCAAGGCGCACCCTGCTGAGGTCCTGGCGACGATGCGTGGGTACGGGCACCATTGCCGGAACCACTACTACCACCACCACCACCGCGGCCACCACGTCGGCGACGGCCACCACCGCCCCCGCTGCCGCCCCCGCTGCCGCCACCGCGACCCCCGCCACCCTTGCTCGGCCAGGACGGTGCCGGAGTAGGTGGACGGGTCGGGGTGAGAGCAGCCAGGGCTGTCGAGGAGGATGAGGACCCTGGGCTGGAGATGAATGCAGCCTGAGTACCCATAGTGATCTCTTCCAGGGCAAGGTCGTCGTGGACCTGGAGGAAGGTAGGGAAGGGGCGCTGGCGCATGATCAATGACCGGAGGTGGGTGTAGCGGTCGCTAAGGCCGCGGAGGACGTTGAGGACGAGCATGCGGTCCTCCACGGGGCAGCCCAGATCGCCAAGTGAGTCCGCCATGGCCTTCATCTTGCGGCAGTACTCACTGACGTTGAGGTCCCCCTGGACAAACGTCCGGAAGGCCGCGTCAAGGCGGAGAGCCCGGGCCTCGGCATTGCCCAGGAACTGACCCTCGATGGCCAGCCAAGCAGCCCGAGCGTGAGGAATGTTCCGGAGGAGGCTGTGTAGGTCGACGGAGATCGTCCCCACGATCCAGGAGAGCACGATGCAGTCGAGGCGCACCCACGCGGCAGTCGGCGCCACGCCGGTGGGATTGCAGAGGACGTGGTCATCGAGGGCATAGCGGCGAAGGGTGAGGAGGAGGAGGTCCCGCCAGCGCGCGTAGTATGGCGACTCTGGCTCCAGGATGACGGGGACCATGAGGCGAATATTTTGGATACTCCCAGCCTGAAGGTGGAGTTGAGCCACGAGCGGGTCAGTCGGGTCATGCCAGAGCATCGGGGGGATGGTGCAGGGCACGGTTCCGACAGTCGCGCCGTCCATGGTGGCAGAGGAGGTGACCCCGCCGTCGTGGGCCGCAGGCAAGGCGAGGAGTTGTTCCGCCGCAGCAATCTGAGTAGCGAGAGCGTCGGCAGCCTCGCGCTCGCGCTACCACCCGAGTGCCGCTTCCCGCAAACGGGCCTGTCGCGCCGCGTGCTCCGCACGGGCAGCAGTGAGGGCAGCGATGGTATAGCCCTGGTGGGGGACCGGTGGGGGAGGCGGTGGATCGACGTCAAGCGACGGGGGGATCGGCGGGGGAGGGTCCTCCGGACTGGCAGGACCCGCGGGAACCGCATCCGCCACAGCCGCAAGGGCCGAGGCGGTGCCTGCAGTGGGGAGAGCCCCACCAGTGGCCCCCCACGCCGGACCGAGCGCAGGGGAGGTAGGAAACAACTCCCATGTCCCTGCTACCAGTGCCTGCGCGTCTGCAGCGGCGGCAGCTGGGAGGGAGTGGGGAGGGGGGGGCGCCCGCCCAGGGCAGCAGCAGCGGCGCCAGGGCTGGGGGAGCGCCCGCCCAGGGCAGCAGCGGCGGCTGCGCACGCGCCCAGGGCAGCAGGAGCGGCGCTAGGGCTCGCCGAGCCCCGCACGGCGGCAGCGGCTGCGCCCGCGGCAGCAGCAGCGCCCGCGGTGGCGCCAGGGCCCGCGGCGGCGGCTGCGCGCACGGCATCAGCAGCAGCGCTCGCGGCGGCGCCAGGGCCGACGGCGGTGCCAGGGCCCGCGGAGACAACCCGTGCCCAGGAATAGAGGGGAGGGAAGGAGGAGGGGGAGAGAGAGGGACGCGGCTCGCCGGCCATGGGGCTGCGCACGCCTGGGAACGAGGCGGCGGCGGCTGTTGGGCGGCGGCGGCGGCAGGGAAGGTGGAAACCTAGCGTGATACCATATTGCAGTGTCAAAATCACTTGGGTAGCCATATAGTATAATACATGGGCCACATGGACCTAGCCACATGGGCCACATGGACCTAGCCACATGGGCCTACCATATATACTCTAACACAAGACATCCATAACCAAGATAAAAAGCATAGGGGATAAAGGATCCCCCTGCCTAAGGCCCACTTAGGTGGTAGATTAAGTCCCCTAGTTCCCCATTGACAAGAACACGGGTGGAGTGACATATGCTGAGTTGATAGGATGGTTTTATGGGTTTGTTAATTTGCTGCTCATGTTTTCTTTATGATACAGAATAAGTTAAGTGATGAAGATAGGAAGGGTCAGCTGAAATTACATGGTGGACAAGCAGTTAAAGGAAAGGACTATGCCGGTGCTTTAAAATTGTACACCGAGGTATATCATTTTGTACTGTATTTTTCTAAGCATTTTCAGTTACATATTATAGTGCAGAAATCACACAAATAGGTGAATAATAAATAAATTGAAGTGAATAACCACCTAGTGGGTCCAACATTTATTTTGTCTATTTTACTTAATTATCATTGTTACCTGTTTTTAAAGATGTGAAGTTATCGACTACTCTTTCTTTACAAACTGTTCAATAAATTTTTTTTGCAAAAAATCTGTTAAATAAATTTGATAAATCAACACATTAAGTTAATCAGTTAATCTGGTTTACTTTTTCTTGGATTGGAATGTTGGCACTTGTGTTCCATTCAAAGGCCTTCTTTTGCTTACATTCTTGCTCACAAGTGGAAACTCTGATCCTAAATCAGGGTAGGCATGTGTATATATATTAAGAGTATATGGGTTGTGCCTTAGCTAATTACATGAGATAATTGTATACAGTAATCCAACACCCCGCAGTCGTAACTCTAGCCATTACAGATGTTCAGACTGGACTGAAATTTCGTGAACATCATGGAAGGGAGGCCCTTGGTGAAGATTTGTGAACTGGGAGGTGGTCGAGACGCGGACATTGCCGACAGTGACATACTTGTGGACAAAGTGGAGGACGATCTCCATGTGCTTCATGCACTGGTGTTGCACGTGATTGGTGGAGAGGTAGACCGCGTTAACGTTGACGAAGTAGACGAGTATGACATGCGCAAGGGGACTATGGAGTTTCTGGAGCAGCTGATGGAGCCAAGACGCCTTGGCCACGCCGTTGGCCACAACATGATACTTGGCCTCGCGATGGAGTGGGAGACGACGAGCTTTCACTTCGAGGACCAGGAAACGAGGTTAGCAGCTAGCACCCAAGAATACGGTGTAGCTAGAGGTGGACCCAATGTGTGTTGGGGGTAGCCGACCCAATCAGCGTCAGTGTAGACGACCAGCTTAGAAGTCAGAGAGGGTGAAGAAGACCACAGTCAAATGTGCCGCAGAGGTAGCGAAGAACCCGCTTCGCATCAGTGAGGTGGGGTGTGCATGTGAAGGCACACATACTGGACCGTGTAGGCGATATCGCGTCAGGTGAAGGTAAGGTATTGTAGAGCCCCAATGAGGCTCTGGTAAGTCGTCGCGCCGCTGACCGAGGTGTCATCATCGTCAGAGCCCTTAGCTTGAGTGTCAACAGGCGTGGAGCAGGGCTTGCATTCGTACATGTCCGTCCGCTTGAAAATATCGATGGTGTATTGGCGCTGGTGAAGGAAGAGTCTTTGGGGGCGGTGCTCCATGGCGACCCATAGGTAGTGGAGAGGGCCAAGATCCTTCATCGTGAACTCGCGTTGCAGGGAGGCGATCATGTGTCGTAGAAGGACGACACTGAACGTCGTAATCACATTGTCGTCGATGTGTTGTCGCTGCACCGAAGGATGAACATGGACATGTCCAACTTAGCCTCGATGAAGCTGAGGGAGACCAAGTAGGAGACCAAGTGATTGTACCAGGCCCATGAGGCCTGCTTAAGTCCATACAAAGAGCGGTTAAGCCTACACACAATAACACCGGGCGAGTGGAGTCGATGAAGTTGGCGACTTGGCTGCAGTGCATTGTCTTAGTCAGAGTGCTGTGGAGGAAAACATTCTTGACGTTTAGCTGGTGGACCACCTAGTCCTTGGAGAGGGCGAGGGAGAGGAAGGTCTGAACGGTTGTGGGCTTCACGACGCAGCTGAAGGTCTCGTCGTAGTCTACTCCAGGGCACTAGGTGAAGCCCCAAAAGACCCAACGGGCCTTGTACTGATCTAGAGTGCCATCAGCCTTGAGCTTGTGTCGAAAGATCCTCTTGTTGGTGATCATGGTGGTGCTAGGAGGACACAACATCAGGTCCTATTTGTGGTTGGCCAGCAAGTCCTCATACTCCTCCATAGCACGACGCTATTGAGTGTAGGTGAGCGCGCTACGGATGGAGGATGGTATAGGCGAGGGAGGCGGACCGGTGGGGGTGTGAGCACCAGTCGGTCGATGGATCGGAGAACATCGACCGACCGCCACGTGACCATTGGGTGGACATGGCAGGGGTTACGATGGATGGTGTCGGATGGTGCACCAGTGGCTTAGCATGGGAGCGGGCCGAGGCTCTAGGCGGCTCGTCGGTAGAGCGAACTGGTGGATTGGACCACACGTTGCTGGTAGAAGTGGGTAGGATCGACGAAACGAGTTACGAGTGCCGGGAAGTACAGGGACGCGTGTGGAGCGACTGAGGGTGGCGGTGTCATGCAGTCAGAGGCGACTATGCCACTCATGGCGCGATCAGAGGTCACGGGGCTGCGCATGGCGTGGTCAAAGGTGACGGGGCCTCATGGGGCACTGTTGGAGGTAGGAAGATCACAAGGGGCACGATCGGAGGGGATGAAGACGCGAAGGTGCTCGTTGGTGGGGATGGTGCTGAAGAGGGTGAAGAACGGAGTGGGATGGCTGAGCACTAGAGGGAAGACGATTAAGGAGGTAGGTGGCATTGTTCAGCTCCTTAACCCATTAGCAGGCAAGAAGAGAAGCATTGAAGAGGAGGTAACACAACATGTTGGTGGTGGTGCGAATCATGCGCTCGGCTCAATCGTTTTGAGGGGAGGTGAGGACACAACATCCGCAACTGCACAATGTTGGAGAAAACGAAGATATGAGATGTGGAGTTATCAAACTCCAACCCATTATCACATTGAACACTTCGAATGATGCGACCGAAATGAGTCGACATCCATGCAAAGAAGTGAGACCGGTGAAGGTATCAGACTTACAGTAGAGAGGAAAGGTCCACGTAGTGAGAGAAGTCGTCCAGGATGACCAGGTAGTACTTGTAACAGAAGATTCTAAGGATCGGGGATGTCCAAAGTTCACAGTGGACGAGGTCGAAGGGGCGAGTGGTGCGAGACATGGAAGAAGGGAAGGGTAAGCGAGTGTAACGGTCAAGCTGATAGACATGGCAAAGCGAGGCATTGGTGCCGCGGGGGCAGACGTGATGGGCAAGGTGCCCGAGAGTTTCCAGAGGACATCGTGACGAAGGTGGCCAAGATGACGATGCCAAGTGGAGGCAGAGAAAGTAGCAGCGATGGTGTAGGGTGTGGGAACACATAACAAGGGAGGTGCGGCAGGAAATCGAATAGAATATAGGGGGTAGAGCCAGTGGCGGACGCGGTGCGAGAATTCACAGTTGGCCAAAAAACTGTATGATAAAATTAAGAAAGCCCAACTAGTATTACGTAACGATACAAGTTCAAAGAAGAAAACTATATGAACAAATATAAGCAAGCTTACCACTAATTTTTTGTTAACTAAAACAAAACTATATGTACCCTTCTCGAATGTCGATCTGTAGATCTTCTCGAAGGGTGGGGCCATCGGAAAGGAGGCGGCGTCAGGCGACCTCTCCGACAGAGGGTCAACGCTCGTTGGTTTGCTAAGCTCGTTGTCTGTCGGCGATGGGTCGCATCTTCACAACGAGCCGACGTCGCAGCAAGGATGAGCAGGGTGGGGGCATCAGAAAGGGGTCGAGGTCAGGAAGGTGACAACGGCGGGTAGCGTCGGGAACGGGGCAATGGGGTAGATTAGTTCGGGTGACTTTGAGAAGAATGAGATCGAACATTCGAATTGATAGATGCAAGAACTGGATCAAGAAAGAGAATGAGAGTTAGGACGACTGGACCGATCCCACTAGAAGGTCTAGGACAGAACTGATTTGATCTATCTAAAACTTTTATTTTTATATACTTAGCAGTAAAATGAACATGAGGTATAAGAGGTACTAAAACTTAAGGGGAGGCACAACCCCCTTTGCCCCCCATGTGGATCCGCCCCCTGGGCGGAGCTGTCGCGTTGGGCGCCCACGACACGAGTTGTAAGATCTCATATGGTGGGCCCCTAGGGATTGAACTCCATAGAACAATGGTTGTCAGTGGTGAAGCGACAAACCGAGAGAAGGTTCTGGATGATGTTGGGGCAACAAATATGTTGTTGAGGTACAAGGGACTAGGAAGGAGTGTGTCACCTGTTGAAATGAGGAGAGGAGTCAATCTATTGCCGACAATGATGGAAGAAGGGAAGGTGGGGCTGCGGATATGGGGTAAGGAGACATTTCCGGGGTCAGGAGTGGTGTCGTACGAGCTGCTGGAATCGGCGACAAATCGGTGGAAGTAGCAGGAGTGGGCTGCGGTGACATGGGTGCGAGGATAGAGCCAAGGGAGGCACCCCCACAGATCCTCCAGGATGGGTGCTGGGGCCGCCAGTGGCAAGTAGAGTGACAGTGAGTATGGGCGGTGGTGACGGCAAGGCCGCTATCACCATGGAGACAATTTCGGCACCGCGGAACACAAACGGTCTTGGAGCGTGGCGACGCTCCAGAGGGTGGACGGAGGTCGAAGGGTTACTCGACGCAATCACGGAGAACCGGGTTCATGTCCCAATCAAAGGCCACGAACGTGCCGCGGTGAATTTGCTCGTCATAAAGGGATACATGCACATGGTAGGGAGACACATAGACCGCAAAAGAGCAAAGGATGGGCATCGAGGAGTACGCGTCGATGGAGACCACGGTGAGGCAGGCCATGCGTGAGGGCGAGGAAGAACTCTAGGCGTAGATGAGTGTGGCGGAGGCACGCGACTGTAGAGATCGTTGCCAGCGGGCGTGGGGAGGAGTGGGACTCCTGTAGGGGAGGGGGAGTCTGGCCCACACTCCAAGCAGGAGAGGCAGAGGCGATGGTGGTGGTGAGGGCACGACCCTGGCTCATGCTTGTCGGCACTGGGGGAGGGGACGTCGCGCGCGTTGCTGGGTAAGTGGAAGTCGTGCTCACCGGTATTTGTGGAGGGGACGCCAGTCCCGGAGGAGCCGGTCAGTGCAAGGCTAGCACGAGGGTAGGAAGGCGTGCCATTGCCCAGAGCAGAGGAACGGGGCGCGGACGTGGGTGCGGTATCAAGCATGTTCGCCGACGTAGGGAGAGGTCGGGCCAGGTGCGGGGAAGACTGAGACGGTGGGAGGCGTGGCTGTGGATGCAGGCGATCAGGTCTGAAAGTCGCCTAGAGGGGGGTGAATAGGGCGAAACTGAAATTCTCAAAATAATCACAACTACAAGCCGGATTAGCGTTAGAAATATAATAGAGTATGCGAGAGAGGGTGCAAAACAAATCGCAAGCGAATAGCGAAGTGAGACACGCGGATTTGTTTTACCGAGGTTCGGTTCTCTCAAACCTACTCCCCGTTGAGGAGGTCACAAAGGCCGGGTCTCTTTCAACCCTTACCCTCTCTCAAACGGTCCCTCGGACCGAGTGAGCTTTCTCTTCTCAATCACTTGGAACACAAAGTTCCCACAAGGACCACCACAAGTTTGGTGTCTCTTGCCTAAATTACAAGTGAGTTTGATCGCAATGAAAGAATCAAGAAAGAAGAAAGCAATCCAAGCGCAAGAGCTCGAAAGAACACAAGCAAATCACTCTCTCTAATCACTAGGGCGTTGTGTGGAATTTGGAGAGGATTTGATCTCTTTGGTGTGTCTAGAATTGAATGCTAGAGCTCTTGTAAGTAGTTGGGAAGTGGAAAACTTGGATACCATGAATGGTGAGTGGTTGGGGGTATTTATAGCTCCAACCACCAAACTAGCCGTTTGGTGGAGCTGTCTGTTCGAAGGTGCACCGGACAGTCCGGTGCACACCGGACATGTCCGGTGCGACAGCCACGTCACCAAAAGCCGTTGGGGTCGACCGTTGGAGCACTGTCTTCTGGGCCCGCCTGGATGTCCGGTGGCGCACTAGACATGTACTGTAGAGTGTCCGGTGCGCCAGTATGGGCGTGCCTGACCTCTGCGCGCGCAGCGCGTGCATTTAATGCATCGCAGGTAGCCGTTGGCGCCGAAATAGTCCGGTGAATTATAGCGGAGTGGCCGAAGTGAATTCCTGAGGCTGGCGAGTTCCAGAGGCCGCTCTTCCTTGGAGCACCGGACATGTCCGGTGTACACCGGACAGTCCGGTGAATTATAGCGGAGTCGTCTCTGGAAATTCCCGAAGGTGACGAGTTCGAAGTCGGAGTCCTCTGGTGCACCGGACATGTCCGGTGGCACACCAGACAGTCCGGTGCGCCAGACCAGAGGTGCCTTCGGTTGTTCCTTTGCTCTTTTGTCGAACCCTATACTTGGTCTTTTTATTGGCTAAGTGTGAACCTTTGGCACCTGTATAACTTATACACTATAGCAAACTAGTTAGTCCAATTATTTGTGTTGGGCAATTCAACCACCAAAATTATTTAGTAACTAGGTGTAAGCCTAATTCCCTTTCAATCTCCCCCTTTTTGGTGATTGATGCCAACACAAACCAAAGCAAATATAGAAGTGCATAAATGAACTAGTTTGCATAATGTAAGTGCAAAGGTTGTTTGGAATTGAGCCAATAAATGTTACTTACTAGATATGCATGGATTGTTTCTTTATTATTAACATTTTGGACCACGCTTGCACCACATGTTTTGTTTTGCAAATTATTTTGTAAATTCTTTTCAAAGCCTTTTTGAAAGATAGTCAAAGGTAAATGAATAAGATTTTACGAAGCATTTTCAAGATTTGAAATCTCCCCCATGTTTCAAATGCTTTTCCTTTGACTTAAAACAAAACTCCCCCTAAATGAGATCCTCCTCTTAGTGTTCAAGAGGATTTTAAGATATCAAGTTTTGAAAATACTATTTGCTCCCCCTTTAGAACACAAAGAGATGCCAATTTGAAATTTACCAATTGAAAATCATTAATTTTAAAAATTAGGGTGGTGGTGCGGTCCTTTTGCTTTGGGCCAATACTTTCTCCCCCTTTGGCATGAATCGCCAAAAACGGATACTTGGAATGAAATATAGGCCCTTTGCTATTTTCTCCTCCTTTGGTCATAAATAAATGAGTGAAGATTATACCAAAGTTGGAGAGTGATGCGGAGCGACGGCGAAGGATGAGTAGTAGAGTGGAGTGGAAGCCTTTGTTTTCGCCGAAGACTCCAACTCCCTTTCAATATACCTATGACTTGGTTTGAAATACACTTGAAAAACACATTAGTCATAGCATATATAAAAGAGACTTGATCAAAGGTATACTTGTGTGCTATGTGTGCAAACTTAGCAAAAGAAATTCCTAGAATCAAGAACATTGAGCTCATGCCTAAGTTTGGTAAAAGTTTGTTCATCAAGTGGCTTGGTAAAGATATCGGCTAATTGATCTTTAGTGTTAATGTATGAAATCTCGATATCCCCCTTTTGTTGGTGATCCCTAAGAAAATGATACCGAATGGCTATGTGTTTAGTGCGGCTATGCTCAACGGGATTATCCGCCATGCGGATTGCACTCTCATTATCACATAGAAGGGGAACTTTGGTTAGTTTGTAACCGTAGTCCCGCAGGGTTTGCCTCATCCAAAGCAATTGCGCGCAACAGTGGCCTGCGGCAATATACTCGGCTTCGGCGGTAGAAAGAGCGACTGAATTTTGCTTCTTTGAAGCCCAAGACACCAAGGATCTTCCCAAGAACTGGCAAGTCCCCGATGTGCTCTTTCTGTTAATCTTACACCCTGCCCAATCGGCATCCGAATAACCAATCAAATCAAATGTGGATCCCCGAGGGTACCAAAGCCCAAACTTAGGTGTATAAGCCAAGTATCTCAAGATTCGTTTTACGGCCGTAAAGTGTGATTCCTTAGGTTCGGCTTGGAATCTTGCACACATGCAAACGAAAAGCATAATGTCCGGTCGAGATGCACATAAATAGAGTAATGAACCAATCATCGACCGATATACCTTTTGATCCACGGACTTACCTCCCGTGTCGAGGTCGAGATGCCCATTTGTTCCCATGGGTGTCTTGATGGGCTTGGCATCCTTCATTCCAAACTTGGTTAGAATGTCTTGAGTGTACTTTGTTTGGCAAATGAAGGTGCCCTCTTGGAGTTGCTTGACTTGAAATCCTAGAAAATACTTCAACTCCCCCATCATAGACATCTCGAATTTCTGTGTCATGATCCTACTAAATTCTTCACATGTAGATTTATTAGTAGACCCAAATATAATATCATCAACATAAATTTGGCATACGAACAAATCATTGTCAAGAGTTTTTGTGAACAAAGTAGAATCGGCCTTGCCGACTTTGAAGCCATTAGTAATAAGGAAATCTCTTAGGCATTCATACCATACTCTTGGGGCTTGCTTGAGCCCATAAAGCGCCTTAGAGAGCCTATAGACATGGTTAGGGTACTCACTGTCTTCAAAGCCGGGAGGTTGCTCAACAAAGACCTCCTCCTTGATTGGTCCATTGAGGAAGGCACTCTTCACGTCCATTTGATAAAGCTTGAAGCCATGGTAAGTAGCATAGGCTAATAATATGCGAATTGACTCAAGACTAGCTACAGGTGCATAGGTTTCACCGAAATCCAAACCTTCGACTTGTGAATACCCCTTGGCCACGAGTCGAGCTTTGTTCCTTGTCACCACACCATGCTCGTCTTGCTTGTTGCGGAAGACCCACTTGGTTCCTACAACATTTTGGTTAGGACGTGGAACTAAGTGTCATACCTCGTTCCTCGTGAAATTGTTGAGCTCCTCTTGCATCGCCATCACCCAATCCGAATCTTGAAGTGCTTCCTCTACCCTGAGTGGCTTAATAGAGGAAACAAAAGAGTAATGTTCACAAAAATGTGCAACACGAGATCGAGTGGTTAACCCCTTATGAATATCGCCGAGGATGGTGTCGACGGGGTGATCTCGTTGTATTGCTTGGTGGACTCTTGGGTGTGGCGGCCGTGGTTCTTCATCCTCCTTGTCTTGATCACTTGCATCTCCCCCTTGATCATTGCCGTCATCTTGAGGTGGCTCATCTCTTTGATCTTGTACTTCATCAACTTGAGCTTCGTCCTCATTTTGAGTTGGTGGAGATGCTTGCGTGGAGGAGGATGGTTGATCTTGTGCCTGTGTAGGCTCTTCGGATTCCTTAGGACATACATCCCCAATGGACATGTTCCTTAGCGCTATGCATGGAGCCTGTTCTTCACCTATTTCATCAAGATCAACTTGCTCTATTTGAGAGCCATTAGTTTCATCAAACACAACGTCACAAGAAACTTCAACAAGTCCTGAGGACTTGTTAAAGACTCTATATGCCCTTGTGTTTGAGTCATATCCTAGTAAAAAGCCTTCTACAGTTTTAGGAGCAAATTTAGATTTCCTACTTCTTTTAACAAGAATAAAGCATTTGCTACCAAAAACTCTAAAATATGAAATGTTGGGCTTTTTACCGGTTAGGAGTTCATAGGATGTCTTCTTGAGGATTCGGTGTAGATATAATCGGTTGATGGCGTAGCAGGCGGTGTTGACCGCCTCGGCCCAAAACCGATCCGGTGTCTTGTACTCATCAAGCATGGTTCTTGCCATGTCCAATAGAGTTCGATTCTTCCTCTCCACTACACCATTTTGTTGTGGGGTGTAGGGAGAAGAGAACTCATGCTTGATGCCCTCCTCCTCAAGGAAGCTTTCAATTTGAGAGTTCTTGAACTCCGTCCCATTGTCGCTTCTAATTTTCTTGATCCTTAAGCCGAACTCATTTTGAGCCCATCTCAAGAATCCCTTTAAGGTTTCTTGGGTATGAGATTTTTCCTGCAAAAAGAACACTCAAGTGAAGCGAGAATAATCATCCACAATAACTAGACAGTACTTACTCCCGCCGATGCTTATGTAAGCGATCGGGCCGAATAGGTCCATGTGTAGGAGCTCCAGTGGCCTGTCACTAGTCATGATGTTCTTGTGTGGATGATGAGTGTCAACTTGCTTCCCGGCTTGGCATGCGCTACAAACCCTGTCTTTCTCAAAATGAACATTGGTTAATTCTAAAATGTGTTCTCCCTTTAGAAGCTTATGAAGATTCTTCATCCCAACGTGGGCTAGTCGGCGATGTCAGAGCCAACCCATGTTAGTCTTAGCAATCAAGCATGTGTCGAGTTCAGCTCTATCAAAATCTACCAAGTATAGCTGACCCTCTAACACACCCTTAAATGCTATTGAATCATCACTTCTTCTAAAGACAGTGACACCTACATCAGTAAAGAGACAGTTGTAGCCCATTTGACACAATTGAGATACGGAAAGCAAATTGTAATCTAAAAAATCTACAAGAAAAACATTGGAAATAGTATGGTCAGATGATATAGCAATTTTACCCAATCCTTTGACCAAACCTTGATTTCCATCCCCGAATGTGATAGCTCGTTGGGGATCTTGGTTTTTCTCGTAAGAGGAGAACATCTTTTTCTCCCCTGTCATGTGGTTTGTGCACCCGCTATCGAGTATCCAACTTGAGCCCCCGGATGCATAAACCTACAAAACAATTTTAGTTCTTGACTTTAGGTACCCAAACGGTTTTGGGTCCTTTGGCATTAGAAACAAGAACTTTGGGTACCCAAACACAAGTCTTGGAACCCTTGTGTTTGCCCCCAACAAACTTGGCAACTACCTTGCCGGATTTGTTAGTCAGCACATACGATGCATCAAAAGTTTTGAATGAAATAGCATGATCATTTGATGCAATAGGAGTTTTCTTTCTAGGCAACTTGGCACGGGTTAGTTGCCTAGAGCTAGATGTCTCACCCTTATACATAAAAGCATGATTAGGGCCAGAGTGAGACTTCTTAGAATGAGTTCTCCTAATTTTGCTCTCAGGATAACCGGCAGGGTATAAAATGTAACCCTCGTTATCTTGAGGCATGAGAGCCTTGCCCTTAACAAAGTTAGACAAATTTCTAGGAGGGGCATTAAGTTTGACATTGTCTCTCCTTTGGAAGCCAATGCCATCCTTGATGCCAGGGCGTCTCCCACTATAGAGCATACTTCTAGCAAATTTAAACTTTTCATTTTCTAAGTTATGCTCGGCAATTTTAGCATCTAATATAGCTATATGATCATTTTGTTGTTTAATTAAAGCCATATGATCATGAATAGCATCAATATCAACATCTCTACATCTAGTGCAAATAGAAATATGCTCAGCGTTAGATGTAGAGGGTTTGCAAGATTTTAATTCTACAACCTTAGCATGCAACATATCATTCTTAGTTCTAAGGTCGGAGATTGTAACATTGCAAACATCTAATTCTTTAGCCTTAGCAATTAATTTCTCATTCTCATTTCTAAGGCTAGCAATAGAGATATTCAACTCATCAATCCTAGCAAGTAAATCAACATTATTATTTCTAGGATTGGAAGTTGAATCAATACAAACATGAGAATCAACCTTAGTAATTAATTTAGCATTTTCATTTCTAAGGTTGTTAATGGTCTCATGGCATGTGCTTAGCTCACTAGATAATCTCTCACATTTTTCTAACTCAAGAGCATAAGCATTCTTAACCTTAACATGTTTCTTGTTTTCCTTAATTAGGAAGTCCTCTTGGGAATCCAAAAGGTCATCCTTTTCATGAATAGCACTAATTAATTCATTCAATTTTTCTTTTTGTTTCATGTTAAGGTTGGCAAAAAGGGTACGCAAATTATTTTCCTCATCACTAGCATTATCATCACTAGAGGATTCATATTTAGTGGAGGAATTGGATTTAACCTTCTTCTTTTTGCCTTCCTTTGCCATGAGGCACTTGTGGCCGATGTTAGGGAAGAGGAGTCCCTTGGTGACGGCGATGTTGGCGGCGTCCTCGTCGGAGGAGGAGTCGGTGGAGCTCTCGTCCGAGTCCCACTCCCGGCAAACATGGGCATCGCCGCCCTTCTTCTTGTAGTATCTCTTCTTTTCTCTCCTCTTGCCCTTCTTGTCGTTATCCCAGTCACTTACACTTGATAATGGACATTTAGCAATAAAGTGACCGGGCTTACCACACTTGTAGCAAACCTTCTTAGAACGGGATTTGTATTCCTTCCCGTTCCGTTGCTTGAGGATTTGGCGAAAGCTTTTGATGATTAAAGCCATCTCCTCATTGTCGAGCTTGGAGGCGTCAATCGGTTGTCTACTCGGTGTAGACTCCTCCTTCTCCTCCGTCGCCTTAAATGCCACCGGTTGTGCTTCGGACGTGGAGGGTTCATCAAGCTCGTTGATCTTCTTTGATCCTTTAATCATACATTCAAAGCTCACAAAATTCCCGATTACTTCCTCGGGAGACATTAGTGTTTATCTAGGGTTACCACGAATTAATTGAACTTGAGTGGGGTTAAGGAAAATAAGTGATCTCAAAATAACCTTAACCACCTCGTGGTCATCCCATTTCTTGCTCCTGAGGTTGCGCACTTGGTTCACCAAGGTTTTGAGCCGGTTGTACATATCTTGTGGCTCCTCCCCTTGGCGAAGACGGAAGCGACCGAGCTCCCCCTCGATCGTTTCCCGCTTGGTGATCTTGGTGAGTTCATCACCCTCGTGTGCGGTCTTGAGAAGGTCCCAAATCTCCTTTGCATTTTTCAACCCTTGCACCTTGTTGTATTCCTCCTTGCTTAGAGAGGCAAGGAGTATGGTTGTAGCTTGGGAGTTGAAGTGCTCGATTTGGGCCACTTCGTCCGTGTCGTAGTCTTCATCCCCCACGGATGGTACCTGCGCTCCAAACTCAACAACATTCCATATACTTTTGTGGAGTGAGGTTAGATGAAATTTCATTAAATCACTCCACCTAGCGTAGTCTTCGCCATCAAAAGTTGGCGGTTTGCCTAATGGAACGGAAAGTAATGGAGTATGTCTAGATGTACGAGGATAGTGTAAGGGGATCTTACTAAACTTCTTGCGCTCTTGGCGCTTAGAAGTTACGGACGGCGCATCGGAGTCGGAGGTTGATGTTGATGAAGTGTCGGTCTCGTAGTAGACCACCTTCCTCATCCTCTTGTGCTTGTCGCCTTTCCGATGCGACTTGTGGGAAGAAGATTTTTCCTTCTTCTCTTTGTGGTGTGAGGAAGAAGATCTTTTCTCCTTCCGCTTGGAGAAGTCCTTCTTCTTCTCCTTCCTCTTGGTGCGGGACTCTTCCGATGAAGTGCTCCCGTGACTCGTAGTGGGCTTGTCGCCGGTCTCCATCTCCCTCTTGGTGTGATCTTCCGACATCACTTCGAGCGGTTAAACCCTAATGAAGCACCGGGCTCTGATACCAATTGAAAGTCGCCTAGAGGGGGGTGAATAGGGCGAAACTGAAATTCTCAAAATAATCACAACTACAAGCCGGGTTAGCGTTAGAAATATAATAGAGTATGCGAGAGAGGGTGCAAAACAAATCGCAAGCGAATAGCGAAGTGAGACACGCGGATTTGTTTTACCGAGGTTCGGTTCTCTCAAACCTACTCCCCGTTGAGGAGACCACAAAGGCCGGGTCTCTTTCAACCCTTACCCTCTCTCAAATGGTCCCTCGGACCGAGTGAGCTTTCTCTTCTCAATCACTTGGAACACAAAGTTCCCACAAGGACCACCACAAGTTTGGTGTCTCTTGCCTAAATTACAAGTGAGTTTGATCGCAATGAAAGAATCAAGAAAGAAGAAAGCAATCCAAGCGCAAGAGCTCGAAAGAACACAAGCAAATCACTCTCTCTAATCACTAGGGCGTTGTGTGGAATTTGGAGAGGATTTGATCTCTTTGGTGTGTCTAGAATTGAATGCTAGAGCTCTTGTAAGTAGTTGGGAAGTGGAAAACTTGGATACCATGAATGGTGAGTGGCAACCACCAAACTAGCCGTTTGGTGGAGCTGTCTGTTCGAAGGTGCACCGGACAGTCCGGTGCACACCGGACATGTCCGGTGCGACAGCCACGTCACCAAAAGCCGTTGGGGTCGACCGTTGGAGCACTGTCTTCTGGGCCCGCCTGGATGTCCGATGGCGCACCGGACATGTACTGTAGAGTGTCCGGTGCGCCAGTATGGGCGTGCCTGACCTCTGCGCGCGCATTTAATGCATCGCAGGTAGCCGTTGGCGCCGAAATAGCCGTTGCCCCGCTATTACACCGGACAGTCCGGTGTACACCGGACAGTCCGGTGAATTATAGCGGAGTGGCCGAAGTGAATTCCCGAGGCTGGCGAGTTCCAGAGGCCGGTCTTCCTTGGAGCACCGGACATGTCCGGTGTACACCGGACAGTCCGGTGAATTATAGCGGAGTCGTCTCCGGAAATTCCCGAAGGTGACGAGTTCGAAGTCGGAGTCCTCTGGTGCACCGGACATGTCCGGTGGCACACCAGACAGTCCGGTGCGCCAGACCAGAGGTGCCTTCGGTTGTTCCTTTGCTCTTTTGTCGAACCCTATACTTGGTCTTTTTATTGGCTAAGTGTGAACCTTTGGCACCTGTATAACTTATACACTAGAGCAAACTAGTTAGTCCAATTATTTGTGTTGGGCAATTCAACCACCAAAATTATTTAGGAACTAGGTGTAAGCCTAATTCCCTTTCAAGGTCGAGGGCAAAGGTGTTGGTCCAGGTGGATACAAACAGTGGTGAATCTAGGATTTAAAGTTAGGGTGGTCCAATCTTATAAAAATCAATAAATAAATGAGTTTGCATTTTAAGTTCTACAACAACGTATGAGAATCAAAAGAAGCAAATAAATCAAAATCATCGATATAATTTAGCAGGACCAAATCAGAGGGTGGGCCAGGGCCCACCCTATCCACCCTCTAGATCCGGCAATGGAGACAAACCGTTGTGAGTCGGAGTGCGGGACCGCAGAGTTGCGCTTGCACGCATGCGCCTATTAGTTGTTGAACTCGGCGTGGGATTGTGACGTGGAACTAGAGCCAGCCGCGGCAGAGAAGCACGTCGGGGGCAAGCGGGCACGTGCGAGTGCCCAAGAGCTTGACCTCCTTGCACTCGAGCAACTGGAAGCCCGGGTGGTCCCGCAGCAAGTCAGTCGTGGCCGTTGGGGGAGGGAGCACCAATAGGGGGCACGATGGGGGCTGCGCAGGGGACACGTCGGCGGCCACCCCTCATCATGGGGGAAGGTGACCAGCGTCTCCTGCCTCTAGGAGAGAGGGTGGGAGAGAAGAGGAGTGAGGCTTGATACCATGATAGAAGTGGAAACCCTAACCCTTAATCAGGGTAGGCATGTGTATACATATTAAGGAGTACAATGCATTAGCGGTCCTTGAACTTGGCATATTGTGTCACGTGGGTCATCGAACCCAGAAAACCAGCCATACAAAACTGTTCAAAACTAGGTTTCCTTAAACCGGATGTTGACGTGGCATGCCATGTTGGAGTCACTTGCGTCCCCGGACTTGACATGTTGTGTCACTTGGCTCTCCGAACTTGGCATATTGCGTCAGTTGGGTCCTTGAACTTTGATTAGTGTCATCTAACGTGGCATGCCACGTCGGCATCCGGTTTGAGTCTTGGTGACCCAAGTGACACACCGTATCAAATTCAAGTACCGCTACTGTATTTTACTCTATATTAAGAGTATATGGGTTGGGCCTTAGCCCATTACAAGAGATAACTGTATACACTAATCCAACACTTACATAAAGAATGATCATTCAGATTTTACTCAAAAAGGATCATACTGTGATAAGTATTAACAAAATCGATATGGCCAGTTTGATTTTTGGTGTTATCTCACGATTTGATTTAATCAGGCAATCATGTTGGACCCTGCCGACGCCACACTGTATTCAAATCGGAGCTTCTGCCATCTGAAAATCGGCTCAGCCAAGGATGCTCTGGTTGATGCTAATGCTTGCATAGGCCTGCAGCCTGACTGGCCAAAGGCTTACTACCGTAAAGGAGCGGCCCTCATGTCGCTTAAGGTCAGATGATGCAATTCCTAGTCTAGTTCTGCTTTGGACACTGCTCATATCCTCCTTTTTTTTTGTTCTTAGGAGTACAAAGAAGCACGGGATGCATTCATGGAGGGGTTGAAACTGGATCCTTCAAATTTGGACATACAGAATGCTTACGGGTACAATTCTTCCTATCGCTTTTCATATGTGATATTCACTACTCTTGAAAGGTTGCTTGAAATGGCATTCGACATTTACATTTCTACACCAAGCTTGTGTAATCAAATAAAGCATGTTTCAAAAATCGTAGTTCTTGTACGCTTTGTCATGATATATTGTTGGTGTAAAGTGTGAACCTATGATCTATATGGACATTCGTTGCACAAAATTGTAAACTGGACATATTGAGCAGAACGCAGTCGATTTTCAAGGTTTTTTTAAACCAACACCATTCACATTTCTGAATAATCTTGCTGATTTTTTTCAGGGAGGCAGAACAGGCGATGATCAAGAATCATTCTACTGGACAAAGTTTCGAGCCACTCGAGTAGGGTTGGGCGAGTCACCTGTTTGTTTCACATGTTTGTCGTACTTATAAGGGGAAAATGATACGCTCTTATGTTACCCTGCGTGTCTCTGAAATGTCTCTGTTTGTCGGACATGCTCGCATACAGAAGGTGTTTCTGAACAGTGCCTGCACCTGTGTTTCTGCCGCAACTTTGGCTAGTACATGTAAGGACTTTTGTGGACGGTCTCCTTTTGCAACCAAAGAACTTTATTTTTAACATGATGGGCAGACTGTTTATTGCTTCACTTTACATTCTGTGGCTTGGATGCTACCATGCGATTCATCATCGTATCGTTCGTGTGCGAGTGCGACAGAAGAGCTGACGTCACCTCCCTTAGCTTTGGTATGTTTAGAAGTGTTAAACTAATTCATTATACAGATGAGAACTATAAAAGTCAAGACGAACACATTAAGCCTAAATAGTATAATAGTCTATGATTTGTCTATGTGATGCTATAATAAATATCTGCTAATCATATATTACTTAGGCTTAACAATAGCTTAATAGCTTAAGTATATAGAAACTGATTCCGAGAGTCTTAGCCAGATACAACCATATTTAAACTAAATTCTACTATATCTTAAAAATAGATCTATTCAATTACAATTCCTCGTCCTACACAATACTCCCTACATCCTATAAAATAAGGTGTATATTTTTTTTTGATAAAATCTTTAGAGTGAAACATTGACCATTAACTTCTTTAAAGTAAGACAAAAAAAATACAGATTGTGTATCATATTATAGTATTTTTGTCGTATATAATATACATACACTATAAATATATGTTATTTCTGAATTGTTGATTAAAGTTTAAAAATATTGATTTTTTAAAAAACATGTACGCCTTATTTTATGGGATGGAGTGATTATGTCTAAACTTATTTGGATGTAAAATAAGCTACTATTCAAAAATGGCCACAAAAGGGCTCCAATATAGATTATGCTATGTTTCCTCTTATTCATTTTTATGCGACGTCACATGGTGAACATGAACATCGTGATATAGAATGCCTCAATTGAGAACACAAAAACGAACGCTTAGTTATGGGCTTATAGCATTGCACATGAATTCGAAAAGTCGCTAGATTTTGAAGGAGTATGTCCTTTTTCTAAAAAATACAAGAGCGGCACATGATTAAGCATGGATATAAATAAATTAATATAATCCCAAAGCAACAGGACCAATCATCCGAGTGATGAAGTAGCTAGATAAACGCTCTCGAGGGCGAGGTGGTCAAGACTCAGGAGGAGGAGGCGCCGCTGGCGCTGGCGTCGTCGTAGCTGGAGACGGCGGAACCGTCGGAGAACTCGTCCTTGTACATCTCCTCGATCATGGGCTTCCACAGCCGCACGCGCGCGTTGATGAACCAGTTGGATATCTGCTCATCAATCATCACCACCCAAGCGTGCAGCCGGTTAGTTACGCAGCTAATCCCGATGCCAAATGCAGATCGACTCATCATGGAGTGCGTGCTCGCGTCGTGTCGTGCAAGGGCACTTACGGACCTGGCGCCTGCTCAAGCCGGTGGTCACCGCCAGCCTCAGCTTCTCGCCGTCGTTGGGGTACCTGTTGCGTCGCAGGACGATGCGCCGTGGATTATTATGCCGCAGTGCGAGCACAGGTGACGACGGGGTTTGGTTTCGTGCACTTACGGGTGGAGGAAATGGTCGAAGAGCCACGCCCGGAGCACGGCCACGGAGCCATCCGGCAGGCCACGCAGCGGCCGCCACGCCTGCTCCGCCCGCGCCGCCGCGGCCAGCTTCGTCCGCCGAGCCAACCTGTCCACCAGCTCCTCGGTCACCTCGCCGTCGTCGTCGTCGTCCTGGTCCTCGCCGCCGAGCCGCAGAGACCTCCTCGCCGCGGCGGCGGCTTCGAGCCTGAGCCTGCGCAGTATGGCGCGGCGCAGGTTGCCGAAGTGGCGCCCCATGGCCCGCGCCATCAGGGTCGTGTACGCCGCCGCCGCGCCGTCGCCCAGAGCCGGCTCGAACGACGACACCACGCGCTCCAGCTCGCCGAAGTAGCGCTCCCGCCTGCTCTCTAGCTGCGACGCAATAAGCGAACACCAATCAGCATTCAGCAAACACAAACATGGCGACGCCGCTATGTATGCATCCGATATGATGCAATGTCAACGCCCCCCGCACGGACCTCGCTGAGCAGGTAGAGGAGCTTGGCCTGGACGTCGTCGCCGTCGTTCCCGGCCGCCCGACGCGCCGCCCGGTGACCGCCGCCCTCGAGCCGCTCCGCCGCCTGGTCCTCGTCTTCGTCGTCGGCAGCCGCCAGGTCGGCCACGCGCACAGCCTCGCCCAGCAGCTCCTGCGCCGGCCTCATGTACCGGGACCCGCGGAGGACGGCCACCGTCGCAGGCGCCGCCGGCGCCGGCGCGACACCGCACGAGCAGCGGCGGCCAGCGGCCGAGCCGAGCGGGCCAAGAGTCAGGTGCAGCGGGCCAGCAGACCCAGCAGCATCCCTGGACCCGTCGTCGGCCTGACGGTGGGCATCGTCGCAGCGGCAACACTGCTCGAGCCGGAACGGCGCGGGCTCATTGCGAGCTTGCTTCGGCAACCCCCTGTCATGCTGCTGCTTCGCCATGACCATTGGTAGCAAGTAGCAACACCAAGGTCCACGGCACGCACGCCTATTTATGAACTGGTACCCACAGACATCCTAAACGGCAGAAAGTTATCATGAACAGTAGCAGGAGCAACTAACCACATCTATCCGGGGAGAACCGGTGTTGGTGATTAAAACTGTACTGATATCTCTGCTACTTAAAACACCAGTTCCATTCCATACATTGTCCGTCACATGTAAAAGTTATTTTTTGCTCACTTCTTGATAATAATGGGTTGTTACATTTCAAATGAGAAACCAACCAGACCTAACATAACAGGAATCCACGTACAACGCAGCGTTCCTACGTAATACCACCTTGCTTACTCAAGTAAGATTTAAGGCCCATTCTTTCAGAGCTTCATTTAAACATTTTTATTTTTTTTTTTTTTGCAGAAAATGACTCCTAAAATAGGTGTGAAAAACGTGTCAAACTGAATCAAATATCAATAGATAAGTAAAACATTACCTTCTATTCGATGGAGAATGGTAACTAAGGACTGAGGATTATAGATGGCCAATAAGCACGAGCCCCGTGAGCCCGGTACGAAGCCTGCTATTTGGAGCACGATCCAAGCCTGGCATGGTCCGATTCTATACGGGCCCAAGCCGAGCCCGGCACATGCTCATTCTGAGTTTTAGGCCCGCCGGGCCAGCCCGAGCACTGCCCGTTTCTAAACGGGCTAGGACTTGGCCCATTTAATAAGACAAACATTATAAAAATAGCTCTATTTTTATTTAAAGTCTATCGTTTATTTGTGAAATGTGTATTATTTGTAATATATATTATTTTATTTAGTTATATCCTTCGATTATGATTTTTAAATATGTTCATTTTTTATGGTGAACTAATTTTAAGCTTGATTTATGCGTTCACGGACTTGGACATGCACGGTGAACGCTTTCGAGTCGAGCTTAACGGACCGGGTTGGCCTGGTTGGGCCCATCCTGTGCCGGACTTGTTCGGCGAGTTGAACCCGTCGGGCAGCCCGGCTCGGCACGGATAATTAATCGGCTTTAATTGTGTCGTGCTTAAACAGACTGTATTTCAATGGATCTGGATCGGGTCAGGCCAGTCAGTTCATTTGGACATCTCTAGTGGGGACTAGGGGGAACTGGGGAAGGACCGATGGAGAAGCTAGCCAAGAGCAGAGGCGGGGGGGTCTTTATATATGTGGATAGGTCATAGGTGGACATATAAAGTCACAAAGAAATACGACACGAATAAAGGTAGGCCAAAAGGGGCGCTTGGCAGCAGCATACATGTACGCAGCCGTGCACACTCGAGTGGAGTACTAGATAGGCTGGCCTGTGCTGTGCCTACCTGGCTACCCACCAGCGCCCGTGTCTTCTGTACTGTGGACGCTTGGACCATCTGTCTGTGCGTTGCATTGCACTGCATTGAACCAGGATGCACCAACCGCAGGACCCGTTCAAACTTTACAACTTTAAGTGCAAGGCTCGCCTCTTTTGTGTGTGGTCTGGTCACTCCAAACATGTTACTCGGCCTACCTACAGCACACTGGCTCACTGGTTATAGCTTTTTCTTGGGGACTGCAACTGCATAATTTGGTCCGTACCTAAACATGTACTCTTGGATCCTTCGTACTAATTTATAATTCGTTAAGTTTGACTCGCTTGTCTTATTTAAATTTTTTGCGAGAAAATGAAAAATTCAAAGTCATACTTGAAGTATATTGTATAGTAGACGATATCACAGCAAAAAATAATAATAATTAAGAAATTTTTTGAATAAGACGAGTCGGTTAAACTTGTGGTAAAAAAGTCAAACGAATTATAAATTGAAACGAAAGGAGTATAAAACATCTCGGTCATCAGCAAGGCAAACTCTTTGTAAATTTGATCAACATGATTACTTGATTGGTTGTGAAATATATATTTATAATAAATTTATTTGAATATATGAATATTAATATCATTTTCCATATGTTTAGATAATTATATTTTTAGAAAAATGACTCATGGATCAATGGATGTTCGACGTTAGACCACCTCCAAGGGCTTTGGGCTCCCCATAACTCCCCAACCCCATATCTGGTGTACTATGGGGGGAGAGAGCTCTCCAACGGTTTCCCCTATCCCTATGGGTTTATTCGGTTGCAAGGGGATTAGAAGGGACTGAAGGTGATTTAGGGCTTGTTCGATTCTACCTCAATCCATATGTATTGAGGGGGTTGAGGGGATTTCAATCCCTAGTAAGTCAAAATATCTCTCAATTCGTATCAATCTCATCCAATCAATAGATATATTAAAAAAACGGACAAGCCCTTAGTGATCAGGATCCTGGTAGGAACTATGGAAGAGGAATCCTGTTACAGTTCATTGAATCCCCTCGAAATCCCTGATCACCCAATCAGCCCTGAGAGAGAATTAAATGCCCTCCAATCTAATTGTAACCGTACAAGACCTACATGGGGGAGAGGTTGCCTCCATATATGGGGGACATCTAATCTCCTCTCACACATTAATTACTTCGTTTCTTTGTTATATTAACTCTTTTTAATTATTGTAACCTGATAATAATGTATGGTAGTATAAATAGTATGTAGTTTTTTTGAACTTCAAAAACTGATGAAAATTGTTAAATAGTTGAATTATAGTATATAATGGGAGCTGAATATGATGAATGGTTGGAGACATCCAGATTGTGAGAAAGTATATTTTAGAATGATGTAGCAAAATATAATAGTAAATACAGATAGAGAGAGAGAAATGTGAGGAAATGACCTTAAACGCTTTCTACTACTGCTCCTATCTCTATGCATAATGTGTATGCGTGCCGGCCGGCCGGCGGGCTGCGGCCTGGCGCGCCTGGGAAGGCATGCATGCTAGTGCACCAGTACCGCTAGGCGCTAGGCGCTAGCTGTAGCTGGCTGCCTCAGCCTGAGCTCGGTGTGTAGAATCTCAAGAAAGGCCAGGCGGCCAGGGCTGTCAGTCTCAGGGGAGGGCCAGCTCACAGCAGTTCAGAGCGGCTGCCGCACGCCGCGCTGCGCGTACTAGCTCGTTGCCTATCCTGACCTGACCCACGGAAAGCCCAGAGCCTTTTTCTGGCAATCTACTACTACTCTTGCTCTTGCTGCGCCAGTTGGTTGGGGGCTTGGGGCTGCACTCCCATCCAAACAATAAAACATGGCTCGGCGGCTTCAATTACACCCTGCCCAAACCTGCTGCACACTGCTGTACAGTATCATCAGTACGTAGCTTCACTCTCGCTGTAAAAAAAAAGGGGTCACTTTAGGGTTTATATATACTGATCAATTATTTTTTTTTTGAAGTTTGACTGGACTTCATTCGTGTAACTTTTTCTCAAGTGTTGAAGCCTTTTCGAATCCTGTAGTTTTCTAATTTCCGATATTTTCTATTCCTGTTTTTCCCCTTTGTTTTGCATTCCTACGTCCCAAACAAACAAGCCAATTAAGGAGAGAGAGAGAGAGAGAAAATCACGTATTTTTTATGTGAAATTGAACTCATTCGAAATTTCGAATGAAGCATTGGGTCATGTACGATGGACTGCTCACCAACACGCGCGCGTGAGAGATGCTCGGTATCGCAGTGGATGGTCGGTGGACACACGGATGTGATGGGTGGATGCATGAACACATCGACGTGGACCGATCTGGACAGAGAGAGAGAGAGCATCCGAACAGTGGTGGAAAGGAGTTCCAGTCCAGTCAAGGTGGATACTACAGTTTTGGGAGGTGCCATTGCGCGACTGATGCCGATTGGACAGGTCCTAACAGAAGAGGGAAGGCAGCGACGCTGCTGCTGTTTGTTTTTGGGGAGCGGTTCTGCTTCTATCAGGTGATGGATGAGGGATCCCTCCCTCCATCCATCTCTACAGCCACGAACCAACCCGCTGCATGCATTCTGCTGCTGGATTCGGTTTCGGTTTGATTGAGCCCCGCCACCACGTTTGACCACGCCACTCGCTCTCGCACTTCCCATTTGAAGGAAGTATCAGACACTTATTATTCCCAATAAAATAAGCTAAGGAACTTCCTTCTGGTTTCGGAAGATGATGAAACAGAAACAGGCTGCCAAATTTGCAGCTGAAAGTATTATATGCCCACTTTAACTGGCTCAAAAATCTAAATGCGAGTTTAGTTCAGTTTCCCTTGCAGACACAAGGAAAAAGGAACACCAAGCCCAGTTTTGAACTTCACTCGAGAAATGTAGAGGCCTGACGACTGATCAATGGTTCATAGGTCAGATTTTGCGCGATGGCCGATGGTGATCTGACAGCAACAACAGACCCGCATTTACTCACGCAAATACAAAATACTACTACTCTCACACTATCACCCCGAATGCAATTCTAGCACAATATCGTGGTGTAGTATCTTATGTTTGACAAAATATAGATAAAAAATATTCATATTCATGGTACCAAAATTGATACGATTAGAATAATTACGAAATATATTTTTACAATAAATTGGTTGAAGAACATAAAATACGGAAGAATAGAGATGGGTGGGTCTTTAAAAATATACCGCCAACAACTTCACCATGCAAAGATATTTTTGTCAAATAAATGGTTTTAATTCATTATAGAGTGAAGCCCCAAATAGTAAGCGAAATTAGAATATGGCTTCGGCAGATATTTTTGTAATCCTTTCCCCGATACCTCTATTTGTGACTATGTACATATCATCTTTAATAAATTTTAAAAAAAAAATACTGTAGAGCCGCTCTACAGTAATTGCTTCAAAAAAATGAGTACCATCGGCTGTAGATTTCATCAAACGTACACCATTTTAAATTACCACGTAACTCATAGTTGTATTTTCCTGGGGATACAGGGAACCTTATCCTCCACCGACTCGGGGTACCATTGTACCAAGTCAAAATTTTGTCATCACAATGACTTGCCTGACAGACGCAAAACGTATTGGTTTCAGACTTTCAGTGAGAACACACGAGAATTTCAATTACAAGCATAAATACAACTTCGCATTTCAAAAACGATCAGCATGCTTTAACTCACATCGCCAGTCGATACTAAAGGTAGGACATCAGCTGGTCCTCACCCCAGCACCAGTGACATAAAGCCTGAAGCGTGCACATGCAATCGAAGGCTGTAGATTCTCCTGGAATCCATTTCAGTCTCAACAGCGTCCACAGTATATATATTACCTGGATCATAGGTACTCATTACAGGTAAATCTATTTTTACAGCATGGCCCTTAAATACACGTATAAATGTATTCCATCTTTACAGGATTTCTTTACCGCTATCACCCCCGCTAAATTTACATCACATTTACGCTATATACCTCCTGTACTGTACCCCCCAAATCCCCAATCGTTAACTACAGCTACAGTCCCACGCCTGAAAATTCAAGTCCAGGCAAGTTATTCGTCCTGGCACACACTACAAATTGGCAGTAGTTTTCCCCCACGTTTTCCAGTGGGCGAGCTGAAATTCAGGCCACGAAATCATGCATCAGAGGTGACGGCTCGAACCGCTGCCGTTGCTGTTGTTGATCAATTTGGCTCGCCGAATCATACTCTGAAGACGTGGAGGCGACGACGTTGAGAGGAGGAGCTGTGGCGTTGTACATGTCTTGGTCTCTGACGCCGGGGAAGCCTGGCTGAGTGTTTGGTTGGACTGCGAGGCTGTTCTCGGCGTGCTGCAAGCCCAGCGTCAGTGAGACGTTGCTGCTGTTCCCGTACCTCCCGAACTCTGCCAGGTGGTAGGCCATGAACCGCGCGCCGTCGTCCGAGTGGTGAGCGACGGCATCGTGGAGGAGACCGGTGCCGTCGGTTTCACCAGGTCTCTGGGCCTTCAGCATCAGGCTCATGAAGCTGTCGTCGGGGTTGGCCTCGGTGTGGAAGCCGCCGGCTAGCACTCCACTAAAGCCCATCACTCCACCAACGATGGCTTTGGACTCGCCGAGCTGGCTGGTTTGGCAAGCCTGGCTTGTTGGGGTCTGCAGGTCCTCATTTTCTTCGGGAGATGGTGCTTTGTCCTTGTTTCGCTGCCCGTTGTCAGAGGAAGAGTTGGAGTCTAGTTCCGCCTCACCAATTTCTTCTTTGTACATGTCTTCGATCATTGGCTTCCACAGCCGGACACGGGCATTGATGAACCAGTTTGAAATCTAGAATAGAAGGACGCATGTGAGTTTCAGTAAATATGGTTTCCATTATTTTTTGATACGGAATACAAACTACTAAAATGACAGCAAGTCATCAGATCACAGGTAATCCTCCAAAGCCAAATACCAACAGAATTATTGTGCCTTGTTCTGGAAAAGAGCAACTGCAGAGTTTGTTTTAAAGTTTTTTGTCGATGGAAAAAGACTTAAGATGTAAAGACAGGTTGAGATTCGTACATATATACATGCAGACAAGCAGCAACCCTACAGCATATACAATATGTTTGCAGCACAATAATATACAGCTGAAACAACCTAAATTAGTTCTTTCTACAAAAAATACTAAAATTATTTCTTTTAACATACCCATCACTTTTAATAATACTAAGGCATTCCAATGATTTGCAAATTTGATAAGAGAAAACATATCTTAAGCAAATAAAAAAATACCTGACTTCTTGTCAACCCAGTTTGTCTCGATAACATTAGCTTTTCAGAATCTTTTGGATACCTAAGAGTGTCAGCGTGGCATGAGAACAAATAGAAAAGGGGGGTGAGTGAACATATCTCTAAGTTAAGCGGAAAAACTTACGGGTGAAGGAAGTGTTCAAAAAGCCAAGCCCGGAGAATCGAGACTGAATTTTCAGGTAGTCCTCTCTGTGGCCTCCAAGCGTTTTGCTGTAGCATACCATACTGTTGGAAAGCTCGCTGTTGCCTTATTTGCTGATCAATATAACGAAGGCGAGTTAGTTTGCCCTCTTTGCCGGATGTATTGTCATCCTCTCCAAGTTTCTTCCGGATAACACTAATTTGATCATTGATAGCATCCTTTAGACATCGGAAATGCCGTGAGATTGTCTGGAGGGCAACTGCAGTATAAGGCTTGGCAGCTCCAGCACCAGCAACCATATTAAACGATGACATTACAAGTTGCATCTGATGATAATAGTGTTTGTACTTCCTATCCACCTGAAAGAAAATTTCAATTTGATCTTAAAGGTTCAGACATACCAGATGGTGCATTAGTGAAACAATCAAAACACACCTAGCTCATTCATCTGATCAGTCCCATGTTAAGACCAATTTTGTCTTTCTAAGGGAAAAATATATTTATGCACCCATCTGACAAATATGAATAACGTGACCTGCATTTGGTGGTGACCTTGTCCTGAATAACAGTTTTGTGGATACAGTTGTTCCTATTCCAAATATGCTCATTGCTTGTTTGGAGGATCTTCAGCTAAAAACATGCTACTATAGGTCCAAGCCTTGTTAAATAGCTATAATTGTTGACGCCTAGGCATTATTAAGAAGGCTAGAACCACCTAAACTAATAACCTTGAGTACTCAATAACCTTTGACTAGTCCTCCCAATTTTTTCAAGAACTCAACTTGTGAAGCTCATGGAGCTGAACCATTGTAAAGAACCTTTGGATCAGGAACCAACTATTGGATTCAGTAATTAGGCAACAATTCAAACAGAACTGATGGGGTTGGGATTCCTTAAGTATTTTTCTAAGAACAGAAGGCAGAAAATGGAGTAGACCTGTAGACTTCTGATAAATGAGAAAAAGGTGATATGCAGCCGTCCCAAGATGAAGTATTAGTTTATTAAAATTCATATTAGAATATCAAATGGATTATAGGTGAAGCTAATCTTTTTTTTTTGGGGGGGGGGGGGGAGTGTACAGATCTTCACACTGATTACCTCAACACTCGATAGCAACAAATCTAGCAAAACAAACATATAATACTGTAAGTTTTGTTTAAATGGTAAGGTACAAGTGCGGTAGACACACACACACCTCGTCCAACATAGTCATAAGTTTTGCCATCTTATTCTGGAGCTCTTGTTTCTCAGCAGTTGAAAGCTCAGCTGCTGCATTGGCACCAGACTCTTGCGGATTGGAAGATACTCCCTCACTTTTAATCCCCCCATCAGTCTCTTTTCCATCTGTCTTTCCTGCTTCAGCAGGGCCTTTATCTGTTTTCTGTTTAACACACTTCCAAACACTGACAATCTCATCAAGTAACTCCTGTGCTGCCTTCAGATACTTAGAGTTCCGGATTGCCTGTGAGGCCTCAGACTGCATATTCTTCATTCTGTTGTCATCACCCTGGTAAGAATTTGGTGTCAGTAAGTCTTGCTTTGCAGACCAGTGTGGATAGGAAGGCGCCAAGATATGTGTATTGAGGCTCAGAGACAGCCCTTGGCCTGGTGCTAATGGAACACTTGTTGAGTTGTGGTTGTTTAACATGCCAAATTCGAGCTGTACAGTGCTATGAGCATCATTGTGGATGAGATCACTGCCACTGCTGTGTGCTCCATCCATCAAATGCATCAACATCTCATTTCTCATATCTTTCAAAGGACCAAAAGAGCGCTGTTCTGTGAGTGAACTGCCCATGTTGGTAGCTTCATTGGATGACGAATCATGTGACATTGCTGAAGGATGGCCAGTAAGTTCCATGAAATTCTGCTGAGGCTGGACAATTCCACTAAATTCTGTATAAGGTCCAGAAGATGCATTGTTCGTATAAAGAAAGTTCCCTAGGGCTGATGGCACGGGATATGATACATTGCCTGACTCTGCTGAGTACATTGTTTGTGAATCTCTTTCACTGCCAGGGCTCGAGTAATAAGTAGCCATATCCCAGCTTTGAGTTGTCAAGATCAGTGCAAAGGCATAGGCAAGCGTGGATAAGCAACTACAGAGCCCTTGGAACCAATATTTCAGCTGACTTGCCTGCACTTTGGGGAATGGAAACAGTTAGAACAAAATTCACTAAATTATTAAGAAACTATTTTGTAAGTATACAGCAGCATAGCAGATGACGAAACAGAACTTTCATTCGCTGTAAAATAATAGGTAAAGGCCTCCAAGAAAAGGTAGGATGGAAGAGCTAAACCATAAAATGGTTCAACCACTATTTTTTAGATAAATGAAACTGATTCCTGACTCTGCGGAACCGCATACAGCGTTAGAGAGATAAAATCATAAGACTGCACACAAAGGCCAGTCACGAGTGTGAGACCTAGGGACAGACCCTCAGTTTTAGCAGTAATTATCACTTCTTGTTCTTTTCTCTAATATTTCTGGATAACAAACAGACCCGATGTTCATCGTATAGGAAAATATAACTGACAACATAAGACGTTTGTTGGACCTATAGCTATAGGTGGTAAAAGTGGTCCTTCATCCATGACATTAGCTAAAGTTGTTGGCTTTTTGCTCTTCCTTACAAGAGGATAAGGATATGGTTGAAAATTCCTTCTTTCACCAAAAT
The DNA here is from genome assembly GCA_029449295.1 of Zea luxurians. NCBI lineage: Eukaryota > Viridiplantae > Streptophyta > Magnoliopsida > Poales > Poaceae > Zea > Zea luxurians. The sequence continues at coordinate 166,630,771 of JAOPSE010000002.1, forward strand.
AATGCAGCCATTCAAGGCGTCCAACCAGAAATTCAATTACATAAAACATAGGCAAAATTGCAAGATTGCTGACAAAATTTTATTTCGAGGAAGGAAAGTTTTTTTGAACAAGACATGTTTGTAAGATATCAATACCCTTTTCAATCACTTGGCTGATGACTGAAGTGCGCACTAGGCTTATCAGAGCTCCTGCACCTCCTCAGCACGCCAGTAGAATGAAAACTTCTGCAGAATCACTCTGAAAGGAGAGATGAAATAGCATGAGATCTCTAGTTCGAAGTTACCTAGAAAAGACGGGGATGTCTTGTTCAAATGACTGAAGCAGCTGTATCTTTCAGTTTTTTAATGATATGAAAGAGGTGAGATCAGGAGAAATGTCCTAGGCAAAACTTTGTTTTCACAGACAATGAAAATAAGACTCAACTCGGATTGGATAAAAAAAAGGAGCTAAGATTTTTGTCATATAAAGTATATAAGAGAGTAATCCAACACAAGAGGCGCCACCTCCAGAAAAGAAATGAGTAAACTGATAGGAAGAAAAGAAAAGGAACCGTGCTTTAAGAGCATGGCTTTCATGCAGGCATCCAAGGAGAGAGAAAAGAAAAGATTCAAGAATCGGCTGCAAATCCAAAAGGGCTCCACCGCAATCAAGCTCAATTCTATCATCCCGCAAAAAAGACACCTCTACCGGTCGCTGACGAAGCAACTAGAAACTCAGAACTGTGCAATATCAGACGTCAATAATCAAGCTACCAAGCACCACCAAGAAACGCTGAATTCAAGAAATTAAGCAAGAATTATGAGCCCAGGTTGAGAAGTGGGGATGATTTCCCCGAGCACCCACATAAAAAAATCAAGAATTTTCATTAAAAGAGTTCAAGAATTTTGAGGTAAATGAGGACCATGAATTCAGCAGCCTGAGCTCAATACCTGCACTTCCACAAGAAAGGCCACTCAACACAACCGCAAGAACCCCCCCAAGCCGCAGGAATTCCCCGATGAAGAAGCTCTCAAAGCTACAGATCCCCAAGCCAACTCAAGAACCCGGCGGACAGACACCAAGAAACTGGACAATTCGGAGAGACCAGGTATCCCCGCACAGCCCTCAAGGATCAGGAAAACCCTGAGCTCTAGCACAAGCAGCATATAATCCAGAGGAGACCAGCCAATCATTGGGGTCATAACAGCACCCATGGGAACGAAAAAGGATCGGTTGCACCCACCGAGGTCGGACGAGCCACAATTCTAGAAAAGCAGAGAAGAGCGAGAGCCCAAGCAAGCGAGCCGAATCATGTAACCGGGGAATATGCGCCGAAAAGAATTCTCTGTCACCGCTGCTGGTGCTGCAACCAACAGGCGGGAGGGAGGAGCCAATGATGCGAAGGGGATTGATTAAGCAATAGGAAAATGGAGGCGGACCTGACGGTGTGCTCCTCGTGGGGAGCATGGCAAGACGGCAGGGATTGCTGTCCCCAGACCCGAGCCGACGGCCAGTCAGCCTTGGGAGGAGAAGAGGTGAGAGGGGAGAAGAAGAGCGGAGAAAGAAAACCCAAGCCCCCCTCCCTCCCGCTCGGTATGTATGGGGACAAAATCAGATCCCAAGATAACGATACCAAAAGCAAAAGAAGAGAGGAGAGCGCTCTCTCTATCTCTCGCTTCTTCCTCCTTCTCCTCGTCCTCCTTCCTGCCCCCCGGAATAAAAAATCCCTGCACCACCACCCACTAGCTGCAACAAACACCAGCACCCAATATAAAAGTAGTCGGAGGGCCTGCTAGAAGAAAAGCTGTTTCTGCCCTCCTCCTCCTCCTCCTCCGTCTCTGCTTTGATTATTGTTTGCTGCCCGGAGTGGACCGCTGGTGATGGTTGATTATTGTCGTGGAGGGATTATTCGGTGGGGGTGGGGGGGTTTGCGTTGCGGGGTTTAAACCTACTGTACTCAACTTGGCAGGTCTGGATGGGAGCTCTGCTCGGACTTGGCTGTGCCTGTGCGTCCATCCACCACCACATCTTCCTTCCGGTTGCTTCTTTCTTCACGATAACGCGTACTGACATGGGCCGCTCTCATTCGCCGTCCGCGTTGCCGCAGCCCCCAATTATGCGGCTATTCTATTCGTCATAGGTGAGTACGCATAAAATTAAAGCCCCGTGGTGTACCAACTACTTATCAGCCTTTTTTTTTGTATGTGTGTGTGTGGTTAGCTCCTCGGTCCTCCTCTCCTCTCATCTGTTGGGTACATCCATCCTACACATCACCCTTCGGCTCAGCTGCTACACTAGTAGTAGAGTAGTCCTAGTTTAATGCTGTACAGGCACCGGACCATCTAGTAATCCAAGTTTTAATGCTGGGCAAGTAGTGTCATCATCATCATCTATGGTAGAGCTCGAAATTATCCAAGCAGCTTCCAACAGTAGGTCGATATGGCCTATGGACCGGGAAAAGGAGAAGTAGGAGCCATCTTCCAACGGGAAGTATTGCCTCCTATATTATGACCGGAAATGCCGTCGTGGGCCAACGGTTCTACTGCGTTTCGGTTGTCTTTGATCCATACCGATTTCTATTATTTCTACACTATTTTTTGCACAGTCTAAATAGCTTGATTTAGTCGAAACGAAGTCTAAACAACTGGATTTAATCAAAGCGAACAGAGTGGCGCCGGCGCACGGAACCTGTTGCCAGCCTGAATAATTGGAGTCCTCTTCTGTTCCCCCCCAACGTCTTCGCACGCGCTCGGTGGCCGTCTGACCGACGCTGCAGGTTCGCAAGTAGAGAGATCTCACAGTCATTGGATTTTGTTGGGAGCCGACGCTTGGCCTAGCATTTGCGCTGGACGGGGTCGGGGGAGTGGAGCAGTACTCCTGGGCTCCCCGCCTTGCCGCTCTGCGCATCGTGAGGGTGTCACGACGGCCGCGACGGGAAGCTCAGAGTGGAGAAGGGACACGAGCACACGGCGCCGGCGCCGGACTCTGTTTCGGGATTCTCTCTGTGTGCTTTTTCTCGTGAGCCGGGAAAGATCCAGACGGCAGAAATCATAACGGATCATGGCTTTTGTTGTACTAGCTCCGAATCTCGTGAGATTTTCGTAGGACAAGCACAAGCTAGTGGCATTCTACTGTTTTTTTTCCCATAGCTCTAAAGTCATAATTCCATGGATTTTGTAAGTTACAGGTTGTCTTTTTATCTGTTTCAGAAAGAGAGAAAAAAACAGTTTTTTTTAGAGGTAATGGATCCTAGCCTGCCTGTTCTTCTATTCCTCGTGCAAAGAATCAGAGCCAAATAAAAATAGCCTGTCCGGGTCGCAAGTTGAGAACTGCGCTTTTCAGAACGTATCCCGTCCAGAGGTTTGTCACGTGATCGCTACAAGGACAGCGACTCTCCCGAACACAGACATCGACATGGGCTGTTGAACACACGAAGAAAATCGTTTTTAGGCACAAACGGCGCAGCGCAGGTGGTGGAAAATAACGCCGGGCCTGCTAAAATTCCCACCCGTTTGTTCGTCCCGCCAATGAATGGCGTACGCGCCCATGATTCGTCGACATGCAGCGCCCCCAGCCCCCCCACAGATACGCCGGATCGGCGACGGCGAATCGTTTGAGCACAAAGACAGAAGTCATGGGCAGGGGATATATCGCATGTGACATCCGAACTCCCCATGACAAACACTGCATTGTGCAGTGGTGGTGGTGGTGGGGGTGGTGGGGGACCCCAAGCAAATGCTATGCTACGCCCACACGTCACAAGGCATCGGGAAAAATAATGGTAGAGCTATATATTTCTCCATGACTGGAATTTGAAGGGTATGTATATAACTACAAGGCCTTCTTTTTCATGATTGCTTTAGAGCTTTGTGTTTTGTCATGATTATTTTCGCGTGATTCTTTTCCCCCCCTGGCATAAATGATTTTTAGGGCAAGTCTCTCTTTATCATGATTGCTTTTTGCATGGTTTTTTTTTCCGACCGAAAAGAAAATACGACGCAACTACGTTTGTACGGAAGATACTTGTTTGTGATTATAATTCCGTGTCGCGTGAAAATACAGTATTAATAAATAAATAAATAGGTACACGAATCTGGTACGCATTGTATCGCTGCTTATATACCAGTTATAAATAAGCAGTTTCCGTTTTGTAATTACATCGACATGACAACATCTATACATATACATGTGGGAATTAAAATGACTATAAATTGATGATGCGATGCTAATACTGTGGTAGTACGTACGTCTCTTTTGTAATTATTCTGGGTCCGCTGCCTTCGTGTGCATGTAGAGATTATGGAGAAATAAATTTGGAGGTTGTGTTGTGGTCTCCATACCCTATGGCATTGCACGATTGCTTGGGTCTTCCTCGTGCGCCTCTTGCTGGGAAGAGTAGGGGTGAGGTCGTGAGTGTTCAGCCCATAGAGATGCATGGATGAACGGCGGCGTTGCAAGAGGCACATGCCATGTTGATGGATTTATCTAGGGCCATTGGATTGCTTTAGTTTTCTTTTAATTCAATTTCATGGGTACAGACACGCACAAACACACCATGCATATGATTACATTGTTTACAAAGTGATTTTGGAATAGAGGATGAGATAGAGTAGTTGTTAGAGACTAGATGTTTCCTTGATTATTCTAGTATTCATTTATTTTTGTTTTAAAAAATCATCATTTTTTGATAAAAGTATATATGAATTTTGTCGGAAAACACGGGATTTCGTCCAAGAAATCTGATTTCCTTTTTTTAAAAAATAAAAGTATATACACATTGCAAACAACGAATTTCGAGGAAAAAAATACGAGAAACCACATTTCTCGGTTATAAAACAACAGCATTTCTCAGCCCAAAATTTTTTAAAAAAATATTTTCCAAAATTTGAAAATGAAAACCTGTATAAAAATAAATAACAGACGAAAAGTGTCCAGTTTTATTGTTCCTGGTGATTAACGAGAAATTAGTAAAAAAACAGGATGGTTAACCCTGGTGAACCTCGAATAGGGCCCCTAACCTCAAGTCCTCAACTCACCGAAAAGATGTCATTGGCCAACCTCGGCGCAATGGGGATGCGACACGGGTGGACGTGGACCACTCAATTGCAGATTAGCAGGTGGCCAACAGGCATTGGGTGTAGTGTAGTGTAGGCGATATTTTCTTAGCTTTACACTTCGGTCTAAATTGTGAAATGCTTTCATTCGATTCTGGCAGGGAAGAAACGTCGGGGTTTGATGGCGATCACCCGATTGGCACATGGACCAGAGGTCCATAAGGAAGGGAACACTACTAAACATAGCTTTAGCCACCACTATAAATCCAAACAAAGATATAAAAGTCAACAAAGTGAAACGTTTGTTTTAAGTTGTGTTTATGAATTTATTACCTGATGCATGTCGTAATTATTGGGCATAGTCTATTTTAAATTTAGAATAATCCATAGGAAATCTTAAAGGCCCATCGATCAAGAGATATATGGCGACATTGAGGTGGAGGATACCCAACTTATGCCATCTCCATGGTCTTGCGTATGTTGGGTGAGAAGTAAAAGAAAGAACACATATGTGTGCTTGCCACGCCTTATCGGGTGCAGGTTCCGGGCGCACGACATACGGCTTCCTTTTGCAGTTATGTTTTGCCGCTTATTCCAGAGTCCTTGTCTTAAAAGGATCATCAACATCCTTATCTTTATTTGGTGTGGCTTTTTTAGAAACAAACTCGGTTTCCTCCTATATATAAATACCTACGAGTGCTATCATCGAAAAACACAACAACAACTAACGCGTCTAGTCTTGCCTCTTCTTGTCTACTGCACCACCGCGTGCGATACTTCATCCTGATTGTCGACTGTCGACATCTACTGAAAAACGGGATACAACACTGAGCATTGGCGTCATCTTCTCTACCCGATCGTTGCAAAGTAAACGTATAGCTATATCCCTTTCATTATGCTTTTCTTAATGTTTAGTTTAATCTGTTTAGACATGGTTCTAGTCTTAGTTGATATGATGTGCATATTTAGGGCTTGTTTGGTTAGCTGCCTTACTTGCCACACCTAAGGTTTGGTAGGTTTGGCTGTGTTATACATGTGTTTGGTTTGTAGCAATATTTTTGTCCTGCTGCGTAGGCCTGACACGTCACTAAGTTGTAAAAGTGTGGCAGGATTCTTTTAGACGTGATAAATTATGATGTAGAATTTGAACGTCTAACTTTAAACAAGTGTCTTATACAAGTGTGACACAAAATGTTTGACAATTTTCTGCCACCTCAAGTATATAATCAAACATGCCCTTAGATATCTGTTCGTTTTCTGCGCACGTTTGTCGTCATAGTAATGTTTTTGGAGTACATTAAAACCAAATGTTCCAGTTTTTTCCGACAATAATGTTCGGCTAACAATTCAGCGAAGACGCGTACCATCACTGCTGTAGACAAACAGTTCTCAACCGAAGTTAAATTAGCTTTAATTAATAAGTAGTTGACTTTAATTAATTTGAATGGCTTTTTTTTTGCGAGTTATGGAAGCAAATAGACACATCATGCGTCCAACCGCCAACCTAAAAGGTAATGCTGGTCCAGTTTTTTTTTTCCTCAAGGGAATATCATAAGATTCCTTGACAAGATTAGGAGAAAAAAAAAGGGTTCTTTTTCCGTCAAAATGCCTAGACAAGAATTTCCACAGCGTTAGCTTTTTAGGGTCCGAAGAAGTAAAGGCATCGAAGTTCAGGTAAAAGTCACACCATCGCTCCTTTACTCAACAACAAGCTACAGAGCTAGCTAGCTAACCACAATGGCAAAACTTTTTTTTTCTTTCGTTGCCGTCTCGTGGCTAGCATATGTTTTTATCAAAACAGAAAGGTCACAGGTTAATTAAGATCATAATCCATCAAAAGTAAAGTTTAGCCTGGAGCACCCCGACGTGTCTGGCGATTAAACTGGCAAATATAAGATGAGCAAGTTGGGCGCTTTACAGTTACGAACGATGATAACGCTCTTGATCTAAACCGCCCATGGATGATTGGTTCTAAATTTAATCCAACCAATGGAGCAGACAGACAGAGAAAATAAACAGCTCTTGAAATGAGATCCAAGCCACGTACGCACGAGGCTAGCGACGCACGACATTGAGGTTGGGAGTGGGCGTTTTGGTTAGCAGCACGGATGAATGGATGGATGGATGGGGCAGGCTAGATACGGAGACGGCAGATGGTGGATAGGTAGATAAATGGATGGATGGATGGTCTCCATCTCCATATAACAACCAGTTGGTGGACCTAGAACGGCCTCTCTTGGTTTAGGGCTTCAACAATGACCACACCTCACCAATCTTCTTTGTATCGATATCTTATCCCCACGTTTCTTTTTTCTGTGTTGCCTTTTAGTTTATCTCTCTCTCATAACCTTCCTTTTCTTAATTACTAGACAGTTTTTGCAATCATCGTGCGTGTATGTGTCCCACTGATTTGGTGTATGGGCGCGCGCTATGTATGTAGCCAACCGAAAGACATATATACTATTGAAGCTATAACCGTCCCTCCAGATAACTTAGTTAATCTAACCAGCAGATTTGATACTTTATTTATAGATGGATTCTCTCTTAGCTAGTCTCTAGATTATTTAATATAGTACAAATTGATGCTTTAAATAAATAACACACATAGTACAAGCTATAAACATGCTAGGAACAATTATATATAAGATGTAGATAATTATAAATCTAGCACCAATAGATACAAACAAAAAAGAACATGATCAATAGTTCAATGAGCAAACATGAGCTTCTCCCTGCTTTTTTAAAATTAAAAAAATGAGTTTCTTTTTAAGCCAAGCTAGCTTCTCGATTGAGTTTTGTAGCTAAACAAAATAGTTAGTCGAGCAAAGACGATTGGAATTTTTATTCTGGTTTTGAGGCATTTTTTTATCCATCAAACATGAGCCCTCCCAAAAAAAATGCCAAATGGGCAATTGGTGTCGTACTATACTTTGTTTGGTGGACAAGTACTCGTATGGAGCGACAAAATACACTCCCCTATACAAGTTGTAACGAGACTATTGTGCCGCCGCTGTGACGTAACAGTGACGCCTGCCTGATGAGACAACAACAGGCGGCAGATGTTGCTTTCAGGCCCTTTGAATTCAGTGCTGCAGGACGTTTCTGGTTGCTCGCCTGGCAAATCGACTGGTTGCTCGATTTTTTTTTTCTTCTTCTTCTCGCGTCCACTGTCTGTACTGTACTACTAGTATGTGCTAAGCATATGTGTCGTATTTCACGTCCGTTTCTGTTTGTGCCTGGACGGCACAAGAAGTTTCTATTTTATATTTTGCATCGTCGCTACGTGGTTTCAGTTGTTTTTTTTTTGTGATTTTATTAGCTCACTAGCTAGTAGTACAAGCTAAAGCACAAGTGGACCTCGACCATCGTGTAGGCTCTGCTGTTGTCTCCTTTTGGCCTTTTGACACCATGGAGAGCATTGGTGCCATCTGTCACGCACGACGAAGAGGTACCGGTTCTCTCTGCCCGGCCTCTAGGTTCTCTGAATGCAAATGGGAATGGGTGATTAGACGCTACGCTAGCTATAGCGGCTTTAGTTAGGCAGTCAACAAAAGCAGCATTATATAAGAGACAAGAAAATTTTATTATAATCTCCAACCCATTGGTTCTACCGGCACGGATGCACATTTACACTCTCAATGTCATCATCTATTATTAGTAGTATTATTATTTACTATCATCAACGTCTACTTTTAAAATCAAAAGTTTATCCTCTACATGCATGTTAGCATGTATTCTGCGATGACGTCTACTTTAAAAATGAAAAGTAGAGGATAAACTTGGTAAACTAGCATGGCATATATCTCCATGATGCAAACTTGGTTGATGTGCAATCCGAGACGCCGACAGTGGCCGGCCACCACCAACCAAGACCTTCCCCTTGTGAGGATAAAACCTGAGGATCGCCATCAGAAAGAAGATGACCTCTGTGACTCCGTCCCCCAAACCCTACCAACACCAACCGTATCACGAGACAAACGTTGCCCTCGCAACACACGATTATAGATTAGAAGAAGCCTCTAAACACGCGCTAATCGTGGCGTTTGTTTAAGCCGCATGTCGACGAACCAGCAGCTTACGATCCAGATGCCGAGAGTAAGCAAAATCCTGGAAGTCTATGGGCAGCAGGACACGCACGCAAGAAAAGATACAGTTTTGAGCTTTTTTTTTGTCGGTTAAAATGGGGAATCAAGCGAAGATACTCTTGGAGATACTAAAAAGAACTTAGGACCTGTTTGGTTTGATGCCTAACTTGCCACACTTTGCCTAACTTTTCTAGTTCTTCAATTCGAACGACTAATCTTAGGTAAAGTGTGGCATATTTAGCCACGAACCAAACAGCCCCTTAATACTATCGTCGATGGAGACAATGGCGGCCTGACTCGGATGTATGATGTATCCACTCCGGGCAGCAGGAAGCTTCTTGCTTGTCGTCCCCTCTGGTCTGCACTCATCATGTAACAGTACAAAGTAAGGCACTGTTTGCTTTAGGTTCGGCGGCGGCAAAATGACCTAGGAACCAGTGTTATCCATTAGTACATTGCAACAACCAACAGAAAACTGCATTTATCTGGTTCACCTTTCCGTGGAGCGGAGGTTCCAGCGACAGTCGCTACAAGAAAACGTTGAAGGAGTGTCAGTTAATTAAAGAGTGTCGGGGCCGACACTCTTAATCGAAGTAAAAGTGTGGGTTTTGCTGCATCGACACTTTTAATTTAAGAGTGTCAGGGTCCCGCAGAAACCGACACTTTTAATTTAAAAGTGTGGGTTTTTTCCACACCGACACTCTTATGGATGTTACCCTAAATTCCCCAATCCTATTCTACAGCCGCCCGCGCGTCTTGCTTTACTCAGTCCGCCGCCGTCTCTCCTACGTACCCAGTCTCCCTGCCCGCCGTCTTCTACCTTAGCTTTACTCAGCCAGCGGCCTCGTCGAGCCAGCATCGGCGGGCGGCCTCGCTGAGCCAGCGTCGGGCGGACAACCAGCGTCGGGCAGGCGGCCGAGCCAGCGGCCTTGCCGAGCCAGCGTCGGGTGGGCGGCCGAGCCAGCGGCCTCACCGAGCCGGGCGGCCTCGCCAAGCCAAGCGCCAGGCGGCCTCGCCGAGCTGGCGACGGGCGGCCTCACCGAGGCAGGCGGCCTCACCTAGCCGGACGTCGGGCGGACATCGCCGAGCCGGGCGGCCTCGCCGAGGCAGGCGGCCTCACCTAGCCGGACGTCGGGCGGACATCGCTGAGCCGGGCGGCCTCGCCGAGCTCCAAGCTCCGGGTGCGGTGCAGTGCCTCGCCGAGCCAAGCGGCCTCGCCAAGCCGGACGCCTGGCGGTCTCGTCGAACTCCAAGCTCCGGGCGGCGTAGTGCACAGGTGATTCGCCGCATAACCTTCATGCTATGTTGTTGGTTCAGTTAAAAATGGAATTCGTTGTTTTGTGCAACAAATCACTATTGCGGGTAATGAAGATGGCTAGTGTCTTGACCACGCTCGATTGGATTTAGCTAAAATTTAGTAGTCCGCTAGTGTTGTTACTCGTATCCTTGATTATATAACTTTCTAACATGTAATTGTAGTGATGCATTAACCTGTTGATTAACCTGTAATTGTAGTGATGCATTATAGATATATATTTTTCTAATGTGCAAATGGGAATGTTGTTACTCGTATCCTTGAGGTTTCTCCTTTAATTAAAAGATGGCATGAAAACGTTGGCACTTAATTAAGTAAATATACTTGGTACAATGCTAAAATAGATGTAACTTGATTTAGTGTTTAACTGTTTATAAATGGCTTTTTCGTACCTAAGTGTATATATGTTTTTTCTTTAGCTTTGAATATGAGTGACGATCGAAGAAGGGCGATGTACGATGGATTCGACAGTGTCACTCATGGTCACTCTGATGCATGGTTGAGAGTTGCAGATGAATTTGTGGCACTCGCATTTGTTGGTGATGCTCGTTTAGCGAGGTGCCCGTGTATAAAATGTCGGAACTTGGTTCGATTGAAAAAAAGTGGAGCCCTCGTATCATATTTTCAAACATGGCTTTATGCCAAACTATCTGGTATAGCATGAGCATGGAGAGGTGGACCATACTATTGAATCGGATGGGGACCAGGATATAGACCGAATGGAAGAGATGTTGGATGATATTAGGAATGAGTACCCAGATCTACAGAATAATCAAGCTTTTCCAGAGGATGTGAGAGAGTTCTACAAGCTTCTTGAAGCCTCAGAGGCTAAAGTGCATGAAGGAACCAATGTGAGCGTACTGCAGGTGGTAACACGTCTCATGGCGATGAAGTCAAAGTACACCTTCTCCAACAAATGTTACAACGATATTGTGAAACTGATTATTGATATCAGCCCACCGAATCATAACATGCCGAAAGACTTGTACCATTGCAAGAAGCTCGTAGCTGGTCTTGGCATGAACTACCAAAAGATTGATGCTTGCGAGGACAATTGCATGTTGTTCTGGAAGGAGCATGAAAATACCACACATTGCATCCACTGCAGTAAGTCAAGATATGCAGTGGTGCTAGATGAGGATGGAAACGAGGTTACGACAAAGGTGCCGATCAAGCAACTCCGGTACATGCCTATCACTCCACGGCTTAAGCGTCTCTTTCTAAATCAAGAGACAGCAAAGCAAATGAGGTGGCATAAAGAAGGGGATCGTCAGGGCCAAGATCCGGATGTCATGGTGCATCCCTCAGATGGCGAGGCCTGGCAGGCTCTCGACCGTTTTGATCCAGAATTTGCAAGAGACCCTAGGAGTGTTCGTCTTGGTTTGTCGACGGATGGATTCACTCCTTACTCCAATAATTCCACTTCTTACTCATGTTGGCCAGTTTTTATGATGCCCTACAATCTCCCTCCTAACAAATGCATGAAAGAAGAGGTCATGTTTCTTGCCCTTATTGTTCCAGGTCCGAAGGATCCTGTAACAAAAATCAATGTATTTATGGAACCGTTGATCGAAGAACTAAAAATGTTGTGGCAGGGGGTTGAGGCATATGATAGTCATCTGAAATGTTGTTTTACTCTACGCGCAGCATATCTATGGTCAATTCATGATCTGCTAGCATATGGCATTTTTTCTGGTTGGTGTGTCCACGGCATACTGCGTTGTCCGATATGTATGGGTGACTCACAAGCATATAGGTTAGAACATGGTAAGAAGGAAACATTTTTTGATGTTCACCGACGCCTCCTTCCCTATAATCATCCTTTTAGAAAGGATACAAAGTCATTTCAAAAAGGCAAGAGGGTTAGAGATGGGCCACCGAAGCGACAAACTGGTGAAAATATCATGAGACAACATCGTGACCTAAAACCGGGTGTAGGAGGTCGATTTCAAGGGTATGGTAAAGAACACAATTGGACGCACATCTCGTTTATCTGGGAGCTACCTTATACGAAGGCATTGCTGTTACCACATAATATAGATTTGATGCACCAAGAACGTAATGTTGCGGAAAGCATCATAAGCATGTGCTTCGACTTCACCGGTCAAACCAAAGATAACATGAATGCAAGAAGAGACTTAGCTGAACTTTGTGATCGTCCGCACCTTGAGCTTAGAAAAAATCCAAGTGGATCTGAGAGTCGGCCACAAGCTCCTTATTGTCTGAAACGGCAAGAGCGAGAAGAGATATTTCAATGGTTGAAAAAGCTGAGGTTCCCAGATCGCTATGCGGCTAATATAAAACGGGCAGTTAACCTCGACACTGGTAAACTCGTTGGGTTGAAGAGTCATGACTATCACATTTTGATTGAAAGACTAGTGCCGGTAATGTTTCGTGGATACTTCAGTCCCGATGTGTGGAAGATATTTGCAGAACTCAGTTATTTTTATAAGCAGATATGTGCTAAGGAAATCTCAAAGAAATTGATGTTGAGGTTTGAGAAGGAAATCGTTGTCCTTGTATGTAAGATGGAAAAAGTATTCCCACCTGGATTTTTTAATTGTATGCAACATTTGCTTGTGCATCTACCTTGGGAAGCGTTGGTAGGAGGACCTGCACAGTTCAGGTGGATGTATAGTCAAGAAAGAGAATTGAAAAAACTCAGAGGAATGGTGCGGAATAAGGCAAGGCTTGGGCGTGGATGTGCGAGTATTGGGCTTCTGAGGAGTTCTTGGCCATATCTAATAGAAATCGTATGAATCGGTTGAGCAAGCCAGGGGTCCACTTCTTCGGGGCAGATGGACACGTTGGCAAGGCTGCACGTATGGTATGTGTCAAATTGCCTGGTCAATTGTTAATTGCATAGACTTGTCTAGACTTTTTAATCATGTGTTGCAGGTGGCTCGAAATGGAGTGGAGCCTACTTTGCTTCAAGTCTTCGTCGAGGGACACAAGGGTCCCGATCCGAATCATCCGGAAATACTGAATGACAGTAATGCGACAGAGAAACTGGTAAGTATGAAAATCGACTCTAAGATGAACATGATATGCCTTTGTTGTGACTTGGATGATTTTTTCATAGGCTCGCTACATTGACAACGTGAGAGAAAAAAATGGTCCAGACGCGGATTGGCTCACTGGTGAGTTCGATACGGAGGCGGCTTATAAGGCTGGTGGAGGCGTACCACATGGGAGGTATATGCGCTTGTCACATTGTTACTGTTTAGTCATGTCTTGTCATTTACTACATATATATATATATGATACTCTTACAGGTTAGCAATTGGTGACCGTGTTGTCCCCCGTCGGAGTTACACTAGACGGTCCAATTTCTCAGCTGGGTCGAATCGACCCCGACGACCATCTGCACGTGAAGGAGAGCTGCTTGAGAAGATGACTCAGATGGAGGAGAGTATGGCGCAATATAAGCAACAAGTGCAGCAACAGATGCAACAAATGCAAAATTGGATGCTACATCAGGTATCATTTTTTTGTTATTTAGTTGTTTCTCAAGTCCGATTAACTGAAAAACTGATGAATAATCTATTTGCAGATGTATGGAGGTGCCGGAACTCAGTTCGGCATGCCGCCTTTTCAACAACCCCCTATCATCACACATCCGGTGTCTGGACAATCATCGGACCGCTCCACTGCAGCGGCAGATGGATCACAGGTACAATCCTCTACTAAACATCATTTGTCTGATAATCATTGGTTGCTTGCTCTCTGTCTTTCTACATGTTTGCTTGTACATGATCTATTTTAAACTTTTGTCATTCGCATGATCTATAGTTACTTTTATTGTTGATCACCGTAACTTCTTAATCATAAACAAGAGTGTGTCTTCTGTTTCAGGGTTCTGCAACTTCTGTCCAAGACCAATTGATGCCATTGGGTGTGATAGGAGGGCAAATGATGCCGTGGGCACCTCGCCAGCCAGGCATTTGGCCACCGATGCAAACACAGATGCCACCGCCGATGCCGTGGGGATTTCCTCCTCGTGGGCAGTCACAATCACCCGGATTGCCCTCACACTCACCAGGATCAGTACGTTAAGTTGATATCCTTTGCATCTCTATTTGCTTCGTTGTTTAAGCAGTTACTAGAAAACATGCATGTATATGTTGCAGTCTATGTATATGTTTAATTAGTTACTCGGTAAACTAACAAATGTTTGTTTCTTTTAAAGGGTTCGGGCTCACATCATGCTAGTCCGCCTCCGGATCAGAGCACGTTTATGGACTTATTGATGAACACAAGTGGCGGCGGCTCCAATGACCCACCAACGGAATGAATTAATATGGAGGCTTGTGTGGAACTTACTATGATTGCGTTTTGTATGGACTTTAACTTGTTTTAGATGGATTTGAACTTCTTTCGTATGGACTTGAACTTGTATGAATATTGAATATGGTGCTTGTGTTATGTTATGTTGAATATGGTGCTTGTGTTGTGATATATTGAATGTTGTGCTTATATTGTGCTGTTATGGAGGCTTCCCATCCGGGGAGGGAGAAAAATAAAATTGGATATTAAAAAAAATTATTCACTAAGAGTGTCGGCCCCCACACTCTTATATGCGCCCAGGTAGCTTGCTGGTCGTGCGCGCAGTAAGAGTGACGGCCACGTTACTGGCCGACACTTTTAACATAAGAGTGTCGGTTGCGTGTTGAACCGACACTTTTAACATAAGAGCGTCGGTCCCCACACTTCTATACGAATAAGAGCGTCCATTTTAGAGTGACGGCTAAGAGTGTCGGTCAACCGACACTCTTATACTTAGAGTGTCGGCTTATTTCAGTAAGAGTGTGGGGTTTTGGCCGACACTCCTTGCCTTTTTTCTTGTAGTGAGTGGACCAAAATTGCCGAACCAAACGGCTCTGAAAGGTGCTCTTTGGTTAACAAGCGTGAGGTGGTTTCATTGACTTTTGATTGGTTTAGGTTTATCCGTAGTGGATCATGCTTTGAATCAATACGGTCGTGTACCACGAGCATACCGCTCCCCTTGGAGTATTATCCGACGGCTCCCACCTAGTCACAGCAGCAGCAGCAACAACAAAAGAAGAAGAAGAAAAACAGCCATCGCTAGATATGTGCATGGCTCAACAATATGAATGAATCAGCTTGAGATAAGACGCGGGGTAAGGCACGCTCGAGATAAACATATGTTTGGTTCTGGCGGTTAAAGTTTAGCCAGTGTGATATCAAATTATTGAATGCTTTTTATGAGTATTAAATATAATCTAACTATAAAACTAATTACACCACTAAAGACTAAACATCGAGACAATTTTTTTAAGCCTAATTATTCTATGATTAGCAAATGTTACTTTGCAACACATGAGCGAATCATTGACTAATTAAGACTCAATAGGTTCGTCTTGTCGTTTAGTTCCGATCTGTACAATTAGTTGTAACTAGACTATAATTAATATTTCTAACTAGTATCTAAACATCTGATATGAAATAGGCTAAAATTTAGCCTGTAACCAAACACAGTATAAGAAAGAAACAACTTGAAAATAGCATCCTCGTCGTCGAGGCTTAGGTTGGTGCTCCAGAACAATTTGTCTATATTATCCTCCTCCAGAAGGAGGAAGCCAATGACGACGATGCAGAGCTTGCCACAGACCGACGCAGGCGAGACAGCCGCCACTCCAGAACACAAGAACTGGATCAGGGGTGGCTATGCGTTTTGAAGAACCCTAGGTCAATTTTAATGTTTGGATCCTTATTTTTTTATATCCTCAATAATTATAGTCTCTCTTTTAGGCTAGGTTATAGTCTCTCTTTATTTTGTTTCTGCTCGACGAGTCTGACGGTCCGCGCCTGATGGCCGAATGGTCCGCGCGTGCGCAGATGTGACGAAGTTCACCAACAACATCTGTATCTCGCTCCCGGGAGGGACCTTGACAGTGATGAAAAATACTAGGGTTTGTATTGGGATCGGAAGACAGCCTAAGACATCTCTAAATGATGTAGAGACGAAAAGGGATGGAGGTTAGAGGAAGAAGTCTATATTCCTGTCTACTCATAGGGCGAAAAGTAAAGAATAAAAGATAAATTGATTGTTTGATTGGTTATTCAATTAGTCGTACCCCTTCAAATATATAAGAGCTTGTTCGGTTCTATCCCAATCTATATGGATTAAGAAAAAATTGAGAGAGTTTCAATTTTTAGTAAGTCAAAATTTTCTCCAATTCATATCAATCCCCTTCAATCCATACGAAATGATTGTCGATATACGAGCCTGATTGTCGATATACGAGAGTTCCACACGATTGACATCGGTACCGTGGGTGGTGGCTTTAGGGCCCTGCCGCGTAGAATTTTTTTGCTTGGACTAGCCACAATTTCTACTGTCTCCGATCTCTAGCATTCAAAACATAAACTTTGAAATCCCGTAATGCTCATACAGTGTCCTAGACTCCATTTGTCAACGTCCTACAAACAGTGAACATTTTGCGTCTCTCTTGTATTGTACCGAGTTCCTGGACCGTCGCCGTCTTCGGAAGTGACGAAAGGCGAAAAGCCCAAGAAGGCCTCCGCCCGCCTGACCGCCTATCTGCTCTAGTTGCTACTTGCCACTCCTGCTGCTACAGTGCTGCCCCTCTCGCTCTGACTTGTGAAAAGTCCTGAGGATACAAGGTAAGCGGCATCTCGTCTCGTCTCCCCCCAGTCCCCACCCCGAGATCGCTCGCCGCCGCCGTCTCTTTACTGAACAGGGATTCCCTCGCGGACCGCGGCCCGACCGCCTCCCCGAAGCTAGGGTTCGAGGGAGGCCATGCCGGCGCTGTCGCAGGCACGGATCCGGGCGGCGTGACGCGGATCCGCCGGACGCTGGCAGGGTCGGCCATGGCGTCCTCCCCGGTCAAGTTCTTCTCAGTGTTCCTGGCCGTCTCCGTCGTCGGATGGATCGTCTTCACGTAAGCCTCTCTGACCCTCTTCCGCCTCTGCGCCAGCGCTGCAGCGCAGTAGAACAGTAGGATCTCTCGGCTCTCGCGGAGGCGCGGCGGGTGCTACCCGGATTTGGGACTCGTGGGGTGGTGGAACTGCTGTGGACGTAGGGGGAAATCCGACATTCCATGGCGATGGACGGGTTGCGTACTACTGCCGCCGCTCGTCGGTGATGGGATTCTGTGGCGAATTGCGGGTTTTGGTAATGCCCATTGGGGCTTGGACACTGCGTTACCTCTTCTTCCGTCGTCTGAGCTATTGCTCCTGCCTGCTAGCACGGTGGTGTCGGAAGAGCCGCTGCAGTGTCCAAGCGTCAATGGACATCAGGAGCTGTTTTTTTGGGCTGGAATCATGTTTGTCTTTTGAGATAGCATGCACATTCGGTCTGGTGCATTAAATGTTTCTGTGATTAAAAAACCGATTCAAGTTAGATGTGTAAATGTTCATAATATGATAGCTGAGGTTTTTTATGGCAAGCTTAAGCATTGCGGTGGGCCGGTGTGTGCGATGTTCATTGACTGGTTGCTTTGTAGGATGCATAGTAAAATCAAGACCTTGGATTCACTCTGTGTATTTTGGAGTTTGCAATTGTGGTGGGTTGAATTGTATAGTGAAAGTTACCTTTGGTTGTAACTGCGGTGACATACTGACATATGAGTTGTTTCAGTCATATACTTTTTAGATAGTCATTCCAGTGAGTTGTTGTGGATTGTTCTATTTTGAGCCGCTCAGTTTCAAAGTTCTTTCAGATCAGCTTAATTATTTTGATCATGACAGTAGCAATTTGTTCTGAATTCTGATGTGTTCATTCATATTCTTGCTCTTTGGTGCAGAACTGGATCATGTTATGTTATATTTGAACATGGATTCGTGGCCACTTAGTTAAAATCGTTGTTTTCTGCGTAGAGATTGAAATACGTTAGTTTTCTCCTCTTATATGTTGCATGTCATTGTTATGTCCAAGTTCAGCGCGCCATCAATTTCGTGCTATTCCGATGCCACATTGTGGGTAAATCTGGAGATCTATTTTTTAAATAGTTTTTTTGTAGTCAATGAAATATTTATGTTGGTTACTTGGTTGGAGTTTTATATTTCTGTCAGTTTGTGTGGGAAAGAACATTGACTGATCATTACTCATTAGATATCATTAAGCCCATTTTGATTCTTCGATATTACAATCTAGCACGTTAGTATTGATCTCTGCAGGAAGTAATCATTCAAAGGTCCAACTAATGCTGCATTGGTATGTGGCTTATCATTTGCAGGTTTGCTTCAAGATTGTTAGCTTGGTTTTTGAGCCGTGTATTCTCTGCTTCTGTCGGATTTCGAGTTGCTGGTTTCAACTGTTTGAGGGATGTAACAATAAAGTTCTGTAAGGTTTGTCTTTCATCTGATGCTGCAAGGTCCTAGAGCTATAAGAAGTTAATGATTGTCCATGCTTGTTTTTTCAATTTAGTAACATTTTGGTTTGGTGCCCTTTGCATCTTACAACTGCCAAACTGCTAATAGTACTATTTAAAGCCAAAAAAAGATGACTTGCACTTCTTGATATGATTGGGAAGCATCTTAATATTACTTTGACATTTAGTACTCTATCTTGCAGCTATATATATTTTATCTGTTAAAGTACTTATTGTTTTATAATGGAGGTGTTGTTTTTCATGTTTTTTTATTTTTTTGCTTTCACAGTAGATAAGGAGACCCTGACCATAACATTTCTTTCTGTTATGAAATATTGATATTCTTAAGACACATTATCTGTGTTATGTTGAATATTTATGTATTTAGTTATATTTCTCCTTCAATTTTATTCCTTTCTTACTAATCCATCTGCTCACACTACCCAACTTCTCAGGGTTCAGTTGAATCTGTTTCGATTGGTGAAATAAAACTAAGTTTCCGCAAGTCTCTAGTCAAACTAAGTTTTGGTGTTATCTCTAAGGACCCGAAGTTGCAATTGCTTATAAATGATCTCGAAATTGTAACTAGATCATCTTCTGAAAATAAAAAGATACGAAAGTCAGCAAAGCCTCGCTCTACAGGAAAAGGGAAATGGCTGGTTACATCAAGCATGGCAAGACTTTTATCAGTTTCTGTGACAGATCTGATAATCAAGGTAAGAAATGTCTTAATAATTTCCTATATAAACAAATGTTTTGTCTGCACATGGAACTTTTTAAGATAGGAGATAGATTGGCCCTTTCAATGTGTATTAAGATGAATTTTGTGTCCCGTCACATGATTAATCTGCCCATCATGGTATTCTAAAAATTGGTTGCAGTTAATCTTAATGTAGAATGAATGAGAAAATAAACAGTGTTGGAGTACCTCACTTTTTTTCTGCATGCTGCAGACACCTTTGTACTGTTGTGCACTGTAGACCAATTGAAACTTGGAATGTTGTGCAACCCCATATGCTATGCCTGTAACTTCAAGCAAATTTACTCAGAATGTATTTGCATGTGCTAGCATTCAGCATGATATCTGTTCAGCTCTGTTGATGTGTTGTATATGCAAAATTCTTGTGAAAAGCAATAAAACATCTAGCAGAACACATCACTTACACTTACAAATGTGATGGTGTGTGTGTATAGTTATGTTGAATGCTTGACTGGAAGCACTATACTATTCAGATTATCTGTTTTCTCTTGATGTGATGTCTGGTCCATGCTTCTACCTATGATTTTTTCATCTTAACTTTGCAAACAATGGTGTAGGTACCAAAAGGCGCTCTTGACATCAAAGAACTAACGGTGGATACATTTAAAATTGCTGGACCTAATCATACTCTTGGTGTTAAGTTGCATCTTTTACCTTTGAATATACTCTTTGGAGATTTGGGATTGACTACTGATCCAATGGGCAGTTGTAGTCTGTTTGATGCTTTCCAGTCTGATCAAGCTTCTGTATCTAACTCAGAGAAAAGCTTGGCCCCATTTGTTTGTGAAGATTTGTTGGTTACTTGTAACCTTGGCCATGAAAAGTGAGTTTCTCTTCTGCTCTTGGCAACTGATATATTCAGGTGAAGGTTGTACCATCAACAAATAAATCACTTCCACAGTAAAATCATCAAATATGTCTGGGATCTTACATAGTATTCTTGACTTTCTTTTTCTCAAACCAGTAACACATTTCTGTCAAAATTAGAGCTTACATATGCAACACAGGTTGTGCATTTGATTGCCCAAGAAGTGTTTCATCTTTCATACCAGTACCATAACAATTTGATGTTCCTATAGTATTACATTTTTGCATGTATTTAAAACTGTTTTTTTTTCCATCAGGGAGAAAGGTATTAAAATCATTAACCTGGAATTGAAATGTGGGTATGCTATTGCCAACATTGATGAAAGGATGTTTCACAAGAAGCGCACGATTCCAGAATATAACACTGTCTCTTTGAACACCGGAGATTCTATCACAGATACTTCAGCGCTCAAACAAACATCGAAAAGCAAATCTATTCTACCTCTGTTAAAGAAACACATGCTCACATTTCCAGATAAGGTTGGTGTGCCCAAAATTGACATGGAATTTTCTATTTATCTGTGTGAAAAACTGTTATGTTCTGTCATCTGCGAATACTTTTTTCCATGTTAGCACTCTAAGCATTTTGCTGGCATCATTTGAATTCTGCCTTGAAGAGTCAATTCATATTCATAATCTTCTCAATTCTTGTCATTAGGATTGGGTAGTATTGTCTCCTAAAGGTTCAGTTTTATTAGATGTGGTTAACATGAGTGAAATGCCTTCAGGTTAAAGAAGGGTTTCGAAATATTAATTTAGCTAATGCACTGTATTATGTTATATAGTTTATTACAAGCAAATCACTTGGTTCATAATTTTTGTTAGAACTGTGTTGACCCCTCTCCCCACCATTGTGGCATAATTCAATCAATTCATCTTGTTTCTTAAGAACAAGGTTTTCAAGTCGATAAGTTGAGTCGACAAGGTACCGACTTGGTGACTAGTCGATAAGTCAGTCGACTAGTCGTCGACTTGCCAATATAATGGTTATTTTGCCTATATAATGGCTTAATATATTGGCACTCTATATATTGGCAACCTTCTCCACGGTGACAAATCGTGAGGCTTGCATTCTCCACCTCGACGTTGCCTTTCGGACCTTCGTCTAAGGTATCTTTTCGTCACCGTGTACTGCCGCCAGATGAAAGACATGGTGGCCTCCCGCTGTGACCTCGAGAAGGGCATCTTCGATCGCACTCGTCCTCAACCTTCTCCACGGCCTCGACGAGCGTTGCGATCACCTTCAGACTTGGATCACTTGCTTGGTCCCATTCTCGTCTTTCCATAAGGTCTGCAACGAGCTCACCCTCGAGGACCTCACCAAGGGGCCCCTCCTCGCTCCAATGTCGCTACCGCTCTCTATAGGTACATCTTGGGGGGCCAGACTTCGCGCCCGCCCTCCTCTACCCTAGCCACACTCGTCTGTCCCCTACTGTCTTCGACTCTACACGCCCTCCCCACCCTCCTGGGCTTATGAGAGGTGGTTGCCTTTGGCGAAAGGGTGACTGTGGTGGTGGGCGTGGCCAGGGGACGCTTCTTGGCCCTCCATCTACAACCCATGGTCCGACAACATCTCTAGGGTTGGAAACGAGCCAAGCTCGGCTCGTCTACTCAACGAATTGCAAAAGGAGGCTCGACTTGGCTTGCGAGTTGCACCTTAATAAATAATATTGCATTATATAGTAAATTAATAGTCTATAGAATTATAATGCAACATTATGAGTAATATAAATTATAAATTGTCATATATCCATCATTAAAGTCTAAGAAACGAGCCGTATATATTTAAAATTATCCAATATCCATCATTGTTGTGTAGATTGAATAATTTGGTGCAGCTCGTGAGCCAGAATGAGCTGGCTTAGCTCGGCTCGTTGCACCAGCGAGCCTCGAGTTTTTTCTAGCCCTAAACATCTCCATGTGGCCTGCCCCGTCCTCGGGTGGACCTTCCCGGCGTCCTCCACCTCAACTGGCTCACCTAACGCTGCCCGGTTTGAGGTATCCCCTCGATCGTTTTACCTCTCCGCCACCGATACCTCATCCACTGGCACCCCACTCTGCTCCTTTGTGGAACCTGTGGCTTAGTAGGTGGGATCAACAGTCCCTTTAGCTCCTTCAGCACGATGACCCTGACTCCTTCCACTGTCATCGACTGCGTTGCTGATTCTAGTGCCTCCTACCACACCCCTTCGGATGTTGGTATACTGGGCCTGTTTAGTTCAGCTTTTTTCTGACCAGCTTTTCTGAGAATCTGGCTATGTAGAGAATCTGGGTATCATTAGGATTACGTGCGAAGGAAGATAAAGTTGTCCATAGGGCTCAAGATCTAGAAAGTGACGTATTCCTACTATTGCAACGACTCAACTGATTATGTGTTTTATGTTGATTTTGAATGTTTTTTACCCAACCGAATTTTATAGAAGCTAGCTGAAAAACTGAGCGTTTGGCAGTCCACAACAGCTTTTGGTGGCCAGAAGCTGCAAAAAGCTGAAACAAACATGGGTGATTTGATTTTATCGAGCCCTTTCGTCTTCACAATGTTCTTGTTGCCTCACATATCATTCAAAATCTTCTATTTGTTCGCCAATTTACCATCGATAACTCTTGCTCTATTGAGTTTGATCCTTTTGACTTGTTCGTCATTTGTTAAAGATCTCACTACCTGGAGCCTTCTTGCCCGCTGTGATAGCTCTGGGCCCTTGTACACCCTACGACTGCCTGCATCCTCTCCATCTTCTACTCCTGCTACATTATCGCCTTCGCCTTCGCTGCAACCGCACGCATTGACTACTTCCACTACGTACTTAGCATAGTGGACTCGTCATCCCAGCCCCACTGTGTTGTCCAAGCTGTGTAGTAGTTCAATCATTTCTTGTACTAGGGGCAGTCCTGAACATCTATGCCACTCCTGTCAGCTAGGTCGTCATGCTCGACTTCCATTCTCTAGCTCCTCCTCTTAGGCTTTGCACAATTTTGATCTCATGCACTGTGATTTTTTGGACCTCTCTTGTTACCGGTTTTTCATGTTACAAATATTATTTGGTGGTTCCGAACTATTGCTCTCATTAATTGTGGACTTCTGCCTTGCGTTCGAAGTCTGATACTTTTACGACTCTTCTACACTTCACTTGGGTTTCCACTCAGTTTGGTCGCACCATTAAGACCGTCCAATGTGACAGTGGCTATGAGTTTGAAAACTTCTCTTGGTCCTTCTCTCATGGGGTTCAGCTTCGGATGACCTACCCTTATACTTCTCTTCATAATGCACAACTAGCATCATGCGCTCCTTGCTATTTCAGACACCTGTTAGAAGGGCAAGGCTGAGCGCATCGCGCTACCAACAACATCATGCACTCCCTGCTACTTTAGGCATCTGTTCCTGCTTGCAACTGGCCTGAGAGCCTTGACATCGCCACCTACCTCCTTAATCATCTTCCTAATAAGGCGACTTGTGCCCCACACCCATTTTGCTCTCTTCGCCACCACTCCCTCCCATGACCATCTTCGCATTTTTGGTGAGCGTGCTATCCCAACCTTTCAACCACTGCTCCCCCCATAAGCTTGCTCTTCGCTCCATCCGTTATGTCTTCCTTGGTTACTCCTTTGATCACAAAGGGTACTGCTGCCTTGACCTCGTCACTAATCATCTCTTGATCTCCTGTCACATCATTTTCGCTAAGATGAACATCCCTTTCTCGACCTCTCCCACTCCTCCATCGACTCCCATCCCGAGTTGGACTTTCTTCTTGACCCCGTGGCTCCCTCTGGATCAGTACCCTTTGTTCTTTCCACTGTAGGTTCACCCCCACAGCTCCCACCTTTGGGACCAACGCCCCATACGCTCCCTCGGATTCCCTTCAGGTTTCCCTGCCGCCCCTGGTCGGCTCGTGTGCCTCTTTGGGGCCCTCCGTGGCCCCACGTTCGCCCTCGGTGGCCCTAACTTTGCCTTTTTCCGCAACCCTGGGGACGTCCACAGTGCCCTCACTGGTACTGACTCCTCTCCGCTAGGCCCAACCCGTGCATGTCTATTAGCGACGTGCCCGAGTGGATGCTCCACCTCGCTCCCGCGTTGAGTTGGCGGTGTACCATCATCCTCTTCACCGCGACCCTCAACATGTTCACCCGATGGTGACTCAACATGCCATAGTGATCATTTGCTTTGTTGATCGTCTTGTCCTCTCCGCGACCTTCTCCCTGACGGTCACCCCTGCACCCTCTTCTGTCCATAGCGCCCTTGCCGATCCTCACTGGCATCGTGCTATGGAGTAAGAGTACCAGGCTCTTCTTGCTAATCACACTTGGGATTTGGTGCCCCATCCCCCATGTGGCAATCTGGTGACTGGCAAGTGGGTCTAGACCTACCAATGAAAGGTGGATGGTTCTCTGGACAGTTACAAGACTTGCTGTTTTTTCGAGGCATTACTCAGCGTCCTACGGTTGACTACGATGAGATGTTCAGTCCCGTCGTGAAGCCCGCTATCGTCCGTGCTGTTCTCACACTCGCTCTCTCCCGTTATTTGCCAGTCTATCAGTTGGATGTCAAGAATGCCTTTTCCATGGGACTCTCATTGAGACGGTATATTGCAGTCAATCTACCGGCTTCGTTGATCCTGCTCACCTTGGCATGGTCTGCAAGCTCAACAAGTCTCTCTATGGTCTGAAGCAAGCCCCTTGTGCTTGGTATAGCCGGTTTGCCACATATCTGCTGTCCTTTGGCTTTACTGAGGCCAAGTCAGACACATCTTTGTTTATCTACAGGCGTTGTAGTGACACTGTGTACCTCCTCTTTGTTGATGACATTGTGTCCACTGCCTCTTCTTCGGGCCTCCTGCATCGGATCATCACCACTCTTAAGCATGAGTTTGCCGTGGAGGATCTGGCTCCTCTTCACCGTTTTCTGGGGATTGCTGTTGAGCGTCGTTTGGATGGTCTTTTTCTCCAGTAGTGACAGTACACCTTTGATATCCTTGAGCGCGCTGGCATGCTGGACTGTAAGCCTTGTGTGGCCCTACTGGACACTCAAGCCAAGCTCTTCGACAACGGTGCCCCTGTCAGTACTGCCTACCGCAGTCTTGCCGATACTCTTCAGTTTCTCACCTTTATCAGGCCTGACATAATGTATGCTATCCAGTAGGTTCTCTACATGCACGATTCTCATGACCCACACTTGAGTGATCCAGGGTATTGTCGACTACGGGCTCTATCTTTAGCGTTCCTCCACACACGAGCTAATCATCTACGTCGGCACGCGACTAGGTCGGGTGCCTGAACACCCGCCGGTCTAACTTTAGCTATGCGGTTTTCTTGGGGCCAACCTCATCTCTTGGTCTTCCAAGCGACAACCCATAGTTTCCTGCTCCAGTGTTGAGGTTGAGTACCAGATTGTTGCTAATGGGGTGGCTGAGGCGAGTTGGCTGTCCAACTCCTTTAGAAGCTTTACAGCCCCTCACCAGGAGCTCGCTAGTCTACTGCGACAACGTTAGCGCCGTCTACCTCGTCGGCGCATGAAGCATGTTGAGACCGTCCTTCACTTCGTCCGTGAGCGTGTTGCTGTCAGGGATGTCCATCACGTCTCGACGAGCTTGCAGTTTGCCAATGTCTTCACCCAAGGGTCTTCCCTTCTCGTTGTTTTCGGAGTTTCGGTCTAGTCTCAACATCTGTCGCGGTTAGAGTGTCGACTGCGGGGGTGTTAGATTATTGTATTCTGTTTAAGTGTTATGAACCTTGGCCCAACCTATTAACTGTATTTACTGATATATACAATACTCAGTCCACTCTTGAGGGCTAGGGTTTCATTCCAACATTGGCCATGTTTTGATGGCACAAGTGAAGTATAGGATGGCTGGTAGTCTTATGTTTGCTTACTATCAGAAAAATGCACTGGGTCCTGTGGCTTATCATTATTTGTATCTGTTATAAATTTCTGATTTGATGTTCTCAAAGATGTGAACTGCAATATACATTTTTTTCTGCCTATCAAAATCTCTGAATGAACTACCAATTTTATTGGTTGCAAAGATATTTTTGAATATTTATATAAATATATTAAATATTAGATTTATGAAAATATGTAATTCTATTTACCATCTTGATACCTGGGACCCAAAAATAATACTGATGTCTGCCATCTGCAAATGAAGGGATAACTGAGTAAGGAATCACTCTTTGAATTATAAAGAAAGGGTGCCTTTCAATTGATTTGGTTGATGTGGTGTCTTACTAGGCAGCACTAATGACATGACATGATAATCTGAACAAATTGATATTGACACATTGTATCATGCAAAGAAAGCTCGGATCATGCAATGATAGCTTGGGATGCTTTCCTGCAACATTCTAATGGTCTATGCCACAAATTTTCAAAATTATTATTTTGTTGATCTGGATACCACAGGAACACTGCCTTGTCTATTGGATACAATGATTTTTTTTGTTAAATTACACACACATCCTTGTAAGTCAATCATTTCACTTTATATTAGGGAGGTACTTGCAACTTGAAGTGACTTATGGTGGTAGTTGCATTTTTGTGCGATTTTAAAAGTTTGAGGGTGCCAGATACCTGGTTCTGAAGTTGACGTTATATTTTCAAACCCAGCAAGAGTTCTTTTTTGTGTGTATGTGGGTGTTAATAAGACTTATTCCTTGATAACATGTTGTTATGTTTAATTGTTTATAGATACATTGCCATAAAAAATAATGATCAAAATTATATTTCGAAAGGTTCTGTTGATCTCCAAAATGGCATGTTTGGTTACCAATGTCATGTCTTTGACTCTTTGTACACATTTATGTTCTCCCTCTGCTCTTACTGACAATTAAAAAATATTGCTATATACTGTGTTTGTTCTTTGGAAGGTTAGCTTCAGTGTGCCGAAGCTTGATGTGAAGTTCAGACACCTGCATGAAGGACTTAGTGTTGACAACAACATTACAGGGATCCAGTTTACTTGTGCAAAATCCCTACCACAAGATGATTTTGAAGAAGCGACACCACACTTCGATGTTCAAATTGATCTTAGCGAAATTCATGTAGTTCTCTCTCTCTACCTTGTAAGGTAGTACTCTTGTACTTATCATTAGCTGTTAATCAATAAAATTTTACTTTGTTCTTTTCAGTTAATTAGAGAAGGTTCTAGTTCTCTGTTGGAAGTTCTGAAAGTTTTTACAATAGCTTCTTTGGATGTCCCTGTTGACGTAAGTTTTCTGCACTTTAGTAGGTTTATTATAATTTATCATCACCTTTCAGAGCCTTAAAATATTTTTTTTAGCCATTTCTTCCAATCAGAGCTGAGATTGATGCCAAGCTTGGTGGTACCCAATGCAATATTATGTTAAGCAGACTGATGCCATGGATGCGGCTTCATTCTTTGAGAACCAAGGGAATGAAACTTTCTAAAAGAAACTCCAATCAAGAAATTTCTCAAAAAAAGGAGATGAAGCCAATTTTGTGGACTTGCACAGTCGCTGCCCCAGAAATGACTGTCTTGCTGTACAGTCTAAATGGATTGGTCTTGTACCATGTAAGTTCCTAGGAAAATACGAATAAGGCCTGTACCATATAAATGGATTGGTCTTGTACCATGTTTGTTTATGAACTTTTTTGTCCTGTGGGATTTGGCATGTTACATGTATTACTAAAATGACTTGTGCTGGTTACAAACCACATTTTTCTGTTGATGCATTGTGCACTGCAGATATTTTGAAAAAATTGTGGGGGTGGCGATGGCCTTCCTGATGAATGCCAGTGTTTGTTGTGTGTGTCAATCTGTGTTCTTGGGTGTGAGCCTTGCCCCTTGGTGGCATTGCAGGGGACATGTCCTTTCTTTTCTCTCTCTAATACAAAGCTGTATAGCTCTCATGCGTGCTTGATTAAAAAATGCCTACTTCTGGTTGGTGGTTTAGATGCTGAGCATAGTTCACTTTAAATACAAGTGCTGGTCTTGTAGCATTGGAAAATAATGGAGAAGTTCGTTGACGTGTGACTGGTGGCTAGTGTGGCTATTGTGGTTTGGCTCTCATTAAGTCATTATGGGTCATCTTTCTTTTTTCTTTTATCTTCATATGAGTAGCATTTATTATTTGTCAATAGAATGCTTGTTCCTCTAAGCTAGCATTTGCATTGGTTGTTTAGCCATTGTTTGTTAGTGATGTGATCTAGAGTTTATAAATGCATTAAGCTTTTACCTGCTAAGTGTAATCACCATCTTGATTTGTGTTTTGATATGTTCCTTTTAAAATGCAGGCTTGTTCCCAGTCATCACATTTGTTTGCAAATAATATTGCAAGCAAGGGGATTCAGATACACACAGAACTTGGTGAATTGCTGGTGCACATGGAGGAGGAATATAGAGAGTTATTAAAGGAAAACATATTTGGTGTGGATACTTACTCTGGTTCCCTAATGCATATTGCTCGGATGAGCCTTGATTGGGGATATAGGGAAAGTGATGTCCAAGATATGGTTGAAACTAGCAGAAATGCACTTGTTTTTTCGATTGATATAAGTGATATGGAAGTGAAATTTGGCTTCAAGCATTTGGAATCAATTGTGCTTAATTTGATGTCGTTTAGGACCCTATTTAAGAGTCTCCAGCTATCTGGCGGAAGTGCTAAAGAAAAGAATTTGGACCGTAAAGGGGAGAAGAAAATGAAAGGTGTGAAGAAACTGAAATTAAGCCTACAAAAATTCTCTATTACATACTGTGGTGATGCAAACATAATAAGTATGCCAATTGCTGATCCAAAGCGTGTGAACTACGGCTCTCAAGGTGGTCAAGTAATTGTTAGTGTTTCTGCTGATGGCACACCACGTAGGGCAAGTATAACATCAGTTTTACCAGACTGCCACTTGCGGTTCTCCGCATCTTTGGTAATATCTCATCTCTCTATGTGTATAGACAAGGAGAGAAAGACAACAGAAGCGGAATTGGAACGGGTGAAGGCAATCTATGAGGAATTACCTGAGGATTGCTCTGGTGTCAGAGTAACTTTACTAGATATGCAGAATGCTAAAATTGTTCGCCGATCCAGTGGTCATGCGGAAGTTGCTGTTTGTTCCCTCTTTAGTGCTACAGATATTTATTTGAGATGGGAACCTGATGCTCATTTAGCACTATATGAGACATTCACCCGCTTTAAGCATTTCCTACATCATAATGTGTCCCAAAATTCTGAAAAGATGATTAATACTGAAGTTGCAAGTACCAAATCAAATGAACATGGCAACATAACTGCCGGTTCCATTAATTCTCAGAAATCCAACAGAAAAGGGTCAATTTTTGCCATTGATGTGGACATGTTAAGGGTATCTGCTGAACTTGCTGATGGTGTTGAAGCCAACATGCATGTACAGTCAATCTTTACTGAAAATGCCAAGATAGGTGTACTGTCTGAAGGTCTTTCTCTTACTTTTAATGGTGCTAGAGTTCTAAAGAGCACCCGTATACAAATATCCTGTATACCTTTCAGCACTGGGAGTTTACTTGATGCAAAGATTGAACCATCATCCAAAAGAGACTGGGTTGTTCAAGGTCTAGATGTCCATATTTGCATGCCTTACAGGTTGCCATTGCGTGCCATAGAAGATGCTGTTGAAGATATGTTTCGTGCCCTTAAGCTTGTCTCATCTGCCAAAAGAAGTATAATCTGTCCTGATGAAAAGGAAAAATCTAGAAAGGTTAATTCTGGGGGATCCAAATTTGGATCTGTGAAATTTGTATTGCGTAAATTGACAGCAGATATAGAGGAAGAGCCCATCCAAGGTTGGCTCGATGAACATTACCATTTGATGAGGAACAAAATCTGCGAGCTAGGTGTTAGGTTGAATTATCTTGAGGAAGCTATATCAGGAAGTGTAGATCCGAGCAATCACAGCTCTGAGAGAAAAGTTCTCTACAATGGTGTTGAAGTTGACATTCATGACACCACAGCTCTTCAAAATTTGCAGGAAGAAATACATAAGCAAGCATTTCGATCATATTATGTGTCTTGTCAGAACATGGTACTTGCAGAAGGGTCAGGAGCGTGCTCAGAAGGTTTTCAAGCTGGATTCAGACAAAGCTCGCGAAGAGCTTCTCTTCTTTCACTTTCTGCTTCCGATCTGGATGTTACTTTGACCAG
Source organism: Zea luxurians (assembly GCA_029449295.1). NCBI lineage: Eukaryota > Viridiplantae > Streptophyta > Magnoliopsida > Poales > Poaceae > Zea > Zea luxurians. The sequence continues at coordinate 166,661,311 of JAOPSE010000002.1, forward strand.
GATAGATGGTGGAGAGATAGAAATGGTTGAATTTATAAAGGGGCTTGACCCTGTCTGTCAGGAGCAAAACATACCATTTTCTCGGTTGTACGGTAGTGATGTTTCTGTCGTTGCTGGGTCCTTGGTTGTACAGCTAAGAGACTATACTTCTCCTCTGTTCTCTTCACTCAGTGGGAAATGTCAAGGCCGTATTGTGCTTGCTCAGCAGGTCAGTTTTGCAGCATTCTTTTTTTTGTGTGTGTTAGAACTATTGTTTTTTTAAAGATATTTATTACACTGAGAGGGATATGAATGTGCGCTTTCAGAAAACTCAAAACTGTTATAAGTTTGACACCCTCCTGTAATTTGTGCCAGCTTACCACTGTCCCAAGTTATACCACTTTCTAGATGCATAATTTGGTTTGATCTTCCACACATTAGTTTTACCTCAATTTGACATGACTGCAATGCATAGTTGTGCAAGTTGAGAAGAGGGGGTGGGTATGTTATTTATCTGGTTAGCCAGCTTCGCTAGAAAGTAAATCAATCTCTAATTCAGATGCTATGTGGAGACCCCTTTACAGAAAGAAACGACTCTGCCTTGGCTGGTAGTTTGACTGGTTGCTACGATTAGACTGGCAAGAAGCACTTGACACCCAATATTAAGCAATTTGTCAGAACGTGTCTCACATTTTTTGACCGGGAGAATGTCTCACATTGTGAAGAACTATATTCGATTATGTTAGAAGGAACTTATGACGTACTCCACTACTCCCTTAGTTTTTTTACCAGGGGCATCTTTTGTTTTATTATTTAGCTGCTTGGGAATTAAGTTAACGAGTCATACTATGAAACTATGAAAGAGTGTTATTGAGCATTGCCTGAGAGGGATAACGAGGATATCTATGAACCAATTTGGTTTCATGCCCGAAAGGTCAACCATGGAAGCCATTTTCTTAATAAGACAAGTGATGGAGCAGTATAGGGAGTAGAAGAGGGACCTACACATGGTTTTCATTGTGTTGGAGAAGGCTTTTGACAAAATACTAAGGAATGCTATATGGTGGACTTTGACAAACATAAAGTAGCAACGAAATTTTGAATACATGTACAACAATGCTGTTACTAGTGGTCGAACAAATGGAGACACAAATGACTTCCCGATTAGAATAGGACTACATCAAGAGTCAGCTTTGAGCCCATACCTATTTGCCACTGGTGATGGATGAGGTCATAAGAGTCATACAAGAGGATATCCCTTAGTGTATGCTTTTTACGGACAATGTAGTGCTAGCTGATGAAAGCTGTGTAGGAGTAAATAGGAAACTGGAGTTGTGGTGGGAGACTCTAGAGTCCAAAGGTTTTAGACTCAGTATAACTAAAATCGATTTTGTGAGATGTGACTTCAGCACTCCTACACATGAGGAAGGAGATGTTATTTTGGAAGGTCAAGTAGTGTTTAGAAAGGATATCTTTCGGTATTTATGATTAATGCTACAGATGGACAAGGATATTGATGAAGATGTTGGCCATATAATCAAAGCAGGGTGAATGAAGGGGCATTAAGCATCTAGCGCTCTATGTGACAAGAGAATACCATAGAAGTTAAAAGGCAATTTTTATAGGACGGCGATTAAACCTGCTATGGTATAGAATATTGGCCTACTATAAGATGACATGCTCAACATATAAGTGTTGCGAAAATGTGTATGCTGCATTGGATTTGTGGCCTACAAGAAGAAATTGAGTCCGGAACAATGATATATGTGATAGACTAGGGATAGCACCAGGCTAGGGATAACACCAACTGAAGAAAAGCTTGTCTACCACCAGGCTAATGGAGATCTCAAGATGCAGCAGTGCGTAGTGGGATCTTAAAGCACGATATCAATGGGAAGGGAGGCAGGGGAAGGCTGAAGTTGACATGGGAAGAGGAGATAAAAGAAGGCTTGAAAGGAGGCAGGGGATGGAGTATATCCAAAGATTTAGCTGAGTGCATGAAAAACAACTATCCACGTGTTTGAACCTCGAGTCCTTGACTTGTGGTTTTTGTTGGGTTTCAACTCTAGCCTACTCCAACTTGCTTGGGACTAAAAGACTTTGTTGTTGCTGTTAGCCATCATGTATAGAGAACACATACTTTTCCTAATTCAGAAACATATAAATATAACCATAAATAAGTCCATGCATTCAGTTGAATGGACCTTTTACTACTTCCAAATAATCACTTTGGTAAGTGTGTGTGAAGGCATGCATCTTAAACTAACGCCGTGATGGGTGGTAGCCTTGCCTGCCTGCCTGCAAGAGCAGTGCTGATCATTGTGCCACTCCCTTGGTCTTTTGTCCCCCAAAAAAGTGCCATCTAATTCCAAAGGGATTTAGTAGTATATTAGCAATGAACTATTAAACTTGTGATATGGAATTTTGAGTATGGTCTGGCTCACAATTTGGGAGATTTGGAAATGACGAGGTCCTGTTATATGCTACATCCTGTTGCTGTATATTTGGATATTGTAGCATCACATGCATAAATAATGTAGTCATGAGAAAACATCTGTGCCTAGATCTGTACTGTTTCCAAGTAACTTTTAAATCAGATCCATATGAACATTTCATTTTGAAAACCAGTTCCTGTTCAATCAATGCTGATTATAATGAGAATGAAAACTTAGGTTGTCTAAATTTTAAATTTGAGTTGTATACATCGAACAGGTTTTTTTTTTGGATCCTTTGTCCATCCTCACTTTTCTTCCTCTCTCTATTTACTTTCAGGCAACATGTTTTCAACCCCAAATACATCAAGAGTTGTATATTGGAAGATGGCAAAAGGTCACGATGCTACGTTCTGCCAGTGGTACTACGCCAGCAATGAAAATGTACTCTAATTTACCTATTTATTTCCAGAAGGGAGAGATATCTTTTGGAGTTGGTTATGAGCCATCTTTCGCTGATATAAGCTATGCATTTCAAGTAGCCCTGCGGAAAGTTAACCTTAGCACTAGGGCAAGCTGTTCTGGTCTAGCAGTCCAACTGCCTAAAAAGGAGCGCAGCTTACCATGGTGGGATGACATGAGATACTACTTGCATGGAAAGATAATTTTATATTTCAATGAGACCAAATGGAAGTTCCTGGCAACAACTAATCCTTATGAGCATGTGGATAAACTCCAAATTGTCTCTGAATACATGGAGATCCAGCAAACTGATGGTCGTGTGGATGTTTCTGCGAAAGAATTCAAGATATACATAAGCAGCGTAGAGAGTATTACAAAGAACCGCCGCATAAAAGTTCCATCTCGTGTGCCCAGACCTTTTATATATGCTCCTCTATTCTCCCTAAATGTGGTTATTGATTGGCAGTGCGAATCTAGGAATCCATTGAATCATTATTTGCATGCACTCCCTGTTGAGGGGGAACCTCGGAAGAAAGTTTATGATCCATTTCGATCTACTTATCTCTCTCTTAGGTGGAACTTCTCCCTCAGACCATTGCAATCCCAGTATGGTAATGGCCCACCACCTCCCTTTTATGGAAATAATTCAATGCTCCGTGGGATCATGTCTGGTAGTCCTTGCAAAATGACTGATGATGACTTCCCTACCATGAACCTGGGAGCTCATGACCTTGCTTGGGTTTTCAAATGGTGGAGCTTGAATTACAGCCCCCCTCACAAACTTCGTTCCTTCTCTAGATGGCGTCGTTTTGGAATTCCTCGGGCTACTAGATCTGGTAACCTCTCGCTGGACAAAGTTTTGGTTGAATTCTTTTTCCGTGTTGATGCTACTCCCTGTTGCATAAGGCATGCACCTTTAAGTGAGGATGATGACCCTGCTTTTGGTTTGACGTTTAAGATGTCAAATTTGAAGTACGAGTTATGTTACAGTCGAGGTAAACAACAGTACACATTTGATTGTAAACGTGAATCACTGGACCTTGTTTATCGTGGTCTGGATCTTCACAGGCCGGAGGTTTATTTGATGCGAGATAGCAATTTGTCTTCAGTTGAAAATGTATCCAAAGTAAGGACTATGGTCCAACAGTCACATGGAAAATTTGTTCATGACAGATGCAACATGGGTAATTTCCAAGAAAAGCATGAGGATGGCTTCCTCTTGTCTTCAGATTATATCACGATAAGAAGGCAAACACGTAAAGCAGATCCTGAAAGACTTATGGGATGGCAGGATACTGGGAGGAGTCATGAGATAACATATGTTAGGTCTGAGTTTGAGGATGACAGTGAAAGTGACCACACTCTATCTGAGCCTAGCGACGACGACGACGATTTTAATGTGGTGCTTGCGGACAATTGCCAAAGAGTATTTGTTTATGGCCTTAGGATTTTATGGACTATTGAGAATCGAGACGCGGTTTGGTCGTGGGTTGGAGGAATTTCCAAAGCATTTGAGCCTCCAAAACCCTCTCCTTCACGACAATATGCACAAAGAAAGATGATTGAAGAAAGGAATGCTGAGGGCTCCAAGGTGGCGCAAGAGTCCAGCTCTTCCATACATGTGGGTTCTCCATCAGTGCAACATCTGGATGCTTCGGCTTCATCTTCCTCGTTGCATAGTAAAGCCAATCGCTCCTCTGATGTGGCTGGTATGCTTATTTTTGCTATATATGTTTTTCATAGTGGGGCATAAGTGGAAAGTTTTGGCCATCTCATTTCTGTCTGAGTCCATCATCAAAAGCTAAAACTGTAATTATTTTAAACTATTCTGAACTTAGTTGATCTTGAGCTTGTACTGTGAATGCAGTAAATCATGACATTTTTGATGATTCGGATAAAGGAGGGACAGCCCAATATATGGTTAATGTTATTACACCCCAATTCAACCTACACTCTGAAGAAGCAAATGTAAGTTTTTTCGTAAATATGATTTCTTTTGTTATCACTTCATGAGTTTCAGTTATGAATTAGTTTGTTATTTTTTTAGGGGTAAAGACTGTAGGGGAAACCCTTACAGCACGCTTTTATTTAATCTTAAAAAAGTACAAAGGGAGGCAATGAAAAAAAAGAGAGAGAAAGAGAAAGAGAGGAAAGAAAGAGAAGCTATCGGGAGTTTAGCCAAGACAACGCTCTAGCTTTTAGAGAGGCATTAAGCCTCAGCGTCTGCAGCTTCAACATATCAAATGCATGATGCAGATAACCAAGACAAACTACATAGTATGATTATTTATCATGGCGTACATAACAAGTTATCTGCATCATGCATTTCATTTAGTTTTAATCCATTGTATCAGATTTCTAATTTGAGGACAGTCCAATATTCAACCTTGATTCTATTTTCACCTGTATACTTGTTTCATAAATCAGTTTTCCATATTAGCAACTACAATTATTGTTTTCAACTTGCATCTTTTCTAGCAAGTTACATTTTTACTGCCATAAAAGCCACTAGATAACCATAACTGGCAACCCGATGGTTATGGTTGCCAAATTGAGTAAAACCACTCTAAAGTGTGGAACTAAAAAGTATATTCTGATCTCTATGTACCAGGGAAGGTTTCTACTTGCTGCAGCCAGTGGTCGTGTACTGGCTCGTTCATTTCATTCAGTTGTTCATCTTGGGAAAGAAATACTAGAGCAAGCACTTGGAACAAGCAGTGCACAGATTCTTGAGTTACAACCTGAAATGACCTGGAACAAGTCTGAACTCTCGGTAATGCTTAAAGATGTTCAAGCTCATGTAGCCCCAACTGATGTGGATCCTGGTGCTGGTCTACAGTGGCTCCCTAAGGTTCTGGGTAGCTCTGAGAAATTGAAGCGCACAGGTGCCTTGTTGGAGAGAGTGTTTATGCCTTGTCAAATGTATTTCCGTTACACTAGACACAAGGGTGGAACTGCAGACTTGAGGGTAAATTAGATCTGATACCTATGTGTTTGTATTGGATGCACTTCAGTTAGAAAGCTAAACACATAATTTTGTTGTGATGGTTAATTATTCTCATATTCTGCAATCCAGGTTAAACCACTGAAGGAGCTACGCTTTAACTCTCCAGACATTACTGCAACGATGACCTCTCGCCAGTTTCAAGTTATGTTTGACGTGCTTAGAAATCTTCTATTCGCGAGACTTCCCAAGTGAGACTTCTTTGAGTTTCATGAATTCTTTTTTGTTTGCTGATAATTGGTACTTTAACGGTTTGATACTAGTTTTTGATCCAATATGTTCTTCTATGTCCATTATTTAAATTTATTAGAACATAGGGTATGTAAAACAGTAATTTGGAATCAATCTGCTTGCGATGGGTGTTTTAACTTTTGTTTTCTACCATGCAGGAGTGGAATTAGTGATGAACTAGAAATGTTTGGTTCCAAATGAGCACATATTTCCTTAAAAAGCATTTATAAATTATTCCACAAGATTGAAATTAGCATCCTTTAGTGGTGTTGGCATTTAGCATTTGATCTATGCTAAATTTTGTTCATTGTATAAATGAGGTCGATTTAGGGCTATTTGGGAACACCATTTTCCCAAGGGATTGCTATTTTCTCAAGGGAAAATGAACTAATTTCACTTGGGAAAATGGAAATCCCTTGGGAAAATTGTGTTCCCAAACTAGCTCTTATGTGGTTGAATTATATGAACCATGCAACTCATTCGTTATGTATGCATAGTTATTGACGTTGAGGCGATAATATGACATGCTCTTCTCACTGAATGTCCTCCATGTATGATTTCTAGGTGTAAATTTGTAGGGGGGCATCGTGACAATGGTTAGTAGGGGGTAAGGGTTGTGAGCCTTTGGGGCTGTGGGAAGCATGGTTGCACAGGAATGAAGTGGACTGGGCATTGAGGCTAGTGGTTGGGGTTTACAGTGTTTGAAGTCTTAAGGATGGAGGCTTTTGTGATGATTTTGTGGGTTGTTGTTCCTACGTGCTCTGAGGGGTCTTGAAGCTTTTTGTGATGCTTTGGTTATGAAGGTTACCAAAGTGACTATGGAAGGTACTAAGAAATGAAGAGAGACTGATTGTGACAGGCCTAACCAGAATAGACATCTCTCATTTACAGAACTGTGCCGGTGTGTACCTACATTGTTTGATTTACCAGTTCTGGGTATTGAACTTTTGGCCCACATTCCAACACATATGGTGTGCTGCACATGGAAATCATCATGCTGTGGAGTGTAAATTGGATCTTTGTAACGCTGTTTAACGAAGATACTAATATTATCTATGTTCTTTTTTTTTTTGCGAAATGGCCTCTAGCTGAGTTGGTTAGGTGGTCCGAGTAGCACTCCTCAGGTTCTAAGTTCTACTCCATGTGGGAGCAGATTTCAAGCTGGGGTTAAAAAATCCCATCAACTGTCCCACACCAAGCATAGGTTTAAGGCCTGGCCTCGGTCGTTCTCACATAGGCTACGATGCCACTTTGTATGGGTGGGGTAAGGGTTCGGGGGGTTTTCTTGACCTATGTGAAGTCTTCTTAATACAATGCTCAGGGCTGTCTTATCACCTGTTGATCGAGTTTTTTTATGTTCACATGAAGGTTATCAATAACTTGGTCATTTTTTGTGGCCAGAAGCCTGTAGCACTGAGTATACCCATTTTTTTTGCCAGTAAATAACTTAAAAATAAAATCCGAAGTCAAATCACAACTCCAAGTTGGCCTTCTTTGCGGTCTGGAGGTCGAGCAAAAAAGAATCACAACCTGTGATGCAAATATGCAAGTAGCAGGGATAAGACCTAAGATGCTACCAACTGGACAACTTTAAATTATTTTTATCTGTTTGAGGTGATAAGAGAAGGATGTTTACTAGCGCATGTATATACATGTTTGGTAGATTTCTCAAGGATGGTATCTCTTGCCCTTCTCTTTACTGACTTAATTGTTAATATCTTTGCAAGTTTGCATTGAATTTTAAGGTTACGCCTTTTTATACAACCTATTGAACTTAATAGTGTTAGTTTCCTGTCACAGGCCTAGGAAAAACAGTCTTCAGTATCCATCAGATGATGAAGATATTGAAGAAGAGGCTGACGAGGTAGTACCTGATGGAGTTGAAGAAGTGGAGCTTGCGAAAATTACACTCGAACAGAGGGAAAGGGAAATTAAGTTACTGCTTGATGATATAAGGTCTCTCACTGGAAATGGTGATAATGGGATCGATCACTGTCATTCTGCAGAAAAAGGTGATTGTTTATGGATGATCAACAGCGGGAAAGCTTCATTGGTAACCACTTTATTTCTGGAGCAATGGAACTCGGCCACTTGTAGGATAATTCAAATACAATGTTTGATCAATATTGTACTGCTATCAGGTGGAAGGACTGAAAAGGGATTTCACAAATCTACAGAAGTCTAGAATATCTGCATCATCAGCATTGAGGAAAGCACTTTCAAATGCTTCACAATCACATTTGGAGAAAGAAAAGAACAAAACCACTTCTTGTGCCATGCGGATTTCTATGAAAATTAGCAAGGTTGTATGGAGCATGCTCGCAGATGGAAACACTTTTGCAGAAGCTGAGATCAATGATATGGTGTGTGCTCAGCCTTTCTAGTTATTGTTTATTTTTAATTTCTTAGTCTTTTTGTTTGCTTCTTGTGCCTGCTTGAATGTTTCAGTTTTTGTAGTCCACTTATTATTGTTTTTCATTGAGGTTTTATCATCATGCAAATTGCATGTTTGCCACTAGGTTGGCCCTCAAACTGGGATGCCGCTAGGGAAAAGGCCATTGAAACCCCTCCAATCAGGCCAGCTTGCCACTAGTTTGTGTAGGTGTCCAATGGTGTAAAATGTAAACATTATTCAGAAAAAATATTTTGTAAACCATAGACAGGAAAAAAAGACAAGCTTATCCCTGTCATCTATCTGATGTGTCGAGCTCTTTTTCCCGATTCCAGTCATCATGGCCTGAGCAAGACTCGCCCATCTCCATCACTGGACCCTTCCTTCTCCCTGGGTCTGCAACTTCCCATCCCTGTGTTGATCCATGCTCCATTTAGGTGTCCTGCTGTTCCTCACTGATGGTGTCCGTGCTCTCTGCCGCCGCTACCTGCTGCAACCATCACACCCCTGGGAGGACCTGAAGTTGTTTGGGCTATGGAGAGGAGCATGAGATTTTGTACTAAAAAGCTGAGCCTCTGCATATCTGTGTGAGGGGAAGCAACCTTTCGTCGCATGCTGACCTTCAGTTCTATGGATGGTGACTGGTTGGAAGAGAAGGTTTAGGTGGGGAGGACATAGTTGGATATTGGTGGGCTGACAAGGAATTGGCTGAATGAGATCCCTGAAGCCTGAATCACTGTGGCTGCCTGGTTTCGTGTGCGGACCCTTGGTCATATGGCTGCTCTTAGGTGGGGAGGACATAGTTTGAATATTGGTGGGCTCATGAGGATTTGGCTGAACAGGTCTCTTCACCTCTGTGGCTGTCTGTAGCTTCAATCGGGTTGGAGAGAGCGAGAGGCGTCAAGGAGGATGAACGGCGAGGATGAGAAGCAGCCGAGGATGATGTCTAGCACTCACGCCCTCCGACAGTCCAATGGAATGTTTGATGGTTGACTAACACACTTAGTGTTAAATAAGTATGCAATTATGTCTTATTTAGTGGCAAATCCACAATAACGATTCAAACTAGTGAAAAAATGCATGGTCCATATTATTTATGGATGAATCTTCACCTATATATAAGTACCTTTCTTTGAGATCTGGAGAACTGTTCTCATTTAATAACCAATATGTGCTTCAATTTAACACTTTAAAATTGTTTGCAGGTGTATGATTTTGATCGGGATTACAAAGATATAGGCATTGCCCTGTTTACAACTAAATACTTTGTTGTGCGGAATTGCATGGTTAATGCGAAATGTGACACCTTATTGTCTGCCTGGAACACACCTCCTGGAAAGTAAGAATTACTTTTCATTTCATCTCTTTGCTTGCTTTTCAAACTGTTCTGTTTGACTTTTGAGCATATCACTGAATATTCTGTGGAACATGTTTATCAAGAGCTGTTTTGTTCCTTTTCTTCATAATGTTCTGGATTCACAATGGATCCCTCTTAAAAATTGGACACCACTGAATGATACTTTGATTTGATTTTTTTACAGAATTAACATGCTTCGTGTGGATGCCAAGCAAGGTGCTCCTAAGGATGGAAGTTCTCCACTTGAGCTCTTCCAGGTTGGTCAATTATGGTTCTGTGGCTGCCATTCAAGTTTTTTTTTTGAGAACGCGCAGGAGCATTCAAGTATTAAATTTGGCCTTGGCAACTTCCAATGAAGTTTGTTAGCTACTAAACATTTTGTGGGTGTTAGCTGGCAATCAAGTGCACACCCTCATTCTCTCTTTCTCTCTCATACACACACTTGAGTTGGATTAGTGAAGAGAGAACAGAGATAGCACGAACACACTGGAGTGCTGCTGCTGCTGCTGCTGAACTGGTTTTCAGCTAGTCCATTCAATTGGATATGTACATGTTCTACTCCAGTACAAGGTGATGTTTCACCAACTACAAGTACACCTACTACTACTATGGCAGTATGGCTATACGGCTATACCAGCCATACTACCAACTCCGATTGAGCTTCTTAATATAATACCGTGGGGGCGGTCTTTCCCCTACCGGCCGAGTTTTTTAAATAGCATTTCTACATGGAATGACGTGTTCTTTTGGACACAGGAAGGATCCGTACAGCCCAACTTTGGAATTTGACCACTCACATATGATATATTTCGAGGGGATGATCCGATGATGACCAAATTCTTTGTAAACATATTTGTAGACACAAATGAAGCTAGAATATTATGAGGTTTATTTGCTGGTACTAATATTTTCGTGGCGAGTCTAAACATTTATAAAGATATATGTACATTTTTTTCGCTTGCACACTTCCTGCGTAGCAGTTTTTTATGCAAATGGGTCATTTAATAATGGAGGTGATCTAAATATTTCATGATTCTACTTACATTGTCACTGTCTAGTGCCTACACTCTTGCTTTACTAGCTCCATTATTTTTTATATTAATTCAAAATTTTCAGGTGGAGATCTACCCACTGAGAATATATCTATCCGAAGCAATGTATAGAATGATGTGGGATTACTTCTTCCCTGAAGAAGACGATTCACAACGACGACAGGTAAGCTGCAAGTCCCAGTTCAGTTTGGCTTCTACTAGCTTGTACTTGACTTCTAATGTGATGGGAGCCAATCAGAGAAGCCTTCTTGTGAGGATCCCGTTTCTGCCGTCTATCTGTTTGAAAAGTGATGGCTTTTGAAATGAGCTTCTCAAAGACGACCTTCTCCGATTTCTTCCTGATACATTATTGAGCCAAGCAGAAACAAGAAGCCACCCAAACAATTCTGTCCTACATCCTTATTTCTGACTTTTTCTTGGGGGGTGGGGGAGAAAAGGAAGTTTGGAGAGTTTCAACATCAACCGGGCCTAGAAGAACAAGAAGGCTCTCTTCTGGTGTCGATGCTGTTACTTCTAGCAGCTATTCTGTCAGAGATCATGAACTTCCTGGGAAATCAAGTACAACTGTATCTACATCAACAAATGTTTCAAGTTGGCAAGGTATACTCAGCGATAACTCACAGGTGAGTCAACTGGAACAATATAAGTAAATAGATGAGTTAAACATATGCACAATTTGTTCTTTGCATATGCATATACCATTTTTTGGGTATTGCATGTTTGTAGTGATCTTTTGTTACTGTGATCCCGCCTTCTGGAATTACAATGATTCCACCAGGTACTTGATGACTTCTAAATTTTTTGCATTACAAGCTAAGGTGTTTGGATTTGGAAAGGAAACTGTACATTATAAATCTGATCGCATCAGGAATAAAGAAGTTACTAGTTCTGGTTGAGGGGTGGAGTCTGGGTGCGGGTTGTGGGGAGGGAAATGTCAAAACCCAGGTTCGATACCCTGTACTGTGCGGAACTGTAAGAAGGTTAAATGTCCACAAATATTCATATATTCATTATTCACTAGCCCATTTGATCACTGTAGCTGTTTTTTCTACATGCATTTACTGAACCGAGCAGGAATCAACCCTTACTATTCCTTGGCCTTTGAATCACACGTCTATTCTGCCAATCACCTGTCTACATAGCCATGTCCATTCAGCAGAAAGGTGTGTGTATGTTGTTTTCCTTGTTAGTCAACTTCAGCTGAAAAAAGACTGAACGCCAATTCAATTGCTATATGTGGAGAACACTCTCCATAAAGGAACAAATGCAGCTTCTGGCAACGTACTTGACACCCAATATTAAGCAGTCCTGACCTGAATAATGGCCATTGCTCATTGGTAATGGGCTATGCCTCATGTTAAAAACAGCTATATTTTCTGTTCTTTCTGTATCTAATACTGTGCTTAGGCACTCCCAAGTTTTTTACCCTTACTGGCCTCTGATTCACACAACTATTCTGCCAACTACATATATAGCACAATGTCTGTTCATCGAGATGTGCTAATAATTTTCTCTAGGGTGTCATAGAGAGTTGTTTTTTCAATAAAAGAATGATATGAAAGGTAGGTATACTACCTCCAGTCATAAATACAGGCAGATCCTATGCCGTAGGCTCCCACATGAGGGCTTGTTCGGTTATTTTCAATCCATACGGATTTGAGGGGATTGATACGGATTGGAGGGGATTTTGACTTGCTAGGGATTAAAACCCCCTCAATCCATATGGATTGGGGTAGAATCGAACATGGCCTGAGTGGGAGCTGGGGAACGGATAAACCGAGGCTAATCTTCCCCTGGCAAATGCGGGAAGGCTGTTCTGAATCCGCAACCAGGTGATTCGGTGAGACAAGTCTCAGCAATGCACCAGGTCTGCCCTCCCAGTCATAAATACAGGATTGGACTGAAATCAGCTCAAACTTTTAAAATCGTGACCACAAGGGTTTTCAAAATATTTAGTTTGTGAACATAAAATTCATATATAGATTTGTCTTGTAACATACTTTCTTAAATCTTAATCTCATATTTATTGGATTTTATATTGTAGTAGAAAAATAGTGGTCAAGGTTGTACCTTGAGAACTGTAGAAGTAAACAGTGATAATTATTTGAGTAATCTCCTATTCTATAGCATAATCACCGAAAATGGGTACGCGGGGCCATTTTCGACGCCGCCGTGTAAAAAACTTCTCATGAGTAGCGTAACCCTGCCGTTGACCCGGGATCTTTGTGACTGTGGTCTTGAGTTTGTCCTGTTTTTCTCTCATGTATTCTATATACAGTGCCCATTGGGCCTCAATACAACCATACAATTCAGTACCTAACATCGTAACATGGTACCACAGGTCTAGTTTATGATTCAGCTGCCACCCTAGTTCATCAATGCACTGGTCGCCACAACCCCCTAGTATAAACGAAGTTCTGTTAATGTTTAATCTACATGCAGGTGTCAAAGTTTCAGAGTATAAAAGCAAATATGGTATGTGGTTCGCATCAAGAGTTGCACCGGTCGTCTTCATTTGAAAGGAATTGGGAAGAAAGCGCTGCAGAAAGTGTTGCAAGTAATGATGTGGTATCACTCCTGAATTCTTCAATTGTTTCTTCAAAAGTAGATGCTAGCAATTCTGTCTTAGAGAACCCTGTTGTGGGAAGTGAGATGTGGAGAAGTAAAACGAAAGATTCTAAGCCTGCCAAGTCTGGACGTCTATCTCACGAGGAAAAGAAGCTTGGGAAGTCTAATGATGAAAAGAAGACAAAACCTCGGAAGTCAATGGAATTTCATAACATCAAGATTGGCAAGGTATTATCTTCATTACTGCATCCAGTGGTCCTATAACAATTCATTCAGATTGTCTTAAATGCTGCTGATGTTCTAGGTTGAACTTCTTGTTACATACGAGGGATCAAGGCTTGCTATTAATGACCTAAGGTTGCTTATGGATACTTTCCACAAGGCAGAATTTACTGGTACATGGAGGCGACTATTCTCTAGAGTCAAAAAACATATCATCTGGGGAGTTTTGAAGTCGGTAACTGGAATGCAGGCAAGTGCTCTGTGTGGGCACGGATTTTGTTATTACAAAATCTTTGCGCACAATGCTTAGATCCACATTATCACTTTATGTATGTCAAAAGCACTTGTTCTGTACTTCTGTTAAGTTTTGGCTTATGTGATGTACATTTGGAGTCTAATATCTTAGCTAAGATTGTTGGTTCGACAACCTAAGTGGTAATTTCCATGTGGGTTTTCTCTTTCTGCAACTTTACTGGGCCTGTCTCTGAAAAATTATCCTTGCCTCTTAACTGTGTAATGCTTCTTGTGCTAACATCTAAATCTCTGCTGTTTCATGTTATTTTAGTCGATACTCAGTAGTCTTAAGAGTTACTGAAATCACATGGTACCTTCTCTGTTTGAAAAATCTAGGCAACATAGCTACTATTTTTGGTTATATTATTGGTTATATTATTCCAAACTGTCTGGTGGTTTTGTTCATACCAGCGTTCTTCAGGCTTTTAGGGAAAACCCTTCCCCAATAATTACTTTACTTCAGAAAGGGTAACTAATGGTGTCAATTTTGAGCAGGGGAAGAAGTTTAGCAACCATAGGGAAACACTTGAGGGTTCTATTCCTGAAAATGATCTTAACTTGAGTGACAGTGATGTTGGTCAACATGGAAGACATGATCAATTAACAGCTTCATGGTTGAAGAGGCCAGGCGATGGTGCAGGTGATGGATTTGTCACGTCAATTAGGGGGCTTTTCAATACACAGCGCCGTAAAGCGAAGGCCTTTGTGATTCGGACAATGCGCGGTGAAGGGCATAATGACGAATATCACGACGAATGGAGCGAGAGCGATGGTGAATACCCTTTTGCGAGGCAGCTTACAATTACAAAGGCCAAGAAGCTCATACGAAGGAAGTTCCGTCCAAGGGTGCAAAAGAACCCAGGTACAATTCCTGCCATGCTGATACTTTGTATCACTTCTCTAGCACAATTGCAAATTCCACTCTGTAGGACTGGCCATATTTTCCCTTGCTCTTTAGGTCTGTCGATGCAAGATTCACTCCCATCTAGTCCGCGGGAAACAACGCCATATCAAAGTGACTCCTCCAGGTCATCTTACGAGGACTTCCATGAGCAGTAAAACAATCTGGTGATGCTGCTTTCAGCTTCTACATTTGGTCGACAAGATGCAGCCATTTATAGTGGTTATAGCAGGGTGTATGTATATAGTAGGGTGTACCATCAAAATCCAATGTATCATGTATAGTGGTTAGGCAATACTCCGTAATTATGTGCTTGTAAGTTAATAAGAGGCTAGCTCGTACTCCTAGAAAACAAAACCCGTGATCTATGGCATGGGGCATTCTCATTCCCTTGTACTTCAGGACTAGTATGGATTGTAAATTCAACGGTGAAGGTGATGCAACATTTATTCAGTAAAGTATCCTTGTTGAAGAATTTGTAAAAACTATGGCAGAAACAATAGGGAAGGAGCAAGTGACTAGGTGCCTAGGTGTATTATGATTCTTTTGCTGACTAGTTGGAACTTAGAAATGCATTGCTCCACGTCAAAAAGAAATGCGTGACAGACTATTCTAAAGGTTGTTGCTTAACAGATCGGTGAGCTATGAAATGCTATCTGTTCACGTGTCTAGAGTCTAAAAGATTCAGCGTATTTATGCATCATCAATATGCTCATTGCAAGTTCTATTTGATAATAAAGTTTTGATGTTTGATTATCGACATAAAATATCAACTAAAATACTATTTGCTAGTGTTTATAAATATAGTTCAAACGATGCAACGTGAATTTGGACAAAGATAAAATGAGGATCCAAATGTTCAACACCTTTAAAAAGATATTTAAAGACACTGAAATTCTACAAGACAATGTGTGAAGAAACAAAAAAAAACATAATACCCAACATCATCGTACTTGTCTAGAGAAGCATCTGATATGAGTCTTACTATACTAAAGGGCTATAAAAAAGTGTACATAAGATATTCTGAGTGTGCACCAACGAAACATTAGATATGCCACAATGTGTTTTGAGAAATTCATAAGACGTCGAACATGAGCGTGCCAACTGGACACCTCACTGTACAAGATACTCGGAGAGGTAACATGACAACCCAAGATAGGCTATAACACATCAAGCGTGTTCGATGTAACGCTGATCAAAGCACCACTCCCATACTCAAACGATCTATAATGACTAGCTGATGTGTATGCATTGAATATGTCTAGTAACAATGTATATTTTTTTCTGTTATTTACAATGAGTAATTTTGGACTTAGGGGCCATATATACCATTTAACCAACCATATGAGAGGTATGGGAGCTAAAAATATACCAAGAGAGTTGATGTTCATGTTTATTAGCTCTAGATAATACTCAAAAATCATTTAGTAATTAGCATATGTACTTTGCGAAGAGCTTAGATTAGTTAAACCACTTTACAACACTTGTTGTATGTTTTACCTAGTGACTATAAGTGAGAAACAAACACCTCTCTCTTCGTGCTTGTGTGCACCATTGCAATAAGTTGCACTAAAGGGGCTTGTATATCTTGCGAGATCACACCAATCGTGTTTGTAGTGTTGGTCGTTGCCATGTATCGGAGAAAACGAGGCCCATGATGTTTCAGCCAAAAACTCAATAATAAAAACGGTAGAGAGCGTTCGGAAGAGGCCGCATCGGAGATACGGAGACCCACTTGTGCATAGGAAATAACCGAGGCTATCCATGGAATTGCCAACTGGGAGCTTAACCCTCATGTGGGCTTCCCTTATATGAGGCTCCAATGATGATTGGGGAAAGCTTACGCAGTTCCCCATACCTTGGCAAAAAATATCGGTATCTTGACAAAAGTTTGTATCTTTATCATATTTAATCTTCCTCGTTTATATTATGCTACCTTGATTACATGCTTTACCTAAGTTTAAAATCTATGTTGCATAACTCTTTATATTAGAAATAGCAACACTTAGTCAAAATCATAGTGTATATAAGATGGTTTATTTATTGCATAGATTTTGACTAGAATAAAAACAAAGTGCGTAGTTTAGAGAGAAATCGAATTGTCTAATTCACCCCCTCTCTTAAGTGTCATCATTTCTTTCAATTGGTATAAGAGGCAATGGCTCATTTGAAAATTTTGGCTTAGCTACCGTTGAGACGACACTACTTAGAGAGGAACGAATGAATATTTCTAGGCCACCTTAATTTGATGGCACCAACTTCTCTTACTATAGTTCTAGAATAACTTACTATCTAGAAATTGTTGATATAGGTGTTTAGAGTCATTCATGATAAGATGAAACCCCTAAAGAATTCTAAAAACTATCGAAGAGTGATGAAAAGGAAATGCATCTAAACACTAGAGCTAAAAATTGTTTGTTTGAATATCTTAGTATAAAATTTTAACCAAATATTTACTCTTACAAAGGCCAACAAAATTAGGTTAAAATTACCCGAGCTCTATGACAGCACACGCAATATAGGTGAGCAAAAACATTATCTATCTTGCATGACTATAATTCTTTTCAATTGAAAGAAATGATCTTGTTAAAGATATGTATTCTCATTTAAATCTTGGCTTAACAAAGCTAGGTGATGCAACCATTGTGACGAAGATCATCTTCGTACTTCCACATAAGAAATATGAATGCATCATCATTGTCCTTCGTAATATGGAGAACTTGAGTACAATGGCCATGAGGCTTGTCATTAGTAAGTTAGTGGCATTTGAAATATCACAGAAGATGGATCAAGAATCCATATCATCAAACAAAGGCGTAACTCTCACATGTGAAGAGCACAAAAAATGAAGAAACAAATTGAAAGCTCAAGTTTCTCAAGATGATGATGATGATGATCTAGCCTCCACCTTATCCTCTAATGTTAATGAATATACAATCATAATAGATGGAAGGATGAATAAGTGTGTCCATTCAAATTGAAGACATCCTATTTCGACAATGATAGGAAAACAAAGAAATAAGGGGTATATCAGATGTGACAAGAGGCACTTCGTGGAAGACTGTCTAAGCAAATTCACTCTCAAAGACAAGAAAAGGAGGTGCAAGACTCAGACTCTAACATTAATCAAAATTTTGGGACGATTCATCAAGTGAAGATAAAGTCCAACACAAGAGACATGATTGCAATTGTTCTTCATCATGCTACTCTCATAAGTACATTGTGGCAAAGGTAGCATTAAAGATTCATCCTCTAGTGAGATTGATAGCGAAAATGAGATGCATTATACTAAAGAATTTGTTCACGCCGCTAAATTCTTTAAAGAAGTTTGCACTAAACAAAAGACTCAATTTAAAATAGTTATCAAAATTTGCTATAATAATATGATTTTTTGGGTGTAATACTCAAATTTGTATACACAGAATACAGAGTGAATTCCTCAATTTCATGTGCCTTATTTGCATCATAAAAAGAGCACCCATATAATTGAGAGTGCTTAATTAAAACCAATGATTCTAAAATAAACTAAAATGCATCATGTTGGAGTTTTTACATGTTGTGCATTAAATAAAAAATAATAAGGGTAATAATGAGACAATAATTCTAAAGGTTAGAATAATCCATAAAATAAAATTTAGGTTTTTGAAAATGAGAAGAGGAGGAATGATATAAATAATATAGTTATATTTCTAAAGTTGGTATTCATAATTTCACAATATGATGGAGAATAAATTTGGGACAACTTTGAATTTAAAATTCGAATTCAAACTATACAAAGAAATGAAGAAAATAAGAAAGAAAAGAAAAAAAGAGAATGAAGGCTTCATGGGCTGGATAACACCTTTCTGGCCCAACTCCTGTTCCCTACCTCGCGCAGCCCAGCAGCCATCGGCGCCGACATCCAGGGCCCGCCGGTCAGCCTCCCCACGCTCGCGTTCGCTCTCACCTCACGCTGGATTGTGGGCCGCACGTCAGCCACAACTCCACGTCCTCTGCCATGTTGCGTCCGCACGTTTATGCCCCCTGACGGCTGGGACCCAGTGTTCGGTCTCCAGGGCAACCCTCCCTTCAACTCTCTCGCCCACTGACACACTGGTCCACGCATCAGCTGCGCTCGACGCAACGGCGACGCGAAGATGGCGGAGGCATGGAGACCGAATCCTCTGGCGACCGTCCGTGATGTGGGGACTATAATAATGGGTCCTCAGGGTTTCCTTCTTATCGTTCCAACGTCGAGACCTAGCAAACCTGTCGTGTGCGCGTGCTGCGGAGGGCCAGGTGGGGAAGCCGAGTGCTGGGTCCGCCGCCGCGACGCCAGCTCGATTCCGGCGCGTCGTCTACCCGATTGGCGTTTGGAGTAACCCAAGGGAGACCTGGGGAGCGCGTTCGTGCACTGGGGGAGCCAAGGGGACTGTCCAGCGCGGGACAATTGCTCGTCGACGTCGAGTCTGCCGCGCGCCCGCTGACCGCCGCAGTCCGGGGCATCGCCGATTGAACCGTGGTATGGATCCATCATCTTGATCGCATAGCAATTCCTAAGGCATAGCGCTAGCGGGGGGTTGGGTATTGGCCAGTCCGCACCATCGTCCAGAACTCCGGCGGGACTCCGCCGCACCGGCGTGGCGCGCCGCCAGCGTCCGCGAAATTCAGATCAGGCGGGAGTGGGTCGTCCCTTGGTGAATCTACGGCTAGGATTAGAAGCGGCGTACCGCTTCGGTGCGTTAAATTAGGACCGTAGATTTGCGATCGTGCGACAGAAAGCAATCCTGGGTTTCATTACGTGTGGACCGTTAGATTCGGATCGGTGGGCTGAAGTCCAATTTGACTGGGGTCCGTGGGATCTGGATCCAAAGGACCACGTCGCGTACTGGTTTAAGTTAGGCAGATCAGATCTGGGCGCTCGATCCCTAATCCAACGGCTCATAACACCCGATACCCCTTCGCTGCGCGCGTTTTGCATTTAGGCCCCTCAGTTTTCAGGAAACCAACCCGCCGTCCTGGGGGCGCTATTCACTGAGTCTGTGGAGTCTTGCACCATAGCCCCTGCACTTCTCTGTATTTGAGGCCCAGTCCTGAGGATTAGAAAATCAGAGAAATTAATTTAGAAATAGATTTTAGTGCATATTTAAATTGCAGAAACTTGTTTAATTTGTAGAAAATGCATATGAACACCAAATTGGACCATTCCAGTTCCTATAATTTTGTAATATTATTCTCTATCAAATAGTAACACTGTTTTCACATGAAATACACATTAAAATTTATCTCTCACTTAACCCTATATTAAATGCATAAAGTCTTTGGAAATTCATAACTTAAAATATATAACTCCAAATTTAATGATTCCAGTTCCTGTGATCTTATTTTAATGTCTAGTTTATTACTGTATATTCTATTTGCATGTTTGATGTGATGTTAATTTATGTTATGTTATGTATGTATTGTGTTGATGCGAGTAGATGAGCAGGCCACTGTGGAATCTGAGGTTCAACAAGTAGAGACAGCTGAGCAGGAGCTCGTCGAAGGCAAGTTGTGCCCTTGATCACTTCTTTTACCCATGTTCTTATTATTCATAATGATCTGCATAGGTTAATTTTGATGGGACCCAATAGGATACCCTAGATTTTGACTATCTTTATACCTTGTTTCACCCCTGGTTTTACTACTAAAGTTTTGGGTAGTTCATGCTATTGCTTTATGTGGATTTGGGTATAGAGATATTCATCACTCATTGTTATACTTTTTATTATCTGTTTTATTCTTTACTGTTCATGTTAAGATCATTATGTTAATGGGAACATGGAGAACCACCCGGGAAAACAGTGCTACCACAAGGGTTTAATGGGACGCCCTTGGCTGATTAACTAGGAAAGCTAGTGGAGGACTACCTTACCCGAAAGGGGCAAGGGCAGTAGGGGAGTGGTCAGTGTAGGGAGGTCCTTGGGTTGATTTTGCTGCGATGGCGGTCAGGCAAGAACCCTGCACTGGAGCTTCCTATAAACTGTAGCGGGTAGTCTGAAGCTAGTAGAACTTTGTAAAGGCCTCGTAGTGGTACCCTGCCTCGCTTCCTTGGTAGAGGTGTATGGAGTCTGATTAACTCTGTGGCAAATGGGTAACACGACTTGTGGGTAAAGATACGCAACCTCTACAGAGTGTAAAACTGGTATACTAGCCGTGCTCACGGTCATGAGCGGCTCGGACACTCACATGATTAATTTGTGGAACTTAAACTTAATTTGTCATATCATTGCATTTGGGATTATGTTATTATTACTTTTACTTATTATTTCTAAGGTTTGGTATTCACTTACACTTAGTAACTGCTAATAAAATTTTGACCAACTTATAAAAGCAATGCTCAGCTTCAGCCTTTATTTCATTGATCAGCCTTACACTTCATAAACTCCCACCTTTGGTGAGTTCATGCCACATTATTCCCCACAACTTGTTGAGCGATGAACATGTGTGAGCTCACCCTTGCTGTCTCACACCCCCCCACAGGAGAAGAGCAGGTGGTTCAGGAGGAGCCATAGGGCGAGGAGTTTGATCTGATCTAGGTGGCATTTCTCAGTTGACATTGGCGCCGACGATCCTTAGTTCGTTTTATATTTATCGTTTATTTTGTATTAAGTCTTCCGCTATGTAATAAATACTCTGATGTGTTATGACATTTATATCTATACACTCTGTTATTATATATGTTGTCTTCTTTGGCGCATGTATGAGATGCACCCGACTTTGTTCCTTAAAGCTCGGGTGTGACAGAAGTGGTATCAGAGGAAATGTTGACTGTAGGACGAAACCTAGATAGAAATGGACAACCCTTACCTACTTATCTCATTCTGATTCATTCTATACTTACCTTACTCTGGATCTCTCTATACTTATCTTGAGCCCGTCTCACCTTCTACTGTTCTACTCTGATCATTCTTACCTTTTCTATTCTAAGACAAGATGGATTTCACACCTTGGAATCCCTACCCCTATGACATTTTTAAGAGATAGGAGACCTAAGACAAAAAAAATATTTTCTCTATTAAAAATGTTGTTTGATTGTTCTGATGAAAAAATGTCTGATTTGCTTCTTTGATTGATTGAAATATTATATATGGACATCTTAGCATGTGCCAGCATAAGGTAATAAATTAGCTATGGTGGGTAAAATATTAATCTGCTTAGCTAATAAATCCCCCAAAGTAACATGAGTCGTAATTACTGCCTTGTCTACTGCTCTCTCTTACCATATGTATCTAACTCAGATGGTCAACACCAGGAAAGGGAAGATTATCACGCAACAGCAAACAGAAATGAATCCTCCAAATCCTCCACCTGTTGAAATCGATCAAGTGATTGCAACCCAAAGGCTGGTAATACAACAATTGACAGACATGGTGACCGAAATGCAAAACCAGATAAGACAAGAACACGAGGAAATACGTCAGGCCCGTCTGGAGATACATCAAGAAATAAGGCAATCACGGTTGGAGAAACAACGACAACAACAACCACCACCTCCACCACCACTAGCTCCACCAAGCTACATAAACATATATATAAATTACTACTATTTGTAAGATCTACATGTTCCTTTAGTTAGTATTCGGTATGATACTATTTTAGGAGGAATAAAAAGGTCTATCTGACCCCATGTGTTGCTAATAAAATTATGCATCATGCTGAGATTTTGGTTTGTGCATATGTGTTGGACAATATGAGAAAACCCATGATAGTAATTACACCTAAAGGGCCTGTTGAGGCAAATCAAATGACACGTAGATTGACATTGACCATTATGGGTAGAGAATTTGGAGCTACTGCTATAATATTAGAGTCAAGCAGTATAGATCTGATCCTTGGTATGTCATGGCTAAGAAAGGCAAATGCCGTTATAGCATGTGGTAGAGGTACCGTAGAACTCACTACCACTAAAGGAGAAAGATTTCAAGTTAATATTGCAGTAACCTCCTCATCCATGCGTGCAATGTTCTTTATGCCTGAGGAGTTTGTTGGTGACAACATCCGGGTGGTTAGAGATTTTCCGGATGTCTTTCCAGAGGAGTTACCAGGGATGCCACCTGATAGAAAAGTTGAGTTTGTTATTGATCTCTTACCTGGAACCGCCCCTATTTTTAAACGACCATATAGGATGTCCGTAGAGGAGTTGAAGGAACTTAAGAAGCAGTTAACTGAGTTATAAGATGTTGGGTACATTCGTCCGAGTTCCTCACCTTGGGGAGCACCGGTCTTGTTTGTACAGAAGAAGGATGGATCGCAGCGGATGTGTGTGGATTATAGATCTCTCAACGATGTTACTGTGAAGAACAAGTATCTGTTACTCCGTATTGAGGATTTGTTTGATCAGATGTGAGGTGCTAGAGTATTCTCGAAGATTGATCGCCGATCCAGTTACCATCAGATGAGGATTAGACCATCGGATATTCCCAAGACGGCTTTCTCGACTCGATATGGATTATATGAGTGTACTGTTATGTCGTTTGGATTAACCAATGCACCAGCTTATTTTATGAACTTGATGAATAAGGTGTTTATGGAGTATTTGGACAGATTTGTCGTGGTGTTCATCGACGATATTCTTATCTATTCTAAGAATGAAAGTGATCATGAACAACATCTAAGGTTGGTGCTACAAAAGTTGCGAGATAATTAACTCTATGCTAAGTTCAGCAAGTGCGAGTTTTGGATTGACAAGGTGCCATTCCTTGGTCATATTTCTAATGGAGGAATAGCAGTGGATCCTGCTAAAGTGAAGGAGATAATGGAGTGGAGAGTGCCCACTACAGTTACGGAGATTCGAAGTTTCTTGGGGCTTGCAGGATATTATCAGAGGTTTATTGAAGGATTCTCTAAGATTGCCAAGCCTATGACCTCGCTTTTGGAGAAAGGAAAAGAATTTAAGTGGGATGAGAAATGCCAAGAAAGCTTCGATCAATTAAAGGAGAGATTGATGTCACCACCAATGTTGGTAATGCCAGACTTACAGAAAGGATTTGATATCTATTGTGATGCATGTGGCCAAGGATTGGGATGTGTGCTTATGCAAGAAGGACATGTGATCGCCTATGCGTCTCGTCAGTTGCGGAAACATGAATTGAACTACCCCACTCATGATTTAAAGCTGGCAGCAGTTGTGCATGCTCTTAAGATTTGGAGACATTACATTATGGGAACTAAGTGCCAAGTATACACGGATCATAAGAGTTTGAAGTATATATTCACTCAGAAGGATCTCAACCTCAGACAACGTCGTTGGTTGGAGCTCATCAAGGATTATGATTTGGAGATTCACTATCACTCGGGCAAGGCGAATTTGGTTGCAGATGTCTTGAGTCGGAAAGAGCATGTTCACTCCGCTTTTGTTGTCCAGCTACCCGATGAATTAGCAAAAGATTTTGAGAAGCTCAACCTGGGAATTGTTACTCACACTGAAGGAGTTACCATTGAGTTGGAACCTACCTTGGAGCAAGAGATTCGTAAAGGTCAGGTTAGTGATGCTAAGATTCAAGAGATTAAGGATCTGATTACGGAAGGTCGAGTTCCGGAATTCATGGAGGATGAGCAAGGTACTATATGGTTCAAAGATCGGATATGTGTTCCAGAGATTGATAGCCTCCGTGAGACTATATTGAAAGAAGCCCATGATTCTGATTATTCTATCCACCCTGGTAGCACTAAGATGTATCAGGATTTGAAGCAAAAGTATTGGTGGTATGGACTGAAAAGAGATGTTGCTGCACATGTGGCTAAGTGTGATGTGTGTCAAAGAGTCAAGGCCGAACATCAAAGACTCGCTGGACTATTGCACCCATTGAAGATACCCGAGTGGAAATGGGAAGAAATTGGTATGGATTTTATTGTTGGACTACCCCGCACTCCAGCAGGATATGACTCTATTTGGGTAATTGTGGACAGATTGACAAAAGTGGCTCATTTCATACCTGTGAGGACTAATTGTACGGGAGCCAAGCTAGCAGAATTGTATATGACTCGGATAGTTTGTCTACATGGAGTACCTAAGAAGATCGTGTCTGATCGAGGATCGCAGTTTACTTCTCGATTTTGGAAGAAGTTGCATGAGAGCTTGGATACAAAGTTGAATTTTAGCTCAGCCTACCATCCCCAGACTGATGGACAGACAGAGAGAACTAATCAAGTGCTGGAAGATATGTTAAGAGCTTGTGCTCTCAAGCATGGTGGCAGTTGGGAAAAGATCTTACCCTATGCTGAGTTTTCTTACAATAATAGCTATCAGGCCAGTTTGAAGATGTCACCATTTGAGGCTCTATATGGCAGAAAGTGTAGGACTCCACTGTATTAGGATCAGACTGGAGAAAGACAGTTCTTTGGGCCTGAACTGATTCAAGAGGCAGTAGAACAAGTTCGAATGATAAGAGAAAATTTGAGAATTGCACAATCCAGGCAAAAGAGCTATGCTGACAATAGGAGAAGACTACTGGAGTTTAAGGAGGGAGATCATGTCTATTTGAAGGTGTCACCACTCCGAGGTATGAGAAGATTCAAAGTCAAAGGAAAGTTGTCCCCTCGCTTTATTGGACCCTTCTTAATCTTAAAGCGAGTGGGAGAGGTTGCATACCAATTGGAGTTACCCGATCATCTGTCAGATGTACATGATGTATTTCACGTGCCTCAGCTAAAGAAGTGCCTCAGGGTACCTGAGGAGCAGCTACCACTGGAGGACCTCATTGTGCAAGATGATCTAACTTATGCTGAGTACCCTATCAAGATTCTGGACACTTTGACTCGAGTTACAAGAAATAAGGTGATCAAGATGTGCAAGGTACAATGGAGTCACCATGGTGAAGATGAAGCTACTTGGGAAAGAGAAGACGAGCTTCGCATAGACTTCCCCCATCTTTTCCCTAGATCTTCCTAAATCTCGAGGACGAGATTATTTTTTAAGGGGTGTAGGATTTGTAATACTCAAATTTGTATACACAGAATACAGAGTGAATTCCTCAATTTCATGTGCCTTATTTGCATCATAAAAAGAGCACCCATATAATTGAGAGTGCTTAATTAAAACCAATGATTCTAAAATAAACTAAAATGCATCATGTTGGAGTTTTTACATGTTGTGCATTAAATAAAAAAAATAATAAGGGTAATAATGAGACAATAATTCTAAAGGTTAGAATAATCCATAAAATAAAATTTAGGTTTTTGAAAATGAGAAGAGGAGGAATGATATAAATAATATAGTTATATTTCTAAAGTTGGTATTCATAATTTCACAATATGATGGAGAATAAATTTGGGACAACTTTGAATTTAAAATTTGAATTCAAACTATACAAAGAAATGAAGAAAATAAGAAAGAAAAGAAAAAAAAGAGAATGAAGGCTTCATGGGCTGGATAACACCTTTCTGGCCCAACTCCTGTTCCCTACCTCGCGCAGCCCAGCAGCCATCGGCGCCGACATCCAGGGCCCGCCGGTCAGCCTCCCCACGCTCGCGTTCGCTCTCACCTCACGCTGGATTGTGGGCCGCACGTCAGCCACACCTCCGCGTCCTCTGCCATGTTGCGTCCGCACGTTTATGCCCCCTGACGGCTGGGACCCAGTGTTCGGTCTCCAGGGCAACCCTCCCTTCAACTCTCTCGCCCACTGACACACTGGTCCACGCATCAGCTGCGCTCGACGCAACGGCGGCGCGAAGATGGCGGAGGCATGGAGACCGAATCCTCTGGAGACCGTCCGTGATGTGGGGACTATAATAATGGGTCCTCAGGGTTTCCTTCTTATCGTTCCAACGTCGAGACCTAGCAATCCTGTCGTGTGCGCGTGCTGCGGAGGGCCAGGTGGGGAAGCCAAGTGCTGGGTCCACCGCCGCGACGCCAGCTCGATTCCGGCGCGTCGTCTACCCGATTGGCGTTTGGAGTAACCCAAGGGAGACCTGGGGAGCGCGTTCGTGCACTAGGGGAGCCAAGGGGACTGTCCAGCGCGGGACAATTGCTCGTCGACGTCGAGTCTGCCGCGCGCCCGCTGACCGCCGCAGTCCGGGGCATCGCCGATTGAACCGTGGTATGGATCCATCATCTTGATCGCATAGCAATTCCTAAGGCATAGCGCTAGCGGGGGGTTGGGTATTGGCCAGTCCGCACCATCGTCCAGAACTCCGGCGGGACTCCGCCGCACCGGCGTGGCGCGCCGCCAGCGTCCGCGAAATTCAGATCAGGCGGGAGTGGGCCGTCCCTTGGTGAATCTACGGCTAGGATTAGAAGCGGCATACCGCTTCGGTGCGTTAAATTAGGACCGTAGATTTGCGATCGTGCGACAGAAAGCAATCCTGGGTTTCATTACGTGTGGACCGTTAGATTCGGATCGGTGGGCTGAAGTCCAATTTGACTGGGGTCCGTGGGATCTGGATCCAAAGGACCACGTCGCGTACTGGTTTAAGTTAGGCAGATCAGATCTGGGCGCTCGATCCCTAATCCAACGGCTCATAACACCCGATACCCCTTCGTTGCGCGCGTTTTGCATTTAGGCCCCTCAGTTTTCAGGAAACCAACCCGCCGTCCTGGGGGCGCTATTCACTGAGTCTGTGGAGTCTTGCACCATAGCCCCTGCACTTCTCTGTATTTGAGGCCCAGTCCTGAGGATTAGAAAATCAGAGAAATTAATTTAGAAATAGATTTTAGTGCATATTTAAATTGCAGAAACTTGTTTAATTTGTAGAAAATGCATATGAACACCAAATTGGACCATTCCAGTTCCTATAATTTTGTAATATTATTCTCTATCAAATAGTAACACTGTTTTCACATGAAATACACATTAAAATTTGTCTCTCACTTAACCCTATATTAAATGCATAAAATCTTTGGAAATTCATAACTTAAAATATATAACTCCAAATTTAATGATTCTAGTTCCTGTGATCTTATTTTAATGTCTAGTTTATTACTGTATATTCTATTTGCATGTTTGATGTGATGTTAATTTATGTTATGTTATGTATGTATTGTGTTGATGCGAGTAGACGAGCAGGCCACTGTGGAATCTGAGGTTTAACAAGTAGAGACAGCTGAGCAGGAGCTCGTCGAAGGCAAGTTGTGCCCTTGATCACTTCTTTTACCCATGTTCTTATTATTCATAATGATCTGCATAGGTTAATTTTGATGGGACCCAATAGGATACCCTAGATTTTGACTATCTTTATACCTTGTTTCACCCCTGGTTTTACTACTAAAGTTTTGGGTAGTTCATGCTATTGCTTTATGTGGATTTGGGTATAGAGTTATTCATCACTCATTGTTATACTTTTTATTATCTGTTTTATTCTTTACTGTTCATGTTAAGATCATTATGTTAATGGGAACATGGAGAACCACCCGGGAAAACAGTGCTACCACAAGGGTTTAATGGGACGCCCTTGGCTGATTAACTAGGAAAGCTAGTGGAGGGCTACCTTACCCGAAAGGGGCAAGGGCAGTAGGGGAGTGGTCAGTGTAGGGAGGTCCTTGGGTTGATTTTGCTGCGATGGCGGTCAGGCAAGAACCCTGCACTGGAGCTTCCTATAAACTGTAGCGGGTAGTCTGAAGCTAGTAGAACTTTGTAAAGGCCTCGTAGTGGTACCCTGCCTCGCTTCCTTGGTAGAGGTGTATGGAGTCTGATCAACTCCGTGGCAAATGGGTAACACGACTTGTGGATAAGGATGCGCAACCTCTACAGAGTGTAAAACTGGTATACTAGCCGTGCTCACGGTCATGAGCGGCTCGGACACTCACATGATTAATTTATGGAACTTAAACTTAATTTGTCATATCATTGCATTTGGGATTATGTTATTATTACTTTTACTTATTATTTCTAAGGTTTGGTATTCACTTACACTTAGTAACTGCTAATAAAATTTTGACCAACTTATAAAAGCAATGCTCAGCTTCAGCCTTTATTTCATTGATCAACTTTACACTTCATAAACTCCCACCTTTGGTGAGTTCATGCCACATTATTCCCCACAACTTGTTGAGCGATGAACATGTGTGAGCTCACCCTTGCTGTCTCACACCCCCCCACAGGAGAAGAGCAGGTGGTTCAGGAGGAGCCACAGGGCGAGGAGTTTGATCTGATCTAGGTGGCGTTTCTCAGTTGACATTGACGCCAACGATCCTTAGTTCGTTTTATATTTATCGTTTATTTTGTATTAAGTCTTCCGCTATGTAATAAATACTCCGATGTGTTATGACATTTATCTCTATACACTCTGTTATTATATATGTTGTCTGCTTTGGCGCATGTATGAGATGCACTCGGCTTTGTTCCTTAAAGCCCGGGTGTGACATTGGGTAATTCTAACTGTTGAGTTATCTAATAAAATTAAGCAATTAGAAGCTAGTGCAAACATATCTACCAATGAGTATCTTATAAAGAAAAATGACAAAGTAAAAACAAAGTAGCTAGCCCCCTCAAGATGTCAAGATGCCTATGATAGTTTGCTTAATAAAATAAAAATGATTAACAAATATAATGGTAAGTGTAGAACCTTCACGACACCTTTGTTTAAAACAATTTTATTAATAAAAAGAATGATGCTTATGATAGTTTGCTTAACAAAATAAAAATGATTAACGAAAATAATGATAATCATAGAACCTTCAAGACACCTTTGTTTTAAAAAATAATTATTTTACTTCTTGCTATAAATTGATTGATATAAACTCACCCCTTACCTCTTGCAAACAAGTTTTAAGAATGTTATTATAGAGATGTTCAACATTTATGTATGTTAAATTTATGTTATGAATGTTACTGCAGCGGCATGTTCAATATTCGTGTATGCTACTCGACTATAGCGGATTTGTAGTTTGGTACTAGATATAACTAAGATTTATCAAAGCAGCTAAATAGAATAACTACAGAACTTCACAATACTCATACATACAGGATCACAGCCTTGAGTCAGACCTGATCGCACCGTCACGTAGCCCACACGAGCTCTGGTCCGAGACGTCCAGCGAGAAGCGTTACCAAACGTTCGAATGACCCGGTTATTTTAATTCTACGTCGATTAAAGTGTATTAGATGAGATTAAGATATATTTTAACTTGTTATAGATTTAAAACGACTCAATTTTATTTAGGGATGGATATCGAGCCAGCTCGGCTCGTTATGGCTCGTTACTATAACGACTCAGCTCGGCTCGACTCGTTATACTAACGAGCTAAATATCTGACTCAGCTCGGCTCGTTAGGCTCACGAGCCACACAACTAAATACAAAGATCCATATACATAAATATATATAACCAAAAAATCATATTTTAAGTGTTTAACACTACAAACTCAAAACCTTTATAATATTATTATCGTATCATCGTCCTAGCTTCTAACTTTTAATATTAAATTAAATAACCAAATATGTATTAACTTACAGATTTACAAACCCTTATTATAATAAGATAGCAACAAACATAACCAATAATCAAATATTAAATATATATTAACTTACAGGTTTATTATAAAGAAATCCATCATTTATTTCATAAACATGTAATATTTTATTGCACAACACTAACATCATTTGCTGCTAGAAACAAAGTTCACAAAACCATAACCAATAATCAAATATTAAATATGCATTGTAGGTATGTAGGCATGCAATAATGCAAATATTTAAGCACATGGCACATCCACGCATGTCATATCACAGATCATAATTATGAGAAAACAAGACTATGAGAGATGAGACGACGCGAACGTCTAGACAAACTTGTGTTGTGGCTTGGCTCGTTTAGCTCGCGAGCTAACTCACAAGCTAAGGCTGTCTCCAGCAACGTCCTCTATATCCATCATCTATATTCGTACTTTACAGTCTCCTCTAAAAGATTCCATCCTTTATATCTCATTCCTCTCCAACAACGTCCTCTAAATCACGTCCTCTATACTCAAATATCTATATTAGAGATATTTTTTAATTTTATTTTTTGTACATACATATTTGTCATACTCTCAAATGTATTGTACATATTTTAGTTTTGCTAAATCGGTTATTTAAAGTATTCAGATAGATAGAGGACCGTTTAGAGAAACTCTATATATAGAGAATCCAGCAACGTCCTCTAAATTTAGAGGACCGTTTAGAGGACGTTGCTGGAGAGCGTAGAGGGGACCATTTGGTTCTCTATATTTAGGGTACAGAACCCTTTAGGGTGTCTTGCTGGAGCTAACCTAACCCGAGCTGGCTCATTAGAGAACCGAGCTAGAATGCTAGCTTGGCTCGCTACAAAATTAAAACGAGCCGAGTCGAGCTACTAACGAGCCGAGTCAAGCGAGTTATCGAGCCACGAGTATTTCGTCCAGCCCTAATCTCATCCAATCCACATGGTTTAGCATCAAAACGAACAAGCCGAACTAGAGCTACAGCTGGTGGATCAACGAACAAGCGGATCTGGGGCAGACTCCCAATACCAAGCATACAAGTAGAAGGATTCAGAAACCAGTGACCTGCATTGAATTTCATGTCTGTTCCGTAAATTGACAAGATACAAACATTATTCTATATATCATCGACGGTGTAAGAATCAGAAAGTACAGGCCTGACGCTGATGCACAATTGCACATTCATCTACAAACCACAAGAGCATGTTAATTTCTGGTCAAATGGGTCGGTCGAAATAAGTCCATCTCCCATATAGTCTGGCAGCTAAATGCATACAGGACAACAATAATCGGAACACCCATGACCCATCACACAGTGTCATCATGGAACCACCACCTGGTCTCTTTCGGAGACCTTCCATTGCGACAGTTCTTGACATAGCGATCATTATCAGTTGGGTGTTGCTGCAATCGGTAATGTATTGCAGTCAAAAGCAAAGCCCACCAATTCAACAAGATGATGCAGAGAAAATATGTAACCTTTTCTGGCGAGCTGGACAGCATAGATAATATGCTGATACAGATAGAACTGACAGTCATCGCTGGGGACCACGAGTCGTACAGTATATCTGTAGGTAAGTGGAGGAATCAATAGTTACTAGAATATCCCATTTTCATGGCAAAAAAAAAAACTGATTAGAAATGTCAACTATCAAGGATTAGTCGTACATCCAAAAATAAAAGCACAGGAAGTGTTACAAGTTTCATCGAAAGAAGCCAAAAGGCATTGCGCTGTGGCTTGGGGAAAAGTTTGTAGACCTTTGGAAATAGGAGGTTTGAGAATAACTAGTTTCAAGGAGATGGCCCAGGCCTTGAGAATGCGATGATTATGGTTGGAAAAAACTGAACCTAATAGGCCGTGGATTGCTCTTCCTATCCAAGTGCCTGATAAGACTCTTCTTCTCTATCTTCTTTGTCAGAGAGATTGGAAATGGGGCTACAACTTTATTCTGGAAGGATAACTGGATTCATGGTAAAAGCATTGGGCAGCTAGTTCTTAGGCTCTTGGATGCAGTTCCCAAGAGGATGGTTAACTGCAGAACGGTTCAGGAAGCCCTTTTAGATGGTTTGTGGATTTTTGACATCCAGGAGGGTATCTCCGTTGGAGTCATTGTGGATTTTCTCTCCTTATGGGACCTTCTTCAAGAATTTGATCTACAGATGGATGTTGAGAATAAGGTCTTAAGACGCGCTGCCAATGGAAAATATTAGGAAAAAACTGGTGTATGAGTGTTTCTTCATTGGGTCAGCTCAGTTTGAGCCTGCTGAAAGGAATTTGGAACACTTGGGCACCGGCTAGATGTAAATTCATGTAGTTAACTGCTCATAGATGGTGTTGGACAGCAGATCGGCTGCACAAGAGGGGTTCAGAGCACCCAGAACGGTGTCAACGGTGACCTTGTGTGATCAACAGGAGGAAACTATTGACCATCTATTAACTAGCTGTGTTTTTGCTAGAGAGTTTTGGTTCCGGCTGCTAGGACATATTGATCTTCATAATTTGGCACCCCAACCTCATGACTCGAGCTTTATGGTTTAGTGGAGGTGGGCAAGTAGTCAGGTTAATGTCATTCTTGGAGCA
Source organism: Zea luxurians (assembly GCA_029449295.1). Classification (NCBI taxonomy): domain Eukaryota; kingdom Viridiplantae; phylum Streptophyta; class Magnoliopsida; order Poales; family Poaceae; genus Zea; species Zea luxurians. Next base: position 166,694,203 of record JAOPSE010000002.1, read on the forward strand.
TGGACTCTGGAAGCATAGAAATGAATGCGTGTTTGACAGGCATTCCCCCAACCTGGAAGCTGCAATCCGGAAGGCTGATCTTGAGAAGGAACTTTGGAGTTTGGCAGGAGCTAGGGTTCTCCCCCTTCTTGCAGCCCCTATTCCGGGGTTGTAAGCCCCTGCTAGTAGGGTAGTTTAGAGGTTTTCTCCTATAGATAAGTTCTTGTATTTTCACTTTTGGCCACCATAAGGAGGCCCTTGCTGTTGTAATTGTCCACTTTGGATTGTACTCTCTTCTTAATATAATGATGCACAGTTCTCCTGCGCATTCAAGGAAAAAAACAAGTTTCATCTTCTACAGTTCAATTGTGCCATGCTAGCTAATTTGAATAGTTCAAGCTAGAAAAGGTAGATCACACATTGGTAATTCAAGTCGATGAGGTAAAAGTAACTTAAGACTGAAAAGAAGAGGCACAAACACATGAAATTGATGCAGTCGTATACAAAATATATACTTGCTCTAGAAAAATAACCTTAAGGGGCCAGTGATAGTTGCCATCTCATGGAATCATGGTTAGTTAGTAATATTTCTAGGAATTTCTTGGCATAGCCAGTGGACCAATCTGGAAAACAAGACAACAGTATAATAAAACTCCCTAAAACAGCAGTGTTCCAACAAGCTTATGATGTTCATTATGAAAAAACCCAGATGGCAATATTATTGGGCTTTAATAGAATCGTTTTGTACTTGAAAGTTCTAATCGAGATTTCTAGAAGTGTTACTTGCATGGAAACATTTACTCATGTGGCATGTCTTGTCTTGACTAAGTGTAGTTTTAGTACCCCATTATTGTTGTCAATCAAGATTGGATTACACTTGACAGCTCACATACAAGAAAACAATGGACATAAATTACAAAGATAACCTGACTCCAGCTTAGTCACATTCCTAATCTTAACTAACTGATCAGACATAACTCCGCCGATGAAGGGTCATTCAAAACTAGGAAAAAACAGTAACATCACAAAATGGTCCATGTGGTCAGCAAGGGAGCAAAATCAATGGGTGCAGGATAATGCAGACCAACCACAAGTACTAATCATGGCATCATAGTATGTGACATATGTCATATGTGAGAATACTGTCAAGGTGTTCTACTTAACATCCTGAAACAGACAGCTTGATGTGTAGCCAGATAAAATGTGTAGATGCTGATTTGGAGCGAAAAGAGGGACCATTTTAGTTGACTAGAGATCAGAGTAGACAACAATGGTGACCAGCTCATGGACGAAACTGCATTAGTGCTGGTTAACTTAAAACACAAGAGTTGGTCAATAAGTGGAAACAGTGAATACCTAAACAGATGTGTCCATTGCTGTAAATGTGTGGATGCATCGGTGCTGGATGCAGAAATATAACCTGAAAAAAATAAAACAACATAAGGGAAGGCACTAAAACCCGATGCACACTAAAAATCAATTGAAAATTTTTATCAAAATGGGGACTGAAGATATTGACCTGAGGTGCCTCCATCGGATAATGCTCGGGGAAATCCACCTGCAACTTGTAGGTTTCGCCAGTGTAGAGCGTGCCTGCTGCCCCCGCTACATCGATGACCCACCTTTTTTTGTTGTTTCATCCACCATTATTTTTGCATTTATTAAAATTTTCTTTCTTCCAGGATCACAAAAACACTTGAAAGATTCTACTGAAACCCCCTTGGAAGAGAAGACGAGAGAAATAATAAAGAAACCAATGTATACAAGCCCAAAACGCACGTGACGTATCACATCGCGTCGCGTCGCGTCGCGTCCAGGGCGCTGGACGTGCTCCGCAGTTTCAGCAGGACTTTAACCTCCTAGACTCGCGAACAAGAAAACGGTAGCCAAGCACGGAGCCACGGAGAAAGGAATCTAAGAGACCCCGCACCGCAGGGATTGCCTGCTGAGGAAAGGGGATAGGAAGGGCGACGATGGCGGAGGGGCACCTCTGGAGGTCGTCGGTGACCCTGTGCTTGAAGCCCGCGGGCGGGTTGACCTGCCACTCCGCGAGCTCCTTCTGCAGGCGGCTGCAGGCGATCTTGCTCAGAGCCTGCACGCGCGCACCCATGTGTGCGGAGAAAGGAACCCAGACAAAGGGGTGGAAACAGCAAGATCAGTCATATCGAACGGCGACCTCGCACGCGGCTGGATCGGATGTGGGCGGTCGGGAGATGGTCTAGAGTTTCTTACCTTCCGCGAGGGGGACGAGGACGGGCTCGCCATGCCGGGCCGGGATTGCCGAGAGTGGGACGGGAGAGGAGAGAAAAGGTATTTGTGCGCCGTGCGGTGAGCAGTGAGCACTGAGCACTTGAGCAGAGGTAGCGGCAGCCGGCAACGGCAACGGCAGCGGCTGCTGTGTTGTCCTGTTGGTGGGGCGGCAACGCCGAGGGAAACAGGGAAAAGAAAGCAAAACTTGCCGGCCTTTTTGCTTTGAATGTTTGATAAACATGGGATGGATAGGTACTGCTAGCGGGTTGAAAATTAGTTTAGGCCTCCTTTCTAACAAATAAAAAGTGCAGTAAAATCCTATAAAATTTTTTCTTTATGTGACCCTTTACCCCTTAGAACAGAGGATTGAGTTTCTGCAATCTTTCCTGTGCTTCCGGCACGAACCATCGAGCTACAATCAGTGACACCGTCCTAACCAAAAGCACCGCGAGGGTACCCGAGTGTGCGGTCGGACACTAGACACCGACAGGACAGTCCGGTGATTTTTAGCCATGACGCCTCGGCACAAACTCCAGAATGACATGTTCACCGGCTAAACAGTCTGGGCATCAGACATTGTCTGGTGCATACTGGACAGTTCGATGCTCCCCAGGCTAGCACAAGTTTGGCTAAACTTAGCCAAACACAACTTCTCCAAATTGGTTCGATTTGAAAAGTTTCCTAGCACTTAGATGAATATAGTTAGCAACTAAAATAATTTTCTAAGTGCTATAATCATACCTTGTTCTTTCAATGCAATAGGATTTACAACATACACCAAAATGCACTTTCTTATACTTCTCAAATTGCCTTTCAAATACCTGTGCTCATGCTTATATGTGGAGTTGTTAGTCCGTAGTACTGTGTTCAGCATCTAATCACCAAAACAATATAGAAATGACCAAAAGGCACATTTTCCTTTCACCTTCTCCTTTTGGGACCATAGCTTTAGCACGGGCGCAAATACGAAAACGGACAGACCAAATGTAGAAAAGGTACATGTGATTGGTGACTGACTAGCTAGCAGGGAAATAACATGAAACAAATAGGTACATAGAGGCAACATTCTATTGACGTTTGCTTGCTAGTGGTGTGGATATAACTACAACTGATGTTGTTTGAGACTTTAGACTACTTATCATTAAGGAGAGCCGGTGGCCAGAATCGCTACTTGTGCTATAATTTGACACTTAAGGGTATGTGGCTTTAGTTTATGCAACAATACATATTAGGCTTATCTAGATTTCTTAGATACAGGATAAATACGGGTTCAATCCGGATAAAAACGAGATTTCGCAAAAAAAAAAACGATCGGAATAGATCCTCTCCTGTTTCAGTTTCGTTTTTAGACTTTTCCGCAAATTAAAAAACGGAGGAGTCAAATGTGAAAAACGGTACGAATTAGGATAAGAATTTACCCATCTGTTTCCAACCCTATCTTTTGGTACCTCGATGACTTTGCTACTATTGTATCATGAAATAAAAAATTAATAATATTTATTATCATTGTTGTTATTGTATATACCAATATATAATCCACTAGTGGAAACTTTATAAAATCCACCCAACTAAATCACCCTCACACCTATAACCTCCACTAAATCCACAAAACAAACTACACTCAAACTAAACACACAATGAAAACCAACGGTTCAGATTGTTGGATAACCCTATGTCCCTCCTCCGCGACCCTGTCGCTCCTAACCTCCCCCTCACTCGTGCCACCTGAAAGTTGCCTAGATGAGGGGAGGATAGGTGAAATCTAAAAATTATAGACTTAAGCACACACTACAAGTCGGGGTTAGCGTTAGAACGAATATTAAGTCCGGTAGAGAGGGGAAAACAAATCAATCAAGAAATAAAGCGGATGAACACGGTGATTTGTTTTACCGAGGTTCGGTTCTAAAGAACATAGTCCCCATTGAGGTGGTCACAAAGACCGGGTCTCTTTTAACCCTTTCCCTCTCTCAAACGGTCACCCAGACCGAGTGAGCTTTCTTCCTCGATTTCTCGGGTCACTTAGACCCCGCAAGGACCACCACACAATTGGTGTCTCTTGCTTCGCTTACAAGGCTTTGAGAATAAGAGTGAGAGAAATAAGAAAGCCAACCAAGCAACAAGAGCAACAAAGAAACACAAGAACGATCCTCTCACAAGTCCTAAAGCACTAGAATTGAATTGGAGACTTTGATTGAATCGGTGGCTTTGATTTGTGTCTTGGAGTGTTGCACTTTGCTCTTGTATTGAATGAAGTATGATGAATGCTTGGATGGTTGGAGTGGAGGTGGTTGGAGGGGGGGTATTTATAGCCCCCAACCACCAAACAACCGTTGGGGTTGGGCTGCTGTCGATGGGCGCATCAGACAGTCTGGTACGCCACTGGACACTGTCCGGTGCGTCAGCCACGTCACCCAACCGTTAGGGTTCGGGCGCAGATGACCGTTGGAGCTTTGTCTTCTTATAGCACCGGACAGTCCGGTGCCACACCGGACAGGTACTGTTCACAGTCCGGTGCGCCTCTGATGACTGCTCTGCTCTACCGCGCACTGTAGCTCTGTTTCTTCAGCTTTTGCAGTCGACCGGTGCGCGAAGGAGCCATTGCTCCGCTGGTGCACCGGACAGTTTGGTGGCACACCGGACAGTCCGGTGAATTATAGCGTAGCACGCCTAGAGAAACCCGAGGGTGGCGAGTTTGGAGTTGTACGGTCTTGGTGCACCGGACACCGTCCGGTGCGCCAGACTAGGGCACCCTTGGTTCCTTTGCTCCTTTGATTTTGAACCCTAAGTTTGATCTTTTATTGGTTTGTGTTGAACCTTTATGCACCTGTGGAATATATAATCTAGAGCAAACTAGTTAGTCCAATATTTGTGTTGGGCATTCAACCACCAAAATTATTTATAGGAAAAAGGTTAAACCATATTTCCCTTTCAATCTCCCCCTTTTTGGTGATTGATGCCAACACAAACCAAAGCAAATATATAAGTGCAGAATTGAACTAGTTTGCATAAGGTAAGTGCATAGGTTACTTGGAAATAAACCAATTTATAATCTCACTAGATATGAGTGGGTTGCTTTCTTCTATTTAGTATTTTGGACCACATTTGCACCATTTGTTTTGTTTTTGCAAATTCTTTTGAAAAATCTTTTCAAAGTATTTTGCAAATAGTCAAAGGTATATGAATAAGATTGCAAGAAGCATTTTTAGGATTTGAAATTCCTCCCCTGTTTCAAATGCTTTTTCCTTTGACTAAACAAAACTCCCCCTGAGTGAAATTCTTCTCTTAGTTTTCAAGAGGATTTTAATGGTTACCAATTATAAGTATATTTAGATACCAATTTTGAAAATCTATTTTTAAATATACCAATTGAAATAAACACCCCAATTGAAGAAATTGCTATTACAAGATACCAATTGGAAACCAAACTTTTGTAAATAAATCAAATTTATTTTTGAAGTTGCTGGTGCAGTCCTTTTGCTTTGGGCTTAATATTTCTCCCCCTTTGGCATGAATCGCCAAAAACAGAGACGTTGAGAGCCCTTTTTATTTTCTCCCCCAATGGTACACGAAATATGAGTGAAAGATTATACCAAAGTGAGAGTGATGCAGAGTGATGGTGAAGGGTAAATGATACCATTAGAGTGGAGTGGAAGCCTTATCTTCGCCGAAGACTCCATTTCCCTTTCAATCTACGACTTAGCATAGAAATATACTTGAAAACACATTAGTCGTAGTCATGAAGGAGATATGATCAAAAGTATATAAATGAGCTATGTGTGTAATGTTTCAATCAAAGTTCCGAGAATCAAGAATATTTAGCTCATTCCTAAGTTTGCTAAAGGTTTTCTCATCTAAAGGCTTGGTAAAGATATTGGCTAATTGTCCTTTGGTGCTAACATAAGCTATTTCGATATCCCCCTTTGTTGGTGGTCCCTCAAAAAGTGATACCGAATGTCTATGTGTTTATGAAAGGGAAATGTGCCCTTGGGCCATTTCTAAGTATTTTGGTGATCGAGTGCCAACACAAGTGGACTTATGGTAATCTATGCAAAGTGATGGACAAAGTGCAAATCAAGTCTAAAGGTATGTTTCTAGACTTGGTACATTGTTTTAAGAACTAATGTATTGTGTCTAAGTGCTGGAAACAGGAGAAATCAAATTGGAAAAGAGATGGCTTTGTTCAGCCAATGACAGCTCGGTCTGGGTGCACCGGACTGTCCGGTGGCGCACCGGACAGTGTCCGGTGCGCCAGGCTGGCGACTGTCAAATGGCTGCTCTCGGGAAGCGATCAACGACGTACGACTATAAATCACCGGACTGTCCGGTGAGCCATTCACAGGCGAAGTCGTCGCTCTCGAGAAGTGATTAACGGTGTACGGCTATAATTCACCGGACTGTCCGGTGAGGCACCGGACTGTCCGGTGAGCCAATGGTCAGCCGGGCCAACGGTCGGCCGAGGATTCCGCGCGTGACGCGTGGCCGAGCCAACGGTCACAAGGGGGCACCGGACTGTCCGGTGTGCACCGAGCCAACGGTCACAAGTTGGGCACCGGACTGTCCGGTGTGCACCGGACAGTGTCCGGTGCGCCAACGGCTCTGAATCTGCAACGGTCGGCTTTGCCAAATAAGGAAAGAAATCCGCACCGGACAGTGTCCGGTGGTGCACCGGACTGTCCAGTGCGCCAGGCGACAGAAGGCAAGAATTGCCTTCCTGGAATGCTCTCAACGGCTCCTAGCTGCCTTGGGGCTATAAAAAGGACCCCTAGGCGCATGGAGGAGCACACCAAACATTCTCTAAGCATTCCTAAGCACCAAGACTTCAATTCCGCGCATTCGATTCTTTGTGATAGCAACTAGAGCTCCATTTGAGTAGAGAACTCTTTGAGTTGTGTTGAGAGCTCGTGTTGTGACTTGTGTGCGTGTGTTGCTCTGATTTTGTGTCTTGTGTGCGTTGCTCATCCCAACCTTACTTTCGTGATTTTTTGTGAACATCTTTGTAAGGGCGAGAGGCTCAAGTTGTGGAGATTCCTCGCAAGCGGGATATAGTAAAGCAAAGCAAAACACCGTGGTATTCAAGTGGGTCTTTGGACCGCTTGAGAGGGGTTGATTGCAACCCTCGTCCGTTGGGACGCCACAACGTGGAGTAGGCAAGTATTGGACTTGGCCGAACCACGGGATAAACCACTGTGCCATCTCTGTGTTGATCTCTTTGTGGTTATTGTGTTTTGCTAAGACTCCTCTCTAGCCACTTGGCCTTATTGTGCTAACCCCTAATCAAGTTTTTGTGGCACTAAGTTTCAAGTTTTACAGGATCACCTATTAACCCCCCCTCTAGGTGCTCTCAATTGGTATCGGAGCCATTCTCTTCACGAAAGGACTAATCGCCCGAAGAGATGGATCCTAAGGGCAAGGGGATGGTGGTCAATGATAAGGAGAAGGAGTCCTTCGTCAATGATCCAAAGGATGACAAGCCTACTGACTCGGGGTCGGGCCACAAAAGAAAAGACAGGAGGAAGAAGAAAACAAGGCGCATCAAGGAGATAATCTACTACGACAGCGACGAATCTTCCTCTTCCCAAAAGGACGACGACAACGACTACGAGAAAAGAAAGACGGTTAATTCAAACTTTTCCTTTGATTATTCTCGTATTCCGTAAAGTTCCAATGCTCATTTGCTTTCCATTCCCCTCGGCAAACCTCCTCACTTTGATGGAGAGGACTACGGATTTTGGAGTCACAAAATGCGTAGTCACTTGTTCTCTCTCCATCCAAGCATATGGGAGATAGTAGAGAGTGGAATGAAATTTGATAGTACTGATAGTCCCATGTTCATTAATGAGCAAATTCACAAAAATGCACAAGCTACTACTGTCTTTAGAAGAAGTGATGATTCAATAGCTTTTAAGGGAGTGTTAGAGGGTCAGCTATACTTGGTGGATTTTGATAGAGCTGAACTCGACACTTGCTTAATAGCTAAGACTAACATGGGTTGGCTCTGGCACCGCCGACTAGCCCATGTTGGGATGAAGAATCTTCATAAGCTTCTAAAGGGAGAGCACATTTTAGGATTAACAAATGTTCACTTTGAGAAAGACAGGATTTGTAGCGCATGTCAAGCCGGGAAGCAAGTTGGTGTTCATCATCCACACAAGAACATCATGATGACTGACAAGCCACTGGAGCTCCTACACATGGATCTATTCGGCCCGATCGCTTACATAAGCATCGGCGGGAGTAAGTACTGTCTAGTTATTGTGGATGATTATTCTCGCTTCACTTGGATGTTCTTTTTGCAGGAAAAATCACAAACCCAAGAGACTTTAAAGGGATTCTTGAGACGAGCTCAAAATGAGTTCGGCTTAAGGATCAAGAAAATTAGAAGCGACAACGGGACGGAGTTTAAGAACTCACAAATTAAAGGCTTTCTTGAGGAGGAGGGCATCAAGCATGAGTTCTCTTCTCCCTACACCCCACAACAAAATGGTGTAGTGGAGATGAAGAATCGAACTCTATTGGACATGGCAAGAACCATGCTTGATGAGTACAAGACGCCGGATCGGTTTTGGGCCGAGGCGGTTAACACCGATGCTACGCCATCAACCGGTTATATCTTCACCGAATCCTCAAGAAGACATCCTATGAACTCCTAACCGGTAAAAAGCCCAATATTTCATATTTTAGAGTTTTTGGTAGCAAATGCTTTATTCTTGTTAAAAGAGGAAGAAAATCTAAATTTGCTCCTAAAACTGTAGAAGGCTTTTTAGTAGGATATGACTCAAACACAAGGGCATATAGAGTCTTTAACAAGTCCTCAGGACTTGTTGAAGTTTCTTGTGACGTTGTGTTTGATGAAACTAACGGCTCTCAAGTAGAGCAAGTTGATCTTGATGAGATAGGTGATGAAGAGGCTCCGTGCATCGCGCTAAGGAACATGTCCATTGGGGATGTGTGTCCTAAGGAATCCGAAGAGCCTCCAAATGCACAAGATCAACCGTCCTCCTCCACGCAAGCATCTCCACCAACTCAAAATGAGGATGAGGCTCAAGTTGATGAAGGAGAAGATCAAAGTGATGAGCCACCTCAAGATGACGGCAATGATCAAGGGGGAGATGCAAATGATCAAGACAAGGAGGATGAAGAACCAAGGCCGCCACACCCAAGAGTCCACCAAGCAATCCAACGAGATCACCCCGTCGACACCATCCTCGACGATATTCATAAGGGGGTAACCACTAGATCTCGTGTTGCACATTTTTGTGAGCATTACTCTTTTGTTTCCTATATTGAGCCACACAGGGTAGAGGAAGCACTACAAGATTCGGATTGGGTGATGGCGATGCAAGAGGAGCTCAACAACTTCACAAGGAACGAGGTATGGCATTTAGTTCCACGTCCTAACCAAAATGTTGTAGGAACCAAGTGGGTCTTCCGCAACAAGCAAGATGAGCATGGTGTGGTGACAAGGAACAAAGCTCGACTTGTGGCCAAGGGATACTCCCAAGTCGAAGGTTTGGATTTCGGTGAAACCTATGCACCCATAGCTAGGCTTGAGTCAATTCGTATATTATTAGCCTATGCTACTTACCATGGCTTCATGCTTTACCAAATGGACGTGAAGAGTGCTTTCCTCAACGGACCAATCAAGGAAGAGGTCTATGTTGAGCAACCTCCCGGCTTTGAAGACAGTGAGTATCCTAACCATGTCTATAGGCTCTCTAAGGCGCTTTATGGGCTCAAGCAAGCCCCAAGAGCATGGTATGAATACCTAAGAGATTTCCTTATTGCTAATGGCTTCAAAGTCGGCAAGGCCGATCCTACTTTATTCACTAAAACTCTTGACAATGATTTGTTTGTATGCCAAATTTATGTTGATGATATTATATTTGGGTCTACTAACGAATCTACATGTGAAGAATTTAGTAGGATTATGACACAAAAGTTCGAGATGTCGATGATGGGGGAGTTGAAGTATTTCTTGGGATTTCAAGTAAAGCAACTCCAAGAGGGCACCTTCATTTGCCAAACAAAGTACACTCAAGACATTCTAAACAAGTTTGGGATGAAGGATGCCAAGCCCATCAAAACACCCACGGGAACCAATGGGCATCTCGACCTCGACACGGGAGGTAAGTCCGTGGATCAAAAGGTATACCGGTCGATGATAGGTTCATTGCTTCATTTATGTGTATCTCGACCGGACATTATGCTTTCCGTATGCATGTGTGCAAGATTCCAAGCCAACCCTAAGGAATCTCACCTTACGGTCGTAAAACGAATCTTGAGATATTTGGCTTATACTCCTAAGTTTGGGCTTTGGTACCCTCGGGGATCCACATTTGATTTGATTGGTTATTCGGATGCCGATTGGGCGGGGTGCAAAATCAATAGGAAGAGCACATCGGGGACTTACCAGTTCTTGGGAAGATCCTTGGTGTCTTGGGCTTCAAAGAAGCAAAATTCGGTCGCTCTTTCTACCGCCGAAGCCGAGTATATTGCCGCAGGCCATTGTTGCGCGCAATTGCTTTGGATGAGGCAAACCCTGCGGGACTATGGTTACAAATTAACCAAAGTTCCTCTTCTATGTGATAATGAGAGTGCAATCCGCATGGCGGATAATCCCGTTGAGCATAGCCGCACTAAACACATAGCCATTCGGTATCATTTTCTTCGGGATCACCAACAAAAGGGGGATATCGAGATTGCATACATTAATACTAAAGATCAATTAGTCGATATCTTTACCAAGCCACTAGATGAACAAACTTTTACCAAACTTAGGCATGAGCTCAATATTCTTGATTCTAGGAATTTCTTTTGCTAATTTTCACACATAGCTCATAAATATACCTTTGATCATGTCTCTTTTATATATGCTATGACTAATGTGTTTTCAAGTGTATTTCAAACCAAGTCATAGGTATATTGAAAGGGAATTGGAGTCTTCGGCAAAGACAAAGGCTTCCACTCCACTCTATCACTCATCCTTCGCCGTCGCTCCAAGCAATTCTTCGTCTTTGGTATAATCTTCACTCATATGTTTTATTTGCCAAAGGGGAGAAAATAGTTAGCAAAGGGCTTATATCTCACTCAAAGTATCCGTTTTTGGCGATTCATGCCAAAGGGGGAGAAAGTATGAGCCCAAAGCAAAAGGACCGCACCACCACCCTAATTTTAAAATGATTTTCAATTGGTAAATTTCAAATTGATATCTTATTGTGTTCAAAAAGGGGAGCAAGTAGTATTTTCAAAATTGATATCTTAAAACCCTCTTGAACACTAAGAGGAGAATTTATTGAGGGGGAGTTTTGTTTTAGTCAAAGGAAAAGCATTTGAAACAAGGGGACAAAATTTCAAATCTTGAAAATGCTTCGCAAAATCTTATTCATTTACCTTTGACTATTTGCAAAAGGACTTTGAAAAGAATTTACAAAAGAATTTGCAAAAACAAAACTTGTGGTGCAAGCGTGGTCCAAAATGTTAAAAATAAAGAAACAATCCATGCATATCTAGTAAGTAATATTTATTGGCTCAATTCTAAGTAACCTTTGCACTTGCATATGCAAACTAGTTCAAATTCTGCACTTCTATATTTGCTTTGGTTTGTGTTGGCATCAATCACCAAAAAGGGGGAGATTGAAAGGGAATTAGGCTTACACCTATATTCCTAATTGATTTTGGTGGTTGAATTGCCCAACACAAATAATTGGACTAACTAGTTTGCCCAAGTTTATAAGTTCTACAGGTACCAAAGGTTCACCATAAGCCAATAAAAAGATCAAGAGAAAGGGTTCAAACAAAGGAGCAAAGGGACAACCGAAGGCACCCTGGTCGGGCGCACCGGATTGTCCGGTGCACCAGGGGAGTCGACGCTGAACTCCTCACCTTCGGGAATTTTCAGAGGCGCCGTGCTATAATTCACCGGACTGTCCGGTGTACACCGGACAGTGTCCGGTGCTCCAAGGGAACACGACTCTGAACTCGCCAGCCTCGGGAATTCTCAACGGCTAGTCCGCTATAATTCACCGGACATGTCCGGTGTACACCTGACTGTCCGGTGTGATAGCGGATCAACGGCTACTTCGGCGCCAACGGTCACCTGCAGGCGCATTAAATGCGCGCCAGAGCACGCAGAAGTCAGGCACGCGCGAAGAGGCGCACCGGACACTCTACAGTGCATGTCTGGTGCGCCACCGGACATCCAGGCGGGCCCAACAGTCAGAGCTCCAACGGTCGGAACCCTAACGTTCGGGTGACGTGGCTGGTGCACCGGACTGTCCGGTGCACCATGCGACAGACAGCCTCCACCCAAACGGCTAGTTTGGTGGTTGGGGCTATAAATACCCCCAACCACCCCACATTCAAGTCATCCAAGTTTTCCACCTCTCAACCACTTACAAGAGCTAGGCATTCAATACAAGACACACCCAAGTGATCAAATCCTCTCCAATTCCACACAAGGCTTTAGCGATTAGCGAGAGAGATTTGTCGTGTTCTTTTGAGCTCTTGCGCTTGGATTGCTTCTTTCTTTCTCAATTGTTCTTGTGATCAAAACTCCATTGTAACCGAGGCAAGAGACACCAATTGTGTGGTGGTCCTTGCGGGGAAGTTTTTGTTCCCGGTTTGATTTGAGAAGAGAAGCTCACTCGGACCGAGGGACCGTTTGAGAGAGGGAAAGGGTTGAAAGAGACCCAGTCTTTGTGACCACCTCAACGGGGAGTAGGTTTGCAAGAACCGAACCTTGGTAAAACAAATCCGCGTGTCACACTCTTATTTGCTCACGATTTGTTTTACGCCCTCTCTCTCGGACTCGTTTCTATTTCTAATGCTAACCCGGCTTGTAGTTGTGTTTATATTTGTAAATTTCAGTTTCGCCCTATTCACCCCCCTCTAGGCGACTTTCAGCGAGGAGCCAACCCAAACGTACAATCGGCTCAAGACCCTCGTCAACAAAATAAGGAGCTATGGAAGCACGCGATGGACGGACCACGACGTCGTCCGCCTAATGCTAAGGTCTTTTACTGTCCTCGATCCACATCTTGTGAACAATATTCGTGAGAATCCTAGGTACACCAAGATGTCGCCCGAGGAGATACTTGGAAAGTTCGTAAGCGGGTGGATGATGATCAAGGAGGCTTGATACGTTGATGATGCGTTGAATGTCCCAATCCAAGAGCCTCAAACCATTGCTCTCAAAGCAACGAGGAGCAAGGAGGCGCTACCTAGCAAGGTGGCGCAAGTTGAGGCGGCCGGGCTTAATGATGAAGAAATGGCCCTCATCATCAAGCGTTTCAAGACGGCGCTAAAAGGTCGCAAGGGGCATCTCAACAAGAACAAGACAAAGGGGAAGCGCTCATGCTTCAAATGTGGTAAGATTGGTCATTTTATCGCTAATTGTCCCGATAATGATAGTGACCAGGAACAAGGGAACAAGAGGGAAAAGAAGAAGACTTACAAGAAGGCTAAGGGCGAGGCACACCTTGGCAAGGAGTGGGACTCGGATTGTTCGTCTTCCGACTCCGACAATGAAGGACTCGCCGCCACCGCCTTCAACAAGTCATCCCTCTTCCCCAACGAGCATCACACTTGCCTCATGGCAAGGGAAAAGAAGGTAAACTGGTGGAAAGCTCTCATCATACCAAAAATGTGATGACCACATCAAGACCTTTGGAGTTGCTTCATATGGACCTCTTCGGACCCGTCACCTATCTAAGCATAGGAGGAAGTAAGCATGGTTTTGTTATAGTTGATGATTTTTCTCGCTTCACTTGGGTATTCTTTTTGCAGGATAAATCTGAAACCCAAGGGACCCTCAAGCGCTTCCTAAGTAGAGCTCAAAATGAGTTTGAGCTCAAGGTGAAGAAGATAAGGAGCGACAACGGGTCCGAATTCAAGAACCTTCAAGTGGAGGAATACCTTGAGGAGGAAGGGATCAAGCACGAGTTCTCCGCTCCCTACACACCACAGCAAAATGGTGTGGTAGAGAGGAAGAACAGGACGCTCATAGACATGGCGAGGACGATGCTTGGAGAGTTCAAGACCCCCGAGCGGTTTTGGTCGGAAGCCGTGAACACGGCTTGCCACGCCATCAACCGGGTCTACCTTCACCGCCTCCTCAAGAAGACTTCGTATGAGCTTCTAACCGGTAACAAACCCAATGTGTCTTACTTTCGTGTATTTGGGAGCAAATGTTACATTCTAGTAAAGAGAGGTAGAAATTCTAAGTTTTCTCCCAAAGCTGTAGAAGGGTTTTTATTAGGTTATGACTCAAATACAAAGGCGTATAGAGTCTTCAACAAATCATCGGGTTTGGTTGAAGTCTCTAGCGACGTTGTATTTGATGAGACTAATGGCTCTCCAAGAGAGCAAGTTGTTGATCTTGATGATGTAGATGAAGAAGACGTTCCAACGGCCGCAATACGCACCATGGCGATTGGAGATGTGCGGCCACAGGAACAAAAGGAGCAAGATCAACCTTCTTCCTCAACAATGGTGCATCCCCCAACTCAAGACGATGAACAGGCTCATCAAGAGGAGGCGTGTGATCATGGGGGAGCACAAGATGATCATGTGATGGAGGAAGAGGCACAACCGGCACCTCCAACCCAAGTTCGAGCGACGATTCAAAGGAATCATCCCGTCGACCAAATTTTGGGAGACATTAGCAAGGGAGTAACTACTCATTCTAGATTAGTTAATTTTTGTGAGCATTACTCCTTTGTCTCTTCTATTGAGCCTTTCAGGGTAGAAGAGGCCTTGCTAGATCCGGACTAGGTGTTGGCCATGCAGGAAGAGCTCAACAATTTCAAGATAAATGAAGTCTGGACACTGGTGCCTCATCCCAAGCAAAATGTTGTTGGAACCAAGTGGGTGTTCCGCAACAAACAAGACGAGCACGGGGTGGTGACAAGGAACAAGGCTCGACTTGTGGCAAAAGGTTATGCCCAAGTCGCAGGTTTGGACTTTGAGGAGACTTTTGCTCCTGTGGCTAGGCTAGAGTCCATTCGTATTTTGCTAGCATATGCCGCTCACCATTCTTTCAGGTTGTTCCAAATGGATGTGAAGAGCGCCTTCCTCAATGGGCCAATCAAGGAGGAGGTGTACGTGGAGCAACCCCCTGGCTTCGAGGATGAACGGTATCCCGACCACGTGTGTAATCTCTCTAAGGCGCTCTATGGACTTAAGCAAGCCCCAAGAGCATGGTATGAATGCCTTAGAGACTTTTTAATTGCTAATGCTTTCAAGGTTGGGAAAGCCGATCCGACTTTATTCACTAAGACTTGTGATGGTGACTTATTTGTGTGCCAAATTTATGTCGATGACATAATATTTGGTTCTACTAACCAAAAGTCTTGTGAAGAGTTTAGCAGGGTGATCATTCAAAAGTTTGAGATGTCGATGATGGGCGAGTTGAACTACTTTCTTGGGTTCCAAGTGAAGCAACTCAAGGACGGCACCTTCATCTCCCAAACAAAGTACACACAAGACTTGCTAAAGCGGTTTGGGATGAAGGACGCCAAGCCCGCAAAGACTCCGATGGGAACTGACGGACACGTCGACCTCAACAAAGGAGGTAAGTCCGTTGATCAAAAAGCATACCGGTCCATGATAGGTTCTTTGCTTTATTTATGCGCTAGTAGACCAGATATTATGCTTAGTGTATGCATGTGTGCTAGATTTCAATCCGAACCAAGGGAGTGTCACTTAGTGGCCGTGAAGCGAATTCTTAGATATTTAGTCGCTACGCCTTGCTTCGGGATCTGGTATCCAAAGGGCTCTACCTTTGACTTAATTGGATATTTAGACTCCGATTATGCTGGATGTAAGGTCGATAGGAAGAGTACATCAGGGACGTGCCAATTCTTAGGAAGGTCCCTGGTGTCGTGGAGCTCTAAGAAACAAACCTCCGTTGCCCTATCCACCGCTGAGGCCGAGTACGTTGCCGTAGGACAGTGTTGCGCGCAACTACTTTGGATGAGGCAAACCCTCTGGGACTTTGGCTACAATCTGAGCAAAGTCCCACTCCTATGTGACAATGAGAGTGCTATCCGCATAGCGGACAATCCTGTTGAGCACAGCCGCACAAAGCACATTGACATCCAGTATCACTTTTTGAGAGACCACCAGCAAAAGGGAGATATCGAAGTGTTTTATATTAGCACCGAGAACCAGCTAGCCGATATCTTTACCAAGCCTTTAGATGAGAAGACCTTTTGCAGGCTGCGTAGTGAGCTAAATGTCTTAGATTCGTGGAACTTGGATTGATTTATAGCATACATGTGTTTATGCCTGTGATCATGTTCCTTATGCATTTTGTTGTTTACTTATGGTGCTCAAGTTGTACAAACACTTCCCGGACCTCACAAGTCCTTTTTGCAAGTGATGCACATATTTAGGGGAGATGTGCTACAACTTGACCCTTTGAGACTAACCTTGCTTTTGAGCTTGCTTGATTTAGCCTCAAAGGAGGATTGAAAGGGAAAAGGTGAACTTGGACCATGCAAGACTTCCATTGCACTCCGATGAGAGGGTAACTCACTCCAAGTTCATCTCCATATTCTTATTGCCTTTGTACTCTTATTTGAAGATTTTGGTGAGGCAATGAGGTTTAAGGGCCAAGATTGATCCCGTTTTGGTGCTTGATGCCAAAGGGAGAGAAAATAAGGCCAAAAGCAATAAATGGATCAGCTACCACTTGAGAATTTTGAAAATAGAGCTTTTGGTTTGTCAAAACTCTCTTGTTGTCAAAAGTTGGCTTCTTGTGGGGAGAAAAGTTGATTATGGGAAAAAGGGGAGTTTTTGAAATCTTTGATCAATTTCTCTTGGAACAACTCTCTTTATGTCTCAACAAGTGTGTTTGACTTAGAGATAGGAAATTGAGGTTGATTTGCAAAAACAAAACCAAGTGGTGGCAAAGAATGATCCATATATGCCAAATTTGAATCAAAACAATATTGAGTTCTCAATTGTATTGATGTTGCACTTCCTTTAGTTGCTTTTTGTTGTGTTGGCATAAATCACCAAAAAGGGGAGATTGAAAGGGAAATGTGCCCTTGGGCCATTTCTAAGTATTTTGGTGATTGAGTGCCAACACAAGTGGACTTATGGTAATCTATGCAAAGTGATGGACAAAGTGCAAATCAAGTCTAAAGGTATGTTTCTAGACTTGGTACATTGTTTTAAGAACTAATGTATTGTGTCTAAGTGCTGGAAACAGGAGAAATTAAATTGGAAAAGAGATGGCTTTGTTCAGCCAATGACAGCTCGGTCTGGGTGCACCGGACTATCCGGTGGCGCACCAGACAGTGTCCGGTGCGCCAGGCTGGCGACTGTCAAATGGCTGCTCTCAGGAAGTGATCAACGGCGTACGACTATAAATCACCGGACTGTCCGGTGGTGCACCGGACTGTCCGGTGAGCCATTCACAGGCGAAGTCGTCGCTCTCGGGAAGTGATTAACGGTGTACGACTACAATTCACCGGACTGTCCAGTGAGGCACCGGACTATCCGGTGAGCCAATGGTCAGCCGGGCCAACGGTCGGCCGAGGATTCCGCGCGTGACGCGTGGCCGAGCCAACGGTCACAAGGGGGCATCAGACTGTCCGGTGTGCACCGGACAGTGTCCGGTGCGCCAACGGCTCTGAATCTGCAACGGTCGGCTTCGCCAAATAAGGAAAGAAATCCGCACCGGACAGTGTCCGGTGGTGCACCGGACTGTCCGGTGTGCCAGGCGATAGAAGGCAAGAATTGCCTTCCTAGAATGCTCTCAACGGCTCCTAGCTGCCTTGGGGCTATAAAAAGGACCCCTAGGCGCATGGAGGAGCACACCAAGCATTCTCTAAGCATTCCTAAGTGTAACACCCGGATTTTAGGGGTCCAAAACCCGGGGTTAACATAAACACCAGGTATGCTGGGACCAAGTCTCACACATATGATGTATAGTGGCACAGGATCGAATGTCACATCTTTATATATAACAGGAGTTCTATACAAAATAAATAATTACATTATAAGGAGACAACGGTCCAGCAACCCAAGGTTGACTGGGAGACGACGGCCTAGACCTCTCACGAACACCTCGCAGCATCCTCCATGAGCATCATCCTGCAGTACCTGGTCTTGACCTGTGGTGTATGTGAGACAGCAAGAGTGAGCTCACATACGTTCATCGCTCAACAAGTTGTGGGGAATAATGTGCATGAACTCGCCAAAGGTGGGATCTCACGTGAAGTGTAAGGCTTACCAAAAAAGATGGTTAGAGCTGAGCATTGCTTTTAAAGTTGGTCAAAATTTTATTAGCAGTTACTAAGTATAAGTAAATACCAAACCCAATTAAGTAATAAATCAAAAGTAACAACACCACCTGCAATGCAATGCATATGACAAATTGAATTTAGTTCCATAAATTAATCATGTGAGGGTCCGAGCTGCTCATGACCGTGAGCACGGCTAGTATACCAATTTTACACTCTGCAGAGGTTGCGCATCTTTACCCACAAGTCATGTTACCCATCTGCCAAGGGATCGCGACTTCCCATACACCTCTACCGAGGAGGCGAGGCAGGGTAACACTACGAGGCCTTTACAAAGTTCCACTAGCTTCAGAAAACCCGCTACAGTTTATAGGAAGATCCAGTGCAGGAATCCCTTGCAGGACCGCCATCGCAGCAAAATCCTCCCGAGGGCCTCCCTACACTGACCTCTCCCCTACTGCCCTTGCCCCTTTCGGGTAAGGTAGTCTTCCACTAGCTTTCCTAATTAATCAGCCAAGGGCATCCCATACTACCCTTGTGGTAGCACTGTTTTCCCGGGTGGTCGCTCCATGTTCCAATTAACATAATGATCTTAACATGAACATTAAATAACAACTGATAACAAAAAGTGTAATCATGAATAGTGTATCTCCATACCCAAACCACATATAGCACTAGCAAGTACTACCCAGAAAGATCAGTGGTAAACAAGGTATAAAGATAATCAAACTAGGGTAACCTATTGGGTCCCATCAAATTAACCTATGCAGATCATTATGATTAATCAGAACATGGCTGGGTAAAAAGAAGTGATCAAGGGCACAACTTGCCTGGGCCTTGAGATCCAGGTACCAGGATGATTCTTCAGATCCTCGTGACCTCACTGCTAGTCGTAGCAATACAAACATACATGGTATAGGCAAGATTAACATTACACCAAACATATATGCAAAATACATATTAATAATCTACATATTAAAATAAGATCACAGGAAAAAGAATCATTAATTTTGGAGTTGTAGAATTCATGTTATGATTTTCCTAAGGTTTAATGTGATTAAAATATGATTAAATGATAAATAAATTTTCTGACAGAGTTCATGTCAAAACAAAGATACTAAATGATGAAGAATATTATTACAAAATTTTAGAAACTGGAATGGTTCAATTTGGAGCTAAAATGAATTTTCTATGAATTATCTAAGTTTTAGCAATTATTTTCATATTAAAAATCTATTTAATAACCATTTTCTCTGATTTTATTATGTTCTGGACTGGGCCTCAATTATAAGAAAGGTCAGGGGGCTCGGGGTAAGTTTCCTAAGACACAGGGAATAACACACTCTGGACGGCGGGTTGATTTCTATTTTCCAGGAGGGCCCTTTTGTAAGGTGGCGCGGCTGAAGGGGTACAGGCGAATGTGGACCGCCCAGATTAGATCCTATGGTGCAGATTAGATCTGGACGCTTTATAAACCGGTACGCGACGACAGTCGTTGGATCCTAAACCCACGGCCCAGATTTAATGAGTCGCGGATCCACTCCGCGCCACTGGATCACGCATCAACGGTCTCTGTGCGATCGAGCGAAGGGGTATCCCTAATCTAATCGGGTTCGTCCACGCGCCATCCGACGGCCCGAGAATCGTCCCCAACCCGACCGAGCTGCGCGGCGGCGCCGCCCTCGGCCCGCGGCGGACTGTCGCCGGCGCGCTCGCAATTCTACGCCTAAGTGCCCTAAGTCCAAAATTGAAGGGTGCCACGCAAAAAGGAAGCAACGGCGAGCACGGTGAGGTGATTTACCGAGCGTGCGGACCACTGGTTGAAGCGGACCACGGCGGAGAGCGTAACCACGACGGAAGAGGCGCGCCGTTGAGCAATTAACGGCGACGGGGAGCTCCCAACCCGAGGCCGGTGCACGCACACCTTCCCTGGGTCCTGGCGACGCTATTTGACCAAAGACCCGGGGCAGGACGCGAGCACGGTGGAGGTTCCGCCGTCGGCGGCCGCGAGACGGCAATGGCGGGCGCTGCTTCCTGACTCTCTCTCCCTTCTCACTTTGACGACGGTTCACGGGTGGATGAAGGTAGGGGGTCGCGGAGCTTACGTTCTTATAGCCAAGGAGCGATCCGCGGCCGTTGCACGGACGCCGAGGTCCACGGTGAGCCATGCGGAGTCCGCGCGGCGCGATCGGCCAGGTCGTTGAAGACGGACCCGACGAGCGGGCCCCGCGGATCAGCGAAAGAAGCAGGGAGGAGCGAGCGCGGGCGTGGGAGGCCGACGAGTGGGGCCCGCGAGACAGTGACCAGGCGTTCGCGCGGGAGAGGCTAAGGCGTGGCTGACACGGTGGTCCCACCTGTCGGCGCCAAGAATCGGAGTTGGGCCGCGCGGGTGAGGTTTAAGTGGGCCGAAATGGTGGCCGCCGGCCCATGAAGGCATAGTGTTCTTTTTTTTCTTTTTATTTCCTATTTTTTTTTCTCCATTTTCAAATCCAATTTGAATTCAAGTTTAATTTCAAACTTTGTGAATAACTTGTCCTCAGTTTGAAAGGTATAATTTAATAATATAAGTGTGAAGGATGTTTGTTCTGATTTTTATTTTATTTTATGTAATATTTTTCTTAGTTCTTCCCTTCTCTTTCATTTTCTATTTTCTATTCCAAATTCAAATTTATACTTCTATTTTAGTTTTCAGTTTTTTTTTTCAAATGTATCAATTGCAATCCAAAGGTGAATATAAACCACATTATTTTATTATTACTAGTTTAAGTTTTATTCTCCTTGTTTATTTATTTCATGAGATGTATAAATGGTTTCCTTTAAAAGAAAAATTCTTTTTCCCCTCATTTTATTATTTCCCAATAATACTTTGTTCAGATTTCTTCTACCAATTCCAATTTCAGAATTTGGGTGTTACAAATCCTACCCCCCTTAAAAATAATCTCGTCCTCGAGATTTGTAAGGAAAAAGGGTGTATGTTCATATTGATTCAACACATATGCATAAACAAAATCTCGGCATGATGCATATCTTATTAGCAAAACACAGGGTCAAATGGACCTTATTATTATTACTAAAATAGTAAAATACTACTACTGGCTAAATATTTAGGTCTTTACAAATAGTAATATATATATATATATATCTATATCTATGTTTTATCTCTCTATTCTTGTTGCTCGTTGACTTCTTCACCGACTACTTCATCTTCAACTGGCTCTTCTTCTTGAATTTCAAGTTCACCGGGTTCAGCTTCTACTTCTGCATGATGGGCATATCCCCGGTTGATTGATAGGGGCTGACTTTTTCCTGCCGAGGCTTGTCCTTGCTTCATCGGAGCCGGTGTAGTGTAGGCAGCCCTGTTGGGACAGTAGTTGGCATAGTGTCCCGGTTGTCCACACTTGAAGCATGTCCTGATGGCGGTTGTGTTGGGAGCAGCGGGTCCTACTGGAGTGCTTGCCTTTGGAGGAGCAGTTGGTGTCTGTTGGGTTTGTTGTCCAGAACTGCCACTAGCTGGTGTATTGGGAGTGGTAGTATAGCGAGGACGGGAACTACTTCCAGCCTGCCCTTGGTTGACAGCCTTTCTTTTCTCTCCAAATATACTCCTCTTGTTTTCTACAGCAATAGCTTTGTCCAATAGCCTTTGAAAGGATGGGAAGGTGTGCGATACCAGCTGATATTGCAAGGGTCCAATCAAACCATCCAGAAAGAGCTCCTGCTTTTGCTCATCATTTTCAACATCTCTGGGAGCATATCGAGATAACTGAATGAATTTGTCCCTATATTCACTCACGGACATACTTCCTTGCTTGAGAGATAGAAACTCCTTCCTCTTAATCTTCATGAGTCCAGCAGGAATATGGTAATTCCTGAATTGTGTGGAGAATTCTTCCCAGGTATTGGTATCGGCAGCAGCATGAGCTGCACAGTACGCATCCCACCAATCCGCAGCGGGACCAGCAAGACGACCCGATGCATAGAGCACTTTCTCTCGGTCCGAGCACTGGGCTATGTTGAGCATCTTCTCTATGGACTTTAGCCAGTCATCTGCTTGTAGTGGATCTGCGGAGTTGGAGAAGGTTGGTGGTTTGTGGCTCATGAATTCCCGGTGCTTGTCCCGGGGTGGAACCGGTGGTGGAGGTGGAGGCAATGGCACTTGTTGTTGTTGTTGAAGTTGTTGTTGCATCTGTTGTTGTTGTATCCTTCTCTCCTGGCGTATCTCTTCCCGTTCTTGGCGCATTTCCCGACGTGCATCCTCTCTTTCCCGGTGCATTTCTTGGCGTTCTTGCTGCATTTGGGTGCGCATATCTGCCATAGTGTCAGCCATTTGCTGCATCATTCTCATTTGAGCTGCGGCTAGTGGATCAACTCCGCCTTGTGGAGGATTAGGAGGATTCATCACTGCTGACTGTGGTTGAGGTTGTTGATTAGCAGGTAAATCAATTCCACCACCCCGCCTGGTATTGACCATCTAAGTTAGAAGCATGTGGTAAGATAGCTTTGCAAGGGAATCATTTAGTAGACAGAATGAATAAGCTAATAGTTGGTTATGTACTGGAATTTCTTTGGCAGGGCTGGGCCAGATATTCTATGTCAAGACTAGGGTAATTAGTTGTACGAGGTGAATGTCCGAAGGTAAGATAGAATATGTTAAGATGAGATAGATACGGAATACTACATATATTTTCTAAGGGGATAATCTAGTTTGTCTAGTTATCTTACAAATGCTATCCTTTATACCTAGATGTATATGCAGATGTAATTGTGGACATTACTCCACAACCCATCACACTCAATCAAAGATCCAAATCAGACAAGTATCATAAGAACAAAACATTCAAATACATAAACACTTATAAAAATAGTTTTGTTTTTGTTCCTAGGATTAGGTCTCCTATTCTTAAAGTCACTTTAGGCACAGGATTTCAAAGTGTGAAATCCACATTTGTCTTTAGAATGAAAAGGTAAGAATAATCAGAGTAAAGCGGAATTAGATGAGAAAAGATTGAGATAAGTTTAGAAAAGAATCAGAGTAGCAGAGGTAAGTAGATAATGGTTGTCCAGTTCTATCTAGGTTTCGTCCTACAGTCAACATTCCTCTGATACCACTTCTGTAACACCCGGATTTTAGGGGTCCAAAACCCGGGGTTAACATAAACACCAGGTATGCTGGGACCAAGTCTCACACATATGATGTATAGTGGCACAGGATCGAATGTCACATCTTTATATATAACAGGAGTTCTATACAAAATAAATAATTACATTATAAGGAGACAACGGTCCAGCAACCCAAGGTTGACTGGGAGACGACGGCCTAGACCTCTCACGAACACCTCGCAGCATCCTCCATGAGCATCATCCTGCAGTACCTGGTCTTGACCTGTGGTGTATGTGAGACAGCAAGAGTGAGCTCACATACGTTCATCGCTCAACAAGTTGTGGGGAATAATGTGCATGAACTCGCCAAAGGTGGGAGCTCACGTGAAGTGTAAGGCTTACCAAAGAAGATGGTTAGAGCTGAGCATTGCTTTTAAAGTTGGTCAAAATTTTATTAGCAGTTACTAAGTATAAGTAAATACCAAACCCAATTAAGTAATAAATCAAAAGTAACAACACCACCTGCAATGCAATGCATATGACAAATTGAATTTAGTTCCATAAATTAATCATGTGAGGGTCCGAGCTGCTCATGACCGTGAGCACGGCTAGTATACCAGTTTTACACTCTGCAGAGGTTGCGCATCTTTACCCACAAGTCATGTTACCCATCTGCCAAGGGATCGCGACTTCCCATACACCTCTACCGAGGAGGCGAGGCAGGGTAACACTACGAGGCCTTTACAAAGTTCCACTAGCTTCAGAAAACCCGCTACAGTTTATAGGAAGATCCAGTGCAGGAATCCCTTGCAGGACCGCCATCGCAGCAAAATCCTCCCGAGGGCCTCCCTACACTGACCTCTCCCCTACTGCCCTTGCCCCTTTCGGGTAAGGTAGTCTTCCACTAGCTTTCCTAATTAATCAGCCAAGGGCATCCCATACTACCCTTGTGGTAGCACTGTTTTCCCGGGTGGTCGCTCCATGTTCCAATTAACATAATGATCTTAACATGAACATTAAATAACAACTGATAACAAAAAGTGTAATCATGAATAGTGTATCTCCATACCCAAACCACATATAGCACTAGCAAGTACTACCCAGAAAGATCAGTGGTAAACAAGGTATAAAGATAATCAAACTAGGGTAACCTATTGGGTCCCATCAAATTAACCTATGCAGATCATTATGATTAATCAGAACATGGCTGGGTAAAAAGAAGTGATCAAGGGCACAACTTGCCTGGGCCTTGAGATCCAGGTACCAGGATGATTCTTCAGATCCTCGTGACCTCACTGCTAGTCGTAGCAATACAAACATACATGGTATAGGCAAGATTAACATTACACCAAACATATATGCAAAATACATATTAATAATCTACATATTAAAATAAGATCACAGGAAAAAGAATCATTAATTTTGGAGTTGTAGAATTCATGTTATGATTTTCCTAAGGTTTAATGTGATTAAAATATGATTAAATGATAAATAAATTTTCTGACAGAGTTCATGTCAAAACAAAGATACTAAATGATGAAGAATATTATTACAAAATTTTAGAAACTGGAATGGTTCAATTTGGAGCTAAAATGAATTTTCTATGAATTATCTAAGTTTTAGCAATTATTTTCATATTAAAAATCTATTTAATAACCATTTTCTCTGATTTTATTATGTTCTGGACTGGGCCTCAATTATAAGAAAGGTCAGGGGGCTCGGGGTAAGTTTCCTAAGACACAGGGAATAACACACTCTGGACGGCGGGTTGATTTCTATTTTCCAGGAGGGCCCTTTTGTAAGGTGGCGCGGCTGAAGGGGTACAGGCGAATGTGGACCGCCCAGATTAGATCCTATGGTGCAGATTAGATCTGGACGCTTTATAAACCGGTACGCGACGACAGTCGTTGGATCCTAAACCCACGGCCCAGATTTAATGAGTCGCGGATCCACTCCGCGCCACTGGATCACGCATCAACGGTCTCTGTGCGATCGAGCGAAGGGGTATCCCTAATCTAATCGGGTTCGTCCACGCGCCATCCGACGGCCCGAGAATCGTCCCCAACCCGACCGAGCTGCGCGGCGGCGCCGCCCTCGGCCCGCGGCGGACTGTCGCCGGCGCGCTCGCAATTCTACGCCTAAGTGCCCTAAGTCCAAAATTGAAGGGTGCCACGCAAAAAGGAAGCAACGGCGAGCACGGTGAGGTGATTTACCGAGCGTGCGGACCACTGGTTGAAGCGGACCACGGCGGAGAGCGTAACCACGACGGAAGAGGCGCGCCGTTGAGCAATTAACGGCGACGGGGAGCTCCCAACCCGAGGCCGGTGCACGCACACCTTCCCTGGGTCCTGGCGACGCTATTTGACCAAAGACCCGGGGCAGGACGCGAGCACGGTGGAGGTTCCGCCGTCGGCGGCCGCGAGACGGCAATGGCGGGCGCTGCTTCCTGACTCTCTCTCCCTTCTCACTTTGACGACGGTTCACGGGTGGATGAAGGTAGGGGGTCGCGGAGCTTACGTTCTTATAGCCAAGGAGCGATCCGCGGCCGTTGCACGGACGCCGAGGTCCACGGTGAGCCATGCGGAGTCCGCGCGGCGCGATCGGCCAGGTCGTTGAAGACGGACCCGACGAGCGGGCCCCGCGGATCAGCGAAAGAAGCAGGGAGGAGCGAGCGCGGGCGTGGGAGGCCGACGAGTGGGGCCCGCGAGACAGTGACCAGGCGTTCGCGCGGGAGAGGCTAAGGCGTGGCTGACACGGTGGTCCCACCTGTCGGCGCCAAGAATCGGAGTTGGGCCGCGCGGGTGAGGTTTAAGTGGGCCGAAATGGTGGCCGCCGGCCCATGAAGGCATAGTGTTCTTTTTTTTCTTTTTATTTCCTATTTTTTTTTCTCCATTTTCAAATCCAATTTGAATTCAAGTTTAATTTCAAACTTTGTGAATAACTTGTCCTCAGTTTGAAAGGTATAATTTAATAATATAAGTGTGAAGGATGTTTGTTCTGATTTTTATTTTATTTTATGTAATATTTTTCTTAGTTCTTCCCTTCTCTTTCATTTTCTATTTTCTATTCCAAATTCAAATTTATACTTCTATTTTAGTTTTCAGTTTTTTTTTTCAAATGTATCAATTGCAATCCAAAGGTGAATATAAACCACATTATTTTATTATTACTAGTTTAAGTTTTATTCTCCTTGTTTATTTATTTCATGAGATGTATAAATGGTTTCCTTTAAAAGAAAAATTCTTTTTCCCCTCATTTTATTATTTCCCAATAATACTTTGTTCAGATTTCTTCTACCAATTCCAATTTCAGAATTTGGGTGTTACACTAAGCACCAAGACTTCAATTCCGCGCATTCGATTCTTTGTGATAGCAACTAGAGCTCCATTTGAGTAGAGAACTCTTTGAGTTGTGTTGAGAGCTCGTGTTGTGACTTGTGTGCGTGTGTTGCTCTGATTTTGTGTCTTGTGTGCGTTGCTCATCCCAACCTTACTTCCGTGATTCTTTGTGAACATCTTTGTAAGGGCGAGAGGCTCCAAGTTGTGGAGATTCCTCGCAAGCGGGATATAGTAAAGCAAAGCAAAACACCGTGGTATTCAAGTGGGTCTTTGGACCGCTTGAGAGGGGTTGATTGCAACCCTCGTCCGTTGGGACGCCACAACGTGGAGTAGGCAAGTATTGGACTTGGCCGAACCACGGGATAAACCACTGTGCCATCTCTGTGTTGATCTCTTTGTGGTTATTGTGTTTTGCTAAGACTCCTCTCTAGCCACTTGGCCTTATTGTGCTAACCCCTAATCAAGTTTTTGTGGCACTAAGTTTCAAGTTTTACAGGATCACCTATTCACCCCCCCTCTAGGTGCTCTCAGTTTAGTGCGGCTGTATTCAACGGGATTATCCGCCATGCGGATTGCACTCTCATTGTCACAAAGGAGAGGGACTTTGCTCAATTTGTAGCCATAGTCCCTGAGGGTTTGCCTCATCCAAAGTAATTGCACACAGCAATGGCCTGTAGCAATATACTCGGTCTTGGCAGTAGAAAGAGCTACTGAGTTTTGTTTCTTTGAAGCCCAAGACACCAGGGATCTCCCTAGAAACTGACAAGTCCCTGATGTGCTCTTCCTATCAATTTTACACCCTGCCTAATCGGCATTGGAATATCCTATTAAATCAAAAGTGGATCCCTTGGGGTACCGAAGTCCAAACTTAGGAGTATAAACTAAATATCTCATGATTATTTTCATGGCCTTAAGGTGAACTTCCTTAGGATTGGCTTGGAACCTTGCACACATGCAAACGGAAAGCATAATATCCGGTCGAGATGCACATAAATAGAGTAAAGATCCTATTATCGACCGGTATACCTTTTGATCTACGGATTTACCTCCCTTGTCGAGGTCGAGATGCCCATTGGTTCCCATGGGTGTCTTGATGGGCTTGGCATCCTTCATTCCAAACTTGTTAAGTATGTCTTGAATGTACTTTGTTTGGCTGGTGAAGGTGCCATCTTGGAGTTGCTTGACTTGAAATCCTAAGAAATACTTCAACTCCCCCATCATTAACATCTCGAATTTTTGTATCATGATCCTACTGAACTCTTCACAAGTAGATTTGTTAGTAGACCCAAATATGATATCATCAACATAAATTTGGCATACAAACAAATCTTTTGCAATAGTTTTAGTAAAGAGAGTAGGATCGGCTTTACCGACTTTGAAGGCATTAGTGATAAGAAAATCTCGCAGGCATTCATACCATGCTCTTGGGGCTTGCTTGAGCCCATAAAGCGCCTTTGAGAGTTTATAAACATGGTTAGGGTACTCACTATCTTCAAAGCTGAGAGGTTGCTCAACATAGACCTCTTCCTTGATTGGTCCATCGAGGAAGGCACTTTTCACATCCATTTGGTAAAGCTTAAAGCCATGGTAAGTAGCATAGGAAAGTAATATGCGAATTGACTCAAGCCTAGCTACGGGTACATAAGTTTCACCGAAATCCAAACCTTCAACTTGTGAATATCCCTTGGCCACAAGTCGGGCTTTGTTCCTTGTCACCACACCATGCTCATCTTGCTTGTTGCGGAATACCCATTTGGTACCTACAACATTTTTGTTAGGACGTGGAACTAAATGCCATACCTCATTCCTCATGAAGTTGTTGAGTTCCTCTTGCATTGCCAACACCCAATCCGAATCTCTCAGTGCATCCTCCACCCTGTATGGCTCAATAGAGGAAACAAAAGAGTACTGTTCACAAAAATGAGCAACTCGAGATTGAGTGGTTACCCCCTTATGAATATCACCGAGAATTGAGTTCATGGGGTGATCTCTTTGAATCGCTTGGTGGACTCTTGGGTGTGGCTATCTTTGATCCTGAATTTCTTGATCATCTTTCTTGTCTTGATCAACTTCATCTCCCCCTTGATCATTGTCCTCCTCTTAAGGTTGCTCATCCTCTTGATCTTCATCTTCATTGTCATGAGCTTGATCCTCATCTTGAGTTGGTGGAGATGCTTGATTGGAAGATGTCAGTTGATCTTGAGCTTGTGTGGGCTCTTCGGATTCCTTAGGACACACATCCCCAATGGACATGTTCCTTAGTACGACGCACAGAGCCTCTTCATCATCTAGCTCATCAAGATCAACTTGCTCTACTTGAGAGCCATTAGTCTCATCAAACACAATGTCACAAGAAACCTCAACTAATCCAGTGGATTTGTTGAAGACTCTATATGCCCTTGTGTTTGAGTCATAACCAAGTAAAAAGCCTTCTATAGTCTTAGGAGCAAATTTAGATTTTCTACCTCTTTTAATAAGAATAAAACATTTGCTACCAAAGACTCTAAAATATGAAACATTGGGCTTTTTACCGGTGAGGAGTTCGTATGATGTCTTCTTGAGGATTCGGTGAAGATAGAGCCGGTTGATGGAGTAGCAGGCGATGTTAATCGCCTCAGCCCAAAACCGGTCCAGAGTCTTGTACTCATCAAGCATGGTTCTTGCCATGTCTAGTAGAGTTCTATTCTTCCTCTCCACTACACCATTTTGTTGAGGTGTGTAGGGAGAAGATAACTCATGCTTGATGCCCTCATCCTCAAGAAAGCCTTCGATTTGTGAGTTCTTGAACTCCGTCCCATTGTCGCTTCTAATCTTTTTGATTCTCAATCCGAACTCATTTTGAGCCCGTCTCAAGAATCCCTTTAAAGTCTCTTGGGTTTATAATTTTTCCTACAAAAAGAATACCCAAGTGAAGCGAGAGTAATCATCCACAATTACTAGATAGTACTTACTCCCGCCGATGCTTAAGTAAGCTATCGGGCCGAATAGATCCATATGGAGTAGTTCCAGTGGCATGTCCGTTGTCATTATGTTCTTGTGTGGATGATGGGTGCCGACTTACTTTCCTGCTTGACATGTGCTACAAATTCTGTCTTTCTCAAAATGAACATTTGTTAGTCCTAAAATGTGTTCTCCCTTTAGAAGCTTGTGAAGATTCTTCATCCCAACATGGGCTAGTCGGCGATGCCAGAGCCAACCCATATTAGTCTTAGCAATTAAGCAAGTATCGAGTTCAGCTTTGTTAAAATCAACTAAATATAGCTGACCCTCTAATACTCCTTTAAATGCTACTGAATCATCACTTCTTCTAAGGACAGTAACACCTATATCTGTAAATAGACAGTTGTAGCCCATTTTGCATAATTGAGATACAGAAAGTAAATTGTAATCTAAAGAATCTATAAGAAAGACATTGGAAATGTGAAAGTCGCCTAGAGGGGGGGTGAATAGGGCGAAACTAAAATTTACAAAGTTAATCACAACTACAAGCTGGGTTAGCGTTAGAAATATAATCGAGTCCGAGAGAGGGCGTAAAAACAAATCGCAAGCGAATAAAGAAGTCAGACACAAGGATTTGTTTTACCGAGATTCGGTTCTCTCAAACCTACTCCCCGTTGAGGTGGTCACAAAGACCGGGTCTCTTTCAACCCTTTCCCTCTCTCAAATGGTCACTTAGACCGAGTGAGCTTCTCTTCTCAATCACACGGGACACAAAGTCTCCACAAGGACCACCACATAATTGGTGTCTCTTGCCTTGATTACAACTGAGATGATCGCAAGAAAGAATAAGAGAAAGAAGCAATCCAAGCGCAAGAGCTCAAATGAACACAACAATCACTCTCTCTAATCACTAAAGCTTTGAGTGGAATTAGGAGAGGATTTGATCTCTTTGGTGTGTCTAGAATTGAATGCTAGAGCTCTTGTAAGTAGTTGGAAGGTGGAAAACTTGGATGACTTGAATGTGGGGTGGTTGGGGGTATTTATAACCCCAACCACCAAAAGTGGCCATTGGGAGACTGTCTGTCGCATGGCGCACCAGACAGTCCGGTGCGCCAGCCACGTCACCTGGCCGATGGGTTCCGACCGTTGGAGCTCTGTCTTGTGGGCCCGCCTGGCTGTCCGGTGGCACACCGGACATGCCCTGTAGGCTGTCCGGTGTACCACCCGCGCATGCTCTGCTCCTCTGCGTGCGCTGGCGTGCATTTAATGTGTTGCAGTCGACCGTTGCGCGCGAAGTAGCCGTTGCTCCGCTGGCTCACCGGACAGTCTGGTGTTACACCGGACAGTCCGGTGAATTTTAGCGGAGCAGATTCCCGAAGCTGGTGAGTTCAGAGTCGCTCTCCCCTGGGGCATCGGACACTGTCCGGTGGTGCACCGGACAGTCCGGTGAATTATAGCGAAGCGCCTCTGAGATTTCCCGAAGGTGAAGAGTTCAGCTCGGAGTCCCCTGGTGCACCGGACACTGTCCGGTGGCACACCGGACAGTCCGGTGCGCCAGACCAGGGCAGCCTTCGGTTGTCCCTTGCTCTCTTTGTTTGAACCCATTCTTGGTCCTTTTATTGACTTTTTGTGAACCTTTGGCACCTGTAGAACTTATAGACTAGAGCAAACTAGTTAGTCCAATTATTTGTGTTGGGCAATTCAACCACCAAAATCAATTAGGAAATAGGTGTAAGCCTAATTCCCTTTCAATCTCCCCCTTTTTGGTGATTGATGCCAACACAAACCAAAGCAAGTATAGAAGTGCATAATTGAACTAGTTTGCATATTTGTAAGTGCAAAGGTTACTTAGTATTGAACCAATAGAAATTCATAAGATATGCATGGATTGTTTTTTTATAATTTTAACATTTTGGACCACACTTGCACCACATGTTTTGTTTTTGCAAATCCTTTTGTAAAATCTTTTCAAAGACATTTTGCAACTAGTCAAAGGTAAATGAATAAGATTTTTGAGAAGCATTTATAAGATTTGAAAATATCTCCCCTGTTTCAAATGCTTTTCCTTTGACTAAACAAAACTCCCCCTCAATAAAAACTTCCTCTTAGTGTTCAAGAGGGTTTTAAGACATCAATTTTGAAAATATTACTTTCTCCCCCTTTTGAACACAATGAGATACCAATTTGAAAATCATTAGTTTTTAAAATTAGGTGGTGGTGCGGTCCTTTTGCTTTAGGCTCATACTCTCTCCCCCTTTGGCATGAATCGCCAAAAACGGAATCATTAGAGCCCTTGTTAAACTACTTTCTCCCCCTTTGGCAAACAAATAATATGAGTGAAGATTATACCAAAAGACGGAGAGATGCTCGGAGCGACGGTGAAGGATGAGTGATGGAGTGGAGTGGAAGCCTTTGTCTTCGCCGAAGACTCCTTTTCCCTTTCAATCTATGACTTATCATGAAATGGACTTGAAAGAACATATTAGTCATAGCACATGAAAGAGATGAGCAAAGGTATATATATGAGCTATGTATGCAAGACATCAATAAAAATTCCTAAAATCAAGAATATTTAGCTCATGCCTAAGTTTGGTAAAAGTTTGTTCATCCAATGGTTTGGTAAAGATATCGGCTAATTGTTCTTTGGTGCCAACATATGCAATCTCGATATCCCCCTTTTGTAGGTGATCCCTTAGAAAATGATACCGAATGGCTATGTGTTTAGTGCGGCTATGCTCAACGGGATTATCCGCCATGCAGATTATACTCTCATTATCACATAGAAGAGGAACTTTGGTTAATTTGTAACCATAGTCCCTAAGGGTTTGCCTCATCCAAAGCAATTGCGCGCAACAATGACCTGCGGCAATATACTCGGCTTCGGCGGTAGAAAGAGCTATGGAATTTTGCTTCTTTGAAGCCCAAGACACCAAGGATCTTCCCAAGAACTGGCAAGTCCCCGATGTGCTCTTTCTATTAATTTTACACCCTGCCCAATCGGCATCCGAATAACCAATTAAATCAAATGTGGATCCCCTAGGATACCAAAGCCCAAACTTAGGAGTATAAGCCAAATATCTCAAGATCTGTTTTACGGCCGTAAGGTGAGCTTCCTTAGGGTTGGCTTGGAATCTTGCACACATGCATACAGAAAGCATAATGTCCGGTCGAGATGCACATAAATAGAGTAATGAACCTATCATCGACCGGTATACCTTTTGATCTACGGATTTACCTTCCGTGTCGAGGTCGAGATGCCCATTGGTTCTCATGGGTGTCTTGATGGGTTTGGCATCCTTCATCCCAAACTTGTTTAGAATGTCTTGAGTATACTTCGTTTGGCTAATGAAGGTGCCCTCTTGGAGTTGCTTCACTTGAAATCCTAAGAAATACTTCAACTCCCCCATCATTGACATCTCGAATTTCTGTGTCATGATCCTACTAAATTCTTCACATGTAGATTCGTTAGTAGACCCAAATATAATATCATCAACATAAATTTGGCATACAAACAAATCATTGTCAAGAGTTTTAGTGAATAGAGTAGGATCAGCCTTTCCGACTTTGAAGCCATTAGCAATAAGGAAATCTCTTAGGCATTCATACCATGCTCTTGGGGCTTGCTTGAGCCCATAAAGCGCCTTAGAGAGCCTATAGACATGGTTAGGATACTCACTGTCTTCAAAGCCGGGAGGTTGCTCAACATAGACCTCTTCCTTGATTGGTCCATTGAGGAAAGCACTCTTCACGTCCATTTGGTAAAGCTTGAAGCCATGGTAAGTAGCATAGGCTAATAATATACGAATTGACTCAAGTCTAGCTATGGGTGCATAGGTTTCACCGAAATCCAAACCTTCGACTTGTGAGTATCCCTTGGCCACAAGTCGGGCTTTGTTCCTAGTCACCACACCATGCTCGTCTTATTTGTTGCGGAAGACCCACTTGGTTCCTACAACATTTTGGTTAGGACGTGGAACTAAATGCCATACCTCATTCCTCGTGAAGTTGTTGAGCTCCTCTTGCATCGCCATCACCCAATCCGAATCTTGAAGTGCTTCCTCTACCCTGTGTGGCTTAATAGAGGAAACAAAAGAATAATGCTCACAAAAATGTGCAACACGAGATCTAGTGGTTACCCCTTATGAATGTCGCCGAGGATGGTGTCGACGGGGTGATCTCGTTGGATTGCTTGGTGGACTCTTGGGTGTGGCGGTCTTGCAACTTGCTCATCCTCCTTGTCTTGATCATTTGCATCTCCCCCTTGATCATTGTTGTCTTCTTGAGGTGGCTCATCTTCTTGATCTTCCTCTTCATCATCTTGAGCCTCATCCTCATCTTGGGTTGGTGGAGATGCTTGCATGGAGGAGGATGGTTGATCTTGTTCATTTGGAGGCTCTTCGTATTCCTTAGGACACACATCCCCAATGGACATGTTCCTTAGCGCGATGCACGAAGCCTCTTCTTCACCTATCTCATCAAGATCAACTTGCTCTACTTGAGAGCCATTAGTCTCATCAAACACAACATCACAAGAAACTTCAACTAGTCCTGAGGACTTGTTAAAGACTCTATATGCCCTTGTGTTTGAATCATATCCTAGTAAAAAACCTTCTACTGTCTTAGGAGCAAATTTAGATTTTCTACCTCTTTTAACAAGAATAAAGCATTTGCTACCAAAGACTCTAAAATATGAAATGTTGGGCTTTTTAGAGGTTAGGAGTTCATATGATGTCTTCTTGAGGATTCGGTGTAGATACAACCGGTTGATGGCGTAGCAGGCGGTGTTGACCGCCTCGGCCCAAAACCGATCCGAAGTCTTGTACTCATCAAGCATGGTTCTTGCCATGTCCAGTAGAGTTCTATTCTTCCTCTCCACTACACCATTTTGTTGTGGCGTGTAGGGAGAAGAGAACTCATGCTTGATGCCCTCCTCCTCAAGGAAGCCTTCAATTTGGGAATTCTTGAACTCTGTCCTATTATCGCTTCTAATTTTCTTGATCCTTAAGCCGAACTCATTTTGAGCCCGTCTCAAGAATCCCTTTAAAGTCTCTTGGGTTTGAGATTTTTCCTGCAAAAAGAACACCCAAGTGAAGCGAGAATAGTCATCCACAATAACAAGACAGTACTTACTCCCGCCGATGCTTATGTAAGCGATCGGGCCGAATAGGTCCATATGGAGGAGCTCGAGTGGCCTGTCAGTCGTCAAGATGTTCTTATGTGGATGATGGGCACCAACTTGCTTCCCGGCTTGGCATGCGCTACAAATCCTGTCTTTCTCAAAATGAACATTGGTTAGTCCTAAAATGTGTTCACCCTTTAGAAGCTTGTGAAGATTCTTCATCCCAACATGTGCTAGTCGGCGATGCCAGAGCCAGCCCATGTTAGTCTTAGCAATTAAGCAAGTGTTGAGTTCAGCTCTATTGAAATCAACTAAGTATAGCTGACCCTCCAACACTCCCTTAAATGCTATTGAATCATCACTTCTTCTAAAGACAGTGACACCTACATCAGTAAATAGACAGTTGTAGCCCATTCTGCATAATTGAGATACGGAAAGCAAATTGTAATCTAATGAATCAACAAGAAAAACATTGGAAATGGAGTGGTCAGGAGATATAGCTATTTTACCCAAACCTTTGACCAAACCTTGGTTTCCATCCCCGAATGTGATAGCTCGTTGGGGATCTTGGTTTTTCTCATAAGAGGAGAACATTTTCTTCTCCCCTATCATGTGGTTTGTGCACCCGCTATCGATGATCCAACTTGAGCCCCCGGATGCATAAACCTACAAAACAAGTTTAATTCTTGATTTTAGGTACCCAAACAGTTTTGGGTCCTTTGACATTAGAGACAAGAACTTTGGGTACCCAAACACAAGTCTTTGCTCCCTTGTGTTTGCCCCCAGCATACTTGGCAACCACTTTGCCAGATTTGTTAGTCAAAACATAAGATGCATCAAAAGTTTTAAATGAAACATTGTGATCATTTGATGCAATAGGAGCTTTCCTCTTAGGCAATTTAGCACGGGTTGATTGCCTAGAGCTAGATGTCTCACCCTTATATATAAAAGCATGATTTGGGCCAGAGTGAGACTTCCTAGAGTGAATTCTCCTAATTTTGTGCTCGGGATAACCGACAGGGTATAAAATGTAACTCTCGTTATCCTGAGGCATGGAAGCCTTGCCCTTAACAAAGTTAGACAATTTCTTAGGAGGGGCATTAAGTTTGACATTGTCTCCCTTTTGGAAGCCAATGCCATCCTTGATGCCAGGGCGTCTCCCACTATAGAGCATGCTTCTAGCAAATTTAAACTTTTCATTTTCTAAGTCATGCTCATTTATTTTAGCATTAAGTT
The DNA here is from genome assembly GCA_029449295.1 of Zea luxurians. Taxonomy (NCBI): domain Eukaryota; kingdom Viridiplantae; phylum Streptophyta; class Magnoliopsida; order Poales; family Poaceae; genus Zea; species Zea luxurians. The sequence goes on from JAOPSE010000002.1 coordinate 166,730,412, forward strand.
GAGCTATGTGATCATTTTGTTTCTTAATTAAAGCTAGATGGTCATGGATAGCATCAACATTAATGTCTCTACATCTAGTGCAAATGGAAGTATGCTCAACGGTAGATGTAGAGGGTTTGCAAGATTTTAATTCTACAACCTTAGCATGCAATATATCATTTTCACTTCTAAGGTTAGAAATGGTAACATTGCAAACATCAAAATCTTTAGCCTTAGCAGTTAATTTTTCATTTTTATTTCTAAGGCTAGCAAGAGAATCATTCAATTCTTCAATCTTAGCAAGTAAATCAACATTATCATCTCTAAGATTGGGAATTGAAACATTACAAACATTAGAATCAACCTTAGCAATAAATTTAGCATTTTCATTTCTAAGGTTGGCAATTAAATCATGGCATGTGCTTAGCTCACTAGTTAATTTTTCAAATTTTTCAACTTCCACAGCATAAGCATTTTTAACCTTAACATGTTTTTTGTTTTCCTTGATTAGGAAGTCCTCTTGGGTGTCCAAGAGTTCATCCTTTTCATGGATGGCACTAATTAATTCATTTAATTTTTCTTTTTGTTGCATGTTTAGGTTGGCAAAAAGGGTACACAAATTTTCCTCCTCATCATTAGCATTATCATCACTAGAGGACTCATATTTAGTGGAGGATTTGGATTTAACCTTCTTCTTTTTGCCGTCCTTTGCCATGAGGCACTTGTGGCCGACGTTGGGGAAGAGGAGTCCCTTGGTAACGGCGATGTTGGCGGCGTCCTCGTCGGAGGAGGAGTCGGTGGAGCTTTCGTCGGAGTCCCACTCGCGGCACACATGGGCATCGCCGCCCTTCTTCTTGTAGTACCTCTTCTTTTCTCTCCTCTTGCCCTTCTTGTCGTTATCCCTGTCACTGTCACTAGAAAGTGGACATTTTGCAATAAAGTGACCGGGCTTACCACACTTGTAGCAAACTTTCTTGGAGCGGGGCTTGTAATCCTTCCCCCTCCTTTGCTTGAGGATTTGGCGGAAACTCTTGATGATGAGCGCCATTTCCTCGTTGTCGAGCTTGGAGGCGTCGATGGGTTGTCTACTTGATGTAGACTCCTCCTTTTTCTCCTCCGTTGCCTTGAATGCGACGGGTTGTGCTTCGGACGCGGAGGGGCCATCAAGCTCGATGATTTTCTTTGAGCCTTTGATCATCAACTCAAAGCTCACAAAGTTTCCTATTACTTCCTCGGGGGTCATTAGTGTATATCTAGGATTTCCTCGAATTAATTGAGCTTGCGTAGGGTTAAGAAAAACGAGGGATCTTAGAATAACCTTGACCATCTCATGGTCATCCCATTTGGTGCTCCCAAGGTTGCGCACTTGATTCACCAAGGTCTTCAAGCGGTTGTACATGGCTTGAGGGTCCTCGCCTTGGTTGAGTCAGAACCGACCGAGCTCCCCCTCGATCGTCTCCCGCTTGGTGATTTTGGTCACCTCGTCTCCTTTGTGCGCGGTCTTGAGTACGTCCCAAATTTCCTTCGCACTCTTTAACCCTTGCACCTTATTATACTCCTCTCGACTTAGAGAGGCGAGGAGTATAATGGTGGCTTGGGAGTTAAAGTGGTGGATTTGGGCCACTTCGTCGGAGTCGTAGTCTTCATCCCCTACGGACGGTACCTGTACACCAAACTCAACAACATTCCAAATGCTTGTGTGGAGTGAGGTTAGATGATGCCTCATTTTGTCACTCCACATATTATAATCTTCACCGTCAAAAACCGGTGGTTTGCCTAATGGAACGGAGAGTAAAGGAGTACGCTTTGAAATACGGGGGTAGCGTAGGGGAATCTTACTATACTTCTTGCGCTCATGGCGCTTAGAAGTAATGGACGGTGCATCGGAGCCGGAGGTGGAAGGCGATGGAGAATCGGTTTCGTAGTAGACCACCTTCCTCATCTTCTTTTTCTTATCGCCACTCCGATGCGACTTGTGGGAAGAGGATTTCTTCTCCTTCCCCTTGTTGCGGGACTCTTCCGATGAAGCCTTCCCGTGGCTTGTAGTGGGCTTGTCGCCTGTCTCCATCTCCCTCTTAGTGTGATCTCCCGACATCACTTTGAGCGGTTAGGCTCTAATGAAGCACCGGGCTTTGATACCAATTGAAAGTCGCCTAGAGGGGGGGGGTGAATAGGGCGAAACTGAAATTTACAAAGTTAATCACAACTACAAGCTGGGTTAGCGTTATAAATATAATCGAGTCCGAGAGAGGGCGTAAAAACAAATCGCAAGCGAATAAAGAAGTCAGACACAAGGATTTGTTTTACCGAGGTTCGGTCTCTCAAACCTACTCCCCGTTGAGGTGGTCACAAAGACCGGGTCTCTTTCAACCCTTTCCCTCTCTCAAATGGTCACTTAGACCGAGTGAGCTTCTCTTCTCAATCACACGGGACACAAAGTCTCCGCAAGGACCACCACATAATTGGTGTCTCTTGCCTTGATTACAACTGAGATGATCGCAAGAAAGAATAAGAGAAAGAAGCAATCCAAGCGCAAGAGCTCAAATGAACACAACAATCACTCTCTCTAATCACTAAAGCTTTGAGTGGAATTGGGAGAGGATTTGATCTCTTTGGTGTGTCTAGAATTGAATGCTAGAGCTCTTGTATGTAGTTGGAAGGTGGAAAACTTGGATGACTTGAATGTGGGGTGGTTGGGGGTATTTATAACCCCAACCACCAAAAGTGGCCGTTGGGAGACTGTCTGTCGCATGGCGCACCGGACAGTCCGGTGCGCCACCGGACAGTGTCCGGTGCGCCAGCCACGTCACCTGGCCGATGGGTTCCGACCGTTGGAGCTCTGTCTTGTGGGCCCGCCTGGCTGTTCGGTGGCGCACCGGACATGCCCTGTAGGCTGTCCGATGTACCACCCACGCGTGCTCTGCTCCTCTGCGCGCGCTGGCGCGCATTTAATGCGTTGCAGTCGACCGTTGCGCGCGAAGTAGCCGTTGCTCCGCTGGCTCACCGGACAGTCCGGTGTTACACCGGACAGTCCGGTGAATTTTAGCGGAGCGGATTCCCGAAGCTGGCGAGTTCAGAGTCACTCTCCCCTGGGGCACCGGACAGTCCAGTGAATTATAGCGAAGCGCCTCTGAGATTTCCTGAAGGTGAAGAGTTCAGCTTGGAGTCCCCTGGTGCACCGGACACTGTCCGGTGGCACACCGGACACTGTCCGGTGGCACACCGGACAGTCCGGTGCGCCAGACCAGGGCAGCCTTCGGTTGTCCCTTGCTGTCTTTGTTTGAACCCATTCTTGGTACTTTTATTGACTTTTCGTGAACCTTTGGCACCTGTAGAACTTATAGACTAGAGCAAACTAGTTAGTCCAATTATTTGTGTTGGGCAATTCAACCACCAAAATCAATTAGGAAATAGGTGTAAGCCTAATTCCCTTTCAAAATGGAATGGTCAGGTGATATAGCAATTTTACCAAGTCCTTTGACCAAACCTTGATTTCCATCCCCGAATGTTATAGTTCTTTGGGGATCTTCATTTTTCTCGTAGGAGGAGAACATTCTTTTCTCCCCTGTCATGTGGTTTGTGCATCCGCTATCAATCATCCAACTTGAGCCCCCGAATGCATAAACCTGCAAAACAATTTATGCCTTGTTCTTAGGTAGCCGAACAGTCTTGGGTCCTTTGACGTTAGAAACAAGCACCTTGGGTACCCAAACATAAGTCTTGCAGCCCTTGTGTTTGCCCCCAACATATTTGGCAACTATTTTGCCTGATTTGTTAGTTAAAACATATGATACATCAAAAGTCTTAAATGAAATGTTATGATCATTCGATGTAGTAGGAGTTTTCTATTTAGGCAATTTAACATGTGTAGAATGCCTAGAGCTAGATGCCTCATTCTTATATATAAATGCATGGTGAGAAACAGAATGAGACTTCTTAGCATGAATTCTCCTAATTTTGTGCTCAGGATAATTAGCAGGATATAAAATATAGCCCTCATTGTCCTGAATTATGGGAGCTTTGCCCTTAACAAAGTTAGACAATTTCTTAGGGGCATTAAGCTTGACATTGCTTCCCTGTTGGAAACCAATGCCATCCTTAATGCCAGGGCGTCTCCCACTATAGAGCATTCTTCTAGCAAATTTAAATTTTTTATTTTCAATATCATGCTCATTGATTTTAGCAGTTAATTGAGCTATATGATCATTTTGTTGTTTAATTAAAGCAAGGTGATCATGAATAGGATCAACATTAGTATCTCTACATCTAGTACAAATAGTAACATAATCAATAGTAGATGTAGAGAATTTGCAAGCATTTAATTCATCTATCTTAGCATGTAATATTGCATTCTCATCTCTAAGACAGGAAATAGTATCATTGCAAACATTTAACTCTTTAGCCTTAGAATTTAAACTAGCATTTTTATTTTTAAGGCTAGAAATTGATTCATTCAATTTATCAATCTTAGCAATTAAACTAGCATTCTCATTTTTAAGATTGACAATTGAATCATGGTACATGCTAAGCTCCTTAGTGAAGTTTTCATTTTCTCTATTTCCTGAGCATAAGCATTCTTCACCTTAACATGCTTTTTATTTTACTTAATAAGGAATTCCTCTTGGCTATCCAAAAGTTCATCCTTCTCATGAATAGCTCCTATCAATTCATTTAGTTTTTCTTTTTGTTGCATGTTAAGGTTGGCAAAAAGGGTAAACAGATCATCTTCATCATCACTAGAACTACCCTCATCACTGGATGTAGTATACTTGGGGGCGGTTCTAATTTGTACCTTCTTCTTTTTTGTCGTACTTCGCCATGAAGCATTTATGGCCGACGTTGGGGAAGAGGAGGCCCTTGTTGACGACGATGTTGGCGGCGTCCTCGTCGGAAGAGGAGTCGGTGGAGCTCTTGTCGGAGTCCCATTCCCGACACACATGAGCATCGCCGCCCTTCTTCTTATAGTATCTCTTCTTCTCCTTCTTCTTCCCCCTCTTGTCGTCGCCCCTGTCACTATCACTAGACATAGGACATTTAGCAATAAAATGACTGGGCTTACCACACTTGTAGCACACACTCTTGGAGCGGGGTTTGTAGTCCTTCCCCCTCCTTTGCTTAAGGATTTGACGTAAGCTCTTGATGATGAGTACCAGCTCCTCGTTGTTGAGCTTGGAGGCGTCGATGGGGAGCCTACTTGATGTAGACTCTTCTTTCTTCTCCTCCGTCGCTTTGAATGCGACCGCCTTGCTCCAAGTCGATGATTTCTTTGGAGCCTTTGATCATTAGTTCAAAGCTCACAAACTTCCCTATCACTTCCTTGGGAGACATTAACTTGTATCTAGGATCCCCATAAATTAATTGAACTTGAGTAGGGTTACAAAAAATAAGGGATCTTAGAATAACCTTGACCATTTCATGGTCATCCCATTTTGTGCTCCCGAGGTTGCGCACTTGATTTACCAAGGTTTTGAGCCGGTTGTACATTGCTTGTGGCTCCTCTCCTTGGTTGAGGACGAATCGACCGAGCTCCCCCTCGATCGTCTCCCGCTTGGTGATTTTGGTCACCTCATCCCCTTCGTGCGCGGTTTTTAGGACATCCCAAATCTCCTTGGCGCTTTTTAACCCTTGCACCTTATTATACTCCTCTCGACATAGAGAGGCGAGGAGTATAGTAGTTGCTTGGGAGTTAAAGTGCCGGATTTGGGCGACCTCGTCCGAGTCGTAGCCCTCGTCTCCCACCGTAGGTACCTGCGCTCCAAACTCAACAATGTCACATATGCTTGCGTGGAGTGAGGTTAGGTGATGCCTCATTTTATCACTCCACATGCAATAATCCTCACCATCAAAATATGGTGGTTTGCCTAATGGAACGAAAAGTAAAGGAGCGCGTTTAGAAATACGGGGATAACGAAGTGGTATCTTACTATACTTCTTGTGCTCATAGCGCTTAGAAGTGACGGACGCCGCGTCGGAGCTGGAGGTGGAGGGCGATGAAGAGTCGGTCTCGTAGACCACTTTCTTCATCTTTTTCTTCTTGTCGCCACTCCGATGCGACTTAACGCGGGGAGGTGATTCTTCCCTTCCTTTGGCGCCAGACTCTCTTGATGGAGCCTTCCCGTGGCTTGTAGCCTTCTCACTGGTTTCCATCTCCCTCTTGGCGGATCCTCCCGACATCACTTCGAGTGGTTAGACTCTAAATGAAGTACCGGGCTCTGATACCAATTGAAAGTCGCCTAGAGGGGGGTGGATAGGCGAAATCTGAAAATTATAGACTTAAGCACACACTACAAGTCGGGGTTAGCGTTAGAACGAATATTAAGTCCGATAGAGAGGGGAAACAAATCAACCAAGAAATAAAGTGGATGAACACGGTGATTTGTTTTACCGAGATTCGGTTCTAAAGAACCTAGTCCCCGTTGAGGTGGTCACAAAGACCGGATCTCTTTCAACCCTTTCCCTCTCTCAAACGGTCACCTAGACCGAGTGAGCTTTCTTCCTTGATTTCTCGGGTCACTTAGACCCCGCAAGGACCACCACACAATTGGTGTCTCTTGCTTCGCTTACAAGGCTTTGAGAATAAGAGTGAGAGAAATAAGAAAGCCAACCAAGCAACAAGAGCAACAAAGAAACACAAGAACGATCCTCTCACAAGTCCTAAAGCACTAGAATTGAATTGGAGACTTTGATTGGATCGGTGGCTTTGATTTGTGCCTTGAAGTGTTGCACTTTGCTCTTGTAGTGAATGAAGTGTGATGAATGCTTGGATGGTTGGAGTGGAGGTGGTTGGGGGGTATTTATAGCTCCCAACCACCAAACAACCGTTGGGGGTTGGGCTGCTGTCGATGGGCGCACCGGACAGTCCGGTGCGCCACCGGACATTATCCGGTGCGCCAGCCATGTCACCCAACCGTTAGGGTTCGGGCGTAGACGACCGTTGTAGCTTTGTCTTCTTGTGGCCCCGGACAGTCCGATGCCGCCCCAGACAGGTACTGTTCACTGTCCGGTGCGCCTCTGACGACTACTCTGCTCTGCCGCGCACTGTTTATGCACTGTAGCTCTGTTTCTTCAGCTTTTGCAGTCGACCGTTGCGTGAAGGAGCCGTTGCTCCGCTGGTGCACCGGACAGTCCGGTGAATTATAGCGGAGCACGCCCAGAGAAACCCAAGGGTGGCGAGTTTGGAGTTGTACGGTCTTGGTGCACCGGACATCGTCCGGTGGCATACCGGACAGTCCGGTGCGCCAGACCAGGGCACCCTTGGTTCCTTTGCTCCTTTGATTTTGAACCCTAACTTTGATCTTTTATTGGTTTGTGTTGAACCTTTATGCACCTGTGGAATATATAATCTGGAGCAAACTAGTTAGTGCAATATTTGTGTTGGGCATTCAACCACCAAAATTATTTATAGGAAAAGGTTAAACCCTATTTCCCTTTCACCACCGCCACAGTTGCTATCAACTCATTCCTTCACGTCTTCGCCGCCGCTGACCCCTCCCCTCCTCCCTTCCTCGAGATCATAGCTTTAGCACAGGTGCAAATACAAAAACGGACGAGTCAAATATGGAAAACAAGACAGGTTAGGACCGTCCATTTCTAATACCTCGATGACTTTGCTACTATTGTATTATGAAATAAAAAATTAATAATATTTATTATTATTGTTGTTGTTTAAAATTGGTTAAAACTGAGTGTATCTCTATTATATAAAGCATCGGTTTCCATAAATTTTTATCGTTATTGTGATCTCATATATTTAAATGGTAAAAAGACTAAAAATATGTATAAATAGAGATTTAAATCATGATTGTTGGCTTTAAATATAATTTATATTTACTTAGGGCATATTTGATCCTCTGAGCTAAAGTGATGTGATTAAAGTTTTAGTCTTCATGTTTGGTTTTTTAGCTTTTTTAGTCACTTTATTTTAGCTAATGAAGTCTAAACATGTTCTGAGCGCCAATAGAACACGTCCTTTTTTTATTTTATACGCTATACTTATAAATAGAAACCGTAACGACGTACGTATGAGTACTGATGGTTAAAGTTACGGATGTTTAGTTCCCTAAATAAAATTTAGTTCTTGTCGTATTAAATGTTTAGATATCTATTACAATTATTATATATATCGTATTAAATGTTTAGATATCTATTACAATTATAATATATATTTAAGCTTAGGGTGTATTTGGTTTGAGATCAAGGTAGAATAAGGCAGGGTAACACCGTCCCCTTGATTTTTTGATCATACCGGCATAAAAAATTATTTCGGTATTTAACTCGTCCTCACGTGACTCTCATCCAAACATTATAGAAATTGTGGCCGTTCCCTTTCATCTATTCTACGTGACTCTTATCCAAACATTATAGAAATTGTGGCCGTCCCCTTTCATCTATTCTTGTACATCCAACCAAACATATCTATTAGGTTTAATAAATTTGTCTTATATTTTTGTCTTTATCTATAATTAGTTTTATAATTAAACTTTATTTAATATCCATAATTATCACTAAAATTAAGTTGGGCCAAAACACTCTACGGGACATGTATGACATCGGGGTTTTTTTTTTCTACCGACGTCCGGAGAATTTCATTAGCAATCGGTGGCCACAGAGAATTAACTAAAAATAATTCAGCGACAGATATCTTCGACTCCTCGTTCGTGGTTCCCCATCGTCATCGCCATGGATTTCTCTGGCTCACCCGTCCGCTCGGCTCGCTTCCTTCCCCACTCTCTCTGATCCCGTCGCACTTCCCTCCTCGCTGCCGCCCCTCTACTATTGCGATTACCGTTTCCTCGCTGCCCTTTCCTTTTTCGGTCGGCAGCAATCACCGGGGCAAGCGAACCCTCGATTTGCGTCCCCGCTCTCTGCTAGCGCCCCTAAAAGAGGAGCGAAGCGATGTCTATGCCGGAGACGGGTCAGGCCGCGGAGAGGGATGAGCAGCAGCAGTCCCGAGGGATAGCACTGATGCAGGGCATCTGCGCCGTGGTGTACCGTAAGGCCGATAACACGCCCTGCCCCATCAAGCAGGTCTGGACGACGGCTCTATCTTTCGCTCTTGCCCTCACGATCTAGTTTTCCGTTTCGTTTCTTTTCGGTCCTGTGATGGGCGAATGGATTAGTCGATTGATGATCTTGGTGCGGGAGACTATCGAATTGATCGCCTTCTGTTTTGTGGTTAAGTTTGAGGCTAATAGTGCACCATTGATCTCAGATTTGGTTCGGTGTTGTTTCCGTGTATGGAAAACGTTGAGCTATTTAGTTGGGAAAGTATTTTTCTTCTATGAAGATATCCCCGATTTAATTAATTCATACTAATTTGTTATCCTAAGGAGAAATGAATTTTACTTTTCTACCATAGTTAACTGTTGTTTCAAAATTGTTGCATATGTCTAATTGGCACCTTGTACCTTCTAGGGTCTCTACTTGGGATCTGTTGGAGCAGCATTCAATAAGGACGCTCTCAAGAGCTTGAACATCACCCATATCTTGATCGTTGCAAAGTCACTGGATCCAGTATTTCCAGCTGAATTTAATTACAAGAAGATCGAAGGTAACTTAGCTTTCTTTCTCTTTCCTCCCTAATTCTTCACTATTTTTTTATCTGCGGAAAGGTGTTGTGAGTTCGCTATGTACATAACATCTAGATTTTATGTGCTTGGGGCATATGAAACCTGATTCAGTCCTTCTCTATAAAACTGCAAAACTGTCCATTTGTTTTATTATCTGTCAAAATCCAGATCCATTACAACGATTCAACGAGAGAAATTGACAGGGTCTGCGTATCAAGGACCCATTGGTGTTTGGTTCCTGCCACACTTGAGGAAATAACGTGATCAAAACCAGATGTGCTATCTTCACTCTTCAATAACCATTACAGTGGCCAATTGGGCCCCATTTTCTCTGGCTGTTTAATCAAATCTTCAGTAGCATGTGTTCTGTGGATTTAAAACTCCTTCAGAATTTTCTTTAGCTTAGTCAACAAATGTGTAGTGTAGTTTACTAAATTTAGTAAACCTGGCCTACCTCATATCTGGCCTTTATCACTTCATGGTTGTTTGAATAATTCTTGTGCATGTAAGTTAGTTAGCGTTTTCCCTTGCACATTTTTATTGTGTGCTGTGCGTGTTCGGATCTCTGATGCGCGCTTTGTTTGTGTGGGAGTTGTGTGTGCCACGGCTGAGACATCAGGGATGTTATTAGTTGAATGTGGCGTCCATGTTGGGGTTCTTGGTGCGTGGGCCTATGCTTTTAGCGTGTAACCACTGCTTCACGACCCTTGGTTTTTAGCTTATAACCGTTGCGTTTCAACTCTAGCCTACCCCAACATGCTTTATACTAAAAGGCTTTGTTGTTGTTGTTGAAGAATCAGAAAAACGCTAGAGTTCAGAAGAGCACCAAAACCATGTGTTTGTGTTGTGTTCATCAGTGTTCTTGTGTGAATCCTTTGGAGTTTGTGCTGTGTTTGCGGGCATATGGGAGTGAAGTATCTCTGGAGATCTCCTCACAATAGTCTGTGAGGCTCATACGGAATGCTGCATTGCTATGCTAATAATATGCAGGCAGCAGCAGGTCTGCCCTGCTTGTTCTGTCAAATATTGCAGAATTATGTTCCTTGATTGAATTGTTTTAAATGTGTATTTATACGAAATTTAAAAAAAGGAATGTGCTGTCTTATGATAGTTTTCCAAGAATTGCGTAGTGTTTGACAGTTGTCATTCATTCATTTGTCTGATACCTTAATTACCTCATTATTTTTATACCCAAGCTTTCATGCACCACTAAGCCATGTGTTTTGTTTAATAAATGCAGTACTTGATATCCCAGACACTGATCTGTTAAAGCATTCTGATGAATGCTTTGGTTTCATAGATGAAGCTATAAGCTCTGGAGGCAATGTTTTGGTCCATTGCTTTGCTGGGCGGTCAAGGAGGTAATGTCTCTCTCCTTTTAATTAGTGAGACACTAACTTATATTAGCACTAACTTGTCATAATTTGGTATGAAGTGCTCTTATATGTTCAATTCAGTGAACGAGACAAGCATATGGCAAAAAGGAAAATAGCTAATCTGTTTCAGTGCTGTGTATTATTTCATACAACACCTGCATTTCTTGTTATCTTGATCATGGTTTGTCTCCAGTATATCATGTTCCATATCTTAAACATTAGACTAGAATAACAATGGCTCCTACTGCTTGGTAGCTCCGCAAAAAAGGTTGATGACATTTCTGAAATCAAAATATTCCTGTCTCCAGCATGGCTAATTAGGTCATAACTCTCAAAAGAGTTAACGTCGTACAAGTGATATATGTGGCCCATTAATGTGGTATGTCACCACATTCAAATTTCTGTGCAACCCAAGCGGCTGATTGGCTAAGCTATTCAGTCTGATTACTGAGGTTGGTTGTTTTGGGAGCAAGTTCAAAGCATTCACAGCAAACTAATATCAGCCAGTCTTAAGGTTTTAACATGATTTTTAATATGTTTGATATCTTGACAACACATCTGATATGCCTGGAGGGAAAGACCTATGTGTGGTACTACCCTACAATGATGTTCACATTTTTTTATATTAAATGCAATAACATGTTCCTTGTCCTAAGTCCGTTTAGTAAAAACTCAATTATTGGATAAACCACGAATTAACATGTCCTTAACCTACTGTTGTTTCATGTAGACTGTCTTAATCCATAGAAGTCATTGCATAGCATTATTATTTTTTCCTGCTGAATTATCTTTGTCAAAATGTTCAGTGTGACAATCGTTGTTGCATATCTCATGAAGAAGCATCAAATGAGCCTCGAAAGTGCCTTGTCACTAGTTAGAAGTAAACGACCTCAAGTGGCTCCTAATGGGGGGTTTATTTCCCAGCTGGAGAAGTTTCAGAAATCCTTGCAAGGTAAAACACAAATAGTTGCCTTTGTCCTCCTTTATGTTAAAATGGTTTCAGAGCAAGGTGACATGTGTATCTTGCTTAATGAACCTTTTTCTTTCTTTCTTTTTGTTGTTGATTACCTTTAATTCTACATAAGCACTAGCAACACATTTGGTACTTGTTCACTAGTTCTTTTGCTGGAAACTGTAACCTGCATTTCCAGCTTGACTACTATGGATTGCAACCTAAAAAATTGTCTACTCACCTGTTATGAAATAAAAAATTCCCTGGAATGATTGAAATTGTGTGAGAATACACTTGAGATTTTAACCACAGCAGAACTATTGAGTCAGGGCGTTTCTAGTTGAACAGCTGAGAAAGGTTCTTAAGATGAACAGTAGATGTCCGCATATAATTTGAGTTCTTCGGAAATGATACCAGTGCTATCATGCACCTATCATTCTGTTAAGTTTGATCTGTAGGCAGATTGTTTTTTCTCTTGATTTTGTCAGGTTTCTGTTTCATTGTCACTTCTGCATTTTTCTGTGGATTGGCTATAAACAACATAGAGCCTGTTGTAGAACTTCTGTCGGTGTTTCATAAACCTAGTGGATTGTCAACTTTTACAAAAACCTAGTGGAGCAAATATTTTTTCAGCATCAGTTTGTTTCTCTATAAGTTGCAGAGAAAATGTTGGGCTAGTGTAGAAAATAACTATGTAAATGAACAGAAAATAAGAATGCACATAGAGCCTGTTGTAGAACTTCTGTCGGTGTTTCATAACACATGCATGGCTAACTTAAAGTTTATCAGAAATCCAACCTCAGTAGTTGACAATCTCACCTGTGGAACTTATGTTTCTGTGCAGTGGAGCAGGAACGGAGAATGCAACCTGTGCAGCATTGATAATTATACTAGTGTTATAATAGGTGCAGAAGGCCTTATATGTTGTGAAGGCGTATGCGTTGCAAGAGCGTCTTGACCGCGTATTATGTCATCTGGATAACAAGCGAGGCCTTGGCAAACTTTATGTTGTAAACAGCAAGCAACGTTTTCATCCATTGGGATGCAGTTTACATGTTGAATAATATTCACTGCAATTTCTCTTCAAATGAACCAAAGAGGGGTAATAGTTGGTGCTCTCTCTCCTGCATAGATGTGGCACATCAATCAACCTTAGAAGAATAATACTCCATCCATTTAAATAATATTCCATTCCTTGTTCTACGTTTCTCATTCTCATGTTCTGTCATTTTCATGTTTTGTCATCCGGCTTGTTCGCTGCGGCTTTAATCCAACTGCGGCTGCGGCTTCTACAGTATTTTGTCTCTAGGGATTGCAGCCGCAACAGTATTTTGCAGCCGCAACAGTGCTCATTGATGGGCAGCCGAACAAGCTCATCATTTTATGTTCTGTCTTTCTCATTCCCCTCCCCGTGAAGTTCATTCCTATTCGCATTTCCTTGTACAACTCATGTCTAGCTAAAATTAAAAAAATAGACATGTCCTTAAGGGGATTTGAACCTGTGACCTCTCAAGCAAAGACCAAGAGTAGCTAACGCTATACCATATGTACGTTTATGTCCACATTTATGATAGAAAACACATTTACTATATCTGTTACCAAGCTCACTTGCTACCCTTGCATAATGTGTAGTAGTAGATAAGTATCACTGAGATTCTTGAATTATATTTTTGGATGGAGGTAATATTATTTAAAGAAGAGCTTTGCATGTAATTTCTTTTGTTTGAATAATGTTTTATATTTAAATTCCTTTTTTTGTATGCGTGATATTTTTTCTTCGTAATATTTTTTCATGGATTAGACTTGTGAGTCATTTTCATAAACCAACGCCAAACATGAATCCATGTTTCTTACTTGAAACCTCGAACATAGGGATGACAATGGGTCGGATTCGGATCGGGTATGGTAAATATCCGCCCGCGACAATACCCGCGGGTATTACTCATACCCGCCCGCGACTATACCTGCGGGTAGGATTTTGTGCCCGTATCCAGGGGCGGAGCCAGAATTATGATATAAGGGGGACCGATCAATCCATCAATACTATCTGATAATAAAAATACTATATAATATTATCAAGTTTAAGCACTCGACATGAAATAAGAATTTTAGATCTTTATAAATTATTTTAGTGGATGAGTCCATTTTCTAGCTAATTGATATATTAAATTAAAGTTGTGACGCAAGAACAATACCAAAATAATAAAGACGATATAACGATGATATCCGACTGATGAGATTCAACTTTCATATAATGACTCTAATGTTCATGAGGTAGCTAACAATTTTTTGAGAGAATTCAAAAATCCAACTAGCCTCGAGGATTCATGAAAATTCATCAAACTACGTAGGTACACGTCAAATTTGTCGTGTACACACCAATTATAAGGTGACAACTTTAGTTGAAATTTGTAGATTTTATTATCCACGAGATCTAATGTAGTATGTATATAAGTTGCTGGCGTTCATTCTGCTGCTTCGCGTGATCACCTTCTTTGGACTTTGGTTGTGGGGCTATGGCAGAGGCAAGTCAAGTGGTCAGCGGCAATCACAGCTGCCTAGCCAGACGATAGAATGAATCATAAAGAGGTGAGGTTCATATATTAGCGTCTGAAGCGAATTAGGTTTGACGTTTTATGCATCGATTGGTCATTAAACGAATATTTTATCTTATATTCTTTGTATTTTTTAGACTTTGGTTGGCGTACCACAACAGAGTTATGGATCATGTATTACTAACCACTATATTAAACCTTTAATTAATTGTGTCGTACAAAATTTAGAGTATATGTATTTAGACACACAAAATTTAGAATATATATATATATATATTCTTGTCTATGTTGCAGCCATGGGAGGGGCCATGGCCCCTGCCGGCCCCCTGGCTCCACCCCTGCCCGTACCCATCGGGTATCGGGCGGGTATCGGATACCCGCGGGTATAATTACAATCCACACAAATAAAACACAAGGTTGACAAATGACAAGGTAGAACAAAAAAAAACAAGACACAATAAATCTGATTACTGTTACAGAAGCAAGCAATATATGAGTACATAGCGTTTACACTTGAACCAAACTTCAAAGTATTCAATTCAACAAAACAACAAAGGTCAGCAAAGGTCTCTTAACAAAACAGCAAATGTCTCTTAGAGTCTTGGTCTCTTGGACATGAACTTGGACTATTGGGCAGCAAAGAACAAAAACAGCTAGGATATTTTAGTCTTCATCTCTTTGGATAGCATCACAACAAGGATTTTCTTTGGACAGCAACACATGATTTTATTTGGACAACAACAACAACACATTTCTTGGTCTTGGTCTGCATTGTACACATGTCTTGGACAGCAACACCAGTGCGCCAGCAGTGCTGCTGCTTGTAGCTTGCTGCACAGTGCACAGCCAAGACAATATAATTATTTAGTTAATCAAAGCAAAGAAAATGCTTTAAAAATATAAGTATTTACCTTTGTTGAACATCAAGTCATCAACCTATGGAGCATTCAACATATCAACAATTTGGTTCATCCTAACAAATAGTGAAATGTACAAGTAAATATAAGTATTCAGTCAATGAAAGCAAAGAAAATAAATGTTAACAAAACCACTATTACCATTTGTTCCTCTTCATCCTCCAAACAAGTTGTTAGTGCATTTATAAAACAAGATTGATCACCTAACATGTCTGCACGAGACCAAGCTTGCATACACATCAAGCCTTCAATTGTTTTTGGAGCAAGTCTACTTCAATGTGGGCTAATTACCCTCCCTCCAGTACTAAAAACAGATTCTGATGCCACTGTTGTAACCGGAATTGCCATGATATCTCGAGCAATTTTTCTAAGAGTTGGATATTTAATTCCCGCGTCTTGCCACCAAGAAATAATGTCAAGCTCTTGAGTTCTTGGAAGTGTTGGCTCTTCCAAATACAAATCTAACTCAGTGCGCATATAGGTTGAAGATGTTTCTGGTTCCTCTAACATAAACTTATCAAATATGCCAAGCATAAGGTCATCACCTTCATTAACGACAACATTCTTAGTACCTACACCATCAGTTGTTGCCACACCCTCTTTAGGATCTTGGTACTCCAAGACAAGCTCATACAACAAACTCCGAACTCTAGAGAACTCACTACTTGTGATTGGACTCTCTTCCCCATAAATGGTGGTAAAGAAAGCTTTCATGAATTTCAATTTAAACCTAGGATCCAAAACTGAAGCTAATTCCATAAGGCCATGCACATCTGACCAGTACTTTTTGAATTTGTCTTTCATCAAGGAAGACATTTGTTCTACCTTTGGGATAGCACTAGTTCTCCATTTCTCAATAGCCAAATAAATTCCACATATTTTCGGGAAAAACAAATTTGCTATCACATAATTGGTTCCTGATAATAGCTCAGTTGCATCAAAGAACATCTTAAGCCTACCACAAAGCTCTTTAGCAAATTCCCAATCCTCTATGGTTGGCTTAAAAGGAGCACAAAGATTTTCTTTACTTGCTAGGCGATCAAACACTACTTGATAATCAAGTGCGGTGCTAAGCATAATGTAGGTTGAATTCCATCTAGTCTTACGATCGAGAGCTATCCTTCTCTCATATTTAACATTCATTTGTGTTGTTGTGCGTTCAAAACGCTCATGTCTTTTTGGCGTGGCACACCAAAAATCCAACACTATCACGCACCCTTTCAATACCCTCATCCATAACACTCATTCCATCTTTGACTATAAGATTTATGATGTGTGCAACACAACGCATTTGTAACAATTTGCCATCTAGCATGAGAGAGGAAAGGGGTAACTTATCTTGCATGCAACACATCAAATTATCATTAGTGGTGCAGTTGTCAAGAGTCACTGTCGAGACTTTCTTCTCAATTTGCCAATCTTGTAAGACTTCGTAAAGAACATCACTTATAATTTCTCCTATATGTGGAGCGGGCACATATATGAACCTACAACAGCAGTAATAAATGTAAGAACCAAAGAAACTAGAATTCAACCACAAATATGAACTACAAGTAACAATTACCTCAAAAGAAATGATTTCAGCTTCCATTCATCATCAATGAAATGTACTGTAACCGGATCCACTTGCAGGGCGGCAAGGACTATGTAGATGGAGCCAGGGACGCATGGGCACTCGCTCCTCGCTAGCGGTGGCGGGTGGCGGCGGAGATGGAGCCACGGACGCAGGGTCGCAGGCTAGGGGCACTCCACGGCTCCAGGGACGCAGGCTATGGGCACTCCGCTCGCTAGCGGTGGCGGGTGGAGAATGGAGCCACACAGGGTCGCAGGCAGGGCGCAAGCGGCACTGGCTGACCGGCTCACCGGCACCACAGCAGCCGAACCTGGACCGCTGGACGGTAGGGACACCAGACGCAGGGCGCTCGGTTTCTGCGGTTCTGCCTTTCTGGCGGGTGGTGGCTACTTGTGGCTGGGCGGGCAAGCGACTGAGACAGAGAGAGACGCGTGAGAGAGCCAGAGAGGAGAGACCGAGAGACTAGGGTTCCTGGGTGAATACTGAACAGGGAATAAAAATGGACATTGGGCTGGTTTCTGGACTCTGGTGGGCTGAAAACTGAGAATAATTTGGATATCCGCCAGGACCCGCGGGTGAAATATAAAACCCATACCCGACCTGATTTTATCATGGGTTGGGTATGGGTGAGACCCGCGGGTTAAATTTCGTACCCGAACCCGAAACCGACGGGTCGGATATCCGTGGATACCCGAACCCGCGGGTAAAATTGCCATCCCTACCCGAACAAACACCATGAGCAGGAGGCAATCACGTTGGCGTCGCTCATCGATGACGAGAAGAAGCTTGGTGACTGTCAGTTCGACCTCTAGAAGCAGTCCTACGTGGTCGCATGCGCCGCTGTGTACGACAAGCTCCCGCGAAGCCACCGCTTGGACGCGGTCCAGAGCAGCTGCACCGCACTATCCATCGTTAAGCAGGGGGGCCTCATGGTTGTCGCCAACGTCGACGACTCTCGGGTTGTTCTGGACACCGCATCCGACGACGACGCCATCACGTCGTCCAGCTCATCGTCCACTTGAAGCCCAACCTGCCACGTAAGTCGCTACTGACCGGACATGAATCCTTCTGCGCTGGGACGATGGACGTTGCTGACGTTGTGTGAGTGTCCTCGAACATGATATATGTAGTGGAGTAGCGCATCCGGTGGTGTAACGGCCAGGGGTACTACCTCGCTGATGAGCCCCGGGTGCACTTTGTTTGGCAGCCCAACCAAGAGTCATCGATACTCGTCATGCACGCGCGTTCGACGACTACTATATGGAGGATTGTGGCGTCATCTGGGCACCGGAGGTGACACAGAGGAGGATCGACAATAGTGACCAGTTCGTCATCCTCGCCACCGTCAGGGTAGCTTTTGTGCCGGCTTGCCTTTAATTCTCTTCGCAAACACACACACTTACCTTTTTGTTTAAGCAATAGCGTATGATGGTGCATGTCTGATGACTATCGATGTATGAGGGGATTTCTTCCGGCATGTGTGGAACGTGCTCTCCAATGATGAGACCATACAAATTGTGGCATATATCAAAGTCTAAATGATACTGATGGTTGCAATGTAGTGGTGAAACAACTAGACTAAAATAACAAAATTTATGTATGGCTAGGATCACAAATTGATTATGAAACGCAACGCACGGGCACTCAGCTAGTATATATATATATATGTATATATATATGTATATTGTATATTAGGAGCCCTGGGCTTCCAATAACTAGAGGAAGCCCAGGTCGGACGGTGCAATCCGGTCGAGTCGGACCAGGTCCGGACGTCTATAAAACAAGATCTAGAGTGCTAGGGTTCAGTTTTTTGCTGAAAGTTGCCTAGAGGGGGGATGAATAGGCGGAATCTGAAAATTATAAACTTAAGCACAACTGCAAGCCGGGGTTAGCATTAGAAATATAAGCGAGTCCAAAAGAGAGGGCGAAAACAAATCACAAGCAAATAAGAATGGATGACGCGATGATTTGTTTTACCGAGGTTCGGTTCTTGCAAACCTACTGTAAGGAAAATGGACCCCGTACCATTTGGCTAAATGAGTTTTGGTGTTTGATGATTAACACAACCTGTGAACTAATGTGTTTGCTATTGTTTATGTTTATAGTTCACAGGATGCAAAGAGGATTGGACTAAGACACTGAGGATGCAACACCTCAAATGAAGACATAAAAAGAGCTTAGAAGTCCAAGAGTCAAGACCAAAGGAGCCCAAGAACAAAATACAAAAGACCTAGAAGATGGGCTGTCAGCTGGCGCACCGGTGGCACACAGTTGGCTCACCGGTGGCAAACAGTTGGCGCACCGGTGGCACACAGTTGGCGCACCGGTGGCACACAGTTGGCTCACCGGTGGCACACAGTTGGCGCACAGGACAGCTAAAAGAGTTTTCTAAGATAAGGCACCGGACTGTCCGGTGTGCACTGGACAGTCACTATTCACTGTCCGGTGCACGTAACGGCTAGCTGTCAGAACTAGCCGTTGGCTGCATACCGTTGGCACACAGTTGGCTCACCGGTGGCACACAGTTGGCTCACCGGTGGCTGACAGGAATGTCCGGTGTGCCACCCTTACAACAGTCTGCTTTCCACCGGCTAGTTGAGTTGGGGCCCATATATACTTCACCCAATCAGCCATTTGAAGGTGTGGGAGCCCAAGCAACATACCAAGGCATATAGTGCACATTTCCAAGAGCTCAAACACCCAAGTGCTTAATAGAATCACTCGATGATTAGCATAGGTGCTTTGCGAAGTGCTTAGGTTAGTTAGACCGCTTTAGCACTTGCTCTAGGTGAACCCTAGTTAGTTGAGTGAGTTTTGTAAAACCACACAACCCCTCGGCTCTTGCGTGAGTCGTTGTAACTGTACTGAGTGGGGCGAGAGTCTTGCGAGACCGTGACAACCGCGTTTGTGTCACGGCCGCCACCGTGTACTGGAGAGAACGAGGCCCGCGACGTTCGGCCGGAAGCTCGATAGTGGAGACGGCGGGGAGCGTCCGAGAGGAGCCAGAAGCGGAGCACCACTTGCGCGTGGAGAAGGCCCGCGGCTCTCTACGGAGTTACTCGACCGTGGTGCTTGGCCCTCGCGTGGGCTTCCTTTTGCGTAGGGGCACCAACAAGGATTAGTCGGGACCTTGCGTGGTTCTGGATACCTCGGTAAAAATACCGGCGTCATCCACGAGAGTTTGCTTCTCTACTTTGCTCTTTAAGTTTCCGCATTTATATTAAGCATTTAAGTTTCAATCTTGTATTCATACTTATCTAGTGTAGATTAAAACTTAGCCTTTGCGGTAGAGATAGCAACACTTAGACAAAACCTACTCTGCCTTTCTAGTTTGATTACTTGCATAGGTTTTGCTCTAGGGATTTAATTGTGTCCTACTTTAGTAAAAGTTTTAGAAGTCCTAATTCACCCCCCTCTTAGGTGTCACCCGTTTCCTACAAGTGGTATCAGAGCCCGGTTTGGCTCATTTGAAACGCTTTAGCTTCACCGCTAAAAGAGCCGACACTTTTTAGAGGAAGGGATGGATACCCATAGGTCACCACACTTTGACGACACTAACTTCCCATATTATATTGCTAGAATGGCTTGTTACCTAGAGGCCGTTGATCTAGGTGTTTGGAGAGTCACTCCTGACGGGATGAAACCTCTCAAGAATCCCGAGAAACCCACCACGAGTGAGGAAAAAGAAATTCATTTAAATGCTAGAGCCAAAAATTGCTTGTATGAATCTCTTAGCATGGATATTTTTAATCAAGTATTTACCTTGAAAACTGCTATTGAGATTTGGCTAAAATTGCATGAGCTCCATGACGGCACATCCAATGTCCGTGAGCAAAAACATTGCCTAGTCTTAAATGAGTATAATTCCTTTGCTATGAAAGATGATGAGCTTGTTAGAGACATGTATTCTCGTTTGAATCTAATTATCAATGAGATCAATTCTATTGGCATTAATAAGCTAGGTGATGCGGACATTGTGAGGAAGATTATCTCCCTGCTACCACAACAAAGATATGGGAGCATCATCACCATCCTTCACAACATGGAGGACTTGAGCAACATGACCCCGACCATTGTGATAGGGAAAATCGTAGCTTTTGAGATGTCGCGAAAAATGAGTCGGGGAGAGGAGCCAACTTCCTCAAGGCCATATGCCTTTGCATGTGATGAAAGAAAGGGCAAAAAAGAAGGCTCCCACTCCAAGTTCCTCAAGTGAAGAAGAGGAAGAAGAAGAAAGTGATGATGATGAAGATAATCAACCAGGCACATCATCCTCCGAGGACGAAGAAACAATCCGACGCGTCAGAAAGGTAATGAGGATGATCCGCAAGATTAATCTAATGGGTGTGCCCCTGCAGGTCGAAGATCTTCTCTTTAACATTGACAGGAAAAAGCAAAGGAAGAGAGGATGCTTCGCATGTGGGGAGAAGGGCCACTTCAGGGACAGCTGTCCAAATATGGCCAAACCCAAAAAGGAGAGGAGCAAAGGTAAGGCGCTAACAAGTGTTAGAACTTGGGATGATTCTTCAAGTGAAGATGAACCTCCAAGGACGCGCAGCCACCGGTCCTCGTCACGCTCATCACGATCATCACACAAATGCCTTATGGCAAGAGGTAACAAAAGCATTCCATCCTCTAGTGATGAAAGTAGTAGTGATGATGAAGGTGAGGGAAAGCCCTCTCTAGATGAGCTTGCGGAAGCCGTAGAATTTTTTCAGGATGTTTGCACTAAGCAAAAAGCTCAACTTAAAACTTTGAAAAATAAGTTGGTTAGCTCTCAAAATGATTACAAAGGTTTGTTAGAAAAATTTGAAACTTTTGCAAACCTAAATAGTGAGCTATCAACTAAAATTGAGTTATTAGAATCTAGTGCTCCATCCACTGCTACCGAGGATAACCTTATTGAAAAGAATGAAAAACTTAAGGCTAAGTTAGCTAGCTCCCAAGAAGCTATTGAAAATTTGCTAGAGAAAATGGAAATTCTTAGCATACATAATAATGAGCTAACTACTAAGCTAGAAAACATTGGTAGCACCCCAGCAACATCTTTAGTTGAAATACCTGAAATAATTAAGAAAGATGCTTCTACTTCCTGCTTTGATTTAATTGATGATTCTAACCCCTGCAACCAAGTCGTTGTTGAGAATATTGTTGTAGAGACATGTTTGGATGAGGTTGCAAAGGAAAATGAACAATTAAAGCAAGAAGTGGCTCGCCTTGGCAAGGCTTTGTATGACAAGAAAGGCGAAGCCAAACAAATCCGACCTCCATAGGATAACACCACTGCGGGAGTGAACAAGCCTATGGAGGGAGAAACTGTGATTTGTAGGCTATGCCACATGGAAGGCCACAAGTCTTTCCAATGCAAGGCGATAACCGGGGATAAACAAAGGCAAAAGCTCAAGCAAAAGCCATCAAGCAAAATCTCCAACACCTACATCAAAAAGGTGAACAAAAAGGATGCTACACCATATTTGATCAAGAAGAAAAAGAATGGAAAGGTGATAGCAATCAAGGCAAACAAGCAAGCCAACAGAGGAAAAGGGGCCAAACGCATCTGGGTGCCAAAGGAAATAATTTCAACCATTAAAAGCACCAAGAAGGTTTGGATCTCGAAAGGGAAGTGAGTGGACCGAAGGTCATCGGGCAATTTGGAGACTTGGCAAAGTTGGGATGTATATCATGGGATACATCATATTGGATCAAGTTTATTGCCAAGTGGGTTAGTGAAAACTTTGGACCCAAATTTCCCACCCATGACTAAGGTAACTAGATTTATTGTATCTCTTGTTTTTAGATATGCGTATCTATTTACCTTTTATCTAGTCTACCTTTCTTGCCTAGTATTACATTTGTTACTTTTGAATTATGCATACTAGGTAAATCTCATGGTAGGATTGCTTGCTTTCAATTCATATACTTAAGCAAACCTACATGGTTTAAAATATTTAGTTAAGCACGGCACATAGCTTCTATATCACTCCATAGTAAATGATGCATCAATTGAAAATTTTGATTTTTACAAGTTGTATCATTTAACTTATATGTGCCAAAGTTTGGATTATAGATAATTTGCCCCTCTTGATATCAAATCAAAGTGCATGTCTCCTACAAGTATTCAAAACTTGTATGCACACCTTCAGGGGGGAGGTTACTCTATAATCTAATACTTTGAAACTAACACCTTTTCAAGTCCATTTCATGTGATAGTCTCATTGTAAGAAAAATAAGGTCCCCGGAGAAAGACAATAATCTTCCACTGCAAAATCTCCAAGAACTCTCATGTCTCTCAAGCTCGTCATTGAATTTCAATCGGTATCTTTTGAGACTACATCTAGTATCATTTACATGTCTTCTCCAATATTTGATTAGACTATATTTCATATCATATACTTCCATGTTGCTAAAAATGCATAAGTACTTAACTCATATTCTGTTACCTATGCATAAGGGAAGTTAGTCTTTTCAAATCATGTCTTGCACCTCTAATTTTCACATGCTTTTTCCTAAGATCTCTGTCAGGGGGAGCTTTTCTTCATCTCTAAAGGGGAGAAAAACTTTTTCTAAAGGAGAACACTCATTTAGGGGGAGTAATCTTTTGAGGACAAGCTTTTATTTACTTCCTACATGCTTTTAATGTCTTCCTTTTCAATGGTTGATGCCAAAGGGGGAGAAGTTTAGGGACCAAAGCAATGAAAACTATATCAAACACCAAACACCACCAATTTAAAATTTTATATCTACAAATGGTTTTTCAAGTGGTTCTGGTTATTTGGTCCTAAGATAGGAAGTAAGTGATTTATGGAGTTAGGGGGAGGCTTAAGTCCATAATATCACATTGTGGGGACAAACATGCATCCTAGAAAGTAGATTGGATATTTTTATTCAAATACTTGTATTATTTGCTTTCTTTGGTTGTGTTGTCATCAATCACCAAAAAGGGGAAGATTGTAAGGAAAATGGACCCCGGACCATTTGGCTAAATGAGTTTTGGTGTTTGATGATTAACACAACCTGTGAACTAATGTGTTTGCTAGTGTTTATGTTTATAGTTCACAGGATGCAAAGAGGATTGGACTAAGACACTAAGGATGCAACACCTCAAATGAAGACATAAAAAGAGCTTATAAGTCCAAGACTCAAGACCAAAGGAGCCCAAGAACAAAATACAGAAGACCTAGAAGATGGGCTGTCAGCTGGCGCACCAGTGGCACACAGTTGGCTCACCGGTGGCAAACAGTTGGCGCACCGGTGGCACACAGTTGGCTTACCGGTGGCACACAGTTGGCGCACAGGACAGCCAACAGAGTTTTCTGAGAGAAGGCACCGGACTATCCGGTGTGCACCGGACAGTCACTATTCACTGTCCGGTGCACGTAACGGCTAGCTGTCAGAACTAGCCGTTGGCTGCATACCGTTGGCACACAGTTGGCGCACCGGTGGAACATAGTTGGCTCACCGGTGGCACACAGTTGGCTCACCGTTGGCTGACAGGACTGTCCGATGTGCCACCCTTACAACAGTCTGCTTTCCACCGGCTAGTTGAGTTGGGGCCTATATATACTTCACCCAATCAGCCATTTGAAGGTGTGGGAGCCCAAGCAACATACCAAGGCATATAGTGCACATTTCCAAGAGCTCAAACACCCAAGTGCTTAATAGAATCACTCGGTGATTAGCATAGGTGCTTTGCGAAGTGCTTAGGTTAGTTAGACCGCTTTAGCACTTGCTCTAGGTGAACCCTAGTTAGTTGAGTGAGTTTTGTAAAACCACATAACCCATCGGCTCTTGCGTGAGTCGTTGTAACTGTACCGAGTGGGGCGAGAGTCTTGCGAGACCGTGACAACCGCGTTTGTGTCACGGCCGCCACCGTGTACCGGAGGGAACGAGGCCCGCGACATTTCGGCCGGAAGCTCGATAGTGGAGACGGCGGGGAGCGTCAGAGAGGAGCCAGAAGCGGAGCACCACTTGTGCGTGGAGAAGGCCCGCGGCTCTCTACGGAGTTACTCGACCGTGGTGCTTGGCCCTCACGTGGGCTTCCCTTTGCGTAGGGGCACCAACGAGGATTAGTAGGGACCTTGCGTGGTTCCGGATACCTCGGTAAAAATACCGGCGTCATCCACGAGAGTTTGCTTCTCTACTTTGATCTTTAAGTTTCCGCATTTATTTTAAGCATTTAAGTTTCAATCTTGTATTCATACTTATCTAGTGTAGATTGAAACTTAGCCTTTGCGGTAGAGATAGCAACACTTAGACAAAACCTAGTTTGCCTTTCTAGTTTGATTACTTGCATAGGTTTTGCTCTAGGGATTTAATTGTGGCCTACTTTAGTAAAAGTTTTAGAAGTCCTAATTCACCCCCCTCTTAGGCGTCACCCGTTTCCTACACGTACTCCCCGTTGAGGTGGTCACAAAGACCGAGTCTCTTTCAACCCTTTCCCTCTCTCAAACGGTCACTTAGACCGAGTGAGCCTTTCTCTTCAATCAAATGGGACACTAAGTCCACTACAAGGACTACCACAACTTGGTGTCTCTTGTTTTGAATACAAGTGAG
Organism: Zea luxurians; assembly: GCA_029449295.1. Taxonomy (NCBI): domain Eukaryota; kingdom Viridiplantae; phylum Streptophyta; class Magnoliopsida; order Poales; family Poaceae; genus Zea; species Zea luxurians. The sequence continues at coordinate 166,755,886 of JAOPSE010000002.1, forward strand.
TTGAGCACAAGAAAGAAGGAAGAAGAAAAGCAATCCAAGCGCAAGAGCTCAAATGAACACAAATGTCTCTCTCTCTAGTCACTTATTTGGTTGGAGTGATTCCGGACTTGGGAGAGGATTTGATCTCGTTTGTGTCTTGTATTGAATGCTATAGCTCTTGTATGAGGTGTGAAGGCTGAAAACTTGGATGCCATGAATATGGTGTGGTTGGGGGTATTTATAGCCCCAACCACCAAAATGGCCGTTGGAGGAGGCTTCTGTCGACGGGCGCACCGTACAGTTTGGTGCGCCACCGGACACTATCCGGTGCGCCAGCCACATCACCCAACCGTTAGGGTTCGACCGTTGGAGCTCTGACTTGTGGGGCCACCGGACAGTCCGGTGGTGCACCAGACAGGTCCTGTAGACTGTCCGGTGCGCCTTCTGGCGCCTGCTCTGACTTCTGCGCGCGCAGGCGCGCACTATAGCGCATTTAATGCCTTCGTAGACGACCGTTGGCGCGAAGTAGCCGTTGCTCCACTGGCACACTGGACAGTCCAGTGAATTATAGCGGAGTGGCTCCCAGGATTCCCGAAGGTGGCAAGTTCAGAGTTGGGTTCCCTGGTGCACCGGACACTGTCCGGTGGTGCACCGGACAGTCCGGTGCGCCAGACCAGGGCACACTTCGGTTGTCTTTTGCTCCCTTTATTTGAACCCTTTCTTGGTCTTTATATTGGTTTGTTGTGAACCTTTGGCACCTGTAGAACTCATAATCTAGAGCAAACTAGTTAGTCTAATAATTTGTGTTGGGCAATTCAACCACCAAAATTGATATTGGAAAAGGTTTGACCCTATTTCCCTTTCAATCTCCCCCTTTTTGGTGATTGATGCCAACACAAACCAAAGCAAATAAAGAAGTGCAGAATTGAACTAGTTTGTATAATGTAAGTGCAAAGGTTGCTTGGAATTGAAACCAATGTACTTATTTCAATAGATATGCATGGATGGTTTTTCTTCTTATTAAAATTTTGGACCACATTTGCACCACAAGTTTTGTTTTTGCAAATCCTTTGTAAAATTCTTTTCAAAATCATTTTGCAAATAGTCAAAGGTATATGAATAAGATTGAAGAAAACATTTTCAAGATTTGAAATTTTCTCCCCCTGTCTCAAATGCTTTTCCTTTGACTAAAACAAAACTCCCCCTAAATAAAATTCTCCTCTTAGTGTTCAAGAGGGTTTTGCAAGTTTTGAAGATACTACTTTCTCCCTCTTTTGAACACAATAAGATATCAATTTGAAAAACTTCATTTTTTAAAATTTGGTGGTGGTGAGGTCCTTTTGCTTTGGGCTCATACTTTCTCCCCCTTTGGCATGAATCGCCAAAAACGGATACTTGTGAGTGAGATATAAGCCCTTGTTCAAACTTTCTCCCCCTTTGGCAATCACAGAAATATGAGTGAAGATTATACCAAAGTGGAGAACGAAGCGGAGTACCGGCAAATACAATTGGAGTTGAGTGGAAGCGCCTTCTTTGCCGACTACTCCATTTCCCTTTCAATATCTATGACTAAGCATAAGATGATACTTGAAAACACATTAGTTATAGACATAAAAAGAGATATGATCAAAGGTATATAAAAGAGCTATGTGTGCAAGAATCAATCAAAATTCCTAGAATCAAGAATATTTAGCTCATTCCTAAGTTTGGTAAAGGATTGCTCATCTAAAGGCTTGGTAAAGATATCGGCCAATTGATCTTTGATGTTTATATAGGCTATCTCGATATCCCCCTTTTGTTGGTGATCTCTCAGAAAGTGATACCGAATGGCTATGTGCTTAGTGCGGCTGTGTTCAACGGGATTATCTGCCATGTGGATTGCACTCTCATTGTCATATAGGAGAGGGACTTTGCTAAACTTGTAGCCATAGTCCCTAAGGGTTTGCCTCATCCAAAGCAATTGCGCGCAACAATGGCCTGCGGCAATGTACTCGGCTTCGGCGGTAGAAAGAGCTACTGAGTATTGTTTCTTTGAAGCCCAAGACACCAGGGATCTTCCCAGAAACTGACAAGTCCCTGATGTGCTCTTCCTATTAATCTTACACCCTGCCCAATCGGCATCGGAATATCCTAATAAATCAAATGAGGATCCCTTGGGGTACCTGATAGTCGCCTAGAGGGGGGGTGAATAGGGCGAAACTGAAATTTACAAAAATAATCACAACTACAAGCCGGGTTAGCGTTAGTAATAAAGAAACGAGTCCGCGAGAGAGGGCGCAAAACAAATCGCAAGCAAATAAGAGTGTGACACGAGGATTTGTTTTACCGAGGTTCGGTTCTCGCAAACCTACTCCCCGTTGAGGAGGCCACAAAGGCCGGGTCTCTTTCAACCCTTCCCTCTCTCAAACGATCCCACGGATCGAGTGAGCTTTCTCTTCTTCTCAATCAACCGGGAACAAAACTTCCCCGCAAGGGCCACCACACAATTGGTGCCTCTTGCCTTGGTTACAATTGACTGATGATCTCAAGAACAAGTGAGAAAGAAAAGAATGCGATCCAAGCGCAAGAGCTCGAAAGAACACAAGCAAATCACTCTCTCTAGTCACTATGGAATTGTGTGGAATTTGGAGAGGACTTGATCTATTTGGTGTGTCTAGAATTGAATGCTAGAGCTCTTGTAGTGGTTGAGAAGTGGAAAACTTGGATGGCAATGAATGTGGGGTGGTTGGGGTATTTATAGCCCCAACCACCACAAGTGACCGTTGGCTGGAGTCCTCTGTTCGATGGCGCACCGGACAGTCCGGTGCACACCGGACAGTCCGGTGCCCCTGCCACGTCACGGTTGCCGTTGGATTCTGACCGTTGGAGCTTCTGACTTGTGGGCCCTCCTGGGTGTCCGGTGCACACCGGACATGCACTGTTTGATGTCCGGTGCACCGGCATGGGCGATCCTGACGTCTGCGCGCGCTGCGCGCGCATTTAATGCACCGCAGGGAGCCGTTGGCGCCGCAGGGAGCCGTTGCTCCGCTGGTACACCGGACAGTCCGGTGCACACCGGACAGTCCGGTGAATTTTAGCGGAGTGGCTGCCGAGCGAACCCGAGGCGGACGAGTTCCGAAGGCCGCGTCTCCTTGGAGCACCGGACATGTCCGGTGCACACCGGACAGTCCGGTGAATTATAGCGCGCCGGCTTCCGAGAAATCCCGAGGGCGAAGGGTTTGAAGTCTGAGTCTTCTGGCCGCACCGGACATGTCCGGTCCACACCGGACAGTCCGGTGCCTTCAGCCAGAGCAGCCCTCGGTTCCCTTATTGCTCCTTTGTTGAATCCAACACTTGGTCTTTTTATTGGCTAAATGTGAACTTTTTGCACCTGTATAACTTATGCACTAGAGTAAACTAGTTAGTCCAATATTTGTGTTGGACAATTCAACCACCAAAATTATTTAGGAACTAGGTGTAAGCCTAATTCCCTTTCAATCTCCCCCTTTTTGGTGATTGATGCCAACACAAACCAAAGCAAATATAAAAGTGCATAATTGAACTAGTTTACATAATGTAAGTGCAAAGGTGCTTGGAATTGAGCCAATATAAACTTATATGATGCGCATGGATTGTTTTCTTTATTGGACCACATTTGCACCAAGAGTTTTGTTTTCGCAAATTCTTTTGTAAATACTTTTCAAAGTCTTTTTGTAAGATAGTCAAAGGTAAATGAATAAGATTTGTAAAGCATTTTCAAGATTTGAAATTTTCTCCCCCTGTTTCAAATGCTTTTCCTTTGACTAAACAAAAACTCCCCCTAAAATAATGTCTCCTCTTAGTGTTCAAGAGGGTTTTCCATTAATTTTGAAAACACTACTTGCTCCCCCTTTAGAACACAAAGAGATACCAATTTTGAAATTTATCATTGAAAATCATTAAATTTTAAAATTAGGGTGGTGGTGCGGTCCTTTTGCTTTGGGCTCATATTGTCTCCCCCTTTGGCATGAATCGCCAAAAACGGAATCATTAGAGCCCATTGAAGTGCTTTCTCCCCCTTTGGTCATAAAATGAATGAGTGAAGATTATACCAACGTTGGAGAGGTGATGCGGAGCGACGGCGAAGGATGAGTAGTAGAACGGAGTGGAAGCCTTTGTCTTCGCCGAGGACTCCAATTCCCTTTCAATACACCTATGACTTGGTTGAAATACACTTGAAAACACATTAGTCATAGCATATATAAAAGAGACATGATCAAAGGTATATTTATGTGCTATGCGTGCAAGACTAGCAAAAGAAATTCCTAGAGTCAAGGATATTAAGCTCATGCCTAAGTCGGGTAAAAGATTGTTCATCAAGAGGTTTGGTAAAGATATCGGCTAATTGATCTTTAGTATTAATATAAGAAATCTCGATATCCCCCTTTTGTTGGTGATCCCGAAGAAAATGATACCGAATGGCTATGTGCTTAGTGCGGCTATGCTCGACGGGGTTGTCGGCCATTTTGATTGCACTCTCATTGTCACATAGCAAAGGGACTTTGGTTAATTTGTAACCGTAGTCCCGCAGGGTTTGCCTCATCCAAAGCAATTGCGCGCAACAATGGCCTGCGGCAATATACTCGGCTTCGGCGGTGGAAAGAGCGACCGAATTTTGCTTCTTTGAAGCCCAAGACACCAAGGATCTTCCCAAGAACTGGCAAGTCCCCGATGTGCTCTTTCTATTAATCCTACACCCCGCCCAATCGGCATCCGAATATCCAATCAAATCAAAAGTGGATCCCCGAGGGTACCAAAGCCCAAACTTAGGAGTAAAAGCCAAATATCTCAAGATTCGTTTTACGGCCGTAAGGTGTGATTCCTTAGGGTCGGCTTGGAATCTTGCACACATGCAAACGGAAAGCATAATGTCCGGTCGAGATGCACATAAATAAAGTAATGATCCAATCATCGACCGGTATACCTTTTGATCCACGGACTTACCTCCCGTGTCGAGGTCGAGATGCCCATTTGTTCCCATGGGTGTCTTGATGGGCTTGGCATCCTTCATTCCAAACTTGCTTAGAATGTCTTGAGTATACTTCGTTTGGCTAATGAAGGTGCCTTCTTGGAGTTGCTTGACTTGAAATCCTAGAAAATACTTCAACTCTCCCATCATTGACATCTCGAATTTCTGTGTCATGATCCTACTAAATTCTTCACATGTAGATTTGTTAGTAGACCCAAATATAATATCATCAACATAAATTTGGCATACAAACAAATCATTGTCAAGAGTTTTAGTGAACAAAGTAGGATCGGCCTTGCCGACTTTGAAGCCATTTGCAATAAGGAAATCTCTAAGGCATTCATACCATGCTCTTGGGGCTTGCTTAAGCCCGTAAAGCGCCTTAGAGAGCCTATAGACATGGTTAGGATACTCACTGTCTTCAAAGCCGGGAGGTTGCTCAACATAGACCTCCTCCTTGATTGGTCCATTGAGGAAGGCACTCTTCACGTCCATTTGATAAAGCTTGAAGCCATGGTAAGTAGCATAGGCTAATAATATGCGAATTGACTCAAGCCTAGCTACGGGTGCATAGGTTTCACCAAAATCCAAACCTTCGACTTGTGAATACCCCTTGGCCACGAGTCGAGCTTTGTTCCTTGTCACCACACCATACTCGTCTTGCTTGTTGCGGAAGACCCACTTGGTTCCTACAACATTTTGGTTAGGACGTGGAACTAAGTGCCATACCTCATTCCTCGTGAAATTGTTGAGCTCCTCTTGCATCGCCATCACCCAATCCGAATCTTGAAGTGCCTCCTCTACCCTGGTTGGCTCAATAGAGGAAACAAACGAGTAATGTTCACAAAAATGAGCAACACGAGATCGAGTAGTTACCCCCTTATGAATGTCGCCGAGGATGGTGTCGACGGGGTGATCTCGTTGAATTGCTTGGTGGACTCTTGGGTGTGGCGGCTTTGGTTGTTCATCCTCCTTGTCTTCATCATTTGAATCTCCCCCTTGATCGTTGCCGTCATTTTGAGGTGGCTCATCTTCTTGATTTTCTTGTTCAACATCTTGAGCCTCATCCTCAACTTGAGTTGGTGGAGATGCTTGCATGGAGGAGGATGGTTGATCTTGTGCATTTGGAGGCTCTTCGGATTCCTTAGGACACACATCCCCAATGGACATGTTCCTTAACGCTATGCATGGAGCCTGTTCTTCACCTACATCATCAAGATCAACTTGCTCTACTTGAGAGCCGTTAGTCTCATCAAACACAACGTCACAAGAAACTTCAACAAGTCCTGAGGACTTGTTAAAGACTCTATATGCCCTTGTGTTTGAGTCATATCCTAGTAAAAAGCCTTCTACAGTTTTAGGAGCAAATTTAGATTTTCTACCTCTTTTAACAAGTATAAAACATTTGCTACCAAAAACTCTAAAATATGAAATATTGGGCTTTTTACCGGTTAGGAGTTCATAAGATGTCTTCTTGAGGATTCGATGAAGATATAATCGGTTGATGGCGTAGCAGGCGGTGTTGACCGCCTCGGCCCAAAACCGATCCGGTGTCTTGTACTCATCAAGCATGGTTCTTGCCATGTCCAATAGAGTTCGATTCTTCCTCTCCACTACACCATTTTGTTGTGGAGTGTAGGGAGAAGAGAACTCATGCTTGATGCCCTCCTCCTCAAGAAAACCTTCAATTTGAGCGTTCTTGAACTCCGTTCCATTGTCGCTTCTAATTTTCTTGATCCTTAAGCCGAACTCATTTTGAGCCCGTCTCAAGAATCCCTTTAAGGTCTCTTGGGTTTGTGATTTTTCCTGCAAAAAGAATACCCAAGTGAAGCGAGAATAGTCATCCACAATTACAAGACAATACTTACTACCGCCGATGCTTATGTAAGCGATTGGGCCGAACAAATCCATGTGAAGGAGCTCCAGTGGCCTGTCGGTAGTCATGATGTTTTTGTGTGGATGATGGACACCAACTTGCTTCCCGGCTTGGCAAGCGCTACAAATCCTGTCTTTCTCAAAATGAACATCGGTTAGTCCCAAAATGTGTTCTCCCTTTAGAAGTTTGTGAAGATTCTTCATTCCAACATGGGCTAGTCGACGGTGCCATAGCCAACCCAAGTTAGTCTTAGCAATTAAGCATGTGTCGAGTTCAGCTCTTTCAAAATCTACTAAGTATAGCTGACCCTCTAACACACCCTTAAATGCTATTGAATCATCACTCCTTCTAAAGACAGTAACACCTGTATCAGTAAAAAGACAGTTGTAGCCCATTCGACATAATTGGGATACGGAAAGCAAATTGTAATCTAAGGAATCTACAAGAAAAACATTGGAAATAGTATGGTCAGGAGATATAGCAATTTTACCTAAACCTTTGACCAAACCTTGATTTCCATCCCCGAATGTGATAGCTCGTTGGGGATCTTGGTTTTTCTCATATGAGGAGAACATCCTTTTCTCCCCGGTCATGTGGTTTGTGCACCCGCTGTCGAGTATCCAACTTGTGCCCCCGGATGCATAAACCTACAAAACAAGTTTAGTTCTTTGTTTTAGGTACCCAAACGGTTTTGGGTCCTTTGGCATTAGATACAAGAACTTTGGGTACCCAAACACAAGTCTTGGAGCCCTTGTGTTTGCCCCCAACAATTTTGGCAACTACCTTGCCAGATTTGCTAGTCAACACATAAGATGCATCAAAAGTTTTAAATGAAATGGCATGATCATTTGATGCATTAATAGTTTTCTTTCTAGGCAACTTGGCATGGGTTGGTTGCCTAGATCTAGATGTCTCACCCTTATACATGAAAGCATAATTAGGGCCAGAGTGAGACTTCCTAGAATGAATTTTCTTAATCTTACTCTCAGGATACCCGGCAGGGTACAGAATGTAACCCTCGTTATCCTGAGGCATGGGAGCCTTGCCCTTAACAAAGTTAGACAAGTTCTTAGGAGGGGCATTAATTTTGACATTGTCTCCCCTTTGAAAGCCAATGCCGTCCTTAATGCCCGGGCGTCTCCCATTATAGAGCATGCTTCTAGCAAGTTTAAATTTTTCATTTTCTAAGTCATGCTCTCTAATCTTAGCATTAAGTTGTGCTATATGATCATTTTGTTTCTTAATTAAAGCTAGGTGATCATGGATAGCATCAACATTAATATCTCTACATCTAGTACAAATGGAAATATGCTCAACATTAGATGTAGAGGGTTTGCAAGATTTTAGTTCAACAACCTTAGCATGCAACAAATCATTTTTAGCTCTAAGGTCGGAAATAGTAGCATTGCAAACATCAAAATCCTTAGCCTTAGCAATTAATTTCTCATTCTCATTTCTAAGGCTAGCAATGGAAGCATTCAATTTATCAATCCTAGCAAGCAAATCAACATCATCATTTCTAGGATCAATGCAAACATGAGAATCAACCTTAGCTAACAAATTTGCATTTTCTTTTCTAAGGTTGTCTAAAGTCTCATGGCAAATACTTAGCTCACTAGACAATTTTTCACATTTTTCTCTTTCTAGAGCATAAGCATTTTTAACCTTAACATGTTTTTTGTTTTCCTTGATTAGGAAGTCCTCTTGGGAGTCCAAGAGATCATCCTTTTCATGGATGGCACTAATCAATTCATTTAATTTTTCTTTTTGTTCCATGTTAAGGTTGGCAAAAAGAATACGCAAATTATCCTCTTCATTTTTATCATTATCCTCATCACTAGATGTTTCATATTTAGTGGAGGACTTTGATTTTACCTTCTTTTTGCCGTCCTTGGCCATGAGGCACTTGTGGCCGACGTTGGGGAAGAGGAGGCCCTTGGTGACGGCGATGTTGGCGGCGTCCTCGTCGTCGGAGGAGTCGCTTGAGCTTTCGTCGGAGTCCCACTCCCGACAAACATGGGCATCGCCGCCCTTCTTCTTGTAGTACTTCTTCTTCTCCTTCCTCTTGCCCTTCTTGTCGTTGTCCCTGTCACTATCACTTGATAATGGACATTTAGCAATAAAGTGACCGGGCTTACCACATTTGTAGCAAACCTTCTTGGAACGGGATTTGTAATCCTTCCCCTTCCGTTGCTTGAGGATTTGCCGAAAACTCTTGATGATTAGGGCCATCTCCTCGTTGTCGAGCTTGGAGGCGTCAATTGGTTGTCTACTTGGTGTAGACTCCTCCTTCTTCTCCTCCGTTGCCTTGAAGGCCACGGGTTGCGCCTCGGATGTGGAAGGCTCGTCAAGCTCGTTGATCTTCTTGGAGCCCTTAATCATGCATTCAAAACTAACAAAATTCCCGATAACTTCCTCGGGGGTCATTTGTGTATATCTAGGATTGCCACGAATTAATTGAACTTGTGTGGGGTTAAGGAAAATAAGGGCTCTTAGAATAACCTTAACCACTTCGTGGTCATCCCATTTTGCGCTCCCGAGGTTGCGCACTTGGTTCACCAAGGTCTTGAGCCGGTTGTACATGTCTTGTGGCTCCTCCCCTTGGCGAAGACGGAAGCGACCGAGCTCCCCCTCGATCGTTTCCCGCTTGGTGATCTTGGTGAGTTCATCACCCTCGTGCGCCGTCTTGAGTAGGTCCCAAATTTCCTTGGCGTTCTTCAACCCTTGTACTTTGTTGTATTCCTCCTTGCTTAGAGAGGCAAGAAGGATTGTTGTGGCTTGGGAGTTGAAGTGCTCGATTTGGGCTACTTCGTCCGTGTCATAATCCTCATCCCCTACGGATGGTACCTGTACACCAAACTCAACAACATCCCATATACTTTTGTGGAGAGAGGTTAGATGAAATCGCATTAAATTACTCCACATAGCATAATCCTCACCATTAAAAGTTGGTGGTTTGCCTAACGGGACGGAAAGTAAAGGTGTATGTTTAGGAATGCGAGGGTAGCGTAGGGGAATCTTACTATACTTCTTACGCTCTTGGCGTTTAGAAGTAACGGATGCCGCGTCGGAGCCGGAGGTAGATGTCGATGAGGTGTCGGTCTCGTAGAAGATCACCTTCCTCATCCTTTTGTGCTTGTCCCCACTCCGATGCGGCTTGTGAGAAGAAGACTTTTCCTTCTTCTCCTTGTGGTGAGAAGAGGAAGACCTTTTCTCCTTCCGCTTGGAGGAGATCTTCTTCTTCCTTCTCTTGGTGCGGGACTCTTCCGATGAAGTGCTCCCTTGGCTTGTAGTGGGCTTGTCGCCGGTCTCCATCTCCTTCTTGGCGGGTTCTCCCGACATCACTTCGAGCGGTTAGGCTCTAATGAAGTACCGGGTTCTGATACCAATTGATAGTCGCCTAGAGGGGGGGTGAATAGGGCGAAACTGAAATTTACAAAAATAATCACAACTACAAGCCGGGTTAGCGTTAGTAATAAAGAAACGAGTCCGCGAGAGAGGGCGCAAAACAAATCGCAAGCAAATAAGAGTGTGACACGAGGATTTGTTTTACCGAGGTTCGGTTCTCGCAAACCTACTCCCCGTTGAGGAGGCCACAAAGGCCGGGTCTCTTTCAACCCTTCCCTCTCTCAAACGATCCCACGGATCGAGTGAGCTTTCTCTTCTTCTCAATCAACCGGGAACAAAACTTCCCCGCAAGGGCCACCACACAATTGGTGCCTCTTGCCTTGGTTACAATTGAGTGATGATCTCAAGAACAAGTGAGAAAGAAAAGAATGCGATCCAAGCGCAAGAGCTCGAAAGAACACAAGCAAATCACTCTCTCTAGTCACTATGGAATTGTGTGGAATTTGGAGAGGACTTGATCTATTTGGTGTGTCTAGAATTGAATGCTAGAGCTCTTGTAGTGGTTGAGAAGTGGAAAACTTGGATGGCAATGAATGTGGGGTGGTTGGGGTATTTATAGCCCCAACCACCACAAGTGACCGTTGGCTGGAGTCCTCTGTTCGATGGCGCACCGGACAGTCCGGTGCACACCGGACAGTCCGGTGCCCCTGCCACGTCACGGTTGCCGTTGGATTCTGACCGTTGGAGCTTCTGACTTGTGGGCCCTCCTGGGTGTCCGGTGCACACCGGACATGCACTGTTTGATGTCCGGTGCACCGGCATGGGCGATCCTGACGTCTGCGCGCGCTGCGCGCGCATTTAATGCACCGCAGGGAGCCGTTGCTCCGCTGGTACACCGGACAGTCCGGTGCACACCGGACAGTCCGGTGAATTTTAGCGGAGTGGCTGCCGAGCGAACCCGAGGCGGACGAGTTCCGAAGGCCGCGTCTCCTTGGAGCACCGGACATGTCCGGTGCACACCGGACAGTCCGGTGAATTATAGCGCGCCGGCTTCCGAGAAATCCCGAGGGCGAAGGGTTTGAAGTCTGAGTCTTCTGGCCGCACCGGACATGTCCGGTGCACACCGGACAGTCCGGTGCCTTCAGCCAGAGCAGCCCTCGGTTCCCTTATTGCTCCTTTGTTGAATCCAACACTTGGTCTTTTTATTGGCTAAATGTGAACTTTTTGCACCTGTATAACTTATGCACTAGAGTAAACTAGTTAGTCCAATATTTGTGTTGGACAATTCAACCACCAAAATTATTTAGGAACTAGGTGTAAGCCTAATTCCCTTTCAGTACCAAAGACCAAACTTAGGCGTGTGAACTAAATATCTCAAGATTTGCTTCACGGCCCTAAGGTGAACTTCATTAGGGTCGGCTTGGAACCTTGCACACATGCATACAGAAAGCATAATGTCCGGTCGAGATGCACATAAATAGAGTAAAGATCCTATCATCGACCGGTATACCTTTTGATCTACGGATTTACCTCCCTTGTCGAGGTCGAGATGCCCATTGGTTCCCATGGGTGTCTTGATGGGCTTGGCATCCTTCATTCCAAACTTGGTGAGAATATCTTGAATATACTTTGTTTGGCTGATGAAGGTGCCCTCTTGGAGTTGCTTCCCTTGAAAGCCTACAAAATACTTCAACTCCCCCATCATGGACATCTCGAATTTTTGAATCATGATCCTACTAAACTCTTCACAAATAGATTTGTTAGTAGACCCAAATATGATATCATCAACATAGATTTGGCATATAAACAAATCATTATCAATGGTTTTAGTGAATAAAGTAGGATCGACCTTTCCGACTTTGAAGCCATTAGTGATAAGAAAATCTTTTAGGCATTCATACCATGATCTTGGGGCTTGCTTGAGCCCATAAAGCGCCTTAGAGAGTTTGTAAACATGGTTAGGATACTCACTATCTTCAAAGCCGGGAGGTTGCTCAACATAGACCTCTTCCTTGATAGGTCCGTTGAGAAAGGCACTCTTCACGTCCATTTGGTAAAGCTTAAAGTCATGGTGAGTAGCATAGGCAAGTAATATTCGAATTGACTCAAGCCTAGCTACGGGTGCATAGTTTTCTCCAAAGTCCAAACCTTCGACTTGTGAATACCCTTTGGCCACAAGTCGTGCCTTGTTCCTTGTCACCACACCATGCTCATCTTGTTTGTTGTGGAAGACCCACTTGGTTCCTACAACATTTTGGTTAGGACGTGGAACTAAATGCCATACCTCATTCCTTTTAAAATTGTTGAGCTCCTCTTGCATCGCCAGCACCCAATCCGAATCTTGAAGTGCTTCCTCTACCTTGTGTGGCTCAATAGAGGAAACAAAAGAGTAGTGTTCACAAAAATGAGCAACACGAGATCGAGTAGTTACCCCCTTATGAATGTCTCCTAGGATGGTGTTCACGGGGTGATCTCGTTGGATTGCTTGGTGGACTCTTGGGTGTGGCTTCCTTGTCTTAATCATTTGTATCTCCCCCTTGATCATTGCCGTCTTCTTGAGGTGGCTCATCTTCTTAATCTTCTCCTTCATCATCTTGAGCCTCATCCTCTTCTTAAGTTGGTGGAGATGCTTGCATGGAGGAAGATGGTTGATCTTGTGCTTGAATGGGCTCTTCGAATTCCTTAGGACACACATCCCCAATGGACATGTTTCTTAGCACGACGCATGGAGCCTCTTCATCATCTAATTCATCAAGATCAACTTGCTCTACTTGAGAGCCGTTAGTCTCATCAAACACAATGTCACAAGAAACTTCAACTAGTCTAGTGGACTTGTTAAAGACTCTATATGCCCTTGTGTTTGAATCATAACCTAGTAAAAAGCCTTCTACAGCCTTAGGAGCAAATTTTGATTTTCTACCTCTTTTAACAAGAATAAAACATTTGCTACCAAAGACTCTAAAATACGAAATATTGGGCTTTTACCGGTGATGAGTTCATATGATGTCTTCTTGAGGATTCGATGTAGATATAACCGGTTGATGGCGTAGCAAGCGGTGTTGACCGCCTCGGCCCAAAACCGATCCGAAGTCTTGTACTCATCAAGCATGGTCCTTGCCATGTCCAATAGAGTCCTATTCTTCCTCTCCACTACACCATTTTGTTGTGGCATGTAGGGAGAAGAGAACTCATGCTTGATGCCTTCCTCCTCAAGAAAACCTTCTATTTGAGAGTTCTTGAACTCCGTCCCATTGTCGCTTCTTATCTTCTTGATCTTTAAGCCGAACTCGTTTTGAGCTCGTCTCAAGAATCCTTTCAAAGTTACTTGGGTTTGAGATTTATCCTGTAAAAAGAATACCCAAGTGAAGCGAGAATAATCATCCACAATAACTAGACAGTACTTACTCCCGCCAATGCTTATGTAAGCTATCAGGCCAAATAGGTCCATGTGGAGGAGCTCGAGTGGCCTGTCAGTTGTCATGATGTTCTTATGTGGATGATGAACACCAACTTGCTTCCCTGCTTGGCATGCGCTACAAATCCTGTCTTTCTCAAAATGCACATTTGTTAGTCCCAAAATGTGCTCTCCCTTTAGAAGCTTGTGAAGATTCTTCATCCCAACATGGGCTAGTCGGCGGTGCCAGAGCCAACCCATGTTAGTCTTAACAATTAAGCAAGTATCGAGTTCGGCTCCATTGAAATCAACTAAGTATAGCTGACCCTCTAATACTCCCTTAAAAGCTACTAAATCATCACTTCTTCTAAAGACAGTAACACCTGTATCCGTAAAAAGACAGTTGTAGCCTATTTTACATAATTGAGAAACAAAAAGCAAGTTGTAATCTAAAGAATCTACAAGAAAAACATTGGAAATAGAATGGTCAGGTGATATAGCAATTTTACCCAATCCTTTGACCAAACCTTGATTTCCATCCCCGAATGTGATAACTCGTTGGGGATCTTGGTTTTTCTCGTATGAGGAGAACATCTTTTTCTCCCCAGTCATATGGTTTGTGCACCCGCTGTCGATAATCCAACTTGAGCCCCCGAATGCATAAACCTACAAAACAGATTTAGTCCTTGATTTTAGGTACCCAAACAGTTTTGGGTCCTTTGACATTAGATACAAGAACTTTGGGTACCCAAACACAAGTTTTTTATCCCTTGTGTTTGCCCCAACATACTTGGCAACTACCTTGCCGGATTTGTTAGTAAGCACATAGGAAGCATCAAAGGTTTTGAATGAAACATTATGATCATTTGATGCTTTAGGAGTTATCTTTTTAGGCAATTTAGCATGGGTTGATTGCCTAGACTAGATGCCTCACTCTTATACATAAAAGCATGATTAGGGCCAGAGTGAGACTTCCTAGAGTGAATTCTCCTAATTTTATGTTCGGGATAACCGACAGGGTATAAAATGTAACCCTCGTTATCCTGAACCATGGGAGCCTTGCCCTTAACAAAATTAGACAATCTTTTAGGTGGGGCATTAAGCTTGACATTGTCTCCCTATTGGAAGCCAATGACATCCTTAATACCAGGGCGTCTCCCACTATAGAGCATGCTTCTAGCAAATTTAAATTTTTCATTTTCTAAGTCATGCTCATTAATTTTAGCAGTTAATGTAGCTATGTGATCATTTTGTTGTTTAATTAAAGCAAGGTGATCATGAATAACATCTACATTAACATCTCTACATCTAGTACAAATAGTAACATGCTTAACAGAAGATGTAGAGGGTTTGCAAGTATTTAATTCAACAATCTTAGCATGCAAAATATCATTCTCATCTCTAAGATTGGAAATAGAAGCATTGCAAACATCTAAATCCTTAGCCTTAGCAATTAATTTTTCATTTTCAATTTTAAAGCTAGAACGAGAAGCATTTAATTTGTCAATCTTAGCAATTAAATTAGCATTGTCATTTCTAAGATTAACAATTGAATCATCACATACATCAAACTTTTCAACCTTAGCAATTAGTTTTGCATTTTCATTTCTAAGGCTGGAAACAATGTCATGGCAAAGTGCTTAGCTCACTAGTTAATTTTTCATTTTTCTCTACTTCCTGAGCACAAGCATTTTTAACTTTAACATGCTATTTGTTTTCTTTAATTAGGAAGTCCTCTTGGCTATCCAAGAGTTCATCCTTCTCATGAATAGCGCTAATTAATTCATTTAACTTCTCCTTTTGTTGCATGTTTAAGTTGGTAAAGAGAGTAAACAAATCATCCTCATCATCACTAGAATTAGCCTCATCACTAGATGTTGCATATTTAGTGGAGGATTTGGATTTTACATTCTTTTTCTTGCCGTCCTTTGCCATGAGGCATTTGTGGCCGACGTTGGGGAAGAGGAGCCCTTTGTTGACGGTGATGTTGGCGGTGTCCTCGTCGGAGGAGGAGTCGGTGGAGCTCTCGTCGGAGTCCCACTCCCGGCAAACATGAGCATCGCCGCCCTTCTTCTTGTAGTACCTCTTCTTTTCTCTCCTCTTTCCCTTCTTGTCGTCGCCCCTGTCACTATCACTAGATAATGGACATTTTGCAATAAAATGACCGGGCTTACCACACTTATAGCAAACCTTTTTGGAACGGGGCTTGTATTCCTTCCCCTTCCTTTGTTTGAGGATCTGGCGGAAGCTCTTGATGATGAGCGCCATCTCCTCATTGTCGAGCTTGGAGGCGTCGATGGGGATTCTACTTGGAGTAGAATCTTCTTTCTTCTCCTCCGTTGCTTTGAATGCAACGGGTTGTGCTTCGGGTACGGAGGAGGATGCGCCTTGCTCGATGATCTTTTTGGAGCCTTTCATCATTAACTCAAAGCTCACAAATTTTCCTATTACTTCCTCGGGAGACATTAGTTTGTATCTAGGATCACCATGAATTAATTGTACTTGAGTAGGATTAAGAAAAACTAGTGATCTTAGAATAACCTTGACCATCTCATGGTCATCCCATTTGGTGCTCTCGAGGTTGCGCACTTGGTTCACCAAGGTCTTGAGCCGGTTGTACATCGCTTGTGGCTCCTCCCCTTGGTGAAGCATGAACCGACCAAGCTCCTCCTCGATCATCTCCCTCTTGGTGATCTTGGTCACCTCATCTCCTTCATGCGTCGTTTTGAGTACGTCCCAAATCTCTTTGGCACTCTTCAATCCTTGCATCTTGTTATACTCCTCTCGACTTAGAGAGGCGAGGAGTATTGTGGTGGCTTGTGAGTTGAAGTGTCGGATTTGGGCAACTTCGTCCCGAATCATAGTCCTCATCCCCTACGAATGGTACCTGTACACCAAACTCAACAACGTTCCAAATACTAGTGTGGAGTGAGGTTAGGTGATGCCTCATTTTGTCACTCCACATGTTATAATCTTCACTGTCAAAAACCGGTGGTTTGCCTAATGGAACGGAAAGTAATGGAGTATGTTTAGAAATGTGAGGGTAGTGTAGAGGAATCTTACTAAACTTCTTGCGCTCATGGCGCTTAGAAGTTACGGACGGCGCGTTGGAGTCGGAGGTGGATGGCGATGAAGAGTCGGTCTCGTAGTAGACCACCTTCCTCATCTTCTTTTTTCTTTTCGCCACTCCGATGCGACTTGTGTGAAGGGGATTCCTTCTCCTTCCCCTTGTTGCGGGACTCTCCAGATGGAGCCTTCCCGTGGCTTGTAACGGGCTTGTCGCCGGTCACCATCTCCTTCTTGGCGTGTTTGAAAGGGAAATGTGCCCTTGGGCCATTTCTAAGTATTTTGGTGATTGAGTGCCAACACAAGTGGACTTGTGGTAATCTATGCGAAGTGATGGACAAAGTGCAAATCAAGTCTAAAGGTATGTATCTAGACTTAGTACATTGTTTTAAAAACTAATGTATTGTGTCTAAGTGCTGGAAACAGGAGAAA
Organism: Zea luxurians; assembly: GCA_029449295.1. Lineage (NCBI taxonomy): Eukaryota > Viridiplantae > Streptophyta > Magnoliopsida > Poales > Poaceae > Zea > Zea luxurians. Next base: position 166,772,968 of record JAOPSE010000002.1, read on the forward strand.
TCACTTTGGAATAGAGATGACTTTGTTCAGCCAAAGTCTGCGCAGTCTGGGTGCACCGGAGTGTCCGGTGGTGCACCGGACAGTGTCTGGTGCGCCAGGCTGGTGACTGTCAACTGGCTGCTCTCGGGAAGCGATTAACGACGTACGGCTATAAATCACCGGACTGTCCGGTGGTGCACCGGACTGTCCGGTGAGCCATTCATAGGTGAAGTCGTCGCTCTCGGAAAGCAATTAACGGCGTACGGCTATAAATCACCGGACTGTCCGGTGGTGCACCGGACTGTCCGGTGAACCAACGGTCAGCCGGGCCAATGGTCGGCTGAGGATTCCGCGCGTGACGCGTGGCCGAGCCAACGATCACAAGGGGGCACCGGACTATCCGGTGTGCACCGGACAGTGTCCGGTGCGCTAACGACTCTGAATCTGCAACGGTCGGCTTCGCCAAATAAGGAAAGAAATCCGCACCGGACAGTGTCCGGTGGTGCACCGGACTGTCCGGTGCGCCAGTCGACAGAAGGCAAGAATTGCCTTCCTGGAATGCTCTCAACGGCTCCTAGCTGCCTTGGGGCTATAAAAGGGACCCCTAGGCGCATGGAGGAGTACACCAAGCATTCTCTAAGCATTCCTAAGCACCAAGACCTCAATTCCGCGCATTCGATTCTTTGTGATAGCAATTAGAGCTCCATCTGAGTAGAGAACTCTTTGAGTTGTGTTGAGAGCTCTTGTTGTGACTTGTGTGCGTTGTTGCTCTGATTTTGTGTCTTGTGTGCGTTGCTCATCCCATCCTTACTTCTGTGCTTCTTTGTGATAATCAAAGTGTAAGGGCGAGAGGCTCCAAGTTGTGGAGATTCCTCGCAAGCGGGATATAGTAAACAAAGCAAAACACCGTGGTATTCAAGTGGGTCTTTGGACCGCTTGAGAGGGGTTGAGTGCAACCCTCGTCCGTTGGGACGCCACAACGTGGAGTAGGCAAGTATTGGACTTGGCCGAACCACGGGATAAACCACTGTGCCATCTCTGTGTTGATCTTTTTGTGGTTATTGTGTTTTGCTAAGACTCCTCTCTAGCCACTTGGCCTTATTGTACTAACTCCTAATCAAGTTTTTGTGGCACTAAGTTTCAAGTTTTACAGGATCACCTATTCACCCCCCTAGGTGCTCTCAATTGGTATCAGAGCCGTTCTCTTCAAGAAAGGGACTAATCGCCCAAAGAGATGGATCCTAAGGGCAAGGGGATGGTGGTCAATGATAAGGAAAAGGAGTCCTTCGTCAATGATCCAAAGGATGACAAGCCAACTGACTCGAGGTCGGGCTACAAAAGAAAAGACGGGAAGAAGAAGAAAACAAGGCGCATCAAGGAGATAATCTACTATGACAGCGACGAATCTTCCTCTTCCCAAAAGGACGACGACAACGACTACGAGAAAAGGAAGACGGTTAATTCAAACTTTTCCTTTGATTATTCTCGTATTCCGCAAAGTACCAATGCTCATTTACTCTCCATTCTACTTGGTAAACCTCCTCACTTTGATGGAGAGGACTACGGATTTTGGAGTCACAAAATGCGTAGTCACTTGTTCTCTCTCCATCCAAGCATATGGGAGATAGTAGAGAGTGGAATGAAATTTGATAGTACTGATAGTTCCATGTTCATTAATGAGCAAATTCACAAAAATGCACAAGCTACTACTGTTCTTCTAGCTTCATTGTGCAGGGACGAATACCATAAGGTGAGCGGCTTGGATAACGCCAAGCAGATTTGGGATACCCTCAAGATCTCACATGAGGGGAACGACGTCACCATGCTCACCAAGATGGAGTTGGTGGAAGGCGAACTTGGGGGATTCGCAATGATCAGGGGCGAGGAGCCAACCCAAACGTACAATCGGCTCAAGAACCTCGTCAACAAAATAAGGAGCTATGGAAGCACGCGATGGACGGACCACGACGTCGTCCGCCTAATGCTAAGGTCTTTTACTGTCCTCGATCCACATCTTGTGAACAATATTCGTGAGAATCCTAGGTACACCAAGATGTCGCCCGAGGAGATACTTAGAAAGTTTGTAAGCGGACGGATGATGATCAAGGAGGCTAGATACGTTGATGATGCGTTGAATGGCCCAATCCAAGAGCCTCAAACCATTGCTCTCATAGCAACGAGGAGCAAGGAGGCGCTACCTAGCAAGGTGGCGCAAGTTGAGGCGGCCGGGCTCAATGATGAAGAAATGGTCCTCATCATCAAGCGTTTCAAGACGACACTAAAAGGTCGCAAGGGGCATCCCAACAAGAACAAGACAAAGGGGAAGCGCTCATGCTTCAAATGTGGTAAGATTGGTTATTTTATCGCTAATTGTCCCGATAATGATAGTGACCAGGAACAAGGGAACAAGAGGGAAAAGAAGAAGACTTACAAGAAGGCTAAGGGCGAGGCACACCTTGGCAAGGAGTGGGACTCGGATTGTTCGTCATCCGACTCCGACAATGAAGGACTCGCCGCCACCGCCTTCAACAAGTCATCCCTCTTCCCCAACGAGCATCACACTTGCCTCATGGCAAGGGAAAAGAAGGTAAGCACTCGTAATACTAGTACTTACGCTTCCTCAAGTGACGAAGAATCTAGCGATGATGAAATAGACTATTCATGTTTATTCAAGGGCCTAGATAGAACTAAGGTTGATAAGATTAATGAATTAATTGATGCCTTGAATGATAAGAATAGGTTATTAGAAAAGCAAGAGGATCTTTTGTATGAAGAACATGATAAGTTTGTAGAGGCACAAAAATCCCTTGCTTTAAAAATTAAAAGGAATGAAATGCTCTCTTGTGAATTGTCTACATGCCATGACTCTATTGCTAGCTTAAAGAGCATAAATGATGATTTGAATGCTAAGTTAGAAATAGCCAATAAATCAACATCTTGTGTAGAACATGTTGCAATTTGCAATAGGTGTAAAGATTTTGATGTTGATGCTTGTAGTGAACACCTAGTTTCAATTTCTAAATTGAATGATGAGGTGGCTAGTCTTAATGCCCAACTTAAGACTAGCAAGAGTGAATTTGACAAAATAAAATTTGCAAGGGATGCCTACACGATTGGTAGACACCCCTCAATTAAGGATGGTCTTGGCTTCAAGAGGGAAGTCAAGAACTTAACAAGCCATAAGGCTTCCATCTCCGCCAAGGAGAAAGGGAAGGCCCCTATGGCTAGTAGTACTCAAAAGAACCATGCTTTCATGTATCATGATAGGAGACATTCTAGGAATGCTTATAGAAGTTATGATGCTTTTGATTCTCATGCCACGTTTGCTTCTAGTTCTTCTATTATGCATGATAGAAATTTGGCTAGGAAAAATGCTATGCCTAGAAGGAATGTTGTTCATGTTCCTAGAAAAGTAAACAATGAACCGTCTACAATTTTTCATACTTGCAATGCTTCCTTTGCTATTAGTAGAAAGGATAAGAAGGTGATTGCTAGGAAGTTAGGGGCAAGATGCAAGGGAGATAAAACCTGCATTTGGGTCCCTAAGACCATTGTGACTAACCTTGTAGGACCCAACAAGAGTTGGGTACCTAAGACCCAAGTCTAAATTTGCCTTGCAGGTTTATGCATCCGGGGGATCAAGCTGGGTTATCGACAGCGGATGCACAAACCACATGACGGGGGAGAAGAAGATGTTCACCTCCTATGTCAAGAATAAAGATTCCCAAGACTCAATCATATTCGGTGATGGGAACCAAGGCAAGGTGAAAGGGTTAGAAAAAATAGCTATTTCATCCGAGCACTCCATTTCCAATGTGTTTTTAGTTGAGTCGCTTGGATATAACTTGTTGTCTGTGAGTCAGCTTTGTAATATGGGATATAACTGCTTATTCACAAATGTAGATGTGTCTGTCTTTAGAAGGAGTGATGGTTCATTAGCTTTTAAGGGTGTATTAGACGACAAACTCTATTTAGTTGATTTTGCAAAAGAGGAGGCCGGTCTAGATGCATGCTTAATCGCTAAGACTAGCATGGGCTGGCTGTGGTATCGCCGTTTGGCTCATGTGGGGATGAAGAACCTTTACAAGCTTCTAAAGGGAGAACACGTGATAGGTCTAACTAATGTAACTTTTGAAAAAGATAGACCTTGTGCAGCTTGTCAAGCAGGTAAACAGGTGGGAAGCTCTCATCATACCAAAAATGTGATGACCACATCAAGACCCCTAGAGCTGCTGCATATGGACCTCTTCGGACCCGTTGCCTACCTAAGCATCGGAGGAAGTAAGTATGGGTTAGTAATTGTTGATGATTTTCCCGCTTCACTTGGTATTCTTTTTGCAGGATAAATCTGAAACCCAAGGGACCCTCAAGCGTTTCCTAAGGAGAGCTCAAAATGAGTTTGAGCTCAAGGTAAAGAAGATAAGGAGCAGCAACGGGTCCAAGTTCAAGAACCTTCAAGTGGAGGAGTACCTTGAGGAGGAAGGGATCAAGCACGAGTTCTCCGCTCCCTACACACCACAGCAAAATGGTGTGGTAGAGAGGAAGAACAGGACGCTCATTGACATGGTGAGAACGATGCTTGGAGAGTTCAAGACCCCCGAGCGGTTTTGGTCGGAAGCCGTGAACAAGGCTTGCCACGCCATCAACCGGGTCTACCTTCACTGCCTCCTCAAGAAGACTTCGTATGAGCTTCTAACCGGTAACAAACCCAATGTGTCTTACTTTCGTGTATTTGGGAGCAAATTCTATATTCTAGTGAAGAAAGGTAGAAATTCTAAGTTTGCTCCCAAAGCTGTAGAAGGGTTTTTGTTAGGTTATGACTCAAATACAAAGGCGTATAGAGTCTTCAACAAATCATCGAGTTTGGTTGAAGTCTCTAGCGATGTTGTATTTGATGAGACTAATGGCTCTCCAAGAGAGCAAGTTGTTGATCTTGATGATGTAGATGAAGAAGACGTTCCAACGGCCGCAATACGCACCATGGCGATTGGAGAAGTGCGGCCACAGGAACAAAAGGAGCAAGATCAACCCTCTTCCTCAACAATGGTACATCCCCCAACTCAAGATGATGAACAGGTTCATCAAGAGGAGGCGTGTGATCAAGGGGGAGCACAAGATGATCATGTGATGGAGGAAGAAACACAACCGGCACCTCCAACCCAAGTTCGAGCGACGATTCAAAGGAATCATCCCGTCGTCCAAATTTTGGGTGACATTAGCAAGGGAGTAACTACTCGTTCTAGATTAGTTAATTTTTGTGAGCATTACTCCTTTGTCTCTTCTATTGAGCCTTTCAGGGTAGAAGAGGCCTTGCTAGATCCGGACTGGGTGTTGGCCATGCAAGAGGAGCTCAATAATTTCAAGAGAAATGAAGTTTGGACACTGGTGCCTTGTCCCAAGCAAAATGTTGTGGGAACCAAGTGGGTGTTCCGCAACAAACAAGACGAGCACGGGGTGGTGACAAGGAACAAGGCTCGACTTGTGGCAAAAGGTTATGCCCAAGTCGCAGGTTTGGATTTTGAGGAGACTTTTGCTCCTGTGGCTAGGCTAGAGTCCATTCGTATTTTGCTAGCATATGCCGCTCACCATTCTTTCAGGTTGTTCCAAATGGATGTGAAGAGCGCTTTCCTCAACGGGCCAATCAAGGAGGAGGTGTACGTGGAGCAACCCCCTGGCTTCGAGGATGAACGGTACCCCGACCACGTGTGTAAGCTCTCTAAGGCGCTCTATGGACTTAAGCAAGCCCCAAGAGCATGGTATGAATGCCTTAGAGACTTTTTAATTGCTAATGCTTTCAAGGTTGGGAAAGCCGATCCGACTTTATTCACTAAGACTTGTGATGGTGACTTATTTGTGTGCCAAATTTATGTCGATGACATAATATTTGGTTCTACTAACCAAAAGACTTGTGAAGAGTTTAGCAGGGTGATGACTCAAAAGTTTGAGATGTTGATGATGGGCGAGTTGAACTACTTTCTTGGGTTCCAAGTGAAGCAACTCAAGGACGGCACCTTCATCTCCCAAACAAAGTACACGCAAGACTTGCTCAAGCGGTTTGGGATGAAGGACGCCAAGCCCGCAAAGACTTCGATGGGAACTGATGGACACGTCGACCTCAACAAAGGAGGTAAGTCCGTTGATCAAAAAGCATACCAGTCCATGATAGGTTCTTTGCTTTATTTATGTGCTAGTAGACCGAATATTATGCTTAGTGTATGCATGTGTGCTAGATTTCAATCCGATCCAAGGGAGTGTCACTTAGTGGCCGTGAAGCGAATTCTTAGATATTTAGTCGCTACGCCTTGCTTCGGGATCTTGTATCCAAAGGGGTCCACCTTTGACTTAATTGGATACTCAGACTTCGATTATGCTGGATGTAAGGTCGATAGGAAGAGTACATCAGGGACGTGCCAATTTCTAGGAAGGTCCCTGGTGTCGTGGAGTTCTAAGAAACAAACCTCCGTTGCCCTATCCACCGCTGAGGCCGAGTATGTTGCCGCAGGACAGTGTTGCGCGCAACTACTTTGGATGAGGCAAACCCTCAGGGACTTTGGCTACAATCTGAGCAAAGTCCCACTCCTATGTGACAATGAGAGTGCTATCCGCATAGCGGACAATCCTGTTGAGCACAGCCGCACAAAGCACATTGACATCCGGCATCACTTTTTGAGAGACCACCAGCAAAAAGGAGGTATCGAAGTGTTTTATATTAGCATCGAGAACCAGCTAGCCGATATCTTTACCAAGCCTTTAGATGAGAAGACCTTTTGCAGGCTGCGTAGTGAGCTAAATGTCTTAGATTCGCAGAACTTGGATTGATTTATAGCATACATGTGTTTATGCCTTTGATCATGTTCCTTATGCATTTTGTTGTTTACTTATGGTGCTCAAGTTGTACAAACACTCCCCGAACCTCACAGGTCCTTTTGCAAGTGATGCACATATTTAGGGGGAGATGTGCTACAACTTGACCCTTTGAGACTAACCGTGTGCTTGAGTTTGCTTGATTTAGTCTCAAAGGTGGATTGAAAGGGAAAGGTGGACTTGGACCATGCAAGACTTCCACTGCACTCCGATGAGAGGGTAACTTACTCCAAGTCCATCTCAATATCCTTATTGCCTTGCTACTCTTATTTGAAGATTTTGGTGAGGCAATGGGGTTTAAGGGCCAAGATTGATCCCATTTTGGTGCTTGATGCCAAAGGGGGAGAAAATAAGGCCAAAAGCAATAAATGGATCAGCTACCACTTGAGAATTTTGAAAATAGAGCTTTTGGTTTGTCAAAACTCTCTTGTTGTCTCTTTCGTCAAAAGTTGGCTTCTTGTGGGGAGAATAGTTGATTATGGGAAAAAGGGGGAGTTTTTGAAATCTTTGATCAATTTCTCTTGGAACAACTCTCTTTATGTCTCAACAAGTGTGTTTGACTTAGAGATAGGAAATTGAGGTTGATTTGCAAAAACAAAACCAAGTGGTGGCAAAGAATGATCCAAATATGCCAAATTTGAATCAAAACAAATTTGTGTTTTCAGTTGCATTGATGTTGCACTTCTTTTAGTTGCTTTTTGTTGTGTTGGCATAAATCACCAAAAAGGGGGAGATTGAAAGGGAAATGTGCCCTTGGGCCATTTCTAAGTATTTTGGTGATTGAGTGCCAACACAAGTGGACTTGTAGTAATCTATGCGAAGTGATGGACAAAGTGCAAATCAAGTCTAAAGGTATGTATCTAGACTTAGTACATTGTTTTAAGAACTAATGTATTGTGTCTAAGTGCTGGAAACAGGAGAAATCACTTTGGAATAGAGATGGCTTTGTTCAGCCAAAGTCTGCGCAGTCTGGGTGCACCGGACTGTCCGGTGGTGCACCGGACAGTGTTCGGTGCGCCAGGCTGGCGACTGTCAACTGGCTGCTCTCGGGAAGCGATTAACGACGTACGGCTATAAATCACCGGACTGTCCGGTGGTGCACCGGACTGTTCGGTGAGCCATTCACAGGCGAAGTCGTCGCTCTTGGGAAGCAATTAACGACGTATGGCTATAAATCACCGGACTGTCCGGTGGTGCACCGGACTATCCGGTGAACCAACGGTCAGCCGGGCCAACGGTCGGCCGAGGATTCCGCACGTGACGCGTGGCCGAGCCAACGGTCACAAGGGGGCACCGGACTGTCCGGTGTGCACCGGACAGTGTCCGGTGTGCCAACGGCTCTGAATCTGCAACGGTCGGCTTCGCCAAATAAGGAAAGAAATCCGCACCGGACAGTGTCCGGTGGTGCACCGGACTGTCCGGTGCGCCAGTCGACAGAAGGCAAGAATTGCCTTCCTGGAATGCTCTCAACGGCTCCTAGCTGCCTTGGGGCTATAAAAGGGACCCCTAGGCGCATGGAGGAGTACACCAAGCATTCCTAAGCACCAAGACCTCAATTTCGCGCATTCAATTCTTTGTGATAGCAATTAGAGCTCCATCTGAGTAGAGAACTCTTTGAGTTGTGTTGAGAGCTCTTGTTGTGACTTGTGTGCGTTGTTGATTTTGTGTCTTGTGTGCGTTGCTCATCCCATCCTTACTTCTATGCTTCTTTGTGATAATCAAAGTGTAAGGGCGAGAGGCTCCAAGTTGTGGAGATTCCTCGCAAGCGGGATATAGTAAACAAAGCAAAACACTGTGGTATTCAAGTGGGTCTTTGGACCGCTTGAGAGGGGTTGAGTGCAACCCTCATCCGTTGGGACGCCACAACATGGAGTAGGCAAGTATTGGACTTGGCCGAACCACGGGATAAACCACTGTGCCATCTCTGTGTTGATCTCTTTGTGGTTATTGTGTTTTGCTAAGACTCCTCTCTAGCCACTTGGCCTTATTGTACTAACTCCTAATCAAGTTTTTGTGGCACTAAGTTTCAAGTTTTACAGGATCACCTATTCACCCCCCTCTAGGTGCTCTCAGTGTTCTCCCGACATCACTTCGAGCGGTTAGGCTCTAATGAATCACCGGGCTCTGATACCAATTGAAAGTTGCCTAGAGGGGGGTGAATAGGCTGAATCTGAAAATTATAAACTTAAGCACAACTACAAGCCGGGGTTAGCATTAGAAATATAAGCGAGTCCAAAAAAGAGGGCGAAAACAAATCACAAGCAAATAAGAATGGATGACGCGGTGATTTGTTTTACCGAGGTTCGGTTCTTGCAAACCTACTCCCTATTGAGGTGGTCACAAAGACCGGGTCTCTTTCAACCCTTTCCCTCTCTCAAACGGTCACTTAGTGAAAGTCGCCTAGAGGGGGGGTGAATAGGCGAAACCTGAAAATTAAAACTTTATCCCCCAACTAGATCCCTTGATTAGTGGTTAGAACAAGATATACAAATGTCGGAGAATAGAAACTAAGTTCTTGCTTGAAAAGAGTATTGCTAAATAATGCGGAAGTGATAAATCAATACAACTAGTAAGTTATAGAATAACAAAGCAAGAAGCCTTAGATGAGAAGAGCACTAGGACAAGTTCTTTCTTGCAACGTGTTGCTTTACTAAATGGGAATTTAACTTGAAGCAACACCAAATGATTTTCGCAAATAAAGATGCAAGAAAACTTAGAGCAAGGGAACACAAACAAATCACAAGCAATAAACACAATGGACACGGGTGATTTGTTTTACCGAGGTTCGGCCCTCGAAGGCCTAGTCCCCGTTGAGGAGTCCACTTAAGGACGGGTCTTTTTCAACCCTTTCCCTCTCTCCCCCGATCACACAAGGATCGGCGAGCTCTTCTTCTTCTCAAGGATCACTCTCGATCCCACAAGGACCACCACAATCTTTGGTGTCTCTTGCTAGCTTTTACAAGCCTCCAAAACTTTGGAGGAAGTTCGAATGGGAGTCAAAACTCCACGCGCAAATGAACACAAAGATGAAGCACACACTATCTCTCAATGAATCTCACAAGGCACTAGTGCTAAACTCAAATGAGTAGCTCTCTTTTGCTTGCTCTCTCTTTTGTGGCACTTGTGTTGGTTGTAGTGGTCTAAATCTTGTGTATAGGATGGATCAATGAATATATGTGGTTGGGAGGGCTTGAGTATGTCAACTAAATGACTTGGAATGTTGCTTGGGCTCCCACACCTTGAAGTGGCCGGTTGGGGTGGTATTTATAGCCACCAAACAAAAACTAGCCGTTGGTGAAGGCTTTCTGTTCGATGGTTCACCGGACAGTCCGGTGCACACCGGACATGTCCGGTGCGACAGCCACGTCACCAAATAGCCGTTGGGGATGGAGCTGGTCGACCGTTGGATGCTTTGTCCTCATGCGGCACCGGACAGTCCGGTGCACACCGGACAGTCCGGTGCCTCTCTGATCCTCTGCTCTGACTCTGCTGCGTGTACTTTTTCTGTCAGAGTCGACCGTTGGCGCCGAAGTAGCCGTTGCTCCGCAGTTACACCGGACAGTCCGGTGCACACCGGACAGTCCGGTGAATTTTAGCGGAGCGGCTGCCGCGCGAACCCGAGGCTGGCGAGTTCCGGAGACCGCGCTTCCTTGGAGCACCGGACATGTCCGGTGCACACCGGACAGTCCGGTGAATTATAGCGCGCCGGCCTCCGAGAATTCCCGAGAGCGAAGAGTTGGAGTTGGAGTCCTCTGGGCGCACCGGACACTGTCCGGTGCACACCGGACAGTCCGGTGCCTCCAGCCAGAGGTGCCCTCGGTTGCCTCATTGCTCCTTTGTTGAATCCAACACTTGGTCTTTTTATTGGCTAAATGTGAACCTTTTGCACCTGTATAACTTGAGTACTAGAGCAAACTAGTTAGTCCAATATTTGTGTTGGGCAATTCAACCACCAAAATTATTTAGGAACTGGGTGTAAGCCTAATTCCCTTTCAATCTCCCCCTTTTTGGTGATTGATGCCAACACAAACTAAAGCAAATATAGAAGTGCATAATTGAACTAGTTTGCATAATGTAAGTGCAAAGGTTGCTTGGAATTGAGCCAATATAAATACTTATATGATGTGCATGGATTGTTTCTTTATTTTTAACATATTGGACCACATTTGCACCACATGTTTTGTTTTTGCAAATCCTTTTGTAAGATAGTCAAAGGTAAATGAATAAGATTTTGCAAAGCATTTTCAAGTTTTGAAATTTTCTTCCTTTGTCCCAAATGCTTTTCCTTTGACTAAACAAAACTCCCCCTCAAATAAATTCTCCTCTTAGTGTTCAAGAGGGTTTTAAGACATCAATTTTGAAAATACTACTTGCTCCCCCTTTAGAACACAAAGAGATACCAATTTGAAATTTACCAATTGAAAATCATCAATTTTTAAAATTAGGGTGGTGGTGCGGTCCTTTTGTGCGGTCCTTTTGCTTTGGGCTCATACTTTCTCCCCCTTTGGCATGAATCACCAAAAACGGATACTTTGAGTGAGACATAAGCCCTTTTCCTAACTACTTTCTCCCCTTTGGCAAATAAAACATATGAGAGAGGATTATACCAAAGATGGAGAGACATTGGAGTGATGGCGAAGGATAGATAATATCGATAGAGTAGAGTGGAAGCTTTGTCTTCGCCGAAGACTCCAATTCCCTTTCAATGTACCTATGACTTGGTTTGGAATTCACTTGAAAACACATTAGTCATAGCATATAAAAGGGATATGATCAAGAGGATATATTAAATTAAGCATGATCATAGTTATATATAACATAGATTGCTCCCCCTGAGTATGTGCATGGAGAGGAACACATATTTTGGCCTTAAATGCCAAATGCACATAATTAGGTTAATGAGAACATATCTATATTATACAAAATGTGAAGTGCATTGTGTCATATTATAAGTGTGATGCTCATGACAGTTTATGCACTTATGAAAGCATGTTGTAAACATTTCAAGCATTTTCCCTTAGGATTTCAAAGAGGCTTAAGGACCATCCACCTTTGGAACAAAGGCAGCTTATCCTCGTTACAAGGTTAAGCTTTAAGCTCTTTGACAATTAAATCACTTCATCTAGTTTCAACAAAGATGCACTAAGCAGGAATGAATTTTGGGAAATTAAACTAGGTATGAAGCAGGGATATGCATGGACATGCTTTCTCTTCCTTTCATACAAGATATGCAAAGAATGTATAGAAAAGGAAGATTTGGGTACAAGTTTAAATGAAAGGAGATAGTTTTACCTTTATGTACCTTTACATAGGGACGCTCTCTTCATTGTGCATGTCTTTAGTCTTAGATGCTTAAGACCAATTCTTAATGACAATATATGGAAATATTTTGCACAAGAGATTGAAATCAAATTGAAATTTCATGAGGCACCAAGAAACATAAGTGATAATTGAAGTTGTCCAATGATCAACTAATATGCGATCAAGAGAACAACATAGGCATTAGATTTTCAATTAAGCTTAAAAATAGGAGAATCCAAAATGCATGCTACTTTAGAAATGAAAGCAACAATCCTTGATAAAAGCGACATAATTTTTAACAAGTTGGATTGATGCGTAGTAGCACACTATATGAGAAACATTATTCTCATGCAAGAGATTATATGAAATTATTAAGATAAAGCAATAGTCTCACATAATCAAGATATAGAAATAGACTCCCCCTAAAGATATGCATCAAGAATTTGAATGAGATGAATAGATGCATTTACTTTTAAAGACAAATAGAGGGAAGCAATATACATCTTGATCAAGGCTCATTAAAATTGCAATAATCAACTTGAGCCTAGTATTCTCATAATGAAAGTATTTAGAATACTCACAACCACACCATAGATTGTTTTGTAGATCTTACTATCCAAGTAGGTGGTGTTGTTCTTGATGTCCTCCTCTTTCATTTGAGAGTCCTCCCTTTGTAGTTGTTTCCTTTTCCTTTCAAACTTATTGAAAATACTCAAGAAAGATGTTAATAGCACAAGGGAGTATATAATGAAGGATGATTTCATTTAGATAGGAAATAAGCATAATTCATCATCCATAATTCACACAGACATGAAGTAAAATTCTTAACATTAGTGCACTTATATTTAAAAGGAGGAACATGCACTATTAAACAATGTTCTCACTCATAGAAATTTACTTCTTCATATTGGACTTTATTATCATGACTTAGAAGCGCATCAATATGAGATTGGATATAGCAAAGGCATGAATTAGATTCTAATGGACAAACACATTTTATGAATATGATATTGAATGCATACTTAGTTATTTTAGGTCCAATAAAGAATCTATTCCTCACAAGAGTAGAATATGATAATTTAGATTAAATACCCATTGAGATGGGAACCAAACTTAAGAAGATGAGTTCCCATACCTTTGCTTTTACCTTTCTTCTTTTGGGTGAAGAACAACCCATGAGGCTTGTGTACTTTCTCTCTTGTAGATTTTCATAATTGAACTCAAGAGAAATGTTAGCAACACAAGCACTAGTTTCCATTTTTGTAATCATTTTGATAAGGAATGAGAAGCTAGATTACCAAAACATGGAAACTCCATAGCATGAACTAGATTATCCATATATGATGTTATGCTTAATTTTAACTCATAAAATAAGCATAAATAATCCTTTAAGATTATGAGAATAAATCTAATTCATGACATGGAAAGCGATAAATGTGAAAGAATCAAATCCAATTTAAGCAAGTAGAAGCACATCATAAAAACCTTGGATTGATTTTTCATGTTAGATTACACGCTTCCAAAGAGAAACTTATTCTCTACAAGTGACACTACTTTGGGTTACTTAAATAAAATTAATAGTCTCACTATTCTAGTTATAGAGAGAGTTTTCCTTTTACAAGTGTCCTAAGGATTTGAATTCCTTACATGACATCTTATTCTTTTAAGAACATGAAATATCTCTCTATATCTTGAATCATGGCAATAACAAGATAATTAGAGGAAGAATATGCCATGACAAACTTGCAATAATTTAAAGCATGTAGATTGCCATAGTATGGAAATGATGAATGTGCAATCTACCATATGAGAGGAAATTCTTCAAAGAATGGTAATATCAAATTAAAGACATTTAAAGAGCTTCAATTTTTCTATGTGACTACACAAGACACATGAGAAATGACATTTTAAATACTTGTACTTAAAAGATAAGTGTTACCATCCTTTGGCTTTCCTTCATGTTGTAGGCCTTGATTTTTCGCATATGATATCTCTTCACTTCCTACAACATATAATATCTTCCTCGAGATGATATGAGTTTAAGACATAGCAAAAAATAACCTTGGGTCAATCATGTATATAGATCATTGATGATTGATAGCTTGAGTTGATAAGAGTCGAATGAACTCTCTCAAGCACCCCAAGGCTTCATATCATCTCCTTTTCCTGCAAAGCTTGTCAAGCATATTTTGGTACCCATCGCTTGATGAGTCCATCACGGTTAGTCAACAAAGACCTAGGAACCCAAAAGTCCTTTGTGTTAGCATTAGGTAAACTCATTACCTTTCTAGCACAAGTTGCAATTTTGGGTTGCCTAGTTACATGAGAATTAATTGACAAGCTAGGAGTGGAATTGTTACCAATGGGACAATCCTTGCATTGATGTCCTTTCTTTCGGCATGTGTAGCATAGGCGTTTTTCAAGTTTTGAAGTTTTCTTCTTTCCTTGTTTGTCGCCTGCTACATGGTTAGTAAAAACTTTCTTTTCTAACCCTATGCCTTTTTGTTTTAAATGGGGACAAGATCTAAGCAAGTGTCCCTTCTTGGAGCACTTAAAACAAAGTCTATCATCCTTGTTAATAATCAAGCCATTTTTAATGTAGGGACATGACCTAATCAAGTGCCCCTCTTCAAAGCATTCACTACACCTTTTAATGTGAAGTGTGGCTTGATCATTACCTTGGATGTTACCTTTTGTGGAGGTGTGGTTGAGGCTTTTGGAGGAGGTGTTGAATTTCATCTTTTGATTCTTCCTCTTGGCAATCCTCAAATCCTTGACATTTTCTTCAAGAGATGTAGTGCATGCCACGGTTGTTCCCGTCTCAAGCTTATTCACCATGTGATCACGGTTATCTTGAGAAGGTTGGGCAATGCATTTCCCTTTTAGTTGAGTCAAGTTCTTCTTTAGCCTCTCATTTTCTTCTTTGAGCTTTTGATATGTATCATCATTTGTTCCTGCAAGTTCTAACTCAAAGGAAGATTTGCTTGTCGACAAACAACAAGCATTAGCACATGGTAATATAGTATCAATTTGAATACATGTGCACGAGTGAGGTTGTTGGGATTTTAAGTTTTCTATCACAACCTCATGAGCAATGTTTAATATGATATGATCATCCATAAGGTTTTCATGAGAACATAGAAGCATATCATATTTTTCTTGAAAAGCTAGATTTTCAACTTTTAGCTTTTCTACTTGGTCCTTAAGCAAGGTATTCCTATTTACTAATTGAGCGATACAATGTAAAGCGTTATCATGCTCAATTGAAACAGTTTCATACCTTTGGACCAAATCAACATGAGAGCACTTTAGCTCCTCATGTTCTTTAGTCAACTCGTCAAAGTGTAGCATTTTCATGGAGAGAACTTCTTCTAGCCTTTGACGAGCTTCGCTTTGCTCTCTCGCTCTTTCTAGAAGTTTGAGCATGACCGCCTTATCTTCTTGGCTTAGGCGAGCGTAGAGTTGCACAAAGCTTCTTTCTTCCTCCTCATCCTCATTTGCGCTTCCGCTATCATTTGCATTAGCCACACAACACATGTGGGAATCGAAATGGGAAGACAAACCTTTTGGAGAGGTGGATTCATCGTTTGGTCTCCATCATTCATTTTCTTCTTCTTCCTTGCAAGGGTTAGTATCACAGAGACTAAAGGAAGTAGAAGCATCAAATGAACTATCATGTTTGGACTCATCAAATTTGTTTTTAATTCTAGTCCAAATATCATGCGCATCATAAAAAGATTCGTCATAGTTTGATATGAAGGCATGATAATCTTCTCTACTAATAGAATTAGTTAAGATGTCAAAAGCTAGATAGTTTAAGCGATAACATCTTTGATCCTCCTCGGAATTAATTTTTCCATTGAAATTAGAGGAAAAAATACTCTTGTCTATTATTTGTTCTAATCGTGGATTTATGGTTCTAAAAGCATTTATCACACTAGTAGACCATGAATCATAATTAGAACAATCATCAAGTAATATTTCAAGAGTTACCTCCTTTTGAGTTACGTTCGATGGAGGAGTCTTCTTGTTCTTTTGGGATCTTCTTCGAGCCATCACTTCGAGTTGTTAGACTCAAGATGAAGTGCCTTGCTCTGATACCAATTGAAAGTCGCCTAGAGGGGGGGTGAATAGGCGAAACCTGAAAATTAAAACTTTATCCCCCAACTAGATCCCTTGATTAGTGGTTAGAACAAGATATACAAATGTCGGAGAATAGAAACTAAGTTCTTGCTTGAAAAGAGTATTGCTAAATAATGCGGAAGTGATAAATCAATACAACTAGTAAGTTATAGAATAACAAAGCAAGAAGCCTTAGATGAGAAGAGCACTAGGACAAGTTCTTTCTTGCAACGTGTTGCTTTACTAAATGGGAATTTAACTTGAAGCAACACCAAATGATTTTCGCAAATAAAGATGCAAGAAAACTTAGAGCAAGGGAACACAAACAAATCACAAGCAATAAACACAATGGACACGGGTGATTTGTTTTACCGAGGTTCGGCCCTCGAAGGCCTAGTCCCCGTTGAGGAGTCCACTTAAGGACGGGTCTTTTTCAACCCTTTCCCTCTCTCCCCCGATCACACAAGGATCGGCGAGCTCTTCTTCTTCTCAAGGATCACTCTCGATCCCACAAGGACCACCACAATCTTTGGTGTCTCTTGCTAGCTTTTACAAGCCTCCAAAACTTTGGAGGAAGTTCGAATGGGAGTCAAAACTCCACGCGCAAATGAACACAAAGATGAAGCACACACTATCTCTCAATGAATCTCACAAGGCACTAGTGCTAAACTCAAATGAGTAGCTCTCTTTTGCTTGCTCTCTCTTTTGTGGCACTTGTGTTGGTTGTAGTGGTCTAAATCTTGTGTATAGGATGGATCAATGAATATATGTGGTTGGGAGGGCTTGAGTATGTCAACTAAATGACTTGGAATGTTGCTTGGGCTCCCACACCTTGAAGTGGCCGGTTGGGGTGGTATTTATAGCCACCAAACAAAAACTAGCCGTTGGTGAAGGCTTTCTGTTCGATGGTTCACCGGACAGTCCGGTGCACACCGGACATGTCCGGTGCGACAGCCACGTCACCAAATAGCCGTTGGGGATGGAGCTGGTCGACCGTTGGATGCTTTGTCCTCATGCGGCACCGGACAGTCCGGTGCACACCGGACAGTCCGGTGCCTCTCTGATCCTCTGCTCTGACTCTGCTGCGTGTACTTTTTCTGTCAGAGTCGACCGTTGGCGCCGAAGTAGCCGTTGCTCCGCAGTTACACCGGACAGTCCGGTGCACACCGGACAGTCCGGTGAATTTTAGCGGAGCGGCTGCCGCGCGAACCCGAGGCTGGCGAGTTCCGGAGACCGCGCTTCCTTGGAGCACCGGACATGTCCGGTGCACACCGGACAGTCCGGTGAATTATAGCGCGCCGGCCTCCGAGAATTCCCGAGAGCGAAGAGTTGGAGTTGGAGTCCTCTGGGCGCACCGGACACTGTCCGGTGCACACCGGACAGTCCGGTGCCTCCAGCCAGAGGTGCCCTCGGTTGCCTCATTGCTCCTTTGTTGAATCCAACACTTGGTCTTTTTATTGGCTAAATGTGAACCTTTTGCACCTGTATAACTTGAGTACTAGAGCAAACTAGTTAGTCCAATATTTGTGTTGGGCAATTCAACCACCAAAATTATTTAGGAACTGGGTGTAAGCCTAATTCCCTTTCACTTAGACCGAGTGAGCCTTTCTCTTCAATCAAATGGGACACTAAGTCCACTACAAGGACCACCACAACTTGGTGTCTCTTGTTTTGATTACAAGTGAGTTGAGCACAAGAAAGAAGGAAGAAGAAAAGCAATCAAGCGCAAGAGCTCAAATGAACACAAATGTCTCTCTCTCTCTCTAGTCACTTATTTGGTTGGAGTGATTTCGGACTTGGGAGAGGATTTGATATCTTTGTTTGTGTCTTGTATTGAATGTTATAGCTCTTGTATGAGGTGTGAAGGCTGAAAACTTGGATGCCATGAATGTGGGGTGGTTGGGGGTATTTATAGCCCCAACCACCAAAATGGCCGTTGGGGGTGGCTTCTGTCGACGGGCGCACCGGACAGTCCGGTGCGCCACCGGACACTGTCCGGTGCGCCAGCCACATCACCCAACCGTTAGGGTTCGACCGTTGGAGCTCTGACTTGTGGGGCCATCGGATAGTTCGATGGTGCACCGGACAGGTCCTGTAGACTGTCCGGTGTGCCTTCTGGCGCCTGCTCTGACTTCTGCGTGCGCAGGCGCGCACTGTAGCGCATTTAATGCCTTCGCAGACGACCGTTGGCGTGAAGTAGTCGTTGCTCCGCTGGCACACCGGATAGTCCGGTGCTACACCGGACAGTCCGGTGAATTATAACGGAGCGGCTCACAGAATTTCCGAAGGTGGCAAGTTCGGAGTTGGGTTCCCTGGTGCACCGGACACTATCCGCTGGTGCACCGAACAGTCCGGTGCGCTGACCAGGGCACACTTCGGTTGTCTTTTGCTCCCTTTATTTGAACCCTTTCTTGGTCTTTATATTGGTTTGTTGTGAACCTTTGGCACCTGTAGAACTCATAATCTAGAGCAAACTAGTTAGTCTAATAATTTGTGTTGGGCAATTCAACCACCAAAATTCATATGGGAAAAGGTTTGACCCTATTTCCCTTTCATTTACGTTCCACACCGATTCATTAGCGATGGCGCGTGCGACGATGGCGGTTGCCCTAGAGCGTGTGCGATGGTGGACCCCCAGTCGGTGCCCACGGCTCCCTGACCTCGACACGTGGTGGCGGCGGTTCCTCGATCTGGAGTAGTGGCGGTGGCTCCCCGATCCAGAGGGCGAGCGATAGCGGGGCCCTTGTGCGGGCAAGCGCCGGCGTCCCTGGGGCCTCAAGGCGGCGGCACTTCCAAGGCCGACAAGCAAGTGGCGTCCCTCGATGTGCGAGTAGCGACGGCGACGCATGAGGCACGAGGTTCGAGCGAGCGGTGTCATGGAAGGCGCGAGGTGCGCGCAGCGATGATCACGCGTGACATCCTCCGATCCGGCGCAGTTTGGGTGGCCTGAGTGACGACCTACATTTGTGTTTGTGTCATCGACGACGTCCTCCGGCCACTACCTCATCCGATTCGTGTTTTCTTTTTGATTATTGTGTTTTATGCTTACCGTATGTATTATTTACGCTAAAAACTATACGATTTTATGCTTGAACACAGAGTTTGTGTATCAGTTGTTGCATACATATTTTTTGCATGCACATTGGAAAGGCAATTCCTTGATTTATGCTGTTCATAATTATTATAGAAAATCAAATCATTTATGTTCGTAAATACCAGATTTGTACGTCTGTCATAAAACTATCCCTAATTCTCGTATGTTCGTAATTATCATAAAAAATCAAATCACTTATGTTCGTAAATGCCAGATTTTTACGTCTGTCATAAAACCGTCTCTAATTTTCGCTGGCGTTCTTACTTGAACCGAAATATTATGCTACACGGTGTAAGTATTTATGCGACGTTGTATAAAAATTTATGCTCTATATGACTCATGTCATCCAATTTTTTGCGCGCATGAACTGGAAAAGAAAATATAATCCAAAATTTGTGCGCGTGCAATGGAAACTCCCACGATTTACTATAATTTTTGGATCTATATAAAAATAGAAACCGCATGCATGCGACTGCCATGTTTTTCGGATCTGCCATAAAAATAGGATCGTAATAACAACCTACTAGAGCTATCAACCTCTCACATTGGCTCGGTATTTATGCTTATAATTGAGGAATTTTATGCTCAAAACTTAAGGTTTTTACGCTGCAACCTGGAGATGCGTCCACCAGTGAACAACATGCCAGATTTTTTACGCAGTGTACTGAATTGCATAAATACCTACACCGTGTAGTATAATTAGTATCAGTATATATCATAAACTAGTTCTAATGTGTTTAGCTGCATGGCTGTTGGAGGGATCCTATATTTATGAAAGAAATAAAACAATAAATACGATTTTTTATTTCTATGCATGCAATTTATTTCTTTTCATTGCATATTTTTCCATTATAAATTCGTGGGCATGCAGCTGGTAACAGATTTTTACGCAGTATACCGAATTACGTAATTATCTACACAGTGTAGTATATTTAGTATCAATATATATCATAAAATGGTTCTTACGTCTAGCTGCATGGCTGTTGCAGCGATCCTAAATTTATGGAGGAAATAAAGTATTTAAAAATAGAAACCGCCACACATATCTTTCCTGAATTTACGTGCATGTAAGAGAAGTGTTTGACTCATGTATGCATTTTGCCATAATTTTTGGATCTGTATAAAAATAGAAATCGCATGCATGCGGCTGCTATGTTTTTCATATCTGCCATAAAAATAGGATCGTAATAACAACCTACTAGAGCTATCAACCTCTTAGATTGGCTCGATATTTATGCTTATAATTGAGGAATTTTATGCTCAAAACTTAAGGTTTTTATGCTCCAACCTGGAGATGCGTTCACCAGTGAACAACATGCTAGATTTTTACGCAGTGTACCGAATTGCATAAATATATACACCGTGTAGTATAATTAGTATCAGTATATATCATAAACTAGTTCTAATGTGTTTAGCTGCATGGTTGTTGGAGGGATCCTATATTTATGAAGAAAATAAAACATTAAATACGATATTTTGTTTCTTGCATGCAATTCATTTCCTTTCATTGCACATTTTTTCCATCATAAATTCGTGCACATGCAGCTGTTTATGCAGTATACCAAATTGCATAGTTATCTACACGGTGTAGCATATTTAGTATAGTATATATCATAAAATGGTCTTTACGAGTCTAGCTGCATGGCTGTTGCAACGATCCTAAATTTATGGAGAAAATAAAGCATTTAAAAATAAAAACTGTCACACATATCTTTCCTAAATTTACGCGCATGCAAGGGAACGTGTTTGACTCATGCATGAATTCCTTTTTTGCGCACACAGACGTGGGGCGGGTGGCGCACCCGACAGCTTGGTTGAGTCGGCGCGCTGGGTTGAACCAGGTTGCAGGGGTGGTCGGCCTGGGCTTCCTTTAACTATTAGAAACCCAGAGCTTCCGTTATACCTGCCATATATATATATACTAGCTATATGCTCGTACGTTGTTACGGCGGCAACATGTTATGATAAAATACATTAATATGCAGAAACATTAATCGTCATTCTACCTATATGCTCCCCAATGAACAAACAGATGTCAGGAAAACAAAACATGTTGTGACAGCTGCTCCCCTCCCCAACGGTCGTGGCTATTGCGCGGGGGAGGGGGACTGCGGAGGGAGCAGGGGTGGAGGGAGCGGACACTGGGCGAGGAGGGGATGGACTGGGTTGGTGGTCGTGCGGAGGGGATAGACAGTGAGAGGATGGGGCGGATGCGGCATGTAGATGGCCCATGCGTAGCTCGCGGATGTGGCGGTTTGTGTGGGCGAGGGAAACCGGGGCGGGTGCGGGCGCGGAGGAGAGGCGAGGGCATGGCTGTGATCTATACTATCGTCTTAATAGTTAGTAGAGAAGTAGAGATTTTCTGCCAAGTGGCTCACTTCCATAATCCTAAAAGAGTGAAGGGGCGGAATAATAGAGTGACGAAGCCACCGGACAAGCATGTTACAATCCCAATTATCTCCCTAGTTGGAGTACCTAGCCGAGCTATTGCTCGGTGCCTCCGCCTCGTCCACACCACACAGCCGTTGAGTCCACTTCGCTCACTCACCGTCAAACCAACACCTCAAACTCCTTCCCTTCAAGAATGTCAGATTATCCACTGCGGCCTCTTCCTCCGCCCCTCCCACCATGATTGCCACCCATCTCTCCCTAGCCCTCAAGCAGTACCGCTTCCCGTCCCCGCTCCACTCCACCTCTCACAACCACCACCTTCCCACCGCAACTTCGCTAAGCCCACAGCGGCCACGCCAGACCTCCTCGCCAGCGTCAAGTCTGTGGCCTCCGCGGCCTCCATCCTGGCCGCCATCGTGCTCGTCCACGAGTCCGGATACTTCCTGGCCACAACGTCCCGAGGCATCCACGTCTCCCAGTTCTCCATCGGCTTCGGCCCAGCGCTCGCCCGCTTCCGGCTTGGCCCCGTGGAGTACGCGCTCCGCGCCATCTGTTAGCAGCCCCTAGGAAGGGGATCGAGAGAACTAGAAGAAGAGCTCGTAGATTGAGATTTCGGAAGAGGAAAGTGATCGGCTAGGATAGAGACTTGGAGAAGAAGAGAGATAGAGAGAGAGGAGCACGAAGGCTTCTCGATAGAGTTCTAATATTTCTTCTTTGATACCTTTTACAAATGTCTGAGCATGTATTTATAACTCCTTAATACCACATAACCTATAGCCCATCTAGTATACATGACCATAGCCCATAGTATACCTAACATTCCCCACTCCTTGAAATGCGGCTTGCCCCCAAGTCGCTGATGGTGTAGGATCAGCTTCTTCTGCTGCATCATTGTTAAATGCATAATGTTTCCTCTGCAGCCCTCCATCTGAAATTCGACAACTCTTGCAACACTGGAACGACACTTGAAGCTGGCAATATGATAGCACAATCACCAGGATCCCAAACAAAAATTGAAAAGTTGCCTTGGCGACTTCTGAAGGCACTCAAACCAGAGGTAACCAAGCCCACGCTAGTACCAATCCCTACCTTCAGAAGACTTGGTAAATCCTCAACACAAAACCTTGACACACTTTCTAGTTTTCATCTCTGCAACTCACTGTGTGCAACAATGAAGGGGTTGTAACCTTTCTTGATATAAGCATGAACCCTCCAGTTGAGTTATCAGTTGTATTCATGGCTTCCAAAATAAGTTGCAATGGAACCCAATGCAGAGGATATTTGAAACGGGCTACATCCAAGATGAGCACCATATTCTGCCCGGCATGGTAGCCACCATTTGGGAAGAAATGACTAGATACAGTCTGTCCGAAAGGCCATATTGTGAACTGATGGGCTTCGACAGCTTTTCTGTTGGTAAATATCCCCTCTGGCCCATCCTCGTCCTTGATTGGTAATCCAAGCCGTGCAACAAAAATTGAGAAACCCATGATCTCAGCAACAAGCTTGCACACAGGGCTGTCCTCCTCGATGTGGATGTCGGTGATGCTCGCGACACGATTGGGGCGCGACACTGCATCCTTGCTGCAATGGAATAAAGGCGAGAAAAAACGTTGTATGATACCCATTGCACCGTCCTCGAGTGCCTGTGCAAGGAAGGAGATTTTGGGCTCAGCAAACAGAGGGTCCCCGGCTTCTCCCAGCGGCAGGAGACGACAGCTTCCCTCCCAACATGGCGTGCAGCAGCAAGCCTCGATCCAGAGCACTCCGACCAGCACGGCGAGTTGGCAGTTCCATCGCATAAGGGGAAAGTTGACATATGTTGCCACCGGATATTGACCAAGCATCTGCCAATTTGCGCTGTAGGGCAAGGTGAACACGAGCGTCTCAATTTCAGGGCCAATAACATTGCCTGGCTTGCGCTCGTAGTCGTTGCAGGTGTGCACGATTTGGGTGGCAACGTAGCTACTCTAGGGAAGGCATAGTCGCACAGCAAGGCCGTGCACTCGGAGGAGGTCTTGGAAAGTGGTGTAGGTGCAGAGCCTCGCGATGATCGTGTCCTCCGTGAGGTCCCCGACGCTCTTCTTCGCCATGGTGGCCATGGCCCGCGTGTCGCGCGAGGACGCCTATTGGCACTGCGACGCGACGTGGACTGCGAGCCGCGCGTTGCCCACCGTGAACGCCAGCGACCGTGCCGACTGCCATGTCGCGGCAAGGTCTCCCCTCTCACAGGGCAGTTGCCAGTCATAGTGCGCCTGCTTCAGCTTCTCGATGTACCGCATCTGTTCGTGGGCCTCGAGACCCATGACCTTGGGGTCGTCCGGGTCGGGGTTGGAGAGGCCACCGCCGATAACATGGATGTCCATGAGCATGGAGCGGTTGGAGCCGTAGTCGTCGGAGTTGGGCCCACCCAGGATGCAGACCACGGGGCGGTTGGGGACAGAGTAGGTGCCGCGGTTGAGGCCCATTCTCGAACACTTGGTGGGCGTGGTGGTGAGAACCGCCTCCTCTGCGTCGATGTTGAACGAAACCTGGGCGGGTTGGCAGGCATGCTCCAAGAGGAGGCGGTGGACGACGGGCTTCAGCAGTCGGTCGTCGGGAGCGGGGAGTGGGTGAGGCGAGTTGAGGCACGCGCGCAACGCCGGTGGGTGCTCCATTTCATCCAGGTCCCGGCAGAACAGCGCCGCGCCCTTCAGGAGGAACGAGTGGAGCGGTGACCCACTGCTGTCGACGTTTGAGTCGAGCGGCGCGTCGGGATCGAGCACCGCATTGACGGGGACAACGCCTGAATTGTCGTTGAACTGCAAGGGAGTGTGTATGTGTGCAGGCTGTTCGCCGCAACTTCCCCGACGACGACCCGGAGTCCGGGTTCGCGCCCGATGACCCCGACCTCCTCCGCAACCGCCCCGTCCCGGATCGCCTGCTCGTCGTCTCCGTCCGTGTCGCCGCCAACCTCGCCTTCGCCTTCCTCGTCGTCTACGAGCAGGCGTCACCGTCGTCCCGCGGCGGTGGCTTGGCCATGGATGCGGAGGACACGGAGGCAGGCGCGCGAGTGATGAGGATGTGACGTGGGCGTGGGAAGTTGCATCGCGTGAGCGGTGCGTGAGGTGCGGGAGGCCGTTCGCTGGCGTGTGCGGGTAGAGAGTGGGGGTAGTCTACACTGTCCCCTTAATAGTTAGTATATATATATATATATATGATATGGTTGACTTTCTAAAGAACTTTGATCACTCATCTTATTTAAAAATATAATAAGTTATCATTTATTTTGTTGTGATTTGTTTTATCACTTAAGGTAGTTTGTGCTTATTTAAAATTTTACTTTTTTAATAAATATTTTGAATAAAATTAATGGTCAAAGTTTTCGAAAAAATCAACGATATCATATATTTGTGAATGGAGATAGTATAAAATAAAAATGATTGACACGTCAAGTCAATCACAGTGACCGACAAAGCACCAATTAATAACTAGCTTTTATCTTCTAAGGCTACTCAAGAATTTTATTACGATATTTCAAGAGCATAGAATGAAATTACACTACGTAAAATGAAATAAAACAACATAGAATGAAATGGAACATGGATGAAATTCTTATTTTTTGAATTAAAAAAATTGTTCTACTAATTTATAGATATTTAGTTTTTATGACTCGGAGATCTTACATGATTTATGTGCTTATTGATACAATAAGTCAAGGTCTACGTAGGCCTCATGATAATACTCTAATGCCTCGTTTGTTTCGTTGAAATTGAATTCCATTTTAGTAATTATAATTTAGATAAAACTAATTAAGTTCATATATTTATATATATAATATATTTGTATATTATTCTAAATCATATGAGAGAGATAGTTATATACTACATTTATGTTATAGTGAAACAAGTAGAAGAGTGTGATATAAGTTGTACATCGAAAACATAGTATATAAATCTATAGAATCAATTTCCATCTCTCACCCCATGAATTTGAGATAGACTAATATGATAACTTTGGAAAGTGGTAGAATGTCACATTCTAAAAAAATACCCTATTCCATTAGTAAGATTCTAATTTCTCAAAATGAAAGGAAACAAACGGGACCTAAAAGAACACTCCAACAAACTAGTATTCCACTATAATTGGTGATGTCGATATTGTAGGACATGGAATTAAATTGGGTTCAATATTAAATCAACTGTGGTATTGAAATAAGATGCAATTCCAATTCTATTGTTTGGATGTCGCTGAATTGAAGTTTGGAATTGTGCGGTCTAATTCCACGCAATATAGAGGGGTGATGCTTGATATTGGGAGATGGAGTTTCTAGTTATAGTCCAATTCCAGAAAATTGGGTCTTTGATTCCAATTCTCAATTCTGTGTGTAACCAAACAATAGAATTTAGGAAAGCTGAATCAAATTTCCAATTCTGTGTTCCAATATCGACATCTAAACGGACTAATAGGGATGACCACAAGAGTCCCTTATAATTCGATGATTGAAGTTGACAACAACCACCAAATGTCGCTCAATGATCCTCCGCTGCGTTAAAGCTGTCTAGGTGGCGACAATCACTAAGAGTAACCAGAATCTGCAACTCGATACAATCACTAGTGCCACTAGATGCAAGCTCTCAATACAAATCAATAGGAAAACTCACAATCTCACTAAGGATGTATCACTATCACTAGATGTGAGTGGAGATGTTTTCTTAGGCTTACTATGATGTATACATGGTTGAAAATCCAGAATATCTACCTAAGACTGCACAACATCTATTTATAAGATCTCAAAGCTCAACTAGACGTTGAAACCAACCTACTCAACTCTGAGACGTTGGACCGTCTCACACCCTAGCATTGAACCATAACCCATGGGTCCGATTCCTCCGATGTAGCCACGTTTAATATCCGTTTAAATATTTTTTTGTCATCCAACAACTATATGCTCGTATAGTCTGACTTCCTTGAGTCCAACGACCATCGAATCAAAACCTCCAGGTCTATTGGCATGCGTAGAACTCACCTATGAGCAGCCAACTCTCGTTGGACTGGTCCGATGATCATCGTCAGACCAAAGTCCACGGTCTAACGCCATTGTTCCTTTAATAAACGATTACTTGACAGTGGGTCCCTCTAGATGAACAGTGTGTCATGTTCAATGCAATGCTTTTTTATCAATTGTCAGACCAAAGACAATGAGTCTGACACATTCTAGAGAGTGAACAGAGAGCAACCCAAACCATCAAATCAACACTAGGGTCCGACACCTTATCTATTAGTGCACACTGATCAATCGTCAGACTCACTGTAGTAGTCCGACGTCATCAACAATTAGGGTCTAATGCCCTCTATATGTCTTACATCTCCCCACAATTTTCGTATGAGCTAACTCCAACTTATTCCTAACACTATGCATCATGAGTTAGCCTAAGTCAGTGATGTCTAGGGTGGTTCTCACAACTTTATTATGCCCTAATGCATGACTTCAACTTACCTAATGGCACATAAGTGACCGTCTTGAACCTCGAGTTACTCTCTTAATGTAAAACTACTTATCCTAAATTAGACCACACACACTATTGCATCTACAATCGATAAAAACAAAAATGTTATAGCTTATATATTTGCCTTGCATCTTGCTTTTATGTTGTCCTACAAGTCTCTACTTCAAAAGCATCAATGACCCCTCAGATCTAACAATGTTAGGCACCTATTTGTCTTACTCTTACCAATCTTAATCATTGTAGAGCACATGCTCATCTTCTAACCTATCTCATTCATATCACTTAGAAATATGTTAGTCTATCTGGTTGTGTCAATTACCTACACTTGGAGGTTTCAACAACATAGTTCATTGGTATCAGAATTTTATTGTTGTACCTTAGTAGGGAAGTTGTTAAGCTGATACTTAGTTGGCATGTAGGCTTCACCTATGTCGAGGCCAAGGCTGTAATTCACCTCACAAATGTTTGAGAAGCAACACCCATTCTTTTCCACGAGTTGTCCATTGATTCCCGAATACATGACACATGTCAAATTCAATATGATCAAGACTAGAGGGCAGCCAAGGACAAAAATACCATAATTGTAGTCAATACACAAATAGAGGGGCATTGCATAAAGTCTAAGAACTATACATTTATAGGCAACATAGTGTGCACACAACACACAAGACCTTACAAACTAACGGCTCCAACAAAGCTAAGTAAAGGAACAAACACTAAATGACCAAAGGGGAAATTATCTATGACACACTGACAAAGAGTGGCTTTAGCTCTTGGACATTAGAAATGGTACTATATTTATCAGAAACACACTGAGAAACGTTGGTTATTATCAGCGGCACACCACAACGATAAAAAAAATCTATTTTAGAAAAAATCTTGTAGACAAAGCCTCATAAATGGAATTTTTTATAGTTGCGGTGTGCGTGAGATAATGAACATAGATTAAAATACCCTACCCTTTGCATTTTATCCACGTCTGCATTAAGCTGTACACCACCAACCTAGACCATGCAAGAGCGAAGAGCTCACCTTGCCATGATCGACGATAGGATTAGATGTGTCGCAGTCCCCCTCACCTTATTGGTCTAGCACTTTTCCCTTTCGTGCCCTGCACGACCACGACTTGACTCTAGCTCGAGCTCACCTTGGTCAAGAAAGATGTTGGGGCAAGGTTTAGCGCAGCTAGAGGGGAGAGAGGCATATGTCAATTATGTTCATGTCAATGTGGCAGAGAGAAAGGATATGATGAGGATAAAGAATAAATAGATTTTCGAAGCATCTTGGTGACCTCTTTCTTAGGGACCATATTTGCATCAAGGAGACCTCTACAGTAGACTTGAGATCTTTTTTTTTTCCCACAACCTTGTATATAAGAAGGTAAGACGATAAGACATTGTCCACGCTCCACACATCCAAAAGTATAAAATCGCGTCGACTGTTTCGTAGAAAAACGAGATCAGAGCATGGGCTCCACCGTGTTTTTTAAGCAGGGAGACAATACCATGCTTGTGAGCATGATGTCTAACGAGTACTCCTACTATGATATTTCACCGCCGACTGAAAGCTTTCACGTGAGTGTCCGTAAACCGCTCGCCCACCGTAACTATTCATCTTCCCAGCACACTCCCCATCGCGACATGCAAAATAGAAGGGACTCCATTGGCTCCATATTCTCGCTTGCTCTCTCGTCCTCGTAATCGAACCGTCGTCCTCTTCCGTTTCCCATCCACCCTCCTCGTGCTTCGTCCCGTTGTTCCCTGTCCCCGGCGCTACCTGATGCCACAGAGCCCCATCACGAAAAGCTGCTCGTCGCCTGCTGCCGTCATCAGCGTCTTCAACGAGCCTATGCGCAAGTCAGAGCAACGAGGCGCAAGCGCCAACGAGGACAAGGACGAGGTCGTGACGATGAAGCCTGCGGATTCGTCCCGAGGCTTCTTGGGCTCCTGGCGGTAGCCCTGATTGGAGCAGACAAAGAGACGGCGGGTGACAAAGTGCCATGAATTCTTGTACACATTGTCCTCGGTCTCGTGGGGAGGTGGGGGCATCAACATTGGTGTCATTGCCAAGAGCGGAGATTAGTGTTGTCTGGATAAGGTTGGTGGCGATGGCATGGACGGCGCTAGATGAGTTGCTGGAGGACATCCTCAACACGCTCAAGCAAGCATCATCACTAATTAAAGTCGTGCTCAGCATAGCATGCATCACTAATATAAAACACTATTTTATATTATTGATTGTGCTGTTTGCAGAATAAAGTTTGAACTAAGAAGTGAGAAGAGACAGCCATGGCCCTTGATGAGCAGACAGAACCAGGCTACCGATAAGGACCTCCAGCCATCACCATTGGATCCAATGGCCACACAAGCCAACCGTCATCGGAAGGGAAGAACTATGGGTGCCTCGGGAGGCTGCTGGAAAGACACGAACCACGACGGAACTGTTGACAACTAAATGAGGGGCGTTTTTAACAGACGATCTCACGAATGCAAGTCTCAGAGATTGTAAACTGCTGTGCCAACCGCCAAACTTCAAAATCCAGCCAAGATGGTATGATCTGATTAAGAGCCGAATCAGAAAATATATGACCGTGAAGAAAATAATGCAGCGTGCATAAGAAAACAAACACAGCACGAATTAACAGGTACCAGAACTTAATCGAGCGTACCAGTGAGCCATTATATTGCTAAAACAACCACAGCAACGTCGAAACAGTTCCTACTACAGATGAGCTTTTATCTGCATTTGTGCTGTTACCTCCATACAACAACATGAACTGAAATAACTCCCAACAAGGAGAAAAGAAGTAAAAAGGAAAAATAAATTGAAAAGATTTCAATCTAGCTCAGTAATTTTCTCTACTTGGATTTTCCCAATTGTGGGTCCGTAACTAGGGCAGACACTGAAGGATTAACACAAGAGTCCAATTATTCATAAATTAACGCAACAGAAAAGGAGGGGCTGAATAAAGCAAGGGCTCAGAACCACAGCAGGATCTCACTAGGCAAACAAATTCTGCATGAATTGGCTTTCGCTGCCACCAATGTGTTCAAACTCGGTCCGCATTTTTTTGCACTGATGCAAGGAACATGGATCTGATACTCCCAAGTCAACAATGTTGATATAAGAGCACCGCAACTAGCACCGATACCTTGTTGCCTCGATAAGCGCACATGACGACGCTCATGAAATAAGTGAGCAGCTATCATCTGAGAAAGCATAAACATCCTTTCAAACGATGTTTGCATACTTATGGATGCTTGGTCTGATTGACATTACTACGAACTAAATGTCCATAATAAATTGAAACTTTGGTACAGATATATTCCATCTTTTTGTGAACTGCCATGACCAGGTCAAAACAGAAGGTGAGCAGTACAAAAAGTGGCAATGCATCTCACAGATATGCTAAAACAAAGCAAGAACAAGAGGACATAAACAGAGTAGTACGGTTTTAGGTTACAAGACTAGAAAAACTTACGAACACAAGCACTAACAAATAAATGAAGCGAAAGGTTATATTACCTAGTTGACCAAAACCATGTCATCTCCAGCAGCCTTGGCAGCAACAACAGCTTCCAATTGTCTCCATGCTGATTCTCGTTGTTCCTGTATCTCTTTGGCTTTCGCTTGTTTCTCCATGTACTGCTGCTGGCACTCTTCAAATAGTTCACTGTCCATGTCCAAAAACATCTTGCGCACATTTGCAGTGAGACCATGAACTGCTTGATTCCAGTGGCTCTGTATATTCCTCTCAAGAGCTTCAAATATAATTGGGAATATAACAACACGATTTTGTGCTATCAAGCTTACAATATGATCATTGTTCCACAAGAACAAAGCACGTTCAGCAACCTGACAAGAAAAACCAATAATCAAGCAAAAACAATGAAGAAAAAACATCAGAGATGGAGTAATCACGTATCACAAGAGCAGGAACTACCAAATTAATAAGATAGTAAAATACTTTCAAGAAATCAGAAATAGCAACACAAAGCATATTTTGTTAGGCAAGGGTATCTTATGGGTGAAGGGGTATGTGGGTGTGTGAGACGAACGATGTCGCGAGACATGGGCCATTACACACGTCCACGGCAACTGACCTGACACGAGGCAAACCACCTGAGTTAGGAGTACAGTTGTTTAGATTAACATAACGTGAACTCTTGTATCAGTGAACAATTAAGCAGGACAACATCAGTCATTGCCCCCTGCGTCGTGCTCTCCCTTTCCTGTTGCGACAACACCTGCAGACATCACTTGTGGAAGCTCCGACCCGCCATCACACACTATTAGAGCAACTCCACCAATTTGAGAAAAACAATCCTCTTTCCCTAAAAACTGTCATATAGGGCAGTGAGGTGAAAGGAACTGCTCCAGCAGATCCCCTTTCCCTATATTTTTTCTCAAACCCTTAAAAACTCCCCTCAATCCCACAAAGAAAGGAAAACTTGCACAGATTTTTTCTCAATCCCCTCCTTTTGTCATTGATGCATGGTCCACAAGATGGAGGCATCGTGGTGGTGCTGTAGCCACACCGCCACCGCCGGGCAGGCCACATGGCCGCCTTATTGCCGATATACAGAGGGAGAGGAAAGGAGAGAGATGCCAGTATGCCACTGACCTATGGGTCCCATGTAAAAAAGGAATGTGGTATCTCAATCTGCTGTAAGAGCTCTCCCCTATAGTCTGAAATTGAGTTTTCTCAATTCCCTATACTAACTTCCAGGAAAGAAGAAAGGGGATTTGTTGGAGTTGCTCTTACGCCTTAAGATCCCTAGGCTCTACCAACTTGGTATCAGAGAGTTAGAGACCATGACGGGTTCGCATGATGATGAGTCATCATCGCCGCCTTGTCATCCTAGGCCATCGAGTAGCTCACAAAGATGGTGTCCGATGTAAACCACCAGATGAGCGACAGCTTGTGGGGATTTCGTCTCGAGTCATGGAGGCGGAACAACAGCCGATCAAGCGGCCACACTGCATGAGCGATTTCCCCTACGACATTGCCCATCTCCAACATGTACCACATGCCGACCGCCTCCAGTTCTTTGGTGAGCGCAAGCAACTTGCCACCAATCTCTTCCCTGCCGCAACAATTTACCATACCACCAGCCTTTGCATCCATCCTACATGCCCCTACTACCACAACGCACGCAATCCACAACAACAACAAAGTCTTTTAGTCCCAAGCAAGTTAGAATAGGCTAGAGTTGAAACTCAATATAAGCCACAAATCAAGATTTAGACATGTGGATTTTTTTTTTCATTTGCTCCTATTCAAGACTAAAGCTTTAGTTATATTCTATCCTTTCAAGTCTCCTTTTACTACCTCTTCCCATATCAACTTCAGCCTTCCCATTTCTCTATTCCCATTACCATCGCATCTTACGATCCCAATATGCACTGGTGGCAATAGAGGTCTCTGTTGAACAACTTCAAATCATCTCAACCAGTGTTAGATAAGCTTTTTTGAATTGGTACTACCCCTAGCTTGTCAAGCATATCATCGTTCTGGACTCCATCTCTTCTTGTACGGCCACAAATCAAACGCAACATACGCATTTCTACAACACCTATCTACTAAACATAACGTCTTTTTTGTAAACCAGCATTTTGCACTGTTCAACATAGCGGGTCTAATAATTGTCCTATAAAACTTGCATTTTAACTTCTACGGCACCCTCTTGTCACACAGAACGTCAGATGCTTGGCACCACTTCCTCCACCCTACTTTGATTCTATGGCACATCTTCATCAATATCACTCTCTCTAGAATTGATCCTAAATACCGAAAGGCATCCTTCCTATGCACTACTTGACCGTCCTATAAAAGTTGCCTTTTTGCTTCTATGGTATCCTCTTGCCACATAAAACACCATATGCTTGGCGCCACTCCTACACTCGGCTTTGATTCAATGGCTAACATCTTCATCAATATGCCTATCTCTCTCTAAAATTGACCTTAAATACCAAAAGGTATCCTTCATGGACACTACTTGACCTTCCAAACTAACATCTCCTTTCTCATATGTAGTGACAAAGTCACATCTCATGTATTCCATTTGTTTCTACTGAGTCTAAAACCATTGAACTCTAGAGTCTCCTACCATAACTCTAGTTTCATATAGAGTCTCCTACCATAACTCTAGTTTCATATTTACTCCTGCTCGACTTTCATCAACTAGCAGTACATTGCCCGCAAAAACCATATGCTATTCCCTTGTATCTTCCTTGTGACACCATCCATCACCAAAGCAAAAAGGTAAGGGCTCAAAGCTGACCCTTGATGTAGTCCTATCCTAAGCAGAAAGTCATCCATGTTATCATCACTTGTCCAAACATTAGTCACAACATTCTTGTACATGTCCTTAATGAGTCCAACGTAGTTCGTTGGAACTTTATGTTTGTCCAAAGCCCACCATATAACATCCCTTGTTATTTTGTCATGAACCTTCTCCAAGTCGATGAAAACCATGTGTAGGTCCTTCGACTCCCTATATTGTTTCGTCACTTTGCTTATTAAGAAAATGGATTTCATGGTTGACCTTTCGGGTGTAAAACCAAATTGGTTGATAGATATTCTCATTATTCCCCTCATACGATGCTTGATAACTCTCCCATAGCTTCATAGTATGGCTCATCAACTTAATTCCCCAGTAATTGGTACAACTTTGGATATCTCCCTTATTCGTGTAGATCGATACTGATCCACCAAATCCGGTTCCCATCGTCGCCACCACCGAGGGTGGTCTAGCGTGTCTCAACCGCCCCTCGCCATCACTACAGCCCCCACCTTCCATAAGCTTGAATTCCATGACCTACAATGGCAAGAAAGATCCGCTAGGTTGGTTGATGTGGTGTGAGCAGTTTTTCCACGAACAACGAGCCTTGGAGGTCAACAAGCAACAAGGTGTGGCTCGCCACCTATCATCTCACTGGCATTGCCCACGAGTAGTTCTTTGCCTTGGAACACGACATGAGCACGCCATTGTGGTTTCGTGCACTCTTCTGCCATGGTGGACATCTCATGCCATACCAGCGGGCTGAGC
Source organism: Zea luxurians (assembly GCA_029449295.1). NCBI lineage: Eukaryota > Viridiplantae > Streptophyta > Magnoliopsida > Poales > Poaceae > Zea > Zea luxurians. The sequence goes on from JAOPSE010000002.1 coordinate 166,807,260, forward strand.
TGCTCATCGCGGGACTATCAGAGCATATATCGAAGTTGACATTGAGTTATGAGAGCCCTAGAATCTCTAGACAACAATGTGTTTGGCTCGCACTTACATGAGTGTCGTGTGGGTATTCCCAGGGTCAATACAATAACCGATTCACCCTGTCCTTAAGAACCATTCGTCCGCCCATCACCACCTATGTCGGCGACACCCAAAACAACACCAATAGTTCAAAGCACTAGTACAAGTGCCGCAGCCTTTTCATCGGTCAACTCTGGTAGAGTTGTTGATGGCCTCAAGCAAAGCCATTGGTATAACTACGTTCATGATCATCATTGTAAGAACTTCTACATCGAGGTTGCATACTACGTTGGTGGGGACAAGCATGGAACTGGTGATCTCACTCCACACTATCATGAAGATATGCATGGCAAACACTATGCAAGTCCTTGTCCACATCTACGAACACAAACTAAAGGCTCTCCATGACATAGGCTCAACACATAACTTCAACTCCAACATCGCCAACCAGAACGAAATTTTGATGACAGTAACCACCTAACTTAAGAAAAAAGTAGCAAATAGAGATGATGGTTTAACACATAACTTCACCAACTGCAACACCATCAGCCACATCAAGATTCCAGCGACAACTACCACCTATGGACCTGCCTTAACATCATTACATCAAAGTGACCAACGGTAGATGTCTCCTACATCCGTCGAGGGTCAATTGTGAAAATATGCATCGACTAGGAGGAATTTCTCCATCTAACTACAGATCACCTTACTGCTAATCTAGACAAATTGACTACTCACGAAAAATCAAGGAGACTGATCATATCCTTACAGTCAACGAGCAGGTATGAACATTTGCAATATTGGTCATGCTATTATTGACAACGCTATTAAACCCTTGCATCTTAGCAATGTTCTCCATGTTACAAAAACTCAAAAAAATAATCTTGTTTCTGTCCATCGTTTTTCTTATGACAATCAAGCCTCAGTTAAATATTTTCCTTATCATTTTTTTATTAAGGATCTAGACACAAGGAGAATTCTTGTTTGTGTTAGGTGTCTCTATCCCCTTCTATCAAACTCTTGGAGAGGGGCTCTAGGCACCTTCAAGTTGTCCCCTCGCAGATGGCATAGTCGTCTTGGTCAATCAGCTCATCATATAGTTCAAAAGTTAGCCAATTCCAATAAACTCTCTTGTTCGAATGAGTCAAATATTGAGTTAGTTTGTGATGCTTGTCCATAGTAAAAGAGTCATCAACTACCCTATCCTATATCTACTAGTATCTCTTAAAACCTTTAGAGTTAGTTTTTTCTGATGTTTGGTGTCCTGCTCTAGAGTCTGTTGATCAAGAAAAATATTATGTCAACTTTATAGATGATTTCAGCAAGTTCACTTGGGTGTATTTTCTTAAATTCAAGTGTAAAGTTTTTCAAAAATTCATTGAGTTCTAGAATATGGTTGAGAGTCTCTTTAGCACTAAAATCATAGCAATGTAAACTGACTGAGGAGGCGAGTATCAAAGGTTAAACTCGTTCTTCACCAAAATAGGGATCACACACTACATACCATGCCCTCATGCGCAGTGGCAAAATGGTTCAGCTGAGATAAAGCACAAACATATTGTTGACGTTGGCTTATCTCTTCTAGCTCACGCATCCATGCCACTCAAATTCTGAGAGGAAGATTTTGCTATTGCAGCATATGTTATCAACCGCACTCCCTCAAAACTCTTAGATTACTCAACACCTCTAGAACGATTGTTTAAACAGTTCCCCAATTATTCTTTTCATAAGGTGTTTGGGTGTGCTTGCTGGCCTAATTTGCGCCCATATAATACTCGCAAGATTGCTTTTAGGTCTATGCGCTATGTCTTCCTTGGATACAGCAATATGCATATAAAGGTTATAAGTGTCTAGAGGCATCCACTAACCACATGTACATTTCTCGTGATGTTGTTTTTGATGAAGTCTTTCCCTTCATAGAACTATATTCTAATGCATGTGTTGTTACGTTCAGAGATCAATCTTTTGCCTTCCAACTTACTCCCTTCATCCAACTTTGAAAATATGGTGAATTTTGATACAGCTGATCAATCATTGACTATTTTTAATGATGAAAATTCTGGAGGATCCCATATTTGTATGAAGGATGGCTCAGGGAGGATGCTAATGATGAACACTAGGTTGAATCTAGTGATATTTCAGCCACAATGATAGAATCTACGTTGTAGCAGGAACCTAAGTTGATTTCAGGTGATATACAACAGCAGTCTGGTGTCCTAGGAGCAAAATATATTAGAAGTTCAAAAGACTAGCACACCACTTAAGTGTCGACCTAAGGGGCAGCAATCTCAAGAAGCACCTCCAAAGTCATTCCCTAGGCCAACAACAGTATCAGAACCAAAATTTATAGCACATCCAACAACGGTCTACACAGACCAAAGGCCCCATACAAGGCTACAAGATGGCACCGTGAAAAAAATAAAGTATGAATGCGTAACTTCTACTGGAGAACCTCAAGATTTGTATGATTTAGAAGATACAAATTGGAAGTGTGATATGAATGTTGAGTTTAAAGCACTAGCTAAAACAAGACCTAGCATTTGGTTCCATCTGAAGGAGTTAAAAATATAACAGATTGCAAATGGGTATACAAAATCAAAAGAAAGGCTAAAAGTACTCTAGACAGATACAAGGCTAGATTGGTAGCAGAAGGTTTCAAACATGTATATGGCAAAGATTATAAGGATACTTTCAGCCATGTGGTTAAAGCAACTACTATCAGAATCATCTTGTCTATTGCTGCGACTAGAGGATGGTCCTTGAGATAGTTTGACGTTCATAATACGTTTCTTCATGGTACTCTCGAGGAGGATGTTTACATGAAACACCACCAGGCTATGAGGACACGATGCAGCTACACTACATTTGCAAGCTAGACAAAGCCATCTATGGCCTAAAACAAGCACCATGGGCCTGGTACTCCAGGCTCAGTAAATGGCTACTGAAATTGGGTCTCTGTTCATCTAAGGCTGATACTCTTTTGCTCTTTTTTAGCAAACATGGAATTAGGATTACTATGTTTCTGTTGGTATATGGATGCTATTATTGTGGTGAACCCTCCACAGGATGTTGTTTTAGCTTTGCTAAAGAACAAAATTTCCTCTCAAAGATCTAGGACCACTGTACTATTTCCTTGGTATTGAGATACAGAAAGTCATTCGTGGCATCCACCTCTCTCAAAGTAAATATGCTATTGATATTCTCAATTCTCAAAAGAGTTGGTATAATGAACTGTAAACATGTTACTACACCCCTCTGTACCTCAGAAAAATTGAGTATCAACAGTGGAGAGTTGTTGGGACCAGAAGACTCAACGAGATACAGAAGTATTGTTGGAGCTTTACAATATTTGATTTTGACTCGACCTGATTTGAGCTATCCAGTTAACAAGGTGTATCAGTTTTTGCATGCATCAACCACTCAACTTTGGACAACGGTGAAGAGAATACTGAGATATTTAAAATACATATTACAGCATGGGCTGCAGATTGTGAAATCTTCTTCCTTGCTTGTAAGTGCATTTTCTGATTTAGATTGGGTTGGTTATGTAGATGATAGGCACTCTACAGGAGGATTTGCAGTGTTTCTTTGTAGCAACCTTGTACCTTGGAGTGCTCGCAAACAGTCAACAGTGTCTAGGTCTGGTCGAGCACTGAAGCTGAGTATAAAACTCTAGCTAATACTGTTAGCAGTGCATGTTTCCTTTCCTGTAATGGCGTGTGCTTTCCTGTAATGGCGTGTGCTTAGCATAGATAGAATCCAGGGCTGTTATGGTAGGAGATGCCTTGATTGATGTAGGGATCAATCTGTATCAGACACATTGGGAAGGTCTGATCCTGACTGATTGAGGAGATCACTCTTGGCACTACTTCTATAAGCCACAGGATCTCCTCCTCCCCTATATATTCTGTAACCGGCTGGTTCTATTATAATCAAATACATTGCCTACACAGCACATCTCCTTCTCTCATGGAGTCATGGTATCACGAGTCCGGGTTCTTCCCGCTCACTCTTCCGCTCTCTAGCGCGCCTCTCTGACGCTGCTCCGTTCTGCGTACCCCCACACCCGACCCTGCACCTATCCTCTGTCACCATGGCCGGTGCTCTCGACACCTCTGGCAGCATCCCTGCTCCAGACAACACCGGCGGCCCCGACGATGATCTGCGCCCCCTCGCCGCTCAACGGGCTCGCGACGCGGCCCTGGCGCTGGCTCGTGAGGCCAAGCGCGAAGCCGTGGAAGCCACTAGGGAGCGCGACGTCGTTGACGCCCGCATCCGCGCCGCCCTAGCGCGCGCGGCCCAGGCTCGCGCTGCTGTTGGGCCTCTTCCCGACGATGCGATGCTGAATCCACCCAGTTCGATCCAGACGGCGCACGCGCTGCTCTCGTCCACGAAGCCACGGCTCTTCTCCACCTCCACGCGCAGGCTATGGCAGTCCAGAACATCCAGGCCCTTGTCCCAGTTGTTCTTGACATCGCTTCCCCCTTCTACACCAGATGGCGCGACTCCTTCCTTCTCGTCGTCGACAGGTACACGCTGACCGACCACGTACTCACCGACACATTTGCGCCCTCTTCTCCCGATTGGGCACGGATGGACCGTGCCGTCAAGTCGTGGATCATCGGCACCATCACCACCGAACTTGCCGATGTCATGTTCATCCGCGACGTCCCTGCTCGCGGCGCCTGGCTTGCCATCGAGTCCCAGTTTCTCGAGAATCACAAGACCCAAACTCTCTTCCTCGACGCAAAGTTTCATAACTTCCGCCAAGGCAGCCTCTCCATCACCAACTACTGTCGCAAGTTCAAAAGGATGGCTGACGCCCTCGGCGAGACGGTCCCTAACCGCACTCTCGTCCTCAACGTCATCTGCGGTCTAAATGAGCGCTTCACCAGCATCGGTCTTCATCTTCGGCGCGGGCGACATCTCCCCACCTTCCTGGAGGTACAGAATGATCTGCTGCTTGAGGAGCTCACCCTTGAGCATCACTCCACAGTTCCAGCTTCTGCTCTTCTCGCCGCTACGACCGACAAGCCCCCGACCAGCAAGCCGGAGCCACCGCCTCCACATCATCTCCCCAACAACCCCAAGCGCGAGACGCGTGGTGGCAAGAGAGGCGGGCGTCGCTCCGGTCCTCCCGCCAAACAGCATGGGTCGGGGTCTACATCGACTAACACCCGGCCCAGCTTCTACAATCCTTGGTCCAGGTCTATTCAGATGTGGCCCGGACCACGGATCTCAGCTGCTCCCTCGGCGCCACACCAACAGTCAGCCACTCCTCTGCCCCAGTCCCTGATCGCTGGCATCCAAGGTTCCTGGCCTGGGGCGCCACAGCAACCATGGTCTGCACCACCGCCGCCAGGATTTCCGACTCCCACCACTCCATCCTGGGATCAGCAAGCGCTACTCTCCAACTTCAACACCATGACGCTTCAACCACCTCGCCAAAACGAGTGGTTCTTTGACTTCGGTGCCACCACACATATGTCCTCTGATGCTGGTACTTTCTCCCATTCCTTTCCTTCACATCATCCCTTTCCCTCTTCAATTATTGTCGGTAACCGGAACTCCATTCCTGTTACCTCCACTGGTTCCACCACTCTATCTGATTCCCTCCGCCTTAATAATGTTCTTGTTTCACCAAGTCTCGTCAAGAACCTAATTCTATGCGCCAGTTTACTTCTGACAATAATTGTTCTGTGGAATTTGACCCCCTTGGTTGCTCTGTGAAGGATCTTCACTGTCGAAGAGAGATCATCCGTTGTGACAGCTCTGCCCGCTCTATCCTCTACGGCTACCGGCCTCCACCTTCCATGCCACCACATCCTCGTCACTTTGGCTTCAGCGCCTCGAGCACCCCGGTCGTGAAGTCCTATCCTAACTAGCAGATTCTGGGATTTCATGTAATAAAACTGCTAGTGATCTTTTATGTTATGCATGTCAGTTAGGTCGCCACACTCGTCTTCCATTTCATGTGTCTTCATCACGTGCCACACGAAATTTTCAGTTAATCCATTGTGATCTTTGGACCTCACCCGTCCCAAGCATTTCTGGGTTCAAATATTACTTAGTCATCCTAGATGATTGCTCACGTTATTTGTGGATGTTCTCCTTGCGGCTTAAATTCGACACTTTTTCTACCCTCACTCATTTTTTCTCCTTTGTGCACACTCAGTTTGGCACCACCATCCAAGGAATCCAGTGCGACAATGGCCACGAGTTTGATAACTCCAGCGCCCGCACTTTCTTTCTTACCCATGGTGTTCATCTTCGGATGTCCTGTCCGTACACATCTCCCCAAAACGGTTAAGCTGAGCGTATCATCCGTACCATCAATAACAGGATTAGACACTTATGAAAAAGAAACTGCAAAAATGATGAAAACATTTCTTTATCCTGGGTTGCAGTTTCTGACTTCCTAGATCACGGCCTAGGTCGTTGCCGTTCTCACATAGGCTACGGTGCACCACATATGGGAAGGCGGGGGTTTGGGGATTTTCTTGATTTGCATGAGGCCTTCTTAACAAAATGCTTGGGGGCTGTTTTACCCCCTGCAGGTCAAGTTTTTACTTCCCAGATCAGATGTAGATCCCTAAAAAAACTAGCGTCCAAGAATGGTAGAAAACCTATACCGCCAGGAGTAAGCTATAAAGGGGATCAATAAAGACCATAACAAAAGCACTAATGCAAAATGATAATTCTCAAATGGGTCCTCTTATGGACTCAAAACTCATTTGCGTGTATGCTTAATGGAACTTTTTTGTGCTAGTTTACAAAAATATCATGCACAAAGCAATGCATCTCGTTTCATTTTTTCTATTAACACTGCCTTGTATAAGAGTTTTGGGGCGTGTTTGGATGAACACCAATGCCAATGGCTGCCAAGCAAAAAATTTGTCCATTGACCAACAGAACTAATGCTGTTTGGATGGATACTGTATATTCGCCTGCCCCAGCTCACGAGGCCAAAGCGCAGTTCAATTTGCATCCGATGTGTGGCCAATTTGGCAGCCAAGATTTGGCCAGCAAAGCCTTTGGACAGTGCACAGTCACGCAGCAATCAAACACACCCTTGTTTTACTCAACATGCAAATATTGATTTGGAACTTGCAATAAGGCACATTCACTCAAAAAGGCATACCTCAGAACACATGGAACACATTTGACTAAAAACAGAAAAGTGTATGCAGACATGGTGATGACAATATACTTAACCAGAAGCCAAAAAAAATCAACTAAAGACATACCTGGAAGTGAGAACTGTTAAGGCATCGTCCAATCTGCTTGAACAGTGGCACCATGCACCGCTGGAACTCTGCAGGCTGTGTTGCCTCGAGCACTTCTTCAAGCTCCCCCAGAAACAACACCTCCTTCTGGCAGTTTGTGACTGGCCAGTACTTGAGCAGACCCCTAATCACAGTATCTGCTAATTTGTAGTCCTTCTCAACGAACTGAACAATACAATAGGACAGCTGCTGATGGTAGATCGCAACAGATTTGGGCTTATGCAGGGGGATGAGAGCACGGGCAAGGAATAGCTTGTGCTCCTCCTTCATTGGCAAGGCAAAGCCATTAATGATGCTTCCAAGGATCTCAAGGAGCTCCCCTATGCCATTGTGGCGCTGCGTTTCAAAGATGAACCGGTAGAACACATTGTTGATGGCCTTGCGAATGAATGGTCGGTGTACCATGAACTTGCCATAGATGCGGTGGAGCACGGTCTTGAGGTACTCGCGCTCACGCGGATCCTCGGAGTCAAAGAGGTCGAGGAGACGGAGGACGAAGGCGTGGTCCACATACCGCTTGGCGACCTTGGTGTCGGTGTCGGGCGAAACAACGTATCGGAGAAGGAGCTCATAGACGAGCTGGAGGTGTGGCCAGGAGGGGTCGAGGTATGGCTCCTCCTCCTCGTCGGGCGCGGCGCCGGGGTCGATCGCGGCAGCGGATTCGTGCAGCGCGGGTGGCAGCGGGCGGAAGATGTTGGCAGAGATGGCGGCGACGAGCGCCTCCTGGACGTGGTCCGGGAGGCGCGTGGGTGCGTTGGCGCCCGCAGCCTGAGCTGGAGCCTGCACGTAATCGACGAGCTCGAGGAGAGCCTGGCGTTTGGCCTCCTTCTCCCGCGGGTGCTTGAGCGAGTCCGAAAGGTCGAAGAGCGCGGCGACGATGCGGAGCTTGCGGAGGAAGAGGCCCGGGCGATCCGCGGCGGCGACGTCGCGGAGGAGCGGGAGCGGTTCGAGGAGTGGCGGCGACGCCGCCCCCGCCGGGTTGGTCGCAAGCGCAGACGGCGCCACGTGCGGCGAAGTGGGCGAGGACGGCGAAGGCGCTGTGGCCCGGGAGGCGTGGTTGACGGTGACGGGCGCGGCTGCCCCCGCGCCGCCGCCGCCGCTCCCGGAGGACGACGAGGGCGCTGCGGGGCGCGCGGCGGCCTCCGCGTTGTCCCCGCGCGCGCCCTTGCGGTTTCCCCTCTTGATGATCTTGTTGAACATGGCGGCAGCGGCGGATTGGGGTGCCGACGGCAGTGGATCGGCCGATCGGTCAGGCGACGAATTCCCTCCTCGTGCCTCCGGGATTTGGGGATTTGGTGGTGACGGTAAGGGGGCGCTGTGGGGCCCAGGTGGAAGGGAAAGAACAGTGGCGAGGTGGGGTCAGTCGGTCAGGCTCGGCGAGGGCAGGGGAGGAGGCGGCATGGCTCTCGCTGGCGATTTGGGAGACGAGTGGAGGGGGGAGGGGATCGATGGGTTGGGGAGGAAGAAGGGGAAGCCTGAGAAGGAGGAACGGGGGATTTTTGTTTTTGTGTTTTTTAATTGAAATATATGGTAGGCGTTATTTTGTACTGTATTTTCGGAGTTATTTGAACGGTTTTTCGTTTCGATGGTCGGATTAGGATGAATGGGACAAAGTAATGCTCTCCACTGGAGCAACTAATAAAGGTGTTTGCACAGTATAGGTATAAATTAGTTGCTCAGTGCCGGCGGAATACCATTGATAAAACAACAAATGTATAATTCTATATTCTCTAACCATATGGATTTTCCTTTCCTCGCTACGGGAAAAAATGGAGGCAATCAGAAAAAAAACTGAAGACAGTAAAAAAGATGGTCTGACATATTTGAGACTGTTGGGCTAATTAAGCTATGTTAACACGGAGAACATATACAAAGAGCTAATACCAAAGTTGGTCATGAATCACAGCGTAAAGAAATGCATCACTCGGGAGTGCTCCACTCGGATAGCTTGAGCAATGTGCCGTTTGACGCCGACGGCAATACAGCGATTAATTTAGCGTTGCCCGGCGTCCACGGATAATTACATGTTAAAGTTAAAAGTTAAAAACAGGAGGTGGACTGGAGTGTGTCACGGGGCCGAGATTGACACACCGTGATTTTCCTTGACGAGGCTAATCGGAAAGACGCAGGATGATAGAGATGGGGAACTTTTGGATAAGTCACGCTGGACGGTATAGTTGTGGAGACGGTGACAGGCGGCACCGGCTATGATTGGACTAGCCGACTAGGGGTGTTTGGTTTCATATAGGAATGGCAGGAAATTCTCCATCGTAAAATAGCTCAACATCTATGGCCCTGTTCGGCTGGCTGTAAGCCGGCACTGTTGCAGCTGTTTGGACTGCTGCAGCTGCAATCCATAGAGAGAAAAATACTGTAGAAGCCGCAGCCGCAGCCGCAGCGAACAAGCTGTATATCCGCACGACGAAAAAAATTCAAGGATCCTATGAACACTTAGGATATATTTGGTTGGACATATAAAGAGAGAAGAAAAGAGCAGTCATAGTTTCTATAGTGTTTAGATAAAAGTTACGTGGGGACGATGTAAACACCAGAGTAATTTTTTGTGGCAACGTGATCCAAAGAAACGAGGGGATAGTGTCGTCCCCGGCTCATCCTACTCTGACCTCAAACCAAACACATCCTTATAGGAACGTTTTTTTATCCAATCTCGTTCTCCTCAGGGATAAATCTCTAATAAGGGATTCATTTCCTACGGGCATAAATCTCCAACGGGGATTTTGTTCCCGCTTAAATTATAAATAGGTGAGTGCACGTGTGTTGCAAGGAAACATATAATAACACGATAACTTATGTACAAATATGTATTATACTGTTATGAGAAAAGGTTTCGTAATCTATTTATGATCCTAGCCATACATAAATTTTGTTATTTCAATCTAGCTATTTCACCACTGTATCGCAACCATCAGTACCATGCAGACTACTATATATGATAGTGTAATGCATCAGTGTTGTAAAAAAACCTATCAACCAGTTGGCCAAAAGCAAAACAAGCTCAACACGGAAAATCTTTAAACATCGTATGTGCTCAACATTAAATCTGATATCTGCACAAATACCATCCAAGTCTAACCATTGAACACCGAGGCATCCAATGTCGCTAGACCGGTTTTCAAAACAAGTTGTAGCGACTATCTTCAATGATTGGGTTAACTGCACGTGTTGGGTCATACCTTGTTTGGTGTGTTAAGGATGAACCGACAACAGGACGAAGCTCCTACTACATATCCAGCATAGATTCCACGAGCCTACTCTTCTGAAAATGCTCTTTATACGAGGTGGCCTTATTGCTATGGTTGAAATTGTCTCGCATGTAACCTTTAACACCCCACCATGTATCACGGCGGATGCTTCGGCGCAGGTTGAGAGAATGTAATAGGGGGTAGAATGATAGTGTTGGTTTTTGTATGATACTGAAGATCGGGTACTGCGCGGGTTCCGGCGTCCGGGCCTGCGCAAGCAAAACCTGATGATGTTATGAGTGATGGTGTTTTGATGGATGCAAATGTGATGTCTCTTAGTGGTAATGTATCGGGGGAATCAGTTTTTGGGTTGTGGTCTTCGAAGGGTGGAGAATTAGGGAGCCCTTTTTCATGGATGGATGATGAATCCTCGGAGGACGATTTAGACTATTTTGCAGTGTTGGATTTAGCTGCAGCGGAGTCTCTGTTGAGGACCGTCCCCTGTGAAGCGTCGGTGACTTCGATCAGTGCATTCCCAGGTGACTTGCGAGGGCGAAAAAGGATGGGGGTGTCGAAACAAAGCGTCGGTGAGTCTTCGCAAGGTGTTAAAAGACATCCTCAAATGGGCATGGAGAGGTCCCGTCTTCGGAGCGGACCACGGCTGAATCAGGGTGCCCGTCGCGAGTTACTGGCGTCGACATCTGGGTCGTGTATCGGGGAAGGGGACCTGCGGGACCTTTTTGAAGGGGAAGAGTTGAGGTTGATGCTGTTTAATTTCCGGGAAGCTGGTCTTATCCCGAAGGAAGAGCCGATGTAATAATGAGTGTTGCCATCACTGTTTTTTGGCGACGATGAGTGAAAATGTTGTCCTCCCCCTTCGCCAAAGAATTGTGATGGGCACATTAGTGATGGGTGAATATCCTGTGCATAGTGTACACCGTGTAGTTGTAATGTGTATTGTGCGCTGAATTGCGCTTGATGGCACCTTTATGCCCTTGATATATTGATGTTCTTTTGTGATTACTTCGTGTCTTTTGTTGTGCCTATTGAGTTTGTTGTACCCTTAGGCGATGTTGGCGTGGATAGACATGTGCGTGCCATAGACGACTTCGCACTCGGTAGATGTTGTTACGCCCGTGTTGTGTTGATCCGGCTGTGCCCTTGAGCGGCTTTTGCTCGAACAATGTGCGTCTTGTAGACGACCTCGCACCATTTGGGTGGTGTTACGCACTTGTTGTGCCTATCCGGCTGCACCCTTAGGTGACTTTTGCTCGGATGAAAATGTGTCTTGTAGAAGACTTCGCACCCTGTGGGTGGTGTCATGCACTTGTTGTGCTTATCTGGCTGCACCCTTAGGCGACTTTTGCTTGGACGAAAATGTGTCATGTAGAAGACTTCGCACCCTGTGGGTGGTGTCACACACTTGTTGGCTTATCTAGCTGCACCCTTAGGCGACTTTTGCTCGGACAAAAATGTGTCTTATAGAAGACTTCGCACCCTGTGGGTGGTGTCACATACTTGTTGTGCTTATCCGGCTGCACCCTTGGGTGACTTTTGCCTAGATTTGTCGCATGCAATGGCTGCCGAGGCTTGCCGTTACGGTGACTGTTTTGGCGTCGAATGTCGAAGACCGGTTCTGTAGTCTTTTCCGACATCCACGGTCATAATGCCGTCTTGAATTTTTTGCTTTTTGGGGGGATTTTTGTGGCAATTTATTACATGGCTTTGCCTCGTTAAAAACCTCACCCCCTGCGAGGAAAAGAGTGCGGGCCTGACTGAGATAGTGTCTGCAAAAATTACAAAGGCGCGAAGGCCTTGGAACTAGACGAAGAATTTTCGTAAGTTGTCCACATTCCATTAGTGCTCTAGGTCTTCATCGGATGGTGAAGCGAGCCTGTAGGCGTTGGGGGTGTTTTTGTCTTGACGATGAAGGGCCCTTCCCATTTGGGTTCGAGCTTGCCCCGGGACTTTGTTCTGGTGGTTCTGGTGAGGACTAAGTCTCCTTCCTCGAATTCTTTGGGAATGACAATGTTGTCGCGCCATGCCTTCGTCTGCGCTTGGTATTTGTTCAGTGCCTCTAGGGAAAGAACACGATCTCCGTCGATAAGGTCCTTGGAGGTTGACTCGTCGACATTAGGAGTGGATGCAGAGCTTGCTCGTGGAGATCCGTGCTTCAGCTCTTGCGGCGCCATTGCTTCGGATCCGTACATTAAGCGAAAAGGTGTAAATCCGGTCGCTCTTGATTCTGTTGTGTTCAGTGCCCATATGACTTCGGGAAGCTGGTCTGCTCATTTGCCTTTCTTGTCGTCGAGTAGCCTTTTATTGATGGCACTGAAAATCTTGCTGTTGGCACGTTTAACTACTCCATTGGATTACGGATGGTAGACAGAGGCGAACACTGCCTTCGTGTCGATAGAGTTACAGAATTCTCGGAAGTCTTGGTTGTCGAACTGTTTTTCGTTGTCGACTGTTAGCTTTGATGGGACTCCAAACCGACACACGATGTTCTGCCAGAAGAATTTTTTCGTTGTTTTGGAGGTTATTGTGGATACGGCTCTGGTCTCGATCCACTTGGTGAAGTATTCAACGGCAACGAAGGTGAATTTGAGGTTGCTTTGAGCTGTGGGCAGTGGTCCGACGATGTCTAGTCCCTAACGTTGAAGTGGTCAGGTATGTGCAATAAGCTTTATGAGTTGCGAAGGGGCGCCTGTTCGAGGCGAGAATTTCTGGCATGCTTCGCACGAACAGGTTACCCGGTTGGTCGTGCACACAATTGTTGGCCAACAGAAACCTTGATGTATGACTTTAGCAGTAAGGGCCCTTGGTCCTGAATGTGATCCACATATACCCCTGTGGACTTCGTGGAGAAGTTCTATGCCTTCGGCTTCAGTTATTTATTTCAACATGGGTTGACTTATCCCCTTTTTGTAGAGATACCCGTTGACTATAGCGAAGTCTTTGCTTCTATGTTTTAATCTTTTAGCCTCGCCGTGGTCAGAGGGGTGGTATTGGCCCTAAAGATATAGGGTGATTGGTGCTCGCCAGTCTTCGGCCATTATCAGATTGACCATCCGATGCCCATCAGCGTTGTCACACCCGGTTTTAGAAGGCAAACCGAATGCGAACCATGTACGTGCCAGGATCAGCAATTCACGTACACAGCAGTTACATAACATGGACATCATCACACAGTGCTCAAATAGTATTAAAAGGGAAATAATAGTCGATTACATCATATGTCTGAGACATCCACATAGTCTTTACAATAAATCAAAGTGCGAAAACGAAACGTAGGTAAACGCGGCCTTCACATGCAGCCGACTGGGGGTTGCCGCTAACCCACGCCTAGAACTTGTCGTAGTCTTGAAACTCCTGGAAGTCTCCTTCCACGGCTTCATCTTCTCCTGAGCAGTGGTTGCAATGCGGACAACCTGGGGGGGTTGGTGTGTAGAGCAAGGGTGAGTACACATCAACATACTCAGCAAGTATCCTATTTGGATGTGGTGGACTAGCTTTATGTGGAGGTAAGTCAAGCAGTTGCTTTTAGTCGGTCAGATTATTATTACTAGTAGAGAAAGCTAAGTTTTAGATTTAACCCACGTTATTAACCCAAACGTACTCCTTTCCAAACGGAAAGAGTACCACTTACCATTTGTCGGGTACCATAATTAGGGGTACCCCCAACGCTCCTAATCATGGCTGGTTAACACCCTCAGACCAACTGACGGGTGCGGTTCAAGCCAAGATTTCGTCTGCCCGAGGAGCGCGATCTCACTCGAGCCCAGCCTCGGGTTGGAACAGTAGTCCCAGACAAATTCACGCCTCGCCCGAGGGCCTCCTCAGACAGCGGGTGCCTCCTCGGCTCTCCCGAGGCCTGGCTCGGGCAGGCTTCGTTGTGAAGCAACCTTGGCCATACCGCCTCACCAACCGACCGCTTCGCAGGCGCATTAAATGCAGGGGATGCCTGACGCCGTATCCTGACACACGCACCTCAGTCGGCTAGGCCGAAGTGACCACAGTCACTTCGCCCCTCTTCTTTACTGTCTGATATGACAGGAAAACAGTGCCGCTCGCTCCGCTCCGACTGCCGTGTCAGCCACCCCGGCAACGACTGACAACAAGTCACGATCAACCACCGAGTTCAAGCCTCGGGCGCAACAGGAAGCTCCCCCTCGCCCGACCTCATTCTCCGGCCTCGGGAGGAGGTTTCCGCCTCGCCCGACCTCACGCTTCGGCCTTGGGAGGAGATGTCCGCCTCGCCCGACCCCCGGACTCGGCCTCGACCCCGGTCTCGGGAGGAATCGCATCCTCGCCTGACCCCGGCCTCGGCCTCAAGAGAAGTCTCCGCCTCGACCGACCCTAGGCTCGGACCGACCGCGCTAACAGGGGATACATCATTTCCCTATTCCTAGCCTGCTTAGGCTAGGAAGAACAAGACCGGCATCCCATTTGGCTTACCCCGGCGACGGGTAATGATGGTGCCCCGCGTGCGCCATGACGCTGGTGGCTCTCAGCCCCTTACGACAGCAAGGAGACGTCAGCAGGGTCCTCGCCGCGCTGCCAGCTGTGCTCCTACAGGACTCAAGCGCTCCTCCGGCGGCCACGCCATCACATGTATAGGGCCCAAGCTCTCCCCCAACGGCCACGTTGGCATGTACACAGGGCTTAGGCACTCCACTGCCGGACACGTTAGCACATAGCTACACCCCCCGTTGTACGACTGGACTCTCTCCTTGCCTCTATAAAAGGGAGGTCCAGGGCCACCCTAAGGGGGGTTCGCGCGAGGGAAGCGGCGGACGAGCTCTGTGTCCCCCTCTCTCTCTCTCACGCGACGCGCTTGTAACCCCTACTGCGAGCGGCACCCCTGGTGCAGGATAATACAAGGCTTGTCCCACATCCTGTGTTCCATCCCGCGCCAACCCATCTGGGCAAGGACACGCAGCGACAATTCACTCGTCGGTCCAGGGACCCCCCCGGGGTCGAAACGCCGACAGTTGGCGCGCCAGGTAGGGGCCTGCTGCGTGTTAACGAACATCTTCCCGTTGAGATCCAGATGGGGAGTCTTCAGCAACCTCTCCAGCCCAGGACGGTGCTCCGCTTCGGGAGTCTTGAGTTCATGTCCCTCGATGGCAGCTACGACATGGTACTCCTCCCCTCGCGGCTTGACGACAACGACGGTCTTCGACTCGCCCGGCGGCGGCAAGCTCTACGACAGCATCTCCTCGCGGCAGAAGAGGAGCACTCCGGTCGTCCCCGCCACCCTCCTCGTCGGAGGAGGCGAAGACGGGGCAACCATGGCCACACAGGAGGTGACACCTTGTCGGCTATCGCACCAGAGCGAGTCGACGACGCCGGCACTCCCCTGCGGGACATGTCGGACATTGCCCTCGCACCTGAGGCGACGACGGGTGTCACTTCCCCGCGACGTGTCAGCCCCAAGCGGACTGATGACGCCAGCACCCTCGCAAAGGACCTGTTGGGCGTTACCTTCGTACCTGAGATGACGGTGTGCTCTGCCCCCGACGCGACTTCACCACCGTCCAACGATCAAGAGGTACCGTTTGTTTTCCATCCCATACCTTTTCGGTTCAGCTTCGATCCACCTAGCAACCCCGCTATGGTGAGCGCCTTCGTAAAGGCGTATCCAAACCTTCCGGGGTACCACATGTGGTCGACCTGGGACCGATTGACAGCCGTCTCAACCTTCGGATCGGCGGGTTCTGAGGAAGAGGACGACCCCGACTCCGGTTGGGATTCTCTGCCCTCAGTGACCCCGGTGCCATGCGGGGCTTCATGTCCGCATGTGACCACTGCCTCTCCGGTTGTTCTGACGATGGCCATGACCTTGACGACGAGGGTTACAGCCCAAGTCGCGAATGTTTCCACGTCGATCTGGGAGATCACAACGAAGACAACCACCTCGGTATGCCAGAGGTTGACGATCCCCTGGGCCCACATCTCGCGTTGACATCCCGCGGGAGCTAGCTGTGGTCCTAGTCCCTGCGGGGGGTCAGGACATACAGCTCGAGCAAATCCGTGAGATGCAGGCCCGGGTCGACGAGGAAGCAGGCCCGCTTGTACAACTCCGACAGAACATCGAACATGAGTGGGCAGGCCGACCACTCGCCAGAGAAGCCTGTCATCAGGCCCAAGACATCCGGCACCGCATCGTCGACAATGCCAGGGCAGCGCTGCCTCCGGCCGTCAGCGGGTCCGGCCAGGACCTAGCTGCAGCGGCGATGCTGCTTCGGGCCATGCCGAAGCCATCCACCACCGAGGGACGGCGCATCTAGGGCGAACTCAAGAATCTCCTAGAAGGCGTCGCGGTTCGACGAGCCAAGAGCTCCGCCTCCTGCAGGCGAGCTAACCCCTCGGAGCATCACGCGGTGTCCTCCCGGCGCATTCGGGAAGCCTCGGTCCATCCTGAGCGTACACGAAACGAGGCGCCCGCCGCCCGGGAACGCCTCGGCAACGAGCACCACCATCTCGACCATCGAGCCCGCCTCGACGAAAAGGTGCGCCGAGGCTACCATCCTAGGCGCGGGGGACGCTGCAACAGCGAGGAGGATCGCAGTCCTTCGCCCGAACCACCCGGCCCGTGAGTCTTCAGCCGGGCCATATGACGAGCACCGTTCCCTGCCCGTTTCCGAGCCCTGACTACTATCACCAAGTACTCGGGGGAGACGAGGCCGGAGCTGTGGCTCGTGGACTACCGACTGGCATGCCAGTTGGGAGGGGCGGATGATGACAACCTCATCATCCGTAATCTACCCCTTTTCCTCTCCGACGCCGCCCGAGCCTGGCTGGAGCATCTGCCTCCTGCGTAGATCTCCGACTGGGATGATCTGGTCAAAGCTTTCGTGGGAAACTTCCAAGGCACGTATGTGCGCCCTGGGAACTCGTGGGACCTCCGAAGCTGCCGCCAGCAGCCAGGGGAGTCCCTCCGAGAGTACATCTGGCGGTTTTTGAAGCAGCGCACCGAGCTGCCCAACGTTACCGACTCGGATGTCATCGGGGCTTTCCTTGTCGGCACCACTTGCCGAGACCTGGTGAGCAAACTGGGGCGCAAGACTCCCACCCGCGCGAGCGAACTGATGGACGTCGCCACCAAGTTCGCCTCGGGTCAAGAGGCGGTCGAAGCCATCTTCCGGAAGGACAAGCAGCCTCAGGGGAGCCGAAGACAGACGCCCCTGAGGCGTCCGCCCAGCGGGGCACGAAGAAGAAGGCTAAAAACAAGTCGCGAGCGAAGCGCGACGTCGCAGACACGAATCTCGTCGCTGCGGTCGAGCACAGGAACCCTCGGAAACTACCTAGAGGGGCCGGCGCGTTCGATAAGATGCTCAAAGAGCCGTGCCCCTATCACCAGGGGCCCGTCAAGCACACCCTCGAAGAATGTGTCATGCTCCGACGCTACTTCCATAAGACCGGGCCCCCGGCGGAGGATGGCAAGGGCCATGACAACGACAAGAAGGAGGGCGGCAAGGAAGAGGAATTCCCGGAAGTCCATAACTGCTTCATGATCTACGGCGGGCAGGCGGCGAACGCCTCGGCTCGGCACCACAAGCAGGAGCGCCAGGAAGTCTGCTTGGCGAAGGTGGCGGCGCCAGTCTACCTAGACTGGTCTGACAAGCCTATCACCTTCGACCAAGGCAACCACCCCGACTTTGTGCCAAGCCCGGGAAGGTACCCGCTCGTCGTCGATCCGATCATCGGCAATGTTAGGCTCTCCAAGGTCCTCATGGATGGAGGCAGTAGCCTTAACATCATCTACGTCGAGACCCTGGAACTCTTAGGGGTTGATCGGTCCGAAGTCCGGGCCGAGGCAGCACCCTTCCGCGGGATCGCGCCCGGGAAGCGAATCCTACCCCTCGGACGGATCGACTTACCCGTCTGCTTCGGAACTCCCTCAAACTTCTGAAAGGAAGCTCTCACCTTTGAGGTCGTCGGGTTCCGAGGAACCTACCATACGGTGTTGGGAAGACCATGCTACGCCAAGTTCATGGTCGTCCCCAACTACACCTACCTCAAGCTCAAGATGCCGGGCTCGAATGGGATCATCACCGTCAGATCCACGTACCGCCACACGTATGAATGCGACGTGGAGTGCATGGAGTACGCCAAGGCTCTCGCCGAGTCCGAGGCCCTCATCGCCGACCTGGAACGCCTCTCCAAGGAGGCGCCCGACGTGAAGCGGCACGCCGGCAACTTTGAACCAGTTGAGGCGGTCAAGTCTGTCTCTCTCGACCCCAGCAACGACGCCAGCAAGCAAGTTCGGATCGGCTCCGAGCTCGACCCCAAATAGGAAGCAGTGCTCATCGACTTTCTCCGCGCAAATGCCGAAGTCTTTGCGTGGAGTCCCTCGGACATGCCCGGCATACCGAGGGATGTCGCCGAGCACTCACTGGACATCAGAGCTGGAGCTCGACCCGTGAAGCAAACCCTGTGCCGTTTCGATGAGGAAAAGCGTAGGGCCATAGGCGAGGAGATCCACAAGCTAATCGTGGCAGGGTTCATCAAAGAGGTATTCCATCCCAAATGGTTAGCTAACCCTGTTCTTGTAAGGAAGAAGGATGGGAAATGGAGGATGTGTGTAGACTACACTGGTCTAAACAAAGCATGTCCAAAAGTTCCCTACCCTCTACCTCGCATCGATCAAATCATGGACTCCACTGCTGGGTGCGAAACCCTGTCATTCCTCGATGCCTACTCAGGCTATCACCAAATCAAGATGAAAGAGTCCGACCAGCTCGCGACTTCTTTCATCACACCTTTTGTCATGTACTGTTACACCACAATGCCATTTGGGTTGAGGAATACAGGCGCCACTTACCAGAGGTGCATGAACCACGTGTTCGGAGAACACATCGGCAGAACGGTCGAGGCTTACGTCGACGACATCGTTGTCAAGACGAAGAGAGCCTTTGACCTCCTCTCTGACCTTGAAACGACAATCAACTGTCTGAGAGCGAAAGGCGTGAAACTCAATCCCGAGAAGTGTGTCTTCGGAGTCCCTCGAGGCATGCTCCTTGGGTTCATCGTCTCCGAGCGGGGCATCGAGGCCAACCCGGAGAAAATCGTGGCCGTCACCAGCATGGGACCGATCAAAGATTTGAAAGGAGTACAGAGGGTCATGGGATGCCTTGCAGCTCTAAGCCGCTTCATCTCACGCCTTGGCGAGAGAGGCTTGCCTCTGTACCGCCTCTTAAGGAAGGCCGAGTGCTTCACTTGGACCCCCGAGGCCGAGGAAGCCCTCGGGAACCTTAAGGCGCTCCTTACGAACACACCCATCCTGGTGCCCCCCGCCGCAGGAGAAGCCCTCTTGATCTACGCAGCCGGGACTACTCAGGTGGTCAGTGCCGCGATCATAGTCGAGAGACGAGAAGAAGGGCATGCACTGCCCGTCCAGAGGCCAGTCTACTTCATCACTGAAGTGCTTTCCGAGACTAAAGCTCGCTACCCGCAGATCCAGAAGCTGCTCTACGTAGTGATCCTGACACGGCGAAAGTTGCGACACTACTTCGAGTCTCATCCGGTAACTGTGGTGTCATCCTTCCCCCTGGGAGAGATCATCCAGTGCCGCGAGGCCTCGGGTAGGATAGCAAAGTGGGCGGTGGAGCTTATGGGCGAAACGCTATCATTCGCTCCTCGGAAGGCCATAAAATCCTAGGTCTTGGCAGACTTCCTGGCTGAGTGGACTGACACCCAGTTATCGACAACTCCAATCTAGCCCGAGCTCTGGACCATGTACTTCGATGGGTCACTCATGAAAACAGGAGCGGGCGCTGGCCTGCTCTTCGTTTCACCCCTCGGAAAGCATCTCCGCTATGTCATTCGCCTCCATTTTCCAGCATCAAACAACATGGCCGAGTATGAAGCACTGGTTAACAGACTACGCATCACCGTCGAGCTAGGGGTCCGACGCCTTGACGCTCGAGGCGACTCGCAGCTTGTCATTGACCAAGTCATGAAGAACTCCCACTGCCGTGACCGGAGGATGGAAGCCTACTGCGACGAAGTCCGGTGCCTGGAGAACAAGTTCTATGGGCTGGAGCTCAACCACATCGCCCGACGGTACGACGAGACTACGGACGAGCTGGCGAAAATAGCCTCGGGGCGAACGACAGTTCCCCCGGACGTCTTCTCCAGAGACCTACATCAACCATCTGTCAAGATCGATGACGCACCCGAGCCTGAGGAAGCCTCGACCCAGCCCGAGGCACCCTCGGCCGAGCCCGAGGTACCCTCGGCCGCACCCGAGGCACCCTCGGTCATCGAGGAAGAGGCCTTGCCCGTCAAAGAGGAACAGAATGGGGTCACGCCAGATCCGAACTGGCAGACCCCGTACCTGGAATATCTCCTCCGAGGAGAGCTTCCCATTGACAAGACCAAAGCTCGGCGGCTGGCTCGGCGCGCCAAGTCATTTGTCCTGCTGGGTGATGAAAAAGAGCTCTATCATCGCAGCCCCTCGGGCATCCTTCAATGATGCATATCTATCGCCCAAGGACAAGAGCTGTTGCAAGAAATACACTCGGGGGCTTGCGGCCACCATGCAACGCCTCGAGCCCTCGTGGGGAATGCCTTCCGACAAGGTTTCTACTGGCCAGCTGCGGTGGCCGACGCCACTAGGATTGTGCGCTCCTGCCGGGGGTGTCAATTCTACGCAAAGCAGACGCATCTGCCCGCTCAGACCTTACAGACGATACCCATCACCTGGCCATTTACTGTGTGGGGTCTGGACCTCGTTGGTCCCTTGCAGAAGGCACCCGGGGGCTTCACGCACCTGTTGGTTGCTATCGACAAATTCTCCAAGTGGATCGAGGTTCGACCCCTAAACAGCATCAGGTCCGAGCAGGCGGTGGCATTCTTCACCAACATTATTCATCGGTTCGGGGTCCCAAACTCAATCATCACCGACAATGGCACGCAGTTCACCGGAAAAAAGTTCCTGGACTTCTGCGACGACCACCACATCCGTGTGGACTGGGCCGCCGTAGCTCATCCCATGACGAATGGGCAGGTGGAGCGTGCCAACGGTATGATTCTGTAGCAGGGGCTCAAACCAAGGATCTACAACGACCTCAACAAGTTCGGCAAGCGGTGGATGAAAGAGCTACCCTCGGTAGTCTGGAGTCTGAGGACGACGCCGAGCCGCGCCACGGGTTTTACGCCGTTCTTTCTAGTCTATGGGGCCGAGGCCGTCCTCCCCATAGACTTAGAATATGGCTCCCTGAGGACCAAGGCGTACGACGACCGAAGCAACCAGACCAGCCGAGAAGACTCGTTGGACCAACTCGAGGAGGCTCGAGGCGTCGCCTTACTACATTCGGCACGGTACCAGCAGTCGCTGCGGCGCTACCGCGCCCGAAGCGTTTGGTCCCGAGGCTTCCAAGTGGGAGACTTGGTGCTTCGCCTGCGACAGGACGCCCGAGGGCGCCACAAGCTCACTCCTCCCTGGGAAGGGCCCTTCATCATTGCCAAGATCTTGAAGCCTGGAACGTACAAGCTGGCCAACGACCAAGGCGAGATCTACAACAATGCTTGGAACATCCAACAGCTACGTCGCTTCTACCCTTAAGATGTTTTAAGTCGTTCATGTACCTCGTTTACATACACAAAGTCTAACCGTCAAGGAAGGGTCGGCCTTGCCTCAGCAAAGCCCGACCCTCCCTCGGGGGCTAGAAGGGGGAACCCCCTCTGCGTCAAAATTTTCCTCGGAAAAATTTAAAATTTTCCACCAACACGACTTTTCGTGTTTCCCGACTATATCGGTAACAGAACCCTGCAAAACGAATAAGAGCACGTGTAAGCGACAAGGCCGACCGAGCCGAGGGACTCCTACGCCTCCGGGATACGGATACCTCACTCGTCACCTTCCGCGAAAAATAACTCTTACTCGGATAAGCAATTCTGCTACTGATGACCGAGTCCGGATACTCGAAACAAGAGGAAAAGAAGCACAGCTTTATAACACAACGACAAAGTGTTTAGGCCTCGGCGGCCGCGAAAGACACATGCATGTTCCAAACAAACTGCTCCGGCAGAATCAGGCATCGCCCGGAGGAGGAGCGGCACCCTCGGCTTCGTCTCCGCCCTCAGCGTCGTCTCCACCCTCGGCGAGATCCGCCCCGGCCTTGGACGGCGACGCAAGCGGAAGAATCTCCACCTCGAAGGATGATGCCAACACCGCGCTTGGGCCCGCGACGGCCGCGTCAAGCCTCTGAACTTCGGCCAGGGCAGCTTCATCTTCGTCGGGTAGACAGTACCCCTCGCCGACCCGCTCCAGATCCACATCGTAGTGGGAAGCGAGCACGGCGAAGGCCCGCTTAACGCCGTGATGCAGCGCCTCGCGGAGTCTGCTGCGCACATGGCCGCCCAAGGCCTACAGGCGACTCTGGGGGGAGCTTCCCGAGGGGACGTCATCAAGACCAAAGGCCTGGCAGAAGGCCAAGATAGCTTCAGACATGGCCACGCGGTCGGCTTCCTCCTGCTCAGCCGCCCGGGCAAGTGCCTTGGCGGACTCATTGAGGGCCGACTCGAACTCTGCAAATAGCCAAACAGAATTCTTCAGACACGAGTTGAAGAATGAAGATTGAAGTTACAAAGCGGCCAAAACATACCTTCAGCCCGGGCACGCTGCTCCGAGGCTACGACTTGGGCGGACTAGGCAGACCCAACGGCCGCGGCTAGGTCCTCCACAAGGGCTCCGGCCCGAGCAGACACCTCGACTAGCTGGCCCCCAAGGGCCTCAGCCCGGCTTTCGGCCTCGGCAGCCTAGTTCCGAGATTGGTCCCACTCGCCGATGACCTGGCCAAGCTCCAGCTGCCGCTGCTGTGCCTCTACGCGTGCCGCCGCTGCCTCCACCCCCAGCTCATCACAGAGCAACCGAAGGTCCACCGCCTCGGCGCTCCGTTGGGTGAGGCGTTCGGTGGCCTCGGTAAGCGCGGCCCTCAGGAACCGCAACGAACCCCAGACGTCGGCCTCGCGGCGGATGAACGACGACTTGGCGGTGCTCAGATCCGTCAGATCCTGAGGAAGGGAAGTAGGGCGTCACAAAGAATGCCCTGGCCATGCGAAAGGTATGCCTGAAATCCTTACCTGGAGGATCCTGGGAATGTCCTTGGAAAAGATGTCCATGGTCGACCGAAGCGACCCCATCGCTGCCTCGGCATACTCACGGAGCTCATCCCAAGACTGCTCCTCCCGCTCATCGTCAAGGATGAAGAGGGGTTTCAGGGCGCCGCGGGTCTAGAACCGGAGCGCCTGCGCGCACCGCTCATTGGGATCACGCCGCGCGGGGATGAGGTCGCCGCTCCCCAAGATGGGCCGCGGTTCTGCACCCCCTCCTCCAAGGCGTTGGGACCCCCTGCGGTCAACGCATCGGGTACCCCCTCGGCTAAGGAGGCGGGCTCCTGATCGGCGACCTCGAGTAGCGGCACCTCAACCATCTCAGCATTAGCGGCGACGGGTGGCTCCATGGGCAGAACGACAACAGCCTCGGCAGAAGCTGGTGCCGGCGCCGACAACACGTCAGGTGGGCTCAAGGCCGCGGCCGTGCCAGCAGTCTCCCCCGACACGACGGCCGCCTCGACGGAGGGGTCGGCCTGGGGAGCTTGCCCCATGGCAACTCGCGCCGCCTGGGCCTCCCGCTTGGGGGCATCTTGTGCGGAGGCCGGCCGACTAGCGTGGCGCGGTGCGACACTGGCTGCAGAAGCCGGCACCGTCTTAAGGGCCTTCCTGGGAGCCAGACCGGCCGAACCGTGCCTCCATTTGCTGGGAGGAAAAGGGAAAGCAGGATCAGGACACACGAGGGAGGAGCCAGGACATAGGTATCCTCAGATACTTACCCGCTCCGGACCAAGGCCAATCGTGCCTGCGGGGAGGCCCCTCGGGCCTCGGTCCCCGCAGGCGCCGCCGAGGTTCGCCCCGCTGCCGGCTTCAGCGCCGTTCCCACTTTGGGCGCCCGGGGCACCGAAGGGACGGCTCGCCCATGCGACGTCACGACGGCCCGAGGATCAACCTCCTGTATGGTCGACACGGGCAACTGCTCGCAGGGGACAAGCGGGACGGCCTGACTCCCCGGGGTCACCTCAACAACCTCGGCCAAGGGGTCAAGTACCCCCTCAGCCTGCCCCTGCTCTTCGAACCGGGGCCCTGATGTCCCGGCCCCAGATACCGACGGTGCCAGCCCACTCGGGGGCTGGCTCGACGACCCCTGGTCCAGCCTCAGATCCGGGCTGAGGCCAAGGCGGGCCGCCATGTCGTCGTCTTCGTCATCATCGTCGTCATCGTCGTCGTCGGGTGTCTCCGGCGATGGCTCCCTTGGGAGCCCATCCCTCTCCTGCCTCCGACGGCGCCTCTCCAAGGCGTCCCAGGCCCGCATCCGCTCGCGAGCCCGAGCCTTTTTCGCGTCCTTCTTCTTCTTCTTCTTTGCGGCGACCCTCCGCGCAGCTCGGTCCACCGCGTCCTCCGGGACCGGTGGTAGGGAAGGCTTGTAACACCCCAACTCCTGGAGACGAGCGGAAATCCCGACTGAGAGAATCAAAGGCAACCAGACACAAGATAGGAGAAGGAGAGGACACTCACCAAGGACACGCACCCCCGCTCGGGACGCATCAGGGGCTGGGTAAGGGCGCCGGTGTCCAGCCTCCCCACCGTGCCCGCTACCCGCCTGCGAAGGTCATCGGCAGAGAGGGGGACCAAGGACATCTGCGAACCCTCCAAGTCGACTCCCGACATCATCTCCGAAAGCGGCAACCACCGCTCTACCAAGGGAAGCACCCTCCAGCGATGGATGGCGGCAACCACCCCCGCGGCGGTGAGCCCCCCATCTCGTAACTCTAGCAAGGCCTCCAGAAGGGGCTGGAGTTTCTCCTGTTTCTCGCGCGCGGCCCCATAGCGCCAATTGCTGCCGGGAGCAGTCACCACTCATTGAGAAAACTACGGGAGCCTTCCATCGTCATTCCGGAGGTAAAACCACCGGCGCTGCCACCCCTTGTTCGAAGAAACAAGGATGGCAGGGATGTACTGCTGCGCGCGCGCCTGCCTCAACTAGAGGGTGCAGCCGCCGGCCCACACCGCCATACGAACCTTCTTCTCCCCTGTCGTCAAGGCAAAAAGCTCCACGGAGAAGAGATGGGTCCACAGATCCCAGTGGGGGTCAATCCCCAAAAAGCCTTCGCAAACCGCCGTGAAGATGGCCGCTTGCGCAATGGAGTTGGGGTTGAGGTTGTGCAGCTCCACCCCGTAGTAATGCAGGAGCGCCCGCATGAAACGGCTTGCTGGCACTCCGAACCCCCGCTCATGGAAGGAGACGAAGCTCAGCACATACCCCGGCGGCGGGGCCGGGTCAGCCTCGCTCGGAGGGACCATCCACTCCGGCTGCGGGTCACCGGAGAGGGGACTGAGCAAACCGTCGGTGACAAGGGCCTCCAGATCGTCCACTGTGACGATGGAAAAAGGCCACGGGTCACGCGGCGGAACGACGGTCACCCGGTCGGCCATCGCCAAACAAAGGGGGTGGTGGCGGAGCGGACAAGGTGCACGGTTTTCTTTCTCTAGCTATTCCCTTAGGTTGCAAAAACCAAAGCAGGAGGCGAGCAGTAGAGTAAAGAACCGCAACCAGTCCCTCTTCTGGGTATATAAAGGCCCGGGCAAGACCCGTTCAACACCTCGCCCGAACCCGCCGCGAAGTTCAAACTAAAAGATGAAACGCCCGTTCCTCGAACGACTCGCGCATGCACAACGGCTGCCCCGCAAACCACCCGTCCCGTTGCATTAACTTCACGACAGGGCAAGCGACACCTTTGGCAGGCGAAGCGGGCGATGTTTCATCTCTGCCATGATGATCGCGTCAAAAACGGTGCACCACCTTATTTAAATTCACATCCTTCCCCACCTCCTCTCTCTCTCTCTTGCTATAGGGACCGGGAAAGGGTACGTTGTGGAAAGGATCCTTCCCGATGAAGGAAGCGGGCCCCGAGCCCTTCTACTGATCAGGGGTTCGAAGGCTGGCCCCTCAGAAGGGTTCGACAGCCGCCCTAGAGCGCTCGGGCTCCGTGCCCACTACTGATTAGGGGTTCGTAGGCTGGCCCCTCCAAAGGGTTCGACAGTCGCCCCAGAGCATGCAGAGTGAGGGATGACTCTGGGTACGTTCGATACATAGCCGAGGCTCGGGCTACGCTCCCGAGGTACCCTAGGACATTTCTGAGACCAGCGAGAACGATTTGTAACGGAATCCCACTGGAGGGAGGCATCGAGCCCTCGGACCCTGTCGAAGGGGTCTGGGTCCGGCGAATCATCCGCAGGTACTTTTGGAGCGTGCCTCTGGGCCACTAGTCGACCCCTAACGAACGGGGCACGGGCGTTCACTCGGATCACCCGTTAGCAGCTCACTGGAAATACCATGTTCGGTGCCCTCTGAGGGCAACATGGCACTTTCCCCCTCCTCCTTGCGGAAAGGCGACGCAGGGGCGTATAATAAAAGTCGGGAAAGTCCTTGATCGTCCTCTCGCTCCATGTAGAGGCTCGGGGGCTGCTCTCGCACCCGGCTATGGCCAAAACTGTTGATAGCGTCAACAAACCAGCTTGATAACTTGGAACCCGACCACGCACCCGGGCTACGGCCGGGCCGCATGAGGGAACGATCAGACCGGCCGAAGCACCACGAAAAGTATTCAGACCTCAGAGGAGTCAAACCACTCCTCCAAGGCCTCGGGGGCTACACCCGGTGGGTGTGCTCGTGCGCACCCACCAGAACAAGGCAAAAACTGAGAAAGGCCGGTCCCCTCACCGAAATGCGGCAAAAGCCTCCAAGCGAGTACCATCACTCCCTTCGAGGCTCAGGGGCTACTGTCGGGTACCATAATTAGGGGTACCCCCAACGCTCCTAATCATGGCTGGTTAACACCCTCAGACCAACTTACGGGTGCGGTTCAAGCCAAGATTTCATCTGCCCGAGGAGCGCGATCTCACCCGAGCCTTGCCTCGGGTTGGAACAGTAGTCCCAGACAAATTCATGCCTCGCCCAAGGGCCTCCTCAGACAGCGGGTGCCTCCTCGGCTCTCCTGAGGCCCGGCTCGGGCAGGCTTCATTGTGAAGCAACCTTGGCCATACCGCCTCACCATCTGACCGCTTCGCAGGCGCATTAAATGCAGGGGATGCCTGACGCCGTATCCTGACACACGCGCCTCAGTCGGCCAGGCCGAAGTGACCGCAGTCACTTCGCCCCTCTTCTTTACTGTCCGATATGACAGGAAAACAGCGCCGCTCGCTCCGCTCCGACTGCCGTGTCAGCCACCCCGGCAACGACTGACAACAAGTCACGATCAACCACCGAGTTCAAGCCTCGGGCGCAACAGGAAGCTCCGCCTCGCCCGACCTCATTCTCCGGCCTCGGGAGGAGGTTTCCGCCTCGCCCGACCTCACGCTTCGGCCTTGGGAGGAGATGTCCGCCTCGCCCGACCCCCGGACTCGGCCTCGACCCCGGTCTCGGGAGGAATCGCATCCTCGCCTGACCCCGGCCTCGGCCTCAAGAGAAGTCTCCGCCTCGACCGACCCTAGGCTCGGACCGACCGCACTAACAGGGGATACATCATTTCCCTATTCCTAGCCTGCTCAGGCTAGGAAGAACAAGACCGGCATCCCATTTGGCTTACCCCGGCGACGGGTAATGATGGTGCCCCGCGTGCGCCATGACGCTGGTGGCTCTCAGCCCCTTACGACAGCAAGGAGACGTCAGCAGGGTCCTCGCCGTGCTGCCAGCTGTGCTCCTATAGGACTCAAGCGCTCCTCCGGCGGCCACGCCATCACATGTATAGGGCCCAAGCTCTCCCCCAACGGCCACGTTGGCATGTACACAGGGCTTAGGCACTCCACTGCCGGACACGTTAGCACATAGCTACGCCCCCCGTTGTACGACTGGACTCTCTCCTTGCCTCTATAAAAGGGAGGTCCAGGGCCACCCTGAGGGGGGTTCACGCAAGGGAAGCGATAGACGAGCTCTGTGTCCCCCTCTCTCTCTCCCTCACGCGACGCGCTTGTAACCCCTACTGCGAGCGGCACCCCTGGTGTAGGATAATACAAGGCTTGTCCCACATCCTGTGTTCCATCCCGCGCCAACCCATCTGGGCAGGGACACGCAGCGACAATTCACTCGTCGGTCCAGGGACCCCCCCCCCGGGTCGAAACGCCGACACCATTACAAGAGTCAACACCAAGAACCATCAATCTCATTGCCACCTGCAAATCCAAACATCTCTGATCAAGTACCACTAATCACTGGAGCTCCCTTGGCCGCTCATAACCGCGAGCACGGCTGATATATCAGTTTCATAACACTCTGCAGAGGTTGCGCACTTTACCCACAAGCTGTGATTTCCTTTTCTGCCCGGAGATCATGACTCTCCATTGATCACTACCAAGGTGACCCAGCAGGGTATCACTACATAGCCTTTACAAAGATTCCCCGGAGCTGTAGCCGCCCGTTAGGTTTCCTAAATGTACCGCACTCCTCCCTAAGGGACAAATCAACCTTGGCAGAGCGAGCCGCATACACCGAGCCCCATTAACGGAACGACGGCTAAGCGAACTACACCCCGGTTCCTCTAATTATTCAGCTAAGGGCGTCCCACTCCACCCTCATGGTTGCACTGTTTTCCCGGGCGGTCATCCAACGAACTGGTCCTTATGGAGAGGCACTCGAGAAACCGCTCGAGCCCCCTTGAATGCCACAAGTATATCATCATAAATAAGAGGGAAAACAACGTATCATAGATAAATCTCATCATGTTCATTGATTAGTGTTGAGCAATAGCAATAAGCTAAACAATAATAATCTGACCCAAATAGGTAAACAAGGACATGGATAACAAAAGCTAGTCAATCCTTAAGTATAACTGTGAAATGCGGGAGGTGAATTAAAGAATGTATCGGACAAAGATAGGTCAAGGGACACTTGACAAAAATAGCGGTTGAGTCTACAGTCGAGAAGCGATCACGTTACACAATTATAAATTAAACTACTCGTTTAAACAGAAGGGTATTAGTTTGGCCATTGCGTTTAGCATAAAGTAAGGCCATGTTCCACATTTAATTATTATAAGCAGATAAAGGTGAATCAAAGGAAATGGTCGTACGACGAGACGCGCGACGCAGCATTCAAATTGAATGTAAGAAATAAACGACTTATCGCGCGACGGGGCGCGCAATGAGACTCCTGCATTTACTTTTATAAACAAACATTAAGCGTCACGCGACGAAACGCACGACGGCTTACGTCAGCTGAACTGAATTTTAAAACGAATCGTCGCGCGACGAAGCGCGCGACAACGCACCTTAATAAATACGAATTTAAAATGAATCGTCACGCGATAAAGCGCGCGGCGCAGCACATTAATAAACACAAATTTAAATTAAATCGTCACGCGACGAAGCGCACGACTCAACACGCTCATTAAACTAAATTTGAAACTAACTAATCCGAGGGTCGGACGCCGCGCAACGGGGCTAGGGCGGCCGCGCGCAGGGGCTGGAGCCGCGCGCAGGGGGCCGAGGCCACGCCGCCGGGGGAGCCGCGCCCGTGCGCCCGCGCCGGTGCCGCGCCCGCGCCGGAGCCGCGCCCACGCAGGGGCCGCGTGCCCGCGCCGAGGCCGCACCTACGCTGGGGCCGCGCCACCGGGGAGCCGGGCCACCTGGGCCGCACCCGCGGGGAGCACGCGCGCAGGGAGAGAAAAACGGGGGGCACAGAGGAGAAGAGAGGGGGAGGGGAAGAGAAGAGAGAGAGAAGAGGGAAGGAGAGGTCACCTCGGGGTCCAAATTCTGGTGATCTCCGTCTCTAATCCCTAGGGCACCACGGGGAGAGAGAGGTGGGGGAGGGAGAGGGAGGTTGCTGCGCGGGAAATCCAAATGAGAGAGGGAGAGGAGGGGGCGCATGGGGAGGGGGTGTGGGGCGCCGGGGGCGCGCGAGCCGGACTGGGCCGGGCTGGGTCACACCGCGGGTCGAAACCTCGTGGCACGCACAACCATAGATCGGAAGATCGATTCGCGAACCGAAATCCGAAACGGGGCGAGACGAACACACGACTAAACACGACATAAGACAAAGAAATGTGCTTCGGCATGATGCAACACTCATGTCAACTTAGGTTTTGTTTATGCACGACATGGACACCCGTCACTATATTGCTTTGAAATTGGGGAGAAGGAGCGAAACGGGAAAGGAAAGAGAGTAACGCCTAAATTTGGTGAGTAAAAAGAAGAAAAAAATTCTACCCCCAAATTTAGGGCGTTACAAACCTATCCCCCTTAAAAGAATCTCGCCCTCGAGATTCAAGGCTGGCCAGCAAAGAGTTCGGGGTACTTGGCCATCAGATCATCTTCACGCTCCCAGGTTGCTTCCTCCTTAGAGTGGTGATTCCATCTGACTTTGCACATTCTGATTGTCTTCCTTCGGGTGACTCTGTCTGCCGTCTCAAGGATCTGCGCTGGTTTCTCTGTGTAGGTCAAGTCCTCCTGGACCTCCAGACCTTCCACTGGCAACTGCTCTTCTGGCACTTGCAGACACTTCTTCAACTGAGACACATGGAAGACATCATGCACAACAGACAAATTTTCTAGCAAACTGAGCTGATAGGCCACTTCTCCACGCTTTGCGAGAATCTGATATGGACCGATGTAGCGGGGTGCTAGCTTGCCTTTGACTCTGAATCTTCTGACTCCTCTGATCGGTGACACTTTCAGATAGACGAAGTCTCCAACTTCGAAACTCAGCTCTCTTCTTCTTGTGTCTGCATAGCTTCGCTGCCTTTACTGTGCTATCTTCAGATTCTCCTGAACCATCTTGATGTTCTCTTCAGCTTCAAGTAAAATGTCTGGCCCAAACACTTGCTTTTCTTCGGGCTGATCCCATTGCAATGGAGTTCTACAACTCCTTCCATAAAGCGCCTGAAATGGTGACATCTTCAAGCTGTTGTTATAGGAGAACTCTGCATAAGGCAGCCTCTTGTCCCATCCGGACTGATCTTGCAACGCACAGGCTCTCAACATGTCTTCAAGGATTTGATTAGTTCTTTCGGTCTGACCATCTGTTTGCGGGTGATAAGCTGAACTGAAATTCAGATGTGTACCCAAGGCTTCATGCAGCTGCTGCCAGAAATGAGAGGTGAACTGCGTTCCTTGGTCTGACACTATCTTCTTTGGCACACCATAAAAACAAATGATCCAAGACATGTACAACTCTGCCAAGACTGCACTGTTGTAGTTGGTCTTGACGGGTATGAAGTGGGCTGACTTGGTCAAGCGGTCCACTACTACCCAAATGGAATCGTAGCCGGGTCGAGTGCGAGGCAATCCGACTATGAAGTCCATACCAATTTCATCCCATTTCCACTGAGGAATTTGCAATGGTTGCAACAATCCAGCTGGTCTCTGGTGCTCTGCCTTGATCCGCCGACAACTATCACACATAGCCACATGCTCTGCGATTTCCCTCTTCATTCCGTACCACCAGAATTTCTTCTTCAGATCCTGATACATCTTCTCACTTCCAGGGTGAATCGAATAAGCTGTCTCATGAGCTTCCTTGAGGATCAACTCCCGAATAGATTGGACATTGGGAACACACAAGCGGTCTTTGAACCATATCACACCTTCTGCATCTTCACGAAAATCTTTGCCTCTGCCATCTAGAATCAGTCGCCGGATTTCACTGATCTTCTCATCATTCTTCTGTGCTTCTTTGATTTCTTGCTCCAGGGTAGGTTCCAACTCAATTGTGACTCCTCGCGTGTTGTTTAGAAATCCGAGACTTAACCTGTCAAACTCTTTGGCCAACTCGTAAGGCATCGGACGAGCGACCATCAGATTGACCTGACTCTTCCTGCTCAAAGCATCTGCCACTATGTTCGCTTTGCCTGGATGGTAATGAATCTCCAACTCATAGTCTTTGATCAGCTCTAACCATCTTTTTGCCTCATATTCAGCTCTGACTGAGTGAATATATACTTTAGACCCTTGTGGTCTGTGTAAACATCACATTTCTGCCCATACAGATAGTGCCTCCATGTCTTCAGTGCGTGAACCACTGCTGCCAACTCTAGGTCATGGATTGGATAATTCTGCTCATGAACCTTCAGCTGTCGGGACAAGTAGGCGACAACTCTTCCCTCCTACATCAACACACATCCCAAACCGGTGTAACAAGCATCGCAATACACTGAGAAAGGCTTGTGCACATCAGGCAAGACTAAGACCGGCGCTGTAGTCAACTTCTCTTTCAGCGCTTCGAAAGCCTCTTGACACTTCGAGGTCCACTTGAACTCAACCTTGTTGCCTAGCAAAGCTGCCATTGGTTTCGCAATCTTCGAAAACCCTTCAATGAATCGCCAATAGTATCCAGCCATTCCAATGAAGCTCTTGATTCCTCGGGCATCTGTTGGCGCTTTCCAGTTCAGAATGTCTGCCACTTTCTTCGGATCCACAGCCAATCCTTCTTTGTTGATTATGTGACCTAAGAACAGGACTTCATTGATCCAGAACTCGCACTTGCTCAACTTTGCATACAACTGGTGCTCTTGCAATCTCTGCAATACCATCCTCAAATGACTTGCATGCTCTTCTTCGCTTTGAGAATATATCAGAATGTCATCAATAAATACCACCACAAACTTGTCAAGATAGTCCATAAATACACTGTTCATCAGATTCATGAAGAAGGCTGGTGCATTTGTTAGACCGAAAGACATCACAGTGAACTCATACAACCCATACTTGGTAATGAATGTCGTCTTCGGAATGTCTGAAGGTCGGATCCTGAGCTGATGATAACCTGACCTCAGATCTATCTTGGAGAACACGCTGGCTCCTCTCAACTGGTCAAACAGATCTTCTATTTTGGGCAAGGGGTACTTGTTCTTGATGGTGACCTCATTCAGAGCTCGATAATCGATACACATCCTTTTGGTGCCATCTTTCTTCTCTACGAATAGGACAGGGGCGGCCCAATGCGAGGTGCTTGGCCGGATGTAACCTTTCTCTGACAGCTCATCGATCTGCTTCTTAAGCTCAACCAACTCTGGTCTAGATATTCTGTAAGCTCTCTTAAAGATGGGGGCGGTGCCAGGAAGAAGCTCTATAGCAAACTCGACTTTCCGCTCTGGTGGCATACCTGGTAAGTCCTTTGGAAACACATCTGGGAACTCGGACACAACCTTGATACTCTCAATTGGGTCCGCTTCACTACTATCAACAGCCATCTGATAACAACTTCCTTTCTTTGGCTCAGGCGGAACTAACTCGCTCACCACTTCCTCTCCTAGTGGGGACACCAACTTGATTGTCCTCTTATCACAACTGATAACTGTCTGGTACTTATCTAACCAATTCATCCCTAGGATGAAAGTTATTCCCTGATTACCCATTACTATGAGGTTAGCGAGAAATGCTATCCCCCTTATTTCCACACTTACATTCAAACAAATGCTATCAGCTCGAATTCTACCACCGGCTGAGTCAATTTGAATGGGGGTTGACATGGTAGTTATTGGAAGACTATGTGCTTTTACCCATGATGCGGTAATGAATGAATGCGTTGCTCCAGTATCAAATAACACTTCTGCAATACGAGAGTCGACTGGAAACATACCTACTATCATGTAGGGGGTCTCCTGAACTGCTTCAGCCTCCAAGTGGTTCAGTCTCCCATGATTGTAGCGCGGTTGAGAGCGGTTGCCTACTCCAGGCTGAGACACATTCTGCTTTGCTGGGGCATTGGGGCCTAACTGCTGCTGAGCTGCCTTCTTTGGACATTGCATCACCCAATGGCCTTGCTCTCCACAGTGGAAACATGCTCTGTTTCCAACCTAAACTAGTGCTGCCTGACTGTTCTGCTGGTTTGCTAGGGCAGGAAGACGAGGTGCCTGCGGATTCTGCCTCTGGAACTGACCTCCTCCTGACTGATTGTTCTGGCGATTCTGCTACTAGTGCTGAGGATACTGCCTTTGGAACTGCTGCTGCTGAGGTGGACGCTGGTTCTGCTTGAGCTGCTGAGGTTGATTGCCTGAGAAACGAGGACGATTGCTGCTTCCAGGCTGGGGTCCACTGATCTTGCGCTTGCGATCCTCCATCTCTTTACGCTTCCTCTCTGTCATGATTGCTCTGTCAATCAGGTGCTGGAATGTCGGGAAGGTATGATTCATCAGCTGATACTGCATAAGGTCAACCAAGCCTCTCAAGAAACGATACTGTCGTTTGGCGTTGGTGTTGACATCTTCAAGAGCATAGCGAGACAGCTGCAGGAACTTGTCCCGATACTCTCTGACAGACAATGACCCTTGCTTGAGGGCCAGGAACTCCTCCTTCTTCACTGTCATCAGACCTGCAGGAACATGGTACTGACGAAAGCTACCTCTAAACTCTTCCCAGGTGATGATGTCAGGGTTGGCATGGGTGGCGAGATAAGACTCCCACCATGACTGGGCTGCTCCTCTCAACAGACGGGGACCATATAGAACTTTCTCCCTATCATCGCACTGAGCAGTATACAACTCCCGCTCCACTGTGCGCAGCCAGTCTTCAGCATCCATAGGGTCAGAAGAATGAGCAAACGTTGGGGGATGACCTCTCATGAATTCAGCACGCTTGTCCCTGGGCATCTGAGGCTGGGGTGGTGGCTGTTGTTGCTGCTGCTGAATGGCAACCAGAGTCTGACCAATGGCTTGAGCTGACTGAGTCTGCATCAGGAACATCTGCTCGATCGACATTGGGGGCGGGGGTGGCAGCTGCTGCTGCTGGGGTGCCTCATCCTGCGGTGCTGCATGCTCCTGCTGAGCATGCCTTCCTCCTCTGCGCCTTTTTTCTGACATCTACAGAATGCAACCACACATCAGAACTGATCTGGCCAATCTTGCAGCATAAGAAAAGAGTATAGAATTCTTCAACAACACTGAACAGACGAACATCTTCACTGATCTCCAACACAGACCAACACAACTTCTCAGATAACGAGGAAAGTGGAATAAAAGGTTTCCCAACTAGATAGCTAACCTCATTAATATGTAACAGGTAAACCAAAATGCAGGGGATGCCCACACTCCGGTGACAGTCATTACAAAGATCCAAATCAAACATAAAGCTTATGTGTATATATTTTCATGACAAACATAAATGCACATGATATAGCAAACTACCCTGTCTAACTAAGACTAACTAAAAGCGAGACTAATGCTAAGACTATAGCTTATGTGTATATATTTTCATATTAATTACAAGATCCGACGCTAATGATCTATGGTTCTAAATTTATCCTGGTCCTGCAGTTGGGGTTGCCATAAGACTGGTGTCCACGCCGAGGTGAGTGGTACGGGTGCTGAGTCCCGACGGGAGCGGGGGAGCCATCATCCAGGTGACGACGCTCCGCGCGCTCAGCCCGCAGCTGGGCGATCTCAGCACGAGCCCTACTCAGCTCGTCTAATGCATGGTCCAGCTCCGTGTTTAGCACGGCGGCCAGGTTGACTGTGCTGCTCAACCTAGGATTGTCCTCGCCAACGGGTGAGACAATCACGCCTCCTGTGCTGCCAGATGGACGGCGGGGGTAATACTTCAGGTTGAGACCATCAGCTACCCCACCGAGCACCGAACAGTAGTGTGAAAGCACAAGCCGTGCGACATCTTGCATGGCCGCCTCAGCTGAGTCCCGCTCAGAGATGGAATAGTGCTCTGAGCAGACCTCCGCACCCCGGAGACTGTTCTCCGGACGGCGCACCAAGCAAGTCACCTCCCAGCGGTCCGGGTAGACCCCGCGACTGTGCTGGAAGACCACACAGCGATACTCGATAGACCAAGTACGCCGGTCAAGTGCTCGACGTAGCAGGGTGTCGAGCGCATCGTGGAAGTGACACCCGCGAGCAGCGTCGCGAGTGATGGGTCGAGCAACCCATCCTTCCGGCTCCTGGTCAGCAGAAAAGTCGGTGTTGTGGCTCGAGCTGTTGTCGCCACCTCCGTCGTCTGGGTCTCCTCCAGTAGCTACTCCAGGGGCTGGGGCGCTCAGTGGTGGTGCAGGGGGTGCCTCCAGCGGGAGCACAGGGGAGTAGCTCCTCACAGACTCTATCTCCTGTTGGAGCGAGAAAGAAGAGCCCTGCTGCTCCTATCGTCGACGTTCCTTCTCCTCATGCAGGCGGTGGTGCAACCTCTCCAAATGGCTGGACTGACCGGTCACTGGACGGCGAAGCGGACGCTCCGCGAGACGAGAGGGTAAGAAGGGGATGACAGACTTCCGTGCAGTGTGTCTAAGACGAGCCATCTACAAAAGACACCGCAAGCAAAAGAGTGAGAACAGAACTAATATGACCAGCAAGTAATAAACCATAAATAAAGGAAGGATTAGAATAAAACACCATTTTCAGCAAGGTATAATAAATAGTAGAACATAGGTTTGGTCGATATGACCAACTTTTGAAGGGATACCAAAGTCAAGGCAGGGATAGAGGTCTATAATCCTTAGAACGACCATTCTACTCTAGGTTAGCGGTCCTACAGTCAGCACGGCTTTGATACCACCTATGTCACACCCGGTTTTAGAAGGCAAACCGAATGCAAACCATGTACGTGCCAGGATCAGCAATTCACGTACACAGCAGTTACATAACATGGACATCATCACACAATGCTCAAATAGTATTAAAAGGGAAATAATAGTCGATTACATCATATGTCTGAGACATCCACATAGTCTTTACAATAAATCAAAGTGCGAAAACGAAACGTAGATAAACGCGGCCTTCACAGGCAGCCGACTGGGGGTTGTCGCTAACCCACGCCTAGAACTCGTCGTAGTCTTGAAACTCCTGGAAGTCTCCTTCCATGGCTTCATCTTCTCCTGAGTAGTGGTTGCAATGCGGACAACCTGGGGGGGGTTGGTGTGTAGAGCAAGGGTGAGTACACATCAACATACTCAGCAAGTATCCTGTTTGGCTGTGGTGGACTAGCTTTATGTGGAGGTAAGTCAAGCAGTTGCTTTTAGTCGGTCAGATTATTATTACTAGTAGAGAAAGCCAAGTTTTAGATTTAACCCACGTTATTAACCCAAACGTACTCCTTTCCAAACGGAAAGAGTACCACTTACCATTACCAGAGTCAATACTAAGAACCATCAATCTCATTGCCACCTGCAAATCCGAACATCTCTGATCAAGTACCACTAATCACTGGAGCTCCCTTGGCCGCTCATAACCGCGAGCACGGCTGATATATCAGTTTCATAACACTCTGCAGAGGTTGCGCACTTTACCCACAAGCCGTGATTTCCCTTTCTGCCCGGAGATCATGACTCTCCATTGATCACTACCAAGGTGACCCAGCAGGGTATCACTATATAGCCTTTACAAAGATTCCCCGGAGCTGTAGCCGTCCGTTAGGTTTCCTAAATGTACCGCACTCCTCCCCAAGGGACAAATCAACCTTGGCAGAGCGAGCCGCATACACCGAGCCCCATTGACGGCACGACGGCTAAGCGAACTACACCCCGGTTCCTCTAATTATTCAGCTAAGGGTGTCCCACTCCACCCTCATGGTTGCACTGTTTTCCCGGGCGGTCATCCAACGAACCGGTCCTTATGGAGAGGCACTCGAGAAACCGCTCGAGCCCCCTTGAATGCCACAAGTATATCATCATAAATAAGAGGGAAAACAACGTATCATAGATAAATCTCATCATGTTCATTGATTAGTGTTGAGCAATAGCAATAAGCTAAACAATATTAATCCAACCCAAATAGGTAAACAAGGACATAGATAACAAAAGCTAGTCAATCCTTAGGTATAACTGTGAAATACGGGAGGTGAATGAAAGAATGTATCGGACAAAGATAGGTCAAGGGACACTTGCCTCCACCAACCGACTGCTGCTCAGGGGCTTCACCTGCGAGCTCTTCGGGTTCCCCAACCAGATCGTTCTCTATACGAGTTCAGACATACATTCCACATATTTAATACAAAAGAACAGTACACCATACAATTGAATGCAATAATTAAACACACGTTCAACGCAGGGCTCGCAATTACGACTAAGCGAGAAAGAGAAAATAGCGGTCGAGTCTACAGTCGAGAAGCGATCACGTTACACAATTATAAATTAAACTACTCGTTTAAACAGAAGGGTATTAATTTGGCCATTGCATTTAGCATAAAGTAAGGCCATGTTCCATATTTAATTATTATAAGTAGATAAAGGTGAATTAAAGGAAATGGTCGCACGGTGAGACGTGCGACGCAGCATTCAAATTGAATTTAAGAAATAAACGACTTGTCGCGCGACGGGGCGCGCAACGAGACTCCTGCATTTACTTTTATAAACAAACATTAAGCGTCGAGCGACGAAACGCACGACGGCTTACGTCAGCTGAACTAAATTTTAAAACGAATCGTCGCGCGACGAAGCACGCGACAACACACCTTAATAAATACGAATTTAAAATGAATCGTCGCGTGATGAAGCGCGCGACACAGCACATTAATAAACACAAATTTAAATTAAATCGTCACGCGACGAAGTGCGTGACTCAACACGCTCATTAAACTAAATTTGAAACTAACTAATCCGAGGGTCGGATGCCGCGCAACAGGGCTAGGACGGCCGCGCGCAGGGGGCCGAGGCCGCACACAGGGGCCAGAGCCGCGCGCAGGGGCCGAGGCAGCGCGCCGAGGGGCCGAGGCTGCGCACCCGCGCCGAGGCCGCGCCTGCGCAGGGGCCGCGCGCCCGCGCTGGGGCCACGCCAGCGCCGGAGCCGCACCGCGTAGGGGCCGCGCCCGCGCCGAGGCCGCGCCTGCACCGGGGCCGCGCCGCCGGGGAGCCGGGCCACCGGGGCCGCGCCCGCGGGGAGCGCGCGCAGGGAGAGAAAAACGGGGGGCGCAGGGGAGAAGAGAGGGGGAGGGGAAGAGAAGAGAGAGAGAAGAGGGGAGGGGAGCTCACCTCGGGGTCCAAATTCCGGTGATCGCCGTCTCCAATCCCTATGGCACCATAGGGAGAGAGAGGTGGGGGAGGGAGAGGGAGGTTGCTGCGCGGCAAATCCAAATGAGAGAGGGAGAGGAGGAGGGGGCGCATGGGGAGGGGGTGTGGGGCGCCGGGGGCGCGCGAGCCGGACCGGGCCGGACTGGGCCGGGCTGGGTCACACCGCGTGTCGAAACCTTGCGGCACACACAACCACAGATCGGAAGATCGATTCGCGAATCAAAATCTGAAACGGGGCGAGACGAACACACGACTAAACACGACATCAGACAAAGAAATGTGCTTCGGCATGATGCAACACTCATGTCAACTTAGGTTTTGTTTATGCACGACACGGACACCCGTCACTATATTGCTTTGAAATTGGGGAGAAGGAGCGAAACAGGAAAGGAAAGAGAGTAACGCCTGAATTTGGTGAGTAAAAAGAAGAAGAAAAATTCTACCCCCAAATTCAGGGCGTTACAAGCGTCTTGTGTTATTTGTAGACCCTCGGGGTTTCTTAAGGCTGGTGTG
This sequence comes from Zea luxurians, assembly GCA_029449295.1. NCBI lineage: Eukaryota > Viridiplantae > Streptophyta > Magnoliopsida > Poales > Poaceae > Zea > Zea luxurians. Next base: position 166,847,327 of record JAOPSE010000002.1, read on the forward strand.
CCAACTATGTGATAAAATACATCAGATGGCAAGGGTTCGCTCTTCGCTGCTGCTTTAGCTAGTGTGTCGGCCTCTTCGTTCTTGTTCCGCTCAATATGTTGTAATGGGAAACCTTTGAATTGTTTTTCTAGGCTTCGAATAGCGGCGAGATACTGAAAGGGAAATGTGCCCTTGGGCCATTTCTAAGTATTTTGGTGATTGAGTGCCAACACAAGTACTTAAGTATTAAAGTATGCCAAGTGATGAACAAAGTGCAAATCAAAAGTAAAGGTATGTTTCTAGACTTAGTACATTGTTTTATGGACTAATGTATTGTGTCTAAGTGCTGGAAACAGGAGAAATCAAATTGGAAAAGAGATGGCTTTGTTCAGCCAAAGTCTGCTCAGTCTGGGTGCACTGGACTGTTCGGTGGTGCACCGGACAGTGTCCGGTGCGCCAGGCTGGCTCTGGCGAACTTGCTGCTCTCGGGACTTCGCCGGCGGTGTACGGCTATAAATCACCGGACTGTCCGGTGGTGCACCGGACTGTCAGGTGAGTCATTCACAAGCGAACTCTTCGCTCTCGGGAGATGATTAACGGTGTACGGCAATAATTCACTGGACTGTCCGGTGGTGCACCGGACTGTCCGGTGAGCCAACGGTCGGCCGGGCCAACGGTCGGCCGCGTGATCCACGCGGGACACGTGGCCGAGCCAATGGCTAGATAGGGGCACCGGACTGTCCGGTGTGCATCGGACAGTGTCCGGTGCGCCAACGGCTCTACATCTGCAACGGTTGGCTTCGCCAAATAAGGAAAGAAATCCACACCGGACAGTGTCCGGTGGTGCACCGGACTGTCCGGTGCGCCAGGCGACTGAAGGCAAGAATTGCCTTCCTGGAATGCTCTCAACGGCTCCTAGCTGCCTTTGGGCTATAAAAGGGACCCCTAGGCGCATGGAGGAGAACACCAATTATTCTCTAAGCATTCCTAAGCACCAAGACTTCGATTCCGCACATTTGATTCTTTGTGAGAGCAACTAGAGCTCTATTTGAGTTGTGAACTCGTCGGGTTGTGTTGTGAGATCTTGTTGCAACTTGTGTGCGTGTTGTCGCTCTGATTTTGTGTCTTGTGTGCGTTGCTCATCCCTCCCTTACTCCGTGCTTCTTTGAGAATATCAAAGTGTAAGGGCGAGAGACTCCAAGTTGTGGAGATTCCTCGCGAGCGGGATATAGTAAACAAAGCAAAACACCGTGGTATTCAAGTGGGTCTTTGGACCACTTGAGAGGGGTTGATTGCAACCCTCGTCCGTTGGGACGCCACAATGTGGAGTAGGCAAGTTTTGTACTTGGCCGAACCACGGGATAAACCACTGTGTCTATCTGTGTTGATCCTATTGTGGTTGTTGTGTTTTGCAAGAACTCCTCTCTAGCCACTTGGCCTTATTGTGCTAACACTTAATCAAGTTTTTGTGGCTTTAAGTTTAAGTTTTTACAGGATCACCTATTCACCCCCCTCTAGGTGCTCTCAATTGGTATCGGAGCCGTTCTCTTCAAGAAAGGGACTAACTGCCCGAAGAGATGGATCCTAAGGGCAAGGGGATTGTGATCAATGATAAGGAGAAGGAGTCCTTCGTCAACAAGCCGAAAGATGACAAGCCTACCGACTCGGGCTTGGGCCACAAACGAAAAGATGGGAAGAAGAAGAAGACGAGGCACATCAAGGAGATAATCTACTACGACAGCGACGAATCTTCCTCTTCCCAAAAGGACGACGACAACGACTACAAGAAAAGGAAGCCGGTTAATTCAAACTTCTCTTTTGATTATTCTCGTATTCCACATAGTTCAAATACACATTTGCTTTCCATTCCTCTTGGCAAACCTCCACACTTTAATGGGGAGGACTACGGATTTTGGAGTCACAAAATGCGTAGTCACTTGTTCTCTCTCCATCCAAGCATATGGGAGATTGTAGAGAGTGGAATGAAATTTGATAGCTCGGATAGTCCCATGTTTATAAATGAACAAATCCATAGAAATGCACAAGCTACTACTGTCCTTTTAGCATCTTTGTGCAGGGAAGAGTACAATAAGGTGAGCGGCTTGGACAATGCCAAGCAGATCTGGGACACCCTCAGGATCTCACATGAGGGGAATGACGTCACCATGCTCACCAAGATGGAGTTGGTGGAGGGCGAGCTTGGGAGATTTGCAATGATAAGGGGAGAGGAGCCAACCCAAACATACAACCGACTCAAGACCCTCATCAACAAAATAAGGAGCTATGGAAGCACGCGATGGACAGACCACGACGTCGTTCGCCTAATGCTAAGGTCTTTTACTGTTCTTGATCCACATCTTGTGAACAATATTCGTGAAAATCCTAGGTACACCAAGATGTCACCCGAAGAAGTACTTGGGAAGTTTATAAGCGGGAGAATGATGATCAAGGAGGCGAGATACGTGGACGACGCGTTGAATGGTCCAATCCATGAGCCTCAACCCGTTGCTCTCAAGGCAACGAGTAGCAAGGAGGCGCTACCTAGCAAGGTGGCGCAAGTTGAGGCGGCCGGGCTCAATGATGAAGAGATAGCCCTCATCATCAAGCGCTTCAAGACGGCGCTATAGGGACGCATGGGGCAGCCTAACAAGAACAAGACGAAAGGGAAGCGCTCATGCTTCAAATGTGGTAAGGTTGGTCATTTTATCGCTAACTGTCCCGATAATGATAGTGACCAGGAACAAGTGAACAAGAGGGAAAAGAAGAAAGTTTACAAGAAGGCTAAGGGCAAGGCACACCTTGGCAAGGAGTGGGACTCGGATTGTTCGTCGTCCGACTCCGATAACGAAGGACTCGCCGCCACCGCCTTCAACAAATCGACCCTCTTCCCCAACGAGCGTCACACATGCCTCATGGCGAAGGAGAAGAAGGTATGTACTCGGAATACTACTTATGCTTCTTCAAGTGAGAATGAGTCTAGTGATGATGATGAAATAGATTATTCATGTTTATTCAAGGGCCTAGATAGAACCAAGGTTGATAAAATTAATGAATTAATTGATGCCTTGAATGATAAGAATAGGTTATTAGAAAAGCAAGAGGATCTTTTGTATGAAGAACATGATAAGTTTGTAGAGGCACAAAAATCCCTTGCTTTAGAAATTAAAAGGAATGAAATGCTTTCTAGTGAATTGTCTACATGCCATGACTCTATTTCTAGCTTAAAGAGCATAAATGATGATTTGAATGCTAAGTTAGAAATAGCAAATAAATCAACATCTTGTGTAGAACATGTTACAATTTGTAATAGGTGTAAAGATTTTGATGTTGATGCTTGTAGTGAACACCTAGTTTCAATTTCTAAATTGAATGATGAATTGGCTAGTCTTAATGCCCAACTTAAGACTAGCAAGAGTGAAATTGATAAAATAAAATTTGCAAGGGATGCCTACACGATTGGTAGACATCCCTCAATTAAGGATGGTCTTGGCTTCAAGAGGGAAGTCAAGAACTTAACAAGCCATAAGGCTTCCATCTCCACCAAGGAGAAAGGGAAGGCCCCTATGGCTAATAGTGCTAAAAAGAACCATGCTTTCATGTATCATGATAGGAGACAATCTAGGAATGTTAATAGAAGTTATGATGCTTTTAATTCTCATGCTATGATTGCTTCTAGTTCTTCCTATATGCATGGTAGAGATATGTCTAGGAGAAATGTCATTCATCATATGCCTAGGAGAAATGTTGCTCATGTTCCTAGGAAGATTAATGAACCTTCTACAATTTATCATGCTTGCAATGCTTCCTTTGCAATTTGTTGAAAGGATAGAAAGGTGATTGCCAGGAAATTAGGGGCAAAATGCAAGGGAGATAAAACTTGCATTTGGGTCCCTAAGGATATTGTCACTAACCTTGTAGGACCCAACAAGAGTTGGGTACCTAAGACCCAAGCCTAAATTTGCCTTGCAGGTTTATGCATCCGGGGGTACAAGCTGGATTATCGACAGCGGATGCACAAACCACATGACGGGGGAAAAGAGGATGTTCTCTTCCTACGTCAAGAACAAGGATCCCCAAGATTCAATAATATTCGGTGATGGGAACCAAGGCAAGGTGAAAGGGTTAGGAAAAATTGCTATTTCATCCGAGCACTCTATTTCTAATGTGTTTTTAGTTGAGTCGCTTGGGTATAACTTGTTGTCTGTGAGTCAACTCTGTAATATGGGATATAACTGTTTATTCACAAATGTAGATGTGTCTGTCTTTAGGAGAAGTGATGGTTCATTAGCTTTTAAGGGTGTACTAGACGGCAAACTTTATTTAGTTGATTTTGCAAAAGAGGAGGCCGGTCTAGATGCATGCTTAATTGCTAAGACTAGCATGGGCTGGCTGTGGCATCGCCGCTTAGCACATGTGGGGATGAAGAACCTTCACAAGCTTCTAAAGGGAGAACACGTGATAGGTCTAACTAATGTTACTTTTGAAAAAGATAGACCTTATGCAGCTTGTCAAGCAGGAAAACAGGTGGGAAGCTCTCATCATACCAAAAATGTGATGACCACATCAAGACCGTTGGAGATGCTTCACATGGACCTCTTCGGACCCATCGCCTATCTAAGCATAGGAGGAAGTAAGTATGGTCTTGTTATAGTTGATGATTTTTCCCGCTTCACTTGGGTATTCTTTTTGCAGGATAAATCTGAAACCCAAGGGACCCTCAAGCGCTTCCTAAGGAGAGCTCAAAATGAGTTTGAGCTCAAGGTGAAGAAGATAAGGAGCGACAACGGGTCCGAATTCAAGAACCTTCAAGTGGAGGAGTACCTTGAGGAGGAAGGGATCAAGCACGAGTTCTCCGCTCCCTACACACCACAGCAAAATGGTGTGGTAGAGAGGAAGAACAGGACGCTCATCGATATGGCGAGGACAATGCTTGGAGAGTTCAAGACGCCCGAGTGCTTTTGGTCGGAAGCCGTGAACACGGCTTGTCACGCCATCAACCGGGTGTATCTTCATCGCCTCCTCAAGAAGACTTCGTATGAGCTTCTAACCGGTAACAAACCCAATGTATCTTACTTTCGTGTATTTGGGAGCAAATGTTACATTCTAGTGAAGAAAGGTAGAAATTCTAAGTTTGCTCCCAAAGCTGTAGAAGGGTTTTTGTTAGGTTATGACTCAAATACAAAGGCATATAGGGTCTTCAACAAATCATCGGGTTTGGTTGAAGTCTCTAGCGACGTTGTATTTGATGAGACTAATGGCTCTCCAAGAGAGCAAGTTGTTGATCTTGATGATGTAGATGAAGAAGACGTTCCAACAGCCGCAATACGCACCATGGCAATTGGTGATGTGCAACCACAGGAACTCGAGGAGCAAGATCAACCTTCTTCCTCAACAATGGTGCATCCCCCAACTCAAGACGATGAACAGATTCTTCAAGAGGAGGCATGTGATCAAGGGGGAGCACAAGATGATCATGTGATGGAGGAAGAAGCACAACCGGCACCTCCAACCCATGTTCGCGCGATGATTCAAAGGAATCATCCTGTCGGCGTTTCGAGACCGGGGGGTCCCTAAGCCGACGAGTGAAGTGTCGCCGCGTGCCCCAGCCCAGATGGGTCGGCGCGAGGCCGAGCGCGAAGGAGGGAAAGTGAGGTGGTCGGAGATGGGCGAGAGAGAGGTGGAAATCCCGCGGCCTTCGTGTTCGTCCCGCGCCCAGGTCGGGTGCGCTTGCAGTAGGGGGTTACAAGCGTCCACACGGGGGAGGGAGCGAGCGGCCTCACGTGAGCACCTATCTCGTCCTCGTCCCCGCGCGGCCAACCCTCTCTAAGAGGGCCCTGGTCCTTCCTTTTATAGGCGTAAGGAGGGGATCCAGGTGTACAATGGGGGGTGTAGCAGAGTGCTACGTGTCTAGCGGAGGAGAGCTAGCACCCTAAGTACACACCATCGTGGCGGCCGGAGAGATTTTGGCGCCCGGTTTGTGTGATGTCGTGGCCGTCGGAGGAGCGCTGGAGCCTGGCGGAGGGAAAGCTGTCGGGGCCGTCGAGTCCTTGATGACGTCCTCTTGCTTCCGTAAGGGGGCCGAGAGCCGCCATCGTCAGGGAGCGTGCGGGGTGCCATCATCGCCTATCTGGCAGAGCGAGCCAGATGGGACGCCGGTCTTGTTCCCCGTAGCCTGAGTCAGCTTGGAGTAGGGTAATGATGGCGCCTCCTGTTGACGTGGCCGGTCCGCGCCCTAGGTTGGGCGATGTGGAGGCTCCTCTGAGGTCAAGGTCGAGTCCGTCTTCCGTGGCCGAGGCCGAGTCCGAGCCCCTAGGTCGGGCGAGGCGGAGGCCGTTGGCTGAGGCCAGGGTGGAATTTGAGTCCTGGGGTCGGGCGAAGCGGAGTTCGTCGTCTTCTGGGGCTGAGCCCAAGTCCGAGCCCTGGGTCGGGCGGAGCGGAGTTCGCCGTCTTCCGGGGCTTAGCCCGAGTCCGTGCCCTAGGTCGGGCGGAGCGGAGTTCGCCGTCTTCCGGGGCTTAGCCCGAGTCCGAGCCCTGGGTCGGGCGGAGCGGAGTTCGCCGTCTTCCGGGGCTTAGCCCGAGTCCAAGCCCTGGGTCGGGCGGAGCCGAGTTCGCCGTCTTCCGGGGCTTAGCCCGAGTCCGAGCCTTGGGTCGGGCAGAGCGAAGCTTCCTATGGTGCGTGCGGCCGGGCCTGACTGCCTGTCAGCCTCACTCTGTCAAGCAGCACCGCAGTCGGAGCGGCGCAGGCGGCGCTGTCTTTCTGTCAGACCGGTCAGTGGAGCGGCGAAGTGACGGCGGTCACTTTGGCTCTGTCAGCTGAGGGGCGCGCGTCGGGATAAAGGTGTCAGGCCACCTTTGCATTAAATGCTCCTGTGATTTGGTCGGTCGGTGCGGCGATTTGGTCAGGGTTGCTTCTTGGCGAAGACATGGCCTCGGGCGAGTCGGAAATATGTTCACCGCTGGAGGGGGGCCTCGGGCGAGGCGGAGATCCTCCGGGGTCGGCTGCCCTTGTCCGAGGCTAGGCTCGGGTGAGGCGTGATCGAGTCCCTCGAATGGACTGATCCCTGACTTAATCGCACCCATCAGGCCTTTGCAGCTTTATGTTGATGGGGGTTACCAGCTGATAATTAGGAGCCTTGAGGGTACCCCTAATTATGGTCCCCGACAGTAGCCCCCGAGCCTTGAAGGGAGTGTTAGCACTCGCTTGGAGGCTTTCGTCGCACTTTTTTGCAAGGGGACCAGCCTTTCTCGGTTGCGTTTTGTTCCGGTGGGTGCGCGCGAGCGCACCCGCCGGGTGTAGCCCCCGAGGCCTCGGAGGAGTGGTTTGACTCCTCCGAGGTCTTAATGCCTCGCGCAATGCTTCGGCTGGTCTGGTCGTTCCCTCATGCGAGCTGGCCGTAGCTCGGGTGTATGGTCGGGTCCCAAGTTCTCGGGCTGGTATGTTGACGCTGTCAACGGTTTGCCCGGAGCCGGGTTTGCGAGAGCAGCCCCCGAGCCTCTGCACAGGGCGAGAGGGCGATCAGGGACAGACTCGACTTTTTTACATACGCCCCTGCGTCGCCTTTCCGCAAGGAGGAGGGGGGGAGAGCGCCATGTTGCCCTCGGTGGGCGCCGAACATGGTGTCTCCGATGAGCTGCAGGCGGGTGATCCGAGCGGACATCCGTGCCCCATTCGTTAGGGGTTGGCTAGAGGCCCAGAGGCGCGCCCAAAAGTACCTGCGGGTGATCTGCCGGACCCGGTCCCCTGGCGACGGGGTCCGAGGGCTCGATGCCTCCCTCTGATGGGATTCCGTTACAAGATCGTTCCCGCGGGTCTCGGAAATGTCCTAGGGTACCTCGGGAGCGCAGCCCGAGCCTTGGTTATGTATCGAACGTACCCATGGTCATCCCTCGCTCTGTGTCTGAGGCGGCTGTGAACCCTTCGGGGGCCAGCCTTCGAACCCCTGATCAGTAGTGGGCACGGAGCCCGAGTAGCCTGAGGCGGCCGTTGAACCCTTCCGAGGGGCCGGCCTTCGAACCTCTGACCAGTAGTGGGTGTGGGGCCCACGTGCTCTAAGGCGGCTGTTGAACCCTTCCGAGGGGCCAGCCTTCGAACCTCTGATCAGTAGGGAGGCTCGAGGCCTGGTTCCTTCACGGGGAAGGGCCCTTTTCGGGGTATCCCCCTTTCCTGGTCCCTGTTGCAAGAGAGAGAAAGAGGAAAAAGGGAAAAGGATATGAAATCGAACGACGCGGCGTACCTTTTTTGACGCGGTCATTATGGCGAAGGCGAAGCGTCGCTCGCTTCTCCTGCCAGAGGCGCCGCCTGTCCCACCGCGGAGTTAATGCGACGGGGCGAGTGGTTCGCAGGGCAGCCGTTGCGCGTGCGCGAGCCGTTCGAGGAACGGAACACGGGCGTGTTGTCTTCACGCCGTGAGAGAGGGTTCTCTCGCTGCCCCCGGATGGGACGTAAGCTCGGCTGACGACGTGACCGCTGCTCCTGCCTGCCTGCCACCGCCATTACTGGCGGCCCGTTTTCGGCCGCATTGACCGTCGCTCCAGGCTGGCGCCGCTGGGTCGTGCGCCGGGTCGCCTCGAGTCGCGGTATTGGTTCCGCAGTCGAGGAGGTGCGGTGGTGGCGCAAGTGGCGGTGCAGTTGCGTGCACGAAGCATTCGGCGCGCCGGTTGCATGACGCGTGGGTCTGGGCCTCCATGCCGGGCGTGTTGGGAGTCGGAGAAGCGCGCCCACTTGGCGTGGTTGCATGCCGCCTGCATGGCTGCCCGCCCTTTCACCCGCTGGTCTGGGCAAAAGTGGAGAGCCGCTTGTAACCGCTGGGCGGTTGCACGCACCGCGCATGGCGGTTTGGCTTCTTCTGCTCTGGGCCGGCTTGCATGACGTGTGGGACCCAGCCCCCGCGCCGTAGGGGGAGGACCTTGGAGCGTGTTGGAGAAGACTCAGCCCACGACGGCTGGGGAATCACCGGACTGTCCGGTGAGTCATTCACAGGCGAACTCTTCGCTCTCGGGAGATGATTAACGGCGTACGACAATAATTCACCGGACTATCCGGTGGTGCACCGGACTGTCCGGTGAGCCAACGGTCGGCCGGGCCAACGGTCGGCCGCGCGATCCGCGCGGGACACGTGGTCGAGCCAACGGCTAGATAGGGGCACCGGACTGTCCGGTGTGCACCGGACAGTGTCCAGTGCGCCAACGGCTCTACATCTGCAACGGTTGGCTTCGCCAAATAAGGAAAGAAATCCGCACCGGACAGTGTCCGGTGGTGCACCGGACTGTCCGGTGCGCCAGGCGACTGAAGGCAAGAACTGCCTTCCTTGAATGCTCTCAACGGCTCCTAGCTGCCTTGGGGCTATAAAAGGGACCCCTAGGCGCATGGAGGAGAACACCAATTATTCTCTAAGCATTCCTAAGCACCAAGACTTCGATTCCGCACATTTGATTCTTTGTGAGAGCAACTAGAGCTCTATTTGAGTTGTGAACTCGTCGGGTTGTGTTGTGAGATCTTGTTGCAACTTGTGTGCGTGTTGTCGCTCTGATTTTGTGTCTTGTGTGCGTTGCTCATCCCTCCCTTACTCCGTGCTTCTTTGAGAATATCAAAGTGTAAGGGCGAGAGACTCCAAGTTATGGAGATTCCTCGCGAGCGGGATATAGTAAACAAAGCAAAACACCGTGGTATTCAAGTGGGTCTTTGGACCGCTTGAGAGGGGTTGATTGCAACCCTCGTCCGTTGGGACGCCACAACGTGGAGTAGGCAAGTTTTGTACTTGGCCGAACCACGGGATAAACCACTGTGTCTATCTGTGTTGATCCTCTTGTGGTTGTTGTGTTTTGCAAGAACTCCTCTCTAGCCACTTGGCCTTATTGTGCTAACACTTAATCAAGTTTTTGTGGCTTTAAGTTTAAGTTTTTACAGGATCACCTATTCACCCCCCCTCTAGGTGCTCTCAGATTCTGCATTAATATGGGCTCTTTGGCAGAGTAATCTTTTTCAATCTAGCCGGCGACGACCTTGGAATCAGTTTTGATAATGTAGATGGTCACTCCAAGGGCTCACAATTTGCAAAGTCCTAAGATGACTGCTTCGTACTCAGTGATGTTGTTTGTGCACTTATTTGACTCGAGCGCAAAGCTGAGACGTGCGGCATATCTGTATTTGAGTCCGATGGGTGATGTAATGATTGCTGCAGTGCCGGCGCTGCGTGACACCATGCCCCAACACAGTGGATGATCCAGACGATTTCTACTTGACATTGTAGTGGTTCCGAAGGCCCTGTCCAATCTACGATGAAATCGACCAAGACCTGTGATTTGATTGTTGTTCTGGGCTCGAAGGTGATGTTGTAATCGGAGAGTTCCGCCGCCCATTTTGCTATTCTGGCGGACACCTCCAGATTCCTGAGTAATTTCCCAAGACCCCTATCAGAAGTGACTCATATTTTGTGTGCCTCGAAGTAGTGTCTCAACTTACGCGAAGCCATGATGACCGTGTATGCTATTTTTTCTAGCTCTGTCATGTTGCACTTTGAGCTTGTGAGGACTTCGGACACAAAGTATACGGGCCATTGGTGAGTCTTGACGTCTCTGTTTTTTCTTGGACTAATGCTACGCTGACTGCGCTGGGCAAGGCCGTGATGTATAGTAGTAGGGGTAGCTTTGGGTCTGGACTTATAAATATTGCTAGGTCAGACATATATTGCTTCAGGGACTCGAAGGCGGTGGCTTGTTCTAGGCCCCAAGCGAAGTCTTTGGCGCCGCGTAATGTTTTGATAATCGAAAGGCTTCGCTCGGTGGACCGCGAGATAAATCTGTTTAGTGGGACCAATCTGTCTGTCAGCCGTTGGATGTCCTTAGTGGATTGTGGCGGTGCCATGTCCATGATAGCTTCAATTTTGTTTGAATTGGCTTCAATTCCTCTATGTGATACGAGGTAACCGAGGATTTTGCCTTGGCGTACACCAAAGATGCATTTTTCTGGGTTCAGCCAGAGTCAGGCTTCACGCATGTTGGCGAATGCTTCTGCGAGGTCTGATAGATGATCTTCTTTGTTTTTACTCGCAACAACTATATCATCGACATATGTGAAGACGTTGCGGCCCATCTGGTCCTCGAGAATCTTTTTAGTGAGACGGGAGAATGTTGAGCCAGCGTTTTTGAGCCCTTGGGGCAACCGCACGAAGCAGTACGTGCCGAAGGGTGTAATGAAACTTGTGCTAGGCTTGTCTTCCTCTTTCATGTAGATCTGATGGTAACCTGAGAAGCAATCTAGGAGAGACATGACTTCGCACTCAGCTACAGAATCGACGATCTTATTGATTCACGGTAGAGGAATGTTGTCCTTAGGGCATGCTTTGTTGAGGCTAGTGAAATCAATGCACATTCGCCATTTCCCGTTTTTCTTCTGAACCATCACAACATTGGCGAGCCAGCTGGGTAAGTTATTGGCTCAATGAACTTTGCCTTCAATAAACGGTGCACTTCGTCCTTCGCTACTTCTATTTTTTCATCAGACATTTTCCTTAACTGCTGCTTTCTTGGGCGCACTGAGGGGTTGATGCCCAGGCTGTGTTCGATGATGGTGCAGCTGACCCCCACTAGGTCTAGAGCAGACCAGGCAAAGACGTCCTTGTTGCGGTTGAGACAGGAGAGAAGTCTTGCTTCTTCGTTTGGTGAAAGGTCTTCGTTGATCAAGACGGTTTGCTTGGGGTTGCGAGGTCAAGGGGGACCATCTTGGTTCCCTCATTGCTCTGCAATTGGCTGTTGACTTTTTTGTTTTTAGCTGGGCAAGGACTGTTGTTGTCTTCGCGCTCTGCTGTTAGGCAGTGAACGCTGTGCTGTCCTAGGACGAAGTCTCTTTCTATATTCTATGCTGCTTGCTAGTCTCCATACACTGTGATCACGCCTTGAGGGCCTTGTTTCTTCATGCAAAGATAGAGTCTGTGTATTGCTACCTCAAACTTGTTGATTGATCGGCGTCCCATTATGGTGTTGTAAGGGTAGACCATGTCGACGATGTCGAAGGTGACTTGTTCGCTTCGCGCATTGGGCGCCGCGCCGAACGACATCGGCAGTTCTATTTTGCCGATGGGAAAGGTGTCTTTGCCTCCAAAACCATATAGAGGATTGTCTGCGAGCTTGAGGAGGCTATGGTTGATGCCCATGCGATCGAAGGCGTGCAGGAAAATGATGTTGGCCTGGCTGCCATTGTCGACCAGTACTTTATGTAGATCCTAGCCTACCACACGATAGTTGATCACCATGGCATCTGCATGTGGCGCGTTGCGTAGGTCGACATCTCTTGCATCGAAGGTAATTGGTACATGGGACCATTTTGTCTGAACCACTGGGCTAGTGAGGGTTACGTGGTTAACACTGCGGTAGTGATCCTTCTTCTACCGTTTGGTGTCGAAGTCTGCGCTTGATCCTCCGGTAATCATGTGGATGACCCCGCGGAAAGGCTGCTCTGCAAAGTCCTCTTGTTTGGGGGCTGGTGGTGGTGGATTTTGATGATGTGGTGGTGGAGGGAGGACTTGGATCTCTTGGTGTTGGTGGTACATATGATTAGGCTGGTGAAGGATTGGTTCGTTGTGGAATTGTTGTTGGTGGTACTGCTGGGGATGGTAAGTATGCACGACAACTCGTTGGTTGTCGGCTGGCTGATTTCTAGCCATCCTATCTTTGGTGGCCTTGGTTTTAGGGCAATCCCTGGTGGGGTGTGCACAGTCTTCACCATGAAAAAGGCAGTGGAACCTTCGCGGCTGTGGATCTCGGCCTCTGCCTCTCCCTCTGGTGTTGGCGTCGTGGTTCTGTTGTGTGGGATACTCCTGACGTCGAGCTGTGTCTCCAGTGGGGTGTTGGTTGGCGATGGTGTTGACTTGTTGCTGGTTACGATTTGGCCTACCAGATTCGGACTACGCCGGTGTGACCCATGTTCTGCTGGACTGGAGAGTGTCCTTAGGTTTCCGCTGAGACTATCTTGCATTGATGTATCTCTTTGGACCTAGCGTACTTTTTCAAACAACTGATACAGCTCTTGCAAGTTTTTGGGTGGGTCTCTTGTGCAGTGGTTGTATAAGACATCAGCGCGGAGACCGCTGATTGCATAGTGGATGGCTATGTGGACATCAATAGATGGCAATTGCGACTTGAGCGTGAGGAACTTTTTATAGTACTCCCAAAGGGTTTCTTTCTCTTGTTGTCTGCAGAGTGATAATTCAGCCAAGGCATCTGTTTTTGACATGTACACCTAGAAATTCAACAAGAACTTATCACGAAGACCTTTCCATGACTCGATTGATGGTGGTGGTAGTCTGGTGTACCATGTCAGGGCTGGGCCTTCGTGTGATGATGAAAGATTTGGCCATGGTGGCGTCATCCCCTCTAGATGATGCAACAGCAACCTGGCAGCTCATGATGTAATGGGCTAGGTCTGTGTTGTCGTTGTACTTGGGGTAAGTACCAGCTCTGAAATTGCTAGGCCAAGGTGAGGCCTGAAGCTGTGGTGCAAGTGGGCTTCGCTCATCAAGGTAATTAACCCCCTAGAAAGTGGCTAGAGTGATGAGAGGGCCTCACTGCATGTGGTATGGGCCTTCGCCTTGCATATCTGCGATTTGTTGCTCTAGTTCTCGGGCCTTTTGTTCATCATCCAATATCATTTGCCTAACTTTGGCTTGCATGTTGATGCGCTATCGCTTGGCTGTGAGTACTTCTTTCTCCTTTTGTAGATGATTGTTCTTGATGCGCAGGGCTTGCAACTTGAGTTGGTCTTAGGCTGAAATGCCTAAGATTTCGTCGTCTTCGACGGTGTCTTCGCCTTCTTGGTGGATGAAACCTGGCGGGTGTGCTTGAGGTACCCCCTCGGAACTGCAGGTGCGCGCGGTGCCCTCCGGCGTAGGCAAGTTGTCCTGGCGTAGCCTTTTGCTGTTGACTTCTTCATCATCAAAGGCCTCCTGAGGGATGTCGTCTGCAATGGAAGCCTTGCCTTTCTTTTTAGCTAGAAGGGTCGCCTTCGCTGCGTCGTCGATGGAAGCGGCGGCCTTCGAATTTGCTCTCTTGGGGGCCATCGTGGGAATGTTTTGTTGTAGCATAAACGGTGGACGCCAAATGTTGGAACTTGCTAACTCGTGGATAGGCAAGCTCAAATGGTGGGAGAATGGGAAACGGTTTGATGCCAATAAACACAATGTATTAGGGCAACAATGTTTTTCTCTGTCCCTCGCAATGGTACAGTACAGGGTATTTATAGGTATCCGAGGGTTGGTCTGCCCCGCCATCTCCGCGCGTGACCTTTTTTCCAACCACCCGCGCTCGGGTCTTTCGTGGATCTTGGCATGTGCCAACCCCGCTGATAAAGGGGATGGCATCCCATTGACCACGCGCGCCTGCAACCACTTCGTGATACTCAACGCCAGAGAGAGGGCTGGTGGCCGCCAAGGACCTCCGTCGTCGTCCACCGTGCTCTCCACAAATTGGTGCCCTGTACGCGGTTGGGTGGGTCCGCATTGGCTCTTGGATCGCGTTGAAGGTGGTGGCTGGGTAGTAGTGCGACCTGGGCACCGTCAATTTGATGCTGGGGCCGCAAGTCTGGAGTGCGTCGTTGGCAGGAGTCGGCGCTGCGTGAGCATTGTATAAACTCCCTTTACCGAACTCACCATCGTGTCAATTTCATTTTGCGATCATCGGGACTAGTAGCTGTGCACCGTGGGGTGTGATGGGTGTTTCGATTACGGCGTCCCCGCCGCGGCATCACTGTAGGTCGCCGGTGTTGGACCGGAGGTAGGGGAAGGGCCCTATGTCATTGATCTAGTAACCGATGACCGAGATTAGATTTCCAAGGGAAGCGTCTCGGGCGTTGATCCTCGGACGGGTGGCCATGATTAGATTCTAGATACCCCTTCGTCGTTTTGGATCTGGCGCGTTGATCGGGGATTGTGCGGCCGGGAGGGTGTCGGGATCGCAAGCAATCCTCGGCTGTCGATCTTGGATCGGACGTTGGATGTGAGTAACTGATTCGCGGAATGATAGTTTTAATCTGGGCCGCCAGTTTGTAATCGAATGGCTCTAATTACCAGATACCCCTTCGGCATGTCCGTTTCGCAAAAGAGTCCATGGGCTTGTTAATAATAAACTCGACGTCCAGTACAACAACGCTCTGAGTCATAGGAATTTTTGTAGTTTGGCCCCTGATATTCCCTGTTTTAATGCGCCTAGTCCAGAGAATTATAAAATCAGGGAAAAGTAAATAGAAAATGATTTTTAATGTAAAAATAAACCCCTAGAATTTGTTTAATTCATATAAAATTCATATGAACTCCAAATTGATCCATTCTAGTTTCTAAAATTTTGTAATATTATTGTTTATCACCTAGAATCTCTGTTTTGACATAAAAACATTAATAAGATTAATTTATCAATTAATCATATATCAAGCACATAAAACCTTTGAAAATTCATAACTTAAAATCCATAACTCCAAAATTAATGATTCATGTTCCTATGATCTTATTTTAATATGTAGAATATTAATATGTATTTTGTTTATATATTTGGTGTGATGTTAATTTCTTCTTTATATTATGCTTGTTTGTACTGTAGCGAGTAGAGGAGCTAGTGGCTGAGGAGTCTGGTGTTCAGCAGATAGAAGTTGCTGAGCAGGAGCTCATTGAAGCCAAGTTGTGTCCTTGACCACTTTTTACCCAATATTGTTCTTTAATACCACTTATTCATGCATAGGTATAATTTTGATGGGACCTAATAGGTGACCCTAGACTGATTATCTTTTTAGCTTGTTCACCCCTGAATCACTTGGGTAGTTTTTGCTATTGCTCTATATGGTTTTGGGATCAATATTTCATTATATCCATGTTCCAATTATTTTGTTATTTTAGTTATGTTTGTGTCAAGATCATTATCTTTAATTGGAACATGGAGCTTAACTTGAGTAACACGTGCCACCTCAAGGGTGGAATGGGACGCCCTTAGCTGACTAATTAGGAAAGCTAGTGGAAGACTATCTTACCTGAAAGGGGCAAGGGCAGTAGGGAAGTTGCATGCAGGGAGGTTCTCGGGTTGATTTTGCTGCGATGGCGGTCAGATGGGGGATTCTTGCAAGTGCTCTTCCCATAAACTGTAGTGGATTTTTGGAAGCTAGTGGAACTTTGTAAAGGCCTCATAGTGGATCCCTAGCCATTCACCTCGGTAGTGTCTAAGGGCCTTGAAAACCCTGGCGACATGGGATACATGACTTGTGGGTACAGGTACAACCTCTGCAGAGTGTAAAACTGGTATACTAGCCGAGCTCATGGTCATGAGTAGCTCAGGACTCTCGCATGATTAATTTATGGAACCAAATTCAATTTGTCATTTGCATTACATGGGATTATTTATTAATTTTGTTCTATTATTCTTATTATGGTTTGGTATTTACTTACATTTAGTAACTGCTAATAAAATTTAACCAACTTATTAAAAGCAATGCTTAGCTTTAACCTCCATTGTTGATCAGCCTTACACATCACATGAACTCCCACCTTTGGTGAGTTCATGCACACTAGTTTCCCCACAACTTGTTGAGCTATGATCATGTGTGAGTGCACCCTTGCTATCTCACACCCCCCCACAGAAGAAGAACAGGTGGTTCAAGAGGAGCCACACAACGAGGAGTTTGATCTGATCTAGGTGGCGTCTCCCAGTTGACTTATTGGTGCCAAGGATAGACCTTAGTTCATTTTATATTTATCTTTTATTTTGTAAGACTTCCGCAATGTAATAAGTACTCTGATGTTATTGTGACATTTGTCTCTATACACTCTGTTATTATATATGTTGTCTTCTTTGGCGCATGTATGAGATGCACCTGGCTTTGTCCCTTAAATCCGGGTGTGACATGTACCCCCTCGGAATTGTAGGTGTGCGCGATGCCCTCCAGCGTAGGCAAGTTGTCCTGGCGTTGCCTTTTGCCATTGACTGCTTCATCATTGAAGGCCACCTGAGGGATGTCGTCTGCAATGGGAGCCTTGCCTTTCTTTTCAGCTAGAAGGGTCGCCTTCGCTGCGTCGTCGATGGAAGCGACGGCCTTCGAATTCGCTCTCTTGGGGGCCATCGCGGGAATGTTTTGTCGTAGCATGAACGGTGGGCGCCAAATGTTGGAACTTGCTAACTCGTGGATAGGCAAGCTCAAAAATGGTTGGAGAATGGGAAACATTTTGATGCTAATAAACACAATCTATTAGGGCAATATTGTTTTTCTCTGTCCCTCGCAATGGTACAATACAGGGGTATTTATAGGTATCCGAGGGTCGGCCCTGCCCCGTCAAAGACTATTACACCCTCAGTTACCTACGTTATCCTTGGAATATTCCCCCTTGGGGGGTTATGGTGGGTCATTACAACATAATCAATTACAAACATGGGCTGACCCACTACCGGCCCTACCTGCGTGGCGGCCTACGGTTGGGATCCTATAACGTGGGCCGACTATACATGGCCCCCTATTACATTGTGGTATATTACAATGTATGGTCTTTGTAGTCCTGATTGCTCAGTCTCTAGAGTCCTTGATGGTCTTCGTTTCGGCCTATCCGGGCGAAGGTAGCATCTGAGTCTTCGCACGCGCGTTCTCCCTATGCACTTCGTGGTGTGGCTCAATCTTCAGGACTTCGAGGTCTCCAGTCTTAAATCATCTGGCACTAGCCTCTCGAGCGAGGGGGGCATTATGCCTTTGCCCCAACATCCTCATCAGTTGAGTCAGCCTTAGTGCCATGATCCCTGTGCATTTAACACTCAGTCCTACAATGCCTCTTCTCAACTCTGTATCTCTTTTCCCTCCTCTACTGCTTCGCCCTTGCTTGAATGCCTCCATCTCAGCCACGCGTTTTGGTAAAGGAACAGTGTTGTCCCACAGCACCGGGGAATAAGGTTGGGAAGAAGAAGAAGGATCAAGGGACGTGAAACCAAAGTCGAAGTGGGATAGGACGAACTCACAAATTAACCGAAGCCCATCTTGGGACGCATCGGAGGGCAGCCGGGGACCAGTAAAATGTATGGGATGACGACCCTATCCACACCCTTGTGAACCTCCATGGCTTCTCTATGCCAGCGGGCGATTTTCGCGTCGCTAGGAGACAAGGCCCTCAGTTTCATGCTCTCCGGTGGAGCGTCGACAGTCATCTTATATAGAGGTAACCGCCTAACCATAAGAAGAGCTACCCCGCGATGAAGGTAGTTCCCAATCACCCCTTCCAGCGTGACCTCCGGTCATGGAGGGTCAAAATGGCAACAATAGGTCCAGTTGTTCTCTTTTCCCTATCCTTCGGGACGGCCCACACCTAGCTTTGAGGAGCCTCAAGGGGTGCTCTTGGTGAGAATGGAGGAAGGCCATAACCGGCAGCAAGCAAGGACCTGTGATTGCATAGGTAGAACAACTGGTCATGCCAGCCCTTGTTGGATGAACACAGTCACAATGGGATATATCCCTTGGATTGTGCCCCCGGGAGATGGATAGCCACGCAATTGATCTATGCCGCCTCCACTAGAGCGTCTGAAACCGGCCTCATGCGAAGCAATTCAGCCGATAAAATGGCTCTAGAGGCGAAAATGGGGAGACATCCCAAGATATCCCTCACATAAAGCCACAAAAGGCGACCATATGTTGAACCCCATTAGGGTTGAGGTGGTGCGGTTGGATCTTGTAGTAGTGAAGGTGCCCAACCAAGAAAGGGTGAGGGGCATCACGAAGCCCCACTTGTGGAGATGCACAAACGAAACCATGAAGCCCACTAGTGGTTTTGGAACGTATTCGAAGACGGGGAGCAGGTAGTCTCCCTCATACAGAAGCCCACAAGAAATAAGCGCATCCAGACAACCTTGCTCAACCAAGGAGCGGCTCTAGAATCCCATGATCACCCGAGGACAGACGACGGTAGCAGGGACTCAAGGCGAGAGGGGGGCGGTGGCGATGGAGCGGGGGATGTGTGGAACCCTTGAAGACGAATAGGCAGCCGAAGCCAAGCGATGCCTTAGCCTCGAATCGAGAGTGGCCGACCCACCAAGACGCGATCACCGGATCGAATGCACTACCCGATAAGAAATAAGAGTCTAAACTAACATGTTGCCAACCTTAGTGAACAGACCCAGGCCAAATAGGATGCCTACCCTGAAGTCAGACAACAACTGGGTCTGACACAGGTGCTTGGCGACGACCGTATGACACAAGTATGACATCGAGGCCCAACCGCCACGCAACCATGCTCGGGTAAGACGACCTACCCCTCCTTAGCAATTTGTGATATTTTCTCTCCTTGTAGGGAAGGAATCGGTGGGCCCACACTGCCCCCCGCTGTGAAGAGGCTAGACCGAGGCCAAAGACTTGGAGTTTGAAGGCCGACCCGTAAAGGGTTCGTGGCCACTCCTGTAACCATAGAGCAAGGGCGATTACGAAGTGGGCACTGAGTGGCTAGGATCCAAGTGCATGGGCACCAAGGACACTTCTAAATCGTGTTCGAGTCCTAGGGAACGTCTGACTCATGGTTTTTCATGAAGGGAGGCAGCAAGCCGTCGAACCTAGTTGAACAGGGCCCACAACTAATGAGTTGGCACCTAAGAGTATGAGGACGGTCCCTAGTGCACCATAAGCCTAGATCCTGCGAAAGGAGCCAGGGCCTCACTCGAATCACTCTTTGGAGCTCACCGATTGCCATAATCTCAACCATCAAGGGAAGCATGGTACTTCTCACCCTTACCCTTTCGGTGAACGAGATGCACATGAAGGAGTAGTAAAAAAGATGGGGCGCCTAGATGGATTCGTTGTGACGAACAAGGGGTTCAGAGGCTCGTTTCATAAAAAGGACCACACTCAGATCAACCGTTTGAAGCTCGTCAAGCGCCATGATCACGACCAATGAGGGAAGCATGGTATAACTCACCCTTCCCCTACTGGCGAACAGAATGCACGAGAAGGAGTAATAGAAAAGATGGGCACACCCCTAGACGAACCTGCTATAACAATCCAGGGGGCTCATTTTGCATACAAAAAGGGGACCAAATGACCCAGGAGGGCGCCTCCGCGCAAACAATGATACGACGAACCTTGGGAAAGAACATGGTCTAGGAACACTACGACCAGTCCCTGCTCCCCCCAATACAATGTTCTCATTCCTTCTAAAGGCACACGGACAAGCGCAACCCAATATAGTTGTCCTGGCACCGCTAGAGTTAGAGTTCATAAGCCCACACATTAAAACTCGTGGGTTGCCCTTAGCGCCACCGAATAGAACATGATCAAAAGACCGCCAGAATGAGAAATAGGGCCCTGAAGCACATGCATGGAAACACATTTCCATGTCAGCCTCAAGATTGCTAGAGAAGAAATGAGAAAGGGAAAGGGTAGTCCCTCGCTCTACATCCAAAGTAAGAGACAAAAGGTACTTATACATTACAAGGCTCAAGGCCGATGACATGTCTGGGCAATCCCGCGATCACGACGACCTATGGTCATCCCCTGACTAAGGGGAACCGTTGATAACATCATCCAACGAAAGGAGGTCAACCATGACCTCGACAGACACACTAAAATCATCCTTCATGTCCTCTAGGCTGCCTCCAGTGACATCCTCTAATAAGTCACCGATGCCAAGCTCGAAGCCTAGCCAAAATTGAACAAAAGCCAAGGCACTGGTGGCACCACGACAAGCGCCATAGTGACCAACTTAACTAACCCGGTTCGAGACATCAAGAAGGCGTTCTTCTCAGTCGACGCCTTAGGCACGGGCAAGGGCAATAACCATATCCGTACCTTCATAGAGACCCAGCACCTCCATCTCTAGCTCTGGAAAAAAGTGGAAAACAAGAATGGCTAGGATAGCCAAAAGAAATCTCCATAAAGGGAAAAGACGCCAGTAACTCGCAACGTGGTAGTCCGCCTCCTCCAGGCATGCGCAAAGACTGGCCACCTCACCAACGGCAGCATCGAGATCGGTATTGGATGCAGCCAGACTCTCCCAAAGATCCGATGGGGACTGCGTCGAGAGAATGGGAACCCCGCCTTGACAGAAAGGCAGCCCAAACTCCTTCTTTAGCCCATCGAGATCACATGGCTGTGCAACACATAAAAAGTGAAAAATTGGAATCAGGATCGTGAGAACTCGGTAGCAAAAAAGGAATACATGTACCCCGAATCAATCATCTGTTGTCTAAGAGGTCTTAGCACCGAGGGAGGGTTCTCCGGTAGAGGTTTGCCTGGATCCATGGGGAGCTGGGAAGAGACCGTACTGCTTTCGACAAAAAGGACAGAGCAAGTGAATAAGCGGCATGATTACTGATGCCACACATAGGATGAGGCGATGGTTCAACGCCTAATGCGTAAACTATGGAAGTTTGCGTCAATACAATGGGCAACAAACCAGATGCACCAAGAACTGCGCCAATTGGAAAAGGACGCATGAAAAACACCTTTTATCCCCGAAAAGAGAATGAAAAAGATGAAAGAGGCTTCTAGGAAACCGCCTACCCTTCTAGAGTTGGATGACCCTTAGCCGACCCATTGTGAGTACTCTCTAAGACAGGACACTTGCCATGATCCATGGTCGACCTAGGGGTCCCTAATGAGTCCAGGCAAGGTAGCCTTCTGACAGGATGCCGTTCCTGGGAAAACATAGAGCCGTCGTATGAGGCCGATTAGAAGAGAGTGGAGGGACCCTCTACTTATAGCAACCGACTAGCCCCAAGAAGGCTAATTGCAAGTCTCACAAATCGTACCAACCAGACTCAAACCCGACGTGCCCTAAAGCATGAAAGTACAAGGGGCAAAAGACCAAACGTCGTCTAAACTAGAAATTGCCCCAAGGGGAGACACTCTCCCCTCAGGTGCTCGGAGGCTACTGTCAGGGAAAAGATCCTTGGGCCACTAAGGCCCACCAGTTAGAGAGCGCACGGGCTGAGGACCTCCGGACCATTGGGTTCCATGGGTCAGCGAGGAAATAAGGGAACTGTCTACCTTAGAAACGCTCGCCTCTGGATAAACCTCGAGGCACTGAGCCCGAGTCGAGTGTGGCGGAGCTAGAGAGGGGGGCCAGATGAACTGAAGGGAAGCCACTTGAGTGGATACCTCGCCTGGCCCAAGGCTGACCTGCCATAAGTGATCGGTCGCATTAACTACGCCTAGCATCGAGTCATGGTAGTGAACCAATTCGCCTCCTACTCATGAACTACAAACTCCTTGGCCTGCGACGCACTCATGACCTACGAGCCCCTCGGGCTGCGGCGCACTCATAACCTAACGAGACTAGGCCTGAGTGCGTAGGCCATCTATAGGGCCCGCAACGCGATAAGTCACACTGAGACCTTGGCTATGGAGGCTAGGGGTCGGCGTGATGTAGAGGTAGTAATGATGGCGCTCGGGCCCCATGCTGCCCACACTGTCAGTCATAATGAGCACAAGCAGAGACAACCAGGTGACCAAGACGCATATAGACAATAGGACTTCACCAAGGTAAAACACTCCGTTTTACCATAGTGTAGTTGCTCCTTCTTAAGGAAGCCACTAGCGACCGACCCCCACCTTGGCCTATAAAAGGAGGACGTCGGTCACGAGACAAGAAAGGAAGGCTGGACTCAAACAAACTAGGAGGACACTCGATGGGAGGCAAAGACCTGGAGGCCGGAGTTAAGGCTTAGTGTTGGGCTCCAGTCATGTAGTCTCTAGTTCCACCCATGCAAAAGAGACTTGGCAGCTCTTCTTCCCTCTCTCGCTCGCTTGTAACATGATTGTAACCCCTACTACAACATCGAGTAACAAAAGTGCCGGTAGCATGAGCCGCTGAAGACTGGGCGTAGGGACATTCTTCCTGAACCCGTATAAACCTTGCGCCCATCGAGCCCACCATCCAGAGGCTAGGACGCATACATATAAATTTACTTATCGAAGCGGAGGTTCAAAACACCGACAAGATTGCTCTTGCTACAAAGAGTAAATGACATGATGTCAACGCTTGGGGAAGGCCATACCCCTGATACCTACCAATACATGCTAAATAATCTCAGAGGCTATCACAGGGTCCACTATGCTAGGACCGTAGATTTTGAGGCACCATGCACTGAGGACGTCCCTTAGCCCTAGCTAGAGGAGTTGGATGTTAGCTAGGAGACTTGACATCAAGGCATCCCAACTGGATAACTACACACTAAGACTTATAAATTTGTAGAGAGTCTCAAGGCTCACTAGACCTTGGAGCAATCTAAGAGACCAGGCACATATTAACTCAATAAAGTCCATATAAGGAATAATATAAGTCCCTAGGGAGCCTTAAGCCCTTGGGCAAATCAATTTTAAAGCTCTTAGGGCCTCTAGTGCCCAAGGCACTCATGAGAATATCCCTAAGTCCCCAGACCCCTCAGATTCTAAGGCGTTATGAGGTATGAGTGTTTGGAGTAGTCTAGGCCCCAAAACACATTATGACACATAGGCATCAGAACCATCTGTTGCCCCAAGATCTTTAAGCTCCTCGACGTCACCTCGCAAAGGCAACTGGGCCCCAAGCCTTTCGGGGTCCAATGCACTATGAGGACAAGGGACTTGGCATGCCCAAGTGTAAACATATCAAAAGATAGAAAGATGTGTCGGGGGCCCACCAAGGCCACTATGGCCTCAAGAAGTGGACCCCACATCTAAGGACCTAGGATAAGTCCATAACGATAGTTTAATAGATAACTCTTAAGTACAACATATTAAATATGTGATTGACAACATTACATGCCTAACAAGTATGTTGTTGCCACGACTTAGGTTACATGGCACTGAAGGTCACTATGTTGTACGTGCATCGATCTTGTCGCCATACATTCACATGTGAAGTGTACCATACAACATTATCAAGTACAAAAGGCTACATTGGCTACCAATTACTTCATACTAGATGGCACAAGGCCTGGCACCCATAGATGTGACATATAATATACCTACCCTTATGGAAGGTATGGCATCTGCATAGAGAAAGGATGCCTTTAACATTGTGACACGTTTAGGGACATGGGCCCTAATGCGACTCCAAGAATAGGATAAGAATGGGGTAGTTGTGTCTTAGCTAATGGAATTTGAGGTTTATGTGAAAGTCGCCTAGGGGTGAATAGGCGTAACCTGAAATTTATAACTTTAAGCACACACTACAAGCTGGGGTTAGTGTTAGAATTAAATTCAAGTCCAGGAGAGAGGGGGAAAACAAATCAAATGAGAGTCAAGTGAATGAACATGGTGATTTGTTTTACTGAGGTTCGATTCCAAAGAACCTAGTTGTGGCGGAACCGCCCGAATTATTCCAACTTAAGTGCCTAAGTCCCACCTTAAAGGCTAGACCACACTTAAATGGGAATAACCCGTCAATCCCTCGGATCTAGTCCGACGAGGCCACTGACAGGATCAAGTACCACAATCTCACTCGAAGGTGAGTCACAGAGCAAATACAATAAAGCATAAAACCATGCATGTAAGAGTATTAAAATTATTACATCACCATCGGAGTTTTGCAAAAGTAGTCATCGTTGTTCGAAGTGCAGCGGAATGAAACTAACGATAAATAAACAGAGAGATGGGGAAGCCTGTCCCATCACTCCTCATGCTCCTCCTCAGCCGAGGTAGGGTCCCACTCGACGGTCCAACCCGGTGGTAAGGTGGACGGCCAAGTCACTCCAGCAACCATGTCCTCCAGAGAACCTGTAAAATTATGCCACAAGCAAGGCGGAGTATACTAATACTCAGCTAGACTTACCCAGTGTGAGGAGTCTACTCCTCTACCTCTAGACATGCAGCTGTTTGGCTGTGGGGTTTGGTTGCCAAAAGCACTAGCTGAGTTTCTAAAGCAAGTTTTAACTTTGTCAAATTTAAGTGTGACTCTCTTAAGGCTAAATATGTACTATCTACTCATACATAGTAGCAAACATTTTTAGCAATCAACATCTTGTATCAACTCATCACATTTCCACTTGTTACTCAATGCAGTACAATGGATCAAGCAGTCTCATTAGCTACGAGAAGCAGACGATTCGAATCGAGTTTTTTTATCCTTGCAAGGTAAACCTAAACACACGACGTGGCGAGGCACTCCGTCCCCACACACATCAACCATCCCCATCGCTTCCCTGGCAGCAGATCAGGGCTCACCGCCTTGGCGTACAATGCCTCACTGACCCCGACTGCCGTCGTGCAGTGACCGCACTTGTACCCACCATAACCGGAATGGGAGACCACGTCTCAGGTCGCGTGAGGGGTAAAGTCTGCGGGCAGATTCACTCAGGTACTAGGCTTACCGATTTACCATATTTCTTGGTATGTGTTTAGTACATTCAAACGCTTGACACAGGTATCCGCACGTTAATCCTTATTCCATTTTCCCATCTCGTAAACAACCAATCCCCATGGATTGTTGTCTACAGCTAGTATCATAATAGTATGGAGGTGGGTACAACCAATTCCTGATCTCGCGCGAGTGCTGGAAAAATCACTCGTCTTCTATCGAGATCCTAATTAAATAAAGCAACTACTCGACCTATCATGCTAGTATTCATTTCAAAAGGATTCCTGAGATCATGCAACTAGGGTTTCAAACAACTCCTACACCTAAGTGCACATTCAGTCCTACAATCATTAAGTATAGTAAAATAGCATAAATAACAGGTTATGCATAAACCGGGGCTTGCCTTCCAAAGCTGTGGCAGGCAGATTCTCTGGTGCAGACTCGGGTGCGGGATCCGGGGCTACCTCCTGAGCAGCTCCTTGCTCCGGCACGAGGACGTACTCTCCATCAGCAAGGTTACAGTCTATCGAAATGCAATGAACATGTATGTCATGATTATGCAGGATTTAAAAACATTATGCTAAGAGAGGAACACTAAATTAATGAGTAACTTAGGGTTTACGGGCCATACGTGGCTTTTGGTGGTTTATGTTTATCACTTTTAGGTTTAAGTTTTTATTGAGGATAAGTATAGGGAATTGGCATTGCCTTATATACTTCAGTGGACAAGTTATAAAGAGTTTTTAGGATGACTCTAATTTCCTGTTATTCACTTTTCCCCTTCCTTCATTTTCTACTTATGGTTTCTAGTGTAGGTTTGAACTACGACAGTGGTTTAATATTTTCCAAAAATTCTGTAAAAATTACAGTGTGTTGCTATCTGCTATTCCAGCCTGTTTTAAGAATTTGAGGCTTAAAATATAAAGACTATGTTTTAGACAAAATTAACAAGAGTTGTGCAAAATGGGCCACTTTACACTACACCTCTTCATTAGAGTTGAGTTCCTTCCTAAGGGTTATTTTTGTTGGGATCTAACAGTAATACTAAACCTCTGTGCCAAAATTCACAGAAAGTTAATTGGTGATTATTTAGTTGTGATTTTCTAAAGTTTTAGGTCCAAAAGGTGCTTATAACTAACTTGTCATTTGAAAAATATCAAACAACAGATTTTGTATTTTTCTTATGTTTATAATAACAAAACATTAGTTATCCCAAGGGTTGGGATGTTTTCATCTTAGGGTTATTTTTGTAGGGTTTTTCTAAGCTTTCCTTGTTTTCTTAAAATAAAAAGGGATCCTACTTATTTTATACTAAACAGGGTATGATAGATTTTTCCAGTGAACTACATTGAATAAGTACCCTAACAAAAATAGAGGTGCCCTCTGGTTCATTATTTAAATCATATTTTCAATTTTTCTTAACCTTAAGCATATTGTAAAATAAGTGGTAAAAACTAACTTAATGGGGTGGACAGAGAGATTCAACATTTTTAATTAGGTCAGTAGGTGGACATAGACTTCTCCAAATTTTTCTAACCCCAGCCAAATAGCACAACTATTTTTCTTCCTATTATTGAGCTTTTGGCCAAAACTATAATTAAATCAGAACCTTAAATTTTTCCATAGTACATAGGGGGTTTATATTTTTCTTAAGTAGGTTACATTATTTAGAGTCTGACAAAATTTGTTTGACCAAATTTGGATGAACTAAACAGAAGTTGTGGATTTTCAAAGTTTCTGCTCAATTTAAAAATAGATTTAATAAGAGTTTCCTGGAAAAACAGTTTACACCGAGGTCCCTGGGTTTAAACTAAATCAACCCGCACAGATCTACCCCTGCGCCACTATTCCCGTGGGTTGCTGACAGTTCAAAAAGCCCCCTGACCTTTCCTTCTTCTTCCCCGAGGTCCTTCCCCCAATGTAAACAGTACCCGCGGGAAAGAAAAGGATGGCGCGGCTTACCGGCGGCGAGATAGGTCCGGCGAAGGGCAGGGTTGGCTCGGGGAGGCTCTGGCGGTCACAGCGAGGTGCGGCTCGACGGCGGGGATGGCCGGAATCGCCCGGTCCACGCGCGCAGGCGGGTGTTCTCGTCGGCGGCGAGTGTACCGGCCAAACCACGGCGATCTGGTTCAATCCAAGGGCACGATGAGCTTCACGGGGTAACGTAGTGACCGTGTGCACGAGGAATCGGAAAGTGGTTGAGCGGATTACCCGGTCCACGCACTCCGGCGGGGTTGTGAGCTCCGGCGACCGTGGACTGGCCTCTCCGGCGAAGCAGGCTTCGATTCCTCGCTCGGGGAGCTACACTGAGTTGTGCACACTCGTTTCCGAGGGTTGGACAGGGTTGTGGAAAGCTGAGCTGGCCGGTCTACGGCGGTAGTGGCTCGGGTGGCCGCGGACACGCCACGCACGGGCAAACGGCGGTGAGCTGAGCTCCGGTGAGGTTCGAGTGTGCGCGGAAGAGTGCAGTCGACGCCCGAGCGGGCTTTATAGGCGCGGGCGCGGGCCATGGCGTTGGCTGGCCGTTTGGCACGACGCGGGGCATGCGGGGGCGCGCGCGGGCGTGCTCTGGCGAGCTCAGAGCGCGTCGAACACGTGGCTCGTTGCTTCTGCCCGTGTTCAACGGCCTGTTTGGGCGCCTTAGCGTGCAGATCTTGGCCAACGCCCCGTACACAATCTCTTCTCTGCACCATATCCTACCTTTTAGCTGTGAGTTCCAAGTCAAGATATGGTCGGGGTAGGGAGATAGAGGGGTGAGAAGTTGGCTGTGTCAGACATGTCTAAACCGAGACAAAAATGGTGCCAAGTCGTGTCAAACGCCCTAGGGTAGGTGTCACCTCTTTCCAGGGCATTCTAGGGTTAATTTGGCGCCACTTTGTCAATTGGGTCGAAGTGTTTTGAATTTTGGATTAAGGTGAACATGTGGGATCTTTGTTCAGGGGTTAGTTTTTAGACTTAGGCAAATTCTGAATTTTCCCTTGTGCTCATCCCTTGGTGAACTTTTTGGGGCTTTTCTGAAATCTTTTTGGGGGGTACTTCCTTACTATTATTTGTAGGTTATGAAGCATACTACAACTTTTATATTTGGCCCAAGCCATGATCATAAGGTTTACATGACCTTTTGGTCCTAGCTTCAATTAGGGTTTCTATGGCTCAAAAGGGGTTTGCTTTAGGGTTTTGGAAAATTCCCCTCTTAGATGTGCATGACAAGCTAGGGCATGATATCCAAGATGGTTGGCACTTGTTTAGGACCTTGAATTCCAAGTTTGATGTACTTTGCCCAAACCAAGGACATGGGATAATAGGTTAAATGGGGTAGCCCTGGGTGGACACCCTGAGTAACACCTAGGGTGTTACAGCCCTCCCCCCTTAAAGGAAATCTCGTCCCGAGATTTTAGGTAGAGTCCCTTGGAGGGGTGCTTGAAGGTGTGCTAGTGTGCTATTCCTCCT
The DNA here is from genome assembly GCA_029449295.1 of Zea luxurians. NCBI lineage: Eukaryota > Viridiplantae > Streptophyta > Magnoliopsida > Poales > Poaceae > Zea > Zea luxurians. The sequence continues at coordinate 166,876,030 of JAOPSE010000002.1, forward strand.
TATATCCGAGTTTCTCTTATTAACTGTTCTTCGAATGTCATCCTCTTTGCAACTTCAGAAGGAAGTCCTTTTTAAGTTAATTCCACAACTTAGACTATCCTTGCTATTTAAGTTTTTCTTTTATTTATTTTCAAAGGGCATGTGGGGGTGGGGTTTTGTGGTTACGTACCGACTCCTTTAGGCAGAAAGTCGGGGAAGCGAGAGCGTAGAAAATCCTCAGTCTCCCACGTAGCTTCCACTGCTGAATGGTGACTCCACTGAACTTTATACATTTTAATTGATCTTGCCCGTGTTGATCTCTCCTTCTGATCCAGTATCTTGACGGGGTACTCTTGATAGGACAAGTCTGGTTCTATCTCAATGTCTGGTTCCGGTAGCACTTCAGTGGGTAGGCGGACACATTTCCGCAGCTGAGATACATGGAATACATCATGAATAGCTGACATGCTGGGTGGCAACTTCAATTGATATGCTACAGGTCCACAAGTCTCCTTGATCTCGTAGGGTCCAATGTAACACGGAGCTAACTTGCCCTTGATCCCGAATCTCTGGACACCCTTGGTGGGTGACACCTTAAGATAAACATGATCCCCCACCTCAAACTGTAGAGGCTTCCGCCTCTTGTCATGATAGCTCTTTTGCCTGGCCTGAGCAGCTTCTAAGTTCTTGGTAATAACCCTGACCTTTGCCTCTGCCTCAAGTACCAAGTCTGGCCCAAAAATTTCCCTCTCTCCTGCTTGAGACCAATTCAGTGGGGTCCTGCATCTTCTCCCATATAAGGCTTCAAAAGGTGCCATCTTCAGACTGGACTGATAACTGTTATTGTAAGAAAACTCTGCCAAAGAAAGACACTTGTCCCAATCCTTCCCGTAGTGTAGTGCACATGCTCGCAACATGTCTTCCAAAATCTGATTCACCCTTTCTGTCTGGCCATCTGTTTGGGGATGGTATGCTGAGCTTCGTATTACTTGGGTCCCAAGTGATTCTTGTAGCTGTTCCCAAAAGCGTGCCACAAACAGTGCTCCTCTGTCAGATATGATGGTCTTTGGAATACCATGCAATCACACTATTTGATCAACATAAATTTCTGCATACTTCTCTGTCTTGTGGGTGGTGTGCACTGGCAAGAAATGAGCGGTCTTGGTCAACCTGTCCACGATAACCCAGATAGAATCATGGTGTGGGGGACAGATATCCCCCGGGTCCACTAAAAGAGTAAAAGACCTCACGAAAGGCCCAAGGACCCAATAAATCGTGAGGCCATTCTTTCGTGGGCCTGGGGAGGAATAATCAGCAGAGTAGGTTGACACGAGGCCGGATCGGTGCAAACCTGGACGGTCCACAACGTCGAGCGAGCGACCACAACAGAGATCCGACTTTCCCGTGCTGGAGCCCCCATGCAACGGAGCCACGTGAGGATAGGTCAGCGGAACTATGGGGAGATAAACTCAAGCGAGTACCGATCCTTTAGCTACGCATTGTTACCATATCCACGTGTATTGCCCCACGGTCGAATATATAAGGCCTAGGGGGCACCCCTTCAGATCGATCGACCCTATTACTGAGCCACCCACTTCAACTCTCTGCATTCTCGATTCAGAGAGCTCTCTTGTAACCTCATTCACCAAGCATACTCACCAGGACGTAGGGTGTTACGCATCTCCAAGCGGCCCGAACCTGTAAACTTCGTCCACTGTCCCTCGTGCAACTGGCACGAACCATTCTGCTACAGTCGTTGATACCGCCCTACTCCTAAAAACACCTTGACGGGCAACCCCAGGTGTGCGGTCGGACCCAAAACGCCGACAGCTAGCGCGCCAGGTAGGGGGGGTGTCAACGATCTAAGCTAGCTCAATGGCCGTCACCATCCACAGCAGGATCACCTTCCGTCCCGGATCCATGTTCTGCTTTGGAACAGTCTTATCCATAGCCGACGAAAAGGGAATTCTACACCGCGTTGCAGATCCGCCGGGAAGGAAGCCTCCTCCAACGAACTCCGAAAATACCGAGGAAGCATTACCCTCCGCTTTCCGAAAAAAGATCGCCACGACAGCTACGCCATTCTACCCCGACGTTCTCTTCATTGAAAGAGCAGAGTCACCTCCCGTCTCTGACGACGAACCGACCGCGCCTGGGGAGGAACCACCTCAGCCGGAATCCCGGCGACGAAGAAATCGGTGCCGAAACATCCGGAGACATCACCAAGCCGGAGAACGGGATCCAGAGCAGCCCGTCTCGCGAGACGAGGTCTCGGAGATGGGAGAAACTCCGGAAGAACGCGTCTTCAGGGAACGAAGGAACCCCCGACGACGTGATCGTCGACGAGCTCAGGAACAAGCCGAGCAAGACGCGAGGCAACGCCGAGAAAATCCACTACTCGGCCGTAACCTGAACCCCGACTTCGCCCGAGCCATGAACACGCCGAGTGAAGTCGGAGGAGTGCTAGCTCGGATAGCTGACGGACTCCCTCGGACTCCAGACGCCGAGGGCTATCGACGCCTGCTCACCCAGGCAGCCAACCATCTTCTACCTCTCGCTCACCCGCCGAACGACTTGCGGCACGCCATCAATAGTCGCCGGGACGCGCGGAGTTCTATCAACGCTTCGCGCGAACGACGGCATGAGAACGAGATACGCCGCCGGGAGGAATACGACAGGGATCATGGCATCCCCACTCGGAGTCAAGCTACCAGAACCGAATCAACGACGACCTCGACTGGTGGAACTGCCCGGGGACGGTCGAGGAACCACAACAACTACTCCCCTCCCCGGGACAGACATCATCCCCGACGACAGGAGGACACATGTGGAGTGTCAGCCCTCACTCCACGCCTTAGGGCCATTCAATGGCCCCCAAACTTCAAGGTATCCAATGTCGATAAATATGAACCTAAGCAGGACCCAGGAGGTTGGTTGGCCGTCTACACTACCGCCGCTCGAGCCGCCGGAGCATCCGAAGACGTGATGACCGCGTACTTACCCATTGTCCTTGGGCAAGACGCGCTGCAATGGCTGCGACATCTACCCCGACACTGCGTCGACGACTGGAGCGACTTCAGTCGGCGCTTCACTGCCAATTTTCAGTCCCTCTCCGACAAACCGGCGCAACCATGGGACCTCAAATCCATCAAGCGCCGGGGGGATGAAACTCTCCGATCGTACCTCAAAAGGTTCCAGACCATGAGAAATCGTATCCCTGAAGTCACGGAGGCGGCCGTGATCGAGGACTTCTACAGAGGATCCAATGACTCAGCCTTCGTCCGAGCCATACTACAGAAGGCACCAACTACCTCCGAGGAGCTGTTCCGGGAAGCCGACCTCTACATCACCGCCGACGAGCGAGCCCAGGACCTCATCGGAAGAGCAAAACCCGCACCGGTAGCACCACGACGCGACACGAACCAGCAACCTGACAAACGCTGGGAGAAGAGACCGCACGAAGAGGTGCACGCCGCCGGACCACCTGCCTCTCGCGCCCGGGGAGGACCTCGCGGAGGTGAGCGCACGCTGGACGACATCCTCGACGCCCAGTGTCCGTACCACAAGGACATGCGCCACACTCTTCGGAACTGCCGGGACTTCAAGCATTCCGTTGGGCATGGCCGACCCTTCCAACCTCTACCCCCTCCTCCGCCGCGAGGAGGACCAGAAGAACCACGACAACCCCAGTAGCAGGAGGAGGGAGGAGGAGGAGCCTTCCCGCGCGTTGATAGGGAGGTCAACGTCATCTTCGGCGGACACGGATCGCAGGAGAACAAAAGACAGCAAAAGCTCAACGATCGCCAGATACTGGTGGCGACCACCGGCCCTCCCGCCCCGTACCGGTGGTCGGAGCACCCGATCACCTTCACTCGGGCGGATCAATGGCTCAACTTCGACCATCCGGGCAAATACCCGCTCCTCGTCGATCCGGTGATCCGAGAGAGCCGGGTGAAGAAGGTGTTAGTGGACGAGGGGAGCAGCATCAACGTCACCTTCCCCCGGACACTCCGAGGCTTGGGAGTTCACCTCAAAGAACTCCACGAGTCAGACACTCCCTTCTTTGGCATCGTGCCAACTGAGGGAGAATACCCGTTGGGCCACATCTACATGCCTGTCACCTTCGGGACTCCAGAAAACTACAGAACCGAGTTCCTGAGGTTCGAAGTGGCGAACTTCGACTGCGGGTACAACGCAATCATCGGGAGGCCGGGACTGGCAAAATTCATGGCCATTCCGCATTACACGTACATGATATTGAAGATGCCAGGACCGCAAGGAATCATAACTGTGCGTGCTGACCACCAAGGCGCCGCAGAATGTTTCCGAGTGGCCATCCAGGCAGCCCTCATTGCCAAACCGTCAACGACTTCTTCGATCTAGGCAAACTCTAAGCCTGAGGAAGACCACACAGCACCGGCGAAGGAAGCTCAAGCCGCGACCTCTATGCGGCCGACTGAAGAAACTAAAAGGATCAATCTAGGGTTTGCTGATGAACGCAAAACTGCTATCATCAGCTCTAGCCTGGATGATAAATAGGAAAGCGCGCTCGTCCAGTTTCTGCAAGACAACCGAGATGTATTCGCATGGCAACCTGCGGATATGCCGGGAGTCCCGAGAGAGCTGGCCGAGCACAAACTGAAGGTCTATCCACAAGCTAGGCCGATCCGGCAGAAACTAAGTCGTTTCACGCTCGATAAGAGAGAGGCCATTCGCGCTGAGCTGGCCCGCTTGGTCGCGGCTGGGTTCATTAGAGAAGTGTTACATCCTGAGTGGTTAGCCAACCCTGTTCTTGTACTCAAAAAGAATAAAGTGGATTGGCGCATGTGTGTTGATTATACTGATCTCAACAAACATTGTCCGAAGGATCCCTTCGGGCTCCCGAGGATAGATCAGGTGGTAGACTCCACCGCAGGATGTTCTATGCTGTCTTTCTTGGATTGCTATTCGGGATACCATCAGATCAGCCTGGCAAAAGAAGACGAGGAAAAAACGGCGTTCATCACTCTGTTTGGTGCTTTCTATTATACCTCCATGCCGTTCGGCCTCAAAAACGCTGGAGCGACTTATCAGAGAGCCATCCAAACATGCTTAGCCGATCACTGGGGCAAGCGTGTGGAAGCCTATGTAGACGATGTGGTAATCAAAACAGAGAACTCAGAAAACTTTATCGAAGACTTGCAGCTGGTTTTCAACAGTCTACGGCGTATCGGTGGAAGCTTAATCCCGAAAAATGTGTTTTTGGGGTACCAGCAGGGAAGCTACTCGGATTTATTGTCAGCCACCGGGGAATTGAAGCTAATCCGGAAAAGATTGAAGCTATCATGAAAATGGAGGCTCCACGATCACAAAAGAAGGTTCAACGACTTACCGGATGCATGGCAGCTCTGAGCAAATTTATATCCAGGCTGGGAGAAAAAGGTTTACCGTTTTACAAGCTACTCAAGAAGGTGGACAAGTTTCAGTGGACCTCAGAAGCGCAGGAAGCCTTGGATGCACTGAAAAAATTCTTGACAACCCCACCAGTACTGAAACCACCGCGGCGAGCCACGTCAACTCAACCAGCTGAAGACCTGCTGCTATATATCTCTTGCACGACTCACGTGGTAAGCACCGCGTTGGTAGTCAAGCGAGCAGAAGAAGGACACGCCTACCCTGTGCAACACCCTGTTTATTTCATCAGTGAAGTTCTGGGTCCCTCGAAGAAAAAGTATCCTCAAGTGCAGAAGCTATTATACGCAGTACTTCTAACTGCCCGCAAGCTGCGTCACTACTTTGATGACCACAAAGTCATAGTAGTCACCGGTTTTCCGATAGGAGATATTCTCCACAATAAGGAAGCCATTGGCCGAATAGCCAAGTGGGCCTGTGAACTGGGATCTCATGACATTGAATTTCGACCTCGTACTGCCATTAAGTCCCAAGCATTGGTTGACTTCGTATCAGAATGGACCGAACAACAAATACCAAAGAATCCGGAAACTGCAGAAGTATGGAGGATGTATTTTGACGGCTCGCTGAAGCTGCAGGGAGCAGGCGCAGGAATTCTCTTCATCGCGCCTGGAGGCGAACACCTCAAATATGCCCTCCAACTGTTATTTCCAGCCTCTAACAATGCAGCCGAGTATGAAGCTCTGATTCACGGACTAAACATCGCCATATCATTGGGCATCAAGAGATTAATGGTATACGGAGATTCTCTGGTGGTCATAAGTCAGATAAACAAGGAATGGGACTGTTCAAAGGATTCAATGGGAAAATACTGCACTGCCGTCCGGAAACTAGAAGATAAATTTGAAGGTCTAGAATTTCATCATGTGGAGAGAGATCGAAACACGGCGGCTGATGTATTGTCAAAGTTAGGATCCAGCCGAACTCAGGTTCCACCCGGAGTCTTCATGCAAGAAATACCACGGCTGAGCATCTCAACAGATCAAGCAGAAGAATGTAATGCCGTGGATCAACCCGAGTCAGACCCGGATGACTGGAGAAGGCCGATCATCAGATATATAAAGAATGAAGAGGAACCAGATGACAAAAATGCAGCCGAACGCATCACCAGACAGTCAGCACACTACACCCTCATTGGAGAAACATTATACAGAAGGGGTGCGTTAGGTGTCTTCATGAAGTGCATTCTCCCATCTATTGGGAAGCGACTTCTCGAGGAGGTCCATGCTGGGCAATGTGGAATACATGCAGCATCCAGAACACTAGTCGGGAAAGTTTTCAGGTCAGGATTCTATTGGCCAACAGCGAAGAATGATGCAGCCGAGTTAGTTCGGAGGTGCGAAGCTTGCCAATACTTGTCGAAACAACAACATCTACCAGCACAGCAACTGCAGACCATACCCGTGACTTGGCCCTTCGCATGCTGGGGACTGGATATGATTGGACCTTTCAAGAAAGCTCAAGGAGGATACACTCATGTATTGGTGGCAATCGATAAATTCACTAAATGGATAGAGTTTAAGCCCATCGCATCTTTGACCTCAGCTAAGGCCGTGGAATTCATACAAGACATAATATTCAGATTCGGGACACCAAATAGCATCATAACTGACCTAGGATCCAATTTCACAAGTTCAGAGTTCTTCGACTTCTGCGAGCAAAAAGGCATTCAGATCAAGTATGCTTCTGTAGCACACCCGAGAGCCAACGGGCAAGTTGAGCGAGCCAACGGGATGATACTGGAGGCGCTCAAGAAAAAGGTCTTCGATAAGAATGAAAATTCGCAGGAAAATGGATAAGGGAATTGCCCTATGTCATCTGGAGCCTAAGAACCCAACCTAGCCGAGCTCTGTAGGGAAATACTCCTTTCTTCATGGTCTATGGGTCGGAGGCAGTGTTACCCGCTGATCTCAAATTCGGGGCGCCAAGGTTGATCTTCGAAAACATAGCAGAAGTTGAAGCCACTAGGCTAGAAGACATTGATATACTCGAGGAAGAATGACTGAATGCGGTAATCCAATCAGCACGGTACCAGCAGACTCTAAGGCGCTATCATGACAAGGTCGTGCGACAGCAATCCTTCTCAGTAGGAGATCTTGTCCTCCGCCGAATTCTAACAGGGGAGGGACGGCACAAGTTGTCACCCTTATGGGAAGGACCCTTCGTGGTAGCAGAAGTCACTCGGCCAGGATCATATCGTCTCACTCAGATGGATGGCACAGAAGTCGGGAACTCCTGGAACATAGAACACCTCAGGAAGTTTTATCCCTAGCTGTATTTCAAAAGCTATCGGGACGACGATGTATTCTGTAAAATAGAAATATGTCATCAATAAAGAAAGGCTTCAAAGATACTCAGTTTGTTCACGGTTGACTTGCATTCTTATTTAACTCGGGGTGACCACTATGCCCCGCTAACGGAGCAATCGGCTTAAGTCGGCAATGACTTAAGGCGGTGCAACATGCTCACGCTTACTTGACTCGGGGTGACCACTATGCCCCGCTAACGGAGCAATTGGCTTAAGTTGGCAACAACTTAAGGCGATGCAACATGCTCACGCTTACTTGACTCGGGGTGACCACTATGCCCTGCTAACGGAGCAATTGGCTTAAGTTGGCAACAACTTAAGGCGGTGCAACATGCTCACGCTTACTCGACTCGGGGTGACCACTATGCCCTGCTAACAGAGCAATCGGCTTAAGTCGGCAATGACTTAAGGCGGTGCAACATGCTCACGCTTACTTGACTCGGGGTGACCACTATGCCCTGCTAACGGAGCAATCGACTTAAGTCGGCAATGACTTAAGGCAGTGCAACATGCTCACGCTTAATTGACTCGGGGTGACCACTATGCCCCGCTAACGGAGCAATCGGCTTAAGTCGGCAACGACTTAAGGTGGTGCAACATGCTCGCACCTACGCAATTCAGGGTGATCACTACGCCCTATTAGCAGAAGCAATCGACTTAAGTCAGCAGCAACTTAAGGCGATTTTACAAGATCACAATTACTCATATAAGGATGGCTTCTATATCCCGCAAACAAATTTCAAAACCATCGCACATCATTTTACTACTACAAATTTATAAACTGATGAATTCTGAAACAATATGAAAATAACAATATCATCCAAGTACTGAGATGACATCCTCTAACAAGTGCCTGATCATGCTAACCGTGCGTTCAAAGCACGAAAAGTTTTTCTCTATTTCGTGATATTTTTCTCAGGAGCAACCGACGAGGAAGGACGGCTCGAGGAATCAGGGGCAGCATTCACGTCCGCCCTTATGTCCTCGGGAACAACCACGCCGGGTCTCCTCATCAAGATTCGCCCCGCCCGAATAGCCTTGTCCATGGCTCTATCACGCTGGGCTCTGAGAGTAACAGAAGTTTCTTCGGCAACCTTGGCAGCTAGCTGAGCAGTTTCTAACTCTTGGGCGATGGATTTCTTGGAAACTCGGAGCTCTTTGATAGTAGCGTCCTTTGCTAATATCAACTGCTTGAGCCGGGTTACTTCATCCATGGATTCCTGCAGCTTACAACGTTGGTGGTCTAACTCTTCCATGGTGAAGCGATGACTTCTCTCCAAGATAGTCAGCGAGTTGCTAGAATCACGATACAATCTTTCAAGATTGTCTCGAGAAGCAGCAAGGATACGTTTTTCTTCCTGCAAACAAAAGTCAACTCCCTCAAACACCAAGCAAGTAATGGCAGCACAACAAGGCAAAGCGCAGTTTCATAAATCACCTTTTCAGAGTCGAGCTGAGCATGAAGAGAAGAACTCAGTGCATTGGCGTCATCTAAGGCAGCGGAGACCTGACCCAGCTCAATCTGACTTTGAGAGTACTTTTCCTCAAAGTCAGTGCATCGCTGGGCCAATTCAGCCTGATCTCGGGAATGTTTTTCTTCAAGAGTGGAAATCTGCTGAGTCATACCTAGCAGGAGACAATCAAACAAAATAAGGGTCAAAATGTAAAGCAGTCTACAGTGAAGGCAAAGAGAAGCAAAAAGGCACTAACCAGCATTGGTCGCCTCCAATTCAGAGACACGATGTTGAAGTGACACTGGATTCCAACATGCAAGTGATGAAGCTACTTCTGGGATAGAAGCACCCTGTAACCTCAGCTGGCCAGCCATCCCATCCACCAAAGCCTGATGAGGAGAGCAGATGAATGTAATGACAGCAGTTCATGCAATGTAAAAAGCCAAGCTAAAATACATCACAGTACCTGGAGATTGGAAAAGAACGAAGAGATCCCCAAATCAGGAGAGATCAATTGATAACCGGGCGTAAGGCCACCACTCGAAGCAGCTTGCAGCGAACCAGCAGGAATCAACTCGGTGCTATCAACAGAGCCCAACACTCGGTCGGTGGGGACGCTGCCCTCTAAAGCGACCTCCTGGTCCAAGGCTTGGGCTATCACCATGCCACTGGAACGTGGAGGCAACCCCGCATGAACGTCCATGGAAGTATAAGAGGGAGACTGTAACACCCTGAATTTGGGGGTATAAAATTTCTTTGCTCATATTCACAAATTCAGGTGTTACTTCCCTTTTCTCATCCTTCCCCAATCTTCTCTTTCTCATTTCTATAGGAGAAAAGTGGTTATTTTATTTGTAATTATAGTCTATTAGCTCAAACTCCAAGGGAGTATGAATTGTTGCATCATGTTGAACCCTAGATTTCACTTTTGTTTGGTGCATAATTCTTAGAAAGTCTAGTTTGAATTTGTGGCTTGTTTGAATTTGAATCAAATAGAGAAAATAAAAAGAAAAGAGAAAACAAATGCCAGAATAAAAGAAAAAGGAAAGAATCCCACACCCCCCGCCCCCTCGGCCTTTCGGCCCATCTGGCCAATCCCGCGCGCGCGCCTTCCTCCCCCCTCTTCTCTCTCTGCCCTGGCGGGCCCACCCGTCAGCGCAGCCGCTTTCCCCCTCCGCGCGCGCCCGCTTCCCCCGCTCTCTCTGCTCGCGGGCCCGGGCTGTCAGCTCCGCCGTCTCCGCGTAACCGCCGCCCCGAGCCGCGCGTGTCGCGGACTTCGCGCCCACGTCGCGCGTGGAGCTCGCAACCACCTCGCCCTCGACCACTTGGGCCCAGAACCTCGCTCGCCCTCACCCCTCCCTCATTTGCGCACCTGCAGGCCTCCCTCCCATCTCCCCCTCGCTGTTCACACGCCAAAGCGCCGCCGCCGCGCGCTCGCGCGCCCGCCCGCGATCTAATCTCGGGCGTTGATCCGAGATCCAACGGCTATAAAAGCCCGATACCCCTTCGCCCGCGCAAATTCTTAAAGAGACCCCCGGTTTTCTGTAAATTGACCCGCCGTCCCTGGATCTTCGCAGTTAGGTCCTCGGACCTTTTATTTAATCCAAAATAAGTATTTAAGGCATATTTTTAATCCCTAATCTTGTAAAATTCATAACTTTGTCATATGAACTCCAAATTAGGTGCTTCAAATTGCAAAATGTTCATAATATTATTATCTATCTGTTTAAGCAATGTTTCCCTGCTGTTTCTATGTCCCAATTAATAGTTGATCATTAGGGTAAAATTAATGTTATGGGAACCCTATTTGAGATAAATAAAAGATAGTAGACTTTAATAAAAGTTGGAGCACTTAAGTTTATGGACTTAACACTATGTAATGATTTAACCCCCACCACTGACTTAGATCTGATTAGTGGATAGTGAATCACTTGGTATAGTCCTCCACCCTAGACCTAGGGAATACTAGAGTACCAATCCTTTTCTATTGTGAACTTGTGATCTCTCTGCTGCATATGTTTGGTATATTGCTTTTGTTTGTTACTTCCCAAGTGCATAGTGTGAATGATTACTTTACGTAGACAACGAGCAGTCTGTGTTTCCCGAGGAAGTTGCAGAGGAAGTCCCTGATCAGCAGTTTGGTGAAGGCAAGTGTCTTCTGACCCATTATGTCCCATTTACTTTATAATACACTATCTCGCATACTATGAACAACCTAAGGATTTACTAGCTTTCTATTTACCTTGTCCTTGATTTACCTTTTGGGTTACTATGGTTAGCTACATGCTAGCGCTTTACTTTAATCAATGAACATGATAAGATACAATGATGATACTATGATTTTATTCTGGATATGAGGATATACTTGTGGCATTTCGGGGACTCGGGCTGTTTCCCGAGTACCTCTCCGTAAGGACCTGTTCGTTGAGAGACCACCCGGGATAACAGTGCAACCATGAGGGTGAAATGGGATGCCCTTAGCTAATTAATTAGAGGAACTAGAGGTGTAGTTGCTTCGCCGTCGTGCCGTCAATGGGGTCCAGGCAAAGTGCTTGCTCTGCCGAGGCTGAGTGCCGATGTTCTTTCATTTTGCTTTTGTTAGTCACCCTCCTGCGGGGAGAGGTACTGTGTTTATCAAACTGGAGAAACCTAACGGGCGGCTATGACCTCTAGGGAATCTTTGTAAAGGCTACGTAGTGATACCCTGCCGGACCACCTAGGAAGTGATCAATGGGGAGTCATGATCCCCGGGCAAAACGGGAATCACGGCTCATGGGTAAAGTGTGCGACCTCTGCAGAGGGTAGTGAAACTGATATATCAGCCGTGCTCACGGTTAAGAGCAGCCTTGGGATCCTCTTTGATTAGAGATACAGATGGTTCGAGATACAAGGATTATGTTATGGTTTTGGGTTCGAATATGATGATGTTGTTCCTCGATGAGGAAATGGTTCATGGGTTGGTTAATGCTAAAATCTGGCCTCTACTAATGATAAATACCTGACCAACTAAAAGCAACTGCTTGAGCCTAACCCCACATAAAGCTAGTCCACTTCAGCCAAACGGGACATTTGCTGAGTACGTTGATGTGTACTCATCCTTGCTTTACCACAAAACACCAGGTTGTCCGCATTGTAACCACTGCTCAGGAGAAGGCGAAGCCGTGGAAGGAGACTTCCAGGAGTTCCAAGACTACGACGAATTCTAGGTGTGGGTTGGCGGCAACCCCCAGTCAGCTGCCTGTGAAGGCCTTATCTTTACTGCGTTTCGCTAGCACTTTGATTTAACCTGTTAAGACGATGACTATGTGGATGTCTATGACTCTGTGATGTAATAAGTTAATACTCTTTTAAGTTATTATTCGAGCAATGTGCATTGATGTTCATTTATGTAATCGCTGTGTACGTGAGTTCTGATCCTGGCACGTACATAGTTCGCACTTGGTTTGCCTTCCAAAACCGGGTGTGACAGAGACCCCGCTCGGACATCCTCGGGGGCTGGGTCATAGTTTGCACTGTCCGCTTGAGCCGGATCATTCCCAGCAGCACCCTCGGGGGCTGGGCAGTGGCTTGCACTTCCCACCCGAACCAAGTCATCCCCGACAACATTCTCGGGGGCTGAGCACGTGTCAACACCACCCTTGGGATCCAAGCTCTCTGCGGTAGCCACCTCTAAGGCTGATGGGCCCTCAGTTACTTCCATGGGACCAGGACGATCCAAGTCAGTCTCCCGACCCTCGAGATCGCGCTCTAAGGTCGACGAGGCACGGGATGACCTCAACCCAGCATCAAGCACATCAGCACAAACCTCCATCACACCACCGCCTGCTGGCTCCGATAACAAATCCTCTGGAACCATATCCTCAAGAGTCTGATCAAAATTAGCCAAGGACAGTTCTTGCAGACACATGAGAGCAGATAAAGCAGGAGAAGGAACTCCACTACTTTCACCGCTGGCGATAAACTATCGACTGTTTTTCCGAGTTAAAGGAACTTCATTTTCCTCCTCCTCGTCGTCCACATTAGCAACGCAGGCAGCACCCCCATTGGGATCAACAACAGATTGGGTACACCCATTGGGATCAACAATAGATTGGGTACACCCATTGGGGTCAGAGTCAGTAAATTCAGTTACAGGCACTTCTTCAGCATTAGGAACCGAGGTACCAACGTCCCGATCCAAACTGGGTACTCGCCGGAGGCGTCTCCTTTTCTTTTTCTGCTCATCAGCAGAAGGATCAGGTTGATTGGCTCGGCAAGGGCGCCTCGAGCGAGTACTGGCAGGCTTCTGAGCATCTAAAGTTATATCAGCCTCTGGGAGGGTCGCCGCTACCAATACCCCAGCAGGAGCAGCATCAGAAGAATCTTCAGCCAGCAAATCAAGCATAGCATTTATCTCCGCATCACTTGGGTTCAGGGGCACCTCAAAATGGATCTGCCGTTCATCATCAGGAATCCCCCCGAGCGAGGCAGCCAAGGCACTGACTTCTTCAGCAGAGGGTCGTACTCTAAGGCCCAAACTGCCATCAGTGACTGGAGGGTTCGACACGAAAAGAGTGAAGGCTTTAGGAGGAGGCAGGTTCCAGGCTGAGAACGCCACTAGGGCACCAACATTTGACACTTTGCCTCTAAGGATTGTCTCAAGTCGGCTCACCAAGTCTGCAGAGGGAATTCTTCTGTTAGTGACCCGAGTTGAGTCGGCTAGGCCTCGATACAGATAAGCCGGATATGCCCTGTCTTTCAATGGCTGAATATTCTTGAAAACAAAGTCAACAACCATAACTTCTGCAGTTAAACCCCTCTCTTTCAGCAATCCAACTTCAGCAAGCAAAGCACTTGCCTCAGCTACCTCCTGATCTGTGGGAGACTCGGTCCAGCTGGGGGTGCGAACGCCCGGCTGTCTTCCCGACCGGGGGGGAGAGAGTTTCCATAATTCTCAACTATGAACCACTCCAAGCGCCACCCTTTAATACTGTCTTTAAGAGGGATTTCGAGATACTCAGTCTTCCTCCCCCGGCGCATCTCCAAGCTAGCACCCCCAACCAATTGATGCTGTCCCCCGGCCATCCCAGGGCGACAGTGATACAAGTATTTCCACAACCCGAAATGTGGTAGCACACCAAGAAAGGCCTCGCATAAATGAACAAAAATGGAGATTTGCAGGATAGAATTGGGATTCAGATGGGTCAAGTTAAGATGGTAGAAATCAAGGAGGCCGCGGAAAAAGGGAGAAATGGGAAGGCCAAGACCGCGGAGAAGGAAAGGAGCATAAATCACGGACTCATGGGTATCCTCAGTTGGGACAGTAACCCCATGGCAAATCCGCCAAGAGCAGAGTTCCCTCGGAGGGAGAACCCCGATGGATACGAGGTGGAGAAGTTCGGACTCAGAGATGACGGACATGTGGTTACCTGCGAAAGGCAACTGGCTGTTGGGGTCGATTGGAGGAATCACCACGGCGGACGAACTCGAGGTTTTCCTCTTAGGCGCCATCTCGATTCTACCGGCGAGTAGAGTAGGAGGCGAATTGCGGAGAGGATTTGGAAGCAAGAAAGTAAGAACTAGGGCACGAAAAGCGGAGGCGGCTAAAAGCGCAGCACTCATGGGATATTCCCGAACCAGATACCGTTTCAAAAAGCACGCAGTCAGCACCCAACGGTTATTTCCAAAACACCAGTGTGCCACATCATCACCTGGCAGTTATTTCCAAAACACCGGTGCGCCACATCATCACTCGGCTATTATCCTCAAAGTGGCCTACGTAGCCCACTATCGCTCGGCAGTTGACTCTAAAACTCCGACACAGTCGCTTGGCATTACATCTAAAATGCTGATGTCGCCCTCAAGTCACTCGGCGTTGCCTCTAAAACGCCGACGTCGTCTTCAAGTTACTCAGCAGTTGACTCTAAAACTCCGACACAGTCGCTCGGCATTACATCTAAAAAATGCTGATGTCGTCCTCAAGTCACTCGGCGTTGCCCCTAAAACGCCGACGTCGTCTTCAAATTACTCGGCAGTTGTCTCTAAAACTCCGACGTTGTGTTCGGTCGCTCGGCGTTGCCTCTAAAACGCTGACGTCGTCTTCAAGTTACTCGGCAGTTGACTCTAAAACTCCGATACAGTCGCTCGACGTTACATCTAAAAAATGCTGATGTCGTCCTCAAGTCACTCGGTGTTGCCTCTAAAACGTCGACGTCGTCTTCAAATTACTCGGCAGTTGTCTCTAAAACTCCGACGTTGTGTTCGGTCGCTCGGTTGCCTCTAAAACGCCGACGTCGTCTTCAAATTACTCGGCAGTTGTCTCTAAAACTCCGACGTTGTGTTCGGTCACTCGGTGTTGCCTCTAAAACGCCGACGTCGTCTTCAAATTACTCGGCAGTTGTCTCTAAAACTCCGACGTTGTGTTCGGTCGCTCGGCGTTGCCTCTAAAACGCCGACGTCGTCTTCAAGTTACTCGGCAGTTGTCTCTAAAACTCCGACGTCGTGTTCAGTCGCTCGGCTTTACCTCTAAAACGCCGACGTTGTCTTCAAGTCGCTCGGCAGTTAACTCTAAAACTCCGACATAGCGTTCAGTCACTCGGCAGTTATCTCTAAAAACTCTGACATCATCCACAAATCACTCGACAACTACTTCTAAAAGCATCGATATGATGTCTGAGTTATTCACTTACAATCCCAAAGGAATTAACTTCACGAAAAAGGCGGGTGTTGGGGACTTGTTCTCAAATACTAAGAGTTAAGAACAAGGCAACATAAAAAGTGTTAAGCGTTAAAGCCCTTCGTCCTAGGAAACAATGAGTTTCGGACGAAGGTTACAAGGGACATACCTTCGTAAATATAACAAGCAATGACGAAGGATTCATATAAAGCATGAAATGTAAACATCATCATAGAATCATTTCTATTTTATTAACATGGTGAAATAGAAATGATTACAAACTGCAAATGTACCTTCAGTCTTGAGAGAAGGTAAAAGTACAAGCGTGACGCAAAAGCATATGCCAAGTCAGCGTGAACAGTACGGGAGTACTGTTCATCTATTTATAGACGCGGGACGCAGCCCACGTAAAATTACATCCATGTCCATTACATTTGTTAATGACTTATGGAAATCTGTCAAGGCCCACGTAGT
The DNA here is from genome assembly GCA_029449295.1 of Zea luxurians. Lineage (NCBI taxonomy): Eukaryota > Viridiplantae > Streptophyta > Magnoliopsida > Poales > Poaceae > Zea > Zea luxurians. The sequence goes on from JAOPSE010000002.1 coordinate 166,892,351, forward strand.
CTTTTCATCTTTAAGTCGGTTCCCCTTTCCGCTATCGCGACGAAGCTTCCTTGCACACAGCTTCGGCTGTGCACCATCCTTCGTAGAGCTTGGTAATCATCTCGTCCTTCGTCTGGTTCAGGCTTCGTCCTGACCGTGCTTTATGTTCATAATTCTGAGTCCGAAGATACCTGTTCACATAATCCACTTGGAAAACATTGTCAAATCATGTTTTTGAGGACCTTCGGAGGACGAAGGCCCCCAACAGTAGCCCCTCGCAATATTAATTTGTTAATAATAAATTCAGATTGCGATATGGACGAAGGCCTTGAGCCGAAGGTCCGAAAAAACACCTTCCCTTTGCTAGAATAGCAACATTCACTGACAGGCGGGGTCTTTCAATTTCCAACGCCCTGGGCGTATAAATAAGATCACACCGCGAACTCATTTGGTACGCACACTTGCCATCTGCTTCGGTCCACTAAATTTTTAGCTCTTGTGCATTAAGATTGGTGACCTTTTTGATTTCGAAGCTTCGGCCCTGAAAATAGTTTTTTAGCGTTTCCGAAGATGTCTGAAGGTAAGAAGATCCCTGCTGAGACGAAGCTGAGTCTCGAGGAAGAGAAGAATTTGGGGTTCCTGATAGCGATGGCGGAGACCAATACAGAGAAAATCACCAAGGAGATTCTTGAAGGTTTGTCCGAAGATACTGGTGACAGCGACAGCTATGATGTAGAAAGTGGTGGGGAAGAGGCCGAAGATCGACCATGGCGGCCAAGTCACACGGTTTTCGGGAAGACCACTATCAAGCAGAGTCATATTGATAATATGAGGGGGAGGTATTTTCGAGATATATCTATTGTGAGGGCTGACGCTGGAGAAAAGACTTCTCCCACCCCAGAAGAAGATGAAGTCGTAATCTTCCGAAGCTTTCTCAAGGCTGGGCTTCGATTCCCCTTGAGCAACTTTGTTGTTGAAGTCCTGAAAACATTTCAAGTCTACCTTCATCAAATTACCCCCGAAGCCATCATAAGAATGGGGGTGTTTGTCTGGGCTGTGAGAAGCCAAGGTTTGGAACCAAACGCTAAAAGTTTCTGCAATATTCATGAGTTATTATACGAGACGAAGCCCTGGGGAAAAGAACAATACCACAACAATTTTGGGTGTTATAGCTTCGGTGCTCGCTCCGGGTCAAGCTGCCCTGTGCCGACCTTTCGGAAGAGGTGGCCCGGAGCCTAGATGACAGAGTGGTTCTATGTGAAGAATGACTTAACAGCGCAAGAAAATATTAAAAGTATCATTATGCGCCCCATCTGGCAACGCTTCGGACTTCGAAGGCCGAAGGTTGAAATGGACGAAGCAGCCGAGGAATGCCAAAGAGCCTTCGGCGTAATCTGCTCTTTCATTGGGACAAGGGACTTGGTCCAAGAGCACATTGCCTTCAGGGTATGGCCACTTACAGAAAAGTGGGAAATGCCGAAGGAGATCATTAAAGAGTCCGACGAAGGCGGATTGGTCAGACTGAAATACACATTCAAATATGCAGATAAATTTGTTGAACCTGATGATGACTGGTTGAAAAGCATTGAAACATTAAGTGACGAACTGCTTGGGGCATACTCGAAGGCTGAAAATACTGCGCTATCAGCAGCCTTCGGAGGCCGAAAGAAGAAAAGGCTCAACCGTGTATTTGACGCAGTCGGGTTTATCTACCCTGACTATCATTATCCGGTATTGGGTCGCAAAAGGAAAAATGCTTCTCCTGCGACAGAAGCTACCACAAGTGCCACTAGTGAGCCAGCGCCTCAAAGGAAAAAGATGAAGGTGCTCACCCACCGGACACGCTTTATTGAGCCGGCCACAGTGCCAGAATTTATTGGTGAAATTTCTTTGGCCTCTGAAGCTACAGAACCAGCTCCAGTGCCGAAGACAGTAGAGAAAACTGAAGCGCCTTCAACAGTAGAAAAACCGAAGACTGAAGGGCCAAAAACATCAGAAATTTTAAGTCCTTCAGCAAATGTCGACACAACAAAAAATCAAAAGGGCCCATCGGTGACCCCAAGAAGAAAAAGAATGGTGAACGTATTGGATGTCTTGGAAACGATTAAGTCTTCAACCACAAAGGAGTCTGTTGAACTCGCTGAAGCATCTACTGAAGCTTCGAAACAACAAGCTGAAGCTGAAGCTGGGCCTTCAGAGCCCACCAAGGAACAATCCGAGAAAATATCAGAACCAGTCTTGGTTAAAGAAATTGATACTGCCGCCCCCGAAGCTCCCTCCAGCATACGCGATTACATCGTGCGACATGCTTCGGGGAAGAAACTGTCTGAAGAAGAAATCTATGAAGCGAATCACTATGCTAGAGAGTTGAAGTATCCGAAGGGGGCAGTAGTATTCAATGGGACAAACGAAGATGATTTCCTGTACTGTCTCCCAGACAATAAGGAATTATCCGTATGCCGGGAAATGGCTAGAAGCATGGGGTTCCCGAAACTCGAAGCTGGATTATGCGCCATGACGAAAGAGGATCTCGCAGACAGTCTTGCATATAATAGCCTAAAGGTATGGAAATTAAGCGTTTGAAAAAACTTTTTAATGCGTAATTCATTCCTTTATTCTTATATGGATTCTTTTTCATATAGGGCTTGATTCTGAGCAACGCATTAAGAGCCCAAAAAAGCGCCGAAGATGAAAGCTATGACATTGCGTTTAACAATTTACGCTCCGAAGTTATCAAACTGAGAAACGAAGCTCTGGAAAAGGATAAAATTCTGCTTACACTGGTAGATAAAGTAAAGAAGGACGAAGCTGCTTCAAAAGCCCAGGCCGAAGCCCAAAAACGTGAAATTAAAGATCTTCAGAAACAGCTAGCTAGAGCCAAAGAGGAACGTGTGCTTGAGGAAACGAAACGAGAACTTAGTGATCATATGGTCAATAAATTGGAGTTAAGTGTTAAAGAGCTTCGTGCATCTCAGAGAAAATGTTATGTTAAATCTGTAGAATGCGTGAAAAAGATAAAATCCAGCTTCGCCAGCGTTGGCGCCTTTTCTAGTGAAGAGGACTTTTCAAGAGGCAATCCCGAAGGTCCACTGGACTGGATTAGTCACGAAGCAGAAGCCTTCGAAGAAATCCTGAGCAGCCGCGGTGATATCTGCGCTTTTTCAGGCGCCAGGGGAGTTGCTGCTGTTTTGGAGAAGAAAGGTTGTGAACATATAAAATCCTTAGCTCAGTCCGAAGCTGCCCTGTCCCCTGAAGACATCAAAGATCCCTCAACCGAAGCAAGCATGGTTGGCGGTAAATTCTTCACTGATATCTGGGAAAATGGCGGCCGAGAAATGGCGCAAGAAATAATTCAAAGAAGCGAAAAAGGCATCCATGATGCTAGGAAAGTGGCAGAAGCTGCCGAAAAAAGTACAGAGCCCGAAAGGCAATTAGGTATTAATTAGTCGTTCTTATTGTGTTGTAATTTTTATTTCAAACTTTGCTCACGGTTTGTAATAGTAATGAAGAAATGTTCTCTTCCCTCAGAAGCTGCTGGATCGACTGCCGACCCCCACACAAAAGGGGATGACGAAATTAAACAAATGGCCGAAGCTATCATGGACAAAGTTGTTGATCAACTTCTAAATGAAGCCGCCGAAGCAGTATTAAAAGAAGACTAGATGCTATTTAGGAAAAACATTTAAAGTGTGATCTATGTAACATTTTGTATATTTGAATGTAATATACAAGTCTCTTTTCATTATTCAATTCTTTACGATGCATGAAACTCTATATACATACCATTTTTGAGCCTTCGGCGAAAAAACACCTTCCCTTCTTTTCATGCTTCGTGAAGAAGACATTTTTCGTTAAAATTATTCTGATGAAACACGTTCATACTTCATGAAAACAGTCTCCGAAGCTATACAATTTCGATATTGCTCTGATGAAGCTCGTCCATGCTTCGTAAAAATATTCTCCGAAGCTGTATTCCGAAGATTATCATTGTATTCTCTCGTGACTTTACACAATTTTCACTTTCTCAAAGCGTCCTTTCGAAGGTTGATACTGTGTCCCCTTCTTTTGCCAAATGCAATATGATGTATGATGCTTATGTTATGCAAAATGATGTGATGATGTTATGTTATGCAAATGACATTTGTTCCGAAGATACACACAAAATATATTCGTAAGCTCTGCATTCCCTTAGGAACGTCTTTGGAGCTTCTTCGCCTTTTACTTAGACGGTATAAGCTCTGCATTCCCTTAGGAACGTCTTTGGAGCTTCTTCGCCTTTTACTTAGGCGGTATCAGCGTTGACTTTTCGCTGTATGCTCTGCATTCCCTTAGGAACGTCTTTGGAGCAAAAAACTTACACTGCGCTCCCTTTGGAACGGCTTTTTGTAACTTCGGCAACTTACTCTGCGCTCCTTAGAACGACTTTTTGTTGCTTCGAAGGATTTTTAATAATCCGAAGACCCTCCTTGTTACCGCAAATTTTTGAGCTTCAGCAACTTAAGCCTGTAGAGAAGATAGGTTTTTCTGATAACCAACCACAAAACTATTATATGAAAACTGAAGTGTTCTTTATTACACCGAAAACAGAACTTAAACGGAAAAGACTGCTATCAAAGTAGGATATTTGTCAATAAATGTGCTTCGACTCCGGCACAGTACTGTTGACTGTACGGGCTTCAGATTGCTCTCTGAGGTCCCTTTGGTGCGGAACATATTGGCTCCCTTCTGGCTGCTGGCCTTGTCGCAGCGGAGGTGGAGGCGGGGGCTGTTGCCATGAAGCTTGAGGTTGACTTGCCGAAGCTACGGAAACTGCAGGGTGGTTGCCCACGTACTCCGGGATGTAAGGCTGATGGTACGAAGCAGTATGCATGACCTGCTTCGGCTGTCCCTGTTGCGCTGCAGCTTCTGCTAGCTCCTTTTGTTTCTGGATGGTAACATGGCACATCCTGGTGGTATGGCCCTTGTTCTCACCGCAGAATAAGCAAAATGTCCTCCTTGGTTGATCTCCAAATCTCCCGCCGAAGCCCCTGGCGCCTCTGCCTCTTGGAGCTGGTGGCCGAAAGAAAGTTTGCTGCTGCCCCGAAGCCTGTGAGGAGCACTGCGGCCTGTTCTGCTGACTCCCCTTGTCATCATTTTGAGTGGAGTTGTGAATGGACCTGACATGCCTCGGATAGAATCTTCCCCCGAAGCCCCTGGTCATCTCAGAAAATCTGAAGGCCTCCTCCCTTCTTTGGCGAAAGTCATTATCAGCACGAATGTACTCGTCCATCTTTTGGAGCAGCTTCTCCAAAGTCTGAGGAGGCTTCCTAGCAAAGTATTGGGCTGCAGGTCCAGGACGAAGCCCCTTGATCATGGCTTCGATGACAATTTCATTGGGCACCGTTGGAGCCTGCGCCCTCAGACGCAAGAACCTTCTGACATATGCCTGAAGGTATTCTTCATGGTCCTGAGTGCACTGGAACAAGGCTTGAGCAGTGACCGGCTTCGTCTGAAATCCTTGAAAGCTGGTTAACAACATATCCTTCAGCTTCTGCCATGAGGTGATCGTTCCTGGTCGAAGGGAGGAGTACCAGGTCTGAGCAACATTCCTGACGGCCATGACGAAAGACTTCGCCATGACTGCAGCATTGCCCCCATACGAAGACACTGTTGCTTCGTAGCTCATCAAGAACTGCTTCGGGTCTGAGTGGCCGTCGAACATGGGATGCTGGGGTGGCTTATAGGATGGAGGCCAAGGTGTAGCCTGCAGCTCAGTGGACAAAGGAGAAGCATCATCGAAAACAAAATTTCCCTGATGGAAATTGTCATACCAGTCATCTCCGTTGACGAAGCCCTCCTGATGAAGGTCTTTCTGCTGAGGCCTTCTGTTTTGCTCATCGTGAGTAAGATGGCGAACTTCCTCAGAGGCTTCGTCTATTTGCCGTTGCAACTCAGCTAGCCGGGCCATCTTCTCCTTCTTCCTCTGCACCTGTTGATGTAGCATCTCCATATCCCTGATTTCTTGGTCTAGCTCTTCCTCCTGAAGCGTCGGGCTGACGGCCTTTCTCTTCTGGCTTCGAGCCTCCCGAAGAGAGAAGGTCTCTTGGTTGTGGTCCAGCGGTTGCAGTGCTGCAGCCCCAGCCGCTGAAGCTTTCTTCGGTGCCATAGCGAAGGTCTACAGCTTCCGAAGGTGTTCAAAAAACTCGAAGTGGAAGTGAGTTCACCGGAGGTGGGCGCCAATGTTGGGGACTTGTTCTCAAATACTAAGAGTTAAGAACAAGGCAACATAAAAAGTGTTAAGCGTTAAAGCCCTTCGTCCTAGGAAACAATGAGTTTCGGACGAAGGTTACAAGGGACATACCTTCGTAAATATAACAAGCAATGACGAAGGATTCATATAAAGCATGAAATGTAAACATCATCATAGAATCATTTCTATTTTATTAACATGGTGAAATAGAAATGATTACAAACTGCAAATGTACCTTCAGTCTTGAGAGAAGGTAAAAGTACAAGCGTGACGCAAAAGCATATGCCAAGTCAGCGTGAACAGTACGGGAGTACTGTTCATCTATTTATAGACGCGGGACGCAGCCCACGTAAAATTACATCCATGTCCATTACATTTGTTAATGACTTATGGAAATCTGTCAAGGCCCACGTAGTCTTTTCATCTTTAAGTCGGTTCCCCTTTCCGCTATCGCGACGAAGCTTCCTTGCACACAGCTTCGGCTGTGCACCATCCTTCGTAGAGCTTGGTAATCAGCTCGTCCTTCGTCTGGTTCAGGCTTCGTCCTGACCGTGCTTTATGTTCATAATTCTGAGTCCGAAGATACCTGTTCACATAATCCACTTGGAAAACATTGTCAAATCATGTTTTTGAGGACCTTCGGAGGACGAAGGCCCCCAACAGCGGGAAAAGGAATGATTCAAGAACTTTGAGTTAAAAGTGTCAACGAGCAATCATCACATAAAAGCCAACACCATTTCTTCATTAAAGGGAAGATATCATATTTACAAACCAACTCATTATGAGTTGATACTTCCCTACTACTACTGCTACATTACATTATACTACTGCTAGACTACACTATACTACTCTACACTACTAAATACTACTACATTATTCTAACTATACTATACTAACATTTAAAGGACCAGTGGCATCTAGCCACTGGCCCTGTTGCCGCCGCCGCTGCTGCCGCCCCTGCCGCTGCCCTTGCTGCCGCCACCGTCACCGTCCTGGCCGCCGCTGCCGCCGCCCCTGCCGCTGCCGTCACCGTCGCCGCCGCCACCGCCTTCTTCGTCGTCGTCGTCGTCGTCGTCGCCGTCCCCGTCCTCGCCGCCACCGTCCGAGTCCTCCTCATCCGAGGAGTACTCCGACTCGTCCGAGCCCTCGAGCCCGGAGCGCTCGACGACCCGGATGTACGTCCAGACCTCCGCCGCGAGCCCCTGAGAGTCGTCTGAGTCGTCAGACGACTCACGCAGGGGGATGGGAGCCGGAGACCCCTCGGATTCAGAGGAGAACTCCTCCTCTGAATACTCCGAATCACCAAAATCCTCAGATGGAGGAGTTGGCTCGCGCTTGCGTTTCTTGCCCATGGTGGAAATGCGGGTGGAAGAAAGAAAGCAGGCAGTGGAGAACAGCGAGAGATGTGAAAAAACCAGGCAGGCAAAGGCACTATTTAAAGGAAAAGAAGGCAACCGCTCACCTCCAACCGTGGTCACTGAACAGTCACAAAGCATTCAATAAGCACTTCAACTCGTCTGAAGACACGTTAGGTGGCTGACGCCGTTTCACGCAACACAACACCTATTGGGACTCCAGTCAACAGCGTGGAGGACATGATTACACCCGCCGTCGCATCACATTACTACTCAGAAGCAGCCGGCTAAAACACTCAGCGTACCAAGCCATCCCTTGCCCACACCCATTGGGGGGGACGCCCAGGAATTATCAATATATTTTTCAAAACGGTCGCATCTGCGTAGGGCATGCAGTGAATGCCTCAAGACAAAAAATGAGATATCAGTGAGGATTAGAGGAAAGCCAAATATAGCCAGTGAAGTACAAAATATGGTCGACAGAAGTGACCTGAAGACTAGACAGAGAACGTCCATCATATGTCCAATCGGTCGCAGGGCAAATAAATCACACTACCTAGCAAGATATGGATGGATTGCGAACTCGGCTGCAAAAGAGAAAATACATGCTGACCTCTACAGCATAATATTGATGACATAATACGGATGACATCATGCCGGTTTTTTACAAGCAGAAAGGATAATCTTCAGCAAAAAGACACAAAAGGAAGACCTTCAAATGGATTATCCTCAAAAATCCACTTGAAGGTCGGGGGCTACACCCATTGGGTGCACCTTCGGTGCACCCCATGGATCATCACTCCGAGCCAAGATAGTGCCAACTTCTAAGGCATGGGACAAGATTAAAGACAAGGCCGGCACTCAACCAAAACGCAGGAGTAAAAATGGAAATAATTTTTGGTGAAGACCTTCGAGTAGATTGTTCTCTAAAAATCTACTCGAAGCTCGGGGGCTACACACATTGGGAGCACCTCTGGTGCACCCAATAAAGTTCAGGGTCCTGCAAAGCGAAATGCCGACCTCTAAGGCACGAGCACGAAACAAAGCTTCGGTTTGCGAGAGATCAAAAGCAGGAGGAAACAGTAAGAAGTCGTTCTTTTCAAATCGCCTGCAAGCTGGACCTGGGATCTTTGGAATGATTACTTCTAAATTAACCCAAAGATCAGGGGCTTGTGGGGGACAGATATCCCCCGGGTCCACTAAAAGAGTAAAAGACCTCACGAAAGGCCCAAGGACCCAATAAATCGTGAGGCCATTCTTTCGTGGGCCTGGGGAGGAATAATCAGCAGAGTAGGTTGACACGAGGCCGGATCGGTGCAAACCTGGACGGTCCACAACGTCGAGCGAGCGACCACAACAGAGATCCGACTTTCCCGCGCTGGAGCCCCCATGCAACGGAGCCACGCGAGGATAGGTCGGTGGAACTATGGGGAGATAAACTCAAGCGAGTACCGATCCTTTAGCTACGCATTGTTACCATGTCCACGTGTATTGCCCCACGGTCGAATATATAAGGCCTAGGGGGCACCCCTTCAGATCGATCGACCCTATTACTGAGCCACCCACTTCAACTCTCTGCATTCTCGATTCAGAGAGCTCTCTTGTAACCTCATTCACCAAGCATACTCACCAGGACGTAGGGTGTTACGCATCTCCAAGCGGCCCGAACCTGTAAACATTGTCCACTGTCCCTCGTGCAACTGGCACGAACCATTCTGCTACAGTCGTTGATACCGCCCTACTCCTAAAAACACCTTGAGGGGCAACCCCGGGTGTGCGGTCGGACCCAAAACGCCGACACATGGTGCCTGGAGGTATTGGGCAATCCCACTATAAAGTCCATGCAAATGTCCTCCCATTTCCAAGATGGTATGGGAAGGGGTTGCAAAGGACCTGCTGTCTACAAGTGACTGGCCTTGATTCTCTGGCAGGTGTCACACTCGGATATGTACTTGGCAATTTCCCTCTTCATTCTGGTCCACCAATATAAAGATCTGAGATCGTGGTACATCTTGTTGCTACCAGGGTGCATGGAGAATTTGGAAAGGTGAGCTTCATCCAATATCTTCTTTCTGAGCTCAGGGTCCTTGGGAACAACTAATCGATCTCCAAACCATAGGATTCCCTTGCTGTCCTGACGGAAGCACTTGTATTTTTCTACCTTTTGCTTGATCATTTCCTTGATTATCTGAACACCTTTATCTTCAATCTGTGCCCTGACTATTTGCTCTTGCAATGTGGGCTCCACTGAGATGTAGCTTAGGTCACCGGAAGAAACAACTTCCAGGTTCAGCTTGCACAGGTCATCGCACAGGGTGGTAACTCTTGCATCCATGCTCATACAATTGCACTGGGCCTTTCTGCTCAAGGCATCGGCCACAACATTAGCTTTGCCAGGATGGTAATGCACTTCCAAATCATAGTCCTTGATTAACTCCAACCATCTCCTCTGTCTCATGTTCAGATCTGCCTGAGTGAAGATATATTTGAGACTCTTGTGATCCGTGTAGATGTTACAGTGAGCTCCCATCAGGTAGTGTCTCCATATCTTAAGAGCATGAACCACTGCTGCCAATTCCAGATCATGCGTAGGGTAGTTCTGCTCATGGGGTCTGAGTGCTCGGGAAGCATAAGCAATGACTCTGTTCTCTTGCATCAAGACACATCCCAAACCTGTACCAGAAGCATCACAATAAACTTCAAATGGCTTGGTGTTGTCAGGTTGAGCCAGCACTGGGGCTGTTGTCAAATGCTGCCTCAAAGTATGAAAGGCATCTTCACACCTTTGGCTCCAATCATACTTGACTCCCTTTTTCAACAGTTCAGTCATTGGTTTGGCAATCCTGGAGAAATCCGGAATAAATCGTCGATAATACCCGGCCAATCCCAGAAAACTCCGAATTTGCCTCACTATAGTCGGGGGTTTCCAATCCATCACCTCTTGTACCTTCTCAGGATCAACTGATATCCCATCCTAGGAAATGGTGTGTCCCAAGAATTTAATCTCCTTTAGCTAGAATTTACATTTAGACAACTTGGCATACAACCGATGGTCACGCAGTCTCTGAAGCACAGTATGCAAATGTTTGGTGTGCTCGGCTTCATTCTTGGAATAGACCAGAATATCATCAATGAAAACGACCACAAATTTGTCTAACTCTGGCATAAACACTGAGTTCATCAGGTACATGAAATAAGCCGGGGCATTGGTCAGCCCAAAAGACATCACCAAAAACTCATACAGCCCATATCTGGTTGAGAAGGCCGTCTTGGGAATATCGCTGGCACGGATCTTGATCTGATGGTACCCTGAACAAAGATCTATCTTGGAGAATACCTTGGCTCCCACCAGCTGATCAAACAGAACATCGATGCGGGGCAGTGGGTATTTGTTCTTGACGGTCACCGCATTGAGAGGACGGTAGTCAACACACATTCTCAAACTTTCATCCTTTTTCTTCACAAATAACGCTGGACACCCCCATGGTGAAGTACTTGGGCGAATAAACCCCTTGTCTAACAACTCTTGCAATTGCTTTTTCAGTTCTGCCAATTCCACGGGAGGCATCCTATAGGGTCTCTTGGAGATAGGAGCAGTCCCGGGTTGTAGCTCGATTGCGAACTCAATGTCTCTGTCCGGTGGCATCCCTGGCAACTCATCCGGGAACACATCCGGGTAGTCACATACTACTGGGATCTTTTCCACTGGGGATTCTATCATAACAAAGGCACAAGAACAGGTGCAACCCTGATCGGGCAAATATAATGTGGTTTCACCACAGGTCGGTGAGTGCACTTCAATGGCCCTAGCTGCAATGTCAATAACTGCCCGATGCCTTCTTAACCAGTCAGTTCCCAATATGATATCCACGCTGTCCAAACCCAATATGAGGAGGGTGGTTTTAATTATTAGACTACCAAACTTTATGGGCACATGCCTACTGATTTGATTAGTGGCAATCTTGCCTCCTGGTGTTGAAATTGTGATACCCCCATTGGTGTGGTGAAAAGGCAACTGGCACTTGGCACTAAATTTGGCACTGATAAAACTATGCGAAGCACCAGAATCAAAGAGAATAATAGCAGGATAATTTAAAACTGTAAAGATACCAGTCATGACGGGTGCTCCCTCTAGAATATCAGCCATGGTGGTGAAGTTTAGCCTGCCCTGCCTCACTTGCACCTTCTGTCTCTTGCCTTGGTTCTGACTGACATTCTGCCCCTGCCTCTGCTGGTTCCGGGGGCAATTCTTGGCATAGTGTCCGGTGTTGCCACACGTGAAACACCTGTTGTCATTCGCCTGGCGGTACTGCTGCTGCTGATTGTTCCTCTGAGCTGGAAACTGGGTGCGGTTGGGTGCCTGCTGCTGCTGCTGCGGTGGTCGGATCACCCACCTTCCTTGCTGCTGCTGGGGTCCCCTGTTCTGTGTGTCGGACACAATCCTGAAGCGTTGTGGCTGAGCTGAGGGTCCTGCCATAGGGGTCTTCCTCTTCTTTTCTGCCTGTCGAGCTATAATGCAGTCCTCCTGGGAGATAGCCATGTTGACCAACTCATTGTAGCTGTTGGCCCTGACGGTGTTGAGACGATCACGGAGCTTAGTGCTGAGCCCCCTCCTGAACCTGTCTCTCTTCTTCTCATCCGTGTCTGCGTGATATCCAGCATACTGGCACAAGTCATTAAAAGCCTGGGCATACTGCAACACTGTCCTGTTGCCCTGAGTGAGTGCCAGAAACTCGTTGAGCTTTCGGTCCATGATGCCAGCGGGTATGTGATGTCCCCTGAAAGCTGCCTTAAACTCCCTCCATTCCACCTCTCGATCCTCTGGCTGCATGGCAAGAAAATGGTCCCACCAAGTCCGTGCGGGTCCGCGAAGCTGCTGGGTGGCGAACCTGACTTTAGTGACTTCTGAGCAAGCTCCATGGAGTAGCGGGAATTTGGATTCCACTACTCGCAACCACACATCTGTATCAAGTGGATCCTCTGCCCTCGTGAACAATGGGGGCTGGGTACTGAGGAACTCCTGGTAGGTAGCTGCCGCGGGGTGACGTTGATGGTCCCCACCACCATAGTGCTGAGGTGGTGGCTGACGCTGAGCCAGCTGCCTCAAGATCTCATTCTGCTGAGCCATTAGCTCCTGCAGAGTGGGAGGCGGTGGCGGTGGTGGAGGAATGCGCTCATTCTGGCCACGGCGCGCTCTCCCAGCCATCTAAAAAACCACATATAATCTCAATAACACATCTTCAAGTTTAAGGTTTAATCGCGGCGAAAGAGTCAAGGGCGAATTGATAGATTTCGACATAAATAGAAAGGATTCTGAAAAGACATAAATTTTTCTTCCAAGTTAAGAACTAAAAGCATCCATCAATCATGCTTCCAAAAGAGTTTATCACGGTTACATCAGTGTCCCCAAAAGACTCAACTCTATCTAGCCTAGTACCCCAAGGGTGCAAAAGCTAAGCTAGCTGTGAGGAGTCCTACATTACCAATCTCTATTCCTACTCCGGCACCTTAATGAGCGAATGAGGCGACACTCGACTCGGGGGAAGGTGGCCTCCCTGAGCCAGCAGTGTCTACGCTGGAAGCAGGCTCCTCCCCTCCCTCAATGTCGACGTCCTCGTCAGCCTCTCCATCATGGATCTCCTGATGATGCATATCCAGGTGCTCATTAGCCTCTGCGAGCTGCTGCTGGGTGTTGAGGAGCTGATCTTCGAGAACCTCGATGGTGTTCTCCCTCGTCCCTACCAATTCCTCCAGCTCATGGATCTCATCAGACAACTGCTCCACTTGTAAATCTTTTTCTACCAGCTCCTGGGACAAGTCAACCACGAGCTCCTCCCTGTTGTCCAGGGTGATCTTGGTTGCCTCCAATAATGCCATCAGATGAGACATTGCCTCTCCACGCATCACTTGCAGACGATACAGGGCGTTCATGCATCGTACCGACAAGTCAGCAGTGTGGCCTGGGTAGAGAGCCCAGATGTCCTTGGCATGCTCCACCCGATCCTTCCACATCGGGTCGTCCTCCTTTTCCGCGGGGAACAAGCCAATGGGGTGGGTAGAGAGCTCCAAGGGATGGAATCCGCAAAAAGTAGTCAACCCGTGCAGAGCGATCGCCTCGATCGTGTCCTCAGCCCGGTATCCAAAAGACTCAGAGTCTAGTGAACGCCAGCCTGGCTGCAGGGGATGAGGCTCCAGGGTCATCCTCACCCTACAGCGGGGCACTCGGTGCTTCTCAAACTGCTGCACCGCGTACTGAGGGGGTGTTAGGTACCCGGCCCCCTGAAGTACCTCCCACAAAATGCGGGGAAAGCCCTCTCGTGCAAGCCCGTCAGTGTGGGTTAGTGCATTTCCGTCCTCTGAGGATCCGTGGGAAGTCATCTGTGTACGGTTAAGCGTAAGTAAAAGAAAAAGAATTATATAAAAAAACAAGAAAAATTAAAACTCACCCTTTCTTTAGTTAAATGAAAAGGTACTGGAGACTTAGTTGGTTATCATCTTATTTTTAAGTCTTTACTCAATTATCCATTTGTTTAATTTAACAATGCATGCATGCTCGTCCTGAACGAACTCACCAACATAAGGGGATAGGGAAAGACTCCCATCCCTTAAGGTGGCCTATAGGGCCTAATTACATATCCACCTAGCTACCCTTCTATCATCCTAAGGCTTCACGTCCTAGGTCTATCCTGCTCGTCCTACGATCTATCCAACATTGTTTCTATCAAGTTTTATTTCGAAAAGGGATGGTATTCATATTTTATTGATTCCTCTGTGGTGGTACAAGCTCCGATACCAGCTGTGGCGAAACCGCCCGAATTATTCCAACTTAAGTGCCTAAGTCCCACCTTAAAGGCTAGACCACACTTAAATGGGAATAACCCGTCAATCCCTCAGATCTAGTCCGACGAGGCCACTGACAGGATCAAGTACCACAATCTCACTCGAAGGTGAGTCACAGAGCAAATACAATAAAGCATAAAACCATGCATGTAAGAGTATTAAAATTATTACATCACCATCGGAGTTTTGCAAAAGTAGTCATCGTTGTTCGAAGTGCAGCGGAATGAAACTAACGATAAATAAACAGAGAGATGGGGAAGCCTGTCCCATCACTCCTCATGCTCCTCCTCAGCCGAGGTAGGGTCCCACTCGACGGTCCAACCCGGTGGTAAGGTGGACGGCCAAGTCACTCCAGCAACCATGTCCTCCAGAGAACCTGTAAAATTATGCCACAAGCAAGGCTGAGTATACTAATACTTAGCTAGACTTACCCGGTGTGAGGAGTCTACTCCTCTACCTCTAGACATGCAGCTGTTTGGCTGTGGGGTTTGGTTGCCAAAAGCACTAGCTGAGTTTCTAAAGCAAGTTTTAACTTTGTCAAATTTAAGTGTGACTCTCTTAAGGCTAAATATGTACTATCTACTCATATATAGTAGCAAACATTTTTAGCAATCAACATCTTGTATCAACTCATCACATTTCCACTTGTTACTCAATGCAGTACAATGGATCAAGCAGTCTCATTAGCTGCGAGAAGCAGACGATTCGAATCGAGTTTTTTTATCCTTGCAAGGTAAACCTAAACACACGACGTGGCGAGGCACTCCGTCCCCACACACATCAACCGTCCCCATCGCTTCCCTGGCAGCAGATCAGGGCTCACCGCCTTGGCGTACAATGCCTCACTGACCCCGACAGCCGTCGTGCAGTGACCGCACTTGTACCCACCATAACCGGAATGAGAGACCACGTCTCAGGTCGCGTGAGGGGTAAAGTCTGCGGGCAGGTTCACTCAGGTACTAGGCTTACCGATTTACCATATTTCTCGGTATGTGTTTAGTACGTTCAAACGCTTGACACAGGTATCCGCACGTTAATCCTTATTCCATTTTCCCATCTCGTAAACAACCAATCCCCATGGATTGTTGTCTACAGCTAGTATCATAATAGTATGGAGGTGGGTACAACCAATTCCTGATCTCGCGCGAGTGCTGGAAAAATCACTCGTCTTCTTCCGAGATCCTAATTAAATAAAGCAACTACTCGACCTATCATGCTAGTATTTATTTCAAAAGGATTCCTGAGATCATGCAACTAGGGTTTCAAACAACTCCTACACCTAAGTGCACATTCAGTCCTACAATCATTAAGTATAGTAAAATAGCATAAATAACAGGTTATGCATAAACCGGGGCTTGCCTTCCAAAGCTGTGGCAGGCAGATCCTCTGGTGCAGACTCGGGTGCGGGATCCGGGGCTACCTCCTGAGCAGCTCCTTGCTCCGGCACGAGGACGTACTCTCCGTCAGCAAGGTTACAGTCTATCGAAATGCAATGAACATGTATGTCATGATTATGCAGGATTTAAAAACATTATGCTAAGAGAGGAACACTAAATTAATGAGTAACTGAAAGTCGCCTAGAGGGGGGGGTGAATAGGGCGAAACTGAAAATCTCAAAAATAATCACAACTACAAGCCGGGTTAGCGTTAGAAATGTAATAGAGTCCGCGAGAGAGGGCGCAAAACAAATCGCAAGCGAATAATGAAGTGAGGCACACGGATTTGTTTTACCGAGGTTCGGTTCTCTCAAACCTACTCCCCGTTGAGGAGGCCACAAAGGCCGGGTCTCTTTCAACCCTTCCCTCTCTCAAACGGTCCCTCGGACCGAGTGAGCTTCTCTTTCTCAAATCACTTGGGAATCAAACTCCCCGCAAGGACCACCACACAATTGGTGTCTCTTGCCTCAATTACAAGTGAGTGTTTGATCACAAGAAAGAAAGCCAAAGAAAAAGAAGCGATCCAAGCGCAAGAGCTCAAATGAACACTACAAATCACTCTCTCTAGTCACTAGGGCTTTGTGTGGAGTTGGGAGAGGATTTGATCTCTTTTGGTGTGCTTTGCAATGAATGCTAGCTCTTGTATAGTGGTTGGAAGTTGGAAAACTTGGATGCAATGAATGGTGGGGTGGTTGGGGTATTTATAGCCCCAACCACCAAAAGTGGTCGTTGGGAGGCTGTCTGCCCGATGGCACACCGGACAGTCCGGTGCACACCGGACATGTCCGGTGCCCCCGCCACGTCATCAATGCCGTTGGATTCTGACCATTGGAGCTTCTGACTTCTGGGCCCGCCTGGCACCGGACATCACCTGTTCATTGTCCGGTGCGCCGGTATGGGCGCGCCTGACGTCTGCGCGCGCAGAGCGCGCATTAAATGCGCTGCAGGGAGCCGTTGGCGCCGAAATAGCCATTGCTCCGGGGTTACACCGGACAGTCCGGTGTACACCGGACATGTCCGGTGAATTATAGCGGAGCGGCTGCTGCGCGAACCCGAGGCTGGTGAGTTGAGGAGGCCGCGCTTCCATGGAGCACCGGACACTGTCCGGTGTACACCGGACAGTCCGGTGAATTATAGCGAAGCAGCCTGCGAAATTCCCGAAGGTGGCGAGTTCGAGTTGGAGTCCTCTGGTGGCGCACCGGACACTGTCCGGTGTACACCGGACAGTCCGGTGCCTCCGGACCAGAGGTGCCTTCGGTTGCCTCTTTGCTCCTTTGTTGAATCCAAAACTTGATCTTTTTATTGGCTGAATGTGAACCTTTTGCACCTGTATAACTTATACACTAGAGCAAACTAGTTAGTCCAATATTTGTGTTGGGCAATTCAACCACCAAAATTATTTAGGGACTAGGTGTAAGCCTAATTCCCTTTCAATCTCCCCCTTTTTGGTGATTGATGCCAACACAAACCAAAGCAAATCTAGAAGTGCATAATTGAACTAGTTTGCATAATGTAAGTGCAAAGGTTGCTTGGAATTGAGCCAATATAAATGTTTACATGATGCGCATGGATTGTTTTCTTTGTTTTTGACATATTGGACCACATTTGCACCAAAAGTTTTGTTTTTGCAAACTCTTTTGTAAATTCTTTTCAAAGTCCTTTTGCAGGATAGTCAAAGGTAAATGAATAAGATTTTGCAAGGCATTTTCAAGTTTTGAAGTTTTCTTCCTTTGTTCAAAATGCTTTCCCTTTGACTAAACAAAACTCCCCCTCAAATAAAGTCTCCTCTTAGTGTTCAAGAGGGTTTTTAAGACATTAAATTTGAAAATACTACTTACTCCCCCTTTTGAACACAAAGAGATACCAATTTTGAAATTTACCAATTGGAAATCATCAATTTTAAAAATTAGGGTGGTGGTGCGGTCCTTTTGCTTTGGGCTCATATTTTCTCCCCCTTTGGCATGAATCGGCAAAAACGGAATTATTAGAGCCTATTGAGTACTTTCTCCTCCTTTGGTCATAAAATAAATGAGTGAAGATTATACCAAAGATGGAGAGAGATGCGGAGCGACGGCGAAGGATGAGTAGTAGAGTGGAGTGGAAGCCTTTGTCTTCGCCGAAGACTCCAATTCCCTTTCAATAAACCTATGACTTGGTTTGGAATTACACTTGAAAACACATTAGTCATAGCATATAAAAGAGACATGATCAAAGGTATTCTTATGAGCTATGTGTGCAAGATTAGCAAAAGAAATTCCTAGAATCAAGAATATTAAGCTCATGCCTAAGTCTGGTAAAAGATTGTTCATCAAGTGGCTTGGTAAAGATATCGGCTAATTGATCTTTAGTGTTAATGTATGAAATCTCGATATCCCCCTTTTGTTGGTGATCCCGAAGAAAATGATACCGAATGGCTATGTGTTTAGTGCGGCTATGCTCAACGGGATTATCCGCCATGCGGATTGCACTCTCATTATCACATAGAAGAGGAACTTTGGTTAATTTGTAACCGTAGTCCCGCAGGGTTTGCCTCATCCAAAGCAATTGCGCGCAACAGTGGCCTGCGGCAATATACTCGGCTTCGGCGGTAGAAAGAGCGACCGAATTTTGCTTCTTTGAAGCCCACGACACCAAGGATCTTCCCAAGAACTGGCAAGTCCCCGATGTGCTCTTTCTATTAATCTTACACCCCGCCCAATCGGCATCCGAATAACCAATCAAATCAAATGTGGATCCCTGAGGATACCAAAGCCCAAACTTAGGAGTATAAGCCAAATATCTCAAGATTCGTTTTACGGCCGTAAGGTGTGATTCCTTAGGGTCGGCTTGGAATCTTGCACACATGCATACGGAAAGCATAATGTCCGGTCGAGATGCACATAAATAAAGCAATGAACCAATCATCGACCGGTATACCTTTTGATCCACGGACTTACCTCCCGTGTCGAGGTCGAGATGCCCATTTGTTCCCATGGGAGTCTTGATGGGCTTGGCATCCTTCATTCCAAACTTGCTTAGAATGTCTTGAGTATACTTTGTTTGGCAAATGAATGTGCCCTCTTGGAGTTGTTTGACTTGAAATCCTAGAAAATACTTCAACTCCCCCATCATAGACATCTCGAATTTCTGTGTCATGATCCTACTAAATTCTTCACATGTAGATTTGTTAGTAGACCCAAATATAATATCATCAACATAAATTTGGCATACAAACAAATCATTATCAAGTATTTTGGTGAATAAAGTAGGATCGGCTTTGCCGACTTTGAAGCCATTTGCAATAAGGAAATCTCTAAGGCATTCATACCATGCTCTTGGGGCTTGCTTGAGCCCATAAAGTGCCTTAGAGAGCCTATAGACATGGTTAGGGTACTCACTGTCTTCAAAGCCGGGAGGTTGCTCAACATAGACCTCCTCCTTGATTGGTCCATTGAGGAAGGCACTCTTCACGTCCATTTGATAAAGCTTGAAGCCATGGTAAGTAGCATAGGCCAATAATATGCGAATTGACTCAAGCCTAGCTACGGGTGCATAGGTTTCACCAAAATCCAAACCTTCGACTTGTGAATACCCCTTGGCCACGAGTCGAGCTTTGTTCCTTGTCACCACACCATGCTCGTCTTGCTTGTTGCGGAAGACCCACTTGGTTCCTACAACATTTTGATTAGGACATGGAACTAAATGCCATACCTCATTCCTTGTGAAATTGTTGAGCTCCTCTTGCATCGCCATCACCCAATCCGAATCTTGAAGTGCTTCCTCTACCCTGTGTGGCTCAATAGAGGAAACAAAAGAGTAATGTTCACAAAAATGTGCAACACGAGATCGAGTAGTTACCCCCTTATGAATGTCGCCGAGGATGGTGTCGACGGGGTGATCTCGTTGTATTGCTTGGTGGACTCTTGGGTGTGGCGGTCTTGGTTGTTCATCCTCCTTGTCTTCATCATTTGCATCTCCCCCTTGATCGTTGCCGTCATTTTGAGGTGGCTCATCTTCTTGATTTTCTTGTTCAACATCTTGAGCCTCATCCTCAAATTGAGTTGGTGGAGATGCTTGCATGGAGGAGGATGGTTGATCTTGTGCATGTGGAGGCTCTTCGGATTCCTTAGGACACACATCCCCAATAGACATGTTCCTTAGCGCTATGCATGGAGCCTGTTCTTCACCTATCTCATCAAGATCAACTTGCTCTACTTGAGAGCCGTTAGTCTCATCAAACACAACGTCACAAGAAACTTCAACAAGTCCTGAGGACTTGTTAAAGACTCTATATGCCCTTGTGTTTGAGTCATATCCTAGTAAAAAGCCTTCTACAGTTTTAGGAGCAAATTTAGATTTTCTACCTCTTTTAACAAGTATAAAACATTTGCTACCAAAAACTCTAAAATATGAAATATTTGGCTTTTTACCGGTTAGGAGTTCATAGGATGTCTTCTTGAGGATTCGGTGGAGATATAACCGGTTGATGGCGTAGCAAGCGGTATTGACCGCTTCGGCCCAAAACCGATCCGGTGTCTTGTACTCATCAAGCATGGTTCTAGCCATGTCCAATAGAGTTCGATTCTTCCTCTCCACTACACCATTTTGTTGTGGAGTGTAGGGAGAAGAGAACTCATGCTTGATGCCCTCCTCCTCAAGGAAGCCTTCAATTTGAGAGTTCTTGAACTCCGTCCCATTGTCGCTTCTAATTTTCTTGATCCTTAAGCCGAACTCATTTTGAGCCCGTCTCAAGAATCCCTTTAAGGTCTCTTGGGTATGAGATTTATCCTGCAAAAAGAACACCCAAGTGAAGCGAGAATAATCATCCACAATAACTAGACAGTACTTACTCCCGCCGATGCTTATGTAAGCGATCGGGCCGAATAGGTCCATGTGTAGGAGCTCCAGTGGCCTGTCACTAGTCTTGATGTTCTTGTGTGGATGATGAGTGCCAACTTGCTTCCCGGCTTGGCATGCGCTACAAATCCTGTCTTTCTCAAAATGAACATTGGTTAGTCCTAAAATGTGTTCTCCCTTTAGAAGCTTGTGAAGATTCTTCATTCCAACATGGGCTAGTCGGCGGTGCCAGGGCCAACCCAAGTTAGTCTTAGCAACTAAGCAAGTGTCGAGTTCAGCTCTATCGAAATCTACCAAGTATAGCTGACCCTCTAACACTCCCTTAAATGCTATTGAATCATCACTTCTTCTAAAGACAGTAACACCTGTATCAGTAAATAGACAGTTGTAGCCCATTTGACATAATTGGGATACGGAAAGCAAATTGTAATCTAAAGAATCTACAAGAAAAACATTGGAAATAGTGTGGTCAGGTGATATAGCAATTTTACCCAATCCTTTGACCAAACCTTGATTTCCATCCACGAATGTGATAGCTCGTTGGGGATCTTGGTTTGTCTCATATGAGGAGAACATCTTTTTCTCCCCTGTCATGTGGTTTGTGCATCTGCTGTCGAGTATCCAACTTGAGCCCCCGGATGCATAAACCTACAAAACAATTTTAGTTCTTGACTTTAGGTACCCAAATGGTTTTGGGTCCTTTGGCATTAGAAACAAGAACTTTGGGTACCCAAACACAAGTCTTGGAGCCCTTGTGTTTGCCCCCAACAATCTTGGCAACTACCTTGCCGGATTTGTTAGTTAAAACATATGATGCATCAAAAGTTTTGAATGAAATAGCATGATCATTTGATGCATTACGAGTTTTCTTTCTAGGCAACTTGGCACGGGTTGGTTGCCTAGAACTAGATGTCTCACCCTTATACATGAAAGCATGGTTAGGGCCAGAGTGAGACTTCCTAGAATGAATTTTCTTGATTTTGCTCTCGGGATAACCGGCAGGGTACAAAATGTAACCCTCGTTATCCTGAGGCATGGGAGCCTTGCCCTTAACAAAGTTAGACAAGTTCTTAGGAGGGGCATTAAGTTTGACATTGTCTCCCCTTTGGAAGCCAATGCCATCCTTGATGCCAGGGCGTCTCCCATTATAGAGCATACTTCTAGCAAATTTAAACTTTTCATTTTCCAAGTTATGCTCGGCAATTTTAGCGTCTAATAATGCTATATGATCATTTTGTTGTTTAATTAAGGTCATGTGATCATGAATAGCATTGATATCAACATCTCTACATCTAGTGCAAATAGAAACATGCTCAATATTAGATGTAGAGGGTTTGCAAGATTTTAATTCAATAACCTTAGCATGTAATAAATCATTTTTAGTTCTAAGGTCGGAAATAGTGGCATTGCAAACATCAAAATTCTTAGCCTTAGCAAGCAATTTTTCATTCTCAATCTTAAGGCTAGCAAGAGACTCATTCAATTCCTTAATCTTAGCAAGCAAATCATCATCATTATTTCTAAGATTGGGAATTGAATCAATACAAACATGAGAATCAACCTTAGCAATTAAATTAGCATTTTCATTTCTAAGGTTGGCAATAGTGTCATGGCAAGTGCTTAGCTCACTAGATAATTTGTTACATTTTTCTATCTCTAGAGCATAAGCATTTTTAACCTTAACATGTTTCTTGTTTTCCTTGATTAGGAAGTCCTCTTGGGAATCCAAGAGATCATCCTTTTCATGGATGGCACTAATTAGCTCATTTAATTTTTCTTTTTGTTCCATGTTAAGGTTGGCAAAAAGGATACGCAAATTATCTTCCTCACCACTAACATTATCATCACTAGAAGATTCATATTTAGTGGAGGAGTTAGATTTAACCTTCTTCCTTTTGCCATCCTTTGCCATGAGGCACTTGTGGCCGACGTTGGGGAAGAGGAGTCCCTTGGTGACGGCGATGTTGGCGGCGTCCTCATCGGAGGAGGACTCGGTGGAGCTCTCGTCGGAGTCCCATTCCCGGCAAACATGGGCATCGCCGCCCTTCTTCTTGTAGTACTTCTTCTTTTCTCTCCTCTTTCCCTTCTTGTCGTCGCCCCTGTCACTGTCACTAGACATAGGACATTTTGCAATAAAGTGACCGGGCTTACCATACTTGTAGCAAACCTTCTTGGAACGGGATTTGTAATCCTTCCCCTTCCGTTGCTTGAGGATTTGCCGAAAGCTTTTGATGATTAAGGCCATTTCCTCATTGTCGAGCTTGGAGGCGTCAATTGGTTGTCTACTTGGTGTAGACTCCTCCTTCTTCTCCTCCGTTGCCTTGAAGGCCACCGGTTGCGCCTCGGATGTGGAAGGTTCGTCAAGCTCGTTGATCTTCTTTGATCCCTTAATCATACATTCAAAGCTCACAAAATTCCCGATAACTTCCTCGGGGGTCATTAGTGGATATCTAGGATTACCACGAATTAATTGGACTTGAGTAGGGTTAAGGAAAATAAGAGCTCTTAAAATAACCTTAACCACCTCGTGGTCGTCCCACTTTTTGCTCCCGAGGTTGCGCACTTGGTTCACCAAGGTTTTGAGCCGGTTGTACATATCTTGTGGCTCCTCCCCTTGGCGAAGACGAAAGCGACCGAGCTCCCCCTCGATTGTTTCCCGCTTGGTGATCTTGGTGAGTTCATCACCCTCGTGCACCGTCTTGAGTAGGTCCCAAATCTCCTTTGCATTCTTCAACCCTTGTACTTTGTTGTATTCCTCCTTGCTTAGAGAGGCGAGGAGGATGGTTGTGGCTTGGGAGTTGAAGTGCTCGATTTGGGCTACTTCGTCCGTGTCATAATCCTCATTCCCTATTGATGGTACCTGTGCTCCAAACTCAACAACATTCCATATACTTTTGTGGAGTGAGGTTAGATGAAATTTCATTAAATCACTCCACCTAGCATAATCTTCGCCATCAAAAGTTGGCGGTTTGCCTAATGGAACGGAAAGTAATGGAGTATGTCTAGATGTGCGGGGATAGTGTAAGGGGATCTTACTAAACTTCTTGCGCTCTTGGCGCTTAGAAGTTACGGACGGTGCATCGGAGTCGGAGGTGGATGTTGATGAAGTGTCGGTCTCGTAGTAGACCACCTTCCTCATCCTCTTGTGCTTGTCCCCACTCCGATGCGGCTTGTGAGAAGAAGATTTTTCCTTCTTCTCCTTGTGGTGAGAAGAGGAAGATCTTTTCTCCTTCCGCTTGGAGGAGTTCTTCTTCTTCTCCCTTCTCTTGGTGCGGGACTCTTCCGATGAAGTGCTCCCTTGGCTTGTAGTGGGCTTGTCGCCGGTCTCCATCTCCCTCTTGGTGTGATCTCCCGACATCACTTCGAGCGGTTAGGCTCTAATGAAGCACCGGGCTTTGATACCAATTGAAAGTCGCCTAGAGGGGGGGTGAATAGGGCGAAACTGAAAATCTCAAAAATAATCACAACTACAAGTCGGGTTAGCGTTAGAAATGTAATAGAGTCCGCGAGAGAGGGCGCAAAACAAATCGCAAGCGAATAATGAAGTGAGGCACACGGATTTGTTTTACCGAGGTTCGGTTCTCTCAAACCTACTCCCCGTTGAGGAGGCCATAAAGGCCGGGTCTCTTTCAACCCTTCCCTCTCTCAAACGGTCCCTCGGACCGAGTGAGCTTCTCTTTCTCAAATCACTTGGGAATCAAACTCCCCGCAAGGACCACCACACAATTGGTGTCTCTTGCCTCAATTACAAGTGAGTGTTTGATCACAAGAAAGAAAGCCAAAGAAAAAGAAGCGATCCAAGCGCAAGAGCTCAAATGAACACTACAAATCACTCTCTCTAGTCACTAGGGCTTTGTGTGGAGTTGGGAGAGGATTTGATCTCTTTTGGTGTGCTTTGCAATGAATGCTAGCTCTTGTATAGTGGTTGGAAGTTGGAAAACTTGGATGCAATGAATGGTGGGGTGGTTGGGGTATTTATAGCCCCAACCACCAAAAGTGGCCGTTGGGAGGCTGTCTGCCCGATGGCACACCGGACAGTCCGGTGCACACCGGACATGTCCGGTGCCCCCGCCACGTCATCAATGCCGTTGGATTCTGACCGTTGGAGCTTCTGACTTCTGGGCCCGCCTGGATGTCCGGTGCACACCGGACATCACCTGTTCATTGTCCGATGCGCCGGTATGGGCGCGCCTGACGTCTGCGCGCGCAGAGCGCGCATTAAATGCGCTGCAGGGAGCCGTTGGCGCCGAAATAGCCGTTGCTCCGGGGTTACACCGGACAGTCCGGTGTACACCGGACATGTCCGGTGAATTATAGCGGAGCGGCTGCTGCGCGAACCCGAGGCTGGTGAGTTGAGGAGGCCACGCTTCCATGGAGCACCGGACACTGTCCGGTGTACACCGGACAGTCCGGTGAATTATAGCGAAGCAGCCTGCGAAATTCCCGAAGGTGGCGAGTTCGAGTTGGAGTCCTCTGGTGGCGCACCGGACACTGTCCGGTGTACACCGGACAGTCCGGTGCCTCCGGACCAGAGGTGCCTTCGGTTGCCTCTTTGCTCCTTTGTTGAATCCAAAACTTGATCTTTTTATTGGCTGAATGTGAACCTTTTGCACCTGTATAACTTATACACTAGAGCAAACTAGTTAGTCCAATATTTGTGTTGGGCAATTCAACCACCAAAATTATTTAGGGACTAGGTGTAAGCCTAATTCCCTTTCAGTAACTTAGGGTTTCCGGGCCATACGTGGCTTTTGGTGGTTTATGTTTATCACTTTTAGGTTTAAGTTTTTATTGAGGATAAGTATAGGGAATTGGCATTGCCTTATATACTTCAGTGGACAAGTTATAAAGAGTTTTTAGGATGACCCTAATTTCCTGTTATTCACTTTTCCCCTTCCTTCATTTTCTACTTATGGTTTCTAGTGTAGGTTTGAACTACGACAGTGGTTTAATATTTTCCAAAAATTCTGTAAAAATTACAGTGGGTTGCTATCTGCTATTCCAGCCTGTTTTAAGAATTTGAGGCTTAAAATATAAAGACTATGTTTTAGACAAAATTAACAAGAGTTGTGCAAAATGGGCCACTTTACACTACACCTCTTCATTAGAGTTGAGTTCCTTCCTAAGGGTTATTTTTGTTGGGATCTAACAGTAATACTAAACCTCTGTGCCAAAATTCACAGAAAGTTAATTGGTGATTATTTAGTTGTGATTTTCTAAAGTTTTAGGTCCAAAAGGTGCTTATAACTAACTTGTCATTTGAAAAATATCAAACAACAGATTTTGTATTTTTCTTATGTTTATAATAACAAAACATTAGTTATCCCAAGGGTTGGGATGTTTTCATCTTAGGGTTATTTTTGTAGGGTTTTTCTAAGCTTTCCTTGTTTTCTTAAAATAAAAAGGGATCCTACTTATTTTATACTAAACAGGGTATGATAGATTTTTCCAGTGAACTACATTGAATAAGTACCCTAACAAAAATAGAGGTTCCCTCTGGTTCATTATTTAAATCACATTTTCAATTTTTCTTAACCTTAAGCATATTGTAAAATAAGTGGTAAAAACTAACTTAATGGGGTGGACAGAGAGATTCAACATTTTTAATTAGGTCAGTAGGTGGACATAGACTTCTCCAAATTGTTCTAACCCCAGCCAAATAGCACAACTATTTTTCTTCCTATTATTGAGCTTTTGGCCAAAACTATAATTAAATCAGAACCTTAAATTTTTTCCATAGTACATAGGGGGTTTATATTTTTCTTAAGTAGGTTACATTATTTAGAGTCTGACAAAATTTGTTTGACCAAATTTGGATGAACTAAACAGAAGTTGTGGATTTTCAAAGTTTCTGCTCAATTTAAAAACAGATTTAATAAGAGTTTCCTGGAAAAACAGTTTACACCGAGGTCCCTGGGTTTAAACTAAATCAACCCGCACAGATCTACCCCTGCGCCACTATTCCTCTGGGTCGCTGACAGTTCAAAAAGCCCCCTGACCTTTCCTTCTTCTTCCCCGAGGTCCTTCCCCCAATGTAAACAGTACCCGCGGGAAAGAAAAGGATGGCGCGGCTTACCGGCGGCGAGATAGGTCCGGCGAAGGGTAGGGTTGGCTCGGGGAGGCTCTGGCGGTCACAGCGAGGTGCGGCTCGACGGCGGGGATGGCCGGAATCACCCGGTCCACGCGCGCAGGCGGGTGTTCTCGTCGGCGGCGAGTGTACCGGCCAAACCACGGCGATCTGGTTCAATCCAAGGGCACGGTGAGCTTCACGGGGTAATGTAGTGACCGTGTGCACGAGGAATCGGAAAGTGGTTGAGCGGATTACCCGGTCCACGCACTCCGGCGGGGTTGTGAGCTCCGGCGACCGTGGACTGGCCTCTCCGGCGAAGCAGGCTTCGATTCCTCGCTCGGGGAGCTACACTGAGTTGTGCACACTCGTTTCCGAGGGTTGGACAGGGTTGTGGAAAGCTGAGCTGGCCAGTCTACGGTGGCAGTGGCTCGTGTGGCCGCGGACACGCCGCGCACGGGCAAACGGCGGTGAGCTGAGCTCCGGTGAGGTTCTAGTGTGCGCGGAAGAGTGCAGTCGACGCCCAAGCGGGCTTTATAGGCGCGGGCGCGGGCCATGGCGTTGGCTGGCCGTTTGGCGCGACGCGGGGCATGCGGGGGCACGCGCGGGCGTGCTCTGGCGAGCTCAGAGCGCGTCGAACACGTGGCTCGTTGCTTCTGCCCGTGTTCAACGGCCTGTTTGGGCGCCTTAGCGTGCAGATCTTGGCCAACGCCCCGTACACAATCTCTTCTCTGCACCATATCCTACCTTTTAGCTGTGAGTTCCAAGTCAAGATATGGTCGGGGTAGGGAGATACAGGGGTGAGAAGTTGGCTGTGTCAGACATGTCTAAACCGAGACAAAAATGGTGCCAAGTCGTGTCAAACGCCCTAGGGTAGGTGTCACCTCTTTCCAGGGCATTCTAGGGTTAATTTGGCGCCACTTTGTCAATTGGGTCGAAGTGTTTTGAATTTTGGATTAAGGTGAACATGTGGGATCTTTGTTCAAGGGTTAGTTTTTAGACTTAGGCAAATTCTGAATTTTCCCTTGTGCTCATCCCTTGGTGAACTTTTTGGGGCTTTTCTGAAATCTTTTTGGGGGGGGTACTTCCTTACTATTATTTGTAGGTTATGAAGCATACTACAACTTTTATATTTGGCCCAAGCCATGATCATAAGGTTTACATGACCTTTTGGTCCTAGCTTCAATTAGGGTTCCTATGGCTCAAAAGGGGTTTGCTTTAGGGTTTTGGAAAATTCCCCTCTTAGATGTGCATGACAAGCTAGGTCATGATATCCAAGATGGTTGGCACTTGTTTAGGACCTTGAATTCCAAGTTTGATGTACTTTGCCCAAACCAAGGACATGGGATAATAGGTTAAATGGGGTAGCCCTGGGTGGACACCCTGAGTAACACCTAGGGTGTTACACTAGTCCCCATTGAGGAGGCCACAAAGGCCGGGTCTATTTCAACCATTTCCCTCTCTCAATCGGTCACTTAGATCGGTTGAGTGCTTCTTCTTAATCTCACGGGTCACTAAGACCCCACAAGGATCACCACACGATTAGGTGTCTCTTGCAACCTTTACAATTCACTTAGAAGGTTGAGAAAGATATGAAGAAAGCACGATTGCGAAAAACAAGCAACAAGAGCGACAAATAACACACGTATCACTCTCTCTCAAGTCACCAATCACTAATGATCACTTGTATCAATTGTGGAACTTGGAGAGATTGGAAGCTTTGATTGTGTCTTGGAATGGATTGCTAGCTCTTGTATTGAATGTGAAGGATTGAAGTGCTTGGGTGAAGTGAATGGAGGTGGTTGGGGTTGTATTTATAGTCCCCAACCACTTCCTAGCCGTTGCTCCTTTCCTGCCAACCGCGGACGGTCTGTGCCCCTGGTCCGGACGGTCCGGCCCTGCACATCAATGCTGAAATCGCAACGGTCAGCAGTAACGGCTATATCAACGGCTATAGAGCATTTAATGCATTGTCAAATGTCAGATAAAGCAGTCGCGGACGGTCCGGTCGTGCACCCCAGACGGTCTGCGAGGACGCTAAAAATACATTTTACCGAACCCATCACCTTTGGGTTTTTCTGGTTTTCACCGACCGGACGGTCCGCGCCTGAGGCCGGATGGTCTGCGCTTGGTCTCAGACGGTGCTCGCTTCTCCATCGGACAGTCCGTAATGTTGACTTGCGTTTATGCAGTGTTCCTGTCCGAGGCTCACTTTGGTGTCGCGGACGGTCCGCCGCAAGGGCCCGGACGGTCCACGCTTAGGTGTTTTTCCAAAAAAGCTTCTCATGTCTAGAATAATCTATGGTATTCCAGACAGTCGATTTAGAATAGTTGTAGATGAACTTATGCACCTGTGAAATGATCAACTGGGCAAACTGGTTAGTCCACAAGGTTTGTGATGGTCGTCAAACACCAAAATCGATTATAGGAAATGTTGAGACTATTTCCCTTTCAATCTCCCCTTTTTGGTGATTGATGCCAACACAAACCAAAGCAAATACAAAGTATAGAAATGTAACTAGTTTGCATTTTGACAGATGTGCATAAGTTATTTTGAAATGAAAGCATTTCTAAGTATATAAGTTTGATTTGATATATTTAACATTTTGGACCACATTTGCACCACTTGTTTTGTTTTTGCAAATTCTTTTTGGAAATTCTTTTCAAAGACTTTGCAAATAGTCAAAGGTATATGAATAAGATTGCAAGAAGCATTTTAAAGTTTTGAAATTTCACCCCCAGTTTCAAATGCTTTTCCTTTGACTAAACAAAACTCCCCCTGAATAAAATTCTCCTCTTAGTCTTCAAGAGGGTTTTAATAGATACCAATTGGAACTTAGACTTAGATACTAGTTTTGAAATTCCATCTTTAAATATACCAATTGAAAATATCATATCAATTGAAGAAATTTCTATCATAAGATACCAATTGAAAAGACAAACATAAATCATCATTTTGAAAGTTTTTGAAGTTGGTGGTGCGGTCCTTTTGCTTTGGGCTTAATATTTCTCCCCCTTTGGCATTAATCGCCAAAAATGGAGACGTTTGAGAGCCCTTATTACTTTCACCCTCATCGGTAAATGAAATATGAGTGAAGATTATACCAATGTGAGAGTGATGTAGAGTGACGGCGAAGGGTAAAAGATACCGGTAGAGCGGAGTGGAAGCCTTGTCTTCGCCGAAGACTCCCTTTCAATCTATGACTTAGCATTGAAATACACTTGAAAACACATTAGCCGTAGTTATGAAAGAGATATGATCAAAGGTATATAAATGAGCTATGTGTGCAATGTTTCAATTAAAATTCCGAGAATCAAGTATATTTAGCTCATTTCTAAGTTTGCTAAAGGTTTTCTCATCTAATGGTTTGGTAAAGATATCGGCTAATTGTTCTTTGGTGCTAACATAAGCTATCTCGATATCCCCCTTTGTTGGTGATCCCTCAAAAAGTGATACCGAATGTCTATGTGCTTAGTGCGGCTGTGTTCAACGGGATTATCCGCCATGCGGATTGCACTCTCATTGTCACATAGGAGAGGGACTTTCCTCAATTTGTAGCCATAGTCCCTAAGGGTTTGCCTCATCCAAAGTAATTGCGCACAACAATGGCCTACAGCAATATACTCGGCTTCGGCGGTGGAAAGAGCCACTGAGTTTTGTTTCTTTGAAGCCCAAGCCACCAGGGATCTCCCCAGAAACTAACAAGTCCCTGATGTGCTCTTTCTATCAATTTTACACCCTGCCCAATCGGCATCGAAATATCCTATTAAATCAAAAGTGGATACCTTGGGGTACTAAAGTCCAAACTTAGGAGTATAAACTAAATATCTCAAGATTCTTTTCACGGCCCTAAGGTGAACTTCCTTTGGATCAGCTTGTAACCTTACACACATGCATATGGAAAGCATAATATCCGATCAAGATGCACATAATTAGAGTAAAGATCCTATCATCGACCGGTATACCTTTTGATCTATGAATTTACCTCCCGTGTCGAGGTCGAGATGCCCATTGGTTCCCATGGGTGTCTTGATGAGCTTGGCATCCTTCATTCCAAACTTGTTAAGTATATCTTGAATGTACTTTGTTTGACTGATGAAGGTGCCGTCTTGGAGTTGCTTGACTTGAAATCCTAGAAAATATTTTAACTCCCCCATCATAGACATCTCGAATTTCTGAATCATGATCCTACTAAACTCTTCACAAGTAGATTTGTTAGCAGACTCAAATATGATATCATCAACATAAATTTGGCATACAAACAAATCTTTTGCAATAGTTTTAGTAAAGAGTGTAGGATCGACTTTTCTAACTTTGAAGCCATTAGTGATAAGGAAATCTCGCAGGTATTCATACCATGCTCTTGGGGCTTGCTTGAGCCCATAAAGTGCCTTTAAGAGTTTATAAACATGGTTAGGGTACTCACTATCTTCAAAGCCGGGAGGTTGCTCAACATAGACCTCTTCCTTGATTGGTCCATTGAGGAAGGCACTTTTCACGTCCATTTGATAAAGCTTAAAGCCATGGTAAATAGCATAGGCAAGTAATATAAGAATTGACTCAAGCCTAGCTACGGGTGCATAGTTTTCACCGAAATCCAAACCTTCAACTTGTGAATATCCCTTGGCCACAAGTCGGGCTTTGTTCCTTGTCACCATACCATGCTCATCTTGCTTGTTGCGGAATACCCATTTGGTACCTACAATATTTTGATTATGACGTGGAACTAAATGTCATACCTCATTTATTGTGAAGTTGTTGAGTTCCTCTTGCATTGCCAACACCCAATCCGAATCTCTTAGTGCATCCTCCACCCTGTATGGCTCAATAGAGGACATAAAAGAGTAATGTTCACAAAAATGAGCAACTCGAGATCTAGTAGTTACCCCCTTATGAATGTCACCGAGAATGGAGTTCATGGGGTGATCTCTTTGAATTGCTTGGTGGACTCTTGGGTGAGGCAGTCTTTGACCCTGAATCTCTTGATCATCTTCCTTGTCCTTATTGACTTGATCTCCCCCTTGATCATTGTCCTCCTCTTGAGGTGGCTCATCCTCTTGACCTTCATCATCTTGAGCCTGATCCTCATCTTGAGTTGGTGGAGATACTTGCATGGAAGATGACGGTTGATCTTGTGCTTGAGTGGGCTCTTCGGATTCTTTAGGACACACATCCCCAATGGACATGTTCCTTAGCGCGACGCATGGAGCCTCTTCATCATCTAATTCATCAAGATCAACTTGCTCCATTAGTCTCATCAAACACAATGTCACAAGAAACCTCAACTAATCCAGTGGATTTGTTGAAGACTCTATATGCCCTTGTGTTTGAGTCATATCCTAGTAAAAAGCCTTCTATAACCTTAGGAGCAAATTTAGATTTTCTACCTCTTTTAATAAGAATAAAGCATTTACTACCAAAGACTCTAAAGTATGAAACATTAGGCTTTTTACCGGTGAGGAGTTCATATGATGTCTTCTTGAGGATTCGGTGAAGGTAGAGCCGGTTGATGGAGTAGCAAGCAGTGTTGATTGCTTCCTCCCAAAACCGGTCCGGAGTCTTGTACTCATCAAGCATGGTTCTTGCCATGTCCAATAGAGTTCTATTCTTCCTCTCCACTACACCATTTTGTTGTGGTGTGTAGGGAGAAGAGAACTCATGTTTGATGCCCTCATCCTCAAGAAACCCTTCAATTTGAGAGTTCTTGAACTCCATCCTATTGTCGCTTCTTATCTTTTTGATCCTTAATCCGAACTCGTTTTGAGCCCGTCTTAAGAATCCCTTTAAGGTATCTTGGGTTTGAGATTTTTCCTATAAAAAGAATACCCAAGTGAAGCGAGAATAATCATCCACAATTACAAGACAATACTTACTCCCGTCGATGCTTATGTAAGCGATCGGGCCGAATAAGTCCATGTGGAGAGCGGCTTGTCGATCGTCATGATGTTCTTGTGTGAATGATGGGTGCCAACTTGCTTTCCTGCTTGACATGCGCTACAAATCATGTCTTTCTCAAAATGAACATTTGTTAGTCCCAAAATGTGCTCTCTCTTTAGAAGCTTGTGAAGATTCTTCATTCCAACATGGGCTAGTCGGCGATGCCAGAGCCAACCCATATTAGTTTTAGCAAATAAGCAGGTATCGAGTTCAGCTTTGTTAAAATCAACTAAGTATAGCTGACCCTCTAATACTCCCTTAAATGCTACTGAATCATCACTTCTTCTAAAGACAGTAACACCTACATCTGTAAATAGACAGTTGTAGCCCATTTTGCATAATTGAGAAACTGAAAGAAAGTTGTAATCTAAAGAATCTACAAGAAAAATATTGGAAATAGAATGGTCAGGGGATATAGCAATTTTACCAAGTCCTTTGACCAAACCTTGATTTCCATCCCCGAATGTGATAGCTCTTTGGGGATCTTCGTTTTTCTCGTAGGAGAGGAACATTCTCTTCTCCCCTGTCATGTGGTTTGTGCATCCGCTATCAATTATCCAACTTGAGCCCCCAGATGCATAAACCTGCAAAACAATTTAGGCCTTGTTCTTAGGTACCCAAACAGTCTTGGGTCCTTTGACGTTAGAAACAAGCACCTTGGGTACCCAAACATAAGTCTTGGAGCCCTTGCGTTTGCCCCAACATATTTGGCAACTACTTTGCCTGATTTGTTAGTTAAAATATATGATGCATCAAAAGTCTTAAATGAAATATTAGGCTCATTTGATGCAGTAGGAGTTTTCTTTTTAGGCATTTTAACATGTGTAGAATGCCTAGAGCTAGATGCCTCATTCTTATACATAAAAGCATGGTGAGAAACAGAATGAGATTTCTTAGCATGAATTCTCCTAATTTTGTGTTCGGGATAATCAGCAGAATATAAAATATAGCCCTCATTATCCTGAACCATGGGAGCCTTGCCCTTAACAAAATTAGACAATCTTTTAGGGGCATTAAGTTTGACATTGCTTTTCTGTTGGAAACCAATGCCATCCTTGATGCTCATTAATTTTAGTAGTTAGTTGAGCTATATGATCATTTTGTTGTTTAATTAGAGCAAGGTGATTATTTATAGCATCAACATTAATATCTCTACATCTAGTACAAATAGAAATATGTTCGACAGTAGATGTAGAGGGATTGCATAATTTTAATTCCTCAATCTTAGCATTTAAAATAGCATTCTCATTTCTAAGATTGGAAATAGAAACATTGCAAACACTTAGCTCTTTAATCTTAGAAACCAAATTGTCATTTTCATTTCTAAGACTAGCATTCTCAGTTCTAAGGTTAGAAATAGTGTTATGGCAAATGCTAAGCTCCTTTGTCAACTTTTCACATTTTTCAATTTCTTGAGCATAAGCATTTTTAACTTTAACATGTTTTTTGTTTTCTTTAATAAGGAATTCCTCTTGGCTATCCAAAAGTTCATCCTTCTCATGAATGGCTCCTATCAATTCATTTAATTTTTCTTTTTGTTGCATGTTAAGGTTGGCAAAAGGGTAAGCAGATCATCTTCATCATCACTAGAACTACCCTCATCACTAGATGTAGTATACTTGGGGGTTGTTCTAGATTGTACCTTCTTCTTTTTATCGTCCTTTGCCATGAAGCACTTGTGGCCGACGTTGGGAAAGAGAAGACCCTTGTTGACGACGATGTTGGCGGCATCCTCGTCGGAGGAGGAGTCGGTGGAGCTCTCATCGGAGTCCCATTCCCGACACACGTAGGCATCGTCGCCCTTCTACTTGTAGTATCTTTTCTTCTCCTTCTCCTTCTTCTTCCCCCTCTTGTCGTTGTCCCTGTCACTATCACTAGACATTGGGCATTTAGCGATAAAATGACCGGGCTTACCACACTTGCAGCACACCCTTTTGGAGCGGGGTTTGTAATCCTTCCCCCTCCTTGCTTGAGGATTTGATGGAAGCTCTTGTTGATGAGCGCCATCTCCTCATTGTCGAGCTTGGAGGCGTCGATGGGGAGCCCACTTGATGTAGACTCTTCTTTCTTCTCTTATGTCGCTTTGAAGGCGACGGGTTGCACCTCGGGTGTAGAGGTGCCGCCTTTCTCCAAGTCGACGATGTGTTTGGAGCCTTTGATCATTAGTTCAACGCTCACAAACTTTCCTATCACTTCCTCAGGAGACATTAATTTATATCTAGGATCCCCACGAATTAATTGTACTTGAGTAGGATTGCGAAAAACAAGGGATCTAAGAATAACCTTGACCATTTCATGGTCATCCCATTTTGTGCTCCCGAGGTTGCGCACTTGATTGACCAAGGTCTTGAGCTGGTTGTACATCGCTTCTAGCTCCTCTCCATGGTTGAGGACGAATCGACCGAGCTCCCCCTCGATCGTCTCTCGTTTGGTGATCTTGGTCACCTCATCTCCCTCATGCGTTGTCTTTAGGACGTCCCAAATCTCCTTAGCACTCTTTAACCCTTGCACTTTATTATACTTCTTGCGCTCATGGCGCTTAGAAGTGACGGACGCCGCGTCGGAGCCGGATGTGGAGGGCGACGAAGAATCGGTCTCGTAGTAGACCACTTTCTTCATCTTCTTCTTCTTGTTGCCACTTCGATGCGACTTGACGCGGGGAGGGGATTCCTTCTTCCCTTTGGCGCTGGACTCCCTTGATGGAGCCTTCTCGTGGCTTATGGCGTTCTCGTTGGTTTCCATCTCCCTCTTGGCAGATCCTCCCAACACCACTTCGAGTGGTTAGACTCTAAATGAAGTACCGGGCTCTGATACCAATTGAAAGTCGCCTAGAGGGGAGTGAATAGGCGTAACCTGAAATTTATAACTTTAAGCACACACTACAAGTTGGGGTTAGTTTAGAATTAAATTCAAGTCCAGGAGAGAGGGGAAAAACAAATCAAATGAGAGTCAAGCGAATGAACACGGTGATTTGTTTTACCGAGGTTCGGTTCCAAAGAACCTAGTCCCCGTTGAGGAGGCCACAAAGGCCGAGTCTATTTCAACCCTTTCCCTCTCTCAATCGGTCAGTTAGACCGGTTGAGTGCTTCTTCTTAATCTCACGGGTCACTAAGACCCCGCAAGGATCACCACATGATTAGGTGTCTCTTGCAACCTTTACAATTCACTTAGAAGGTTGAGAAAGATATGAAGAAAGCACGATTGCGAAAAACAAGCAACAAGAGCAACAAATAACACACGTATCACTCTCTCTCAAGTCACCAATCACTAATGATCACTTGTCTCAATTGTGGAACTTGGAGAGATTGGAAGCTTTGATTGTGTCTTGGAATGGATTGCTAGCTCTTGTATTGAATGTGAAGGATTGAAGTGCTTGGGTGAAGTGAATAGAGGTGGTTGGGTTGTATTTATAGCCCCCAACCACTTCCTAGCTGTTGCTCCTTTCCTGCCAACCGCGGACGGTCCGCGCCCCTAGTCCGAACGGTCTGGCCCTCCACATCAACGACTGAAATCGCAACGGTCAGCAGCAACGGCTATAGAGCATTTAATGCGTCGTCAGATGTTAGATAAAGCAGCCGCGGACGGTCCGGTCGTGCACCCCGGACGGTTCGCGAGGACACTAAAAATACATTTTACCGAACCCGTCACCTTCGGGTTTTTCTGGTTTTCACCGACCAGATGGTCCGCGCTTGGTCTTGGACGGTGCTCGCTTGTCCATCGGACAGTCCATAGTGTTGACTTGCGTTTATGCAGTGTTCCTGTCCGAGGCTCACTTTGGTGTCGCGGACGGTCCGCCGCAAGGGCCCGAACGGTCCGCACTTAGGTGTTTTTCCAAAAAAGCTTCTCCTGTCCGGACAGTCGATTTAGAATAGTTGTAGATGAACTTATGCACCTGTGAAATGATCAACTAGGCAAACTAGTTAGTCCACAAGGTTTGTGATGGTCGTCAAACACCAAAATCGATTATAGGAAATGTTGAGACTATTTCCCTTTTATTATGTAATCTCTCTCCTCCCTTGCACTATAAAAGGAAGGAGATGGACAACATTTAAGGGGATTCAAATGAGAATATTGACCAGATTAGACTTAGAACACTCTAGCAATGGAGTTCACCTAGCAGGTAGGAATAAAAGTGCATTAGGACTACTAGGTAGAACTCCCACTTCAACTAAGAGGTGACAGGAGAAAGAAGGTCTTGATGCTCAATGGTGTCTAAGCTTGTAATATTTTCCTCCTTTGTGTTCATCAAACAATGAGCAGCAAGAGTATGTGGGGTATTACGTACACTATGGCCTAATCCTCTCTAATTGCTCATGTGTTGACTCCCACTCGTGCCTAGGTTCAACCTAACCACCAATATGTGCTATGTTCCCTCCTAATTCTCTCTCTTTCTAGTACTCTATGCACCATGTTGTTGCTACACAATGATATTTAGCGAGCCAGGTAGGGATTGGGTGCATTTTTATTTTGAGTTTGCTTTGTTTTGCTATGTAGCATGACTATGGCAATTTTGGCATGTTTGTCAATTTGAGTGGATGTCTCTAAAACTTGCTATAGCAACTCAGACCATGAATCACACCACAAAAGGCTAGGAATCTCATGAAGTCCTTGTTGTCATAGCCTCCGCTAGACGGATATGGCTCTAAGGGCATGTATACCATGGTCCCCGTAGGCCAGTATTTTGTGTGTGCTAGAGCTGATGTGTGCAATGCCCTAGGATAATTGCATCGTCTACCCTCATGGGTATTAGGGGAGCATGACCAATCTGCATGTGTCATCACCCTAGCACCATGTCATGACAAGGAAAATGCGACCTCCAAGCACGAAGGCTCCTCCCTGCACTAGTCGACTCAACATGCTCGTTGGTGCCTTGACTTTAGTGCTAACAGCACCATCAACCCTCTCGATGCCACAGAAGCTCTTCTGTACAATCTACCAACCCTAGATGCTAGTGAAGCTACTACTTGACAATGGAAATAAGACATCTCTAAGTTCATTGCAGCAATCAGGGTCAACCTTAGCTCTTCTTTCCTCGTGAAGCCTTATCCTATGAAGGTTGCAATAGAGAGAAGCTCACCTTTGGCACATTCTCGGGCCTCGACCGTGGTTTCTCTAGCTCAGGCGGTCAGGGATGCACCTCAGCCTCTAGAACACAATGTAGGGCCCCAACTTGACATCAACATCAAACATCATATTAGCTAATAGAGCACCACCATGAAGCACAGATCATATCTTATGGTCCTTGCAATGAAGAAATGGGGGCATTGGTCGTAGTTCCTTGCTCGATGTTGCATGCACCACAGGTTGGCCCTAGGCTCATCCTTTCAAGGCTAGGTGCATGGCCCTTACCCTACACTTTGTTAGGCAGCTTGGTTGCAAAAGTTCCACCCTCATCTCTCCAAGAAGTATAATGTGATGTCAATCCCATGAAGTTTCTCCAAAACTACAACATCACCATTCTCGTTGTTGGGGCACAAAAGAAGCAATGTCAAATTACTCTCATGTGGATTTTACTAGCTTAGCCCAGTCATGGCTCATGAACCTCCCCGGTGTATTCATATTGCCTTGGGAAGATCTTTGTAGGAAGTTTGTGATGAACTTTGCGAGCACTTATTCCCATCCAACAACAACTTGGTGAATCCCTACACACTTTCATGATTTTTTGCCATGTTTGGAACACCATTCCTATGTATCTCCCACCTCCACAATTGTTGCCTTCTAATAGGGCACCCCACAATGAGAATATGTTTGAGAAATGGACCACTTGCAACATCTAGGACATTAATGAGATATTCTCTCTAACAAACAAGTGTCCACAAGCCGCTGATTGTAAAGCATGGTATGCTCCCCATGAGACATAGCTAGGGCTATAGGGCCCTATAACCTCCTAACCCAAACCTTAGAAGAAGAAGAAGAAGGGATCTATGGCTCCCTAGGTTCATGTTGCCATTGAAGCTGGCAGTGAGCCTATCATTGGGCCAAAGAGAAAACCCACGCAACACCTAAGGGAACTAGGAATTACTTACTCATTCACTAGATAAAGTACACATGATCTGAACGAGTGTAAGGAAGTCAAGGATATAGTTGAGCTCTTTGTAAAGCCTAAAATTGTATAAAAAATCTACTTTGAGACCTAGGAGAGAGAATTTCAAGATTTAAGTATTTAAAAAAAGACCCTCATATAATTTAAATCAACCTTTGTTGGATAAGGCGATTAGAGGCATCCTCCAAAAGAATTAAGTTTAAAAAATACCTTAATAAATATTATACACTAGAAAATCTCCTCTTTTAAATAACTATGAACATATTTTTAAATGTAATATACATTCAAGGGAATAGAGTAATTAATAAGTGGATTAAAACTTGCATTCATGTTGGGAGTTCTTTTGTTTGCGCATTTGATTTTGAAACATTGAACCCAGATTTAAATTTGAATTTTGTTTGAATCTAGTTTTGAAAATAATAAAAGAAAAATAAATAAATTAATAAAACCACAAAAAGATTGCATGCATGTTGGGGTTTTTGATCTGTGCGGGTGATCTTAAGTTTGAAAAAAAAATTAAAACATAGTTGAAATTATGATTTGAACCAAATTACAAAAGGGAGAATAGGAAACAAGAATTTAAATAGAAAGGAAAGACTAGAAAATAAAAAGAAAATGAATTTCTTGCGCCATGGGCTGAATCCCTAGTTTGTCGGCCCATCCCCACCTCCCAACCAGCCCACACTACCTCAGCCCATTCCCCTTTCTCTTCACCGCCTGGCCCACTCGGCCGGCCCAACCGTAGCGCGATCACCACACCCTCTCTGGTGTGTGGGCCACTGCCCGTGGACCCCATTCCGCAGATGCACCCGTATGACTGGTAGGGCCGCCTCGTCAGTCGTTTCTTCCCCAAAGGAGCAGGCGCAGCAAATCTTGGGAAAAATCCCAACAACCAGTGTAATATCCCTAGGATCCCGGCTACCAGTTCACCTTGTGGCTATATAAACCGAGCCCGAACCACCCTCCATCAACCCGAATACCATCGCAGCCATAACAGATCGGAATTTGAGAAGAAGGGAGGGGAGCTTGTACTGCCGCCGTCGTACTCGCGATGGGGTGTCGCTGTGACACAATCAAGTAGCTCTGGGGAGTCGCTGCGTGATGTAGAAGCCATGTCGACCATCAATTGAACTCGAGCAGGGTCGGGGCAGGGTCGATTGCTCACCAGAAGACATCCCCGTGTCGCAGACCTATGGTGCGCGTGGGTAGAGCCCTGTGTCGAGCCGCAGCTGGTAAGTACACCTCCATCATGTCCGCCTTGCACTTCTGTAGGCATAGCACCGGGGAATTTGGCCATGGGACCTGGTTTGTGCATGCGCGGTGTGCGCCGGTGGGTCTCCGCCGTGTGGGCACTGCGCCGCCGCCATGGCTCAGCCATGGGAGAGAAGACGACGCGGGAGCCCTCGATCTCCGAGTGAACGGCTGCGATTAGATCGCAGGTGCCGCTTCAATCTAATAGATCAGAACCGTCGACTCACAGATGGGAGACCATGATTTAATCAAGCGTACCCCCTTCGCCACATGGATCCGGAGCGTTAGATCGCGATCGAAGGGTTCTGCGACGTCCGCGGGTTTATAATGCGCTAGATTCAATCTGAACCATCGGGCGCTGATCGGGCGGCTCAGGTTTAAGCATACCCCTTCACCGAGCACCTTTTGCATAAGAAGCCCTGGAAAATCTGGAAATGAACTCGCCGTCCTCGTGGAAGTAGTCTGAGTCTAGGGAGAAATTGCGAGTTAGCCCCTGGGTTTCTCTGCTATTGACGCCCAGTCCAGACAATAGAGAAAACCAGATAATTAATATTAGAAATTGAATTTTAATAAAAAATAATTCTAGAAACTTGTATAAATCATATTTAATTCATTCTAACTCTAAATTGAGTCATTCCAGTTGCAATAATTTTGTATTAATATTGTCTATCAACTAGTAATAGTGTTTAGCCATGAAACTTGAATTAAAATTGTTCATTTGGATTAATCTATTCTAAGCACTAAATGATTTCAGAAATTCATAACTTAATAACCGTAGCTCCGAATTTAGTGGTTCTTGTTTCTACGATCTCGTTACGCAGCGTAGAATATTATTACCTAGTTTGTTCTTATGTTTGGTATAATGTTAATTTTGCCTATATATGTTTGTATGTATTGCTACGTTTAGCAGTGAGGACACGAGTTGTCTGAAGATCATCCTGGTACCTGGAATCTCGAGTCCCAGACAAGTTGTGCCCTTGATCACTTCTTTTTACCCACTCATGTTCTAATTAATCATAATAATCTGCATAGGTTAATTTTGATGGGACCTAATAGGTTACCCTAGTTTGACTATCTTTATACCTTGTTCACCACTGAATCTTTGGGTAGTACCTGCTATTGCTTTATGTGGTTTTGGGTATGGAGATACATTATTCATGATTATACTTTTATCATCTGTTGTTATTTATTGTTCATGCTAAGATCATTATGTTAATTGGAACATGGAGAACCACCCGGGAAAACAGTGCTACCACAAGGGTTTAATGGGACGCTCTTGGCCAACTAACTAGGAAAGCTAGTGGAAGACTACCTTACCCGAAAGGGGCAAGGGCAGTAGGGGAGTGGTCAGTGTAGGGAGGTCCTCGGGTTGATTTTGCTGTGATGGCGGTCAGACGAGGGATTCAGGGATTCCTGCATTCGAGCTTCCTATAAACTGTAGCGGGTTTTCTGAAGCTAGTGGAACTTTGTAAAGGCCTCGTAGTGTTACCCTGCCTCGCCTCCTTGGTAGAGGTGTATGGGATTGGCCGTCTCTTGGCAGATGGGTAACATTACTTGTGGGTAAAGATGTGCAACCTCTGCAGAGTGTAAAACTAGTATACTAGTCGTGCTCACGATCATGAGCAGCTCGGACACTCACATGATTAATTTATGGAACTAAATTCAATTTGTCATATGCATTGCATCACAGGTGCTGTTGTTACTTTTGTTCTACTACTTAATTGGGTTGGTATGTACTTATACTTAGTAATTGCTAATAAAATTTTGACCAACTTTAAAAGCAATGCTTAGCTTCAACCATCCTCTTTGGTAAGCCTTACACTTCACGTGAGCTCCCACCTTTGGCGAGTTCATGCACATTATTCCTCACAATTTGTTGAGCTATGAACGTATGTGAGCTCACTCTTGCTGTCTCACACCCCCCACAGGTCAAGAACAGGTACCGCAGGATGAGGCGCATGGAGGATGCTGTGATGTGTTCGTGAGAGATCTAGGTCGTCGTCTCCCAGTCAACTTTGTGTTGCTGGACCGTTGTCTCTTTATAATGTATTTATTTATTTATTTTGTACATAACTCCTGTTATGTAGTAAAGATATGACATTCGATCATGTGCCATGATTCATCATATGTGTGAGACTTGGTCCCAACACACCTGGTGATTATGTTCGCGCCCGAGCTTTGGACCCCCTAAAACCCGGGTGTGACACTCTTATAGCACCTAGACTAAAGGGCTAGAAACAACAGTGATGTAACAGACAATGGCAGAGGCGGTGGCCTAGGTCCTAGAAGAAAAATAAAGAAACTTAGACCAAGCACATGTGACCTCCATTCCCTAAGGAAAATGATGACAACTAGGAATTCCAAGAATCAGAGTGAATGATGGTTGTTATTTACGTTGCCACCACGATACTAGGTTATAGGTTTGTGTGTCTTGATTAATATTGTGCCTTTCATCATTTAAGCACCAAAGAGTGACTTCGACTTTATGGATTTTTTGCTTTAATGATTTTCCTCTCTTCTTTGACGGTCTTCAAGTTCTGCTTGTTTAGCTTGTAATCGGCCTTGCAATTCTTTGAGCCTTTATTCTTCTCCTTCATCTTGGTTTTGGTCTATTTGGATAGTCCTGGTTTTCATTAGTGTAGGGTAACTTGTTCTCGCTTACATTGGATATTGTGTTCTTCGTGAGTCTAGTAATTGTACTTGTGGTCGTGGATGATGTTAGCGAGCACATACAAACAGTAGGTGGAATCAACTCAAAATGGTAAATTATGGTTATCAATGCAATTGGCTATATTTTTTATGTCTATGAACAACACATGTCAAATGATATTTATAGAGGTCATCGTCTTCATAACTACTTATATGAAATCCTAAATACCTCTAAACTATTAGATTACAATTGTTTAACCATACAAGGTTAATTTGGTCACTTATCCTCCTTATCAGCTCTTGAACTCCGATTGGTGATAAGTTTTCTCGCATGAAGTTTTACTTTTGCAGAAGATCGTCTAATGGCTTCGCTTGACTTTACGAATATGCGACGTGTTTGGTTCGGCTGCATGTAACGGTATCCGATTTCTTCGGGTATCCGATACTATTACAGGTGTTTGTTATGTGTTTTATTGGAATCAAATACACTGTAATCAAATACCCCTGTATAGAAACCTCAATCCCTCCAACCCTAACTGGAATCAAACGCAGGGTCCGCTGTGCAGCTGTGCTAGCTAGCGCCGCCATACGCCCATACGGTCCTCCCTCCTCCCAACGTCTCCACCTCTCTCTCCACCCGACGGCAACCTCCATGCTCCCTCTCTCTCTCCACCCGACGGCAACCTCCGTGCTCCCCAACATCTCCCTCCTCCCCAACGTCCAAGGGCGGCTGCTGGAAACCGACGAGTGCCTCGACAACAAGGGCGGCTGCTGGTAAGTCTCCCTCCACCACTACCTCCAGATCTGCTAGTAAGCTCACCACCGTTCTTGAATATCTTTGCCTCCAGATCTGCTACGCCGACGTGACCTTCAGATCCACCGTTCTCGAGTATCTCGCCGTCAAGGTAATCGCCGTCAACGTTTCCCTCCCTGTCAAGGTAATCGCCGGTCCTCCCTGTCTACCGTAGATGATGCTTGTGTGAGGGTGCGGTCAGTTCACACGTTGAATAATAAACCAGCTGTATTCTTATGGTCCATGTTAGCCCCCACACACTAACAAGTGTGGATGAAAATAGCAGGTCAACAAGAGATTATGAAATGTAATTTTTTGTATAGTTTACCTCTTGATGTGGCAGGTGTGTTGGTACTATTTTTACAATGGTTTTTGACTCAGGACAACTAAAAAATGCATCAGGACTGAGGGAGTATATGTATACAATAAATTAGCAA
Organism: Zea luxurians; assembly: GCA_029449295.1. NCBI lineage: Eukaryota > Viridiplantae > Streptophyta > Magnoliopsida > Poales > Poaceae > Zea > Zea luxurians. The sequence goes on from JAOPSE010000002.1 coordinate 166,936,204, forward strand.
CTTGCTAGACTAAAGCAGGGTTACATTACATATTTATTTTTTTAGAACTGGAATCAAGAAAAAATGATTACATCTATATCCTTCTTTATGTGGTTGATTCTAGACATCCATCGATGTTCAATTTGGGATGTAGGGGCAATTTACAGAAGGTGCTTCGGTCAAATAATTACACATCACAATAGCAGCTTTTCGTAGAATAATTTGTATATACCAGGGCTTCATGACAGATTACTAGTGGACACTTCGTTTATTTTCTCTTTTTATTTATCTTTCTTCTATATCACCTGCCTTATTATTTTCTCTTTTTTAATCGACAGTTGAAAAATGGCATTTAGGGGTATCTTGAGTTCTCTTGTTGTCACGTACTATTATGTCTGGCTGCTCATGGGATTAGCATATAGAAGAAAATGTTTGAGAATAGAAAGAAGGTTAAGAAATAGGGAGCGTAGGATGGAGAATTTAAATGAACTCATTCGTGAGACTGATAGAAAATGTATTAGTGAGCTTCGTATGGATAGAAGAACTTTCTTTATTTTGTGTGAGATGCTTAGAGATGTTGGTGGGCTAAAGGCCACACGCAATATGACCATAGAGGAGATAGTGGCTCATTTTTTGTATACATTGGCTCATCATTTGAAGAACCGAACAATTGGAAGGTTTTTCTTTCGAAGCGGCGAGACAGTTAGTAGACAGTTCAACTTATGCCTTCTAGCTGTTCTAAAGTTGCAACATTTGCTTCTTAAGACCCCTGAGCCAATTCCAGAGAATAGCACTGATAATACTTGGAAAAACTTTAAGGTAAATACATAAGACCTATAAGGTTCATTAGTTTTTCTTCAACTTTAAATAGACACATTGAAGTGATATTTCTTTTATGAAATGTCTGTAGAATTGTTTGGGTGCATTAGACGGAACCGCTATCAAGGTAACTGTGCCAACACATCTAAAAGGAAGATATAGGTCAAGGAAAGCGGACATTGTGACAAATGTATTGGGTGTTTGTGCACCCGATATGCAATTCATCTATATGCTACCTGGTTGGGAGGGTTCAGCGCATGATGGTCGTGTGCTGCGTGATGCTATCTCGAGGCCAAATGGATTGCGTGTCCCTCAAGGCGAGTTTTATTTCAATAACTTCCATTTGGTTTGGTGGTATAGTGTTTTAAGTGTGTATATTAACTTGAAAATATCCTTTTAGGTTGTTATTATCTTGTTGATGCGGGTTATACAAACGCCAATGGATTTCTAGCACCTTATCGAGGTCAACGATACCATTTGGGTGGTTGGACAGCGCAGAATCCACCACATAGTGCTGAGGAGTATTTCAATATGTGTCATGCTCGAGCAAGAAATATTATAGAGAGGGCTTTTGGAAGGCTTAAAGGGCGATGGGCGATTCTTAGATCCCCTTCATATTTTCCTATAAAGACGCAATGTCGTATAATAATGGCATGTGCCCTTTTGCACAATCTAATTTTGCAAAAAATGTCTAGAGACCCTATGGAAAGTGAGGAACAATCGGTGGTAGATTTTGAAATGTCCGAGGGAGAAGTTGGTGAACCAGAATTCATTATGGGTATCTCCACAACAAATGCGTGGAGTACTTTTCGTGACACTCTTGCGCAGGGGATGTATAATGCTTATAGGGCTTCTCATTGATTTATTTCATGGTACTTTTGATGCTTAAGTACTTTTCATGGCTCTATTACTATTTTTTACTATATATGTGTTTATGACTTGTCATCATTTGTATGCAGAATGGACATTTTGGAGGGCTCTATTGCTGTTCGTGGTAGGGGGAAAAACAAAAGGAAGTGGATTCCTGTTGAAGATGATGAACTGATCAAAGCATTGGTTGATGTTTCTTTGGATCCGAGGTGGAGGAGTGATGGGAGTTTCAAGAATGGTTATACTTCAGTACTTGAAGCTCGCCTCGCTGAAAAGCTACCTGATTCAAAAATTTCTGCAACTCCTCATATCGAGTCAAGGTTAAGATACTTCAAGACAAAGTATTCTGCTTTGGAGCAGATGTTGAACAAGAGTGGGTTCACATGGGATCCGACCAAGAAGATGATTCAGTGCGAGAAACAACAATATGAGACACATTGCAAGGTACTTTCATGAATAGCTTCACAGTTAATTTATTGTGCGAGAAACAACAATATGAGATACATTCCAGTTTTCTATCAGTTAATTCTGTTTTATTTATTGTGCTGTTTTATTAATTCTGTTTTATGGATGAATAGCTTCACATTGCGCTGTCACTATGTATAGCTGTTGATTTATTGTGCTGTTTTATTAATTCTGTTTTATTTATTCTGTTTTATTGTGCTGTTTTATTTGTGTTTCCACTTACCACTACAACCTAAATTTTTTTGTATCTTGATTTCGTTCCCTTATTTCTGGCAACTACATTTATCCAAATATAAATAGATATGATATTGCACACATAATTTGATATTGCACACATAATTTGTTTCTCGGAACATTGGATGCATGTTGCTATTCCACCTTCTCTGCTTATATCCTATTCCACATGTGTCTGCTTGTATCTGTTGGTGATGATGTGTCTTTGTTTTTTACAGAATAATCCAGATGCAAAAGGGTTGTATGGAGTGTCCTTTCCTTACTATGATGAACTTTCAATGGTATATTCCAAGGACATGGCCACAGGTGAAGGTGCGGAAGACATGACAGATGCTGTTCAAAACTTGGAAGAAGAGTTAGTTCGTGTAAATGCTAATGATGAAGAGGATGGAGAGGATATGACATCTGTAGAGACACCAAGGCGTTCTGTTGACTCAACATCATCTAGCTCCAAGAAGCGGAAGAAAGAGTGGAAAGGAAAGAAGACTTCATCAAGTGACCCGCTTCTTGATGTGTTCAATGAAGTGAGTGGTGATCTCAAGGTTGCCACCATGTCAATTGGAAAAATGGCGCAAGCTATGGATCGTGAGGCATCCAACCAAGAGAAGGCAAGAGATGAGGATCCACAACAAAAGCTAAGAGAGAAGGCGATCAATGAGGTCCGAAGACTTGAATTTACTGGCTCAGAAGTTATCAAAGCAGCTGGTGTGTTTGTTAGGATGCCAGATCAAATGGGGATGTTGTTTGCACTTCCAGAACCACTGAGGAGGGAATACATTGTCGACATGCTACGTGGTAACTAGAATTTTGTTTGTAGAAATGTGCATGGCTAGTTTTGATCTTGGTTTAATTCGCTAATTATTTCATTTATTCCAGATGAAGCAACAAGAAGAGAGAGAGAGAGAGAGGTCAAAGTGAAGGTGCTGGTCTAGATGTTGAATGATAGAGCTTTGGAAGTTGCTGTTGGTTTAGTTGGTCTCAATCTGTTTACCTTTAGTGTTCTTCATATGTTGCTGTTGAATGACGGTGAATGATGATAAAAACTGAATTTTTATGATGTTGAACGTTGTTGAATGTTCACGAATGGTGTTGAATATGGTATTGTATCTGTGGGTAGCTTTTAATGTGGTTTGTTGAATGTCAGTACCTTTCAATATGGTAAAACTGAATTTTTATGAGTTTTGAATGTTGTTTAATGTTCACGAAGGGAATGATGTTGAATGATGGTAAATACTGAATTTTTATGTTCACGAATGATGTTGAATGGTTTCTTATATTAAAACGTGTATTGGAATGAAAAAGTGTTACAAAACTCACATTTTTAATTTCATTACGTTACATTGGTTTCCAAAACAAACGGTGTATTGGAATCAAAAAGTGTTACAAAATTTAACCAAGCAAATCATGTAATAGCATTCATTGATTTGGAATCCACTGTTTTTTAATTTCCATTGCGATACCATTACCCATGGTTAACCAAACACTACCATGGTGTCTTTTTTATGAGGCTTTGTACGTTTCATGGCTCAGGTAACCCCCGGAGTGTAGTCTTCGTAGGTAAAACTTTCGAACGTAGAGCCAAGGTTATTGAATACCTTTGATCATTGTATATATGGTCTTAACACTTGGATGAATTGAGACATTTATCTTTTTCCTTTCTTATCAATCTTATTGTTTTTCTCAAGTGCGAAGTCGGCCCTAGACAAATGTGAAATAGGGATTGGGTACTGTTACTCGGCTCTACACTCTGAAATGTCAGGGACGGTGTTTGTCCAAGATAAAATCCAAGCAAAAAAGTCAGACCGCCGACAAGAAACTAAGCTAAATTTACATTGTCTCCAGCTACTAAAATATAAGGTACTTTGGCTATTGTTCTGTTAAGCCCTTGCAACCCTGCAAATATATCCTTGCAAGCCTAGATATCCAGATCAACAACAATGACAAGCACCGACACTGAACATATATATGCTCACCAGCTACATAGACCAATGATGACAGACAATCACTGAAAACATAGTCCACGCATACCAGATATTCAGATCAACAATGACAATCGATCACTGCAAACCTCAGCTCCAGCAGGAGGACTGCTACACGATATGCACTGAAACATCCAACAGGCAGGGTAATAGCCCAGAGCATGACTCATCTCATGCAAAAACTGTCAGCTGGATAAACTTATCAAGGCAAACCAGTGCCCCAGTACTGGTTGAAATAAAGAGCAGACATTAAAGTGCCAAAAAGAGGGATAAATTAAGCATCTTCCATAGCCCATTAAGCATTCGGCTATGCAAAACTGCAAACATTAAACTACCAAGACAAGGCGCTTGAGTCTATAGGCAGTTCATCAATAGCGATCATCAAAACGTCCTCCCCTGCTAGGGCGATCATATGGCCCAGGCCTCTCCCTGTAATTTCCTCCATCATAGCGTGCACTTCCTCCACCGCCATAACGATCAGTGACACCGCCGCGTGGACCATCCCTTTCATATCCACCACCCCCACCGCCCCTTGGGCCACTCCTATCATAGCCACCGCCGCCACCACGAACTCCATCTCTCTCGTAGCTTCTTTCTCGCTCCCTACCATAACCACTTGGCACATAACAATCCGGACCACCTCCATACCTGTCTCCACCAAAGTGATCGCCACCAGATGGGTAGCGGTCATTGGCATAGCGATCTCGGCCCCCAGCATACCTGTCCCTTGCATCAGCTTGATCACGGTACCCATAGCGACCACCATCATAACGATCATCCATGTAACGATCACCAAACCTATCTGAACCAGAAAAGCGGTCTCCCCTGCCACCGCCACTGCCACCACTGAACTTGGATGGGAACCTGCCAGAACGACCGCCAGCAGCACTAGGGCAGTCACGGACCCAATGACCAGGACGACCACACTCAAAGCAATTGCCAGGGGGTGGACCATCACCTCTACCACCACGATACTCTCCTCGTCCACCACCACCAGCATACCTTGTGTCATCTGTATTCATCTTAGGCTCAGCCTTGTTCACTGAGATGGTACGGCCATCTATTTCTTGGCCATGCATCTCTTTAATAGCGCTGTCAACTGCCCTCCGATCTTCAAATGTCACGAAGCCAAAGCCCCTGTGGCGGTTAGTGTGTCTCTCCACCATGATCTACAAGTAGAAACACTCATGAGCATAAAGAATGTGGAGAAAATAAACAGTTACCAAGCTAAGTTATAAGAATATAAATGTTAGTAACAGATGGCCTAGAAACAATATTACACAACCACAAACAAGTATTTGCAGCATTCAAGTACTTGAACTTTGAGATGAACGAAGGGTTGAGATTTGAGAAATTATTTAATTTCAGCAAAATAATTCACCATTCATTACAAAAATATTGTGCAAACATTATTTGATAGTATTATATTAAAAAAATGCATTGTATCTTTGCATTATTTGATCCAAAGCATAGTAAAACTCAGAAAAAGTTGCCATTTGTAACACTGATATAAGATACAGTGGTACATGAGAGAACCATTGAAACACATCATATCAATTAATAGTATCCACTACATGAAACAGAGTACACCAAGCAGAATCACTTCTGCTTACAGATTTAGAGATAATTGAAAGACAACAAAAGGACATTACCTCAGAAGAGAAGCACTGATATTAGGTTATTCCTGGATCTCAGTAATTCAAGAACAAATCATAATCCTGACACAGATGCATCTAGCTGTAACTACCTTCATGAAATAGTCTATTCCCAAGACAGCAAAGCTCGTTAACACGGACAAAGAGCAAAGCTATAGAACCTCTGGGAACCATGTTTTGGAGAACTGGGCTATTTCCAACCAGGAACCAATTTTATTGTTACCGACATGAACTAACTTCTCAAAAATATCAGCATATTCTGGTGACAGGACAATGTAGCAGGTATGTCCACTGCCATATTCTCTAGTTTGCATACCAGATCATTTAAACCAATGCACAAACCTAAAGCCAAACGACTTGCATTTCCATGGTAACAACAGTGGAAGCCTGAGCTGCTGGTATGCTGGGCTCCTAGTTACCCAGTTTGTCTTCCCAAAACTGCAATGCATCGCATGGAGCTGGCTGAAAGGGTCCACACTCCACACTGGTGAGGCTAGCATCAATTTTCTGCTCCACCACCCAGCATTGGTCCTTCAAGTGTCCATAAATGATCACTGAATATATTGTATAACATACCAATATGCAAACCTTAACCCTAAACAAAATTCAGCTTCCATTACCGGATGGCAGAATCATTTACTGTCCTCAAGGCTCAAGCAGCAATGGTACTAAAAATTGCATTACACAAGAAAGAACTTCAAAAGGGAGTCCTTAAGAAAAAGAGTTGCTTGAGTTTTAAACAGAAAAAAGTGTAAAAAACAAATTTTGCTGGAGCTGTTAAGAAACAAGCCCTTGCGTAAAGAGTTGCAGCCATATATCATTGCAAGCTCTATCTAGTTTTAACAAAACACAAAAGGCGAGAAAAGGTAAAAAAAAATGTGTTGCCAGTTCACTAAATGCTGACAAAGGTAGCAGGACGAGGAGCTATGTAGGCAAGTCATATCAATAAAAACAAAAGAAGTCAACTGCAGTCATGATTCTATCTGCAGCAAGGATGCCAATGAACTCAACTGAAAACATGCCCAGGGCAGTCAACACAACCAAACACTTATAACAAATTGATAATTACTGTTGCATCTTATCAGCCAATAAAATCAGTTCAACCCACTGGAGCAGTAACGTGTGCAGATCTGCCAATTAGCCACACAGCTTCATCTATCAATCAGTGTCATGAGCATAGTCCCTGTTGTAGTTCTCTGCAGGTGTGCACAACTCATGTGCTGGCCGAGCAGAATTCCCACAGATCAGAAACTAAGGAGGTGTTGTTCATCCAATTCTAGCCAAAAAAAATCGACAGTAGCATTCCCTCTCTTTCATCAGACCATGAAACTGAACTAAGAAATAGCATAACACCAGCAACAGTAGGACCAATGGCTGTTCTCCATTTGTTCAATCCAATTTCATAGACAAAGTGCTCAAATCAGGCATCTAACTGTAATGAACCACATCAGCAATTCAGCTCTAGAAAGCAACAAGCATCGCTTATTCGCTTTGCATTCCAACTCTGGAAATCTGCCGCTCATTCAGCCTCAGCAAACAAAGAATGGCCGAGAGAACAGATCCCAGTTGCAAAGAAAGATGCAAAAACAAGAACAGTGAGTATTCATGAATTTCTGAGCAAGCTATCAACATAGAAAAATAATCATGAACCATAATAGACAAATGACACTAGACTATTTAGGTCTTTAATCTCTTTAAGAAGCAAGGATGCATGTTTGTACAGGATACTAATTTCTTGGTTCATCGCAACAAGAAGTACCGTTTCATCATTTTAATTTCGCTCTCAGTGAAGCCAAAGAATTCAACTTTGCTACTGCAAACTAAAGAGAAGAAAAATATTTTCTCTCACCAAGTGACGCCTCTTGCTGAACAACGAAAGACATAAAAGTGAGCAGAAATCGCAATCCTCCTTCCTACGGAAAACACATATCTCTGTTCGACAGAACGCAAAATCAATCTACAGATCCGCCTTTCCACCTCACCCACCGATCTTCCAACCATCATACCCAACAATATCGCACCGCGGACAACACGAAATTGATGGATCTAGCAAAACTACCGGGGGCGGGCATGAGCACTAACGTAGACGGACTGGGGGCACGGGTACCTGGGCGTCGACGACCTTGCCGAAGCGGCCAAAGGCGTCCTCAAGCTTGCGCTCGTCCGTTTGCCACGACAGGCCGCCCACGAAGATCCGACCTTCTTCCTTGCCCTCCATCGCCACCGCTCGACCAACGGTTGGAGACGAGAAAGGCAGGAGCAGGATTAGGGTTTGGAGAAGTCAGCGACTGCGAGAGGGAATAGGGGTAGCCGGACCGGACACCGCTAGTAGGGTTTCGTTGTTGGTTCGATTTGTTTTTTTTTCTTTTGCTTTTCGGAGTTTTGTGCCTGTCATTCGAGATACAGGTAGATCTATTTCTCTCGCTTCTCGCTTTCGCATTAGAGCATAAAATCCTGATTTTGGGATTTGTAGAAGAAATCAAAACAAAGAGCCCTTGAGAAATAATTATATTTGGGACTCATCCTTCCTAAAATAAATGGTAACGATAAGTGAGTTATATCTTTGTTGGAACTTGCGTTTCCAGACAGGTTGATTCCAATACGGGAATGAGCGAGATAGGAACACGGTTTTACTGGAAGCAGCAATTGCTCTGTTAATCTAGCCCATGAAGGGCACTATGTGGGGGTATTTATAGGTGCCTGAGCGTCCAGCGTCTCGGATTAAGGACGCATGTGCCCTCAAGCGCCTAGGTCATCCCGGAATATTCCCATAAAGCGGAGTTACAGACCGTTATTACATAAAAACATTTGCAAATCGGGCCCGTAATACAACCGGCCGCGCGGGGCCTGTTACAATGGGCCGAATTCCACGTGGGCCTTTGTGTTCGACGAGGACGCGGGGCGAGGCGACTCGTCATGGGCCTTCGTCTTGCAACGTGTTGGGCGAAGGGTGGGAGCTGCCGGTCGTTTCGCCTCCGTTGATGCAGCGAGATTGGCGAAGGCATCGAGCGAGGGTAGTGTCTTCGCCTTCGCCGAAGGCATCGAGCGAGGGGTAGTGTCTTTGCCTTCGCCCCAACATTTGCCCTCCGAGGGACCAGTTCGACTGAGTCATCTGGTGCCGAAGACGTCGCTAGATGGTGGAGACGTTGCCCTCGCTCGAAGTGGTTCTGCGGGGGTTTTTGATGTGACCGTTGATGGACGCGATACTGTTGGACTACGGGTTTTCCGAAGCGTCGCGTCCTGTGTATAAAAGGGGGGGCAGGGCGGCGCGGGTCAGGTACTCTTTCTGCGCGCCGCGAAACCCTAGCCTCCTTTTGAAACCGTTCGTCTGCTCGCTTGCCCTCCTTGCTCCTGCTCGTCGGAGATCTGGCTCGCGTGAAGCAGACCGCCCGCCGCTGCCGCCGGTACGTAGCTATGTCGTCCTCTTCTTCATCTGCTGCCGATACACCACCGGCCGGCGCGTCGTCCGAGGACACTTTGAGCAACGTGGCGGCGGAGGAGTTGCATCCTGGTGATACAGTGGAGTTTGGCGTGTCGCGGATTTCCTCGGTCCGTGTTCAGGACATGCAGCAGCTTGGATATTTTGGCAACGGAGTGGGGCGTGTCCCGGGGGCGGAGGAGGTCCCCGAGCCAGAAGGCGAGTTGGTCGTGTTCGAGGCTTTTTTCACTACTGGTCTTCGTCTGCCCGCACATCGATTCGTTGCGGAGGTCCTGCGGAAGTTCGAGGTCCAGGTCCACCAGCTGACGCCGAATGTCGTGGTGGCCCTGGCGAAGTACGTCTGGGCAACGACTTCGTATGGCGGCCAGCCCTCAGTGGAAGTCTTCGCAAAACATTACTGTCTGCATTGGCAAAAGAGGGAAACTGGAGATGAGATTGCACAGTTTGGATCGTGCACATTCACGCCGAAGTCCGGGAAGACTTCGATGGAGGTTGTGGAGTTGGTTCCCTGCGCCCGCAATAAGTGGGGCAACTGGTGGGATTTCTGGTTTTACGTTTCAGAAGGCACGGTCGAAGACCACCCAGGGCTCCACGTGGTCGTCATGTGCTCCCATCATTATGTAGTGTACCCGCAATTTGAGGTAGCGGAGGATGACGAAGACGAAGGAGCCCTTCGTTGCGCTGCCCGCATGAGTAGCAGGCGCGATTTAGTTGAGGAATTTATCGGGTATGGGGTATGGCCCTTGGCGCATGGCTGGGCGCTGGGCGAAGTATGCCCTCGCGAGATGCCCTCCCGTGGCGGGCAGCTGGTGCGAAGTCCTGCCTTCGCGCTGGACTTGCGTGGCCGAGATCCCGCCGCATTCGTGCGTGAAGCGGAAGACGGGGCGGCAAGGATCGTGGGGCGCTACGTGCCGAAGACAGAGGGGCTGCGGAGCTGGGATATCCGCGGGTCCAACGACAGATTGAACCGAGTCATTGACCTTAACCGCTTGCCATACGGTGGTTATCCTGGTGTGGACGCCGCCGACCGCCGCGGGAAGAAACCGATGGGCGGAACCGAGGAAGGGCCTTCGCAGGAGGCTGCCCCGGCCACTAAGAAGAGGAAATTAGGTACTATAGTGGGAGGAATGGGGGTGTCTGATAATTTTGCTGTGGAGTTGTGAGAGCACCTAGAGGGGGGGTGAATAGGTGATCCTGTAAAACTTCAAGAACTTATAGCCACAAAAACTTGGTTAATTGTTAGCACAATAATTGCCAAGTGGCTAAAGAGGAATCCTCAACAAAACACAATGACCAACAAGGATCAATCACAGAGATGGCACGGTGGTTATCCCGTGGTTCGGCCAAGACCAACGCTTGCCTACTCCACGTTGTGGCGTCCCAACGGACGAGGGTTGCAATCAACCCCTCTCAAGCGGTCCAAAGACTCACTTGAATACCACGGTGTTTTGTTTGCTTTTTCTCAATCCCGTTTGCGAGGAATCTCCACAACTTGGAGCCTCTCGCCCTTACACTTGAAATTCACAAAGAACACAAAGCAAGGGAGGGATTAGCAACGCACACAAGACACAAGAATCAGAGTGTCAACACGCACACAAATCGCAACAAGAGCTCGCAACACGACTCAATGAGTTCACAACTCCACAAGAGCTCTATATGCTATCACAATGAAACGAATGCGCGAAATCTATGTCTTGGTGCTTAGAAATGTTGTAGGAATGCTTGGTATCATCCTCCATGCGCCTAGGGGTCCCTTTTATAGCCCCAAGGCAGCTAGGAGCCGTTGAGAGCAATCTTGGAAGGCTGATCTTGCCTTCTGTCGACTGGCGCACCGGACAGTCCGGTGCACACCGGACACTGTCCGGTGCCCAATTTCCTTCCTTAAATAGCGAAGCCGACCGTTGGCAGCCTGAGAGCCGTTGGCGCACCGGACATGTCCGATGCACACCAGACAGTCCGGTGCCCCCTTCTAGCCGTTGGCTCGGCCACGTGTCCCGCGCAGATCGCGCGACCGACCGTTGGCCCGGCCGACCGTTGGCTCACCGGACAGTCCGGTGCACACCGGACAGTCCGGTGAATTATAGCTGTACGTCGCCGGTAAATTCCCGAGAGCGGCCAGTTCGCTCGAACCAGCCTGGCGCACCGGACACTGTCCGGTGCACCACCGGACAGTCCGGTGCTCCCAGACTCAGCAGATTCTTGGTTGCTCGAGCCAAGACATTTCCAATTGGATTTTTCCTGTTTCCAGCACTTAGACACAATACATTAGTCCATAAAACAATGTACTAAGTCTGAGAAACATACCTTTATCCTTGATTTGTACTTTGTCCACCTCTTTACACTTAGGCACTTGTGTTGGACACTAAATCACCAAAACACTTAGAAATGGCCCAAGGGCACATTTCCCTTTCAATCTCCCCCTTTTTGGTGATTTATGCCAACACAACATAAAGCAAGTAGAACAAGTACACAAACAATTCAAATTAGAACTCAAAATTGTTTTGATTCAATTTGACATATATGGATCACTCTATGCCACCACTTAATTTGTTTTTGCAAATCAAACTCAAATTCCTATCTCTAAGTCAAAACCACTTGTAGAGACATAAAGAGAGGTTTTCCAAAGAAATTTGATCAAGGATTTCAAAAACTCCCCCTTTTTCCCATAATCAACACTTCTCCCCACAAGAGGCCAACTTTTGACATAAAAGACAATAAAAGAGTTTTGACAAACCAAAAGCTCTATTCTACTATTTTCAAAATCTCTCAAGTGGTAGCTGATCCATTTATCGCTTTGGCCTTTATTTTCTCCCCCTTTGGCATCAAGCACCAAAACGGGATCAATCTTGGCCCATTAACCCCATTGCCTCACCAAAATTTTCAAATAAGAACACAAAGGCAATAGGAGTATAAAGATGAACTTGGAAAAGTTACTCTTTCTCATCGGAGTGCAGTGGAAGTCTTGCATGGTCCAAGTCCACCTTTTCCCTTTCAATTCTCCTTGGAGACTAAAACAACCAAACTCAAGTACATGGTTAGTCTCAAAGGGTCAAGTTGTAGCACAGCTCCCCCTAAATATGTGCATCACTTGCAAAAAGGACTTGTGAGGTCCAGGGAGTGTTTGTACAACTTGAGCACCACAATAAGCAACAAAATGAAGAATGAACATGATCAAAGGCATAAACACATATATGCTACAATTCAATCCAAGTTCCGCGAATCTAAGATATTGAGCTCACTACGCAGCCTGCAAAAGGTCTTCTCATCTAGAGGCTTGGTAAAGATATCGGCTAGCTGATTCTCGGTGCTAACATGAAACACTTCGATATCTCCCTTTTGCTGGTGGTCTCTCAAAAAGTGATGCCGGATGTCAATGTGCTTTGTGCGGCTGTGCTCAACAGGATTTTCCGCTATTCGGATAGCACTCTCATTATCACATAGGAGTGGGACTTTGCTCAGATTGTAGCCAAAGTCCCTGAGGGTTTGCCTCATCCAAAGTAGTTGCGCACAACACTGTCCTGCGGCAACGTACTCGGCCTCAGCGGTGGATAGGGCAACGGAGGTTTGTTTCTTAGAGTTCCATGACACCAGGGACCTTCCTAAGAATTGGCACGTCCCCGATGTACTCTTCCTATCGACCTTACATCCAGCATAGTCGGAATCTGAGTACCCAATCAAGTCAAAGTTAGACCCCTTTGGATACCAGATCCCGAAGCAAGGCGTAGCGACTAAATATCGAAGAATTCGCTTCACAGCCACTAAGTGACACTCCTTAGGATCGGATTGAAATCTAGCACACATGCATACGCTAAGCATAATATCCGGTCTACTAGCACATAAATAAAGCAAAGAACCTATCATGGACCGGTATGCTTTTTGATCAACGGACTTACCTCCTTTGTTGAGGTCGGTGTGTCCGTCGGTTCCCATCGGCGTCTTCGTGGGCTTGGCGTCCTTCATCCCAAACCTCTTTAGCAAATCTTGCGTGTACTTCGTTTGGGAGATGAAAGTGCCGTCCTTGAGTTGCTTCACTTGGAACCCAAGGAAGTAGTTCAACTCGCCCATCATCGACATCTCGAATTTCTGCGTCATCACCCTGCTAAACTCTTCATAAGACTTTTGATTAGTAGAACCAAATATTATGTCATCGACATAAATTTGGCATACAAAAAGATCACCATCGCAAGTCTTAGTAAAAAGAGTTGGATCGGCTTTCCCAACCTTGAAAGCATTAGCAATTAAAAAGTCTCTAAGGCATTCATACCATGCTCTTGGGGCTTGCTTAAGTCCATAGAGCGCCTTAGAGAGCTTACACACGTGGTCGGGGTACCGTTCATCCTCAAAGCCAGGGGGTTGCTCCACGTACACCTCCTCCTTGATCGGCCCGTTGAGGAAAGCGCTCTTCACATCCATTTGGTACAACCTGAAGGAATGGTGAGCGACATATGCTAGCAAGATACGAATTGATTCTAGCCTAGCCACAGGAGCAAAAGTCTCCTCAAAGTCCAAACCTGCGACTTGGGCATAACCTTTTGCCACAAGCCGAGCCTTGTTCCTTGTCACCACCCCGTGCTCGTCCTGTTTGTTGCGAAACACCCACTTGGTTCCCACAACATTTTGCTTGGGGCGAGGCACCAGTGTCCAAACTTCATTGTGCTTGAAATTGTTGAGTTCCTCCTGCATGGCCAACACCCAGTCCGGATCTAGCAAGGCCTCTTCTACCCTAAAAGGCTCAATAGAAGAGACAAAAGAGTAATGCTCACAAAAATTAACTAATCTTGAACGAGTAGTTACTCCCTTGCTAATATCACCCAAAATTTGGTCGACGGGATGATCCCTTTGGATCGTCGCTCGAACTTGGGTTGGAGGTGCCTGAGGTGCTTCTTCCTCTTCAATTTGAACATCCTGTGCTCCCCCTTGATCATGCGCCTCCACTTGAGGTACCTGTTCGTCATCCTAGGTTGGGGGATGCACCATAGTTGAGGAAGACGGTTGATCTTGCTCCAAATGTTCCTGAGGCCGTACATCTCCAATCGCCATGGTGCGTATCGCGGCCGTTGGAACGTCTTCTTCATCTACATCATCAAGATCAACAACTTGCTCTCTTGGAGAGCCATTAGTCTCATCAAATACAACGTCGCTAGAGACTTCAACCAAACCCGATGATTTGTTGAAGACCCTATACGCCTTTGTATTTGAATCATAACCTAATAAAAACCCTTCTACGGCTTTGGAAGCAAATTTGGAATTCCTACACTTCTTCACTAGAATGTAGCATTTACTCCCAAATACACGAAAGTACGATACATTGGGTTTGTTACCGGTCAGCAGCTCATATGAAGTCTTCTTGAGGAGGCGGTGAAGGTAGACCCTGTTGATGGCGTGGCAAGCCGTGTTCACGGCTTCCGACCAAAAGCACTCGGGGGTCTTGAACTCTCCAAGCATAGTCCTCGCCATATCTATGAGCGTCCTGTTCTTCCTCTCTACCACACCATTTTGCTGAGGTGTGTAGGGAGCGGAGAACTCGTGCTTGATCCCCTCCTCCTCAAGGAACTCCTCCACTTGAAGATTCTTGAATTCGGACCCGTTGTCGCTCCTTATCTTCTTCACCTTGAGCTCAAATTCGTTTTGAGCTCTCCTGAGGAAGCGCTTGAGGATTCCTTGGGTTTCAGACTTATCCTGCAAAAAGAACACCCAAGTGAAGCGGGAAAAGTCATCAACAATAACTAAACCATACTTACTTCCTCCTATGCTCAGATAGGCGACGGGTCCGAAGAGATCCATATGCAGCAGCTCCAGAGGTCTTGACGTGGTCATCACATTCTTGCTGTGATGTGCTCCTCCCACTTGTTTACCTACTTGACAAGCTGCACAAGGTCTATCTTTTTCGAAATGAACATTGGTTAGACCTATCATGTGTTCTCCCTTTAGAAGCTTGTGGAGGTTCTTCATCCCCACATGTGCTAGGCGGCGATGCCACAACCAGCCCATGCAAGTCTTAGCCATTAAGCATGCATCTAGACCGGCCTCTTCTTTTGCAAAGTCAACTAAATAAAGTTTGTGAAAGGGAAATGTGCCCTTGGGCCATTTCTAAGTATTTTGGTGATTTAGTGCTCAACACAGGTGCCTAATTGTAAAATGGAACAAGGTGCAAATCATGAAGTAAAGGTATGTTTCTAAGCCTTAGTACATTGGTTTTGTGGACTAACATGTTTGTCTAAGTGTTAGAAACAGCAAGAAGAAAAAGAGAAAAGGGGAGAGAATGACTTGGCTGTGTGCAGCCAAGTCCCTGCTCGGTCTGGAGCACCGGACTGTCCGGTGTGCACCGGACAGTGTCCGGTGCGCCAGGCCTCCTCGGCGCGAACTGGCCGCTCTCGGGAATTCGCCGACGGCGTACGGCTATAATTCACCGGACTGTCCGGTGGGCACCGGACTGTCCGGTGAGCCAACGGTCGGCCAGGGCCAACGGTCGGCCGCGCAATCCGCGCGAGACACGTGGCCGAGCCAACGGTCGGGAAGGAACACCGGACTGTCCGGTGTGCACCGGACATGTCCGGTGCGCCAACTAAGCGCAGATCTGGAGCAGCCAGCAACGGTCAGAAGTGCTGTTTTTGGAAACAAATCGGGCACCGGACAGTGTCCGGTGTGCACCGGACTGTCCGGTGCGCCACGAGACAGAAGGCAAAGATGGCCTTCCAGATTTGTTCCCAACGGCTCCTAGCTGCCTTGGGGCTATAAAAGGGACCCCTTGGCGCATGGAGGAAGTACCCAAGCATTCCTTGAGCACTCTTGATCACTCACACATCAATCTTGCGCACTTGTTTGAAATTCTAGTGATTTGAGCTCTGTTCTAGTGTGTTAGCCTCTTGAGCTCAAGTCTGGGTTTTGTGTGTGCGTATTCGCTGTGATCTTTGTGTTGTGTGTGAGTTGCTAATCCCTCCCTTACTCCGTGATTCTTTGTGAACATCTTTTGTAAGGGCGAGAGGCTCCAAGTTGTGGAGATTCCTCGCAAACGGGATTGAGATAAGAACAACAAAACACCGTGGTATTCAAGTGGGTCTTTGGACCGCTTGAGAGGGGTTGATTGCAACCCTCGTCCGTTGGGACGCCACAACGTGGAAGTAGGCAAGCATTGGCTTGGCCGAACCACGGGATAAACCACCGTGTCCCTCTGTGCTTGATTCTTGTGGTATTGTGTTTTGTTGAAGACTTCACCTTAGCCACTTGGCATTAACTGTGCTAACGCTTAACAAGTTTTTGTGGCTTAAGTTTGAAGTTTTTACAGGATCACCTATTCACCCCCCCCCCTCTAGGTGCTCTCAATTGGTATCAGAGCCATTCTATTCACAAAGGGACTAACCGCCCGAATAGATGGATCCTAAGGGGAAGGGTATAGTGATCAACGACAAAGAGAAGGAGACCTTCGTCAACGAGCCGAAGGACGACAAGCCTACCGACTCCGGCTCGGGTCAAAGACGAAAGGATGGGAAGAAGAAGAAGACCAGGCGCATCAAGGAGATCATCTACTACGACAGCGACGAGTCTACTTCTTCCCAAAAGGATGAGGACCACAACGACTACGAGAGGAGAAAACCGGTTAATTCGAACTTTTCCTTTGATTACTCTCGTATTCCGCAAAGTTCACATTCTCATTTGCTCTCCATTCCACTTGGCAAGCCCCCACACTTTGATGGAGAGGACTACGGATTTTGGAGTCACAAAATGCGTAGTCACCTATTCTCTCTCCATCCTAGTATATGGGAGATTGTAGAGAGTGGAATGCACTTTGATAGTTCGGATAGTCCCATGTTCATTAATGAACAAATTCATAAAAATGCACAAGCTACTACTGTTCTTCTAGCTTCCTTGTGCAGGGATGAATACCATAAGGTGAGCGGCTTGGACAACGCCAAGCAAATCTGGGACACCCTCAAGATTTCTCATGAGGGGAACGACGTCACCTTACTCACCAAGATGGAGTTGGTGGAGGGCGAGCTTGGACGGTTCGCGATGATAAGGGGCGAGGAGCCAACGCAAACGTACAACCGGCTCAAGACCCTTATCAACAAGATAAGAAGCTACGGGAGCACGCGATGGACGGACCACGACGTCGTCCGCCTAATGCTCAGGTCCTTTACCGTACTTGATCCTCATCTCGTGAACAATATTCGTGAGAATCCCAGGTACACGATGATGACGCCCGAGGAAGTGCTTGGAAAATTCGTGAGCGGGCGGATGATGATCAAGGAGGCAAGATACGTCGACGACGCGTTGAACGGACCACTCCACGAGCCTCAACCCATTGCTCTAAAGGCAACGAGGAGCAAGGAGTCGCTACCTAGCAAGGTGGCGCAAGTTGAGGCGGCTGGCCTTAATGATGAAGAGATGGCTCTCATCATTAAGAGATTCAAGACGGTGCTTAAAGGTCACAAGGGACAACCAAGCAAGACCAAAGCCAAGGGGAAGCGCTCATGCTTCAAATGCGGTAAGCTTGGTCATTTCATTGCTAACTGTCCCGATAATGAAAGTGACCAGGAAAAGGGGAACAAAAGAGAGAAGAAGAAGCAATACAAGAAGGCAAAAGGCGAGGCGCATCTAGGAAAGGAGTGGGACTCGGATTGCTCCTCCTCCGACTCCGACAACGAAGGACTCGCCGCCACTGCCTTCAACAAATCGGCTCTCTTCCCCAACGAGCGTCTCACTTGCCTTATGGCAAGGGAGAAGAAGGTGAGTATTCAAGACTCCACTTATGCTTCATCTAGTGATAGTGAGTCTAGTGATGATGACATAGATTATTCTTGCTTGTTCAAGGGCTTAGATAGATCTAAGATAGAGAAAATCAATGAATTAATTAATGCATTGAATGAAAAGGATAGGCTTTTAGAAAAGCAAGAAGATTTATTGTATGATGAACATGATAAATTTGTAGAGGCACAAAAATCATATGCTTTAGAAGTGAAAAGAAATGAAATGCTTTCTAGTGAAATATCTTCCTGTCATGAAACCATTTCTACCTTAAGAAGTGTTAATATTGATTTAAGTGCTAAACTAGAAGTAGCTAGTAAATCAAATTCTTGTGTTGAACATGTTGAAATTTGTACTAGGTGTAAGGATTTTGATGTTAATGCTTGTAGTGAACACCTAGTTCTAATTTCCAAATTAAATGATGAAGTGGCTAGTCTTAATGCCCAACTTAAGACTAGCCAGAATGAAGTTGATAAAATCAAATTTGCAAGGGATGCCTACACGATTGGTAGACACCCCTCAATTAAGGATGGGCTTGGCTTCAAGAGGGAAGCCAAGAACTTAACAAGCCATAAGGCTCCCATCTTCGTCAAGGAGAAGGGGAAGGCCCCGATGGCTAGTAATACTAAAAAGAATCATGCTTTTATGTATTATGATAGGAGACATGCTAGAAATGCTTATAATCATTTTGATTCATATGCTTATGATTCTCATGCAATGTTTGCTTCTAGTTCTTCTTATAATCATGGTAGAGATATGTGTAGGAGAAATGTTGTACATATGCCTAGGAGAGATATTGCTCATGTACCTAGAAAGAATGTTATTCATGCTCCTAGGAAAGTAGTGAATGAACCTTCTACCATTTATTATGCTTGTAATGCTCCCTTTGCTATTTGTAGAAAGGGTAAGAAGGTAGTTGCTAGGAAATTAGGGGCTAGATGCAAGGGAGAAAAATCTTGCATTTGGGTCCCTAAAGATATTTGTGCTAACCTTGCAGGACCCAACATGAGTTGGGTACCTAAGACCCAAGCCTAAATTTGCCTTGCAGGTTTATGCATCCGGGGGTTCAAGCTGGATTATCGACAGCGGATGCACAAACCATATGACGGGGGAGAAGAAGATGTTCACCTCCTACGTCAAGAATAAGGATTCCCAAGATTCAATTATATTCGGTGATGGGAATCAAGGCAAGGTAAAAGGGTTAGGTAAAATTGCAATTTCTAATGAGCATTCTATTTCAAATGTATTCTTAGTGGAGAGTCTTGGATATAATTTGCTATCTGTTAGTCAATTATGTCAAATGGGATATAATTGTTTATTTACAAATGTAGATGTGTCTGTCTTTAGAAGATGTGATGGTTCACTAGCTTTTAAGGGTGTACTAGACGGCAAGCTTTATTTAGTTGATTTTGCAAAAGAAGAGGCCGGTCTAGATGCATGCTTAATGGCTAAGACTTGCATGGGCTGGCTGTGGCATCGCCGCTTAGCACATGTGGGGATGAAGAATCTCCACAAACTTCTAAAGGGAGAACACGTGATAGGTCTAACCAATGTTTATTTCGAAAAAGATAGACCTTGTGCAGCTTGTCAGGCAGGTAAACAAGTTGGAGGAGCACATCACAGCAAGAATGTGATGACCACGTCAAGACCTCTGGAGCTGCTGCATATGGACCTCTTCGGACCCGTCGCCTATCTAAGCATAGGAGGAAGTAAGTATGGTTTAGTTATTGTTGATGACTTTTCCCGCTTCACTTGGGTATTCTTTTTGCAGGATAAGTCTGAAACCCAAGGGACCATCAAGCGCTTCCTCAGGAGAGCTCAAAATGAGTTTGAGCTCAAGGTGAAGAAGATAAGGAGCGACAACGGGTCCGAGTTCAAGAACCTTCAAGTGGAGGAGTTTCTTGAGGAGGAAGGGATCAAGCACGAGTTCTCCGCTCCCTACACACCACAACAAAATGGTGTGGTAGAGAGGAAGAACAGGACGCTAATTGATATGGCGAGGACAATGCTTGGAGAGTTCAAGACCCCCGAGTGCTTTTGGTCGGAAGCCGTGAACACGGCTTGCCACGCCATCAACAGGGTCTACCTTCACCGCCTCCTCAAGAAGACGTCATATGAGCTACTAACCGGTAACAAACCCAATGTATCGTACTTTCGTGTTTTTGGGAGCAAGTGCTACATTCTAGTAAAGAAGGGTAGAAATTCTAAGTTTGCTCCCAAAGCTGTAGAAGGGTTTTTATTAGGTTATGATTCAAATACAAAGGCGTATAGGGTCTTCAACAAATCATCGGGTTTGGTTGAAGTCTCTAGCGACGTTGTATTTGATGAGACTAATGGCTCTCCAAGAGAGCAAGTTGTTGATTATGATGATGTAGATGAAGAAGATGTTCCGTCGGCTGCTATACGAACCATGGCAATTGGAGACGTTCGGCCACAGGAACAGGATGAACGTAATCAACCTTCTTCCTCAACGACGGTGCATCCCTCACTTCAAGACGATGAACAGGTTCATCAAAAGGAGGCGTGTGATCAAGGGGGAGCACAAGAAGATCAAGTGATGGAGGAAGAAGCGCAACCGGCACCTCCAACCCAAGTTCGAGCGATGATTCAAAGGGATCATCCCGTCGACCAAATTTTGGGTGACATTAGCAAGGGAGTAACTACTCGATCTCGATTAGTTAATTTTTGTGAGCATTACTCTTTTGTCTCCTCTATTGAGCCTTTCAGGGTAGAGGAGGCCTTGCTAGATCCGGATTGGGTGTTGGCCATGCAGGAGGAACTCAATAACTTCAAGCGCAACGAAGTTTGGACACTGGTGCCTCGTCCCAAGCAAAATGTTGTGGGAACCAAGTGGGTGTTCCGCAACAAACAGGACGAGCACGGGGTGGTGACGAGGAACAAGGCTCGACTTGTGGCAAAAGGTTATGCCCAAGTCGCAGGTTTGGACTTTGAGGAGACTTTTGCTCCTGTGGCTAGGCTAGAGTCCATTCGTATCTTGCTAGCATATGCCGCTCACCATTCTTTCAGGTTGTACCAAATGGATGTGAAGAGCGCGTTCCTCAACGGGTCAATAAAGGAGGAGGTGTACGTGGAGCAACCCCCTGGCTTCGAGGATGAGCGGTACCCCGACCACGTGTGTAAGCTCTCTAAGGCGCTCTATGGACTTAAACAAGCCCCAAGAGCATGGTATGAATGCCTTAGAGATTTCTTACTTGCTAATGCTTTCAAGGTTGGGAAAGCCGATCCAACTCTTTTTACAAAGACATGTGATGGTGATTTGTTTGTATGCCAAATTTATGTCGATGACATAATATTTGGTTCTACTAATCAAAAGTCTTGTGAAGAGTTTAGCAGGGTGATGACGCAGAAATTCGAGATGTCGATGATGGGCGAGTTGAACTACTTCCTTGGGTTCCAAGTGAAGCAACTCAAGGACGGCACCTTCATCTCCCAAACGAAGTACACGCAAGATCTGCTGAAGCGGTTTGGGATGAAGGACGCCAAGCCCGCAAAGACTCCGATGGGAACCGACGGACACACCGACCTCAACAAAGGAGGTAAGTCCGTTGATCAAAAAGCATACCGGTCAATGATAGGATCTCTACTTTATTTATGTGCTAGTAGACCGGATATTATGCTTAGCGTATGCATGTGTGCTAGATTTCAATCCGATCCTAAGGAGTGTCACTTGGTGGCGGTGAAGCGAATTCTTAGATATTTAGTCGCTACGCCCTGCTTCGGGATCTGGTATCCAAAGGGGTCTAACTTTGACTTGATTGGGTACTCAGATTCCGACTATGCTGGATGTAAGGTCGATAGGAAGAGTACATCGGGGACGTGCCAATTCTTAGGAAGGTCCCTGGTGTCATGGAACTCTAAGAAACAAACCTCCGTTGCCCTATCCACCGCTGAGGCCGAGTACGTTGCCGCAGGACAGTGTTGTGCGCAACTACTTTGGATGAGGCAAACCCTCAGGGACTTAGGCTACAATCTGAGCAAAGTCCCACTCCTATGTGATAATGAGAGTGCTATCCGAATAGCGGAAAATCCCGTTGAGCACAGCCGCACAAAGCACATAGACATCCGGCATCACTTTTTGAGAGACCACCAGCAAAAGGGAGATATCGAAGTGTTTTATGTTAGCACCGAGAACCAGCTAGCCGATATCTTTACCAAGCCTTTAGATGAGAAGACCTTTTGCAGGCTGCGTAGTGAGCTAAATGTCTTAGATTCGCGGAACTTGGATTGAATTGTAGCATACATGTATTTATGCTTTTGATCATGTTCCCTTCTGCATTTTGTTGCTTATTATGGTGCTCAAGTTGTACAAACACTCCCTGGACCTCACAAGTCCGTTGCAATGTGATGCACATGTTTAGGGGGAGTGACCCTTTGAGACTAACCATATGTTTGAGTTTGCTTGTGTTAGTCACAAAGGAGAATTGAAAGGGAAAAGGTGGACTTGGACCATGAAAGACTTCCACTGCACTCCGATGAAGGGTAACTTATTCCAAGTCCATCTCATGAACTCTTATTGCCATTTGCTCTTAATTGAAGATTTTGGTGAGGCAATGGGGTTAAAGGGCCACAATTGATCCCGTTTTGGTGCTTGATGCCAAAGGGGGAGAAAATAAAGGCCAAAGCAATAAATGGATCAGCTACCACTTGAGAGATTTTGAAAATAGGGCAATAGAGTTTTTGGTTTGTCAAAATTCTTATGTTGTCTCTCTTATCAAAAGTTGGCTTCTTGTGGGGAGAAGTATTGATTATGGGAAAAGGGGGAGTTTTTGAAATCTTGATAATGACTCTCTTTATGCTTTAACATGTGTGTTTAACTTAGAGATAGAGATTTGAGTTTGATTTGCAAAAACAAACAGAGTGGTGGCATAGAGTGATCCATATAAGTCAAAATGAATCAAAATAGATTTGAGTTATTATTTGAAGTATTTTTGTACTTGTTCAATTTGCTTTATGTTGTGTTGGCATAAATCACCAAAAAGGGGGAGATTGAAAGGGAAATGTGCCCTTGGGCCATTTCTAAGTATTTTGGTGATTTAGTGCTCAACACAGGTGCCTAATTGTAAAATGGAACAAGGTGCAAATCATGAAGTAAAGGTATGTTTCTAAGCCTTAGTACATTGGTTTTGTGGACTAACATGTTTGTCTAAGTGTTAGAAACAGCAAGAAGAAAAAGAGAAAAGGGGAGAGAATGACTTGGCTGTGTGCAGCCAAGTCCCTGCTCGGTCTGGAGCACCGGACTGTCCGGTGTGCACCGGACAGTGTCCGGTGCGCCAGGCCTCCTCGGCGCGAACTGGCCGCTCTCGGGAATTCGCCGACGGCGTACGGCTATAATTCACCGGACTGTCCGGTGGGCACCGGACTGTCCGGTGAGCCAACGGTCGGCCAGGGCCAACGGTCGGCCGCGCAATCCGCGCGAGACACGTGGCCGAGCCAACGGTCGGGAAGGAACACCGGACTGTCCGGTGTGCACCGGACATGTCCGGTGCGCCAACTAAGCGCAGATCTGGAGCAGCCAGCAACGGTCAGAAGTGCTGTTTTTGGAAACAAATCGGGCACCGGACAGTGTCCGGTGTGCACCGGACTGTCCGGTGCGCCACGAGACAGAAGGCAAAGATGGCCTTCCAGATTTGTTCCCAACGGCTCCTAGCTGCCTTGGGGCTATAAAAGGGACCCCTTGGCGCATGGAGGAAGTACCCAAGCATTCCTTGAGCACTCTTGATCACTCACACATCAATCTTGCGCACTTGTTTGAAATTCTAGTGATTTGAGCTCTGTTCTAGTGTGTTAGCCTCTTGAGCTCAAGTCTGGGTTTTGTGTGTGCGTATTCGCTGTGATCTTTGTGTTGTGTGTGAGTTGCTAATCCCTCCCTTACTCCGTGATTCTTTGTGAACATCTTTTGTAAGGGCGAGAGGCTCCAAGTTGTGGAGATTCCTCGCAAACGGGATTGAGATAAGAACAACAAAACACCGTGGTATTCAAGTGGGTCTTTGGACCGCTTGAGAGGGGTTGATTGCAACCCTCGTCCGTTGGGACGCCACAACGTGGAAGTAGGCAAGCATTGGCTTGGCCGAACCACGGGATAAACCACCGTGTCCCTCTGTGCTTGATTCTTGTGGTATTGTGTTTTGTTGAAGACTTCACCTTAGCCACTTGGCATTAACTGTGCTAACGCTTAACAAGTTTTTGTGGCTTAAGTTTGAAGTTTTTACAGGATCACCTATTCACCCCCCCCTCTAGGTGCTCTCAGTTTGCCGTCTAATACACCCTTAAAAGCTAGTGAACCATCACTTCTTCTAAAGACAGACACATCTACATTTGTAAATAGACAGTTATATCCCATATTGCATAGTTGACTAACAGATAGCAAATTATATCCAAGAGACTCTACTAAAAACACATTAGAGATAGAGTGCTCATTTGAGATTGCAATTTTACCTAACCCTTTTACCTTGCCTTGATTCCCATCACCGAATATTATTGAATCTTGGGAATCCTTATTCTTGACGTAGGAGGTGAACATCTTCTTCTCCCCCGTCATATGGTTTGTGCATCCGCTGTCGATAATCCAGCTTGAACCCCCGGATGTATAAACCTACAAGGCAAATTTAGGCTTGGGTCTTAGGTACCCAACTCATGTTGGGTCCTACAAGGTTAGCACAAATATCCTTAGGGACCCAAATGCAAGTTTTGTCTCCCTTGCATCTTGCCCCTAATTTTCTAGCAACTATCTTCCTATCCTTTCTACAAATAGCAAAAGAAGCATTTAAAGCATGATATATTGTAGAAGGTTCATTTACTTTCCTAGGAACATTAACAACATTTCTCCTAGGCATATTATGAACAACATTTCTATCATGCACATAAGAAGAACTAGAAGCAAACATGGCATGAGAATCAAAGGCATTATATGCATTACAACTCCTATAAGCATTTCTAGATTGTCTCCTATCATGGTACATAAAGGCATGGTTCTTTTGCACACTACTAGCCATAGGGGCCTTCCCTTTCTCCTTGGCGGAGATGGGAGCCTTATGGCTTGTCAAGTTCTTGGCTTCCCTCTTGTAACCAAGTCCATCCTTAATTGAGGGGTGTGTACCAATCGTGTAGGCATCCCTTGCAAATTTTAGCTTGTTAAATTCATTCTTGCTAGTCTTAAGTTGGGCATTAAGACTAGCTAATTCCTCATTTAATTTGGAAATTGAAACTAAATGATCACTACAAGCATCAATGTCAAAATCTTTACACCTATTACAAGTTTCAACAATTTCTACACAAGAATTAGATTTACTAGCTACTTCTAGTTTAGCATTTAAATCATCATTAAAACTTTTTAACGTAGCAATAGTTTCATGACAAGAAGATAATTCACTAGAGAGCATTTTATTCCTTTTAATTTCTAGAGCAAGAGACTTTTGTGCTTCTACAAATTTATCATGTTCTTCATACAACAAATCCTCTTGCTTTTCTAAAAGCATATTCTTATCATTCAAGGCATCAATTAATTCATTAATTTTGTCTACCTTGATTCTATCTAGGCCCTTAATCAAACATGAATAATCTATTTCATCCTCATCACTAGATTCGTCCTCACTTGAAGAAGCATAAGTAGAGTTTTGAGTACATACCTTCTTCTCTCTTGCCATAAGGCATGTGTGACGCTCGTTTGGAAAGAGGGCCGATTTGTTGAAGGCGGTGGCGGCGAGTCCCTCATTGTCAGAGTCGGAAGAGGAGCAATCCGAATCCCACTCCTTGCCTAGATGCGCCTCGCCTTTTGCCTTCTTATACTTCTTCTTCTTCTCCCTCTTGTTCCCTTGTTCCTGATCACTATCATTGTCGGGACAGTTAGCAATAAAATGACCAAGCTTACCGCATTTGAAGCATGAGCGCTTCCCCTTGGCTTTGGTCTTGCTTGGCTGTCCCTTGCGACCCTTAAGCACCGTCTTGAATCTTTTGATGATGAGGGCCATCTCTTCATCATTAAGTCCGGCCGCCTCAATCTGTGCCACCTTGCTAGGTAGCGCCTCCTTGCTTCTTGTTGCCTTGAGAGCAAGGGGTTGCGGCTCGTTGATCGGACCATTCAAGGCGTCGTCCACGTACCTCGCCTCCTTGATCATCATTCGCCCGCTAACGAATTTTCCGAGGACTTCTTTGGGCGACATTTTGGTGTACCTGGGATTCTCACGAATATTATTCACCAAATGAGGATCAAGAACGGTAAAGGACCTTAGCATCAGTCGGACGACGTCGTGGTCCGTCCATCGCGTGCTTCCGTAGCTCCTTATTTTGTTGATAAGGGTCTTGAGCCGGTTGTATGTTTGAGTTGGCTCCTCGCCCCTTATCATCGCGAACCTTCCAAGCTCACCCTCCACCAACTCCATTTTGGTGAGCAAAGTGACGTCGTTCCCCTCATGAGAGATCTTGAGGGTGTCCCAGATCTGCTTGGCATTGTCCAAGCCGCTCACCTTGTGATACTCGTCCCTGCACAAAGAGGCTAGCAACACAGTAGTAGCTTGTGCATTTTTATGAATCTGTTCATTAATAAACACAGGGCTATCCGAGCTATCAAATTTCATTCCACTTTCCACAATCTCCCAAATGCTTGGATGGAGAGAAAACAAGTGAGTACGCATTTTGTGGCTCCAAAATCCGTAGTCCTCTCCATCAAAGTGAGGGGGCTTGCCAAGTGGAATGGGGAGCAATTGAGCATTTGAGCTATGCGGAATGCGCGAATAATCGAAAGAAAAGTTTGAGTTAACCGTCTTTCGTCTGTCGTAGTCGTTGTTGTCCTTTTGGGAGGAGGAAGATTCGTCGCTGTCGTAGTAGACAATTTCCTTGATGCGCCTTGTCTTCTTCTTCCTCCCGTCTTTTCTTTTGTGGCCCAAGCCTGAGTCGGTGGGCCTGTCATCATTGGGCTCGTTGACGAAGGACTCCTTCTCCTTGTCGTTGATCACCATCCCCTTGCCCTTAGGATCCATCTCTTCGGGCGGTTAGTCCCTTTCTTGAAGAGAATGGCTCTGATACCAATTGAGAGCACCTAGAGGGGGGTGAATAGGTGATCCTGTAAAACTTCAAGAACTTATAGCCACAAAAACTTGGTTAATTGTTAGCACAATAATTGCCAAGTGGCTAAAGAGGAATCCTCAACAAAACACAATAACCAACAAGGATCAATCACAGAGATGGCACGGTGGTTATCCCGTGGTTCGGCCAAGACCAACGCTTGCCTACTCCACGTTGTGGCGTCCCAACGGACGAGGGTTGCAATCAACCCCTCTCAAGCGGTCCAAAGACTCACTTGAATACCACGGTGTTTTGTTTGCTTTTTCTCAATCCCGTTTGCGAGGAATCTCCACAACTTGGAGCCTCTCGCCCTTACACTTGAAATTCACAAATAACGCGGAGCAAGGGAGGGATTAGCAACGCACACAAGACACAAGAATCAGAGTGTCAACACGCACACAAATCGCAACAAGAGCTCGCAACACGACTCAATGAGTTCACAACTCCACAAGAGCTCTATATGCTATCACAATGAAACGAATGCGCGAAATCTATGTCTTGGTGCTTAGAAATGTTGTAGGAATGCTTGGTATCATCCTCCATGCGCCTAGGGGTCCCTTTTATAGCCCCAAGGCAGCTAGGAGTCGTTGAGAGCAATCTTGGAAGGCTGATCTTGCCTTCTGTCGACTGGCGCACCGGACAGTCCGGTGCACACCGGACACTGTCCGGTGCCCGATTTCCTTCCTTAAATAGCGAAGCCGACCGTTGGCAGCCTGAGAGCCGTTGGCGCACCGGACATGTCCGGTGCACACCGGACAGTCCGGTGCCCCCTTCTAGCCATTGGCTCGGCCACGTGTCCCGCGCAGATCGCGCGGCCGACCTTTGGCCCGGCCGACCGTTGGCTCACCGGACAGTCCGGTGCACACCGGACAGTCCGGTGAATTATAGCCGTACGTCGCCGGTGAATTCCCGAGAGCGGCCAGTTCGCTCGAACCAGCCTGGCGCATCGGACACTGTCCGGTGCACCACCGGATAGTCCGGTGCTCCCAGACTCAGCAGATTCTTGGCTGCTCGAGCCAAGACATTTCCAATTGGATTTTTCCTGTTTCCAGCACTTAGACATAATACATTAGTCCATAAAACAATGTACTAAGTCTGAGAAACATACCTTTATCCTTGATTTGTACTTTGTCCACCTCTTTACACTTAGGCACTTGTGTTGGACACTAAATCACCAAAACACTTAGAAATGGCCCAAGGGCACATTTCCCTTTCAAGTTGATGGGGGACATGCGCGGCCCCCGGGGGAAGGATGTCTTTGCCCGAGCTCCGGGAGTCTTCGGCGCGAATGTTGGAGGTTACCGGGGGTCGATGGCCAAAGAATCTTCCAATCCCCTAGGCGGAAGGCGAAGACATGTCTACGTCTCGTATAGCTCGTGGCTTGAGGATTTTCCCTTACGGACGGAATATTGCTGCTGTTGTGTCGGCAGTGATGACCAAGGACCGTCAAGACGCTGTGTAGAAGCGCGGGCGGTTATCAGGATGGTGGATCCGAGGCGTGAGGCGAAGAGAGCGCGGGGCAGTGCGAAGGCTGCGAAACCGGCCGCGCCTGGGTCCAGCAAGCCGTCGGCGTGCGAAGACAGCTGCCGTTGCGGGACCAAGTCTCCCCCGGTCGAAGCTGCGAAGGGACGGGAGCTGCCCTCACCGGGGAAACGTGTTACCGACTTCAGCACGAACATCAGCGTGGAGGACTATTTTGTTGGTAAGTTTTTTTTGGGGGGGGGGGGCTTCTGACCGGTGATATGTTGCATTACAGGGTCAGGCGAGGGACAGATGGTTATTGTCCCGCCTTCGGTGGCAACCGCTTTGCCATCGGCGGAGGTAAGGGCGAGGGGGACCGTGCAGGACCCGTGGGCCGCCTTCTGCGCGAGCAGCGAGATTCTGACAGCCGCTGCCGCTAAGGACGTGGCGGGCACCATGTCCCAGCGGCTGAGGGAGGCATCGCAGCGGCTGTCGCAGCAGCTAAGTCAAGTAAGTTGAGTTGGACTTCGGTGTCTGTTGTTTCCATGAAGATTTGGGTCTCATGTGTTTTTGTCAGGCGGCTGACTTCGCCGACCGCGTTGCGTCTGGTGTCCTGACTGCGGACGTGGCTGCCAAAGTTGAGAGACTTCGGGCACAGCACGCGGATGCCGTCTGGGAGAAGTTGGCCACGGAGAGCAAAAGCCGCTGGCTGGCGGAGAAGGTGGCCGCCTTGGAGGCCGAGAAGTCGGACCTTCGGCGCCAGCTGGCAGAAGAGAGGAGGGAGGCGAACCAGGCCATCGCTGAGGCGCAGGCTGCGCAGGCGGAGGCCAAGGTGGCGTGGGCGGAGGGAAGTCTCGCCAGCCAACGCGCCGAGGAGTGGGAGGCGAGATTCAACACCCTGCGCAGCCGCGTGGATAAGGCCAAGGCCTCTACGCGCTCTGAGGTTGAGCGGACGCTCGCACAGTTCGTGAGCTCGTATCGTGAGCTGGGCGCACGTACTGCTGACTTCAAAGTGCCCGACCGGGAGGCGGGCCTTCGCTTCCTCGAATGGTTGCAGGAGGAGTTGCTGGTACTCCCAACCATCGTGGAGGGTTTCATGTCCTTTGCCTCCCTCGTCACCTGCAAGGGGGCCATGAATGCGTTGTCCCGCGAGGGCTGCAGACACTACGAGGTCTTCGACTAAGCAGACGAGAGCTTTGAGCGCGAGATCTTCAAGGTCGAAGACCCCGTTGTGAAGCAGCCAGCGGGGGCCCTTTTTGATAGGATGTGGGGGGCACATGGTCGGGAGGCTGTCCGGGAGCGATCCGACCGGGCGAGAGAGCAGGTGAAGGTTATTATTTTTGTGTGGTTGGTTGCGTGTAGGTATGTATAGTTTTTGCTGAGTGAATGTGCTGTTGCTGCAGATGGAGCGTGTCGAGGACGCCGAGGACTTTGGAAGTCTGATCGGCACGCCGCCCGAGGCTGCGGAGGTCAATCCGGTGCTGCCCTTGGACGCCGGCGAAGGCCCCTCGGCCGTGGCCGTTCCTGCTATGGTCGGCGGCGAAGACCCTGTGTCGGCCCCTGCACCGACGATCGAAGGTGCCCTGAAGGTGGCGGACGAGCCGCCAGTCGAAGACCCCACAGCCACGGTCGGGCCCTCGCAGGTGGATTAGTAGCTAAATAGGTGCGGGGAAGTATGTAAGTTTTGTCTGCGTGTTACTGAACCTCGGTTGCTACGCAGGTTCAGGGTTTTGGGCCTACGCACGCAACCAGTACTGACAACGCTAATTTTGTGGTGGCTTCGACCGTGGTTGCTGAAGATGTTTCAGATGATTTTGTATCTAAGTTTTTTGAGTCTGATGATTCTGGGGGTTCGGTTGTGTGGACGGAGGAGTCTTCAGATGAGGACTTGGATTATTTTGCGGCACTGGATGTGGCTGCGGTGGAAGCTTCTCCGTGTGTAGTAGGTGCTGAAGTTATTCCTAGTGCGAGTGCTGGGCGTAGGTGGTGAAGGGCGGTCGCGAAGCGGAGGGTTAGTGAGGTGGAGGGAAGTCGTCTTCGTGTGGACGGGGCTGGCAAACGAGAATTGTTGTCCTCGCCGGCTGGGACGAGTGTAGGTGAGGGGGAGTTGCAGAATCTTTTTGAGGGTGAGGAGCTGAGGATAATGCTGTTCAACTACAGGAAGATGGGCATCATTCCTAAGGTTGAGCCAATGTAACGTGTGATGCCCTCGCTGTATGTATGTACCCGTGATTTGTATGAGGTTGTGTGCCTTCGTTGATCCGGTCGTGCCCGTAGACGACTTGTGCGCGGGGAACTTTTTGGGAAATACTTTCGATTTTGCGCGCTTACTATGCTAGTCCGGCTGCACCCGTGGGCGCCTTTTGTACGGAGAGTCCAGCTGCACCCGAAGGCGACTTTTGCGCGAAGAGTCCGGCTGCACCCTTAGGCGACTTTTGCGCTGAGAGTCCTTTGGAGAGGACTTCGAGTTTGCGCACTTATTGTGCTGGTCCGGCTGCACGCGTAGGCGACTTTTGCACGGAGAATCCGGCTGCACCCTTAGGCGACTTTTGCACGGAGAGTCCTTTGGAGAGGACTTCGATTTTGCGCACTTATTGTGCTAGTCCGGCTGCACCCGTAGGCGACTTTTGCACGGAGAGTCCTTTGGAGAGGACTTCGATTTTGCGCAGTTATTGTGTTGGTCCGGCTGCACCCGTAGGCGACTTTTGCGCGGAGTGTCGCACGAGAGGGTAGCCAGCGCTGTCCCTCGCGGTGACTTTGGTGTAGTCGAATGCCGAAGACCGTTGATGCGGTCTTTTTCGACATTGGCTTAGTTTTTTGCGGGGGATTTTTGCTTGTATATTACATAGCTCCGCCTCATTAAAAACCTCACCCCCTGGGAGGAAAAGAGTGCAGGTCAGAATAATAATGTTTGGCAAATTACAAGGGCGTGATGGCCCTGAGGGTTCAAACAAAAAATTTGCGAAGATTATCTATATTCCAGGAATGTTCCAGGTCTTCGCCAGATTGTGTTGTTAATCTGTACGCGCTGGGAGACGACATCGTCTTGACGATAAATGGTCCTTCCCACTTTGGTTCCAGCTTACCCTGTGACTCTATCCGGGTTGTACGGACGAGTACGAGGTCCCCTTCGTTGAATTCTCTTGGGACGACTGCGTGGTCGCGCTGGGCCTTCGTTTGGGCTTGATATTTGTTGAGGGCCTGCAGGGCGAAGACGCGGTCTCCGTCGATGAGGTCTTTGGAGGTTGGCTCGTCGACGTCAGGTACTGCTGAAGCGGTTGTCCGTGGGGACCCATGTTTGATTTCCTGCGGGGTCATGGCCTCCGATCCGTATAGCAGGTGAAAAGGAGTGAATCCGGTCGCCCGACACTCGGTCGTATTCAGTGCCCAGACTGCTTCAGGTAGTAGGTCGGCCCATTTGCCCTTCTTGTCGTCGAGGAGCATTTTCTTGATCGCCGTGAAATCTTGCCGTTGGCGTGCTCCACAACGCCGTTGGATTGTGGGTGGTAGACTGAAGCGAAGGCGAGCTTGGTGCCAATGGAGAAGCAGAAATCCCTGAAGTCTTGGCTATCAAATTACTTGCCATTGTCAACTGTGAGCTCGGACAGGACTCCGAATCGGCAAACAATGTTTTGCCAGAAGAATTTCTGGGCAGTCTTCGATGTTATTGTGGATACCGCCCTCGCCTCGATCCACTTGGTAAAATACTCGACAGCGACGAAGGTGAACTTGAGGTTCCCTTAGGCCGTGGGTAGTGGCCCGACAATGTCCAGGCCCCAGCGCTGAAGGGGCCACGTGTGTGCGATTAGCTTTGTGAATTGCAAAGGGCTTCCCGAGCGTGGAGAAAACTTCTGGCAGGCTTCGCATGACCTTGTGACCCGATTTGCGGCGCAGATCATGGCGGCCAGTAGAAACCTTGACGGATCACCTTGGCGGCTAGGGCCCTAGGCCCTGCGTGAGAGCCGCAAGTCCCGCTATGGACTTCGCGCAGGATTTGGACGCCTTCGGCCTCGGTGACGCATTTGAGCATGGGTTGGCTGACCCCTTCTTGTAAAGCTGGCCTTCGATGAGAGCGAAGTCCCGGCTTCGGTGTTTGAGGCGCTTGGCCTCGTTGACATCGGCTGGATGGTAGTATCCTTGCAGGAACAGGGTTATTGGTGCCCGCCAGTCTTCGATCATAATGAGGTTGACTATGCAGTGGCCCTCGGTGTCGTTGGTTATTTGTAGGCCCTCTGGGCTGCGGACGGCTGGTGTGCCGATGACATGGTAGAATACGTCCGAGGGTAGGGCCTCGCCCTTGGCGGCTGCTTTGGCCAACGCGTCGGCCTCCTCATTCTTGGCGCGGTCCACATGCTGCAAGGTGAAGCCTTTGAATTGTCTCTCAAGACTGCGGATAGCTGCGAGGTACTGCATAAGTGCGGGGTCCTTCGCTGCGTAATCTTTCTCAATTTGGCCGGCAACTACTTTGGAGTCTGTTCTGATTATGTAGGTGGTAACGCCAAGTGCCCTTAGCTTGCGAAGGCCGAGGATGACAGCTTCGTACTCTGCTATATTGTTGGTGCATCTATCAGACTCCAAAGCAAAGCTGAGGCGTGCAACATATCTGTGCTTGACCCCTGCGGGTGAGGTGATGACTGCAGCGACGCCTGCCCCCGCATGGCACCATGCGCCATCGCAATGGATGGTCCACACCGTCTCTGCAGACGTGTCCGGCTGCGTTATTGGCCTAGTCCAGTCGACGATGAAGTCTGCCAGGACTTGTGACTTGATGGCTGTCCGGGGCTCGAAGGTGATATGGTAGCCGGAAAGCTCAGCTGCCCATTTGGCGATCCGGACTGATGCCTCCGGATTTCTGAATAATTCACCGAGTCCCCTATCCTAGGTGACCCGCACCTTGAACGCTTCAAAATAATGGCGCAATTTGCGCGAAGCCATGACTACTGCGTAGGCGATTTTTTCCAGTTCTGTCATATTGCATTTGGATGCTGTGAGTACTTCGGAGACGTAATAAACTGGACATTGCCTGGTCATGCCCTCCCTGTCCTGCTCCTGAACCAGCGCTGCGCTGACCGCGTGCGGCGAAGCCGCGACGTAGAGCAACAGAGGCAGCGAGGGGTTGGGGCTTGAAAGAATCGCCAGCTCTGACAGATGCTGCTTTAGAGAAGCGAAGGTCGCCGCTTGCTCTGGTCCCCATGAGAAGTCATTTGCGCCGCGTAGCGTTTTGAGGAAAGGTAGGCTTCGCTCTGCGGATTTAGAGATGAATCTGTTGAGGGCGGCCAATCTGCCGGTCAGTCGTTGGACATCTCTGGCTGACTGCGGGGACGTCATGTTGATGATGGCCTGTATTTTGGTCGGGTTGGCTTCGATTCCGCGGTGCGACACCAGGTATCCCAGTATCTTCCCCTGGCGAACACCGAAGACGCACTTCTCGGGGTTTAAGCGGAGTCGTGCGTCTCGCATGTTCGCGAATGTTTCTGTGAGGTCAGCCAGATGGTCTTCTTTGCTTTTGTTGGCAACGACGATGTCATCCACATACGCGAATATATTTCTGCCGACTTGGCTCTCGAGCACCGTTTTGGTGAGGCGAGAGAATGTGGACCCAGTATTTTTGAGTCCCTCCGGCATTCTGATGAAGCAGTATGTGTCGAAGGGTGTTATGAAGCCGGTGCTGGTCTTATCTTCCTCCTTCATATAAATTTGGTGGTAGCCGGAGAAGCAGTCGAGGAGTGACATGACTTCGTAGCCGGCCGCACTATTGATGGTCTTGTCGATCCGAGGTAGTGGGAAATTATCCTTGGGGCAGGCTTTGTTGAGGCTGGTGAAATCGATGCACATCCGCCATTTGCCGCTCTTCTTTTGCTCCATGACTACATTGGCGAGCCACGTAGGGTAGGCGACTGGCTCAATAAACTTGGCCTCAAGTAGGCGGTGTACCTCGGCCTTGGCGGCTTCTGTCTTCTCATCAGACATCTTGCGCAGCCGGTTCTTCTTCGGCCTCACCGAAGGGTCAATTCCCAAGCTGTGCTCGATGATAGAGCGACTGACTCTGACTAGGTCGAGGGCAGACCAGGCGAAGACGTCCTTATTTTTGGACAAACAGGAGAGGAGTCTCTCCTCGTCATGCGAGGTACGGTCTTCGCTTATGATGACCATTTGCTTGGGCGTTCAGTAGTCAAGGGGGACAGTCTTGGTCCCATCGTTGCTCTGCAGCTGTGCCTTTTCATGTTCTTTAGGGATCGGGCTGGTTGACTCGAGGGCCTCGCGCTGTGCCGTGAGGCAGTGTATGTTCCTTTGCCCTGGAATGAAGTCTCTTTCTATGTTGCGCGCAGCCTGCTGGTTGCCGTAGATTGTGATTGCGCCTTGTGGACCCGGGATCTTCATGCACAGATAAAGTCCGTGAATGGCTGCTTCAAACTTGTTGATGGAGCCCCGACCCATGATGGCGTTGTACGGGTACACCATGTCGACAATGTTGAAAGTAATTTGCTCACTTCGGGCATTGGGTGCTACACCGAAGGAGAGGGGTAGTTCTATTTTGCCGACAGGAAAGGTGCCCTTGCCGCCGAAGCCATACAGCGGGTTGTCCGAAGGCTTGAGCAAGCTGTGGCTGATGCCCATGCGGTCGAAGGCGTGGAGGAAAATGATATCCGCCTGGCTGCCGTTGTCCACTAAGACTTTGTGCAGGTCCCAACCTGCCACACTGCAGTTGATTACCATGGCGTCGATGTGGGGTGCGTTGCGCAGGTCGACGTCTCTGGCGTCGAAGGTCAACGACACATGGGACCACTTCGTCTGCATGACTGGGCCGGTGACGGCGACGTGGTTGATGCTACGGTAGTGGTCCCTCTTCTGCCGCTTTGTGTCGAAGTCGGCGCTGGATCCCCCAGTGATCATGTGAATGACTCCGCGATACGGCTGATCAGCGAAGTCTTCTTGTTTTGGTGCGTGGGGGTGATGGATGTTTGGCTGTTGCGGGTGTGGAGGTGGGGGTGGGGGAGGCATGATTTGTACCTCCTGATGATGTTGGTATGTGTGGTTAGGTGGATGCTGAGCGGGGCCGTGGTTGTATGGTGGTGGGAGTTGTTGGTATGTGTGCGCGACAACTCTTGGGTTGTCGGTTGGTTGCGCCCGAGACATCCTGTCTCTGGTGGCCTTCGTCTCCGGGTAGTCCCTTGTTGGGTGCGCAGTCTTCACCGTGGAACAAGTAGTAAAATCTACGCGGCTGCTACGCCCGCCCCCGGCCTCGACCACGGGTTCCTCCGCCGCGGCCCTGGGGGGGATAATCTTGGCGGCGAGGGGCCTCACCAGTGGGGTGCTGGTTGGCGATGTTGTGTACCTGCTGCTGGCTGCGGCCGTCTCAACTGGATTCTGTCTACGAAGGTCTCGTCCACGTGCGGCTGGACTGCGGAGGGTCTTTGGGTTTCCTCTGGGACTCGACCGTGCACTGGTGGAGCTATTCGGATCTGGCGTACTTCTCGAACAACTGATACAACTCTTGTGGGGGACAGATATCCCCCGGGTCCACTAGAAGGATGAAAGACCTCACGAAAGGCCCAAGGGCCCAATAAATCGTGAGGTCACTCCTTCATGGGCCTGGGGAGGAACGACCAGTGAAGCAGATCGACATAAGGCCGGATCAATGCAAGCCTGGAAGGCCCGGCGATATTGAACAAGCAACCACAACAGAAGACCCGACTTTCCCGCGTTAGAGACGCATACAACAGAACCAGGCGAGGATAAGTCGGCAGAATTATAGGAAGATAGACTCGATCAGTTCACTATCTCTTAGATGTGTATCGTTATCCCATCCGCATGTAATGCCTCACGGTCGAATATATAAGGCCTAGGGGGCACCCCTTCAGATCAATCCCAACTCTACTACTACTTAGCCATCCACCTCAACTCTCTACCTTGTAACCCATTACACAAAGCATACTCGCCAGGACGTAGGGTGTTACGCATCTCAAAGCGGCCCGAACCTATAAACACTGTCCATTGTCTTTCGTGCATCTGGCACGAACCATTCAGCTACAGTCGGCGACACCGTCCTACTCCTAAAACACCTTGAGGGGCAACCCCAGGTGTGCGGTCGGACCCAAAACACCGACAGCTGGCGCGTCAGGTAGGGGGTGTGTCGACGATCTAAGCTAGCTCAATGGCTGTCACCTTCCACAGCAAGATCACCCTCCGTCCCAGATCCATGTTCTACTTTGGAACGATCTCATCCATAGCAGACGAAGAGGGAACTCTACACCGCATTGCAGATCCGCCAAAAAAGAAGTCTCCTCCAACAAACTCCGAAAATACCGGAGAAGCGCAACCTCCAGCTCTCCGAAAGAAGATCGCCACGACAGCCGCGCCATTCTACCCCGACGTTCTTTTCATCGGGAGAGTGGAGTCGCCACCCGTCTCCGACGACGAGCCGACCACGCCTGGGGAAGAACCACCTCAGCGGGAGTCCCATCGACGAAGAAATCGGCGCCAAAACATCTGGCGACATCACGAGGCCGGAGAACGGGATCTGGAGCAACCTGTCTCGCGAGACGAGGTCTCGGAGATGGGAGAAACTCCGGAGGAACGCGTCTTCAGAGAACGAAGGAACTCCCGACGGCGTGATCGCCGATGAGCTCAGGAACAACCCGAGCAAGACGCAAGGCAGCGCCAGGAAAATCCACTCTTCGGTCGCAACCTGAACCCCGACTTCGCCCGAGCCATGAACACGCCGAGTGAAGTCGGAGGAGTACTAGCTCGGATAGCTGATGGACTCCCTCGGACTCCCGACGCCGAGGGCTATCGACGCCTGTTCACCCAAGCAGCCAACCATCTTCTACCTCTCGCTCACCCGCTGAACGATCTGCGACACGCCATCAATAGTCGCCGAGACGCGCGGAGCTCCATCAATGCTTCGCGCGAACGACGACACGAGAACGAGATCCGCCGCCGGGAGGAGTACAACAGGGATCATGGCATCCCAACTCGGAGTCAAGCCACCAGAACCGAGTCAACGACGGCCTCGACTGGCGTTACTACCCGGGGACGGTCGAGGAACCTCAACAACTACTCCCCTCCCTGGGACAGACATCATCTCCGACGACAGGAGGACACATGTGGAGTGTCTGCCCTTACTCCGCGCCTTAGGGCCATTCAGTGGCCCCCTAACTTCAAGGTATCCCATGTCGACAAGTATGAACCTAAGCAGGATCCAGGAGGCTGGCTAGCCATCTACACCACCGCCGCTCGAGCCACTGGAGCATCTGAGGACGTGATGACTGCGTACTTACCCATTGTCCTCGG
Source organism: Zea luxurians (assembly GCA_029449295.1). Lineage (NCBI taxonomy): Eukaryota > Viridiplantae > Streptophyta > Magnoliopsida > Poales > Poaceae > Zea > Zea luxurians. The sequence goes on from JAOPSE010000002.1 coordinate 166,974,225, forward strand.
GCAAGACGCACTACAATGGCTACGACATCTACCCCGACACTGCATCGACGACTGGAGCGATTTCAGCCGACGTTTCACCGCCAACTTTCAGTCCCTCTCCGACAAACCGGCGCAACCATGGGACCTCAAATCCATCAAGCGCCGGGGGGACGAAACTCTCTGGACGCACTAAAATGTTGTAGGAACCAAGTGGGTCTTCCGCAACAAGCAAGACGAGCATGGTGTGGTGACAAGGAACAAAGCCATACTTGTGGCCAAGGGATACTCCCAAGTCGAAGGTTTGGATTTCGGTGAAACCTATGCACCCGTAGCTAGGCTTGAGTCAATTCGCATATTATTAGCCTATGCTACTTACCATGGCTTCAAGCTTTACCAAATGGACGTGAAGAGTGCCTTCCTCAATGGACCAATCAAGGAGGAGGTCTATGTTGAGCAACCTCTCGGCTTTGAAGACAGTGAGTACCCTAACCATGTCTATAGGCTCTCTAAGGCGCTTTATGGGCTCAAGCAAGCCCCAAGAGCATGGTATGAATGCCTAAGAGATTTCCTTATTGCAAATAGCTTCAAAGTCGGCAAGGCCGATCCTACTTTATTCACTAAAACTCTTGATAATGATTTGTTTGTATGCCAAATTATGTTGATGATATTATATTTGGGTCTACTAACGAATCTACATGTGAAGAATTTAGTAGGATCATGACACAGAAATTCGAGATGTCTATGATCGAGGAGTTGAAGTATTTTCTAGGATTCCAAGTCAAGCAACTCCAAGAGGGCACCTTGAAAGTCGCCTAGAGGGGGGGTGAATAGGGCAAAACTGAAATTCTCAAAAATAAACACAACTACAAGCCGTGTTAGCGTTAGAAATATAATAGAGTCCGCGAGAGAGGGTGCAAAACAAATCGCAAGCGAATAATGAAGTGAGACACGCGGATTTGTTTTACCGAGGTTCGGTTCTCTCAAACCTACTCCCCGTTGAGGAGGCCACAAAGGCCGGGTCTCTTTCAACCCTTACCCTCTCTCAAACGGTCCCTCGGACCGAGTGAGCTTTCTCTTCTCAATCACTTGGAACAAAAAGTTCCTACAAGGACCACCACAAGATTGGTGTCTCTTGCCTCAATTACAAGTGAGTTTGATCGCAAGAAAGAATCAAGAAAGAAGAAAGCAATCCAAGCGCAAGAGCTCGAAAGAACACAAGCAAATCTCTCTCACTAGTCACTAGGGCGTTGTGTGGAGATTGAAGAGGATTTGATCTCTTTGGTGTGTCTAGAATTAGTTGGGAAGTGGAAAACTTGGATGCAATGAATGGTGGGTGGTTGGGGGTATTTATAGCCCCAACCACCAAACTAGCCGTTTGGTGAGGCTGTCTGTTCGATGGTGCACCGGACAGTCCGGTGCACACCGGACATGTCCGGTGCTGCAGCCATGTCACCAAAACCGTTGGGTTTCGACCGTTGGAGCTCTGACTTCTAGGCCCGCCTTGATGTCCGGTGGCGCACTGGACATGTACTGTTGAGTGTCCGGTGCGCCAGCAGGGGCGTGCCTGACCTCTACGCGCGCTGGCGCGCATTTAATGCGTCGCAGGTAGCCGTTGGTGCCGAAATAGCCGTTGCCCCGCTGTTACACCGGACAGTCCGGTGCACACCAGACATGTCCGGTGAATTATAGCGGAGCAGCCGAAATGAATTCCCGAGGCTAGCAAGTTCCTGAGGCCTCTCTTCCTTGGAGCACCGGACATGTCCGGTGTACACCGGACAGTCCGGTGAATTATAGCGGAGTCGCCTCTGGAATTTCCCGAAGGTGACGAGTTTGAAGTTGGAGTCCTCTGGTGCACCGGACATGTCCGGTGGCACACCGGACAGTCCGGTGCGCCAGACCAGAGGTGCCTTCGGTTGTCCCTTTGCTCTTTTGTTGAACCCAATACTTGGTCTTTTTATTGGCTAAGTGTGAACCTTTGGCACCTGTATAACTTATGCACTAGAGCAAACTAGTTAGTCCATTTATTTGTGTTGGGCAATTCAACCACCAAAATTAATTAGGGACTAGGTGTAAGCCTAATTCCCTTTCAATCTCCCCCTTTTTGGTGATTGATGCCAACACAAACCAAAGCAAATATAAAAATGCATAATTGAACTAGTTTGCATAATGTAAGTGCAAAGGTTGCTTGGAATTGAGCCAATATAAATACTTACGAGATATGCATGGATTGTTTCTTTATTTTTAACATATTGGACCATACTTGCACCACAAGTTTTGTTTTTGCAAATTCTTTTGTAAGTTCTTTTCAAAGTCCTTTTGCAAGATAGTCAAAGGTAAATGAATAAGATTTTTGCGAAGCATTTTGAAGATTGAAATTTTCTCCCCCTGTTTCAAATGCTTTTCCTTTGACTAAACAAAACTCCCCCTCAAATAAATTTTCCTCTTAGTGTTCAAGAGGGTTTTGAGATATCAATTTTTGCAAATACTATTTGCTCCCCTTTAGAACACAAGGAGATACCAATTTGAAATTTACCAATTGAAAATCATTAATTTTAAAAATTAGGGTGGTGGTGCGGTCCTTTTGCTTTGGGCCAATACTTTCTCCCCCTTTGGCATGAATCACCAAAAACGGATACTTGGAATGAAATATAGGCCCTTTTCTAACTACTTTCTCCCCTTTGGCAAATAGAACATATGAGTGAAGATTATACCAAAGATGGAGAGTGATGCGGAGCGACGGCGAAGGATGAGTAGTAGAGTGGAGTGGAAGCCTTTGTCTTCGCCGAAGACTCCAATTCCCTTTCAATATACCTATGACTTGGTTTGAAATACACTTGAAAACACATTAGTCATAGCATATATAGAAGAGACATGATCAAAGGTATATTTATAAGCTATGTGTGCAAATTAGCAAAAGAAGTTCCTGGAATCAAGAATATTGAGCTCATGCCTAAGTTTGGTAAAAGATTGTTCATCAAGTGGCTTGGTAAAGATATCGGCTAATTGATCTTTAGTGTTAATGTATGAAATCTCGATATCCCCCTTTTTTTGGTGATCCTGAAGAAAATGATACCGAATGGCTATGTGTTTAGTGCGGCTATGCTCAACGGGATTATCCGCCATGCGGATTGCACTCTCATTATCACATAGAAGAGGAACTTTGGTTAATTTGTAACCATAGTCCCACAGGGTTTGCCTCATCCAAAGCAATTGCGCGCAACAATGGCCAGCGGCAATGTACTCGGCTTCGGCAGTAGAAAGAGCGACCGAATTTTGCTTCTTTGAAGCCCAAGACACCAAGGATCTTCCCAAGAACTGGCAAGTCCCCGATGTGCTCTTTCTATTAATCTTACACCCCGCCCAATCGGCATCCGAATAACCAATCAAATCAAATGTGGATCCCCGAGGGTACCAAAGCCCAAACTTAGGTGTATAAGCCAAATATCTCAAGATTCGTTTTACGGCCGTAAGGTGTGATTCCTTAGGGTCGGCTTGGAATCTTGCACACATGCAAACGGAAAGCATAATGTCCGGTCGAGATGCACATAAATAAAGCAATGAACCAATCATCGACCGGTATACCTTTTGATCCACGGACTTACCTCCCGTGTCGAGGTCGAGATGCCCATTGGTTCCCATGGGTGTCTTGATGGGCTTGGCATCCTTCATTCCAAATTTGGTTAGAATATCTTGAGTGTACTTCGTTTGGCTAATGAAGGTGCCCTCTTGGAGTTGCTTGACTTGGAATCCTAGAAAATACTTCAACTCCCCCATCATAGACATCTCGAATTTCTGTGTCATGATCCTACTAAATTCTTCACATGTAGATTCGTTAGTAGACCCAAATATAATATCATCAACTTAAATTTGGCATACAAACAAATCATTGTCAAGAGTCTTAGTGAATAAAGTAGGATCGGCCTTGCCGATTTTGAAGCCATTAGCAATGAGGAAATCTCTAAGGCATTCATACCATGCTCTTGGGGCTTGCTTTAGCCCATAAAGCGCCTTAGAAAGCCTATAGACATGATTAGGGTACTCACTGTCTTCAAAGCCGGGAGGTTGCTCAACATAGACCTCTTCCTTGATTGGTCCATTGAGGAAGGCACTCTTCACGTCCATTTGATAAAGCTTGAAGCCATGGTAAGTAGCATAGGCTAATAATATGCGAATTGACTCAAGCCTAGCTACGGGTGCATAGGTTTCACCAAAATCCAAACCTTCGACTTGTGAATACCCCTTGGCCACTAGTCGAGCTTTGTTCCTTGTCACCACACCATGCTCGTCTTGCTTGTTGCGGAAGACCCACTTGGTTCCTACAACATTTTGGTTAGGACGTGGAACTAAATGGCATACCTCGTTCCTTGTGAAATTGTTGAGCTCCTCTTGCATTGCCATCACCCAATCCGAATCTTGAAGTGCTTCCTCTACCCTGTGTGGCTCAATAGAGGAAACAAAAAAGTAATGCTCACAAAAATGTGCAACACGAGATCTAGTGGTTACCCCCTTATGAATGTCGCCGAGGATGGTGTCGACGGGGTGATCTCGTTGGATTGCTTGGTGGACTCTTGGGTGTGACGGCCTTGGTTCTTCATCCTCCTTGTCTTCATCATTTGCATCTCCCCCTTGATCATTGCCGTCATCTTGAGGTGGCTCATCTCTTTGATCTTGTCCATCATCAACTTGAGCTTCATCCTTATTTTGAGTTGGTGGAGATGCTTGCATGGAGGAGGATGGTTGATCTTGTGCATTTGGAGGCTCTTCGGATTCCCTAGGGCACACATCCCCAATGGACATGTTCCTTAGCGCGATGCATGGAGCCTGTTCTTCACCTATCTCATCAAGATCAACTTGCTCTACTTGAGAGCCGTTAGTCTCATCAAACACAACATCACAAGAAACTTCAACTAGTCCTGAGGACTTGTTAAAGACTCTATATGCCCTTGTGTTTGAATCATATCCTAGTAAAAAGCCTTCTACAGTTTTAGGAGCAAATTTGGATTTTCTACCTCTTTTGACAAGAATAAAACATTTGCTACCAAAAACTCTAAAATATGAAATATTGGGCTTTTTACCGGTTAGGAGTTCATAGGATGTCTTCTTGAGGATTCAGTGTAGATATAATCGGTTGATGGCGTAGCAGGCGGTGTTGACCGCCTCGGCCCAAAACCGATCCGGTGTCTTCTACTCATCAAGCATGGTTCTTGCCATGTCTAATAGAGTTTGATTCTTTCTCTCCACTACACCGTTTTGTTGTGGGGTGTAGGGAGAAGAGAACTCATGCTTGATGCCCTCCTTCTCAAGGAAGCTTTCAATTTGAGAGTTCTTGAACTCCGTCCCGTTGTCGCTTCTAATTTTCTTGATCCTTAAGCCGAACTCATTTTGAGCCCGTCTCAAGAATCCCTTTAAGGTCTCTTGGGTATGGGATTTTTCCTGCAAAAAGAACACCCAAGTGAAGCAAGAATAATCATCCACAATAACCAGACAGTACTTACTCCCGCCGATGCTTATGTAAGCGATCGGGCCGAATAAATCCATGTGTAGGAGCTCCAGTGGCCTGTCACTTGTCATGATGTTCTTGTGTGGATGATGAGTGCCAACTTGCTTCCCGGCTTGGCATGCGCTACAAATCCTGTCTTTCTCAAAATGAACATTTGTTAGTCCCAAAATGTGCTCTCCCTTTAGAAGCTTATGAAGATTCTTCATCCCAATGTGGGCTAGTCGGCGATGCCAGAGCCAACCCATGTTAGTCTTAGCAATTAAGCATGTGTCGAGTTCAGCTCTATCAAAATCTACCAAGTATAGCTGACCCTCTAACACACCCTTAAATGCTATTGAATCATCACTTCTTCTAAAGACAGTGACACCTACATCAGTAAATAGACAGTTGTAGCCCATTTGACATAATTGGGATACGGAAAGCAAATTGTAATCTAAAGAATCTACAAGAAAAACATTGGAAATAGTATGGTCAGGAGATATAGCAATTTTACCCAATCCTTTGACCAAACCTTGATTTCCATCCCCGAATGTGATAGCTCGTTGGGGATCTTGGTTTTTCTCATATGAGGAGAACATCTTCTTCTCCCCTGTCATGTGGTTTGTGCACCCGCTGTTGAGTATCCAACTTGAGCCCCCGGATGCATAAACCTACAAAACAATTTTAGTTCTTGACTTTAGGTACCCAAACGGTTTTGGGTCCTTTGGCATTAGAAACAAGAACTTTGGGTACCCAAACACAAGTCTTGGAGCCCTTGTGTTTGCCCCCAACAAACTTGGCAACTACCTTGCCGGATTTGTTAGTCAAAACATATGATGCATCAAAAGTCTTAAATGAAATTCCATGATCATTTGATGCACTAGGAGTTTTCTTTCTAGGCAACTTAGCATGGGTTGGTTGCCTAGAGCTAGATGTCTCACCCTTATACATAAAAGCATAGTTAGGGCCAGAGTGAGACTTCCTAGAATGAGTTTTCCTAATTTTGCTCTCGGGATAACCGGCAGGGTACAAAATGTAACCCTCGTTATCCTGAGGCATGGGAGCCTTGCCCTTAACAAAGTTAGACAAATTTTTAGGAGGGGCATTAAGTTTGACATTGTCTCCCCTTTGGAAGCCAATGCCATCCTTGATGCCAGGGCGTCTCCCATTATAGAGCATACTTCTAGCAAATTTAAACTTTTCATTTTCTAAGTTATGCTCGGCAATTTTAGCATCTAATATTGCTATATGATCATTTTGTTGTTTAATTAAAGCCATGTGATCATGAATAGCATTGATATCAACATCTCTACATCTAGTACAAATAGAAGTGTGCTCAACGGTAGATGTAGAGGGTTTGCAAGATTTTAATTCAACAACCTTAGCATGCAACATATCATTCTTAGTTCTAAGGTCAGAAATAGTAGTATTGCAAACATCAAAATCTTTAGCCTTAGCAATCAAATTTTCATTTTCTACTCTAAGGCTAGCAACAGAATCATTCAATTCCTTAATCTTAGCAAGCAAATCATCATTATCATTTCTAAGATTGGGAATTGAAGCATCACAAACATGAGAATCAACCTTAGCGATTAATTTAGCATTTTCATTTCTAAGGTTGGCAATAGTGTCATGGCATGTGCTTAGCTCACTAGATAATTTCTCACATTTTTCTACCTCTAGAGCATAAGCATTCTTAACCTTAACATGTTTCTTGTTTTCTTTAATTAGAAAATCCTCTTGGGAATCCAAAAGGTCATCCTTTTCATGAATAGCACTAATCAATTCATTTAACTTTTCCTTTTGTTCTATGTTAAGGTTGGCAAAAAGGGTACGCAAGTTATCCTCCTCATCACTAACATTATCATCACTAGAAGACTCATATTTAGTGGAGGATTTAGATTTAACCTTCTTCCTTTTGCCGTCCTTTGCCATGAGGCACTTGTGGCCGACGTTGGGGAAGAGGAGTCCTTTGGTGATGGCGATGTTGGCGGCGTCCTCGTCGGAGGAGGAGTCGATGGAGCTCTCGTCCGAGTCCCACTCCCGACAAACATGGGCATCGCCGCCCTTCTTCTTGTAGTACCTCTTCTTTTCTCTCCTCTTGCCCTTCTTGTCGTTATCCCTGTCACTGTCACTTGATAATGGACATTTAGCAATAAAGTGACCGGGCTTACCACACTTGTAGCAAACCTTCTTGGAACGGGATTTGTAGTCCTTCCCCTTCCGTTGCTTGAGGATTTGGTGAAAGCTTTTTATGATTAAAGCCATCTCCTCATTGTCGAGCTTGGAGGCGTCAATTGGTTGTCTACTCGGTGTAGACTCCTCCTTCTTCTCTTCCGTCGCCTTAAATGCTACCGGTTGTGCTTCGGACGTGGAGGGCTCCTCAAGCTCATTGATCTTCTTTGAGCCTTTAATCATACATTCAAAGCTCACAAAATTCCCGATTACTTCCTCGGGAGTCATTAGTGTGTATCTAGGATTACCACGAATTAATTGAACTTGAGTAGGGTTAAGGAAAATAAGTGATCTCAAAATAACCTTAACCACCTTGTGGTCATCCCATTTCTTGCTCCCGAGGTTGCGCACTTGGTTCACCAAGGTTTTGAGCCGGTTGTACATATCTTGTGGATCCTCCCCTTGGCGAAGACGAAAACGACCGAGCTCCCCCTCGATCGTTTCCCGCTTGGTGATCTTGGTGAGTTGATCACCCTCGTGCGCGGTCTTGAGAAGGTCCCAAATCTCCTTTGCATTCTTCAACCCTTGCACTTTGTTGTATTCCTCCTTGCTTAGAGAGGCGAGGAGTATGGTTGTAGCTTGAGAGTTGAAGTGCTCGATTTGGGCTACTTCGTCCGTATCATAGTCTTCATCCCCTACGGATGGTACCTGTGCTCTGAACTCAACAACATTCCATATACTTTTGTGGAGTGAGGTTAGATGAAATTTCATTAAATCACTCCACCTAGCATAATCTTCGCCATCAAAAGTTGGCGGTTTGCCTAATGGAATGGAAAGTAATGGAGTAGGTCTAGATGTACGAGGATAGTGTAAGGGGATCTTACTAAACTTCTTGCGCTCTTGGCGCTTAGAAGTTACGGACGGCGCATCGGAGTCGGAAGTAGATGTTGATGAAGTGTCGGTCTCGTAGTAGACCACCTTCCTCATCCTCTTGTGCTTGTCGCCTTTCCGATGCGACTTGTGGGAAGAAGATTTTTCCTTCTTCTCTTTGTGGTGAGAAGAAGATCTTTTCTCCTTCCGTTTGGAGGAGTCCTTCTTTTTCTCCTTCCTCTTGGTGCGGGACTCTTCCGATGAAGTGCTCCCGTGGCTCGTAGTGGGCTTGTCGCCGGTCTCCATCTCCCTCTTGGTGTGATCTCCCGACATCACTTCGAGCGGTTAGGCTCTAATGAAGTACCGAGCTCTGATACCAATTGAAAGTCGCCTAGAGGGGGGGTGAATAGGGCGAAACTGAAATTCTCAAAAATAAACACAACTACAAGCCGGGTTAGCGTTAGAAATATAATAGAGTCCGCGAGAGAGGGTGCAAAACAAATCGCAAATGAATAATGAAGTGAGACACGCGGATTTTTTTTATCGAGGTTCGGTTCTCTCAAACCTACTCCCCGTTGAGGAGGCCACAAAGGCCGGGTCTCTTTCAACCCTTACCCTCTCTCAAACGGTCCCTCGGACCGAGTGAGCTTTCTCTTCTCAATCACTTGGAACACAAAGTTCCTACAAGGACCACCACAAGATTGGTGTCTCTTGCCTTAATTACAAGTGAGTTTGATCACAAGAAAGAATCAAGAAAGAAGAAAGCAATCCAAGCGCAAGAGCTCGAAAGAACACAAGCAAATCTCTCTCACTAGTCACTAGGGCGTTGTGTGGAGATTGGAGAGGATTTGATCTCTTTGGTGTGTCTAGAATTGAATGCTAGAGCTCTTGTATGTAGTTGGGAAATGGAAAACTTGGATGCAATGAATGGTGGGTGGTTGGGGGTATTTATAGCCCCAACCACCAAACTAGCCGTTTGGTGAGGCTGTCTGTTCGATGGTGCACCGGACAGTCCGGTGCACACCGGACATGTCCGGTGCGACAGCCACGTCACCAAAACCGTTGGGTTCCGACCGTTGGAGCTCTGACTTCTGGGCCCGCCTTGATGTCCGGTGGCGCACCGGACATGTACTGTTGAGTGTCCGGTGCGCCAGCATGGGCGTGCCTGACCTCTGCGCGCGCTGGCGCGCATTTAATGCGTCGCAGGTAGCCGTTGGTGCTGAAATAGCCGTTGCCCCGCTGTTACACCAGACAGTCCGGTGTACACCGGACATGTCCGGTGAATTATAGCGGAGCAGCCGAAATGAATTCCCGAGGCTGGCAAGTTCCTGAGGCCGCTCTTCCTTGGAGCACCGAACAGTCCGGTGAATTATAGCGGAGTCGCCTCTGGAATTTCCTGAAGGTGACGAGTTTGAAGTTGGAGTCCTCTGGTGCACCGGACATGTCCGGTGGCACACCGGATAGTCCGGTGTGCCAGACCAGAGGTGCCTTCGGTTGTCCCTTTGCTCTTTTGTTGAACCCAATACTTGGTCTTTTTATTGGCTAAGTGTGAACCTTTGGCACCTATATAACTTATGCACTAGAGCAAACTAGTTAGTCCATTTATTTGTGTTGGGCAATTCAACCACCAAAATTAATTAGGGACTAGGTGTAAGCCTAATTCCCTTTCACACCTTCATTAGCCAAACGAAGTACACTCAAGACATTCTAACCAAGTTTGGAATGAAGGATGCCAAGCCCATCAAGACACCCATGGGAACCAATAGGCATCTCGACCTCGACACGGGAGGTAAGTCCGTGGATCAAAAGGTATACCGGTCGATGATTGGTTCATTACTCTATTTATGTGCATCTCGACCGGACATTATGCTTTCCGTATGCATGTGTGCAAGATTCCAAGCCGACCCTAAGGAATCACACCTTACGGCCGTAAACCGAATCTTGAGATATTTGGCTTATACTCCTAAGTTTGGGCTTTGGTACCCTCGGGGATCCACATTTGATTTGATTGGTTATTCGGATGCCGATTGGGCGGGGTGTAAGATTAATAGAAAGAGCACATCAGGGACTTGCCAGTTCTTGGGAAGGTCCTTGGTGTCTTGGGCTTCAAAGAAGCAAAATTCGGTCGCTCTTTCTACCGCCGAAGCCGAGTACATTGCCGTAGGCCATTGTTGCACGCAATTGCTTTGGATGAGGCAAACCCTGTGGGACTATGGTTACAAATTAACCAAAGTTCCTCTTCTATGTGATAATGAAAGTGCAATCCGCATGGCGGATAATCCCGTTGAGCATAGCCGCACTAAACACATAGTCATTCGGTATCATTTTCTTAGGGATCACCAACAAAAGGGGGATATCGAGATTGCATATATTAACACTAAAGATCAATTAGCCGATATTTTTACCAAGCCACTAGATGAACAATCTTTTACCAAACTTAGGCATGAGCTCAATATTCTTGATTCTAGGAATTTCTTTTGCTAATTTGCACACATAGCTCATGAGTATACCTTTGATCATGTCTCTTTTATGTATGCTATGACTAATGTGTTTTCAAGTGTATTTCAAACCAAGTCATAGGTATATTGAAAGGGAATTAGAGTCTTCGGCAAAGACAAAGGCTTCCACTCCACTCTACTACTCATCCTTTGCCGTCGCTCCGCATTACTCTTTGTTTTTGGTATAATCTTCACTCATATGTTTTATTTGCCAAAGGAGAGAAAATAGTTAGGAAAGGGCCTATATTTCATTCCAAGTATCCGTTTTTGGCGATTCATGCCAAAGGGGGAGAAAGTATTGGCCCAAAGCAAAAGGACCGCACCACCACCATAATTTTAAAAAAATGATTTTCAATTGGTAAATTTCAAATTGATATCTCTTTGTGTTCTAAAGGGGGAGAAAGTAATACTTTCAAAATTGATATCTTAAAACCCTCTTGAACACTAAGAGGAGAATTTATTTGAGGGGGAGTTTTGTTTAGTCAAAGGAAAGGCATTTGAAACAAGGGAAGAAAAATTTCAAAACTTGAAAATGCTTCGCAAGATCTTACTCATTTACCTTTGACTATTTTGCAAAAGGACTTTGAAAAGGATTTACAAAAAGAATTTGCAAAAACAAAACATGTGGTGCAAGCGTGGTCCAAAATGATAAAAATAAAGAAACAATCCATGCATACCTAGTAAGTAGTATTTATTGGCTCAATTCTAAGTAATCTTTGCACTTACATTTTGCAAACTAGTTCAATTCTGCACTTCTATATTTGCTTTGGTTTGTGTTGGCATCAATCACCAAAAAGGGGGAGATTGAAAGGGAATTAGGCTTACACCTATTTCCTAAACTAATTTTGGTGGTTGAATTGCCCAACACAAATAATTGGACTAACTAGTTTGCCCAAGTCTATAAGATCTACAAGTACCAAAGGTTCACCATAACTAATAAAAGACCAAGAAAAAGGGTTCAAATAAAGGAGCAAAGGGACAACCGAAGTTCTCCCTGGTCGGGCGCACCGGACTGTCCGGTGTACCACCGGACAGTGTCCGGTGCACCAGGGAAGGTCGACTTCAAACTCTTCGCCTTCGGGAATTCTCAGGGCCGGCGCGCTATAATTCACCGGACTGTCCGGTGTACACCGGACAATGTCCGGTGCTCCAAGAGGACGCGGCTCTGAACTCGCTAGTCTCGGGAATTCGCATCGCCTGCTTCGCTATAATTCACCGGACATGTCCGGTGTACACCGGACTGTCCGGTGTAACAGCGGGGCAACGGCTACTTCAGGCGCCAACGGCTACCTGCAGTGCATTAAATGCGCGCCAGCGCGCGCAGAGGTCAGGCACGCCCATGCTGGCGCACCGGACACCCTACAGTTCATGTCCGGTGCGCCACCAGACATCCAGGCGGGCCCAGCGTCAGAGCTCCAACGGTCGGAACCCTAACGGCCTGGTGACGTGGCTGTCGCACCGGACATGTCCGGTGTGCACCGGACTGTCCGGTGCGCCATTCGACAGACAACCTCCACCAAACGGCTAGTTTGGTGGTTGGGGCTATAAATACCCCCAACCACCCCACATTCAAGTCATCCAAGTTTTCCACTTCTCAACCACTTACAAGAGCTAGGCATTCAATTCTAGACACACTCAAGTGATCAAATCCTCTCCAATTCCACACAAGGCTTTAGTGATTAGCGAGAGAGATTTGCCGTGTTCTTTTGAGCTCTTGCGCTTGGATTGCTTCTTTTCTTTCTCACTTGTTCTTGTGATCAAAACTCACTTGTAATCGAGGCAAGAGACACCAATTGTGTGGTGGTCCTTGCGGGGAAGTTTTGTTCCCGGTTTTGATTTGAGAAGAGAAGCTCACTCGGTCCGAGGGACCGTTTGAGAGAGTGTAAGGGTTGAAAGAGACCCGGCCTTTGTGGCCTCCTCAACGGGGAGTAGGTTTGCGAGAACCGTACCTCGGTAAAACAAATCATCATGTCTCACTCCGCATTTGCTCACGATTTGTTTTGCACCCTCTCTCTCGGACTCGTGCTTATTTCTAACGCTAACCCGTCTCGTAGTTGTGTTTATATTTGTAAATTTCAGTTTCGCCCTATTCACCCCCCTTTAGGCGACTTTCAATTGGTATCAGAGCCCGGTGCTTCATTAGAGCCTAACCGCTCGAAGTGATGTCGGGAGATCACACCAAGAGGGAGATGGAGACCGGCGACAAGCCCACTACAAGTCACTGGAGCACTTCATCGGAAGAGTCCCGCACCAAGAGGAAGGAGAAGAAGAAGAGCTCCTCCAACAAAGGGAAGGGGAAGGAGAAGAAATCCTCTTCCCACAAGTCGCATCGGAAAGGCGACAAGCACAAGAGGATGAGGAAAGTGGTCTACTACGAGACCGACACTTCATCCACATCGACCTCCGACTCCGACGCGCCATCCGTAACTTCTAAGCGCCAAGAGCGCAAGAAGTATAGTAAGATCCCTCTACGCTACCCCCACATTTCAAAGCGTACTCCTTTACTCTCCGTTCCATTAGGCAAACCACCGGTTTTTACGGTGAAGATTATAATATGTGGAGTGACAAAATGAGGCACCATCTAACCTCACTCCACACAAGCATATGGAATGTTGTTGAGTTTGGTGTACAGGTACCATCCGTAGAGGATGAAGACTACGACTCGGACGAGGTGGCCCAAATCCACCACTTTAACTCCCAAGCAACCACTATACTCCTCGCCTCTCTAAGTCGAGAGGAGTATAACAAGGTGCAAGGGCTAAAAAGTGCGAAGGAAATTTGGGACGTACTCAAGACCGCGCACGAAGGAGACGAGGTGACAAAGATCACCAAGCGGGAAACGATTGAGGGGGAGCTCGGTCGCTTCATGCTTCACCAAGGGGAGGATCCACAAGCAATGTACAACCACTTGAAGACCTTGGTGAACCAAGTGCGCAACCTCGGTAGCGAAAAATGGGATGACCATGAGATGGTCAAGGTTATTCTTAGATCCCTCGTATTCCTTAACCCTACACAAGTTCAATTAATTCGAGGTGATCCTAGATATAAGCTAATGTCTCCCGAGGAAGTGATAGGAAAATTTGTGAGCTTTGAGCTAATGATTAAGGGCTCAAAGAAAATCATCGAGCAAGGCACCTCCTCCACGCCCGAGGCACAACCGATCGCTTTCAAAGCGACGGAAGAAAAGAAGGAGGAGGCTACTCCAAGTCGAACACCCATCGACGCCTCCAAGCTCGACAACGAGGAGATGGCGCTCATCATCAAGAGCTTCCGCCAAATCCTCAAGCAAAGGAGGGGGAAAGACTACAAACCCCGCTCCAAGAAAGTATGCTACAAATGTGGTAAGCCCGGTCATTTTATTGCTAAATGTCCATTATCTAGTGATAGTGACAGGGGCGATGACAAGAAGGGGAGAAGAAAGGAGAAGAAGAGACACTACAAGAAGAAGGGCGGCGATGCCCACGTGTGCCGCGAGTGGGACTCCGACGAGAGCTCCACCGACTCCTCCTCCGACGAGGACGCCGCCAACATCGCCGTCACCAAGGGTCTTCTCTTCCCCAACGTCGGCCACAAATGCCTCATGGCCAAGGACGGCAAAAAGAAGAAGGTCAAATCCAAATCCTCCACTAAATATGAATCCTCTAGTGATGATAATGCTAGTGATGAGGAAGATAATTTGCGTACTCTTTTTGCCGACCTCAACATGCAACAAAAGGAAAAATTAAATGAATTGATTAGTGCTATTCATGAGAAGGATGATCTCTTGGACTCTCAAGAGGACTTCCTTATTAAGGAAAACAAAAAGCATGTTAAGGTCAAAAATGCTTATGCTCTACAAGTTGAAAAATGTGAAAAATTGTCTAGTGAGCTAAGCACTTGCCATGAGACTATTGACAACCTTAGAAATGAAAATGCTAGATTAATTGCTAAGGTTGATTCTCATGTTTGTGATGTTTCAATTCCCAATCTTAGAAATGATAATGATGATTTGCTTGCTAAGATTAAGAAATTGAATGATTCTCTTGCTAGCCTTAGGATTGAAAATGAAAAATTAATTGCTAAGGCTAAAGATTTTGATGTTTGCAATGTTACTATTTCTAACCTTAGAAGTGAGAATGATATATTACATGCTAAGGTTGTAGAATTAAAATCTTGCAAACCCTCTACATCTACTGTTGAGCATGTTTCTATTTGCACTAGATGTAGAGATGTTGATATTGATGCTATTCATGATCATATGGTCTTAATTAAACAACAAAATGATCATATAGCAAAATTAGATGCTAAAATTGCCGAGCATAACTTAGAAAATGAAAAGTTTAAATTTGCTAGAAGTATGCTCTATAATGGGAGACGCCCTGGCATCAAGGATGGCATTGGCTTCCAAAGGGGAGACAATGTCAAACTTAATGCCCCTCCTAAAAATTTGTCTAACTTTGTTAAGGGCAAGGCTCCCATGCCTCAGGATAACGAGGGTTACATTTTGTACCCTGCCGGTTATCCCGAGAGCAAAATTAGGAGAATTCATTCTAGGAAGTCTCACTCTGGCCCTAACCATGCTTTTATGTATAAGGGTGAGACATCTAGCACTAGGCAACCAACCCGTGCTAAGTTGCCTAGAAAGAAAACTCCTAGTGCATCAAATGATCATGGCATTTCATTTAAAACTTTTGATGCATCTTATGTGTTTACTAACAAATCCGGCAAGGTAGTTGCCAAGTTTGTTGGGGGCAAACACAAGGGCTCTAAGACTTGTGTTTGGGTACCCAAAGTTCTTGTTTCTAATGCCAAAGGACCCAAAACCGTTTGGGTACCTAAAGTCAAGAACTAAACTTGTTTTGTAGGTTTATGCATCCGGGGGCTCAAGTTGGATCATCAACAGCGGGTGCACAAACCACATGACAGGAGAAAAGAAGATGTTCTCCTCCTACGAGAAAAACCAAGATCCCCAACGAGCTATCACATTCGGGGATGGAAACTAAGGTTTGGTCAAAGGTTTGGGTAAAATAGCTATATCTCCTGACCATTCCATTTCCAATGTTTTTCTTGTAGATTCTTTAGATTACAATTTGCTTTCCGTATCTCAATTATGTCAAATGGGCTACAACTGTCTATTTACTGATATAGGTGTCACTGTCTTTAGAAGAAGTGATGATTCAATAGCATTTAAGGGAGTGTTAGAGGGTCAGCTATACTTAGTAGATTTTGATAGAGCTGAACTCGACACTTGCTTAATTGCTAAGACTAACATGGGTTGGCTCTGGCACCACCGACTAGCTCATGTTGGAATGAAGAATCTTCATAAGCTTCTAAAGGGAGAGCACATTTTAAGACTAACAGATGTTCATTTTGAGAAAGACAGGATTTGTAGCGCATGCCAAGCCGGGAAGCAAGTTGGCACTCATCATCCACACAAGAACATCATGACAAGTGACAGGCCACTGGAGCTCCTACACATGGATTTATTCGGCCCGATCGCTTACATAAGCATCAGCGGGAGTAAGTACTGTCTAGTTATTGTGGATGATTATTCTCGCTTCACTTGGGTGTTCTTTTTGCAGGAAAAATCCCATACCCAAGAGACCTTAAAGGGATTCTTGAGACGGGCTCAAAATGAGTTTGGCTTAAGGATCAAGAAAATTAGAAGCGACAATGGGACAGAGTTCAAGAACTCTCAAATTGAAGGTTTCCTTGAGGAGGAGGGCATCAAGCATGAGTTCTCTTCTCCCTACACCCCACAACAAAATGGTGTAGTGGAGAGGAAGAATCGAACTCTATTTGATATGGCAAGAACCATGCTTGATGAGTACAAGACACCGGATCGGTTTTGGGCCGAGGCGGTCAACACCGCCTGCTACGCCATCAACCGGTTATATCTACACCGAATCCTCAAGAAGACATCCTATGAACTCCTAACCGGTAAAAAGCCCAATATTTCATATTTTAGAGTTTTTGGTAGCAAATGCTTTATTCTTGTTAAGAGAGGTAGAAAATCTAAATTTGCTCCTAAAACTGTAGAAGGCTTTTTACTAGGATATTACTCAAACACAAGGGCATATAGAGTCTTTAATAAGTCCTCAGGACTTGTTGAAGTTTCTTGTGACGTTGTGTTTGATGAATCTAACGGCTCTCAAGTAGAGCAAGTTGATCTTGATGAGATAGGTGAAGAACAGGCTCCGTGCATCGCGCTAAGGAACATGTCCATTGGGGATGTGTGCCCTAAGGAATCCGAAGAGCCTCTACATGCACAAGATCAACCATCCTCCTCCACGCAAGCATCTCCACCAACTCAAAATGAGGACGAGGCTCAAGTTGATGAAGAAGAAAATCAAAATGATGAGCCACCTCAAGATGACGACAATGATCAAGGGGGAGATGAAAATGATCAAGACAAGGAGGATGAAGAACCAAGGCCGCCACACCCAAGAGTCCACCAAGCAATCCAACGAGATCACCCCGTCGACACCATCCTTGGCGACATTCATAAGGGGGTAACCACTCGATCTCGTGTTGCACATTTTTGTGAGCATTACTCTTTTGTTTCCTCTATTGAGCCACACAGGGTAGAGGAAGCACTTTAAGATTCAGATTGGGTGATGGCAATGCAAGAGGAGCTCAACAACTTCACTAGGAATGAGGTATGGCATTTAGTTCCACGTCCTAACCAAAATGTTGTAGGAACCAAGTGGGTCTTCCGCAACAAGCAAGACGAGCATGGTGTGGTGACAAGGAACAAAGCCCGACTTGTGGCCAAGGGATACTCCCAAGTCGAAGGTTTGGATTTCGGTGAAACCTATGCACCCGTAGCTAGGCTTGAGTCAATTCGCATATTATTAGCCTATGCTACTTACCATGGCTTCAAGCTTTACCAAATGGACGTGAAGAGTGCCTTCCTCAATGGACCAATCAAGGAGGAGGTCTATGTTGAGCAACCTCCTGGCTTTGAAGACAGTGAGTACCCTAACCATGTCTATAGGCTCTCTAAGGCGCTTTATGGGCTCAAGCAAGCCCCAAGAGCATGGTATGAATGCCTAAGAGATTTCCTTATTGCAAATAGCTTCAAAGTCGGCAAGGCCGATCCTACTTTATTCACTAAAACTCTTGACAATGATTTGTTTGTATGCCAAATTTATGTTGATGATATTATATTTGGGTCTACTAACGAATCTACATGTGAAGAATTTAGTACGATCATGACACAGAAATTCGAGATGTCTATGATGGGGGAGTTGAAGTATTTTCTAGGATTCCAAGTCAAGCAACTCCAAGAGGGCACCTTCATAAGCCAAACGAAGTACACTCAAGACATTCTAACCAAGTTTGGAATGAAGGATGCCAAGCCCATCAAGACAACCATGGGAACCAATGGGCATCTCGACCTCGACACGGGAGGTAAGTCCGTGGATCAAAAGGTATACCGGTCGATGATTGGTTCATTACTCTATTTATGTGCATCTCGACCGGACATTATGCTTTCCGTATGCATGTGTGCAAGATTCCAAGCCGACCCTAAGGAATCACACCTTACGGCCGTAAAACGAATCTTGAGATATTTGGCTTATACTCCTAAGTTTGGGCTTTGGTACCCT
The DNA here is from genome assembly GCA_029449295.1 of Zea luxurians. NCBI lineage: Eukaryota > Viridiplantae > Streptophyta > Magnoliopsida > Poales > Poaceae > Zea > Zea luxurians. The sequence continues at coordinate 166,992,815 of JAOPSE010000002.1, forward strand.
CGGGGATCCACATTTGATTTGATTGGTTATTCGGATGCCGATTGGGCGGGGTGTAAGATTAATAGAAAGAGCACATCAGGGACTTGCCAGTTGTTGGGAAGGTCCTTGGTGTCTTGGGCTTCAAAGAAGCAAAATTCGGTCGCTCTTTCTACCGCCGAAGCCGAGTACATTGCCGCAGGCCATTGTTGCGCGCAATTGCTTTGGATGAGGCAAACCCTGCGGGACTATGGTTACAAATTAACCAAAGTTCCTCTTCTATGTGATAATGAAAGTGCAATCCGCATGGCGGATAATCCCGTTGAGCATAGCCGCACTAAACACATAGCCATTCGGTATCATTTTCTTAGGGATCACCAACAAAAGGGGGATATCGAGATTGCATATATTAACACTAAAGATCAATTAGCCGATATTTTTACCAAGCCACTAAATGAACAATCTTTTACCAAACTTAGGTATGAGCTCAATATTCTTGATTCTAGGAATTTCTTTTGCTAATTTGCACACATAGCTCATGAGTATACCTTTGATCATGTCTCTTTTATGTATGCTATGACTAATGTGTTTTCAAGTGTATTTCAAACCAAGTCATAGGTATATTGAAAGGGAATTGGAGTCTTCGGCAAAGACAAAGGCTTCCACTCCACTCTACTACTCATCCTTTGCCGTCGCTCCGCATTACTCTCTGTTTTTGGTATAATCTTCACTCATATGTTTTATTTGCCAAAGGAGAGAAAATAGTTAGGAAAGGGCCTATATTTCATTCCAAGTATCCGTTTTTGGCGATTCATGCCAAAGGGGGAGAAAGTATTGGCCCAAAGCAAAAGGACCGCACCACCACCCTAATTTTAAAAAAAATGATTTTCAATTGTTAAATTTCAAATTGATATCTGTTTGTGTTCTAAAGGGGGAGAAAGTAATACTTTCAAAATTGATATCTTAAAACCCTCTTGAACACTAAGAGGAGAATTTATTTGAGGGGGAGTTTTGTTTAGTCAAAGGAAAGGCATTTGAAACAAGGGAAGAAAAATTTCAAAACTTGAAAATGCTTCGCAAGATCTTACTCATTTACCTTTGACTATTTTGCAAAAGGACTTTGAAAAGGATTTACAAAAAGAATTTGCAAAAACAAAACATGTGGTGCAAGCGTGGTCCAAAATGATAAAAATAAAGAAACAATCCATGCATACCTAGTAAGTAGTATTTATTGGCTCAATTCTAAGTAATCTTTGCACTTACATTTTGCAAACTAGTTTAATTCTGCACTTCTATATTTGCTTTGGTTTGTGTTGGCATCAATCACCAAAAAGGGGGAGATTGAAAGGGAATTAGGCTTACACCTATTTCCTAAACTAATTTTGGTGGTTGAATTGCCCAACACAAATAATTGGACTAACTAGTTTGCCCAAGTCTATAAGATCTACAGGTACCAAAGGTTCACCATAAGCCAATAAAAGACCAAGAAAAAGGGTTCAAATAAAGGAGCAAAGGGACAACCGAAGTTCTCCTTGGTCGGGCGCACCGGACTGTCCGGTGTACCACCGGACAGTGTCCGGTGCACCAGGGAAGGTCGACTTCAAACTCTTCACCTTCGGGAATTCTCAGGGCCGGCACGCTATAATTCACCAGACTGTCCGGTGTACACCAGACAGTGTCCGGTGCCCCAAGAGGACGCGGCTCTGAACTCGCTAGTCTCGGGAATTCGCATCGCCTGCTTCGCTATAATTCACCGGACATGTCCGGTGTACACCGGACTGTCCGGTGTAACAGCGGGGCAACGGCTACTTCAGGCGCCAACGGCTACCTCCAGCGCATTAAATGTGCGCCAGCGCGCGCAGAGGTCAGGCACGCCCATGTTGGCGCACCGGACACCCTACAGTTCATGTCCGGTGCGCCACCAGACATCCAGGCGGGCCCAGCGCCAGAGCTCCAACGGTCGGAACCCTAACGGCCTGGTGACGTGGCTGTCGCACCGGACATGTCCGGTGTGCACCGGACTGTCCGGTGCGCCATTCGACAGACAGCCTCCACCAAACGGCTAGTTTGGTGGTTGGGGCTATAAATACCCCCAACCACCCCACATTCAAGTCATCCAAGTTTTCCACTTCTCAACCACTTACAAGAGCTAGGCATTCAATTCTAGACACACTCAAGTGATCAAATCCTCTCCAATTCCACACAAGGCTTTAGTGATTAGCGAGAGAGATTTGCCGTGTTCTTTTGAGCTCTTGCGCTTGGATTGCTACTTTTCTTTCTCACTTGTTCTTGTGATCAAAACTCACTTGTAATCGAGGCAAGAGACACCAATTGTGTGGTGGTCCTTGCGGGGAAGTTTTGTTCCCGGTTTTGATTTGAGAAGAGAAGCTCACTCGGTCCAAGGGACCGTTTGAGAGAGGGTAAGGGTTGAAAGAGACCCGGCCTTTGTGGCCTCCTCAACGGGGAGTAGGTTTGCAAGAACCGAACCTCGGTAAAACAAATCATCGTGTCTCACTCCGCATTTGCTCACGATTTGTTTTGCACCCTCTCTCTCGGACTCGTGCTTATTTCTAACGCTAACCCGTCTCGTAGTTGTGTTTATATTTGTAAATTTTAGTTTCGCCCTATTCACCCCCCTCTAGGTGACTTTCAAGGCGTCCTCATGAAGTGCATTCTCTCATCTACTGGGAAGCGACTTCTAGATGAGGTCCACGCTGGGCAATGTGGAATACACGCAGCATCCAAGACGCTAGTCGGGAAGGTCTTCAGGTCAGGATTCTATTGGCCAACCGCGAAAAGCGATGCAGCCAAGTTAGTGCAGAGGTGCGAAGCTTGCCAGTACTTGTCAAAGCAGCAACATCTACCAGCACAGCAGCTGCAGACCATACCAGTAACATGGCCGTTTGCATGCTGGGGACTGGATATGATTGGACCTTTCAAGAAAGCTCAAGGAGGATACACTCATGTACTGGTAGCAATCGACAAATTCACCAAATGGATAGAATTCAAACTCATTGCTTCTTTAACCTCAGCCAAGGCCGTGGAATTCATACAAGACATAATATTCAGATTCGGAATACCAAACAATATCATAACTGACTTAGGATCCAACTTCACAAGTTCAGAATTCTTCGATTTCTGCGAGCAAAAGAGCATTCAGATCAAGTATGCTTCGGTAGCGCACCCGATGGCCAACGGGCAGGTCGAACGAGCTAACGGGATGATATTGGAGGCACTCAGGAAAAGGGTCTTCGATAAGAATGAAAAGTTTGCAGGGAAGTGGATAAGGGAATTACCCTACGTTGTTTGGAGCCTAAGAACTCAACCTAGCCGAGCTTTGCATGGAAACACCCCTTTCTTCATGGTCTATGGGTCAGAGGCAGTATTACCCGCCGATCTCAAGTTCGGGGCGCCGAGGTTGGTCTTCGAAAGCATAGCAGAAGCCGAAGCTACTAGGCTGGAGGACATTGATGTACTCGAAGAAGAACGGCTGAATGCAGTAATTCAATCAGCACGATACCAGCAGACTCTGAGACGCTATCACGACAAGGCCATGCGACAACGATCCTTCTCAGTGGGAGATCTCGTCCTCCGCCAAATTCTAACGGGGGAGGGACGGCACAAGTTGTCGCCCTTATGGGAAGGACCATTCATAGTAGCAGAAGTCACTCGGCCGGGGTCATATCGTCTCACTCAGATGGACGGCACATAAATCAGGAACTCCTGGAATATAGAACACCTCAGGAAGTTTTACCCCTAGCTGAATTTCAAAAGCTACCAGGACGACAATGTACTCTGTAAAATGGGGAAATATGTCATCAATAAAAAAGGCTTCAAGAACACTCAGTTTGCTCATGATGGACGTGCATTCTTACTTAACTCAGGGTGACCACTATGCCCTTCTAACGGAGCAATTGGCTTAAGTCGGTGACGACTTAAGACGGTGCAACATGCTCGCGCTTACTTAACTCAGGGTGACCACTATGCCCTTCTAACGGAGCAATCGGCTTAAGTCAGCGACGACCTAAGATGGTGCAACATGCTCGCGCTTACTTAACTTAGGGTGACCACTATGCCCTTCTAACGGAGCAATCGCCTTAAGTCGGCGACGACTTAAGACGGTGCAACATGCTCGCGCTTACTTAACTCAGGGTGACCACTATGCCCTTCTAACGGAGCAATCGGCTTAAGTCGGCGACGACTTAAGACGGTGCAACATGCTCGCGCTTACTTAACTCAGGGTGACCACTATGCCCTTCTAACGGAGCAATCGGCTTAAGTCGGCGACGACTTAAGACGGTGCAACATGCTCGTGCTTACTTAACTCAGGGTGACCACTATGCCCTTCTAACGGAGCAATCGGCTTAAGTCGGCGACGACTTAAGACGGTGCAACATGCTCGCGCTTACTTAACTCAGGGTGACCACTATGCCCTTCTAACGGAGCAATCGGCTTAAGTCGGCGACGACTTAAGACGAAGCAACATGCTCGCGCTTACTTAACTCGGGGTGACCACTATGCCCTGTTAATAAAGGCAATCGATTTAAGTCAGCGTCGACTTGAGGCAATTTCACATGCTTGCAGTTTCCCGTACAGGGGTGATCTCTATATCCAGTAAACAAGTTTCGAAATCATCACACATCGTTTTACTACTGCAAGTTTACGTATTACAGAACTCTAAAACAATAGGAGAGTAGCAATATCATTCAGATGTTGAACTAGTGTCCTCTAACAAGCATCCAATCATGATAACCGCGCACTCAAAGCGCACAATGTCTCTCTATTTTGCAATATCTTTCTCAGGAGCAATCGACGAAGACGGGCGACTTGAGGAATCAGGAGCAGCATTCACATCAGACCTTATGTCGTCGGTTACAACTACACCGGGTCTCCTCATCAAGATCCGCCCCGCGCGAATGGCTTTATCCATAGCCCTGTCGCGCTGGGCCCTCAGAGTAACGGAAGTTTCTTCAGCAACTTTGATGGCCAGCTGAGTGGTCTCCAGCTCCTGGGCGATGGACTTCTTGGAAGCGCGCAGTTCCTTGATAGCAGCATCCTTAGCCGATATCAACTGCCTGAGACGGATCACGTCATCCGTGGATTCCTGCAGCCTACAGCGAAGATTATCTAACTCCTCCATGGTGAAACGATGACTCCTTTCCAGAATGGTCAACGAGTTGCTAGAGTCACGATACAGTCTGTCCAGATTATCGCGAGAAGCAACAAGGGCACGTTTTTCTTCCTGCAAGCAAGAATCAACTCCTTCAAACATCAGGCCAGCAATAAGAACACAGCAATACAAGGCGCAGTTTCACAAGTCACCTTTTCAGAATCAAGCTGAACGCGAAGAGTAGAGTTCAGCGTGTTAGCAGCATTTAGAGCAGCAGAGACCTGGGCCAGCTCAGTTTGGCTTTGGGAATACTTTTCCTCAAAATCAGAACACCGCTGGACCAGTTCAGCCTGGCCTTGAAAATGTTTTTCTTCAAGAACAGAAATCTGTCGAGCCATGCCTGGCGAGAAAAAATCAAGCAAAGGGGTCAAAATGTGAAACAATTCAATAAGGCAGACGAAGGGAATCAAAAGAGCACTAACTAGCATTCGCCGCTTCCAAGTCAGAGACACGCTGTTGAAGCAACACCGGATTCCAACGTGCTAGAGACAAAGCTCCTTCTAGAACAGACACACCTTGCGACCTCAGCTGTCTAGCCATCCCGTCCACCAATGCCTGATATTGAGAACAGATAAATGTAATAACAGCAGTTCATGCGGTATAAAAGTCAAGCTAAAATATATCACAATACCTGGAGTTGGAGAAGAATGAAGGGACTCCCAAATCGTGAGAGATCAATTGATGGCCTGGCATAAAGTCGCCACCCGACTCAGCTTGCAATGAACCAGCAGGGACCAACTCAGTACCGTCAACAGAGCCCAAAACTTGGTCAGCGGGAATGCTAGCCTCTAAGACGACTCCCTGACCAGAAACTTGGGCCACCACCATGCCACCAGAGTGTGGAGGAGATCCGACGTGAACATCCATGGAAGTACAAGAGGGAGACCCCGCTCGGACACCCTCGGGGGCTGGGTCATAGCTCGCACTGCCCACTTGAGCCAGATCGTCTCCGGCAACACCCTCGGGGGCTGGGTCGTGACTTACGCCTCCCACTCGAGCCGAACCATCCCCGGCAACACCCTCGGGGGCTGGGTGAGCGTTAACACCATCCCTGAGGGTCAAGCTCTCTGTGGCAGCCGCGTCTAAGGCTGAAGGCCCCTCAGTTACTTCCATGAGAGCAAGACGATCAAAGTCAGTTTCCTGGCCCTCAAGACCGCGCTCTAAGGTCGATGAGGCACGGGACGCTGCCCGGGATGACCCCAACCCGGCGTCGAACACATCAGCACAAACATCCATCGCGTCACCATCCGCTGGCTCTGATAATAGGTCCTCTGGAACCATATCTTCTAGAGTCTGATCAAAGTTCGCCAGAGATAACTCCTGTAGACCGACGAGGGCTGACAGAGCAGGAGAAGGAACCCCACTACTTTCCCCACTGGCAATATACTGCCGACCGTTCTTCCGAGTCAAAGGGACCTCATTTTCTTCCTCCCCGTCATTTTCATCAGCAACACACCCATTGGGGTCAGCAACAGATGGATCACACCCATTGGGGTCAGCAACAGACATACCACACCCATTGGGGTCAGCGTCAGTAAATTCAGGCATGGGAACTTCCTCAGCAGCAGGAACCGAAGGACCAGCGCCCCGATCCAAACTAGATACTTGCCGAAGACGTCTCTTTTTCTTTTTCTGCTCATCAGCAGAAGGATCAAGTTGATTGGCTCGACAAGGACATCTCGGGCGAACACTGACAGGTCTCTGAACATCCAAGGTTGTACCAGCTTCTGGGAGAGGCGCCACCGCCAATGTCCCAACAGGAGCAGCATCAGAAGAATCTTCGGCCAGCATATCAAGCATAGCACTTATTTCTGCATCATTAGGATCCAAAGGCACCTCAAAGTGCACTTGCCGTTCATCATCGGGAATTTCTCCAATCGAAGCAACCAAGGCACTAATTTCTTCTGCAGAGGGTCGTACTCTAAAGCCCAAACTGCCGTCAGCAACAGGAGGATTCGACACAAAATGAGTAAAAGCCTTGGAAGGAGGCAGGTTCCAGGCCGAGTATGTGATAGGGGCACCAACATTGGATACCTTGCCTCTAAGTATCATTTCAAGCCGGCTCACCAAGTCTACAGCAAGAATTCTTCTATTGGTGACCCGGGTCGAGTCAGCTAGGCCTCTGTACAGATAAGTCGGGTAAGCCCTGTCCTTCAACGGCTGAATGTTCTTGAAAACAAAATCAGCAACCACAACCTCTACAGTCAGACCCCTCTCCTTCAGCAGTCCAACTTCAGCTAGCAAAGCCCCAGCCTCAGCCACCTCCTGATCTGTGGGGGACTCAGTCCAGCTCGGGGTACGAACGTCCGGCTGTCTCCCCGACCGTGGGGGGAGAGAATTTCCGTGGTTCTCAACGATAAACCACTCCAAGCGCCATCCCTTAATACTGTCCTTGAGAGGGATTTCAAGATAATCAGACTTCCTCCCACGGCGCATCTCTAAACTAGCACCCCCAACCAACTGATGCTGCCCCCCGGCCATTCCAGGGCGACAGTGATACAAGTACTTCCACAATCCAAAATGTGGCAACACGCTAAGAAAAGCTTCGCATAAATGAACGTAAATGGAAATTTGCAGAATGGAATTGGGATTCAGATGGGTCAAGTTAAGACAATAGAAATCAAGGAGGCTGCGGAAAAAGGGGGAAATAGAAAGAGCGAGACCGCAGAGAAGAAAAGGAACGTAAACCACAGATTCATGGGTATCCTCTGTCGGAACAGTGACCCCGTGGCAAATCCGCCAAGAACAGAGCTCCCTCGGGGGAAGAACCTTGATGGACATGAGGTGGAGAAGGTCAGGCTCGGAGACAACAGACATATGGTTACCTGTGAAAGGCAACTGGCTGTTGGGGTCGATGGGGGGAATCACCACAGCGGATGAACTCAAGGCATTTCTCTTGGGCGCCATCTCAACTCTACTGGCGAACAGAGCGAGAGCCGAATTGCAGAGAGGATCTGGAGGCAGGAAAGCAAGAACTAGGGCACGGAAAGCAGAGGCGGCTGAAAGCGCAGTATATGCGGGATATTCCCGAGTCAGATACCGTCTCCAAAAGCGCCCAGTCAGCACCCGGCAGTTACTTCTAAAACACCGGCGTGCCACGTCGTCACCTGGCGGCTACTTCTAAAACCCCGGTGTGCCACATCGTCACTCGGCTATTATCCTCAAAGTGGCCGACACGACCCATTTTAACTCGGCTGTTATTTCTAAGATGCTGACGTTATCACCAGTCGCTCGGCATTTATCCCTAAAGTGCCGACGATGTCTTCAGTCGCTCGGCGGTTACCTCTAAAGCGCCAACGATGTCTCCAGTCGCTCGGTGGCTATCTCTAAAGCGCTGACGATGTCTTCAGTCGCTCGGCTGCTATCTCTAAAGCGTTGACGATGTCCTCAGTCGCTCGGCGGTTATCTCTAAAAAACGCTAGCGTTGTCACAGGTCACTCGGCTGTCACATCTAAGAGCGCCGACGTGGTCAACAGTTGTTCCGACGCTGACATGGTTTCGTCATCACCCGGACTCTATTTCAAATGCGTAAATATCGACAATAATAGCTCGACCATCACCCCTGAAGCGGCGATATGATGCCCGAGTTATTTAGTTACTATTCCGAATGAATCAACTTCACAAATAAGAGATCGACTTACTACGAAGCAAAGTAATTGGTACAGGAGGAGACAAAGTCATTCTTCATTAAGGGAAGTAACAGTACTTACAAATCAACTCATTATGAGTTGATACAATGACCTTTTTATACATATAGGTCTGAGTCAATGTTGTAAACTTTTGTAAGGGGCATAATTGTAATTTGTCACAGGCTGCGACCTGTGCCTATAAATAGATGAACAGTACCTCTGTACTGTTCACGCGAACCTGTCATTTGCCTCCGCATCACACTTGCCTTCCTCAGGACCGAAGGTACATTTGTAATTTGAAGTCATTTGTATTCATTCATATTAGTAGAAATGGAAATGATTCTATGTTAACATTTGAATGTCTATTTTATACCTCATGATTTATATGAATGCTTCATCCTTCGCTATTATGTTTACGAAGGTACGTCCTTCGTAACCTTCGTCCGAAGTTCCTTATATCCCGAAGGGATATAATGTAGTGGAGGACGAAGGACCTTAATATTTAACATTTTCTGTGTTGCCTTGTTCTTAACTCTTAGCATTTGAGAACAAGCCCCCAACATTGGCGCCCACCTCCGGTGAACTCACTTCCACTTTTCTGAGCTGATGGCTTCGTTCAACAATCAAGCTGGAGCTGCTTCGGCTTCGAAGCTGGTGCTCCCGATAACAGGCGGTTCTTGCTCAGAGCCGGCTAACAAGAAGCAGAAGAAGGAGGCTCAGAGAAGGGTGCAGCATGTTGGAGTGCAGGGACCCTTCATCAAGTCAAAATGGTCCCATATTCCAATTACCTTCTCTCAGGAAGACCTTCAGCTTAGGGATTATCCCCACAATGATGCCATGGTTATCTCTTGCGTGATCAAAGGATTTCTGGTCCACAATGTCCTAGTTGATACAGGCAGTGCAGCTGACATTATATTTGCTAAAGCCTTCAGACAAATGCAAGAGCCCGAAGACAAGATTCATGATGCTACGCACCCTCTTTGTGGCTTCGGAGGGCGGCAGATTGTGGCACTTGGGAAGATTACCATGCCGGTAACCTTCGGATTTGTTAACAACACAAGGACTGAGCAAATTGTGTTTGATATTGTTGACATGGAGTATCCTTACAATGCTATCATCGGCCGTGGCACTCTTAATGCCTTCGAAGCAATTCTTCACCCAGCTTATCTCTGCATGAAGATACCTTCGGACCAAGGACCTATTGCTATTCATGGAAGCCAGGAAGCTGCTAGAAGGGCCGAAGGAAGCTGGACTGACTCCAAGGCAATCCATAATATAGATGGAGCTGAAGCTTGTGAACAGTACAAATTCAGGAGGGAGAAGGCAGCTTCAGCGGATCAGCCGAAGCCTATGTTATTGTGTGAAGATGTAGCAGAGCAGAAGGTGTTGTTGGGCTCGCAATTATCTGAAGACCAGGAGAAAACCTTGATAAGGTTTTTATTCAACAACAAAGATGTCTTTGCATGGTCAGCTAATGATCTCTGTGGAGTAAATCGGGATGTTATTGAACATTCGCTCAATGTTGACCCATCCTTCAGACCCCGAAAGCAGAGGCTTCGGAAAATGTCTGATGACAAGGCCGAAGGGGCTCGCAATGAAGTGAAAAGACTCCTCAGTGCAGGAGTTATCAGAGAAGTGAAGTATCCAGAGTGGCTAGCTAATACTGTTATGGTGAAGAAGGCCAATGGCAAGTGGAGAATGTGTATTGATTTCACAGATCTCAACAAGGCTTGTCCGAAGGATGAATTCCCGCTGCCAAGGATAGACTCTTTAGTTGATGCAGCAGCTTCTTCAGAGCTCATGAGTCTCCTGGACTGCTACTCAGGCTATCATCAAATCTGGATGAAGAAGGAAGATGAGCCGAAGACTAGCTTCATAACCCCAAGTGGTACATATTGCTATCTTCGGATGCCTGAGGGGCTCAAGAATGCTGGAGGGAGTTTCAGCAGAATGACTGCGAAGGTTCTCCAATCTCAGATAGGCAGAAATGTGTTGACTTATGTCGATGACATCATCGTAAAAAGCACGAAGCAAGAAAATCATATTGCTGATCTGCAGGAGACCTTCGCCAGCTTCAGACAAGCTGGTCTGAAGCTGAATCCAGAAAAATGTGTCTTCGGAGTGAAGAAGGGCAAATTTCTTGGATGCTTGGTTTCAACAAAGGGAATCGAAGCTAACCCAAATAAAATCGAAGCTATACTTCGAATGGAGCCACCAACCACAAGAAAGGGGGCCCAAAGATTGACAGGAAGGCTGGCATCTCTCAACAGATTTATATCCAGATCAGCAGAAAGAAACTTACCATTCTTCGAGGTGCTGAAGTCAGCTGAAGTCTTTCAATGGGGCCCAAGTCAACAAAAAGCCTTCGAAGAGCTGAAGCAATACTTAATAGATCTCACAACATTAACTCCACCAACGCCAGGGGCTCCTCTGTTGTTGTATGTGGCAGCTTCGCACTCAGCAGTAAGTGCGGCACTTGTCCAGGAGAAGTTTGATGGACAGGTCAAGAAGCAAGTCCCAGTATATTTTGTATCTGAGGTCCTCAGTGTCTCAAAGAAAAATTATACAGAGCTGGAGAAGGTGTTGTATGCCGTTTTAATGGCATCCAGGAAGCTTCGGCATTATTTTCAGGCATACAATATTATTGTTCCTTCTTCGCAGCCGTTGAAGGATATCATGAGAAATAGAGAAGCTACTGGCCGGATTGGAAAATGGGCTGCAGAGCTCAATGAATTTTACATTGATTATGTGCACAGATCCTCAATTCAGTCTCAAGCATTGGCAGATTTCATTGCCGACTGGACGCCAGGGGCTCAGGACGAAGAAGCGAATAAAGATGCCGAAGTATGGACAGTGTTTTGTGATGGCTCTTGGGGAACCTTCGGAGCAGGTGCAGCTGCTGTGTTGGTCTCACCGTCCAAGGTTAAAACTTGCTATGCAGCAAGACTTGACTTCAGCTGCACAAATAATATCACTGAGTACGAAGCTCTGCTCCTGGGTCTTCGGAAACTAAAGGCAATGGGAATCAGAAGGGCGATTCTTAAAACTGATTCCCAGGTTGTTTCGGGTCATATTGACAAAAGTTGCAAGGCTAAAGACCCGAAGCTTGAAAAATACCTAGACACGGTCCGAAGGATCGAAGCTTCTTTCGAAGGATTTTCTGTTAAGAATATCCCTCGAGGACAAAATGAGCATGCTGATTTGTTGGCCAAGTCTGCAGCACAGGGGCTGCCGTTACCTTCGGATGTGTTTTTCGAAACAATAAAGGCACCTTCAGTGGAGCTACTTGAAAGAGCAGTCCTTAACATTTCTCCTGTGTACAGTGAAGATTGGAGAACTGAAATAATTTCTTACCTTCAGGGCAACTTCCTAACAGATGACGAAGCTTATAATAAAAGAATAGAGGCAAGAGCTCGTCCGTATATCATGATAGAAGGGGAATTATACAAGCATGGAGTTTGTGCCCCGCTGCTCAAGTGCTTATCTAGAGCCGAAGGTATAGAATTGATGAAAGAGATACATGCAGGCCTGTGTGGATCCCACATCGGATCCAGGCCGTTACTTGGAAAAGTTTTTCGCCAAGGGTTTTATTGGCCGAAGGCAGCTTCGGATGCAGCGGAGTTGGTTCAAAAGTGCGAAGGTTGTCAAAAATGTGCAAGAGATCAAAAGCAACCTTCGTCATTAACACAGCTGATACAACCCATCTGGCCATTGCAAAGGTGGGGCATTGACTTGTTGGGTCCATTACCACCGGCCCAAGGGAATCTAAAATATGTTATAGTAGCTGTAGAGTATTTTTCTAAGTGGATTGAGGCGAAGCCATTGGCCACAATAACTTCGGCCACTGTCCAAAAGTTTTTCTGGCAGAACATTGTCTGTCGCTTCGGAGTACCGAAGGCCATCACTGTAGATAATGGAGCGCAGTTCGACTCCGAAGTTTTCAGAAATTTCTGTGATCAAATTGGAACGAAGATCCATTTTGCATCAGTCAGGCATCCGGAGTCGAATGGGCTTGTTGAAAGGGCCAACGACATCATAATGACAGGAATAATGAAGCTAATCTTTAACCAACCAAGGGGAAAGTGGCCAGATCAGTTGACCAAAGTGGTGTGGAGCCACAATACAACAACATCAAGGTCTACAGGCTTTACCCCATTCAAGTTATTATTCGGTGACGAAGCAATAACTCCAGAAGAAGCTAAAGCTGGATCAATAAGAGTGGTAGCTTCGGCAGAACCAGGTGCCGAAGATACTTGTCTTGTGGAAAAAGATGCCCTAGAAGGGATCAGGCTTCAGGCCGTGGAGAATATCAATAAATATCAAGCTGAAACAATCAAATGGCGAGATAGAAAGGTCCGGCTAAAAAATATTGAGCCAGGGCATTTGGTGCTTCGGAGAGTGGCCAACCCAGATACAGTGGGCAAGTTACAATTGAAATGGGAAGGGCCTTTCTTAGTAGCATCTTCGTCAAGGCCTGGTTCGTACAGACTGAAGGACATGGATGGCAATGAAATTCCAAGATCTTGGAATGCGGATGAGCTTCGGCGATTTTATGTATAACTCGATGTAATTTTGTATGTTTTTTCTTTTCTTTTTCATGGCACCCTTTTCCTTTCTAAAGGGGGAGAAAGGTTTTTAATGGGGCCATCATATGTAATTTTCCTTTTTAGTTTTATAAGAGCAAAATCCCCCAAAGAATGTAAATGTAAAAGCTGAGAGCGCACCATCGAGTGCCGAAACTGAAAAAGAGAAAAAGCTCCGAAGACGTCCCTAAGGGGATGCAGAGCTCACAGCGAAAAGTCAACGCTGATTCCGCCGAAAGTAAAAGGCGAAGAAGCTCAAAAGACGTTCCTAAGGGAATGCAGAGCTTATACCGCCTAAGTAAAAGGCGAAGAAGCTCCAAAGACGTCCCTAAGGGGATGCAGAGCTTACAGCGAAAAGTCAACGCTGATACTGCCTAAGTAAAAGGCAAAGATGCTCCAAAGTCGTTCCTAAGGGAATGCAGAGCTGATGTGTGGTTGGTTCTAAAGAAGTAATGGTTGAGAATGTGGCTTCGGACATACGCTTCGGACATTCATTCGCACATTACATTACATCATGGCATTTGCATGCATAAGCATTCATTCATAGCATTTGTGTTCCTAAGTGGTTGCTTCGGCAAAAAGAAAAGCTTCAGAGAAGTGGTTTTTTATGATTTGTTATGTAAAAGAAAAGCTTCGGAGAAGTGGTTTTTTATGATTCGTTATGCTATGTTGTGTACAAAAAAGAGAAGCTTCGGTAAAAAGAAGAATTGCTTTTATGCTTTGCTGTATACAAAAGAGAAAAGCTTCGTTGCTCGGCAAAAAGAAGAATTGCTTTTATGCTTCGTTGTGTACGAAAAGAAGGGAAGGTGTTTTTTCGCCTTCGGCTCAAAATACTGATTTCGTCCACATCAAAGCGCCTCAATCGAAGGGTAAGAATATATTACAAGGTATGTACAAAGTTCCTTGAGAACAGTTTAAATGTATTTACAAAAGCTGTTACAAAAGTATCCTAACTTTTTATCCTATAGTACATTTCTACTGATCTTCATTAAGCCTCAGCTTCGGCGACAGCTTCGGCGATATAACTTAAGCATCATCTTCACCTTCGTCATCCTACATAAATCAAGGAATCGTAAGTAAAAATCAAGTGCAAAGGAAAAGGTAAGTACGAAGTATCATTTCTTACTGGTTCAAGATGACTTCGTGCTTCGTCTCCAGCCTTCTCCCGCCCGCCTTTTGTCCATATCATTTTTATAAATCTATTTGAGATGCTTCGGGCGAGGTCAGGTATATCATCCAGGATTGATGGAGATAGGGTGAAGTTGGGCCTGTTGACAATCTTTCCATGCTCGCAACCGGCCCTCAGGAATGCAGCAGCGGTACCCCGAGAAGCTACCCAGGCACAGAAGTCGCCGTGCCCGGCTATAACTTCGTCAAGTTCTTCGATTTCGGCTTCGATATGATCGAAGGCCTGTGGTAAATTTTCCGCTGAAGGGTTAAATTTCCCGCTGCTGGCTCCAACAGAGTAAAATATCTTTTTTAATCGTCCAATACAATTGTTGCTAAATTTTAAGCATTTGTCTTGAAGGCTTGCTAACGATTTCTTCAACTCTGAGCTAGTCTGGACTTCGGCTTTAAGTTTCGAATTAAGCTCCAGCTTCTCCTGATCGAATTGTTCTGATTGACTGATAAGCTTCGAATACAATTCTGATACCTTAGCCTCAGTCTCTGCCAGCAGGCCTTCGGCGGATTGGAGCTCGAAGTCTTTCTTTTCAATGATAGCTGATTGTTCTTTTATCTTGCTCTCTAAATTTTCGATTATAGCTTCGTGTTTTTTGTCCTCCAAGTCTTGTTGCATCTTCAGAGCTTTGCTCAGTAGCATGCTCTGTACAGAAACAACTTACGTTAGTAGTATTTTCATTATTAACAGTAATAAAAACCAGAGAAAAGGTTGTTTACCTTGAAGTTGGAGTAAAATAAGCTGCCGACGATATGTTGTCGTCGGTAGCGGCTGATGTCTGTCTCTAGCTTCGGAAAACCGATACTCTTTGATAGAGTACCGATTACCTTAGCTCCAGTTTGGTCTCGAATGCAGCCTAATTTTTCGTCATCAATGCCTCCAAATAGAAGAGCTCCGGGTTTGTAGCCGCAAGATTTGGCATAGTCTTTGAGCTCTTCTATTTCATCCTTCGTCAGTTTTTGCCCAACTAAATTTTGAAAAGAGTAGGCTTCGTCGTCCGAAGTGTCTTCGGCTATTTCTTTTCCTTTTTCAGGCACTGTGGCCATGGTTTTTTCAGTAGTAGCACCAGCTTCTTCTGCAGCCATGTCTTCCAAAATTTTGTTAATGTCCTCAATGGTTGTTTCTAAATTCACGTCTTCGGCTGTAGCGGCTTCGGTAGCCGCGACCTCCGAAGGTGCGACTTCGACGTTTGTGGTGCCTTCGACAGCTGGTGTTTTCTGAGTTGACGCTCTAGGCGGCGTCTTGTCGATCACTTCAGTTACCACAATAATTCTTTGCCGCTTGGGTTTGCTTATCTTCGTTTGATCCGGCTCGTCCACCTTTTGAAAAAGCTTCGTCAGTTGGAGCCCTAATGGACTTAGCTTCGTGGGCATGGGTTCAGTCATTACCTTTAAAATTTCCTCCACGTCGCTGGTAGAAGGTGGTGTGGGGGTCCCCTCTTCTTCGGATATTTTTCGCTTCGGAGTTGATATTTTTCTTTTCTTGGGAATTTTCTTCTTTGTTGCTGGTCGTTCTTCATCTTTGATCAGAGTGTCGGCCACTCTTTTTCTTTTGTGGCCCTCGGCACCCTTGTTCAACTGCTCATAATCTGGGTACTCGAAGCCCAGGGCATCAAGCACTCGGTTCAGCCTTCGCTTCGGTCGGGCACCGAAGGCCGCTGTCATTAGTTGATCCTCTTTTTTGGAGTAATTCCCCAGGATTTCATTGCACATCACCTCAACTGTGTCTAACCACTCTTTGCAGGGTTTTTTGAAGTACTTCTTAAACTTGAAGTGATAGGGAAGCCGGACAAGCTCCCCCTTCTTCTTCTCTCCCTCCAGCTTCGGCATTTCCCACTCTTTTAGAGTAGGGAAAACTCTGAATGCCAAGAACTCCTGAACTAGATCCCTGGTGCCAATATGTTCTGAAATAATTTCAAATTCACCCAGAGCAGCCCAGGTGGGACCTTCTAGATCGCCGATGCGGCATCGTGGCCTTGTCTCTCCGAAGATTAAATCCAGAGGGCTTTGTACCAATTTTTCTTTGTCTTCGTCAACTTTTACATAAAACCACTCAGATTTCCAGCCTGCTGGCCATTTGCTTCGGTAGCTGATGACAGGACACTTTGTTGTCTTCCGGTAGGCAAAATTATAGCAACCGAAATTATCATGTAGCCCATCTTTTCTGGCCTTTGTTTGGTAATGTAATTCGTGAACTCGGCAGAAGCTGTCGGCAAACGGTTCCACAGCTTGGCTTCGGAGGGCCCAGATATAAACATTGAGCCTAACGATGGCGTTAGGAGTCAATTGATGAAAGTAGATACCAAACCTCTTCAGTATCTCTGCAATAATATTGTGAAGAGGGAATCTAAGCCCAGCCTTTAAAAAGCTCTTGAAGATAACAATCTCATCCTTCCCTGGCTTCGGGGTGGTTTCTTCTCCCCCGAAGCGGAGTAGCTTCTTCTGATCTTCATTGAAATAACCTGCTTTCACCATCTTCGAAAGATCAGCCTTTGAAACGGTTGATTTCCCAAAATCCAGGTGACTGGGCTTGCTGGGCATAGCAATGTGGTAGTCATCTTCGGGGTCAGTCCCTTCAATGTTTTCTTCTTCTCCTTCGGCTGTTGTCGGGTTTGCTTCAGCAGCAGGCATTTCTTCCGCAGTCACTAGACCGGAACGCTGCATCGCTTCGGAGATGGGCACAGTGTCCGAACCTTCGGCTTCGTCTCCCTCACGTGCAACTTTGGCAGTAGATCGCACTCTCGCCATTTGATTCTGAGTTTGGGGAAGTCAAAAACTTTTTTCTTTTTTCTTTTCTCCGAAGCTCTTCTTTCTGACGAAGCAGACGTCGAGATGGACCTTCGTTCGATTCTGAGACTCAAGCTTCGGCTATGGTGGAAAATTTTGGCAGCAAAACAGTGCAAATAGCAATGAATGCTGTGGTAACTTCACACCTACCCGTTTGTTTATATAGTGCTGCAGGTAAGAAGGCGAAGCGGCAGGATTTTTGCACCACGCGGGCAGTCACTTGTACTCGCTGTGCAGTGGACCGCAAAGGTCAAACAGTAACTCTGCAAGGTGGGCCTGGCACGCGCTCGGAAGCCGGATCGTTTCTCCGCAACGAGCTCAGGGAAGGTGTTTTTTGGACCTTCGGCTTCCCGAAGCTGAAGAGGCTTTTTTCACGGGTCAAGCTCGTTACGAAAAACGATCTAGCACCGCGAAAGGGGCTACTGTTGGGGTCGTGCTTCGGTGCGCCGAAGGTCTCACACGAAGAAGCAGCTTCGGCTGAAGTCGTCTCCAAGAGATGGCCGAAGGTTCCTTTTCATGGAGCTTCGGCGTTTCAAACCGACATAGAGATAGAATGACCTTTTTATACATATAGGTCTGAGTCAATGTTGTAAACTTTTGTAAGGGGCATAATTGTAATTTGTCACAGGCTGCGACCTGTGCCTATAAATAGATGAACAGTACCTCTGTACTGTTCACGCGAACCTGTCATTTGCCTCCGCATCACACTTGCCTTCCTCAGGACCGAAGGTACATTTGTAATTTGAAGTCATTTGTATTCATTCATATTAGTAGAAATGGAAATGATTCTATGTTAACATTTGAATGTCTATTTTATACCTCATGATTTATATGAATGCTTCATCCTTCGCTATTATGTTTACGAAGGTACGTCCTTCGTAACCTTCGTCCGAAGTTCCTTATATCCCGAAGGGATATAATGTAGTGGAGGACGAAGGACCTTAATATTTAACATTTTCTGTGTTGCCTTGTTCTTAACTCTTAGCATTTGAGAACAAGCCCCCAACAGCCATCGCCTCCGTCGTCGTCGTCATCATCGTCGTCACCTTCGCCGTGCTCCTCGGGCGAGTCCTCCTCGTCCGAGGAGTACTCCAACTCATCCGAGCCCTCGAGCCCGGAGCGCTCGACGGCCCGGATGTAAGTCCAGACCTCCACGGCAATCCCCTGAGAGTCGTCCGAGTCATCGGACGACGCTGGGGGAGAGACGGGAGCTGGAGACCCCTCGGACTCAGAGGAGAACTCCTCCTCTGAGTATTCCGAGTCGCCAAAGTCCTCTGATGGAGGAGTCGACTCGCGCTTGCGTTTGTTGTTCTTGCCCATGGTGGAAATGCAAGGAGAGGAGGAAAGCAAGCAGCGGAGAACAGCAAGAGATGTGAAAAAACCAGAGAGGCAAAGGCACTATTTATAGAAGAAGAAGGCAACCACTCACCTCCAACCACGGTCACTGAACAGTCGCGAAGCATTTAATACACACTTCAACCCGTCTGAAGACACGTCAGGCGGCTGACGCCGTTTCACGCAACGCAACACCCATTGGGACTCCAGTCAACAGCGCGGATGATATGATTACGCCCGCCGTCACATCACATTACTACTCAGAAGCAGCCGGCTAAAACACTCAGCGTACCAAGCCATCCCTTGCCCACACCCATTGGGGGGGATGCCTAGGAATTATCAGTATATTTTTCAAAACTGTCACATCCGTGCAGGGCATGCAATGAACACCTCAAGACAAAAATGAGATATCAGTAAGGATCAAAGGAAAGCCAAATATAGCCGGTGAAGTACAAAATCTGACCGACAGAATCGACGTGAAGACTAGCCAGGGAACGTCCATCAAATGTCCAATAAGTCGCAGAGCAAATAAATTGCACCACCTAGCAAGATATGGGCGGATCACGAACTCGGCTGCAAAAGACAAAATACATGCTGACCTCTGAAGCATAATATTGATGACATAATGCTGACCTCTAAAGCATAATATGGATGACATAATGCCGACTTCTAAGGCACCCAAAAAAAGAAAAGATGACCCTCAGCAAAAAGACACGAAATGAAGACCTTCAAATGGATTATCTTCAAAAATCCACTCGAAGCTCGGGGGCTACACCCATTGGGTGCACCTCCGGTGAACCCAATGAATCACCATTTCAAGAGAAGACAACACCAATTTCTAAGGCATAAGGCAAGATTGACCCTCAACCAAAGTGCAAGTGGAAAATAAAAATAATCTCTGATGAAGACCTTCGAGAGGATTATTTTCCAAAATCTACTCGAAGCTCGGGGGCTACACCCATTGGGTGCACCTCCGGTGCACCCAATGAAGTTCAGGGTCCTACAAAATGAAATGCCGACCTCTAAGGCACAAGCATGAAACAAGGCTCCAGTTTACGAGTGATTAAAGCAGAAGGAGACAGTAAAAAATCATTTTTACCCGACTGCTTGGAAAGCATTTCTTATCATAAACAAAGACCGCAAGCTGGACCTAGGATCTTTGGGCTGATTATCTCAAAATCAGCCCGAAGATCGGGGGCTTGTGGGGGACAGATATCCCCCGGGTCCACTAGAAGGATGAAAGACCTCACGAAAGGCCCAAGGGCCCAATAAATCGTGAGGTCACTCCTTCATGGGCCTGGGGAGGAACGACCAGTGAAGCAGATTGACATAAGGCCGGATCAATGCAAGCCCGGAAGGCCCGGCGATATTGAACAAGCAACCACAACAGAAGACCCGACTTTCCCGCGTTAGAGACGCATACAACAGAACCAGGCGAGGATAAGTCGGCAGAATTATAGGAAGATAGACTCGATCAGTTCACTATCTCTTAGATGTGTATCGTTATCCCATCCGCATGTAATGCCTCACGGTCGAATATATAAGGCCTAGGGGGCACCCCTTCATCAATCCCAACTCTACTACTACTTAGCCATCCACCTCAACTCTCTACATTGTAACCCATTACACAAAGCATACTCGCCAGGACGTAGGGTGTTACGCATCTCAAAGCGGCCCGAACCTGTAAACACTGTCCATTGTCTTTCGTGCATCTGGCACGAACCATTCAGCTACAGTCGGCGACACCGTCCTACTCCTAAAACACCTTGAGGGGCAACCCCAGGTTTGCGGTCGGACCCAAAACACCGACAGCTCTTGGAGGTTCTTGGATGGATCTCTGATGCAGTGGCTGTAAAGGACGCCAGCCCGAAGGCCCCTGATGGCATAGTGAATGGCTATTTGGTCATCGACCGAAGGCAGTTGTGACTTGAGGGTCAGAAACTTGTGGTAGTACTCCCGCAGAGTCTCTCTTTCCAGCTGCTTGCAGAGTGACAGTTCGGCCAAGGCGTCGGTGTCTGGGCGGTACCCTTGGAAGTTGAGCAGAAATTTGTCCCGGAGACTTCTCCAGGAGTCGATGGACAACGAGGGCAATCTGGTGTACCAAGTGAGAGCCGGGCCTTCGAGGGTGATGATGAATGACTTAGCCATCGTGGCGTCGTCCCCTCCGGCTGATGCAATGGCGACTTGATAGCTCATGATATACTGTGCTGGGTCAGTGCTGCCATTGTACTTGGGGTAGGTCCCTACCCTGAAATTGGCGGGCCAAGGTGACACTTGCAGTTGCGGCGCCAGGGGGCTTCGCTCGTCAAGGTAATTGATGCCTTGGAAAGCTGCGGCGTGCGGGATGAAGGGCCCGTAGTGAGGGACGAATGGGTCTTCGACCGGCGCGTGCTGTTGGAGGGGTGGGCCGTGCTGCTGCATATCATGTTGGTCTTCGCGCTGCAAGATCGCAATCTCTTGCTCAAGCTCCTGAGCCCTCTACTCTTCATCTCGTATCATTTGGCGCAGCTTGGCCTGCACAGTGACGCGTTGGCGCTTGGCCTCGAGGATTTCCTTCTGCTTCTAAAGGTTGCGGTTTCTGAGGCGCAGGGCCCGTAGCTGTAGCTGCTCTTCTGCGGAGATGCCGAGGACCTTGCCGTCCTCTGCTGCGTCCTCGCCCTCTGGTGGTGCGAAGCCTGGGGGTGGCACTTGTGGCTGCCCTTCGGAGCTGCAGGTGCGAAGGGTGCCTTCTGGAGTGTGTTGGTCGTTGCGCTGTCTCTTGCTGTGTGCTTCATCTTCACCAGCTCCTTGGTGAGTGTTGTCGGCGAGGGCCTTGCCCTTTTTCTCAGCTAGCAGGGCTGCCTTCGCTGCTTCGTCGACGGATGGGGCTGCCTTCAAGTTAGCTCTTTTGGGTGCCATCGCGGGTGATTTTCTCGTAGCACGAACGGTGGGCGCCAATGTTGGAACTTGCGTTCCCGGGCAGGTTGATTCCAACACGGGGATGAGCGAGATGGGAACACGGTTTTACTGGAAACAACAATTGCTCTGTTAATCTAGCCCCTCAAGGGCACTGTGCGGGGGTATTTATAGGTGCCTGAGCGCCCATCATCTCGGATTAAGGACGCATGTGCCCTCAAGCGCCTAGATCATCCCCAGAATATTCCATAAAGTGGGGTTACAGACCGTCATTACATAAAAACATTTGCAAATCGGGCCCGTAATACAACCGGCCGCGCGGGGCCTGTTACAATGGGCCGAATTCCACGTGGGCCTTCGTGTTCGATGAGGACGCGGGGCGGGGCGACCTCGTCGTGGGCCTTCGTCTTGCAACGTGTTGGACGAAGGGTGGGAGCTGTCGGTCGTTTCGCCTCCGTTGATGCAGCGAGATTGGCGAAGGCATCGAGCGAGGGGTAGTGTCTTCGCCTTCGCCGAAGGCATCGAGCGAGGGGTAGTGTCTTTACCTTTGCCCCAACAATCTTAATAAAGATCAGACACGGAAAGATGTTTTCTATAAAAACAAATGGATATAAACTTTTGAATGTATTTGAAATGTAACAACACATTCAAGATAATGTTTTCCTAAAATAAATAATATTTGTGGTTTGCATAATTACAACATTTGTGTAAATGGGTAAAGTAAGATAATCCATAAAATAAATAAAACTAAGCATTGCACTTCATGCTGAAGTTTTGACCGTGCGTTCACTTTAAAGTGGAAACTTGAATTCTAGTTTGAATTTGAAATTAAAATTAAAATTAAAATTAGAATGGAAAAACTAGAAAAAAAGAATTAAGTTAAACTATCTCTTAATATAAATTTTACATAAGAAATTATATCCTTTTAAATAAATACGTGAAGATTATAAATTTATTTTATAATACGTCTAAAATGTGGTTATGTGTTTGAATTATTTTCTTTAATAATTATTATTGTAAAACATCTTACATGAATTATTCCTACTATTTTCATTTGCTTAAATGGATAAATTAATTAATAAAAATGTTTTGCATTCATATTAAGTTTTTGTTTGTTGCAATTTATGCTTGAAATAGAAAATTTAACTCATCTCTAAATTAGACTTGAATTTTAAATTTAAAATAGAAAGCAAAAATTAGATATATAAGTTTATATAATGGATCGATGTATGTTTGGTTTGTTTGTACACAATGTCCTTTAGGTAAAGTTGATACAGATTAGGATATCATAATAAGATATTTAAGAAAAATACTTCTTTCAGCTCGTGTGTAACACCAAAAAATTAATTTTAAAATTTAAATAAAATATATTCTAAGATTTATTTAAATTGAAGGACTAATATGATTAGTACAAATTAACAGTAATATTATTTGAATACTAGTCGGTTGCCCGTGCGTTGCTACGGCTTACAACAATACTCATATAAACTATCCACCAAAAAAATTTTAAGATTTTTTATTGATTGTCTCCGCTTTCTATATAATATTTTTTTGATTTAGCTAACTGATGTTATTATTTACTCCATCCAATATGTCTTGGTATAACACGACCAATGAAGTGAGCGATTAGAAGAGAGTCTACAACGGCTGACTGAACGAACAGAGATTATAAAATAACATAATTCCACCATATAGAGACCAAATAAGAGAAAGTTTGTGAGCTCAAGTTTTTAAAATAAGTCACATGAACTCAAACTTATAAAAAAGATAGATCAAAATATGGAGTGATTGCTAAAGTCATGCATCAATAAAAACTGGATGCACTCCATATAAATTATGCTACTTCGTAGCAATTACTAATGTTTAAAACCAACAAATAACCTTTTATTTTACTATTAGTGTGACAAATCATTGTTGCTCCATCCAATTCAGCAACCTCAAACACCATTGAGTCCATTGCGCCAATGTGGTCTCAGAAACGATATAATGCTTGCAAGAGCCAAGAACATCGTGTCGTGCTTGAGCTGTAGCTTCATCCCGTAGTGCTGGTATGGTCCGACACGATTATATTTTTTATTTAAAAAACGTATATACGTATATATAATTTATATTCAATATTAAAAACATCTAAGCATAATGTTCTACTGATTAGACATCTTTACTCAGTGTCTCCTGCCCTTCTTCCATCAGGGCATGGGTTCGAACCCCACCCTGCACCGTTTTTTAACATTTTACGCTGATTTAATCAAATGGCTAACAGGCTGGCCCTATACAGTCAGCAAGTCGGCATGACGTGCCTGAGCCAGAGTTGTGGCCGGACGTCTGGCCCATGCCGGGCCGCCGTTTGGCCATCTATAGGCGTGTAACGGATTAATTTGAAATAATTGTGAGAGGGTATTTATAAAAAGATGACACGGGACAACCGTTGAAACTGATGCTTTAAGTATAGTATAGAAAAGAGATAAGTTAGAGTTCCTAACAGATAGGATTGTAACAGATAAGTACCAGATTAGATCTGACATGTAACAGATTTGGTTTCGAGTTTGTTAGAGTTCCTAATATATAGGATATGGTTGTAACATATAAGTACCAGATTAGATCTATCATGTAACCACCCACTTCTCAGCCTATATAAATACATGTCACCACAACATCTCAATCCATCAATTAAAGACGCATCTCATCCATAACCTCGTAGCAGCCACCACTCGTCGGTGGGTCTGCCACCGCGGGCAGGATGTCGCAGCCCCGTTCCAGCGTGAACAGGATCGTGCGGGAAAAAACGGCCCCGGCCGTCGATCCGGTCATTAGCGCTCACGATTGAATCTCAAATACCCCATCGTGATCGAAAATCGTATGCCCCCAAGAATAAACTATCTAATTTTGTTAAGGGTAAGGCTAACATGGTTCAGGATAGAGAGGGTTACATTTTATATCCTGAGAACTATCCTAAGCACAAAATTAGAAAAATTCATGCTAGAAAATCTCATACTATTTCTCATCATGCTTATATGTATAGCAATGAGCCTTCTAGCTCTAGGCATTCAACTCATATCAAAATGCCTAAAAAGAAAATTGTCAATGCATCAAATGAACATAGCATTTCATTTAAAACTTTTGATGCATCTTTTGTGCTAACTAACAAATCACGCAAAGTAGTTGTCAAATATGTTGGGGGCAAACACAAGAGTCTCATGACTTGTGTTTGGGTACCCAAGGTGCTTGTTTCTAATGTGAAAGGACCCACGACCGTTTGGGTACCTAAGAATAAGGCCTAAATTTATTTTGTAGGTTTATGCATCCGGCAGGTCAAGTTGGATAATCGATAGCGAGTGCACAAACCACATAACAGGGAAGAAAAAGATGTTCTCCTCATATAAGAAAAATAATGATCTCCAAAGAGCAATCATATTCGGGGATGGAAATAAAGGTTTGGTCAAAGGCTTGGGTAAAATTGCTATATCCCCTTGAAAGGATCACGATGCCCAAGAGGGGGGGGGGGTGAATTGGGCTTTTCTAAAAATCAACGCTAACTAAAACCTAAGCAAAGGCTAAGCAAGAGCCCAACTTCACCCCAACAACTAGCACTAAGAAAATAATACTAGAAATACAACAATGCTAAGACAATACTTCAATTACTTGCTAAACAAATACACAATGTAAAGTGCTTGAATTAAGTGCGGAATGTAAAGCAAGGTTTAGAAAACTCCTCCAATTTTTCCCGAGGTATCGAAGAGTCGACACTCTCCACTAGTCCTCGTTGGAGCACCCGCGCAAGGGTATCACTCCCCCTTGGTCCTCGCAAGAACCAAGTGCTCACTACGAGATGATCCTTTGCCACTCCGGCGCGGTGGATCCCTCGAGACCGCTTACAAACTTGAGTCGGGTCACCAACAAGATCTTCACGGTGATCACCGAGCTCCCAACGCCACCAAGCCGTCTAGGTGATGCCGATCACCAAGAGTAACAAGCCGTAGACTTTCGCTTGACCAAGAGAAGCCTAATGCAAGTGGTGTGTGCTCTAGGTGGCTCTTGCTAGCGCTAATGATGAACAAATGCGGGATTAAGATTCTCTAATCTCCTCACTAGGCTTTTGGTGCTTGCAATGCTCTAGCAATGTGCTGGAATTAAGGTGGGCAACAAGACATTGAATATGGTGGGTGGAGGGGGTATAAATAGCCCTCACCCACCAACTAGCCGTTACCAGCAATCTTCTGCGCATTGGCGCACCGGACAGTCCGGTGCGCCACCGGTGCGCCAACGGTCGTTTCCAACAGCTAGTTCTGACAGATAGCCGTTGGACTGATGGCACACTGGACAGTGAACAGCCACTGTCCGGTGCACACCGGACAGTCCGGTGCACTGTCCGGTGCGCCACTAAAATTCATTTTCGAAACAGGCGCTCTCGGGTTTCTGGGGGGACAAACTCTTCCCCAGGGCCGCCTCGGCCCCACCTGGCAGAGGGTGCACCGGACAGTCCGGTGCCCCAAGGCTAGAAACCCTATTCCTTGTTTTTCAGCTGATTTTCAAATCGGTTTTCGTTCTAACTTGTGAGTGAGTTCTAGAGTGACACCTAGCACTGTATGTGAGTGTGAATGTGCACCAACACTACACTAGAACTCTCTTGGTCAAACTACTCATCGACATCCCCTCTTTATAGTACGACTAAAAGAGAATAAAAGACCTAACTAAATCATGAGTGTCCACATCTCCTTGACACTCGGACTCCGTAGTCCTTCACCTTTTGTTTCGTCATTTTAGCCGTCGCTTCGAGTTCTTATCTTCGGGATTGTTTTCACCGTTGTAGTACTTCTACCTGTAATGCGACCTAACTTACCATTTGTCTCTGCAAAACACACGTTAGTCACATATAATATTACGTTGTCATTAATCACTAAAACCAACCAGGGGCCTAGATGCTTTCAATCTCCCCCTATTTGGTGATTGATGACAACCCTACAAGATTTGTGAGAGTAGTTTGTTTTGAAGTTTCTGTCAATAGAAAGGATGGTTAGTTATACTCAGTAATCTTTGACAGAAAGAACGTGTAGCATAATAATAAGAGTGAGCGCATACACATCGTAAGATTCTTGTTCATATAAAAGTGAAATTAAATCAATGAATCAAGAACAAGAAGACTGGTGATAAAATATAAGGTGAAAACATAATACACACAGTCAATCATAAGCATCGAGAGTATATATAGAGTTTGTGAGCCAAAAGCACCAAGCTAGTACAGAGAGTAACAAGCACATATATTACATCAAAATGACTCTACTAACTTTCTAACCCCCCTAGCTCTCACAACTCATATCTCCCCCTAGCTCTCACAACTCATATCTCCCCCTAGCTCTCACAACTCATATCTCTCCCCCTTTGGCGTCAAACACCAAAAGGGTACCCAAACCTACACACCAGAAGTGGGAGGAGGTGGCGAAGGCGCATCCGATCGCGGTCGAGGCAGTAGAGCGAACGCTAGCTGAGGGTCAGAGTCAGTCTCAGATCCAGGATCTGCTATAGAAGCTAGAGCTGGTACTGACTCGGACAGAAGCTACGCTGCTGGAGCTGCTGGAGCCGAAGAAGTGGTCACAGACACCACCACAGCAGTAGTGGGAACAGCAGAAGCTGGTGCAGGATCCTCAGGCGCTGGACGGTAGGATCCAAAAACAAGGCGTGAGGCCTCAAGTATGCCCTGGAACTGTGGAGGCCGAACCAGCTGAGCAAAAATGTGGCACAAGTAGTGAGCATATGGCAGCTGACGACGAGCACGCATACCATCCAATACGGTGTCCTCGATCTCACAAATAAGGAAATCAACAACGTCAAACTCGGAGTGAGAGACCAGGGCACCAAGGAGACAGAGCTGGATATGTGTGGTAGCCTCCCTGTATCCCATCCGCGGCAGAAGAGTCCGTCTCATAAGCTGAAATAGGAACTTGGCTGCTGTAGTAAAATCTGCCGGTGAGCGTCGCGACCCATCTGAGAAGGGCGGGCGAAACAGAGCCGCGACGTGAGCTGTACCCGGAGCCACACCGCCGTGAGGGCGACGAGGAGGGTCAGACGAGCCGTAGCATAAGCTGTGAAGTCGAGTCGACGACTCATGAAAACCAAAGAGCTGGCGAATCTGGCTGGCAGTAATAGTGACATCCTCTCGCTCAAAACGAAACCTCATCCAGTGATGATCTGGGTCTATCCATACAGATGCGTAGAAAACTCGGACCCACTCCTCAACATACCTGCCGCTGGTAGTCAAAATAGTCAGAAGGCTAGGTAGATATGTGAGGTGCACCTCAGAGTCAGCACCGGCGGCTAGCAAAAAAGCTGGAAGATCCAAAAGCCGGTGCACTCGTAGAGCAATCTGTGCAGACATCTGTGCCCTGAAGAAAGATTCCTGAATCCTGGTGCTGAAAAGGTCAACTACAGCAGGGTCCCTCTGAGCCGGTAACCAAGACTCCACGGGTACGTATATGAACCTACGTACCCGTGCCGCTATAGCACGCTGAAGGTCAAACAACCGGGGATCAGCAGCCAGAGGTCCCACCTCAGTCTCATCGCGCTCCCGGAAGCGAGCAGGTGGAATAGGAGCAGCAGAAACAGGAGCGAGAGCAGGAGCAGTGGAAGCTAGTGTAGTGGAGGTGGTGGATGGTGCAACAGGGGTGATAGGGGCAGGCAAAGTGGGAGGAGGAGTGGAAGCTGAAGCAGTGGTGGTAGTGGAGGAGCGAGGCTGGGAGGCGAGACGACGAACACGGTACGCAATCTGATCTG
This sequence comes from Zea luxurians, assembly GCA_029449295.1. Lineage (NCBI taxonomy): Eukaryota > Viridiplantae > Streptophyta > Magnoliopsida > Poales > Poaceae > Zea > Zea luxurians. The sequence goes on from JAOPSE010000002.1 coordinate 167,021,134, forward strand.
AAGGTGTCTGAGGCTGATCTCCAAGCTCGGCCTGCGCAACGGCTGCTGCTGCTGCTGCCGCTGCATGGGCTGCTCTATCCATACGCCGCTTCTTGTGGCCTTCCTGCTGCTCCAAGTGTACTGTCTTGCCCTTGACCTGCCTGAAGGGGCGACGAGGATCCCCATCATCGCCTCCCCCTGGCGCCGACACATTCTTCATGCGCGGCATCCTGACCTGACGACTGCAAATGAGAGAGAGAGGCTAAGCACAGGTTGATAATATCCGATAGAATATCAAAGGATGAGATGATGTAACACCCGGATTTTAGGGATCCAAAACCCGGGGTTAACATAAACACCAGGTATGCTGGGACCAAGTCTCATACATATGATGTATAGTGGCACAGGATCGAATGTCACAACTTTATATATACCAGGAGTTCTATACAAAATAAATAATTACATTATAAGGAGACAACGGTCCAGCAACCCAAAGTTGACTGGGAGACGACGACCTAGACCTCTCACGAACTCATCACAGCATCCTCCAAGAGCATCATCCTGCAGTACCTGGTCCTTGACCTGTGGTGTATGTGAGACAGCAAGAGTGAGCTCACATACGTTCATCGCTCAACAAGTTGTGGGGAATAATGTGCATGAACTCGCCAAAGGTGGGAGCTTACGTGAAGTGTAAGGCTTACCAAAGAAGATGGTTAGAGATGAGCATTGCTTTTAAAGTTGGTCAAAATTTTATTAGCAATTACTAAGTATAAGTAAGTACCAACCCAGTTAAAGAGTAGAACAAAAGTAACAACTTCACCTGCGATGCAATGCATATGACAAATTGAGTTTAAGTTCCATAATTTAATCATGTGAGGGTCCGAGCTGCTCATGACCGTGAGCACGGCTAGTATACCAGTTTTACACTCTGCAGAGGTTGCGCATCTTTACCCACAAGTCATGTTACCCATCTGCCAAGGGATCGCGACTTCCCATACACCTCTACCGAGGAGGCGAGGCAGGGTAACACTACGAGGCCTTTACAAAGTTCCACTAGCTTCAGAAAACCCGCTACAGTTTATAGGAAGATCCAGTGCAGGAATCCCTTGCAGGACCGCCATCGCAGCAAAATCCTCCCGAGGGCCTCCCTACACTGACCTCTCCCCTACTGCCCTTGCCCCTTTCGGGTAAGGTAGTCTTCCACTAGCTTTCCTAATTAATCAGCCAAGGGCGTCCCATACCACCCTTGTGGTAGCACTGTTTTCCCGGGTGGTCGCTCCATGTTCCAATTAACATAATGATCTTAACATGAACATTAAATAACAACTGATAACAAAAAGTGTAATCATGAATAGTGTATCTCCATACCCAAAACCACATATAGCACTAGCAAGTACTACCCAGAAAGATCAGTGGTAAACAAGGTATAAAGATAATCAAACTAGGTAACCTGTTGGGTCCCATCAAAATTAACCTATGCAGATCATTATGATTAATTAGAACATGGCTGGGTAAAAAGAAGTGATCAAGGGCACAACTTGCCTGGGCCTTGAGATTCCAGGTACCAGGATGATCTTCAGATTCTCGTGACCTTACTGCTAGTCGTAGCAATACAAACAAACAGTGTATAGGCAAAATTAACATTACACCAAACATGTATGCCAAAATACATATTAATGATCTACATATTAAAATAAGATCACAGGAAAAAGAATTATTAATTTTGGAGTTGTAGATTTTAAGTTATGAATTTTCAAAGGTTTTATGTGTTTAAAATGGATTAAGTGAGAGATTAAATTTCTAATTATTTTCATGACAAAACAGAGGCACTAAATGATGAAGCATATTATTACAAAATTTTAGAAACTGGAATGGTTCAATTTGGACCAAAAATGGAATTTCTATGAATTTAATAAGATTCTGGAATTATTTTTGTATCAAAAATCATTTTCTATTTCATTTTACTGGATTTTCTATTCCCTTGGACTGTGTGCCAAAACCAGAGAAAGTCAGGGGCCCCTGCGCAATTGTTCTTCAACACTCAGAACCACACCCGCATGGATGGCGGGTTAATTCAACGAAACCCGAGGGGCTCATTTGAGAAGTTGCCACGCGAAGGGGGTATGCAAGGATCACGACCGTTGGATCGGCCATAAATGGTTCGGATTAAATTTGTCTTTAATCCGAAACGGTATTCAATCACCACCGTTAGATTCGCTATCGACCGCCCAGATCTAAAATACCTGAGCCAAATTCACCGCGTACACTACCCGATCTACGGTGGAGATGAGCCCAAACTAAAAGGATATGCGTGCACAGATCTGGGCTGTCCATCACAGATCGGACGGCCATGAGCCCATCACCCACCACAGCCGTGTATAACCCATCCAACGCGCCAAAGATCATCTTCTACCTATCAGCCGGAACGCAGCTGCGCGCAGGCCCTTCTACGGCGGCACGCCCGCCGGCGCTAGCCGAGATAGCGCCCCAACCCAAAATCCCATCGGTTCTACACGGAGAGAAGTTGGCAATGGACTTCGCGGTCGGATCTGTACCTTGGTTGGGGCGAGGATGGTTCCGCCCATATGCATCGTGGATCCGCGGCGATGGATGAAGTCGACGAGGGGAATTCGTCTACCACAGATGCCCACCCTGGTGGCCGTAACCCCCCCCGCACATGGCGACATAGCTCCCGCAGCGCGGCTCTCCCCCTGACCCCGCCCGCGACGGTATCCGCCGGCCAGGAGTCCGAGCAGCACCTGCGCCAGAGCCCCCAGCGACTGCATCAATGGCGCGGCTCGAGAGCAAGTAGATGGATGAGCCAAGGGGAACGGCGTCTGGTATTTGTACCCCGAGAGTCCGAAGCCGCCCAGGAAATTCCTATGGGATCGCACTGGCCAAGGGAGGAGCTTCGGAGTTCTTGCCGCGCGCGTCGGGTGCTGTTGCGTGAGATCTCGGGGAGGAAGATGCTGCGCCTGACAATCCGGTCCCACAAGACAGTGGCGTGGTGCACGGACGTAAGTGGGCTGAGCCAGGTGATATTGGCCCACAGCCAGAGTCACATGCAGGATGGCGGCTGACGCATGTGAAAAAAAAGGAAGATGGGCCGCAGGGGAGAAAATGTGGTAGAGTGGGCCGACGGTGAGGTGTAGAGTGGGCCAAAGAGGAGAGAAACAGCCCAAGTTTATCTTCCCTTTTTTTTATCTTTTCTGCTTTCTATTTTGTTTGCAAATTCAATTCAAATACAGTTTGAACTCTCAATTTAATTACAATGCATAGTCAATAAATTCTAGCATGGCTTAAAGTTATTATTCCATTTATATTAGCTATTCATTTGTTTGGGCAAATGCAACACACATATATTCCCTTTTTCCATTTTCAAACCCTAATCTCCTTTTGGGTTTTAATTCAATTTTCTTTTTAGTATATTTTGATTAATAGTGTTGCTATTATTATTATATGCACAACAAAACTCCAATATGATGCACATGTTGTTTAGTTGACATTTAGTCATTTAATATTTTTAAATGGGGTTGTTCCCATGATTAGTTAAATTGAAACAAAGCAAATAAGAGAATTATCTCTATTACCATGATTTACAAATTTTGGGTATTACAAATCCTACCCCCCTTAAAAATAATCTCGTCCTCGAGATTAGTAAGAAAGATGTGTAGAAAGTTTTGTTTGTAATTGTCTTTTAGTTCAATTTTGAAAAGTTTTTTTTTATACTAATAAATAGGTATTTAGGAAAGCATGGGTTTCTAGCCACCTATTATGTAGGATATAAGAGATGGATAGGTTAGGGCAAGAATAGCTAGAGGTAAGACAGTTTATGGTGAGAAAGGACTCCTTGTTGGGTGGTAATGCATCTGAAGATCGAGTTTGACTTCTCTCCTTCCTTGACGGGGTTGATCTTTTCTTTTTCAGACTTGGTCTCTTTGATTCGAGGTTAGTGTATATCATTGAAGCTAGCGGAGTATAGTTAAGATAGATATGGGTGAGATAGACTACAAGATGTAGGTTAAAAGTTTGTTTGTTATTAGGTGGGAATAGAAAGGTCATACCATTCATTATGGCACTATGGGTTGGGTTAGCTCATGGTTGAATTAATCCAATGTGCTAAGATAAGTTAATACATAGCTAGTGGGGTCTAATCTCTTCTACTAGTGTCATTAATCTGTTTAAGTGAAGCACATTAAGTTAGATAACATTAGACCACACTGGGTCAGGTCACATTAGGTAAGATAAGATCTAGATTAAATTGGATATGACTAGATTAAACTAGTTTAGGTTAGATAGGTCCAACAGGGTAGAATATGTTAGGATGTTTTGAGATTAGTTAGATATGTTATGATAAGATAGAGTCTCTTGCTAGTTTATAATTGAGAGGTTATGCAGCTATCAGATGGTTAAGGTAGTTGCATATGGCCAAGTCGATCTGTCCTTCTTAATTTAGTACAGGGTGAACTAAGTTAAGACCTGTTCTATAGGGGTAGAGTCTAAACTATTTCGTCAGTATTATCTAACATGTTTGATAAGTCACTTTAGATTTGATCAGATCTAGGTTAGATTGGTGTGACTTGTTTGACTAGATAAGATCTAATTAATTTGCATTAGATCATGGTTGTTAATCTAGGGTGGATAAGTATGCTTATTAGGATAAGACAGATCCATAAAGGTAAGATAGAATCTTCTGAGGCCAGTTAGATCTATTAGGATAAGGATAAAATCTTTTCAAGATAAGATGAGTATCTTTTAAGATGAGATGGATCTATTAAGATAAGGGAGAATCCTTTTAAGATAAGATGAATTGGCTTGGAATGAGATCTTTTAGGATAAGATAAATCTCTTAAGCTAGATATGTTCCAATGGGGACAATCTAGGTTGTCTAGTTATTTTGTAAATATATTTTTATACCTATGTGTATATGTAGATGCAATTGTGGACATTACTCCACAACCCATCACACTCAATCAAAGATCCAAATCAGACAAGTATCATAAGAACAAACATTCAAGCACATAGATAAAAATAGTTTTGTCTTTGTTCCTAAGAGTAGGTCTCTTATTCCTAAAGGTCACTTTAGGCACAGGATTTCAAAGTGTGAAATCCATATTTGTCTTTAGAAGGAAAAGGTAAGAATAATCAGAGTAAAGCGGAAATAGATGAGAAAGATTAAGATAAGTTTAGAAAGAAATCAGAGTAAGGTAAGTAGGTAATGGTTGTCCAGTTCTATCTAGGTTTCGTCCTACAGTCAACACTCCTCTGATACCACTTCTGTAACACCCGGATTTTTAGGGATCCAAAACCCGGGGTTAACATAAACACCAGGTATGCTGGGACCAAGTCTCATACATATGATGTATAGTGGCACAGGATCGAATGTCACAACTTTATATATACCAGGAGTTCTATACAAAATAAATAATTACATTATAAGGAGACAACGGTCCAGCAACCCAAAGTTGACTGGGAGACGACGACCTAGACCTCTCACGAACTCATCACAGCATCCTCCAAGAGCATCATCCTGCAGTACCTGGTCCTTGACCTGTGGTGTATGTGAGACAGCAAGAGTGAGCTCACATACGTTCATCGCTCAACAAGTTGTGGGGAATAATGTGCATGAACTCGCCAAAGGTGGGAGCTTACGTGAAGTGTAAGGCTTACCAAAGAAGATGGTTAGAGCTGAGCATTGCTTTTAAAGTTGGTCAAAATTTTATTAGCAATTACTAAGTATAAGTAAGTACCAACCCAGTTAAAGAGTAGAACAAAAGTAACAACTTCACCTGCGATGCAATGCATATGACAAATTGAGTTTAAGTTCCATAATTTAATCATGTGAGGGTCCGAGCTGCTCATGACCGTGAGCACGGCTAGTATACCAGTTTTACACTCTGCAGAGGTTGCGCATCTTTACCCACAAGTCATGTTACCCATCTGCCAAGGGATCGCGACTTCCCATACACCTCTACCGAGGAGGCGAGGCAGGGTAACACTACGAGGCCTTTACAAAGTTCCACTAGCTTCAGAAAACCCGCTACAGTTTATAGGAAGATCCAGTGCAGGAATCCCTTGCAGGACCGCCATCGCAGCAAAATCCTCCCGAGGGCCTCCCTACACTGACCTCTCCCCTACTGCCCTTGCCCCTTTCGGGTAAGGTAGTCTTCCACTAGCTTTCCTAATTAATCAGCCAAGGGCGTCCCATACCACCCTTGTGGTAGCACTGTTTTCCCGGGTGGTCGCTCCATGTTCCAATTAACATAATGATCTTAACATGAACATTAAATAACAACTGATAACAAAAAGTGTAATCATGAATAGTGTATCTCCATACCCAAAACCACATATAGCACTAGCAAGTACTACCCAGAAAGATCAGTGGTAAACAAGGTATAAAGATAATCAAACTAGGTAACCTGTTGGGTCCCATCAAAATTAACCTATGCAGATCATTATGATTAATTAGAACATGGCTGGGTAAAAAGAAGTGATCAAGGGCACAACTTGCCTGGGCCTTGAGATTCCAGGTACCAGGATGATCTTCAGATTCTCGTGACCTTACTGCTAGTCGTAGCAATACAAACAAACAGTGTATAGGCAAAATTAACATTACACCAAACATGTATGCCAAAATACATATTAATGATCTACATATTAAAATAAGATCACAGGAAAAAGAATTATTAATTTTGGAGTTGTAGATTTTAAGTTATGAATTTTCAAAGGTTTTATGTGTTTAAAATGGATTAAGTGAGAGATTAAATTTCTAATTATTTTCATGACAAAACAGAGGCACTAAATGATGAAGCATATTATTACAAAATTTTAGAAACTGGAATGGTTCAATTTGGACCAAAAATGGAATTTCTATGAATTTAATAAGATTCTGGAATTATTTTTGTATCAAAAATCATTTTCTATTTCATTTTACTGGATTTTCTATTCCCTTGGACTGTGCGCCAAAACCAGAGAAAGTCAGGGGCCCCTGCGCAATTGTTCTTCAACACTCAGAACCACACCCGCATGGATGGCGGGTTAATTCAACGAAACCCGAGGGGCTCATTTGAGAAGTTGCCACGCGAAGGGGGTATGCAAGGATCACGACCGTTGGATCGGCCATAAATGGTTCGGATTAAATTTGTCTTTAATCCGAAACGGTATTCAATCACCACCGTTAGATTCGCTATCGACCGCCCAGATCTAAAATACCTGAGCCAAATTCACCGCGTACACTACCCGATCTACGGTGGAGATGAGCCCAAACTAAAAGGATATGCGTGCACAGATCTGGGCTGTCCATCACAGATCGGACGGCCATGAGCCCATCACCCACCACAGCCGTGTATAACCCATCCAACGCGCCAAAGATCATCTTCTACCTATCAGCCGGAACGCAGCTGCGCGCAGGCCCTTCTACGGCGGCACGCCCGCCGGCGCTAGCCGAGATAGCGCCCCAACCCAAAATCCCATCGGTTCTACACGGAGAGAAGTTGGCAATGGACTTCGCGGTCGGATCTGTACCTTGGTTGGGGCGAGGATGGTTCCGCCCATATGCATCGTGGATCCGCGGCGATGGATGAAGTCGACGAGGGGAATTCGTCTACCACAGATGCCCACCCTGGTGGCCGTAACCCCCCCCGCACATGGCGACATAGCTCCCGCAGCGCGGCTCTCCCCCTGACCCCGCCTGCGACGGTATCCGCCGGCCAGGAGTCCGAGCAGCACCTGCGCCAGAGCCCCCAGCGACTGCATCAATGGCGCGGCTCGAGAGCAAGTAGATGGATGAGCCAGGGGGAACGGCGTCTGGTATTTGTACCCCGAGAGTCCGAAGCCGCCCAGGAAATTCCTATGGGATCGCACTGGCCAAGGGAGGAGCTTCGGAGTTCTTGCCGCGCGCGTCGGGTGCTGTTGCGTGAGATCTCGGGGAGGAAGATGCTGCGCCTGACAATCCGGTCCCACAAGACAGTGGCGTGGTGCACGGACGTAAGTGGGCTGAGCCAGGTGATATTGGCCCACAGCCAGAGTCACATGCAGGATGGCGGCTGGCGCATGTGAAAAAAAAAGAAGATGGGCCGCAGGGGAGAAAATGTGGTAGAGTGGGCCGACGGTGAGGTGTAGAGTGGGCCAAAGAGGAGAGAAACAGCCCAAGTTTATCTTCCCTTTTTTTTTATCTTTTCTGCTTTCTATTTTGTTTGCAAATTCAATTCAAATACAGTTTGAACTCTCAATTTAATTACAATGCATAGTCAATAAATTCTAGCATGGCTTAAAGTTATTATTCCATTTATATTAGCTATTCATTTGTTTGGGCAAATGCAACACACATATATTCCCTTTTTCCATTTTCAAACCCTAATCTCCTTTTGGGTTTTAATTCAATTTTCTTTTTAGTATATTTTGATTAATAGTGTTGCTATTATTATTATATGCACAACAAAACTCCAATATGATGCACATGTTGTTTAGTTGACATTTAGTCATTTAATATTTTTAAATGGGGTTGTTCCCATGATTAGTTAAATTGAAACAAAGCAAATAAGAGAATTATCTCTATTACCATGATTTACAAATTTTGGGTATTACAGATGACTACCTGGAAAGCTCTCACGAGAGGTGACAATCTAGGCAGGACAGGAGACGGCACACCGGCAGTCAAGGTCACTGAAATGACAGAAGAGGTGAGCACGTATTAGTCACATAGCATAAGTATGTGAATAAATACATACACAGAGAAATATGGCATAGAGAACGAGAGATATGGCGATCGAGAGGTCAAACGACGTGAAAACAGCGTTTGAACGATAAAAAGTGCCATAGGAGGTTTGGAATTCGAATGGAGGCACGTAATGACGTGGAATTGAGCCGATACTTCATGAATAGGTTTATATGGGTGGATAGGAGTGAAGTGTGTGCTTGGTTTGAATTTAGGCGAAGAAAATGAGATTAGGGCACTCGGCTTGGAAACGATCGCTCAAAACGGGGAATTTGGTGAAATTAAAGCCTGGAATATCGGATGGGCGTGAAATTTGGCGAATATGTTACTGGAGGTGTTGTGAAGGTGCCTGAAAAATTTGGGTTCAATTGGACCATTTTTGGCTGGTTTGGGCATTTCACCGAGCATGTGATGTGCGAGGATTTAGGGTTTTGGAGAAATGGCTATTGGAGGCTGTGAAACCCTCCCTAAGGAGCTAGACACCTGCAGGAGTACTCAAGGAACATAAAGGGACTCAATCATGCACTTGGATTCATGGGATTTGATAGAAATTGGAATTTGAATCAAAAGGTGGAAAGGATTGAGTGAGAGCTTCAGTCAGGGAAGAACAGAGAGAGAGAGAGGGATAAGGAAGTCTCACCAGAGAGGAGGGTAGGTCTAAGCACAGGGTCGCCGGAGGATCGCCGTCGGGGAGGGGAGATCGCCGGCGAGGGAGGCAATCGCCTGAGACAGAGACCAGTGGCAGAGAACAGAGAAGAGTGACTGCCTGGCCTCGGGCGCGAGAGGGGAAAGAATTTTTAAAAACCGAGTATGGGCGTTCCGGACAGTCTACAGTGCCTGTCCGGTGCACACCGGATAGCGCACAGTAGCTGTTCGGTGAACCACCGGACAGCGCACAGGAAAAAGGATTTTGAGCGCGCGGCTGCCGGTGCACCGGACATTGCACAGTGCAGTGTCCGGTGCACACCGGACTGTCCGGTGAGCCCAGACAGAGGGAAGATTGGAAATTTTTGAATTTTTCTATCTAATTTCCAACCAAACCAAATCTCAACTTATAATCACACAAAATAACACTTGTTGGGACAAGTATTGGCACCCTCATGTATTTTCTCATATTTTTTCAAAATATTTTGCCATAGGCTAGATAATTTTTAGAGAAAATAGGCAAATGGTGGAATTTTGCATTTTGGCCTTGCACTAGGGGTTTTCATGAGTGATTTGGGTTTTGAATACTCCCCCTAAGTGCAGTACCTCATGAATATTTCAAGAACCAACAATTGCATAAAAAGTAAGAATTTAAGTGCTAAAAGCTTAAAACTAAGACTTGTCAAGTTTGATCCGAGTTAAGCTTTTTCACTCGCTTTGTTGGCGGTTATCTCAACTAGGTTAGACAAGCCCTAGATGCAATACAAGAAATTTAAACATGCAATGCAAGCTTGACAACACCATTTGACATCTTACATAAAATTTCTGAGATCAAGAATATTTAGTTCATTCCTCAACATGCAAAAGCGGGTCTTATCAAGTGGCTTAGTGAAAATATCCGCTAATTGATCTTCCGACCTCACTCCTTCTAAAATGTTATCTCCTTTAGCAACATGATCTCTAAGGAAGTGATGACGGATATCAATGTGCTTGGTGCGAGAGTGTTGTACAGGATTATTAGCAATTTTAACAGCACTCTCATTGTCACACAACAAAGGTACCTTTTCTAGAACTACGCCATAGTCTAGAAGAGTTTGTTTCATATATAAAATCTGTGTGCAACAAGCACCCACGGCAATGTATTCCGCTTCGGCGGTTGACAAGGCAACACTATTTTGCTTTTTGGATGTCCATGAAACTAGTGGTCTACCAAGCAGATGGCATCCCCTAGAAGTACTTTTCCTATCAATTTTGCAACCGGCATAATCCGAATCGGAATAGCCAATTAAATCAAAAGTAGCTCCTTTGGGATACCACAGACCAATGCTTGTGGAGTGCCTGAGATACCTAAGAATTCTTTTAACAGTGCGAAGATGAGCTTTCTTAGGATTAGATTGAAATCTAGCACACATGCAGACACTAAACATGATATCGGGCCTAGATGCGGTAAGGTACAATAAACTACCAATCATAGAACGGTAGAGAGTTTGATTAACCGGGTTACCTCCCTCATCTAGGTCGAGATGTCCATTTTTTGGCATAGGTGTCTTGATTGGTTTGCACTTCTCCATGTTGAACCTTTTCAACAAGTCTTTGGTATACTTCTCTTGTGAGAGAAAGTTACCATCTTTCATTTGCTTGACTTGAAAGCCGAGGAAGTACGTCAGCTCACCAATCATTGACATCTCGAACTCCTTCGACATCAACTCACCAAATTCCTTGCAATCATAGTCATTTGTCGAGCCAAAGATTATATCATCAACATATACTTGACAAATGAAAATATCACCGTTATGTTTCTTTGTGAATAGAGTTGTGTCGACGGTCCCGATCTTGAAGCCCTTTTCGATGAGGAAGTCGCGAAGGCGCTCATACCAAGCCCTTGGAGCTTGCTTTAGCTCATATAGCGCCTTGGACAACCTATAAGCATGGTTAGGATATCTAGGGTCTTCAAATCCAGGTGGTTGCTCAACATATACAAGTTCATTTATGAAGCCATTTAAAAATGCACTTTTTACATCCATTTGATAAAGTTTTATATCATAGCATGATGCATATGCAAGTAGGATACGGATGGCTTCCAGTCGAGCAATCGGTGCAAAGGTCTCTCCAAAATCTAAGCCTTCAACTTGAGAGAATCCTTTTGCAACAAGTCTTGCCTTGTTTCTTACAATCACACCTTGATCATCTTGTTTGTTTCTGAACACCCACTTTGTTCCAATGATTCTTGCATCTTGTGGGGGCTTCTCCAAGGTCCAAACTTGGTTACGGGTGAAGTTGTTAAGTTCTTCATGCATAGCGTTCACCCAGTCCGGATCCTGTAGCGCCTCATCTATACAAGTAGGCTCAACACAAGAAACGAAGGAGTGATGTTCAATAAAAGAAGCATGTCTATGGGATCGAGTAATAACCCCTTGTGAAGGACTCCCGATGATTTGGTTTTGAGGATGAGCTTGAAGTAGTGATGAATTTCTCCTGTTAACCACTTGGGAAGAAGATCCTGGAGCATCAACATCTTCGGCTTGTACCCTTGCTTGTTCATGAGAGACAAAAGTATCTTCATTTGCATGCCTCTCATCTTTTTCATCATCTTGTGGTACATTTGATGAAGAAGGCCTATCAATGTTTTGCACCTCTTCTTCATCTTCTTTTGGTTTGATAGCTCTAATTGGCATGTTCTTCATTGCTTCCCTAAGTGGCTCATCACCTACATCATCAAAATTCTCAAGTGCTCCTTGGGAGCCATTAGTCTCATCAAATTCCACATCATATGTTTCTTCTACCACGCCAGTGGCATGATTGAATACTCGATATGCTTTGGACTTTAATGAATAACCCAAAAGAAAACCAATATCACAACGTCTTTGAAACTTCCCTAGGTGATGGTGTTTCTTGAAGATGTAGCATTTGCATCCAAACACCCGGAAGAAGGAGACATCTGGCTTTTTCCCATTTAGCAGTTCATAGGGAGTCTTCGCAAGTAGCCGGTGAGGGAATAGCCTGTTTGATGCATAACATGTAGTGTTGACAGCTTCGGCCCAAAACCTCTCCGGTGTGTTATACTCATCAATCATTGTTCTTGCAAGAGTGATCAAGGTCCTGTTTTTCCTTTCAACAACTCCATTTTATTGAGGTGTATATGTTGCAGACACTTCATGCTTGATCCCAATTTCATCACAGTACTCATGAATGTTTGTGTTGTCAAATTCTTTGCCATTATCACTTCTAATCTTCTTGATCTTGCAGTCGAATTCATTTTGAGCTTTCTTGGCAAACTTCTTGAAAATAGATGCAACTTCAGATTTGTCATGGAGAAAGAACACCCAAGTGTATCTTGAGAAATCATCAACAATCACTAGACAGGAGAGGTTGCCACCAGCACTTACATAATTTGTAGGTCCAAATAAATCCATATGAAGTAGTTCCAGTGGCCTAGATGTTGACATGAAAGCTTTAGTAGGATGTGTATTAGCAACTTGCTTCCCAGCTTGACATGCACTACAAGGCTTGTCCTTTTCAAACACCACATCCTTTAATCCTCTAACCATGTCCTTCTTTAATACCTTCTTGAGTGTGCTCATCCCAACATGTGTAAGCCTCCTATGCCAAAGCCATCCAAGTGAAGCTTTGGTGAAGAGGCAAGTTCTTAAGTCTGCATCTTCTGAAGTGAAATCCACTAAGTAGAGATTGTTGTATCTAAATCCTTTGAACACCATTGATTCATCATCCATTTTTGATACAATAACCTTTGTTGGAGTGAATAAGCATTGAAGTCCAAGATCATAGAGTTGACCCACTGATAACAAATTGAAGCTCAAAGGTGCAACCAAGAGAACATTTGAAATTGATAAATCATTCGAAATTGCCACCTTGCCAAGTCCTTGCACTTTCCCTTTTGAATTGTCTCCAAATGTGATTTTGTCTTATCCATCAACATTCTCATCAAGTGAGGTGAACATTCGTGGGTTGCCTGTCATATGTTGTGTGCATCCACTGTCAATAACCCAATGGCTCCCACCGGTCTTGTAGTTCACCTACATCCACAGACAAATCAAGCTTGAGTTTTGATGGCCCTATATTGCACAGGACCAGTGACTCTCTCAATCAAGGACTATGCAACCCAAATTTGTCTACGTCTACTCTTGCTTGGTGGACCTAGGAATGTAACTTTGACCTTTCCATTTGCTACTTTTCTTAGAACATAATGAGCATTGAAAGCAAATGGTCTTGAGTGCTTAGGCAAGGGAGTTGGTGGTTTGGCTTTGCAGTTGTGGGCAAAGTGACCTTCTTTTCCACATTCAAAGCATTTGATGGGCTTGTGAGTCTGCTTTGGCTTGTATTGAGTGGTAGCTTTCTTTTGCACAAAAGCATTGTATCCAATACCACTCTTGTTGTTTTTCATGACAATGTTCATAAGCAACTCATTTTGGAGGTATTGGCCCTTGTTGAACTTTTGCACACTTGTTGCAAGATGTTCATTTTCACTCTTAAGTTTCTTGATCTCATTTTAAGCCTTTCATTATCCACTACCAACTCTTTGTTGAAATCATTGTTCTCAATGGCAACCTTTCCTCTAGTAGTTGCATCAGTCAGGTATCTCTTCAATTTTTGGTTGTCTAAAGTCAAGACTTCAACTTTTTCAGTCAATTCATCATGTAGACTAGTTTGCTCTCCTTGACTCAAATCATCACATGAGGTTGCTACATCAATCTTAACAACAGGGTTAATAGCCTCATGTGTTTTGCAAGATAAAAGTTCATTCTCAACAAGAAGATTATCATGATCAAATTTAATCCTAGTATAATCTTCCTTGATTTTTACTAATCTATCTTGCAACTCCCTATTAGCTTCATTTAACTTGTCACATTTATTCTTAGCATCTTTTAGGGAGGTTGTGAGCTCATTTACAGTTGATGACATAGTTTTGTTCTCTTCTTTCAGTTCATCACTAGCTTTCATAACTATGTCATATTTGGCATTTAAAGATTCATTTTCATTTTTCAACCTATCACATTTAGCTTTTGACTTCCTAATGATTTGAGTATATTCTTTAAGCAAGTCAGCTAGTTCATCATATGAAGGTGAAGCAAATTCGTCATCACTATCACTATCACTATCATCAGTAATATCAATATCATTTTGTACCTTTTGTTCACCTCTAGCCATGAGGCATAGGTGAGAAGTCGATGATGGCGATGGTGGTGGTGAAGAGAAGTCCCCGGCGATGGCGACAACCTTTTCATCATTCTCCTCTTCACTTGAAGAAGATCCACTTGATGACTCAATGTCAGTGAGCCAGTCACCAACAATATATGCCTTTCCATTTTTCTTTTTGTGGAACCTCTTTTGCTTCCCATCCTTTCTCTTGAAGAATTTCTTTTCCCTTTTCTCATCATCACTGTCATCTTCTTTCTTGCCCTTGAACTTGTTCTTCTTGGGCTTGGTACATTGATGAGCAAGATGACCAAGCTCTCCACAGTTGTAGCAATCTATCTCAGAAATGGGCTTTCTTTTGCTGGAAAAGAATTTCTTCTTTCTTGAACCAAATTTGATGCCTTCTCTGTTGAGCTTTTTTAACATCTTGGTGGTCTTCCTCACCATCAAGGCAATGTAGCATCAAGGTCATCATCACTTGAGGATTCTTCCTCAATTTGTACTTTGGATTTTCCTTTTCTTTCTTGATTTGCTTTGAGAGCCAAATCCTTTCTCTTGGAAGATGACTCATCTTTGTCATTGATGTGCATGTACATCTCATGAGCATTGATCTTTCCCAATATTTGTGTAGGTGTGGTAACTGAAAGATCCATTTGATGTAGCACAGTGACAATGTGTCCATATTTGTCTATTGGGAGGACACTGAGAATCTTCCTCACAACATCTGGTTGTGAGATTTGAGTAAGCCCCAATCCATTTACTTCCTCTACAAGAATATTGAGACATGAGTACATAGCATTGGCATTTTCATTAGCAAGCATTTCAAAAGAATTTAACTTTCTCATAGCAATGTGATATCTCTCCTCACGCTCACTTCTAGTTCCTTCATGTAGAGCACAAATATCCATCCACAAATCATGAGCATTTTTATGATTTCTTACTCTATTGAACACATCTTTGCAAAGGCCTCTAAAAAGGGTGTTTTTGGCCTTGGCATTCCATTTTTCATAATTAAACTCATCACCTACAAGATTTGTGCGATCTCTAGGTTCGGGGAATCCTTATGTGGCGGATTTATAGACACCAATGTCTATAGCCTCTAAATATGCTTCCATACGAATTTTCCAATAAGGAAAATCGTCACCATCAAAAACGGAAGGAGGTCCATCCCCACCGGACATCGTAACTCTTAGCGGTTAAGCTAATCTAAGAGCAACAAGGCTCCGATACCAATTGAAAGGATCACGATGCCCAAGAGGGGGGTGAATTGGGCTTTTCTAAAAATCAACACTAATTAAAACCTAAGCAAAGGCTAAGCAAGAGCCCAACTTCACCCCAACAACTAGCACTAAGAAAATAATACTAGAAATACAACAATGCTAAGACAATACTTCAATTACTTGCTAAACAAATACACAATGTAAAGTGCTTGAATTAAGTGCGGAATGTAAAGCAAGGTTTAGAAAACTCCTCCAATTTTTCTCGAGGTATCAAAGAGTCGACACTCTCCACTAGTCCTTGTTGGAGCACCCGCGCAAGGGTATCGCTCCCCCTTGGTCCTCTCAAGAACCAAGTGCTCACTACGAGATGATCCTTTGCCACTCCGGCGCGGTGGATCCCTCTAGACCGCTTACAAACTTGAGTCGGGTCACCAACAAGATCTTCACGGTGATCACCGAGCTCCCAACGCCACCAAGCCGTCTAGGTGATGCCGATCACCAAGAGTAACAAGCCGTAGACTTTCGCTTGACCAAGAGAAGCCTAATGCAAGTGGTGTGTGCTCTAGGTGGCTCTTGCTAGCGCTAATGAGGAACAAATGCGGGATTAAGATTCTCTAATCTCCTCACTAGGCTTTTGGTGCTTGCAATGCTCTAGCAATGTGCTGGAATTAAGGTGGGCAGCAAGACATTGAATATGGTGGGTGGAGGGGGTATAAATAGCCCTCACCCACCAACTAGCCGTTACTAGCAATCTTCTGCACATTGGCGCACCGGACAGTCCGGTGCGCCACCGGTGCGCCAACGGTCGTTTCCAACAGCTAGTTCTGACAGATAGCTGTTGGACTGATGGCACATCGGACAGTGAACAGCCACTGTCCGGTGCACACCGGACAGCCCGGTGCACTGTCCGGTGCGCCACTAAAATTCATTTTCGAAACAGGCGCTCTCGGGTTTCTAGGGGGACAAACTCTTCCCCAGGTCCGCCTGGGCCCCACCTGGCAGAGGGTGCACCGGACAGTCCGGTGCACACCGGACAGTCCGGTGCCCCAAGGCCAGAAACCCTATTCCTTGTTTTTCAGCTGATTTTCAAATTGGTTTTCGTTCTAACTTGTGAGTGAGTTCTAGAGTGACACCTAGCACTGTATGTGAGTGTGAATGTGCACCAACACTACACTAGAACTCTCTTGGTCAAACTACTTATCGACAACCCCTCTTTATAGTACGGCTAAAAGAGAATAAAAGACCTAACTAAATCACGAGTGTCCACATCTCCTTGACACTTGGACTCCGTAGTCCTTCACCTTTTGTTTCGTTATTTTAGCCGTCGCTTCGAGTTCTTATCTCCGGGATTGTTTTCACCGTTGTAGTACTTCTACCTGTAATGTGACCTAACTTACCATTTGTCTCTGCAAAACACACGTTAGTCACATATAATATTACGTTGTCATTAATCACTAAAACCAACCAGGGGCCTAGATGCTTTCACCCCTGACCATTTCATTTCCAATGTTTTTCTTGTAGATCTTTAGATTACAACTTGCTTTCTGTTTCTCAATTATGCAAAATAGGCTACAATTGTTTATTAACTGATGTAGGCGTTATTGTCTTTAGAAGAAGTGATGATTCAGTAGCATTTAAAGGAGTGTTAGATGGTCAGCTATACTTAGTTGATTTTAATGATAACAATGCTGAACTAGACACTTGCTTAATTGCTAAGACTAATATGAGCTGGCTCTGGCATCGCCAACTTGCCCATGTTGGGAAGAAGAATCTTCACAAGCTTCTAAATGGATAACACATTCTAGGACTAACAAATGTTCATTTTGAGAAAGACAGGATTTGTAGCGCATGTCAAGCAAGGAAGCAAGTTGGAGCTCATCATCCACACAAAACGTCATGACGACCGACAGGCCACTTGAGCTACGCCACATGGATCTATTCGGTCCGATTGCTTACATAAGCATCAGCGGGAGTAAGTATTGTCTTGTGATTGTGGATGATTATTCTCACTTCACTTGGGTATTCTTTTTGCAGGAAAAATCTTAAACCCAAGAGACCTTAAAGAGATTCTTGAGACAAGCTCAAAATGAGTTCGGAGAATCAAGAAAATTAGAAGCGATAATGGAACAGAGTTCAATAACTCTCAAATTGAAGGATTTCTTGAGGAGGAGGGCATCAAGCATGAGTTCTCTTCTCCCTACACACCTCAACAAAATGGTGTAGTGGAGAGGAAGAATAGAAATCTTTTGGATATGACAAGGACCATGCTTGATGAGTATAAGACACCAGATCGGTTTTGGGCGGAGGCGATTAACACTGCTTGCTACTCCATCAACCGACTCTACCTTCACCGAATCCTCAAGAAAACTTCATATGAACTCCTCACCGATAAAAATCCCAATGTTTCTTATTTTAGATTTTTTGGGAGCAAATGCTTTATTCTTATTAAGAGAGATAGAAATTCTAAATTTGCTCCTAAAGCAGTAGAAGGCTTTTTACTTGGTTATGACTCAAACACAAGGGCATATAGAGTCTTCAACAAGTCCACTGGATTAGTTGAAGTTTCTTGTGACAATGTGTTTGATGAGACTAATGGCTCCCAAGTGGAGCAAGTTGATCTTGATGAATTAGATGATGAAGAGGCTCTATGCACCGCACTAAGGAACATGTCCATTGGAGATGTGTGTCCAAAAGAACCCGAAGAGCCTTCATAAGCACAAGATCAACATTCATCTTCCGTACAAGCATCTCCACCAACTCAATATGAGGAAATGGTTCAAGAGGACGAGGATCAAGACGATGAGCCACCTCTAGAGGAGGACATTGATCAAGGGGGAGATGAAGATGATCAAGATAAGGAAAATGATCAAGAAATTCGAGATAAAAAACCACGACACCCAAGAGCCCACCAAGCAATTCAAAGAGATCACCCCGTCAACTCCATTCTTGGTGACATTCACAAGGGGGTAACCACTCGATCTCGAGTTGCTCATTTTTGTGAACATTACTCTTTTGTGTCTTCTATTGAGCCACATAGGATAGAGGATGCACTAAGAGATCCAGACTGGGTGGTGGCAATGCAAGAGGAGCTCAACAACTTCATGAGTAATGAGGAATGGCATTTAGTTCCACGTCCTAACTAAAATATTGTAGGTACCAAGTGGGTATTCCACAAGAAACAAGATGAGCATGGTGTGGTAACTAGGAACAAAGCCCGACTTGTTGCCAAGGGATATTCACAAGTCAAAGGTTTGTATTTCGATGAAACATATGCACCCGTAGCTAGTCTTGAGTCAATTCGTATATTAATTGCCTATGCTACTTACCATGGCTTTAAGTTATATCAAATGGACGTGAAGAGTGTCTTCCTCAATGGCCCTATCAAGGAAAAGGTATATGTTGAGCAACCTCCCAGCTTTGAAGATAGTGAGTATCCTACACATGTGTATAAGCTCTCAAAGGCGCTTTATGGGCTCAAACAAGCCCCAAGAGCATGATATGAATGCCTGAGAGACTTTCTTATCACTAATGGCTTCAAAGTTGGAAAAGTTGACCCTACTCTATTCACTAAAACTATTGCTAAAGACTTGTTTATATGCCAAATTTATGTTGATGATATTATATTTGGGTCTATTAACAAGTCATCTTGTGAAGAGTTTAGTAGGATTATGATACAGAAATTCGAGATGTCTATGATAGGGAGTTGAAGTATTTCCTTGGATTCCAAATCAAGCAACTCCAAGAAGGCACCTATATCTGCCAAACTAAGTACATTCAAGATATACTCAAGAAGTTTGGAATGAAGAATGCCAAACCCATCAAGACTCCCATGGGAACAAATGGGCATCTCGACCTCGACACGGGAGGTAAATCCATAGATCAAAAGGTATACCGGTCGATGATAGGATCTTTACTCTAATTATGTGCTTCACGACCAGATATTATGCTTTCTGTATGCATGTGTGCAAGGTTCCAAGCAAATCCTATGGAAGTTCACCATAGGACTGTGAAAAGAATCATGAGATATTTAGTTTACACTCCTAAGTTTGGGCTATGGTACCCCAAGGGATCTACCTTTGATCTAATTGGGTATTCCGATGTCGATTATGCCAGATGTAAAATGACAGGAAGAGCACATCACGGACTTGTCAATTTCTAGGAAGATCCTTGGTGTCTTGGGCTTTAAAGAAACGAAACTCAGTAGCTCTATCCACCATCAAAGCTGAGTATATTGCTGAAAGGGAAATAGGGTGTAACCTTTTCCTATAAATAGTTTTGATAGTTGAATGCTCAACACAAATATTGGACTAACTAGTTTGCTCTAGATTATATTCCACAGGTGCATAAAGGTTCAACACAAACCAATAAAAGATCAAAGTTAGGGTTCAAAAGCAAAGGAGCAAAAGAACCAAAGGGTGCCCTGGTCTGGCGCACTAGACTGTCCGGTGTGCCACCGGACAGTGTCCGGTGCACCAGGACCATACAACTCCAAACTCGCCACCCTCGGGTTTCTCCAGCCGCGCTCCGCTATAATTCACTGGACTGTCCAGTGCACCAGCGGAGCAACGGCTCTTTGGCGCAACGGTCGACTGCAACGGACCCCTGCAAACACTGCAGTGCGCGCAGAAGTCAGAGCAGTCGTCAGAGGAGCACCAGACAGTGAACAGTACCTGTCCGGTGCGGCACCGGACAGTCTGGTGCCACTAGAAGACAAAGCTCCAACGGTCGTCTGCGCCCAAACCCTAACAGTTGGGTGACGTGGCTAGCGCACCGGACAGCGACCGGTGGCGCACCGGACTGTCCGGTGTGCCCATCGACAACAGCCCAACCCCAACGGTTGTTTGGTGGTTAGGGGCTATAAATACCCCCAACCACCTCCACTCCAACCATCCAAGCATTCAACACTCTTCATTCAATACAAGAACAAAGTGCAACACTCCAAGACACAAATCAAAGCCACCGATCCAATCAAAGTCCCCAATTCAATTCTAGTGCTTTAGGACTTATGAGAGGATCGTTCTTGTGTTTCTTTGTTGCTCTTGTTGCTTGGTTGGCTTTCTTCTTTCTCTCATTCTTATTCTCAAAGCTTTGTAAGTGAAGCAAGAGACATCAATTGTGTGGTGGTCCTTGTGGGGTCTAAGTGACCCGAGAAATCAAGGAAGAAAGCTCAATCGGTCTAAGTGACCGTTTGAGAGAGGGAAAGGGTTGAAAGAGACCCGGTCTTTGTGACCACCTCAACGGGGACTAGGTTCTTTAGAACCGAACCTTGGTAAAACAAATCACCGTGTTCATCCGCTTTATTTCTTGGTTGATTTGTTTTCCCCTCTCTACCGGACTTAATATTCGTTCTAACGCTAACCCCGACTTGTAGTGTGTGCTTAACTTTATAGTTTTTAGATTTCGTCTATCCCCCTCTCTAGGCGACTTTCAATTGGTATCAGAGCCCGGTACTTCATTTAGAGTCTAACCACTCGAAGTAATGTCGGGAGGATCTGCCAAGAGGAACATGGAAACTGGCGAGAAGGCCACAAGCCACGGGAAGGCTCCATCAAGGGAGTCCGGCGCCAAAGGAAGGGAGGAATCGCCTCCCCGTGTCAAGTCACATCAGAGTGGTGACAAGAAGAAAAAGATGAAGAAAGTGGTCTACTACGAGACCGATTCTTCGTCGCCCTCCACATCTGGCTTCGACGCCGCGTCCGTCACTTCTAGGCGCCATGAGCGCAAGAAGTTTAGTAAGATCCCCCTACGCTATCCTCGCATTTCTAAATGCGCTCCTTTACTTTCCGTTCCATTAGGCAAACTACCATATTTTGATGGTGAGGATTATTGCATGTGGAGTGATAAAATGAGGCATCACCTAACCTCACTCCACGCAAGCATATGGGACATTGTTGAGTTTGGAGCGCAGGTACCTACCGTAGAGGACGAGGGCTATGACTCAGACGAGGTCGCCCAAATCCGGCACTTTAACTCCCAAGCAACTACTATACTCCTCGCCTCTCTATGTCGAGAGGAGTATAATAAGGTGCAAGGGTTAAAAAGCGCCAAGGAGATTTGGGACGTCCTAAAGACTGCACACGAAGGAGATGATGTGACCAAGATCACCAAATGGGAGACGATCGAGGGGGAGCTCGGTCGAGTCGTCCTCAACCAAGGAGAGGAGCCACAAGCAATGTACAATCGGCTCAAGACCTTGGTGAATCAAGTGCACAACCTCGGGAGCACAAAATGGGATGACCATGAAATGGTCAAGGTTATTCTAAGATCCCTTGTTTTTCGTAACCCTACTCAAGTTCAATTAATATGTGGGGATCTAAGATATAAATTGATGTCTTCCGAGGAAGTGATAGGGAAGTTTGTGAGCTTTGAGCTAATGATCAAAGGCTCCAAACAAATTGTCGACTTGGAGCAAGGTGGCACGTCCACACCTGAGGTGCAACCCGTCACATTCAAAGCGACGAAAGAAAAGAGAGAAGAGTCCACATCAAGTAGGCTCCCCATTGATGCCTCCAAGCTCAACAATGAGGAGATGGCGCTCATCATCAAGAGCTTCTGTCAAATCCTCAAGCAAAGGAGGGGGAAGGACTACAAACCCCGCTCTAAGAGGGTGTGCTATAAATGTGGTAAGCCCGGTCATTTTATCGCTAAATGCCCTATGTCTAGTGATAGTGACGGGGACAACGACAAGAGGGGGAAGAAGAAGGAAAAGAAGAGGTACTACAAGAAGAAGGGCGGCGATGCCCACAAATGTCGGGAATAGAACTCCGACGAAAGCTCCACCGACTCCTCCTCCTACGAGGATGCCGCCAACATCACCGTCAACAAAGGCCTCCTCTTCCCAACGTCGGCCACAAGTGCTTCATGGCAAAGGACGGTAAAAAAAGAAGGTACAAACTAGAACCACCCCCAAATATACTACATCTAGTGATGAGGGTAGTTCTATTGAAGATGAGGATAATTTGCTTACACTTTTTGCCAACCTTAACATGCAACAAAAAGAAAAATTGAATGAATTAATAGGAGCTATTCATGAGAAGGATGAACTTTTGGATAGCCAAGAGGAATTCCTTATTAAGGAAAATAAAAAGCATGTTAAAGTGAAAAATGCTTATGCTCAGGAAGTAGAGAAAAATGAAAACTTGACTAAGGAGCTTAGCATTTGTCATGACACTATTTCTAACCTTAGAACTGAGAATCCTAGTTTAAATGTTAAGGTTGAGAAATTAAATGCTTTTAATGATTCAATTGCCAATCTTAGAAATGAAAATGCTAGTTTAATTACTAAGATTAATAAATTGAATGAATCAATTGCTAGGCTTAAAAATGAAAATGCTAGTTTAATTTCCAAAGCTAAAGATTTAAATATTTGCAATGACTCTATTTCCTGTCTTAGAGATGAGAATGCCATATTACATGCTAAGATAGAAGAATTAAATGCTTGCAAACCCTCTACATCTACCGTTGATCATGTCACTATTTGTACTAGATGTAGAGATATTAATGTTGATGCTATTCATGATCACCTTGCTTTAATTAAACAACAAAATGATCATATAGCTCAACTAACTACAAAAATCAATGAGCATGAAATTGTAAATGAAAATTTTAAATTTGCTAGAAGCATGCTCTATAATGGGAGACGCCCTGGCATTAAGGATGTCATTAGTTTCCAAAAGGGAAGCAATGTCAAGCTTGATGCCCCTAAAAGTTTGTCTAATTTTGTTAAGGGCAAGGCTCCCATTGTTCAGGATAATGAGGGCTATATTTTATATTCTGCTAATTATCCCGAACACAAAATAAGGAGAATTCATGCTAAGAAATCTCATTCTGGTTCTCACCATGCTTTTATGTATAAGAATGAGGCTTCTAGCTCTAGGCATTCTACTCATGTTAAAATGCCTAAAAAGAAAACTCCTACTGCATCAAATGATCATAACATTTCATTTAATACTTTTGATGCATCATATGTTTTAACTAACAAATCAGGCAAAATAGTTGCCAAATATGTTGGGGGCAAACACGAGGGCTCCAAGACTTGTGTTTGGATACCCAAGGTGCTTGTTTCTAACATCAAAGGACCCAAGACTGTTTGGATACCTAAAAACAAGGGCTAAATTGTTTTGCAGGTCTATGCATCCGGGGGCTCAAGCTGGATAATTGATAGCGGATGCACAAACCACATGACAGGGGAGAAGAGGATGTTCTCCTCCTATGAGAAAAACGAAGGTCCCCAACGAGCTATCACATTCGGGGATGGAAATAAAGGTTTGGTCAAAGGACTTGGTAAAATTGCTATAACACCTGACCATTCTATTTCCAATGTTTTTCTTATAGAATCTTTAGATTACAATTTGCTTTCAGTTTCACAATTATGCAAAATGAGCTACAGCTGTCTATTTACAGATATAGGTGTTACTGTCTTTAGAAGAAGTGATGATTCAATAGCATTTAAGGGAGTATTAGAGGGTCAGCTATACTTAGTTGATTTTAACAAAGCTGAACTCGATACTTTCTTAATTGCTAAGACTAATATGGGTTGGCTCTGGTATTGCCGACTAGCCCATGTTGGGATGAAGAATCTTCACAAGCTTCTAAAGGGAGAGCACATTTTAGGACTAACAAATGTTCATTTTGAGAAAGACAGTGTTTGTAGCACATGTCAAGTAGGAAAGCAAGTTGGTGCCCACCATCCACACAAAAACATAATGACAACAGATAGACCACTGGAACTACTCCACATAGATCTATTCAGTCTGATAGCTTACATAAGCATCAGCGGGAGTAAGTACTGTCTAGTAATTGTGGATGATTATTCTCGCTTCACTTGGGTGTTCTTTTTGCAGGAAAAATCACAAACCCAAGAGACCTTAAAGGGATTCTTGAGATGGGCTCAAAATGAGTTCGGATTGAGAATCAAAAGATAAGAAGCGATAACGGGACAGAGTTCAAGAACTCACAAATTGAAGGCTTTCTTGAGGATGAGGGCATCAAGCATGAGTTCTCTTCTCCCTACACACCTCAACAAAATGGTGTAGTAGAGAGGAAGAATAGAACTCTACTAGACATGGAAAGGACCATGCTTGATGTGTATAAGACTCCGGACCGATTTTGGGCTGAGGCGAACACCACCTGCTACTCCATCAACCGGTTATACCTTCACCGAATCCTTAAGAAGACATCATACGAACTCCTCACCGGTAAAAAGCCTAATGTTTCATATTTTAGAGTCTTTGGTAGCAAATGTTTTATTCTTATAAAAAGAGGTAGAAAATATAAATTTGCTCCTATGGCTGTAGAAGGTTTTTTACTAGGATATGACTCAAACACAAGGGCATATAGAGTCTTTAACAAATCCACTAGATTAGTTGAGGTTTCTTGTGACATTGTGTTTGATGAGACTAATGGCTCCCAAGTAGAGCAAGTTGATCTTGATGAATTAGATGATGAAGAGGCTCTGTGCGTCGTGCTAAGGAACATGTCCATTGGGGATGTGTGTCTTAAGGAATCCAAAGAGCCTCCACAAGCACAAGATCAACTGTCATCTTCCATGTAAGTATCTCCACCAACTCAAGATGAGGATCAGGCTCAAGATGATGAAGATCAAGAGGATGAGCCACCTCAAGAGGAGGATAATGATCAAGGGGGAGATGAAGACAAGGAAGATGATCAAGAAGTATAGGGTCAAAAACCGCCACACCCAAGAGTCCACCAAGCAATTCAAAGAGATCACCCCATCAACTCAATTCTCAGTGACATTCATAAGGGGGTAACTACTCAATCTCGAGTCACTCATTTTTGTGAACATTACTCTTTTGTGTCCTCTATTGAGCTATACAGGGTGGAGGATGCACTAAGAGATTCGGATTGGGTGCTGGCTATGCAAGAGGAGCTCAACAACTTCACGAGGAATGAGGTATGACATTTAATTCCACGTCCTAATCAAAATGTTATAGGTACCAAGTGGGTATTCCGCAACAAGCAATATGAGCACGGTGTGGTGACAAGGAACAAAGCCCAACTTGTGGCCAAAGGATATTCACAGGTCAAAGGTTTGGATTTTGATGAAACTTATGCACACGTAGCTAGGCTTGAGTCAATTTGTATATTACTTGCCTATGCTACTTACCATGGCTTTAAGCTTTATGAAATGGATGTAAAAAGTGCCTTCCTCAATGGACCCATCAACGAAGAGGTCTATGTTGAGCAACCTCTCGGCTTTGAAGATAGTGAGTACCCTAACCATGTGTATAAACTCTCAAAGGCGCTTTATGGGCTCAAGCAAGCCCTAAGAGCATGGTATGAATGCCTGCGAGTTTTCCTTATCACTAATGGCTTCAAAGTCGGAAAAGTCGATCCTACTGTCTTTACTAAAACTGTTGCAAAAGATTTGTTTGTATGCCAAATTTATGTTGATGATATCATATTTGGGTCTACTAACAAATCTACTTGTGATTAGTTTAGTAGGATCATGATACAAAAATTCGAGATGTCTATAATGGGGGAGTTGAAGTATTTCCTAGGATTTCAAGTCAAACAACTTCAGGACGGCACCTTCATCAGCCAAACCAAGTACATTTAAGACATACTTAACAAGTTTGGAATGAAGGATGTTAAGCCCATCAAGACACCCATGGGAACCAATGGGCATCTCTACCTCGACACAGGAGGTAAATCAGTAGATCAAAAGGTATACCAGTCGATGATAGAATCTTTACTCTATTTATGTGCATCTCGACCGGATATTATGCTTTCTGTATGCATGTGTGCAAGGTTCCAAGCCGATCCTAAGGAAATTCACCTTAGGGCCGTAAAGCGAATTATGAGATATTTAGTTTGCACTCCTAAGTTTGGTCTTTGGTACCCCAAGGGATCCACTTTTGATTTAATAGGATATTCAGATGCTGATTGGGCAGGGTGTAAAATTGATAGGAAGAGCACATCAGGGACTTGTCAGTTTCTGGGGAGATCCCTGGTGTCTTGGGATTCAAAGAAACAAAACTCAGTAGCTCTTTCTACCGTCGAAGCTGAGTATATTGCCGCAGGTCATTGCTGTGCGCAATTACTTTGGATGAGGCAAACCCTCAGGGACTATGGCTACAAATTGAGTAAAGTCCCTCTCCTATGTGACAATGAGAGTGCAATCCGCATGGCGGATAATCCCGTTGAACACAGCCGCACTAAGCACATAGACATTCGGTATCACTTTTTGAGGGTTCACCAACAAAGGGGGATATCAAGATTGCTTATATTAGCACCAAAGAACAATTAGCCGATATCTTTACCAAACCATTAGATGAGAAAACCTTTACCAAACTCAGGAATGAGCTAAACATTCTTGATTCTCGGAACTTTGATTGAAACATTGCACACGTAGCTCATTATATACCTTTGATCATATCTCTTTCATTTGCTACGACTAATGTGTTTTCAAGTCTATTCTTATACTAAGTCGTAGATTGAAAGGAAAATGGAGTCTTCGGCGATGACAAGGCTTCCACTCCACTCTAACGGTATCATTTACCCATCGTCGTCACTCCGCATTACTCTCACATTGGTATAATCTTTCACTCATATTTCCTTATACCAATAGGGGAGAGAGTAAAAAGGGCTCTCCAAGTCTCCGTTGTTGGCGATTCATGCCAAAGGGGGAGAAATAATTAAGCCCAAAGCAAAAGGACCGCACCACCAACTTCAAAAAATTTCGAAATTATGATTTATGTTTGTCTTTTCAATTGGTATCTTATGATAGAAATTGATATGATATTTTCAATTGGTATATTTAAGACAGAATTTCAAAACTAGTATCTAAGTATAAGTTCCAAATGGTATCTATTAAAACCCTCTTGAAAGCTAAGATGAGAATTTTATTCAGGGGGAGTTTTGTTTAAGTCAAAGGAAAAGCATTTGAAATAGGGGGAGAAATTTCAAATCTTAAAAATGCTTCTTACAATCTTATTCATATACCTTTGACTATTTGCAAAAGACTATGAAAAAGAATTTCCAAAAAGATTTGCAAAAACAAAACAAGTGGTGCAAATGTGGTCCAAAATGTTAAAAGAAAGAAAGCAATCCATGCATATCTAGTGAAAGTATAAATTGGTTTAATTCTAAGTAACCTATGCACTTACATTATGCAAACTAGTTCAATTCTGCACTTATATACTTGCTTTGGTTTGTGTTGGCATCAATCACCAAAAAGGGGGAGATTGAAAGGGAAATTAGGTGTAACCTTTTTCTATAAATAGTTTTGGTGGTTGAATGCCCAACACAAATATTGGACTAACTATGTCACACCCGGTTTTAGAAGGCAAACCGAATGCGAACCATGTACGTGCCAGGATCAGCAATTCACGTACACAGCAGTTACATAACATCGACATCATCACACAGTGCTCAAATAGTATTAAAAAGGAAATAATAGTCGATTACATCATATGTCTGAGACATCCACATAGTCTTTACAATAATCAAAGTGCGAAAACGAAACGTAGATAAACGCGGCCATCACAGGCAGCCGACTGGGGGTTGCCACTAACCCACGCCTAGAACTCGTCGTAGTCTTGGAACTCCTGGAAATCTCCTTCCACGGCTTCATCTTCTCCTGAGCAGTGGTTGCAATGCTGACAACCTGGGGATGGGGGGGGGGTTGGTGTGTAGAGCAAGGGTGAGTACACATCAACATACTTAGCAAGTATCCTGTTTGGCTATAGTGGACTAGCTTTATATGGGGATAAGTCAAGCAGTTGCTTTTAGTTGGTCAGATTATTATTTACTAGTAGAAAGCCAGGTTTTAACATTAACCCAAGTTATTAGCCCGATGTACCCTTTCCAAACGGAAAGAATACCACTTACCAGTACCATAGTCATAACCCGAACCATCAATCTCATTGCCACCTGTAAACCAAAATGTCTCTGATCAAGTACCACTAATCACTGGAGCTCCCTTGGCCGCTCATAACCGCGAGCACGGCTGATATATCAGTTTTCAAACACTCTGCAGAGGTTGTGCACTTTACCCACAAGCCGTGATTCCCTTTCTGCCCGGAGATCATGACTCTCCATTGATCACTACCAAGGTGACCCAGCAGGGCATCACTACGTAGCCTTTACAAAGATTCCTCGGGGCTGTAGCCGCCCGTTAGGTTTCCTAAATGTACCGCACTCCTCCCCAAGGGACAAATCAACCTTGGCAGAGCGAGCCGCATACACCGAGCTCCATTGACAGCACGACGGCGAAGCGAACTACACCCCGGATCCTCTAATTACTCAGCTAAGGGCGTCCCACTCCACCCTCATGGTTGCACTGTTTTCCCGGGCGGTCATCCAAAGAACAGGTCCTTACGGAGAGGCACTCGAGAAACCGCTCGAGCCCCCTTGAAGACCACAAGTATAACATCATAATAAAAGAGGGGAAAACAACGTATCATTGATAATCCTCATCATGTTCATTGATTAGGGTTGAGCAATAGCATAAGACTAAGCAATAATAATCCAATCCAAATAGGTAAACAAGGACATGGATAACAAAAGCTAGTAAATCCTTAGGTATAAATGTGTAATGCGGGAGGTGAATTAAAGAATGAATAGGACAGAGATAGGTCAAGGGACACTTGCCTCCACCAACCGACTGCTGCTCAGGGGCTTCTCCTGCGAGTTCTTCGGGCTCTTCAACCGAATCGTTCTCTATGCGAGTGCAAACATACATACATCCATCCATTCAAATTAGGAAACAAACAGTACATCATACAAGAAAACAAATAGATTAAACATGCATAAAATATGACATGTGATATTGCATTTTCCATGGTTAGAAAGAAACGGGGAAGGGTCTCGCAGGGGTTAGGGCTTATGCACAAGGCGCACTACGGGTAGACGAATAACTAGACGTTACGTGTTCTAGTTCCACTTAACTCCAATAATAATAATTAGTCACATGCACTAATGGAAACATAGCCACTTTTAGTTAATCAACATTAAACGAGATAGACGATTAGCTATATGAATTAACTAACGTAACCGATTTCTAAATTGAGTTTCCTATTTTATTAACATGAACAACGTGGTTAGCGCGCATAAAATATAACGGGGGGATAGACGGGCACGTCTAGGGGTAGACGAAGGCACGGCGAGTCGTGCCAAGGCACAGCGCACTACGCGAGCGCGCGCGCAAGGCCGCACGCACGCGTCGCGAACTAGCCGTGCGCACGTCGGGGCCGCGCGCCATAGGCACGCTGGGCCGAGCTCGAGGCCGCGCCGGGGCCGTCACGACGCGAGCAAGGCACGCCGGGGCGGGCGGGCGAGCACGGCGCACGGGCGGGGCGAAGCACGGGCGGGGCGGGAGCACGGCCGGGCGCGGGGGCTGGGCACATGGCGGCACGGCCGGGGCC
This sequence comes from Zea luxurians, assembly GCA_029449295.1. Classification (NCBI taxonomy): domain Eukaryota; kingdom Viridiplantae; phylum Streptophyta; class Magnoliopsida; order Poales; family Poaceae; genus Zea; species Zea luxurians. The sequence continues at coordinate 167,051,235 of JAOPSE010000002.1, forward strand.
GAGGCGGGGCCGGGCGGCGCGCACGAGGCGAGGGCGACCAGGGCCGGGGCGGCGGCGCCATGGCCGGAGTCGAGGCGAGCGCGGCCGGGCCGGGGCGGGCGCGGGGCGGCCGAGGTCGGGGACGGGGGCGGCCAATGTAACACCCGGTTTTAAAGAACAAAGCCGGGTGCATCTCATACATGCGCCAAGAAGACAACATATATAATAACAGAGTGCATAGAGATAAATGTCATAAAACATCAGAGTACTTATTACATAGCGGAAGTCTTATTACAAAATAAAGATAAATATAAAACGAACTAAGGATCGATGGCGCCAATGTCGACTGAGAAACGCCACCTAGATCAGATCGAACTCCTCGGTGTTAGGCAGCTCCTCTTCAACAACCTGATCTTCTCCTGTGGGGGGGTGTGAGACAGCAAGAGTGAGCTCACATACGATCATAGCTCAACAAGTCGTGGGGAATAATGTGGCATGAACTCACCAAAGGTGGGAGTTCATGTAGTGTAAGGCTGTTCATTGAAATAAAGGCTAAGGCTGAGCATTGCTTTTATAAGTTGGTCAAAATTTTATTAGCCATTACTAAGTGTAAGTAAATACCAAACCTTAATAATAATAAAGAACAGTAATAGTAAAATAATCCCAAATGCGATGCAAATGTCAAATTGAATTTAAGTTCCATAGTTAATCATGTGAGGGTCCGAGCCGCTCATGACCGTGAGCACGGCTAGTATACTAGTTTTACACTCTGCAGAGGTTGCGCATCTTTACCCACAAGTCGTGTATCCCATGTCGCCTGGGTTTGCAAGGCCCTTAGACACTACCGAGGTGAATGGCTAGGGATCCACTACGAGGCCTTTACAAAGTTCCACTAGCTTCCGAAAACCCGCTACAGTTTATGGGAAGATCCAGTAAAGGGTTCCTGGCTGATAGCCATCGCAGCAAAATCAACCAGGGACCTCCCCGCACTGACCTCTCCCCTACTGCCCTTGCCCCTTTCGGGTAAGGTAGTCTTCCACTAGCTTTCCTAATTAGTCAGCCAAGGGCGTCCCATTAAACCCTTGTGGTAGCACTGTTTTCCCGGGTGGTCGCTCCATGTTCCCATTAATTTAATGATCTTAACATGAACAGTAATAAAACAAGATAATAACAGAATAATCATGAATAATGAATCTCCATACCCAATCCACATAAAGCAATAGCAAGTACTACCCAAAAATATTCCAGGGGTGAACAAGGCATAGAGGTAATCAAAACAGGGGTACATAAAGGATCCCATCAAAATTAACCTATGCAGATCATTAAAATTAATAAGAACATGGCTGGGAAAAGTAAGTGTTCAAGGGCACAACTTGCCTGTAATGAGCTCCTGCTCAGCTATCTCTACTTGCTGAACCTCAGTTTCCACAGTGGCTTGCTCGTCTACTCGCATCAACACAATACATACATAGTATAGCCAAAATTAACATCACACCAAACAGATGAATGAAATATACAGTAAAAATCTACACATTAAAATGAAATCATAGGAACTGGAATCACTGAATTTGGAGTTATAGAATTTAAGTTATGAATTTTCTAAGATTTAAGGTGATTATAATAGGATTAGATGATAAATTAATTTCCTAACAGAGTTCATGTCAAAACAGTGATTCTAAATGGTAGAGAATAATATTACAAAATTTTAGGAATTGGAATGACTCAAATTGGAGCTAAAATGCATTTTCTATGAATTAACTAAGTTTCTAGATTTGTTTTTGTATTAAAAATGAATTTTAATATTAATTTCTCTGTTTTTAATACCCTCTGGACTGGGCGCCAAATTCCCGAAAACTCAGGGGGTCTGGCGTAATTTATCCAAGACACAGAGAACAGTGACAAATGGACGGCGGGTTGGTTTTATGATTCTGCGGGGGCTCTTTAGAAAAACAGCCCCGCGAAGGGGTATGGGCGAATCTCGGCCGATGGATCAAGATTGGATGGCTCAGATTTAAATAAACGAAGGGGTAAGTTATGTCTAATCTAAGACGCTCATTATCAATCGGACGGTCCAGATTGGATCGCCCAGGGGGTATGCGTGATCAAATCTGCTCCGCCCATCTAAGATCCTACGGTTGGCATGAGGCCAGACCGAGGCGATGAATTCTGCCTAATCTACACCGTCCATCCTAATCGGACGGTCGACGGTCCTTTCCCCCAAACGCTACCGACGGCAGCGGCGGCGCTCACCAGAGTCGCGCGGCGGAGAGCCTCCGGCGAGTGATTTCCGGCGCATAGATGCCCCAATCCCCGTTCCTAAGGGTGCTACGTGAATCGCAAAGCACAGACAACAGGGAGGTGTGATTCTCACCGACGGCAGAGACTCGGTCGATGCAGTCCACGGCAGAGGGCGAGCCCGCGGCGGCGTAGGAACTCCGGTGAGAAATCGCGTGCACCCCAGCCCTTAATCGCGCCAGCCGAGCAAACCCCGAGCACCAGCGAGCCTAAACGAAGGCCCCAGAAGCCTAGTCGAGGCCAAAGAGACGGCCAGAGCGCGGGTCCGCTTTGGTGTGGTCCGCGCCAAGTTAACACGGCGTCAATGGCGTTGGTAATGGATGGCTCGGTTTACTGGTGGTTGAGAGGGGAGCGGAGGGGTTTAGCTTCGATGTTAAAGGGCGTCCGCGAGGTGGTTCCACGGAATCCGAGTCCTCCGGCGAGAATCGCGCGCACGGCGAGCTCGCGTTTGTTGCGGAGAGCGATTGACCAGGCGCGCGGGTGGATAATTTACGCACCACGCGGGCGAGTCGGGAGGAGGACCGCGGACTCGAGCGTGATCTAGGCGCGAACTTGGCCTCTACGGCCGATTCCTACGGCGAGGACGGCGGAGATCGTTGAATCGCGCGGTGTCCGCGCGAAGCTGGGTGATGACAACACGGGCCCGCGCGACAGCGGGCCAATCACGCGCGCGCGCGGCTGACGGGTCGGCCCCACAGCGCAGTGAAGGGAGGAAAAGCGGTGTGCGCTGGCGCGACTGACCTGTGGGTCCACCATGTCGGCGCCGAGGGTGAGTGGTGGGCTGCGCGGGTCAAAAGGGGTGGTGGGCCGAAATGCGAATTCAGGGCCCAGGTAAGGTTTTCTCCTTTTTCTTTTTATTTTTCTGTTTTCTTTCTTCATTTTCAAACCAAATTTGACTTAGTTCAAACTTTTGTGGATCCTCTTTTATAAACTCTATTTTTGCATCTAAAAATAGTAAGCCTGAAGATATTTGTTGGGGGCTTGTTCTCAAATGCTAAGAGTTAAGAACAAGGCAACACAGAAAATGTTAAATATTAAGGTCCTTCGTCCTCCACTTCATTATATCCCTTCGGGACATAAGGAACTTCGGACGAAGGTTACGAAGGACGCACCTTCGTAGACATGATAACGTAGGATGAAGCATTTACATAAGTCATGAGGTATAAAATAGACATTCAAATGTTAACATAGAATCATTTTCATTTCCATTAATACGAATGAATATAAATGACAGATGTACCTCCAGTCTTGAGGAAGGCAGGAGTACAAGTGTGACGTGAAGGCAAATGACAGGTTCGCGTGAACAGTACAGAGGTACTGTTCATCTATTTATAGGCATAGGTCGCAGCCTGTGACAAATTACAATTATGCCCCTTACAAATGTTTACAACATTGACTCAGACCTATATGAATAAAAAGGTCATTCTATCTCTATGTCGGTTTAAAACGCCGAAGCTCCATGAAAAGGAACCTTCGGCCATCTCTTGGAGACGACTCCAGCCGAAGCTGCTTCTTCGTGTGAGACCTTCGGCGCACCGAAGCACGACCCCAACAGTAGCCCCTTTCGCGGTGCTAGATCGTTTTTCGTAACGAGCTTGACCCGTGAAAAGAGACCTCTTCAGCTTCGGGAAGCCGAAGGTCCAAAAAACACCATCCCTGAGCTCGTTGCGGAGAAACGATCCGGCTTCCGAGCACGTGCCAGGCCCACCTTGCAGAGTTACTGTTTGATCTTTGCGGTCCACTGCACAGCGAGTACAAGTGACCGCCCGTCTGGTGTAAAAATCTTGCCGCTTCGCCTTCTTACCTGCGGTACTATATAAACAAACGGGTAGGCGTGAAGTTACCACAGCATTCATTGCTATTTGCACTGTTTTGCTGACAAAATTTTCCACCATAGCCGAAGCTTGACTCTCAAAACCGAACGAAGGTCCGTTTCGACGCTTGCTTCGTCAGAAAGGAGAGCTTCGGAGAAAAGAAAAAAGAAAAAAGTTTCTGACTTCCCCAAACTCAGAATCACATGGCACGAGTGCGATCTACTGCCAAAGTTGCACGTGAGGGAGACGAAGCCGAAGGTTCGGACACTATGCCCATCTCCGAAGCGATGCAGCGCTCCGGTCTAGTGACTGCGGAAGAAAGGCCTGCTGCCGAAGCAAACCCGACAACAGTCGAAGAAGAAGAAGAAAACATTGATGGGACTGACTCCGAAGATGACTACCACATTGCTACGCCCAGCAAGCCCAGTCACCTGGATTTTGGGAAATCAACTGTTTCAAAAGGTGATCTTTCGAAGATGGTGAAAGCAGGTTATTTCAATGAAGATCAGAAGAAGCTACTCCGCTTCGGGGGAGAAGAAACCACCCCGAAGCCAGGGAAGGATGAGATTGTTATCTTCAAAAGCTTTTTAAAGGCTGGGCTGAGATTTCCTCTGCACAATATTATTGCAGAGATATTGAGGAGGTTTGGTATCTATTTTCATCAATTGACTCCTAACGCCATCGTTAGGCTTAATGTTTATATCTGGGCCCTTCGGAGCCAGGCCATGGAACCGTTTGCTGACAGCTTCTGCCGAGTTCACGAATTACACTACCAAACAAAGGCCAGAAAAGATGGGCTACATGATAATTTCGGTTGCTATAATTTTGCCTACCGGAAGACAACGAAATGTCCTGTCATCAGCTACCGAAGCAAATGGCCAGCAGGCTGGAAATCTGAATGGTTTTATGTAAAAGTTGACGAAGACAGAGAAAAATTGGTACAAAGCCCTCTGGAATTAATCTTCGGAGAGACGAGGCCACGCTGCCGCATCGGCGATTTAAAGGGTCCTACCTGGGCTGCTCTGGGTGAATTTGAAATCATTTCAAAACATATTGGCACCAGGGATCTAGTTCAGGAATTTTTGGCATTCAGAGTTTTCCCTACTTTAAAAGAGTGGGAAATGCCGAAGCTGAAGGGAGAAAAGAAGAAGGGGGAGCTGGTCCGTCTGCCCTATCATTTTAAATTCAAGAAGTACTTTAAGAAACCCTGCAAAGAGTGGTTAGACACAGTTGAGACAATGTGCAATGAAATCTTGGGGAATTACTCCAAAAAAGAGGATCAATTAATGACAGCAGCCTTCGGCGCCCGACCGAAGCGAAGGCTGAACCGAGTATTCGATGCCCTGGGCTTCGAGTACCCGGACTATGAGCAGTTGAACAAGGGTGCCGAGGGCCACAAAAGAAAAAGAGTGGCCGAAATTCTGACCAAGGATGAAGAGCAACCAGCAGCAGAGAAGAAAATTCCGAAGAAAAGGAAAATATCAACTCCGAAACGGAAAATATCCGAAGAAGAGAGGACCCCCACACCGCCTTCTACCAGCGACGTGGAAGAAATTTTAAAGGTAATGACTGAACCCATGCCCACGAAGCTAAGTCCATTAGGGCTCCAACTGACGAAGCTTTTTCAAAAGGTGGACGAGCCGGATCAGACGAAGATAAGCAAATCCAAACGGCAAAGAATCATTGCGGTAACTGAAGTTATCGATAAGACACCGCCAAGAGCGTCAGCTCAGAAAACAGCAGCTGCCGAAAGCACCATAAACGTCAAAGTCGCACCTTCGGAGGTCGCGGCTACCGAAGCCGCTACAGCCGAAGATGTTAATTTAGAAGCAGCCATTGAGGATATTAACAAAATTTTGAAGGACATGGCTGCGGAAGAAGCTGATGTTGCTACTGAAAAAACCATGGCCACAGTGCCTGAAAAAGGAAAAGAAATAGCCGAAGACATTTCGGACGACGAAGCCTACTCCTTTCAGAATTTAATTGGGCAAAAACTTACAAAGGACGAAATAGAAGAACTTAAAGAGTATGCCAAATCTTGCGGCTACAAGCCAGGTGCTCTCCTATTTGGGGGTGTAGATGATGAAAAGCTAGGCTGCATTCGAGACCAGACTGGAGCTAGGGTAATCGGTACTCTATCAAAGAGTATCGGTTTTCCGAAGCTAGAGTCAGACATCAGCCGCTACCGACGACAACATATCGTCGGCAGCTTATTTTATTCTAACTTCAAGGTAAACAACCTCTTCTCTGGTTTTCATTGCTGTTAACAATGAAAATATTACTAACATAAGTTGTTTCTGTACAGAGCATGCTACTGAGCAAAGCTCTGAAGATGCAGCAAGACTTGGAGGACAAAAAGCACGAAGCTATAATTGAAAACTTAGAAAGCAAAATAAAAGAGCAATCTGCTATCATTGAAAAGAAAGACTTCGAGCTCCAATCGGCCGAAGGCTTACTGGCTGAGACTGAGGCTAAATTATCAGAGTTGAATTCGAAGCTTATCAATCAATCAAAACAATTCGAACAGGAGAAGCTAGAACTGAATTCGAAGCTTAAAGCCGAAGTCCAGACCAGCTCAGAGTTGAAAAAAACATTAACAAGCCTTCAAGACAAATGCTTGAACTTCGGCAATAGTTGCATTGGACGATTGAAGAAGATATTTTACTCTGTTGGAGCCAGCAGCGGGAAATTTAACCCTTCGGCGGAAAATTTACCCCAGGCCTTCGATCATATTGAAGCTGAAATCGAAGAGCTTGACGAAGTTATAGCCGGGCACGGCGACTTCTGTGCCTGGGTAGCTTCTCGGGGTACTGCTGCTGCATTTCTGAAAGCCGGCTGCGAACACGGAAAAATTGTCAACAGGCCCAACTTCACCTTATCTCCATCAATCCTAGATGATATGCCTGACCTCGCCCGAAGTATCTCCAATAGATTTATAAAAATGATATGGACAAAAGGCGGGCGGGAGAAAGCTGGAGACGAAGCACGAAGTCATCTTGAACCAGTAAGAAATGATACTTCGGACTTACCTTTTCCTTTGCTCTTGATTTTTACTCATGATTTCTTAATTTATGTAGGATGACGAAGGTGAAGATGATGCCTAAGTTATGTCACCGAAGCTGTTGCCGAAGCTGAAACTTAATGAAGATCAGTAGAAGTGTACTGTAGAAAAACTCAGGATATTTTTGTAACAATTCTTGTAAATACAATTAGACTGTTCTCAAGGAACTTTGTACATACCTTGTAATATATTCTTACCCTTCGATTGAGGCGCTTTGATGTGGACGAAACCAGTATTTTGAGCCGAAGGCGAAAAAAAACACCTTCCCTTCTTTTCGTACACAACGAAGCATAAAAACAATTCTTCTTTTTGCCGAGCAACAAAACTTTTCTCTTTTGTACACAACATAGCATAACAAATCATAAAAACGCACTTCTCCGAAGCTTTTTGCCGAAGCAGCCACTTGGGAACACAAATGCTATGAATGAATGCGTATGCATGCAAATGTTATGATGTAATGTAATGCACGAATGAATATCCGAAGCATACGTCCGAAGCCACATTGCCAGCCATTACTTAGAAACAACCACACATTAGCTCTGCATTCCCTTAGGAACGACTTTGGAGCCTCTTCGCCTTTTACTTAGGCAGTATCAGCGTTGACTTTTCGCTGTAAGCTCTGCATCCCCTTAGGGACGACTTTGGAGCTTCTTCGTCTTTTACTTAGACGGTATAAGCTCTGCATTCCCTTGGGAACGTCTTTGGAGCTTCTTCGCCTTTTACTTTCGGCGGAATCAGCGTTGACTTTTCGCTGTAAACTCTGCATCCCCTTAGGGACGTCTTCGGAGCTTTTTTCTCTTTTTCAGTTTCGGCACTCGATGGTGCGCTCTCAGCTTTTACATTTACATCTTTTGGGGGATTTTGCTCTTATAAAACTAAAAAGGAAAATTACATATGATGGCCCCATTAAAAACCTTTCTCCCCCTTTAGAAAGGAAAAGGGTGCCATAAAAAAGAAAAGAAAAGATAAAATTACATCAAGTTATACATAGAACCGCCGAAGCTCATCGGCATTCCAAGATCTTGGAATTTCATTGCCATCCATGTCCTTCAGTCTGTACGAACCAGGCCTTGACGAAGATGCTACTAAGAAAGGCCCTTCCCATTTCAGTTGCAACTTGCCCACTGTATCCGGGTTGGCCACTCTCCGAAGCACCAAGTGTCCTGGCTCAATATTTTTTAGCCGGACTTTTCTATCTCGCCATTTGATTGTTTCAGCCTGGTATTTGTTGATATTTTCCACAGCCTGAAGCCTGATCCCTTCTAAGGCATCTTTTTCCACAAGAGAAGTATCTTCGGCACCTGATTCTGCCGAAGCTACCACTCTTATTGATCCAGCTTTAGCTTCTTCTGGAGTTATTGCTTCGTCACCAAATAATAACTTGAATGGGGTAAAGCCTGTAGACCTTGATGTTGTTGTATTGTGGCTCCACACCACTTTGGTCAACTGATCTGGCCATTTTCCCCTTGGTTGATTAAAAATTAGCTTCATTATTCCTGTCATTATGATGCCGTTGGCCCTTTCAACAAGCCCATTCGACTCCGGATGCCTTACTGATGCAAAGTGGATCTTCGTGCCAATTTGATCACAGAAATTTCTGAAATCTTCGGAGTCGAACTGTGTTCCATTATCTACAGTGATAGCCTTCGGCACTCCGAAGCGACAGACAATACTCTGCCAGAAAAATTTTTGGACAGTGGCCGAAGTTATTGTGGCTAATGGTTTCGCCTCAATCCACTTGGAAAAATACTCCACAGCTACTGTTGGGGGCTTGTTCTCAAATGCTAAGAGTTAAGAACAAGGCAACATAGAAAATGTTAGATATTAAGGTCCTTCGTCCTCCACTTCGTTATATCCCCTCAGGATATAAGGAACTTCGGACGAAGGTTACGAAGGACGCACCTTCGTAAACATAATAACGTAGGGTGAAGCATTCACATAAATCATGAGGTACAAAATGGACATTCAAATGTTAACATAGAACCATTTTCATTTCTATTAATACGAATATAAATAGCAGATGTACCTTCGATCTTGAGGAAGGCAAGAGTACAAGCCTGATGTGATGGCAAATAGCAGGTTCGCGTGAACAGTACAGAAGTACTGTTCATCTATTTATAGGCACAGGTCGCAGCCTGTGACAAATTACAATTATGCCCCTTACAAATGTTTACAACATTGACTCAGACCTATATGAATAAAAAGGTCATTCTATCTCTATGTCGGTTTAAAACGCCGAAGCTCCATGAAAAGGGACCTTCGGCCATCTCTTGGAGACGACTCCAGCCGAAGCTGCTTCTTCGTATGAGACCTTCGGCGCACCGAAGCACGACCCCAACAGTAGCCCCTTTCGCGGTGCTAGATCGTTTTTCGTAACGAGCTTGACCCGTGAAAAAAAACTTCTTCAGCTTCGGGAAGCCGAAGGTCCAAAAAACACCTTCCCTGAGCTCGTTGCGGATAAACGATCCGGCTTCCGAGTACGTGCCAGGCCCACCTTGCAGAGTTACTGTTTGATCTTTGCGGTCCACTGCACAGCGAGTACAAGTGACCGCCCGTCTGGTGTAAAAATCTTGCCGCTTCGCCTTCTTACCTGCAGTACTATATAAACAAGCGGGTAGGTGTGAAGTTACCACAGCATTCATTGCTATTTGCACTGTTTTGCTGCCAAAATTTTCCACCATAGCCGAAGCTTGACTTTCACAATCGAACGAAGGTCCTTCTCGACGCTTGCTTCATCAGAAAGGAGAGCTTCGGAGAAAGGAAAAAAGAAAAAAGTTTTTGACTTCCCCAAACTCAGAATCACATGGCGCGAGTGCGATCTACTGCTAAAGTTGTACGTGAGGGAGACGAAGCCGAAGGTTCGGACACTGTGCCCATTTCCGAAGCGATGCAGCGTTCCGGTCTAGTGACTGCGGAAGAAGGTCCTGCTGCCGAAGCAAACCCGACAACAGCCGAAGAAGAAGAAAACATTGATGGGACTGACTCCGAAGATGACTACCACATTGCTACGCCCAGCAAGCCCAGTCACCTGGATTTTGGGAAATCGACTGTTTCAAAAGCTGATCTTTCGAAGATGGTGAAAGCAGGTTATTTCAATGAAGATCAGAAGAAGCTACTCCGCTTCGGGGGAGAAGAAACCACCCCGAAGCCAGGGAAGGATGAGATTGTTATCTTCAAAAGCTTTTTAAAGGCTGGGCTGAGATTTCCTCTGCACAATATTATTGCAGAGATATTAAGGAGGTTTGGTATCTACTTTCATCAATTGACTCCTAACGCCATCGTTAGGCTCAATGTTTATATCTGGGCCCTTCGGAGCCAAGCCGTGGAACCGTTTGCTGACAGCTTCTGCCGAGTACACGAATTACACTACCAAACAAAGGCCAGAAAGGATGGGCTACATGATAATTTCGGTTGCTATAATTTTGCCTACCGAAAGACAACAAAATGTCCTGTCATCAGCTACCGAAGCAAATGGCCAGCAGGCTGGAAATCCGAGTGGTTTTATGTGAAAGTTGACGAAGACAGAGAAAAATTGGTACAAAGCCCTTTGGAGTTAATCTTCGGAGAGACGAGGCCACGATGCCGCATCGGCGATCTAAAAGGTCCCACCTGGGCTGCTCTGGGTGAATTTGAAATCATTTCAAAACATATTGGCACCAGGGATCTAGTTCAGGAATTTTTGGCATTCAGAGTCTTCCCTACTCTAAAAGAGTGGGAAATGCCGAAGCTGAAGGGAGAAAAGAAGAAGGGGGAGCTGGTCCGTCTGCCCTATCACTTTAAATTCAAGAAGTACTTTAAGAAACCCTGCAAAGAGTGGTTAGATACAGTTGAGACAATGTGCAATGAAATCTTGGGAAATTACTCCAAAAAAGAGGATCAATTAATGACAGCGGCCTTCGGCGCCCGGCCGAAGCGAAGACTGAACCGAGTATTCGATGCCCTGGGCTTCGAGTACCCAGACTATGAGCAGTTGAACAAGGGTGCCGAGGGCCACAAAAGAAAAAGAGTAACTGAAATTCTGACAAAGGGTGAAGAGCAACCAGCAGCAGAGAAGAAAATCCCGAAGAAAAGGAAAATATCAAGTCCGAAACGGAAAATAACCGAAGAAGAGAGGACCCCCACACCGCCTTCTACCAGCGACGTGGAAGAAATTTTAAAGGTAATGACTGAACCTATGCCCACGAAGCTAAGTCCATTAGGGCTCCAACTGACGAAGCTTTTTCAAAAGGTGGACGAGCCGGATCAGACGAAGATAAGCAAACCCAAACGGCAAAGAATCATTGCGGTAACTGAAGTTATCGATAAGACACCGCCAAGATCGTCAGTTCAAAAAACAGCAGCTGCCGAAGGCACCAAAAACGTCGAAGTCGCACCTTCGGAGGTTGCGGCTACCGAAGCCGCTACAGCCGAAGATGTTAATTTAGAATCAACCATTGAGGATATTAACAAAATTTTGGAAGACATAGATGCAGAAGAAGCTGGTGTTGCTACTGAAAAATCCATGGCCACAGTGCCTGAAAAAGGAAAAGAAATAGCCGAAGATACTTCGGATGACGAAGCCTACACCTTTCAGAATTTAATTGGGCAAAAACTGACGAAGGACGAAATAGAAGAACTTAAAGATTATGCCAAATCTTGCGGCTACAAGTCAGGTGCCCTCCTATTTGGAGGTGTAGACGATGAAAAACTAGGCTGCATTCGAGACCAGACCGGAGCTAAGGTAATCAGTACTCTATCAAAGAGTATCGGTTTTCCGAAGCTAGAGTCAGACATCAGCCGCTACCGACGACAACATATCGTCGGCAGCTTATTTTATTCTAACTTCAGGGTAAACAACCTTTTCTCTGGTTTTTATTGCTGTTAACAATGAAAATATTACTAACATAAGTTGTTTCTGTACAGAGCATGCTACTGAGCAAAGCTCTGAAGATGCAACAAGACTTGGAGGACAAAAAGCACGAAGCTATAATTGAGAACTTAGAAAGCAAAATAAAAGAGCAATCTGCCATCATTGAAAAGAAGGACTTCGAGCTCTAATCGGCCGAAGGCTTACTGGCTGAGACTGAGGCTAAATTATTAGAGTTGAATTCGAAGCTTATCAATCAATCAAAACAATTCGATCAGGAGAAGCTAGAACTGAATTCGAAGCTTCAAGCCGAAGTCCAGACCAGCTCAGAATTAAAGAAAACATTAACAAGCCTTCAAGACAAATGCTTGAACTTTGGCAATAATTGCATTGGACGATTAAAGAAGATATTTCACTCTGTTGGAGCCAGCAGCGGGAAATTTAACCCTTCAGCAGAAAATTTACCCCAGACCTTCGATCATATTGAAGCTGAAATCGAAGAGCTTGACGAAGTTATAGCCGGGCACGGCGACTTCTGTGCCTGGGTAGCTTCTCGGGGTACCGCTGCTGCATTTCTGAAGGCCGGCTGCGAACACGGAAAAATTGTCAACAGGCCCAGCTTCACCTTATCTCCATCAATACTGGATGATATGCCTGACCTCGCCCGAAGTATCTCCAATAGGTTCATAAAAATGATATGGACAAAAGGCGGGCGGGAGAAAGCTGGAGACGAAGCACGAAGTCATCTTGAACCAGTAAGAAATGATACTTCGGACTTACCTTTTCCTTTGCTCTTGATTTTTACTCGCAATTTCTTAATTTATGTAGGATGACGAAGGTGAAGGTGATGCCTAATTTATGTCGCCGAAGCTGTCGCCGAAGCTGAAACTTAATGCAGATCAGTAGAAGTGTACTGTAGAAAAACTCAGGACATTTTTGTAACAATTCTTGTAAATACAATTAGACTGTTCTCAAGGAACTTTGTACATACCTTGTAATATATTCTTACCCTTCGATTGAGGCGCTTTGATGTGGACGAAATTAGTATTTTGAGCCGAAGGCGAAAAAAAAACACCTTCCCTTCTTTTCGTACACAACGAAGCATAAAAACAATTCTTCTTTTTGCCGAGCAACGAAACGTTTCTCTTTTGTACACAACATAGCATAACAAATCATAAAAACGCACTTCTCCGAAGCTTTTCTTTTACATAACGAATCATAAAAATCCTCTTTTCCGAAGCTTTTTGCTGAAGCAGCCACTTGTGAACACAAATGCTATGAATGAATGCTTATGCATGCAAATGTTATGATGTAATGTAATGCACGAATGAATGTCCGAAGCATATGTCCGAAGCCACATTGTCAGCCATTACTTAGGAACAACCACACATTAGCTCTGCATTCCTTTAGGAACGACTTTGGAGCCTCTTCGCCTTTTACTTAGGCAGTATCAGCGTTGACTTTTCGCTGTAAGCTCTGCATCCCCTTAGGGACGACTTTGGAGCTTCTTCGCCTTTTACTTAGACGGTATAAGCTCTGCATTCCCTTGGGAACGTCTTTGGAGCTTCTTCGCCTTTTACTTTCGGCGGAATCAGCGTTGACTTTTCGCTGTAAGCTCTGCATCCCCTTAGGGACGTCTTCGGAGCTTTTTTCTCTTTTTCAGTTTCGGCACTCGATGGTGCGCTCTCAGCTTTTACATTTACATCTTTTGGGGGATTTTGCTCTTATAAAACTAAAAAGGAAAATTACATATGATGGCCCCATTAAAAACCTTTCTCCCCCTTTAGAAAGGAAAAGGGTGCCATAAAAAAGAAAAGATAAAATTACATCAAGTTATACATAGAACCGCCGAAGCTCATCCGCATTCCAAGATCTTGGAATTTCATTGCCGTCCATGTCCTTCAGTCTGTACGAACCAGGCCTTGACGAAGATGCTACTAAGAAAGGCCCTTCCCACTTCAGTTGCAACTTGCCCACTGTATCCGGGTTGGCCACTCTTCGAAGCACGAAATGTCCTGGCTCAATATTTTTTAGCAGGACTTTTCTATCTCGCCATTTGATCGTTTCAGCCTGGTATTTGTTGATATTTTCCACGGCCTGAAGCCTGATCCCTTCTAAGGCATCTTTTTCCACAAGGCAAGTATCTTCGGCGCCTGATTCTGCCGAAGCTACCACTCTTATTGATCCAGCTTTAGCTTCTTCTGGAGTTATTGCTTCGTCACCAAATAATAACTTGAATGGGGTAAAGCCTGTAGACCTTGATGTTGTTGTATTGTGGCTCCACACCACTTTGGTCAACTGATCTGGCCATTTTCCCCTTGGTTGATTAAAAATTAGCTTCATTATCCCTGTCATTATGATGCCGTTGGCCCTTTCAACAAGCCCATTCGACTCCGGATGCCTGACTGATGCAAAATGGATCTTCGTGCCAATTTGATCACAGAAATTTCTGAAATCTTCGGAGTCGAACTGTGTTCCATTATCTACAGTGATAGCCTTCGGCACTCCGAAGCGACAGACAATATTCTGCCAGAAAAATTTTTGGACAGTGGCCGAAGTTATCGTGGCTAATGGCTTCGCCTCAATCCACTTGGAAAAATATTCCACAGCTACTATAACATATTTTAGGTTGCCTTGGGCCGGTGGCAATGGACCCAACAAGTCAAGGCCCCACCTTTGCAATGGCCAGATAGGTTGTATCAGCTGTGTTAATGACGAAGGTTGTTTTTGATCTCTTGCACATTTTTGACAACCTTCGCACTTTTGGACTAACTCCGCTGCATCCGAAGCTGCCTTCGGCCAATAAAATCCTTGGCGGAACACTTTTCCAAGTAACGGCCTGGATCCAATGTGGGATCCGCACAAGCCTGCATGTATCTCCTTCATCAACTCTATACCTTCGGCCCTAGACAAGCACTTGAGCAGCGGGGCACAAACTCCATGCTTGTATAACTCCCCTTCTATCATGACATAGGGACAAGCTCTTGCCTCTATCCTCTTATTATAAGCTTCGTCATCTGATAGAAAGTTTCCCTGAAGGTAAGAGATTATTTCTGTTCTCCAATCTTCACTGTAGACAGGAGAAATGTTAAGGACTGCTCTTTCAAGTAGCTCCACTGAAGGTGCCTTTATTGTTTCGAAGAACACGTCCAAAGGTAGTGGCAGCCCCTGTGCTGCAGACTTGGCTAATAAATCAGCATGCTCATTTTGTCCTCGAGGGATATTCTTAACAGAAAATCCTTCGAAGGAAGCTTCGATCCTTCGGACCGTGTCTAGGTATTTTTCAAGCTTCGGGTCCTTAGCCTTGCAACTTTTATCAATATGACCCGAAACAACCTGGGAATCAGTTTTAAGAATTGCCCTTCTGATCCCCATTGCCTTTAGTTTCCGAAGACCCAGGAGCAAAGCTTCGTACTCAGCGATATTATTTGTGCAGCTGAAGTCAAGTCTTGCTGCATAACAAGTTTTAACCTTGGACGGAGAGACCAACACAGCAGCTGCACCTGCTCCGAAGGTTCCCCAAGAGCCGTCACAGAACACTGTCCATGCTTCGGCATCTTTATTCGCTTCTTCGTCCTGAGCCCCTGGCGTCCAGTCGGCAATGAAATCTGCCAATGCTTGAGACTGAATTGAGGATCTATGCACATAATCAATGTAAAATTCATTAAGCTCCGCAGCCCACTTTCCAATACGCCCGGTAGCTTCTCTATTCCTCATGATGTCCTTCAACGGCTGCGAAGAAGGAACAATAATGTTGAATGCCTGAAAGTAATGCCGAAGCTTCCTGGATGCCATTAAAACGGCGTACAACACCTTCTCCAGCTCTGTATAATTTTTCTTTGAGACACTGAGGACCTCAGACACAAAATATACTGGGACTTGCTTCTTGGCTTCCATGAATAGCAATAGGTCCTTGGTCCGAAGGTATTTTCATGCAGAGATAAGCTGGGTGAAGAATTGCTTCGAAGGCGTTAAGAGTTCCACGACCAATGATAGCATTGTAAGGATACTCCATGTCAACAATATCAAACACAATTTGCTCAGTCCTTGTGTTGTTGACAAATCCGAAGGTTACCGGCATGGTAATCTTCCCAAGTGCCACAATCTGCCGCCCTCCGAAGCCACAAAGAGGGTGCGTAGCATCATGAATCTTGTCTTCAGGCTCTTGCATTTGTCTGAAGGCTTTAGCAAATATAATGTCAGCTGCACTGCCTGTATCAACTAGGACATTGTGGACCAGAAATCCTTTGATCACGCAAGAAATAACCATAGCATCATTGTGAGGATAATCCTTAAGCTGAAGGTCTTCCTGAGAGAAGGTAATTGGAATATGAGACCATTTTGACTTGATGAAGGGTCCCTGTACTCCAACATGCTGCACCCTTCTCTGAGCCTCTTTCTTCTGCTTCTTGTTAGCCGGCTCTGAGCAAGAACCGCCTGTTATCGGGAGCACCAGCTTCGAAGCCGAAGCAGCTCCAGCTTGATTGTTGAACGAAGCCATCAGCTCAGAAAAGTGGAAGTGAGTTCACCGGAGGTGGGCGCCAATGTTGGGGGCTTGTTCTCAAATGCTAAGAGTTAAGAACAAGGCAACATAGAAAATGTTAGATATTAAGGTCCTTCGTCCTCCACTTCGTTATATCCCCTCAGGATATAAGGAACTTCGGACGAAGGTTACGAAGGACGCACCTTCGTAAACATAATAACGTAGGGTGAAGCATTCACATAAATCATGAGGTACAAAATGGACATTCAAATGTTAACATAGAACCATTTTCATTTCTATTAATACGAATATAAATAGCAGATGTACCTTCGATCTTGAGGAAGGCAAGAGTACAAGCCTGATGTGATGGCAAATAGCAGGTTCGCGTGAACAGTACAGAAGTACTGTTCATCTATTTATAGGCACAGGTCGCAGCCTGTGACAAATTACAATTATGCCCCTTACAAATGTTTACAACATTGACTCAGACCTATATGAATAAAAAGGTCATTCTATCTCTATGTCGGTTTAAAACGCCGAAGCTCCATGAAAAGGGACCTTCGGCCATCTCTTGGAGACGACTCCAGCCGAAGCTGCTTCTTCGTATGAGACCTTCGGCGCACCGAAGCACGACCCCAACAGCTACTATAACATATTTTAGGTTCCCTTGGGCCGGTGGCAATGGACCCAACAAGTCAAGGCCCCACCTTTGCAATGGCCAGATGGGTTGTATCAGCTGTGTTAATGACGAAGGTTGTTTTTGATCTCTTGCACATTTTTGACAACCTTCGCACTTTTGGACTAACTCCGCTGCATCCGAAGCTGCCTTCGGCCAATAAAATCCTTGGCGGAACACTTTTCCAAGTAACGGCCTGGATCCAATGTGGGATCCGCACAGGCCTGCATGTATCTCCTTCATCAACTCTATACCTTCGGCCCTAGACAAGCACTTGAGCAGCGGGGCACAAACTCCATGCTTGTATAACTCCCCTTCTATCATGACATAGGGACGAGCTCTTGCCTCTATCCTCTTATTATAAGCTTCGTCATCTGATAGAAAGTTTCCCTGAAGGTAAGAGATTATTTCTGTTCTCCAATCTTCACTGTAGACAGGAGAAATGTTAAGGACTGCTCTTTCAAGTAGCTCCACTGAAGGTGCCTTTATTGTTTCGAAGAACACGTCCGAAGGTAGCGGCAGCCCCTGTGCTGCAGACTTGGCTAATAAATCAGCATGCTCATTTTGTCCTCGAGGGATATTCTTAACAGAAAATCCTTCGAAGGAAGCTTCGATCCTTCGGACCGTGTCTAGGTATTTTTCAAGCTTCGGGTCCTTAGCCTTGCAACTTTTATCAATATGACCCGAAACAACCTGGGAATCAGTTTTAAGAATTGCCCTTCTGATCCCCATTGCCTTTAGTTTCCGAAGACCCAGGAGCAAAGCTTCGTACTCAGCGATATTATTTGTGCAGCTGAAGTCAAGTCTTGCTGCATAGCAAGTTTTAACCTTGGACGGAGAGACCAACACAGCAGCTGCACCTGCTCCGAAGGTTCCCCAAGAGCCATCACAAAACACTGTCCATGCTTCGGCATCTTTATTCGCTTCTTCGTCCTGAGCCCCTGGCGTCCAGTCGGCAATGAAATCTGCCAATGCTTGAGACTGAATTGAGGATCTATGCACATAATCAATGTAAAATTCATTAAGTTCCGCAGCCCATTTTCCAATACGCCCGGTAGCTTCTCTATTCCTCATGATGTCCTTCAACGGCTGCGAAGAAGGAACAATAATGTTGAATGCCTGAAAGTAATGCCGAAGCTTCCTGGATGCCATTAAAACGGCATACAACACCTTCTCCAGCTCTGTATAATTTTTCTTTGAGACACTGAGGACCTCAGACACAAAATATACTGGGACCTGCTTCTTGGCTTGTCCATCAAACTTTTCCTGAACAAGCGCCGCACTTACCGCTGAGTGCGAAGCTGCCACATACAACAGCAGAGGAGCCCCTGGCGTTGGTGGAGTTAATGTTGTGAGATCTATTAAATATTGCTTCAGCTCTTCGAAGGCTTTTTGTTGACTTGGGCCCCATTGAAAGACTTCAGCTGACTTCAGCACCTCGAAGAATGGTAAGTTTCTTTCTGCTGATCTGGATATAAATCTGTTGAGAGATGCCAGCCTTCCTGTCAATCTTTGGGCCCCCTTTCTTGTGGTTGGTGGCTCCATCCGAAGTATAGCTTCGATTTTATTTGGGTTAGCTTCGATTCCCTTCGTTGAAACCAGACATCCAAGAAATTTGCCCTTCTTCACTCCGAAGACACATTTTTCTGGATTCAGCTTCAGACCAACCTGTCTGAAGCTGGCGAAGGTCTCCTGCAAATCAGCAATATGATTTTCTTGCTTCGTGCTCTTTACGATAATGTCATCAACATAGGTCAACACATTTCTGCCTATCTGAGATTGGAGAACCTTCGCAGTCATTCTGCTGAAACTCCCTCCAGCATTCTTGAGCCCCTCAGGCATCCGAAGATAGCAATATGTACCACTTGGAGTTATGAAGCTAGTCTTCGGCTCATCTTCCTTCTTCATCCAGATTTGATGATAGCCTGAGTAGCAGTCCAGGAGACTCATGAGCTCCGAAGAAGCTGCTGCATCAACTAAAGAATCTATCCTTGGCAGCGGAAATTCATCCTTCGGACAAGCCTTGTTGAGATCTGTGAAATCAATACACATTCTCCACTTGCCATTGGCCTTCTTCACCATAACAGTGTTAGCTAGCCACTCTGGGTACTTCACTTCTCTGATAACTCCTGCACTGAGGAGTCTTTTTACTTCATTTCGAGCCCCTTCGGCCTTATCATCAGACATTTTCCGAAGCCTCTGCTTTCGGGGTCTGAAGGATGGATCAACATTAAGCGAATGTTCAATAACATCCCGATTTACTCCACAGAGATCATTAGCTGACCATGCAAAGACATCTTTGTTGCTGAATAAAAACCTTATCAAGGTTTTCTCCTGGTCTTCAGATAATTGCGAGCCCAACAACACCTTCTGCTCTGCTACATCTTCACACAATAACATGGGCTTCGGCTGATCTGCTGAAGCTGCCTTCTCCCTCCTGAATTTATACTGTTCACAAGCTTCAGCTCCATCTATGTTATGGATTGCCTTGGAGTCAGTCCAGCTTCCTTCGGCCCTTCTAGCAGCTTCCTGACTTCCATGAATAGCAATAGGTCCTTGGTCCGAAGGTATCTTCATGCAGAGATAAGCTGGGTGAAGAATTGCTTCGAAGGCATTAAGAGTGCCACGGCCGATGATAGCATTGTAAGGATACTCCATGTCAACAATATCAAACACAATTTGCTCAGTCCTTGTGTTGTTGACAAATCCGAAGGTTACCGGCATGGTAATCTTCCCAAGTGCCACAATCTGCCGCCCTCCGAAGCCACAAAGAGGGTGCGTAGCATCATGAATCTTGTCTTCGGGCTCCTGCATTTGTCTGAAGGCTTTAGCAAATATAATGTCAGCTGCACTGCCTGTATCAACTAGGACATTGTGGACCAGAAATCCTTTGATCACGCAAGAAATAACCATAGCATCATTGTGAGGATAATCCTTAAGCTGAAGGTCTTCCTGAGAGAAGGTAATTGGAATATGAGACCATTTTGACTTGATGAAAGGTCCCTGCACTCCAACATGCTGCACCCTTCTCTGAGCCTCCTTCTTCTGCTTCTTGTTAGCCAGCTCTGAGCAAGAACCGCCTGTTATCGGGAGCACCAGCTTCGAAGCCGAAGCATCTCCAGCTTGGTTGTTGAACGAAGCCATCAGCTCAGAAAAGTGGAAGTGAGTTCACCGGAGGTGGGCGCCAATGTTGGGGGCTTGTTCTCAAATGCTAAGAGTTAAGAACAAGGCAACACAGAAAATGTTAAATATTAAGGTCCTTCGTCCTCCACTTCATTATATCCCTTCGGGACATAAGGAACTTCGGATGAAGGTTACGAAGGACGCACCTTCGTAGACATGATAACGTAGGATGAAGCATTTACATAAGTCATGAGGTATAAAATAGACATTCAAATGTTAACATAGAATCATTTTCATTTCCATTAATACGAATGAATATAAATGACAGATGTACCTCCAGTCTTGAGGAAGGCAGGAGTACAAGTGTGACGTGAAGGCAAATGACAGGTTCGCGTGAACAGTACAGAGGTACTGTTCATCTATTTATAGGCACAGGTCGCAGCCTGTGACAAATTACAATTATGCCCCTTACAAATGTTTACAACATTGACTCAGACCTATATGAATAAAAAGGTCATTCTATCTCTATGTCGGTTTAAAACGCCGAAGCTCCATGAAAAGGAACCTTCGGCCATCTCTTGGAGACGACTCCAGCCGAAGCTGCTTCTTCGTGTGAGACCTTCGGCGCACCGAAGCACGACCCCAACAATATTTATGTATACATTTTATTTATATTTCCATATCTCTTCTTTTTTCCTTATTTTCAAAATCCTAATTTCAAATTTAGGGTTAAATCAAGTTTCAAATAGTTAATACCTTATTATTTTTATCCTCATGGTTTATTTAATGCACAACACATAAAACTCCAACAAATGCACTTTTTCTTTATTTTAGCATAATTGTTTTATTTAGTCACTCTCACTTACATAGGTGCTCTTTTTATGATGCAAATAAGACACACAAAATGAGGAACTCTCTTTATTACTCTTGGTACACAACTTGAGTATTACAAATCCTACCCCCCTTAAAAATAATCTCGTCCTCGAGATTTAAGAAGATCTAGGGAAAAGGTGGGGAAAATCTATACGAAGCTCTTCTTCTCTTTCCCAAGTTGCTTCATCTTCACCATGGTGGCTCCATTGAACTTTGCACATCTTTATAACCTTATTCCTCGTGACTCGAGTCAAAGTATCCAAAATCTTGATGGGGTACTCAGCATAAGTCAAATCCTCTTGAACACTAAGGTCTTCCATTGGTAACTGTTCTTCAGGCACCCTGAGACATTTCTTCAGCTGAGATACATGAAAGACATTGTGAACATCCGCGAGATGATCCGGTAACTCTAATTGATATGCAACTTCTCCCACTCGCTTTAAGATTAAGAAAGGTCCAATAAAGCGAGGGGACAACTTTCCTTTGACTTTGAACCTTCTCATGCCCCGGAGTGGTGACACCTTCAAATAGACATAATCACCCTCCTTAAACTCAAGTAGTCTTCTCCGGGTGTCAGCATAGCTTTTCTGCCTGGATTGTGCAGTTCTCAAATTCTCCCTGATCTGTTGAACTTGTTCCTCTGCTTCTTGTATAATCTCAGGTCCAAACAACTGTCTTTCACCAGTTTGATTCCAATACAAGGGAGTCCTGCACTTTCTGCCATATAAAGCCTCAAACGGTGACATCTTCAAACTGGCCTGATAGCTATTATTATATGAGAACTCCGCATATGGTAGACTCTTATCCCAACTTCCACCATGCTTAAGAGCACAAGCTCTTAACATATCTTCCAGTACTTGGTTAGTCCTCTCAGTCTGCCCATCGGTTTGGGGATGGTAAGCCGAACTAAAATTTAATCTCGTATCCAATGACTCGTGCAACTGCTTCCAATATCGAGAGGTAAACTGTGATCCTCGATCTGACACAATCTTCTTTGGCACACCATGCAGGCATACAATCCGTGCCATGTACAACTCTGCCAACTTAGCTCCTGAATAAGTGGTCTTCACTGGAATAAAGTGGGCTACTTTAGTTAGCCTGTCCACAATCACCCATATAGAATCATATCCAGCAGACGTACGGGGTAATCCAACAATGAAGTCCATGCCAACCTCTTCCCATTTCCACTCAGGTATCTTCAGTGGGTGCAATAGTCCGGCTGGCCTCTGGTGTTCAGCCTTAACTCTTTGGCATACATCGCACATAGCCACATGTGCAGCCACATCTCTCTTCAATCCATACCACCAATACTTTTGCTTCAAATCTTGATACATCTTAGTGCTCCCAGGGTGGATGGAATAAACTGAATCATGCGCTTCCTTCAATATGGTTTCCCGAAGACTATCAATATCGGGAACACAGATCCGATTCTTGAACCATATCGTGCCTTGCTCATCTTCCGTGAACTCTGGGCCTCTACCCTCTGTTATCAGATCCTTGATCTCCTGGATCTTAGCATCACCAATCTGACCCTTCCGAATTTCTTGCTCCAAGGTAGGTTCCAATTCAATGGTGACTCCTTCCGTATGTGTGACAATTCCCAGGTTGAGTCTCTCAAAATCCTTTGCTAATTCATCAGGTAGCTGGACAACGAAAGCGGAGTGAACATGCTCCTTCCGACTCAAGGCATCTGCAACCAAATTCGCCTTGCCTGGGTGATAATGAATCTCCAAGTCATAATCCTTAATAAGCTCCAACCAACGGCGTTGCCTAAGGTTGAGATCCTTCTGAGTGAATATATACTTCAAACTCTTGTGATCCGTGTATATTTGGCACTTAGTTCCCATAATGTAGTGTCTCCAAATCTTAAGTGCATGCACAACGGCAGCCAGTTCCAAGTCATGGGTGGGGTAGTTCAATTCATGCTTCCTCAACTGACGAGATGCATAGGCAATCACATGACCATCTTGCATAAGCACACATCCAAGTCCTTGGCCACATGCATCACAATAAATGTCAAATCCCTTCTGCAGATCTGGCATAATCAATACTGGAGGTGACATCAACCTTTCCTTCAATTGATCAAAACTCTCTTGACACTTCTCATCCCACTTAAATTCTTTTCCTTTCTCCAAAAGCGATGTCATGGGCTTAGCAATCTTAGAAAATCCTTCAATAAATCTCCGATAATATCCTGCGAGTCCCAAGAAACTCCGAATCTCCGTAACTGTAGTGGGCACTCTCCACTCCATTATCTCCTTGACTTTAGCAGGATCCACTGCTATTCCTCCATTAGAAATAATATGACCAAGAAATGGCACTTCGCCAATCCAAAACTCGCACTTGCTGAACTTAGCATAGAGTTGATTATCTCGTAGCTTTTGTAGCACCAACCTTAGATGTTCTTCATGCTCACTTTCATTCTTAGAATAGATAAGAATATCGTCGATAAACACCACGACGAATCTGTCCAAATACTCCATAAACACCTTATTCATCAAATTCATGAAGTAAGCTGGTGCATTGGTTAGTCCAAATGACATAACAGTAAACTCATATAATCCATATCATGTCGAGAAAGCCGTCTTAGGAATATCCGATGGTCTAATCCTCATCTGATGGTAACCGGATCGGAGATCAATCTTCGAAAATACTCTTGCTCCTCGCATCTGATCAAATAAATCCTCAATACGGGGCAACGGATACTTGTTTTTCACCGTGACATCATTAAGAGATCTATAATCCACACACATCCGTTGCGATCCATCCTTCTTCTGTACAAATAACACCGGTGCTCCCCAAGGTGAGGAACTTGGACGAATGTAACCAGCCTCTTGTAACTCCGTCAACTGCTTCTTTAGTTCCTTCAACTCCTCTACGGACATTCTATATGGCCGTTTAGAAATAGGGGCGGTTCCAGGTAAGAGATCAATAACAAACTCAACTTCTCTATCGGGTGGCATCCCTGGTAACTCCTCTGGAAAGACATCCGGAAAATCTCTAACCACCCGGATGTTGTCACCAACAAACTCCTCAGGCATAAAGAACATTGCACGCATGGATGAGGAGGTTACTGCAATGTTAACTTGAAACCTTTCTCCTTTAGTAGTAGTGAGTTCTACGGTACCTCTACCACAAGCTATAACGGCCTTTGCCTTTCTCAGCCATGACATACCAAGGATCAAATCTATACTGCTTGACTCTAATATTATAGCAGTAGCTCCAAACTCTCTACCCATAATGGTTAATGTCAATCTACGTGTCATTTGATTCGCCTCAACAGGCCCTTTAGGTGTAATTACTATCAGGGGTTTTCTCATATTTAGCAGTGGTATTTCATTTGTGTTGGCATATCTAGCAGACATGAATGAATGTGTAGCACCAGAATCAAATAATATTGTTGCAGGAATTGCATTAACATAAAACATACCGATCACGAGGTCCCCACCGTCAGGAGTATCATCAACGCTGACTTGATTCACCCTGGCTATAGAATATCCCTTGCCAGAGGTCTGTTGCTTGTTCTGAACTGGAGTAGTAGCAATCCTCTGTGGGCAGACATTTGCATAATGACCAATCTTCCCACACTTGAAACATTGAGTGCCCGGACTCTGTCCTGCAAACTTCGTCGGGGTGCCAGTGGGTGTAGCCTGTCGAGTAGGTGTCCTCAGTGGTGATTGCTGAACTGGCCGCGGTCCTCCCGGTCGAGGCGGTGTACTCTGTGGTGAACTGTAGCGAGGGCGAACACTGTTGCTTCCTTGTCCTTGAGATATGGCCTTTCTCTTCAAATCTCCCAGTTGAACACGCTTGTGTTCAATAGCCAGTGCCTTATCAAGCAGCCTCTGAAATGATGGAAATGTGTGTGCCACAAGAGCATACTGCAGTGGTCCATTAAGTCCTTCAATGAAATGCTCCTGCTTCCTCTCGTCTTCAGCAACTTCTTCAGGGGCATATCTGGATAACTGAATAAACTTGTCGCGGTACTCACTGACTGACATACTTCCTTGCTTCAGCGACAGAAATTCCTTCTTCTTAATCTTTATCATCCCAGCAGGAATATGGTAGTTTCTAAACTGCGTACTGAACTCTGCCCAAGTAATATTATCCGCAGCATCATGGGCAGCAGTATAAGAATCCCACCAGTCAGCAGCAGGACCAGTCAGACGTCCAGAAGCATATAAGACCTTCTCCCGATCAGTGCATTGTGCAATATTCAGCATCTTCTCAATTGACTTCAACCAATCGTCTGCATCAAGTGGATCTGGCGAGCTGGCGAAGGTTGGTGGCTTGTGACTCATAAACTCCCGGTGCTTATCCCGAGGTGGAACTGGTGGTGGTGGTGGAGGCAGTGGCACTTGTTGTTGTTGCTGCTGTTGTTGAAGCTGTTGTTGCGCCCTCCTTTCTTGGCGTATCTCATCTCTCTCCTGGCGCAGCTCCTGGCGTATATCTTCTCTTTCTTGACGCATCTCCTGGCGTTCTTGTTGCATCTGGGCACGCATATCAGCCATGGTGTCTGCCATCTGCTGCATCACCGCCATCTGAGCAGCAACCAGTGGGTCAACTCCGCCTGGTGGAGGATTGGGAGGATTCATCCCTGCAGGCTGTGGCTGAGGTTGTCTTCGAGTGTGTTGGTTAGGAGGCAAATCAATTCCACCACCCCTCCTGGTATTGACCATCTGAGTTAGATACATATGGTAAGAAAGAGCAGTAGACAAGGCAGTAATTACAATCATGTTACTTTGGGGGATTTATTAGCTAAGCAGATTAATATTTCACCTACTATATCTAATTCAATACCTTATGTTGGTACATGCTAAGATGTCCATCTATACTATTCCAATCAATCAAAGAAGCAAATCAGGCATTGATCATCAGAACAATCAACCAATATTTTTAATAGAGAAAATAGTTTTAAATTTTTGTCTTAGGCTTCCTATCTCTTAAAAATGTCATAGGGGTAGGGATTCCAAGGTGTGAAATCCATCTTGTCTTAGAGTAGAAAAGGTAAGAATGATCAGAGTAGAACAGTAGAAGGTGAGACAGGATTAAGATAAGTATAGAAAGAATCAGAGTAAGGTGAGTGTAGAATGATTCAGAATGAGATAAGTAGGTAAGGGTTTATCCAGTCTATCTAGGTTTCGTCCTACAGTCAACATTTCCTCTGATACCACTTCTGTAACACCCGGTTTTAAAGAACAAAGCCGGGTGCATCTCATACATGCGCCAAGAAGACAACATATATAATAACAGAGTGCATAGAGATAAATGTCATAAAACATCAGAGTACTTATTACATAGTGGAAGTCTTATTACAAAATAAAGATAAATATAAAACGAACTAAGGATCGATGGCGCCAATGTCGACTGAGAAACGCCACCTAGATCAGATCGAACTCCTCGGTGTTAGGCAGCTCCTCTTCAACAACCTGATCTTCTCCTGTGGGGGGGTGTGAGACAGCAAGAGTGAGCTCACATACGATCATAGCTCAACAAGTCGTGGGGAATAATGTGGCATGAACTCACCAAAGGTGGGAGTTCATGTAGTGTAAGGCTGTTCATTGAAATAAAGGCTAAGGCTGAGCATTGCTTTTATAAGTTGGTCAAAATTTTATTAGCCATTACTAAGTGTAAGTAAATACCAAACCTTAATAATAATAAAGAACAGTAATAGTAAAATAATCCCAAATGCGATGCAAATGTCAAATTGAATTTAAGTTCCATAGTTAATCATGTGAGGGTCCGAGCCGCTCATGACCGTGAGCACGGCTAGTATACTAGTTTTACACTCTGCAGAGGTTGCGCATCTTTACCCACAAGTCGTGTATCCCATGTCGCCTGGGTTTGCAAGGCCCTTAGACACTACCGAGGTGAATGGCTAGGGATCCACTACGAGGCCTTTACAAAGTTCCACTAGCTTCCGAAAACCCGCTACAGTTTATGGGAAGATCCAGTAAAGGGTTCCTGGCTGATAGCCATCGCAGCAAAATCAACCAGGGACCTCCCCGCACTGACCTCTCCCCTACTGCCCTTGCCCCTTTCGGGTAAGGTAGTCTTCCACTAGCTTTCCTAATTAGTCAGCCAAGGGCGTCCCATTAAACCCTTGTGGTAGCACTGTTTTCCCGGGTGGTCGCTCCATGTTCCCATTAATTTAATGATCTTAACATGAACAGTAATAAAACAAGATAATAACAGAATAATCATGAATAATGAATCTCCATACCCAATCCACATAAAGCAATAGCAAGTACTACCCAAAAATATTCCAGGGGTGAACAAGGCATAGAGGTAATCAAAACAGGGGTACATAAAGGATCCCATCAAAATTAACCTATGCAGATCATTAAAATTAATAAGAACATGGCTGGGAAAAGTAAGTGTTCAAGGGCACAACTTGCCTGTAATGAGCTCCTGCTCAGCTATCTCTACTTGCTGAACCTCAGTTTCCACAGTGGCTTGCTCGTCTACTCGCATCAACACAATACATACATAGTATAGCCAAAATTAACATCACACCAAACAGATGAATGAAATATACAGTAAAAATCTACACATTAAAATGAAATCATAGGAACTGGAATCACTGAATTTGGAGTTATAGAATTTAAGTTATGAATTTTCTAAGATTTAAGGTGATTATAATAGGATTAGATGATAAATTAATTTCCTAACAGAGTTCATGTCAAAACAGTGATTCTAAATGGTAGAGAATAATATTACAAAATTTTAGGAATTGGAATGACTCAAATTGGAGCTAAAATGCATTTTCTATGAATTAACTAAGTTTCTAGATTTGTTTTTGTATTAAAAATGAATTTTAATATTAATTTCTCTGTTTTTAATACCCTCTGGACTGGGCGCCAAATTCCCGAAAACTCAGGGGGTCTGGCGTAATTTATCCAAGACACAGAGAACAGTGACAAATGGACGGCAGGTTGGTTTTATGATTCTGCGGGGGCTCTTTAGAAAAACAGCCCCGCGAAGGGGTATGGGCGAATCTCGGCCGATGGATCAAGATTGGATGGCTCAGATTTAAATAAACGAAGGGGTAAGTTATGTCTAATCTAAGACGCTCATTATCAATCGGACGGTCCAGATTGGATCGCCCAGGGGGTATGCGTGATCAAATCTGCTCCGCCCATCTAAGATCCTACGGTTGGCATGAGGCCAGACCGAGGCGATGAATTCTGCCTAATCTACACCGTCCATCCTAATCGGACGGTCGACGGTCCTTTCCCCCAAACGCTACCGACGGCAGCGGCGGCGCTCACCAGAGTCGCGCGGCGGAGAGCCTCCGGCGAGTGATTTCCGGCGCATAGATGCCCCAATCCCCGTTCCTAAGGGTGCTACGTGAATCGCAAAGCACAGACAACAGGGAGGTGTGATTCTCACCGACGGCAGAGACTCGGTCGATGCAGTCCACGGCAGAGGGCGAGCCCGCGGCGGCGTAGGAACTCCGGTGAGAAATCGCGTGCACCCCAGCCCTTAATCGCGCCAGCCGAGCAAACCCCGAGCACCAGCGAGCCTAAACGAAGGCCCCAGAAGCCTAGTCGAGGCCAAAGAGACGGCCAGAGCGCGGGTCCGCTTTGGTGTGGTCCGCGCCAAGTTAACACGGCGTCAATGGCGTTGGTAATGGATGGCTCGGTTTACTGGTGGTTGAGAGGGGAGCGGAGGGGTTTAGCTTCGATGTTAAAGGGCGTCCGCGAGGTGGTTCCACGGAATCCGAGTCCTCCGGCGAGAATCGCGCGCACGGCGAGCTCGCGTTTGTTGCGGAGAGCGATTGACCAGGCGCGCGGGTGGATAATTTACGCACCACGCGGGCGAGTCGGGAGGAGGACCGCGGACTCGAGCGTGATCTAGGCGCGAACTTGGCCTCTACGGCCGATTCCTACGGCGAGGACGGCGGAGATCGTTGAATCGCGCGGTGTCCGCGCGAAGCTGGGTGATGACAACACGGGCCCGCGCGACAGCGGGCCAATCACGCGCGCGCGCGGCTGACGGGTCGGCCCCACAGCGCAGTGAAGGGAGGAAAAGCGGTGTGCGCTGGCGCGACTGACCTGTGGGTCCACCATGTCGGCGCCGAGGGTGAGTGGTGGGCTGCGCGGGTCAAAAGGGGTGGTGGGCCGAAATGCGAATTCAGGGCCCAGGTAAGGTTTTCTCCTTTTTCTTTTTATTTTTCTGTTTTCTTTCTTCATTTTCAAACCAAATTTGACTTAGTTCAAACTTTTGTGGATCCTCTTTTATAAACTCTATTTTTGCATCTAAAAATAGTAAGCCTGAAGATATTTATGTATACATTTTATTTATATTTCCATATCTCTTCTTTTTTCCTTATTTTCAAAATCCTAATTTCAAATTTAGGGTTAAATCAAGTTTCAAATAGTTAATACCTTATTATTTTTATCCTCATGGTTTATTTAATGCACAACACATAAAACTCCAACAAATGCACTTTTTCTTTATTTTAGCATAATTGTTTTATTTAGTCACTCTCACTTACATAGGTGCTCTTTTTATGATGCAAATAAGACACACAAAATGAGAAACTCTCTTTATTACTCTTGGTACACAACTTGAGTATTACAGCCGAGCCGGGGCGGGGGCGGGCTCACCGGGGCCGGGGGCGGTGCGGCGAGCGCGGCGCGGCCGCGGGGGGAAGCGCCGGCGAGAGGGGGAAGGAGGAGGGAGGGGAGGGAGGAGAGGGGAGGGGGAGGGAGGGCCTCACCGCGGGCAAGGAGTGCGGCGGCGGCGGCGGCGCAGGCGCAGGGAGAGGGCGGCGGCGGTTCGGGTAGTGGAGAGGGAGAGAGAATGACGGGCGGGGCCCGCGGGGAGGGGGTTTTTTGGGGAAAGGGGGGAGGGGAGGGGCGGCTGGGCCGCTTGGGCCCAAAGTGGGGGGGCGCGTGGGGGGGTGAGGCCGGCTGGGCCGGATGGCTAGCTGGGCCTGGGGCCGGCTGGGCCGCCGCGGGGCCCACGCGGGAAGGGGGGAGAGAGGGGAGGGGGGTGCGGCTGGGCCAAAAGGGGGAGGAGAGGGAGGAGAGAGAAAAGAAAAGATTTTCCTTTTTTTATATCTATTTTCTATATGAATGCCTTCACACTTTCAAACAACCAAAAAAAGCATGGTTCAGCATGGTGCATCACACAAAATAAAGTATTTTAGGGTTTTGCTTTACATGGGATCTCAAGCCGAATCCCGCTTTACCTTGGAAAGGATCAAGGTTTAGCGAGGAGAAAAGGGAAAAAGAAAGGGTAACGCCTGAATTTGGTGAGGGAAAAGAAGAAAAAAAATCTACCCCCAAATTCAGGGCGTTACAAACCTATCCCCCTTAAAAGAATCTCGCCCTCGAGATTCAGGGTTGGCTAGCAAAGAGCTCAGGGTATTTGGCCATCAGATCATCTTCACGCTCCCAGGTTGCTTCTTCCTCAGAGTGATGACTCCATCTGACTTTGCACATTCTAATGGTCTTCCTTCGGGTGACTCTGTCTGCCGTCTCAAGGATTTGTGCTGGTTTCTCTGTGTAGGTCAAGTCCTCTTGGACTTCAAGACCTTCCACTGGCAACTGCTCTTCCGGCACACGCAGGCACTTCTTCAATTGAGACACATGAAAGACATCATGCACAGCAGACAAATTTTCTGGCAGACTGAGCTGATAAGCCACTTTTCCACGCTTTGTGAGAATTTGATACGGACCAATGTAGCGGGGTGCTAGCTTGCCTTTGACTCCGAACCTTCTGACTCCTCTGATCGGTGACACTTTCAGATAGACGAAATCTCCGACTTTGAAACTCAGCTCTCTTCTTCTTGTGTCTGCATAGCTTCGCTGCCTTGATTGTGCTATCTTCAGATTCTCTCGGACCATCTTGATGTTCTCTTCAGCTTCAAGCAAAATGTCTGGCCCAAACACCTGCTTTTCTCCAAGCTGATCCCATTGCAACGGAGTTCTACAACTCCTCCCATAAAGCACTTGAAATGGTGACATCTTCAAGCTGGCCTGGTAACTGTTGTTATAGGAAAACTCTGCATAAGGCAATCTCTTGTCCCATCCGGACTGGTCTTGCAACGCACAGGCTCTCAACATGTCTTCCAGGATTTGATTGGTTCTTTCAGTCTGACCATCTGTCTGCGGATGATAAGCTAAACTAAAATTCAGGTGTGTGCCCAAGGCTTCATGCAACTGCTGCCAGAAATGAGAGGTGAACTATGTTCCTCTGTCTGACACTATCTTCTTTGGCACACCATGAAGACAAACGATCCGAGACATGTACAACTCTGCCAATACTGCACTGCTGTAGCTGGTCTTGACAGGTATGAAGTGGGCTGACTTGGTCAAACGGTCCACTACTACCCAGATAGAATCGTAGCCGGCTCGAGTACGAGGCAATCCGACTATGAAATCCATGCCAATCTCATCCCATTTCCTCTGAGGGATTTGCAATGGTTGCAACAATCCAGCTGGTCTCTGGTGCTCTGCCTTGATTTACCGACAACTATCACACATAGCCACATACTCTGCGATTTCCCTCTTCATTCCGTACCACCAGAATTTCTTCTTCAGATCCTGATACATCTTCTCACTGCCAGGGTGAATCGAATAAGCTGTCTCATGAGCTTCCTTGAGGATCAACTCTCGAATAGATTGGACATTGGGAACACATAAGCGGTCTTTGAACCATATCACACCTTCTGCATCTTCTCAAAAATCTTTGCCTCTGCCATCTAGAATCAGTCGTCGGATCTCACTGATCTTCTCATCATTCTTCTGCGCTTCTTTGATTTCTCGCTCTAGGGTAGGTTCCAACTCAATTGTGACTCCTCGCGAATTATTCAGAAATCCGAGACTCAACCTGTCAAACTCTTTGGCCAACTCATGAGGCATCGGACGAGCGACCATCAGATTGACCTAACTCTTCCTGCTCAAAGCATCTGCCACTATGTTTGCTTTGCCTGGATGGTAATGGATCTCCAACTCGTAGTCTTTGATCAACTCTAACCATCTTCTTTGCCTCATATTCAGCTCTGACTGAGTGAATATGTACTTCAGACTCTTGTGGTATATGTAAACATCACATTTCTGTCCATACAGATAGTGCCTCCACGTCTTCAGTGCGTGAACCACTGCTGCCAACTCTAGGTCATGGATTGGGTAATTCTTCTCATGAACCTTCAGCTGTCGGGACGAGTAAGCCACAACTCTTCCCTCTTGCATCAATAGACATCCCAAAACAGTGTAACAAGCATCGCAATACACCGAGAAGGGCTTGTGCACATCAGGCAAGACTAAGACAGGCGCTGTAGTCAACTTCTCTTTCAGTGCTTCAAAGGCTTCTTGGCATTTCTGGGTCCACTTGAACTCAACCTTGTTGCCTAGCAACGCTGTCATTGGTTTCGCAATCTTCGAAAACCCTTCAATGAATCGCCAATAATATCCGGCCATTCTAATGAAGCTCTTGATTCCTCGAGCATTTGTTGGCGCTTTCCAGTTCAGAATGTCTGCCACTTTCTTCGGATCCACAGTCAATCCTTCTTTGTTGATTATGTGACCCAAGAACAGGACTTCACTGATCTAGAACTCACACTTGCTCAACTTTGCATACAACTGGTGCTCTCGCAATCTCTGCAATACCATCCTCAAATGATTCGCACGCTCCTTTTCGCTTTGAGAATAAATCAGAATATCATCAATAAATACCACCACAAACTTGTCAAGATAGTCCATGAATACACTGTTCATCAGATTCATAAAGAAGGCTGGTGCATTTGTTAGACCGAAAGACATCACAGTGAACTCATACAACCCATACTTGGTAATGAATGCCGTCTTCGGAATGTCTGAAGGTCGAATCTTGAGCTGATGATAACCCAACCTCAGATCAATCTTGGAGAACACACTGCTCCTCTCAACTGGTCGAACAGATCTTCTATTCTGGGCAAAGGGTACTTATTCTTGATCGTTACCTCATTCAAAGCTCGATAATCGATACACATCCTTTTGGTGCCATCTTTCTTCTCCACAAATAGGACAGGGGCGGCCCAAGGCGAGGTGCTTGGCCGAATGTAACCTTTCTCTGACAACTCGTCAATTTGCTTCTTAAGCTCAACCAACTCTAGCCCAGATATTCTGTAAGCTCTCTTAAAGATAGGGGCGGTGCCAGGAAGAAGCTCTATGGCAAACTCAACTTTCTGCTCTGGTGGCATTCCTGGTAGGTCCTTTGGAAACACATCTGGGAACTCGGACACAACTTTGATGCTCTCAATTGGGTCTGCTTCGCTGCTATCGACAGCCATCTGGTAACAACTTCCTTTCTTCGGCTCAGGTGGGACTAACTCGGTCACCACTTCCTCTCCTAGTGGGGACACCAACTTGATCGTCCTCTTATCACAACTGATAACTGCCTGATACTTATCTAGCCAATTCATCCCTAGGATGACATCTATTCCCTGAGTACCCATTACTATGAGGTTGGCGGGAAACGCTATCCCCCTTATTTCCACACTTACATTCAAACAAATGCTATCAATTCGAATTCTACCACCGGCTGAGTCAATTTGAATGGGGGTTGACATGGTAGTTATTGGAAGATTATGTGCTTCTACCCATGATGCAGTAATGAAAGAATGTGTTGCTCCAATATCAAATAACACTTCTGCAATATGGGAGTCGACTGGGAACATACCTACTATCATGCCGGGGGTCTCCTGAACTGCTTCAGCCTCCAAGTGGTTCAGTCTTCCATGATTGTAACGCGGCTGAGAGCGGTTGCCTGCTCCTGGCTGAGGCACATTCTGCTTTGCCGGGGCATTGGGGCCTGACTGCTGCTGGGCTGCCTTCTTCGGACATTGCATCACCCAATGGCCTTGCTCTCCACAGTGGAAACATGCTCTGTTTCCAACCTGAGCTGGTGCTATCTGATTGTTCTGCTGGCTTGCTGGGGCAGGAAGACGAGGTGCCTGCTGATTCTGCCTCTGAAACTGACCTCCTCCTGACTGATTATTCTGACGATTCTGATACTGGTGCTGAGGATGCTGCCTTTGAAACTGCTGCTGCTGAGGTGGACGCTGGTTCTGCCTGAACTGCTGAGGTTGATTGCTTGAGAAACAAGGACGACTGCTGCTTCCAGGCTGGGGTCCACTGATCTTGCGCTTGCGATCCTCCATCTCCTTACGCTTCCTCTCTGTCATGATTGCTCTGTCAATCAAGTGTTGGAATGTCGGGAAGGTATGATTCATCAACTGATACTGCAGAGGGTCGACCAAGCCTCTCAGGAAATGATACTGTCGCTTGGCATCGGTGTTGACATCTTCAGGTGCATAGCGAGACAACTGCAGAAACTTGTCCTGGTACTCACTGACAGACGATGACCCTTGCTTGAGGGCCAAGAACTCCTCCTTTTTCACTGTCATCAGACCTGCAGGCACATGATACTGACGAAAGCTACCTCTGAACTCTTCCCAGGTGATAGTGTCGGGGTGGGCATGGGTGGTGAGATAAGACTCCCACCATGACTGGGCTGCTCCTCTCAACAGACGGGGACCATACAGGACTTTCTCCCTGTCATCGCACTGGGCGGTATGCAACTCCCGCTCCACAGTGCGCAGCCAGTCTTCAGCGTCCATGGGGTCAGAGGAGTGAGCAAACGTTGGGGGATGACCTCTCATGAATTCAGCACGCTTGTCCCTGGGCATCTGAGGCTGAGGTGGGGCCTGCTGCTGCTGCTGAATGGCAGCCAGAGTCTTACCAATGGCTTGAACTGCCTGAGTCTGCATCAGAAACATCTGTTCGATGGACATCGGGGGCGGGGGCGGTAGATGCTACTGCTGGGGCACCTCATCTTGCGGAGCTGGCCGCTCCTGCTGAGCACGCCTTCCTCCTCTGCGCCTGTTTTCTGACATCTGCAGAACGCAACCACACATCAGAACTGATCTTGCAAATCTTGCAGCATGAGAAAAGAGTATAGAATTCTCCATAACACTGAACAGATGAACATCTTCACTGATCTCCAACAAAGACCAACACAGCTCCTCAGATAAAGAGGAAAGTGGAATAAAAGGCTTCCCAACTAAATAGCTAACTCCATTAACATATAACAGATAAACCAAAATGCAGGGGATACCCACATCCTGGTGACAGTCATTACAAAGATCCATATCAAACATAGTTCATCATGACAAACATAAATGCACAGGATATAGCAAACTACCCTGTCTAACTAAGACTAGCTAAGAGCGAGACTGACGCTAAGACTATAGCTTCTATGTATATATTTTCGTATTAATTACAAGATCCGACTCTAACGACCTATGGT
Organism: Zea luxurians; assembly: GCA_029449295.1. NCBI lineage: Eukaryota > Viridiplantae > Streptophyta > Magnoliopsida > Poales > Poaceae > Zea > Zea luxurians. The sequence goes on from JAOPSE010000002.1 coordinate 167,086,683, forward strand.
TCTAAATTTATCTTGGTCTTGCAGTTGGGGTTGCCATAAGACTGGCGTCCACGCCGAGGTGAGCGGTACGAGTGCTGAGTCCCGACGGGAGCGGGGGAACCATCGTCCAGGTGACGACGCTCCGCGCGCTCGGCCCGCAGCAGGGCGATCTCAGCAAGAGCCCTACTCAGCTCGTCTAGCGTATGGTCCAGCTCCGTGTTTAGCACGGCGGCTAGGTTGACTGTGCTGCTCAACCTAGGATTGTCCTCACTAACAGGTGAGACAATCACGCCTCCTATGCTGCTAGATGGACGGCGGGGGTAATACTTCAGGTCGAGACCGTCAGCTACCCCACCGAGAACCGAGCAGTAGTGCGAAAGCGCACGCCGTGCGGCATCTTGCATGGCCGCCTCAGCTGAGTCCCGCTCAGAGATGGAATAGTGCTCCGAGCAGACCTCAGCACCCCAGAGACTGTCCTCCGGACGGCGCACCAAGCAGGTCGCCTCCCAGCGGTCCGGGTAGACCCCGCGACTATGCTGGTAGACCACACAGCGATACTTGATGGACCAAGTACACCGGTCAAGTGCCCGACGTAGCAGGGTGTCAAGCGCATCGTGGAAGTGACACCCGCGAGCAGCGTCGCGAGTGATGGGTCGAGCAACCCATCCTTCCGGCTCGTGGTCAGCAGAAAAGTCGGTGTCGTGGCTCGAGCTGTCGTCGCCACCTCCGTCGTTTGGGTCTCCTCCAGCAGCTACTCCAGAGGCTGGGGCGCCCAGCGGTGGTGCAGGGGGTGCCTCCAGGGGAAGCACAGGGGAGCAGCTCCTCACAGACTCTATCTCCTGCTGGAGCGAGAAAGAGGAGCCCTGCTGCTCCTGCCCCTGTCGTCGACGTTCCTGCTCCTCATGCAGGCGGTGGTGCAGCCTCTCCAAATGGCTGGACTGACCGGCCATGGGACGGCGAAGCGGACGCTCAGCAAGGCGGGAGGGTAAGAAGGGGATGACGGACTTTCGTGCAGTGTGTCTAAGACGAGCCATCTACAAAAGACACCGCAAGCAAAAGAGTGAGAACAGAATTAGTATGACCAGCAAGTAATGAATCATAAATAAATGAAGGATTAGAATAAAACACAAATTTCAGCAAGGTATAATATGCAGTAGAACATAGTTTTGATCGATATGACCAACTTTTGAAGGAATATCAAAGTCAAGGCAGGGACAGAGGTCGATAATCCTTAGAACGACCATTCTACTCTAGGTTAGCGGTCCTACAGTCAGCACGGCTTTGATACCAGCTATGTCACACCCGGTTTTAGAAGGCAAACCGAATGCGAACCATGTACGTGCCAGGATCAGCAATTCACGTACACAGCAGTTACATAACATGGACATCATCACACAGTGCTCAAATAGTATTAAAAAGGAAATAATAGTCGATTACATCATATGTCTGAGACATCCACATAGTCTTTACAATAATCAAAGTGCGAAAACGAAACGTAGATAAACGCGGCCATCACAGGCAGCCGACTGGGGGTTGCCGCTAACCCACGCCTAGAACTCGTCGTAGTCTTGGAACTCCTAGAAATCTCCTTCCACGGCTTCATCTTCTCCTGAGCAGTGGTTGCAATGCTGACAACCTGGGGATGGGGGGGGGGTTTGGTGTGTAGAGCAAGGGTGAGTACACATCAACATACTTAGCAAGTATCCTGTTTGGCTGTAGTGGACTAGCTTTATATGGGGATAAGTCAAGCAGTTGCTTTTAGTGGGTCAGATTATTATTTACTAGTAGAAAGCCAGGTTTTAACATTAACCCAAGTTATTAGCCCGATGTACCCTTTCCAAATGGAAAGAATACCACTTACCAGTACCATAGTCATAACCCGAACCATCAATCTCATTGCCACCTGTAAACCAAAATGTCTCTGATCAAGTACCACTAATCACTGGAGCTCCCTTGGCCGCTCATAACCGCGAGCACGGCTGATATATCAGTTTTCAAACACTCTGCAGAGGTTGTGCACTTTACCCACAAGCCGTGATTCCCTTTCTGCCCGGAGGTCATGACTCTCCATTGATCACTACCAAGGTGACTCAGCAGGGCATCACTACGTAGCCTTTACAAAGATTCCCCGGGGCTGTAGCCGCCCGTTAGGTTTCCTAAATGTACCGCACTCCTCCCCAAGGGACAAATCAACCTTGGCAGAGCGAGCCGCATACACCGAGCCCCATTGACGGCACGACGGCGAAGCGAACTACACCCCGGATCCTCTAATTACTCAGCTAAGGGCGTCCCACTCCACCCTCATGGTTGCACTGTTTTCCCGGGCGGTCATCCAAAGAACAGGTCCTTACGGAGAGGCACTCGAGAAACCGCTCGAGCCCCCTTGAAGACCACAAGTATAACATCATAATAAAAGAGGGGAAAACAGCGTATCATTGATAATCCTCATCATGTTCATTGATTAGGGTTGAGCAATAGCATAAGACTAAGCAATAATAATCCAATCCAAATAGGTAAACAAGGACATGGATAACAAAAGCTAGTAAATCCTTAGGTATAAATGTGTAATGCGGGAGGTGAATTAAAGAATGAATAGTACAGAGATAGGTCAAGGGACACTTGCCTCCACCAACCGACTGCTGCTTAGGGGCTTCTCCTGCGAGTTCTTCGGGCTCTTCAACCGAATCGTTCTCTATGCAAGTGCAAACATACATACATCCATCCATTCAAATTAGGAAACAAACAGTATATCATACAAGAAAACAAATAGATTAAACATGCATAAAATATGACATGTGATATTGCATTTTCCATGGTTAGAAAGAAACGGGGAAGGGTCTCGCAGGGGTTAGGGCTTATGCACAAGGCGCACTACGGGTAGACGAATAACTAGACGTTACGTGTTCTAGTTCCACTTAACTCCAATAATAATAATTAGTCACATGCACTAATGGAAACATAGCCACTTTTAGTTAATCAACATTAAACGAGATAGACGATTAGCTATATGAATTAACTAACGTAACCGATTTCTAAATTGAGTTTCCTATTTTATTAACATGAACAACGTGGTTAGCGCTCATAAAATATAACGGGGGGGGGGGGGATAGACGGGCACGTCTAGGGGTAGACGAAGGCACGACGAGTCGTGCCAAGGCACTGCGCACTACGCGAGCGCGCGCGCAAGGCCGCACGCACGCGTCGCGAACTAGCCGTGCACACGTCGGGGCCGCGCGTTGGCCGAGCTCAAGGCCACGCCATAGGCACGCTGGGCCGAGCTCGAGGCCGCGTCGGGGCCGTCACGACGCGAGCAAGGCACGCCGGGGCGGGCGGGCGAGCACGGCGCACGGGCGGGGCGAAGCACGGGCGGGGCGGGGGCACGGCCGGGCGCGGGGGCCGGGCACGGGGCGGCGCGGCCAGGGCCGAGGCGGGGCCAGGCGGTGCGCACGGGGCGAGGGCGACCGGGGCCGGGGCGGCGGCGCCATGGCCGGAGCCGAGGCGGGCGCGGCCGGGCCGGGGCGGGCGCGGGGCGGCCGAGCCGGGGCGGGGGCGGGCTCGCCGGGGCCGAGGTCTGCGCGGCGAGCGCGGCGTGGCCGTGGGGGGAAGCGCCGGCGAGAGGGGGAAGGAGGAGGGAGGGGAGGGAGGAGAGGGGAGGGGGAGGGAGGGCCTCACCGCGGGCGAGGAGGGCGGCGGCGGCGGCGCAGGCGCAGGGAGAGGGCGACGGCGGTTAGGGTAGGGGAGAGGGAGAGAGAATGACGGGCGGGGCCGCGGGGAGGGGGTTTTTTGGGGAAAGGGGGGAGGGGAGGGGCGGCTGGTCCGCTTGGGCCCAAAGCGGGGGGGCGCGTGGGGGGGATGAGGCCGGCTGGGCCGCCGCGGGGCCCACGCGGGAAGGGGGGAGAGAGGGGAGGGGGGCGCGGCTGGGCCGCGCGCGCCAAAGGGGGGGCGGCTGGGCCAAAAGGGGGAGGAGAGGGAGGAGAGAGAAAAGAAAAGATTTTCCTTTTTTTGATATCTATTTTCTATATGAATGCCTTCACACTTTCAAACAACCAAAAAAAAGCATGGTTCGGCATGGTGCATCACACAAAATAAAGTATTTTAGGGTTTTGCTTTACATGGAATCTCAAGCCGAATCCCGCTTTACTTTGGAAAGGATCAAGGTTTAGTGAGGAGAAAAGGGAAAAAGAAAGGGTAACGCCTGAATTTGGTGAGGGAAAAGAAGAAAAAAAATCTACCCCCAAATTCAGGGCGTTACAAACTAGTTTGCTCTAGATTATATTCCACATGTGCATAAAGGTTCAACACAAACCAATAAAAAGATCAAAGTTAGGGTTCAAAAGCAAAGGAGCAAAAGAACAAAAGGGTGCCCTGGTCTGGCGCACCGGACTGCCCGGTGTGCCACCGGACAGTGTCTGATGCACCAGGACCGTACAACTCCAAACTCGCCACCCTCGGGTTTCTCCAGCCGCACTCCGCTATAATTCACCGGACTGTCCGGTGCACCAGCGAAGCAACGGCTCTTCGGCGCAACAGTCGACTACAGCGGACCCCTGCAAACGCTACAGTGCGCGAACAGTGCGCGCAGAAGTCAAAGTAGTCGTCAGAGGCGCACCAGATAGTGAACAGTACCTGTCCGGTGCGGCACCGGACTGTCCGGAGCCACTAGAAGACAAAGCTCCAACGATCATCTCCGCCCGAATCCTAACAGTTGGGTGACGTGGCAGGTGCATCGGACTGTCCGTTGCGCCCATCGACAGCAGCCCAACCCCAACGGTTGTTTGGTGGTTGGGGGCTATAAATACCCTCAACCACCTCCACTCCAACCATCCAAGCATTCAACACTCTTCATTCAATACAAGAGCAAAGTGCAACACTCCAAGACACAAATCAAAGCCACCGATCCAATCAAAGTCCCCAATTCAATTCTAGTGCTTTAGGACTTGTGAGAGGATCGTTCTTGTATTTCTTTGTTGCTCTTGTTGCTTGGTTGGCTTTCTTCTTTCTCGCATTCTTATTCTCAAAGCCTTGTAAGCGAAGCAAGAGACACCAATTGTGTGGTGGTCCTTGCGGGGTCTAAGTGACCCGGGAAATCAAGGAAGAAAGCTCACTCGGTCTAAGTGACCGTTTGAGAGAGGGAAAGGGTTGAAAGAGACCTAGTCTTTATGACCACCTCAACGGGGACTAGTTCTTTAGAACCGAACCTCGGTAAGACAAATCACCGTGTTCATCCGCTTTATTTCTTGGTTGATTTGTTTTCCCCTCTCTATCGGACTTAATATTCGTTCTAATGCTAACCCCGCTTGTAGTGTATGCTTAAGTTTATAATTTTCAGATTTCGCCTATCCACCCCCCTCTAGGCGACTTTAAATTGCTACAGGACATTGTTGTGCACAATTACTCTGGATAAGGCAAACTCTTAGGGACTGTGTCTACAAGTTGAGCAAAGTCCCTCTCTTATGTGATAATGAGAGTGCAATCCGCATGGCGGATAATCCCATTGAACACAGCCACACTAAGCACATAGACATCCGGTACCACTTTTTGAAAGATCACCAACAAAAGTGAAAGCTAATGCAAAGTGTTTTGGTGTTTGGATGACAACCCAATTAAAGGACTAACAAGTGTGCTAAGTGTTGAACAGGTGCTTAATGCAAAGTTAATAGGGTTCAACACAAGTGAACAAGTGTGATGGTCCAAAGACAGAATTATCTATAGATAATGAACACTGCTTAAGTGAGACTCAGTGTGCGTAACTCAGAGACAACCGATCAAGCCAAGGATGGAGGCAAGAAGAGCTTCGAGGTACCGAGTGCACGGGAGAAGGTCAAGGAGACCAGGAACCCAAAGCCAGGGGTGAAGAAGAAGACTTGCAAAGTCAAGGTTGATCGAGTTAAGAGTTATGGTGCATCAAGGATCACTACATAAGGACATGACTTACAACCAATGAGGTAACATCTACAGTTATGTGGTGTAAGTCATAAGGCTCAAGATCAAGCTCGAGAAATGAACAAGGGAGTTGGAGCTCAGATATGTCAATCTAGATCAAGTCAAGTTGACTTAATGGTTTAGAGTCCAACATCAACCTCAAACATGCCAAATTGGGTAAAATGATGAAAAAGGTTAAGTATGTAAGGTTTGAGTGTTCAACCATGTTGCATACACCTCTTACTACAAGTTTGGTGCTTTGGTTTGCTCTCTAACTCTTTCTGTAGAGAAAGTACCATTCTGAGCTCTGCTGGAGGAGAAACAGAAAAGCTAGGAGAAGAACAAGAAAGATGTAAGTTTCTAGGACTAAATCAATTGGATTATACTCTAAATGTGTTTGTTTAAGTTTTAGGAAAATCCTCCCAAAAGTTGAAGTCAAACGGAGAAAGAACGGAGGAAAAATCACTTAGTGTGGTGTTGGCTCGTGCACAGTACAGTGAATAGTAGTTGTCCGGTGCACTGGACAGTGAATAGTAACTCTATCTGGTGCACATCAGGACAGTGAATAGTAACTCTGTCCAGTGCATAGGACAGTGAATAGTGACCTATCCGGTGCACAGGACAGTGAATAGTAGCTATGTCCGGTGCACGGGCCAGTGAATAGTAGCTGTGTCCGGTGCACGGGCCAGTGAATAGTAGCTGTGTCCGGTGCACAGAGACAGTGAATAGTAGCTGTGTCCAGTGCACAAGACAGTGAATAGTGACCTGTCCGGTGCACATGACAGTGAATAGTACCTGTCCGGTGCACCAACGACTAGCTGTTCCAGAGAAGAAAACTGTCAATCAGATCCGTTACTGTTCACTGTCCGGTGCGCCACCGGATAGTCCGGTGCACCCGCAACCAGGGAAGGCTGGGAGCTTCCAAATGAAGCTCCAACGGCTCCTAGGGCCTTTGGGGCTATAAAAGGGACCCCTAGGCGCCTCAAACAAGTACACAAGTGTAGCCAACAAGTGCATACATCATTTGGATCAATTCTCTCTCTCCCTCTCTTGTGTATCTCTCTAGTTTGTGTAGAGGCGAAGTTATAAGCCTTTAGAGAGAGGGGAAGTGCTGTTGAGAGCTAGAGCAATATCTTGAGCGCATTGTTACTCTGCCGGAGTGTTGTCGAGAAGATTGTAAGCATCCACGGTATCGTTGTAACTGATATCAACATAGTGGAAGGCTCTATCTGTCGCACTGACAGATCTGAGCAAACGGAGGAAGGAGTTGAAATAGACTCCAAGCCAAGGTGTGGCTAACTCCAACGAGGACTAAGCAAGCATTTCAGGCTTGGCCAAACCTCGGGATAAATCCCTGTGTCTGTGTGCTCTGATCTGTGTTGTGTGCTGTTTCTCTGTCTTATTTGTTGTTTATACTTGCACTTTAATATTTATATGTGGTACAAGCTGTCTTCGAAGTGCAGGGTATTTTAAGACAGAAACTTCAATTCCGCTGCAACCTACTCGAAGGGTATTTCATTCCACTGCGATCCAGCCTTCGAGTAGAGTAAGAATTTCCAGTTATAAAGTGATAATTATTATTCGCCTATTCACCCCCCTCTAGGCAACATCCAGATCCTGTTCCCGGGCATAGGAAACTTTCAAAAAGGCGATATCGAAATTGCTTATGTTAGCACCCGTAACCAATTAGCCGATATCTTCACCAAGCCCCTGGATGAAAAGACTTTTAGCAAGCTTAGGAATGAACTCAATATCCTCGATTCTCGGAACTTTGATTGAAATATTGCACACATAGCTCATTTATATACCTTTGATCATGTCTCTTTCATTTGGTACAAATGCATATTTCTTATTCGTCTTGTGCCAAAGCTAAGACTAATGTGCTTCCAAGTATATTTCTATCCTTAGTCTTAGATTGAAAGGAAAATGGAGTCTTCGACAAAGGCAAGGCTTCCACTACAACTCTCTCAGTATCATTTATCATGTGCCCTACTCATAAACTTTCATTCGTATCCTTTTTACAAAGGGGAAGAAATTAATAGGCCTCTCAAATTTCTTCGTTTTTGGCAATTAATGCCAAAGGGGGAGAATTAATAGGCCCACAGCAAAAGGACGCACCCACCACCCTGTTTTTTTTCAAAAACTGTTTCACAAAGGGGGAGAAATTATTCAAATTACAAAACCCTCTTGACAGCAGCTAAGGGGAGAACTTCTTTAGGGGAGCTTTTATTTAGCCAAAGGAAAAGCATTTGAAACAGGGGGAGAATTTTCAAAAATCTTAGAAATGCTTTTTGAAATAATATTCTTATACAATTGGCTATTTGCAAATAATTTGAAAAGACTTTTACAAAAGATTTGCAAAAACAACCTAAGTGGTGCAAATGTGGTCCAAAATGTTAAACTAGAAGAAAGCAATCATATATACTTAGAAATACTTTCAATTGGTTTAATTCAAAGTGACTTATGCACATTTGTCAAAATAGCAAACTAAATTACATTCCTACATCTTGTATTTGCTTTGGATTGTGTTGACATCAATCACCAAAAAGGGGAGATTGAAAGGGAAATGGCCTCAACATTTCCTAAAATCGATTTTGGTGTTTGACGACCATCACAAACCTTATGGACTAACTAGTTTGCCTACTTGGTCATTTCTCACGTGCATAAGTTCATCTACACCTATTCTAAGTCGACTGTCCGGAATACCATAGATTATTCCGGACAGGAGAAGCTCTTTGGAAAACACCTATGCGTGGACCGTCCGGGCCCTTGCGGCGGACCGTCCGCGACACCAGGGTAAGCCTCGGACAAGAACATTGCAAAAACATACGTTAACACTATGGACCGTCCGAAGGAGAAGCGAGCACCGTCCGAGCGCGGACCGTCCGGCCTGAGGCGCGGGCCGTCCGGTCGTTGAAAAACCAGAAAACCCGAAGGTGACAGGTTCGGTAAATTGCATCTTTAGCTCCTCGTGGACCGTCCGAGGTGCACGGCAGAACCGTCCGTGACTACTTTATCTAACATCTGATGATGCATTAAATGGACTATAGCCGTTGATATAGCCGTTACTGCTGATCGTTGTGATTCTAGTTGTTGATGTGCAGGGACGGATCGTCCGGACAGGGGGCGCGGACCGTCCGTAGAAAAGGAGCAACAACTAGGAAGTGGTTGGAGGCTATAAATACAACCCCAACCACCTCCATTTATATGATCCAAGCACTCCACTCATACACATTCAATACAAGAGCTAGCAATCCATTCCAAGACACATTCAAGGCTTCCAATCTCTCCAAGTTCCACAATTGACACAAGTGATCATTAGTGAGTAGTGACTTGAGAGAGTGTGATTCGTGTTTCATTTGTTGCTCTTGTTGTTTGGTTTTCTTAATCGTGCTTTCTTCAGCTTTCTAAACTCTCTAAGTGTTTTGTAAAGTTTGCAAGAGACACATTATTGTGTGGTGATCCTTGCGGGGTCTTAGTGATCCGTGAGATTGAGAAAAAACACTCGACCGGTCTAAGTGATCGATTGAGAGAGGGAAAGGGTTGAAATAGACCCGGCCTTGTGGCCTCCTCAACGGGGAGTAAGTTCTTTGAACCGAACCTCGGGAAACAAATTGACGTGTCCACTTGTATTAATCTTCACCATTCGATTTGTTTCTCCCCTCCCATCTCTCTCTAAAAGTTCTCTTGCTCATATTGATTTGAGTTTGCTCCCAAAGTTATCTGCATCGATTGAGCAACTCATTGCAAGAGGAACTAACTTTCACTCTGAATTATTTCTAACACTAATCTCGGGTATAGTGCGTGTTCAAAGTTTATAATTTTCAGGTTTCGCCTATTCACCCCCCCTCTAGGCGACTTTCAATCATACACTAACCAAATGTTCGGTTACTCAGGATTTCCTCTAATTCTTCTCGAATAGTCATCGTCATTACCGTATCAAGCTATAACCACTCACACCAACACCGTAGAAGCAACAACCACCAAGCCCTACACTTGCAATAGCATAGGTAGTTGTGATCACGACGAGGAGGTTTTCATGCTCATAGAAGTCAATCCATATGAAAACGAACAAGCTGACATATCTAGCGACAAGGACATGGTCAGGGATGAAAGGACCTAGACGGCTAGGAAGGGGTAAATAGATATAAGAAATTACATAACTTAGCAAATGTAACTAGAGCCAATATAAAAGATATGCAGAAGCTATTACTTGTTCTAGTTTTAATCAAGACTATTTTTCTAGACAAACTAATAGCTTGTAATGAATATGACAAGATATGTGCTAAACAAAAGAAACACAATAAATTAGCAACAAGTATATGTAATAGAGAGGATAGTTTAAAGTGCAAACCACATGGGCCAAGAGACGACACGATATTTATCTTCAAGGTTTGGTTGGTTGTTGGTAACCTATGTCTTTATTGTGGTGAAAATCCAAACTAGGCAATTCAAGCACTTAGTTGACGCAACAAAACAAACCCACAAAGGGTGCCATAAGAACCATACAAATGGTGCACTCCAGCAAGCTATAATATCACTAGAGTTTGTCTTTATGAATCTCCCACAGGGATGACCATAAGAGTCCCTTACAATATATTGATCAGAGTTGACAATAATCACTAAAGCTACTCAATGGTCCTCCACTGCCTCCAAGTTGTTTAAGTCGTGACAACTACCAAGAGTATCAAGAAATCCCACAACTCAATATTACTACTAGTGCCACTAGATGCAACAACTCAATGCAAATAACTAGAGATCACTACTGATTTCACTATTGATGAGTCGCTATCGCTAGATGTGAGTAAGCGATATTTTGTTTGGTTTATGAGCTTGTATATCAAGTTAGGAAGACTTGATGTTCACCCCAAACCCACATGACCTCTATTTATATGGTCCCAAGGGGCAATTAGTAATTGAAATCATTATTATGCATTCTATGGGGTCATTGGACCGTTTGACGCCCCACTGTTGTACAAAAGCTTAGGGATCCATGACTCTAGATTATGCCACATGTACTAGACATTTAAAGTTTTAGTTGCCACCCCAACAACTATATTGATGTATAGATCGATGCTCTCAATCTAACGATCATTAGCCAAAATAATTCAAGGTTTGACACCCTTCATAAAGTCACCAGAGAGCAACTAGTAGTCGTCAGATTGGTCCAACAATCCCCATCATACCAAAGCTCATGGTCTGATGCTCCTATTTCTAGTCATATAGGATACCTAATAGTGGGAGCATTGTGGTCAATAGTGCACCAGTCTGGTTCGATGCCCCATATTCACAAACTACTAAACCATAGAATTAGGGTCCAACACGATCAAATAAATGAAGAGCACCATTGGGTGTTAGACTAGTCCAACAATCCCTGTCATACCATAGCATACGGTCTTTTGATCACTCTAACCCCACAAGTAGGGTTAGCCATCGGACTTGTACTGCTATTGTTTGATGCCACTGTCATTTAGGGTCTATTGCCTTTTATATGCATTATATCGTTGTGATTATTCCAACCTTTGCACATGTTCTAATGTCACATCCAATTTTAAAAACAAACTAAACTCACCATACGTGTGCCTAGGAAGTCCACACTTACAACACATGAAGAGAGTATATCAGAAAATAATGCTCCATAACAGAAAACATAATTATACTTAACACTTACATATCAGAGTATATGAGAACAATTACTAAACTTCTCTTCATGATCCATCTTCATAGGTACAACTGACTAGTGCACATGCATCTTGGCACTTGTAGAACTCTCCTTAAACCTCACTAGATCCATTATTTGGTACGCATCCAAGATTTTTGTAGAAGTATTGAAAATAAACAAGCATAAGTACTTTCGTACTTAATAAATACAACACGAGGTTTATGAGGCTCAAAAGGATACAACATAGTGAAAGGGAAATGTGCCCTTGGGCCATTTCTAAGTATTTTGGTGATTTAGTGACCAACACAAGTGCCTAAGTGTAAAAAGGTGGACAAAGTACAAATCAAGGATAAAGGTATGTTTCTCAGACTTAGTACATTGTTTTAGAGACTAATGTATTGTGTCTAAGTGCTGGAAACAGAAAAAATCGAGTTGGAGAAGAGATGGCTCGAGCAGCCAAAGTCTGCTCAGTCTGGTTGCACCGGACTGTCCGGTGGTGCACCGGACAGTGTCCGGTGCGCCAGGCTGGCTCGAGGGAAAAGGCTGCTCTCGGGACTTCGACGGCGGTGTACGGCTATAAATCACCGGACTGTCCGGTGGTGCACCGGACTGTCCGGTGGTGCACCGGACTGTCCGGTGGTGCACCGGACTGTCCGGTGGGCTGCTCACAGGCGAACTCGTCGCTCTCGGGAATTCATCGGCGACGTACGGCTATAATTCACCGGACTGTCCAGTGTGCACCGGACTGTCCGGTGAGCCAACGGTCGGCAGGGCCAATGGTCGGCCGCGTGATCTGCGCGGGACACGTGGCCGAGCCAACGGCTAGAAGGAGGCACCGGTCTGTCCGGTGTGCACCGGACATGTCCGGTGCGCCAACGGCTCTCTGGCTGCCAACGGTCGACTGCGCCATTTATGGAAGGAAATCGGGCACCGGACAGTGTCCGGTGTGCACCGGACTGTCCCGTGCGCCAGTCGACAGAAGGCAAGATCAGCCTTCCTAGATTGCTCTCAACGGCTCCTAGCTGCCTTGGGGCTATAAAAGGGACCCCTAGGCGCATGGAGGAGTACACCAAGCATCTCCTAAGCATTCCTAAGCACCAAGACATCGATTCCGCGCCTTTGATTCTTTGCGATAGCAATTAGAGCTCTAGTTGAGTGGTGAACTCATTGAGTTGTGTTGTGAGCTCTCGTTGCGACTTGTGTGCGTGGTGTCACTGTGATTTCTTGTCTTGAGTGCGTTGCTAATCCCTCCCTTGCTCCGTGTTCTTTGTGAATTTCAAGTGTAAGGGCGAGAGGCTCCAAATTTGTGGAGATTCCTCGCAAACGGGATTGAGTAAAGCAAACAAAACATCGTGGTATTCAAGTGGGTCTTTGGACCGCTTGAGAGGGGTTGATTGCAACCCTCGTCCGTTGGGACGCCACAACGTGGAGTAGGCAAGCGTTGGTCTTGGCCGAACCACGGGATAACCACCATGCCATCTCTGTGATTGACCTTTGTTAGTTATTGTGTTTTGTTGAGGATTCCTCTTTAGCCACTTGGCAATTATTGTGCTAACAATTAACCAAGTTTTGTGGCTTAAGTTTTGAAGTGTTACAGGATCACCTATTCACCCCCCCCCCCCCCCTCTAGGTGCTCTCAATTGGTATCAGAGCAGTTCTCTTCACAAAGGGACTAACCGCCCGAAGAGATGGATCCTAAGGGGAAGGGTATCGTGATCAACGACAAAGAGAAGGAATCCTTCGTCAACGAGCCGAAGGACGACAAGCCTACCGACTCCGGCTCGGGCCATAGACGGAAGGAAGGGAAGAAGAAGAAGAAGACGAGGCGCATCAAGGAGATCGTCTATTACGACGACAGCGATGGGTCTACTTCTTCCCAAAAGGACGACGACCACAACGACTACGAGAGAAGGAAACCGGTTAATTCGAACTTTTCTTTTGACTACTCTCGTATTCCGCAAAGTTCAAATTCACATTTGCTCTCCATTCCACTCGGCAAGCCCCCACACTTTGATGGGGAGGACTACGGATTTTGGAGCCACAAAATGCGTAGTCACCTATTCTCTCTCCATCCTAGTATATGGGAGATTGTAGAGAGTGGAATGCACTTTGATAGTTCGGATAGTCCCATGTTCATTAATGAGCAAATACATAAGAATGCACAAGCTACTACTGTTCTTCTAGCTTCCTTGTGCAGGGATGAATGCCACAAAGTGAGCGGCTTGGATAACGCCAAGCAAATATGGGACACCCTCAAGATTTCTCACGAGGGGAACGACGTCACCTTGCTCACCAAAATGGAGTTGGTGGAGGGCGAGCTTGGACGGTTCGCGATGATAAGGGGCGAGGAGCCAACTCAAACATACAACCGGCTCAAGACCCTTATCAACAAAATAAGGAGCTACGGAAGCACGCGATGGACGGACCACGACGTCGTCCGACTGATGCTAAGGTCCTTTACCGTTCTTGATCCTCATTTGGTGAATAATATTCGTGAGAATCCCAGGTACACCAAAATGTCGCCCGGAGAAGTCCTTGGAAAATTCGTTAGCGGGCGAATGATGATCAAGGAGGCGAGGTACGTGGACAACGCCTTGAATGGTCCAATCAACGAGCCGCAAACCCTTGCTCTCAAGGCAACAAGAAGCAAGGAGGCGCTACCTAGCAAGGTGGCACAAATTGAGGCAGCCGGATTTAATGATGAAGAGATGGCCCTCATCATCAAAAGATTCAAGACGGCGCTTAAGGGTCGCAAGGGACAGCCAAGCAAGACCAAAGCCAAGGGGAAGCGCTCATGCTTCAAATGCGGTAAGCTTGGTCATTTTATTGCTAACTGTCCCGACAATGATAGTGATCAGGATCAAGGGAACAAGAGGGAGAAGAAGAAAAACTATAAGAAGGCAAAGGGCGAGGCACATCTTGGCAAGGAGTGGGATTTAGATTGCTCCTCGTCCGACTCCGACAATGAAGGACTCGCCGCCACCGCCTTCAACAAGTCATCCCTCTTCCCCAACGAGCGTCACACATGCCTCATGGCAAGGGAGAAGAAGGTATGTACTCGAGACTCTACTTATGCTTCTTCAAGTGAAGACGAATCTAGTGATGAGGAAATAGATTACTCTAGCTTGTTCAAGGGATTGGATAGAAATAAAATTGATAAAATCAATGAATTGATTGATGCCTTGAATGAAAAGGATAGGCTTTTAGAAAAGCAAGAGGATTTGTTGTATGATGAACATGACAAATTTGTAGAGGCACAAAAATCCTATGCTTTAGAAGTTAAAAGAAATGAAATGCTTTCTTATGAACTATCTACGTGTCATGAAACCATTTCTACTTTACAAAGTGTTAACAATGATTTAAATGCTAAATTAGAAGTAGCAAATAAATCTAATTCTTGTGTAGAACATGTTATGATTTGCACTAGGTGTAAGGATTTTGATATTGATGCCTGTAATGGACACCTAGTTTCAATTTCGAGATTAAATGATGAAGTAGCTAGTCTTAATGCCCAACTTAAGACTAGCAAAAGTGATTTCGATAAGCTAAAATTTGCAAGGGATGCCTACACGATTGGTAGACACCCCTCAATTAAGGATGGACTTGGCTTCAAGAGGGAAGCCAAGGACTTAACAAGCCATAAGGCTCCCATCTCCGCCAAGGAGAAAGGGAAGGCCCCTATGGCAAGTAGTACTAAAAAGAACCATGCTTTTATGTACAATGATAGAAGACAGTCTCATAGGAATTGTAATGCTTTTGACTCGCATGCCTATGACTCTTATGCTATGTTTGCCCCCAGCTCTTCCTATATGCATGGTAGAAATATGCCTAGGAAAAATATTCATCATGTTCCTAGAAAAGTTATGAATGGTCCCTCTACAATTTATCATGCTTTAAATGCTTCCTTTGCTATTTATAGAAAGGATAGGAAGATAGTTGCTAGGAAATTAGGGGCAAAATGCAAGGGTGATAAAACTTGCATTTGGGTCCCTAAGGAAATTGTGACTAACCTTGTAGGACCCAACAAGAGTTGGGTACCTAAGACCCAAGCCTAAATTTGCCTTGCAGGTTTATGCATCCGGGGGTTCTAGCTGGATTATCGACAGCGGATGCACAAACCATATGATGGGGGAGAAGAAGATGTTCACCTCCTACGTCAAGAATAAGGATTCCCAAGATTCAATCATATTCGGTGATGGGAACCAAGGCAAGGTGAAAGGTTTAGGCAAGATTGCAATATCTAATGAGCACTCTATCTCTAATGTGTTTTTAGTTTAGTCTCTTGGTTATAATTTACTATCTGTTAGTCAATTATGTAATATGGGATATAATTGTCTATTTACAAATGTAGATGTGTCTGTCTTTAGAAGATGTGATGGTTCACTAGCTTTTAAGGGTGTACTAGACGGCAAACTTTATTTAGTTGATTTTGCAAAAGAGGAGGCCGGTCTAGATGCATGCTTAATTGCTAAGACTAGCATGGGCTGGTTGTGGCATCGCCGCTTAGCACATGTGGGGATGAAGAACCTCCACAAGCTTCTAAAGGGAGAACACGTGATAGGTCTAACCAATGTACATTTCGAAAAAGATAGACCTTGTGCAGCTTGTCAAGCAGGGAAACAGGTGGGAGGCTCTCATCACACCAAAAATGTGATGACAACATCAAGACCCCTGGAGCTGCTACATATGGACCTCTTCAGACCCGTCGCCTATCTGAGCATAGGAGGAAGTAAGTATGGTCTAGTTATTGTTGATGACTTTTCCCGCTTCACTTGGGTGTTCTTTTTGCAGGATAAGTCTGAAACCCAAGGGACCCTCAAGCGCTTCCTCAAGAGAGCTCAAAATGAGTTTGAGCTCAAGGTGAAGAAGATAAGGAGCGACAACGGGTCCGAATTCAAGAATCTTCAAGTGGAGGAGTTCCTTGAGGAGGAGGGGATCAAGCACGAGTTCTCCGCTCCCTACACACCTCAGCAAAATGGTGTGGTAGAGAGGAAGAACAGGACGCTCATTGATATGGCGAGGACTATGCTTGGAGAGTTCAAGACCCCCGAGTGCTTTTGGTCGGAAGCAGTGAACACGGCTTGCCATGCCATCAACAGGGTCTACCTTCACCGCCTCCTCAAGAAGACTTCATATGAGCTGCTAACCGGTAACAAACCCAATGTATCGTACTTTCGTGTATTTGGGAGTAAATGCTACATTCTAGTGAAGAAGGGTAGGAATTCCAAATTTGCTCCCAAAGCCGTAGAAGGGTTTTTATTAGGTTATGATTCAAATACAAAGGCGTATAGGGTCTTCAACAAATCATCGGGTTTGGTTGAAGTCTCTAGCGACGTTGTCTTTGATGAGACTAATGGCTCTCCAAGAGAGCAAGTTGCTGATCTTGATGATGTAGATGAAGAAGACGTTCCAACGGCCGCGATACGCACCATGGCGATTGGAGATGTACAGCCTCAGGAACAACTGGAGCAAGATCAACCGTCTTCCTCAACTATGGTGCATCCCCCAACTCAAGATGACGAACAGATACCTCAAGTGGAGGCACATGATCAAGGGGGAGCATAGGATGATCAAGTTGAAGAGGAAGAAGCACCTCAGGCACCTCCAACCCAAGTTTGAGCGACGATCCAAAGGGATCATCCCGTCGACCAAATATTGGGTGATATTAGCAAGGGAGTAACTACTCGTTCAAGATTAGTTAATTTTTGTGAGCATTACTCTTTTGTCTCTTCTATTGAGCCTTTCAGGGTAGAAGAGGCCTTGCTAGATCCGGACTGGGTGTTGGCCATGCAGGAGGAACTCAACAATTTCAAGCGTAATGAAGTTTGGACACTGGTGCCTCGTCCCAAGCAAAATGTTGTGGGAACCAAGTGGGTGTTCCGCAACAAACAGGACGAGCACAGGGTGGTGACAAGGAACAAGGCTCGACTTGTGGCAAAAGGTTATGCCCAAGTCGCAGGTTTGGACTTTGAGGAGACTTTTGCTCCTGTGGCTAGGCTAGAATCAATTCGTATCTTGCTAGCATATGCCGCTCACCATTCCTTCAGGTTGTACCAAATGGATGTAAAGAGCGCTTTCCTCAATGGGCCGATCAAGGAGGAGGTGTACGTGGAGCAACCCCCTGGCTTTGAGGATGAACGGTACCCCGACCACGTGTGTAAGCTCTCTAAGGCGCTCTATGGACTTAAGCAAGCCCCAAGAGCATGGTATGAATGCCTTAGAGACTTTTTAATTGATAATGCTTTCAAGGTTGGGAAAGCCGATCCAACTCTTTTTACTAAGACTTACGATGGTGATCTTTTTGTGTGCCAAATTTATGTCGATGACATAATATTTGGTTCTACTAATCAAAAGTCTTGTGAAGAGTTTAGCAGGGTGATGACGTAGAAATTCGAGATGTCGATGATGGGCGAGTTGAACTACTTCCTTGGGTTCCAAGTGAAGCAACTCAAGGACGGCACTTTCATCTCCCAAACGAAGTACACGCAAGACTTGCTAAAGCGGTTTGGGATGAAGGATGCCAAGCCCGCAAAGACGCCGATGGGAACTGACGGACACACCGACCTCAACAAAGGAGGTAAGTCCGTTGATCAAAAAGCATACCGGTCCATGATAGGTTCTTTGCTTTATTTATGTGCTAGTAAACCGGATATTATGCTTAGCGTATGCATGTGTGCTAGATTTCAATCCGATCCTAAGGAGTGTCACTTAGTGGCTGTGAAGCGAATTCTTCGATATTTAGTCGCTACGCCTTGCTTCGGGATCTGGTATCCAAAGGGGTCTAACTTTGACTTGATTGGGTACTCAGATTCCGACTATGCTGGATGTAAGGTCGATAGGAAGAGTACATCGAGGACGTGCCAATTCTTAGGAAGGTCCCTGGTGTCATGGAATTCTAAGAAACAAACTTCCGTTGCCCTATCCACCGCTGAGGCCGAGTACGTTGCCGCAGGACAGTGTTGGGCGCAACTACTTTAGATGAGGCAAACCCTCCGGGACTTTGGCTACAATCTGAGCAAAGTCCCACTCCTATGTGATAATGAGAGTGCTATCCGAATAGCGGAAAATCCTGTTGAGCACAGCCGCACAAAGCACATTAACATCCGGCATCACTTTTTGAGAGACCACCAGCAAAAGGGGGATATCGAAGTGTTTCATGTTAGCACCGAGAACCAAGCCTCTAGATGAGAAGACCTTTTGCAGGCTGCGTAGTGAGCTCAATATCTTAGATTCGTGGAACTTGGATTGAATTATAGCATACATGTGTTTATGCCTTTGATCATGTTCATTCTGCATATTGTTGCTTATTGTGGTGCTTAAGTTGTACAAACACTCCCTGGACCTCACAAGTCCTTTTCGCAAGTGATGCACATATTTAGGGGGAGCTGTGCTACAACTTGACCCTTTGAGACTAACCGTGTACTTGAGTTTGGTTGTTTTAGTCTCCAAAGAGGATTGAAAGGTGTTGGAACCGGACCGCCGACACATGGCGTGTCCGTCGGGGCCGCCCGCACACACGGCGCGCCCACCCAGGCTGTCGGGCCGCGACACACGCGCCCGCACGTATAGCAGCGGGCTTTAGGTCTCTTGGGCCAACACTCCCCCCCAAAAAGCTAGCCTTATAGGGGGTTGCACCCTCAACCATATAAACCATGCTTTTCCACTCTCACCAGACAATGTGGGACTATTCCCAACAATCTCCCCCTCACACATTGTGAGCCAAGATTTGTCTGAGAATGCACTGGGCCAACCTGGCTTTGATACCAATTGTTGGAACCGGACCGCCGACACATGGCGTGTCCGTCGGGGCCGCCCGCACACACGGCGCGCCCACCCAGGCTGTCGGGCCGCGACACACGCGCCCGCACGTATAGCAGCGGGCTTTAGGTCTCTTGGGCCAACAAAAGGGAAAAGGTGGACTTGGACCATGCAAGACTTCCGCTGCACTCGGATGAAAAGAGTAACTTTTCCAAGTTCATCTTTATACTCTTATTGCCTTTATACTCTTATTTGAAGATTTTGGTGAGGCAATGGGGTTTAAAGGGCCAAGATTGATCCCGTTTTGGTGCTTGATGCCAAAGGGGGAGAAAATAAAGGCCAAAGCAATAAATGGATTAGCTACCACTTGAGAAATTTTGAAAATAGTAGATTAGAGCTTTTGGTTTGTCAAAACTCTTTTATTGTCTCTTATGTCAAAAGTTGGCCTCTTGTGGGGAGAAGTGTTGATTATGGGAAAAAGGGGGAGTTTTTGAAATCCTTGATCAAATTTCTTTGGAAAACCTCTCTTTATGTCTCTACAAGTGGTTTTGACTTAGAGATAGGAATTTGAGTTTGATTTGCAAAAACAAACCAAGTGGTGGCATAGAGTGATCCATATATGTCAAAATTGAATCAAAACAATTTTGAGTTCTTATTTGATTTGATTTTGTACTTGTTCTACTTGCTTTATGTTGTGTTGGCATAAATCACCAAAAAGGGGGGAGATTGAAAGGGAAATGTGCCCTTGGGCCATTTCTAAGTATTTTGGTGATTTAGTGACCAACACAAGTGCCTAAGTGTAAAAAGGTGGACAAAGTACAAATCAAGGATAAAGGTATGTTTCTCAGACTTAGTACATTGTTTTAGAGACTAATGTATTGTGTCTAAGTGCTGGAAACAGAAAAAATCGAGTTGGAGAAGAGATGGCTCGAGCAGCCAAAGTCTGCTCAGTCTGGGTGCACCGGACTGTCCGGTGGTGCACCGGACAGTGTCCGGTGCGCCAGGCTGGCTCGAGGGAAAAGGCTGCTCTCGGGACTTCGACGGCGGTGTACGGCTATAAATCATCGGACTGTCCGGTGGGCTGCTCACAGGCAAACTCGTCGCTCTCGGGAATTCATCGGCGACGTACGGCTATAATTCACCGGACTGTCCGGTGTGCACCGGACTGTCCGGTGAGCCAACGGTCGGCATGGCCAACGGTCGGCCGCGCGATCTGCGCGGGACACGTGGCCGAGCCAACGGCTAGAAGGAGGCACCGGTCTGTCCGGTGTGCACCGGACATGTCCGGTGCGCCAACGGCTCTCTGGCTGCCAACGGTCGACTGCGCCATTTATGGAAGGAAATCGGGCACCGGACAGTATCCGGTGTGCACCGAACTGTCCAGTGCGCCAGTCGATAGAAGGCAAGATCAGCCTTCCTAGATTGCTCTCAACGGCTCCTAGCTGCCTTGGGGCTATAAAGGGACCCCTAGGCGCATGGAGGAGTACACCAAGCATCTCCTAAGCATTCCTAAGCACCAAGACATCGATTCCGCGCCTTTGATTCTTTGCGATAGCAATTAGAGCTCTAGTTGAGTGGTGAACTCATTGAGTTGTGTTGTGAGCTCTCGTTGCGACTTGTGTGCGTGGTGTCACTGTGATTTCTTGTCTTGAGTGCGTTGCTAATCCCTCCCTTGCTCCGTGTTCTTTGTGAATTTCAAGTGTAAGGGCGAGAGGCTCCAAATTTGTGGAGATTCCTCGCAAACGGGATTGAGTAAAGCAAACAAAACACCGTGGTATTCAAGTGGGTCTTTGGACCGCTTGAGAGGGGTTGATTGCAACCCTCGTCCGTTGGGACGCCACAACGTGGAGTAGGCAAGCGTTGGTCTTGGCCGAACCACGGGATAACCACCGTGCCATCTCTGTGATTGATCTTTGTTGGTTATTGTGTTTTGTTGAGGATTCCTCTTTAGCCACTTGGCAATTATTGTGCTAACAATTAACCAAGTTTTGTGGCTTAAGTTTTGAAGTGTTACAGGATCACCTATTCACCCCCCCCCTCTAGGTGCTCTCACATAGGTTTACTACAGTTTGCATTTTAACGAGTCACCTTTTAGCATCAATAACAAGCTTAGCCCAATATCCATAAAACCACATGATCATCATTGTTCTTTCCATTTATCCTTGTTTACCCAGTTTACTATGCAATAAGGACTTTAGACCACTCATAATCGTGAGTACAACTAATATATCAATTTAGGCACTATGTAAAGGTTGTAAATCTTTACCTCGATTCTTGTCCACCAAGGTGAATTACTCCCATACTACACTTCCAAGGTGTATGGCGGTTCACTATGAAGTCTTTCAAAAATTTCCCTAACAAGTTAGTGGTCATTAGATTTCAGTGGCAAGGGAATGTCCCTTTCCATATGGCACAATAGCATCATGGCTATACACATAAGCTAGAGGTTCTCCTATACTCAACTCATTAGACCCCATTAACACCTTTCAACCACCACTAATGAATTAGAAAAGGTCTTAATACTTAACTAGATCTCGAGTCATAATATCACCCCTGATTATAGTGTAAGTCATAGGTTGTCACTAAGCCACTAGAGCACCATAAAAATATAATGCTCCAATCCCCTAGATTCCTTGTTGCTAAAAAATCTTTTAATACCTTTGTTGCATATACCATTAATGAATTTACATATTATGGTTACTTTGGTTGAGCATAAGCAAAGATACTACCAAAGCAAATAGCTCAACAATCCAAACCCAAGAAGAACCAGACAAAGTAAATAAAGCAAACAGGAAGTGATGCCTACTTAGCGCCTAGCACAAACAACACAACAACCACGTCGAGGTCTTTCATGGCAGTGGAGAGGGGAACAAGGGAGCGAGCGAGCGAGTATCGCGTAGTTGGTAGTACCCGGCAGGCAGGGACAATAGGGGAGTAGTTGGTAGTACCCGGCAGGCAGGGACAATAGGGGAGATGGCAGGTCACCAGCAATTGGAGCTTGCCCAAGAGACGACACATGGATAAATGTCATGAGCAACAGATTGAAGAAGGTCGTAGGACTCAAGGTCTCCTCCACTGCACACTGCCACCAATTCTCCTCCACCATTGCGGTGTCGTCATCTCACGGTCGACACGTCGTTGAGGTCGGTGTCCATCGCCCGCTAGAGCTAGAGAGGAAGTCAGCCATAGGTGTCACGAAGAAGAACGTCCAATTGGAAATGGTCGAACGATGTCTGTCAGTGCCAATTTAATCAAAGTTCAAGACCTATAATGGTGCCCACGTTTCCAAAAGGGCGGGAACGACACCGCTCCTTTCTATTTTGTCCAAGCCCACTTCTCACTTTCCATTCCAGTGAAGTCCATCCTATAATTTTTTATAATCACAAAAATCTCGTGGGACTACGAACAACTTGTTTAGGGACTGGTTGAAGAATGCCTAAGACAATGGGAATGGGTCCAACACCATGGAGAAGGGCAACATCGTCGACACTGAGATGGAGGAAAGGTTGGACCTGAGGTTACATGAAGGAAGAGAGTCAGGGGTGTTGGAGATCATTTCACATGGTCGGTCCACGGCTCTACATCCTTGCCATGGTGGCGTGTATGTGTGGCTTGCAACATGCACAAAAATGATAAAGATATAGTGGAAGGTCTTCAATAGTAATAGTGTAGAATCAACTGTAAAGATACTAAGGGCTCATTCGTCTCCGTCGGGTTGAGCCGTTCTGGCCTTGTTCTGGGCGGAATAAGTTGGCTCGGATTGGAATTTGGTCATGGCCGCTGGAATTGTTCGTTTGGGTCTGAACTAGAAACAAACTTGGCTCGGTTTATACTTCCTCCTCATTCCAATGCCTGGTACCAACCCTTGCGTCCTCCCCTCCGGATTCAATCATGGTCGGTGCAAGGCGAGGCACCGGCAACGCAGGAGGCGAAGAGGCATCGGTCCGAGATGACGTGGTGGCGTGAGTTGATTGCGTAGAGGCGTTGTGCAGCCCCGACTAGAGCTAAAAGTTGGGCTGTGCTGGCACGGCCCGGACCTATCGTGCTTTGGACTAACTTTTTTCGGGCTAGCACGGCACGAAATAATTTCGGGCTGGGTCGTGCCGTGCCTAGATGTCGGTGTTTCGACCCCAGGGGGTCCCTGGACCGACGAGTAAATTGTCGCCGCGTGTCCCAGCCCAGATGGGTCGGCGCGAGGCAGAGCACGAAGGGGGCAGAAGAGAGGGAGAAAAAGGGAAAACCCGTGGCCTCCGTGTTGTCCTGCGCCTAGGTCGGGTGCGCTTGCAGTAGGGGGTTACAAGCGTCCGCGTGGGGGGAGAGCGAGGGACTCTACGCGTCGTCCCGTCCTCCCGCGCGGCCAACCTTCTCGTAAGAGATCCCTGGACCTTCCTTTTATAGGCGTAAGGAGAGGGTCCAGGTGTACAATGGGGGGTGTAGCAGTGCGCTATCGTGTCTAGCAGAGAGGAGCTAGTGCCCTAAGTACATGCCATCGTGGCGGCCCGAGAGGTTTTGGCACCCTGTTCATGTGATGTCGTGGCCGTCGGAGGAGCGTTGGAGCCTTGCGGAAGGACAGCTGTTGGGGCTGTCGAGTCCTTGCTGACGTCTCTTTGCTTCCGTAAGAGGCTAAGAGCCGCCGTCGTCATGGAGCACGCGGGGCACCATCATTATCTGTTTTCCGGGGCGAGCCAGATGGGACACCGGTCCTGTTACCCGTAGCCTGAGCTAGCTAGGGATAGGGTAATGATGGCCCCCCCTGTGACGTGGTCGGTCCGAGCCCTGGGTTGGGCGAGGCGGAGGCTCCTCCAAGGTTGGGGTCGAGTCGGTCTTCCGAGGTCGAGGTCGTGTCCGAGCCCCGGGTCGGACGAGGCGGAGTTCGTCGTCTTCCGGGGCCAAGCCCGAGTCCGAGCCCTGGGGTCAGGCGAGGCGGAGTTCGTCGTCTTCCAGGGCCGAGCCCGAGTCCGAGCCTTGGGGTCGGGCGAGGCGGAGTTCGTCGTCTTCCGGGGCCGAGCCCGAGTCCAAGCCCTGGGGTCGGACGAGGCGGAGTTCGTCATCTTCCAGGGCCGAGCCCGAGTCCGAGCCCTGGGGTCAGGCGAGGCGAAGTTTCCTATGGCGCCCGAGGCCGGACTTGGCTGCTGTCAGCCTCACTCCGTCGAGTGGCACAGCAGTCGGAGCGACGTAGGCGGCGCTGTCTTCTTGTCAGGCCGGTCAGTGGAGCGGCGAAGTGACTGCGGTCACTTTTTGCAAGGGGACCGACCTTCCTCGGTTGCCTTTTGTTCCGGTGGGTGCACGCGAGCGCACCCACCGGGTGTAGCCCCCGAGGCCTCAGAGGAGTGGTTTGACTCCTTTGAGGTCTTAGTACGTTTCGTAATGCTTCGGCCGGTCTAGCTGCTCCCTCATGCGAACTGGCCGTAGCCCGGTGAATAGTCGAATCCCAAGTTCTCGGGCTGGTATGTTGACGCTGTCAACGGTTTGGCCGGAGCCGGGTTTGCGAGAGCAGCCCCCGAGCCTCGGCACAGAGCGAGAGGACAGTCAGGGACAGACTCGGCTTTTTACATACGCCCCTGCGTCGCCTTTCCGCAAAGAGGGGGGGAAGCGCCATGTTGCCCTCGGAGGGCACCGAACATAGTGTCTCCAGTGAGTTGCTAACGGGTAATCCGAGTGGACTCCCATGCCCCATTTGTTAGGGGTCGGCTAGTGGCCCGGAGGCGCACTCCAAAAGTACCTGTGGGTGACTTGCCGGACTCGATCCCCTTTTGACGGGGTCCGAGAGCTCGATGCCTCCCTCTGGTGGGATTCCATTACAAAATTGTTCCCATTGGTCTCGAAAATGTCCTAGGGTACCTCGGGAGCGCAGCTTGAGCCTCGGTTATGTATCGAACGTACCCAGGGTCATCCCTCGCTCTGCGTCTGAGGCGGCTGTCGAACCCTTCGGGGGACAACCTTCGAACCCCTGATCAGTAGTGGGCGCGGAGCCCGAGTGGCCTGAGGCGGCCGTTGAACCCTTTCGAGGGGCCGGCCTTCGAACCTCTGACCAGTAGTGGGCGCGGAGCCCGAGCGCTCTGAGGCGGCTGTTGAACCCTTCCGAGGGGCTAGCTTTTGAACCTCTGATCAGTAGGGGGGCTCGGGGCCCGTTTCCTTCGCGGAGAAGGATCCCTTTCGGAGTATCCCCTTTTCCGACCCCTGAGGCAAGAGAGAGAAAGAGGAAGTGAAAAGGATACGAAATCGAATGACGTGGCACACCTTTTTTGACGCGGTCATTATGGCAGAGGTGAAGCGTCGCCTGCTTCGCCTGCCAAAGGTGCCGCCTGTCCTGCCGCGGAGTTAATGCGACGGGACAAGTGGTTCACGGGGCGGCCGTTGCGCGTGCGCGAGCCGTTCAAGGGACGGGCGTCTCACTTTGAGTTTTGAACCTTGCGGCGGGTTCGGGCGAAGTGTTGAATGGGTCTCGCCTGGGCCTTTATATATTCGGGAGAGGGGCTGGTGACGGTTCTTTACTCAGCGGCTTGCCTCCCACTTAGGTTTTTGCAACCCGAGGGAATAGCCAGAGAAAGGAAACCGCACACCCAGTTCCTCCGCCGCCACCTCTTCCGCTTGGTGATGGCCGACCGGGTGACCATTATTCCGCCACGCGATCCGTGGCCTTTCTCCACCATCACGGCGGATGACCTCGAGGCCCTTGTTGCTGAGGGTTTGCTTCGCCATCTCTCCGGTGACTCGCAGCCAGAGTGTATGGCCCCTCCGAGCGGAGCCGCCCCGTCCCCGCCGCCGGGGTATGTCATGAGCTTTGTTTCCTTTCACGAGCGGGGGTTCAGAGTGCCGGCAAGCCGTTTTATGCGGGCGATTCTGCATGTCTACGGGGTGGAGCTGCACAACCTCAGTCCCAACTCCATCTCGCAAGCTGCCATTTTTGCGGCGGTTTGTGAAGGATACTTGGGGATTGACCCTCACTGGGACTTGTGGACCCATCTCTTCTCTGCGGAGCTTTTTGCCTCGCCGACGGGGGAAAGGAGGGTCCGCATGGCGGTGCGGGCCGGTGGCTGCATCCTCCAGCTGAGGCAGGCGCGGGCGCTGCAGTACATCCCCGCCGTCCTGGCGTCTTCGAACAAAGGGTGGCAGCGCCGGTGGTTCTATCTCCGAAATGACGACGGGAGGCTCCCGTCGTTTTCTTAGCGAGTGGTGACCGCCGCCGCCGATAACTGGCGCTACGGGACCCCGCGTGACAGACAGAAGAATCTCCAGCCCCTTCTGAAGGCCCTGGAGGAGCTGCGGAAAGGAGGGCTCACCGCTGCGGGGGTGGTTGCCGCCATTCACCGCCGGAGGGTGCTTCCTTTGACGGAGCGGCGGCTGCCGCTTTGGGAGATGACGCTGGGGGTCGACTTGGAGGGTTCGCGGATGTCCTCGGATCCTCTTCCCATCAAAGACCTCCACAGGCGGGTAGCGGGCACGTTGGGGAAGCCGGACGCCGGCGTCCTTTCCCAGCTCTCGATGCGTCCTGATCGCGGGTGTGTGTCCCTGGTGAGTGTCCGCTCCTTCTTCCTTCTTGTGTCGGATTGCCCTTGGTTCTCACAGCCGAGACCTTTCGTCCGTCTCCAGGAGGTGGGGTTTCACAAGTCTTCCCTGCCACCGGTCCCGGAGGACGCGGTGGACCGAGCTGCGCGGAGGGTCGCCACGGAGAAGAAGGACGCGGAGAAGGCTCGGGCCCGCGAGCGGATGCGGGCTCGGGACGTCTTGGAAAGGCTTCGTCGTCGGCAGGAGAGGGATGGGCTCCCGAGGGAGCCATCGCCGGAGACGCCTGATGATGACGACGACGACGATGAAGACGATGATGAAGACGACGACATGGCTGCCCGCCTCGGCCTCAGCCCAGATCTGAGGCTGGGCCAGGGGTCGTCGAGCCAACCCCCGAGCGGGCTGGCGCCATCGGTATCCGGGGCCGGGATGTCGGGGTCCCGGTCCGAAGAACGGGGGCAGGCCGAGGGGGTACTTGACCCCTTGGCCGAGGTAGTTGAGGTGACCCCGAGGAGTCAGGCCGAGCCGCCTGTTCCCCAAGAACCGTTGCCCATGCCGACTGTGCAGGAGGGTGACCCTCGGGTCGCCGTAGTTGCGCCTGGGCAGTCCGTCCCTCTGGTACCTCGGGCGCCCAAGGCAAGGATGGTGCCGAAGCCGGCAGTGGGGCTGACCTCGGTGGTACCTTCGGGGATCGAGGCTCAAGAGACCTCCCCACAGGCACGATTGATCGTGGCCCGTAGTGGGTAAGTATCTTAGGATATCTTTGTCCTGGCTCCTCCTTCATGTGTTCTGATCCTGCTCTTCCTTTTCTTCCCAGCAAACGGAGGCATGGTTCGACCGGTCTGGCTCCCCGGAAGGCCCTCAAAACGGTGCCGGCTTCTGCAGCCAGTGCCGCACCGGGCCTTGCCGGCCAGCTGGCCTTCTTACAAGATGCCCCAAAGCGGGGGGCCCAGGCGGCACAAGTCGCCGTGGGGCGAGCTCCCGAGGCTGACTCTTCTGCCGAGGCGACCGTCGTGCCGAGGGAGACTGCTGGCGTGGCTGCAGCCTCGAGCCCACCAGACGTGTTGCCGGCGCTGTCACCGGCTTCTGCCGAGGCCACTGCCGCTCTGGCCGTGGAGCCACCCGTCGCCGCCGACGCTGAGATGGCCGAGGCGTCGCTACTTGATGCCTCGGAGGAGGGGGCGTAGAATCGCGACCCGCCCCGCCGAGCGGCAGCCTTGTCCCCGCGCGGCACAGTTCCAAGGGGCGGCGCCAGTTGCTTCGGTTCCGGACCTGTGGGGCCTCGGATCCCCTCTTCGTTCTTGACGATGAGCGGGAGGAGCAGTCTTGGGACGGGCTTCGTGAGTGTGCCGAGGCAACAGTGGGATCGCTTCGGTCGACCTTGGAGGTCCTTTGCAGGGACGTTCCCAAGATCCTCCAGGTAATGACTTCAGGCATACCTTTCTCGTGATTAAGGCGTTCTTTGTGACGCCCCGCTTCCTTCCCTCAGGATCTGACGGATCTGAGCGCCGCCAAGTCGTCGTTCATCCGCCGCGAGGTTGATGTCTGGGGTTCGCTGCGGTCCCTGAGGACCACGCTTGCCAGTGCTACCGCGCGCCTCTCCCAACAGAGCGCCGAGGTGGCGGACCTTCGGTTGCTCTGTGCCGATCTGGGAGCGGAGGCGGCGGCAGCACGCGTAGAGGCGCAGCAGCGGCAGTCGGAGCTTGACCAGGTCACCGGCGAGCGGGACCAATCTCGGGGCCGGGCCAACGAGGCCGAAAGCCGGGCTGAGGCTCTTGGAGTCCAGTTAGCCAAGGCGTCTGCTCGGGCTGGAGCCCTTGCAGCGGACCTCGCCGTGGCCCAAGCTACATCCTCGGAGCAGCGTGCCCGAGCCAAAGGTATGTCTCGGCTGTTTGAAGATTTTGTTTCAGCTCGGTTTCTCAACTCGTGTTTGAGGTCTTCCTCTTTGGCTGTTCGCAGAGCTTGAGTCTGCCCTTGATAAGTCCACTAGGGCGCTTGCTCAGGCGGCCGAGCAGAGGGAAGCCGACCGTGCGGCCATGTCCGAGGCAATCTCGGCCTTCTGTCGGGTCTTCGGCTTCGACGAGGCAATCTCGGCCATGTCCGAGGCTTGACGCGGCCGCCGCGGGCCCAAGCGCGGTGCTGGCAACCACCTTCGAGGTAGAGATCCTCCCGCTTGTGCCGTCATCCGAGGCCGGGGCGGATCTTGCCGAGGGTGGAGACGAAGCCGAGGGCGCGGCTCCTCCGGGCGACGCCTGATTCTGCCGGAGCAGTTTTCTTTGAATGCATATGTGTCTTTTGCGGCCGCCGAGGCCCGAACACTTTATTATCATAATATAAGATTGTGTTTCTTTTCCTTCCGTTTTGCGTATCCGGACCCGTTCGTCAGTAGCAGGGTAGCTTGCCCAAGTAAGAGTCATTTTTCGTGGTAGGCGACGAGTGAGGTATCCGTATCCCAGCGGCGTAGGAGTCCCTCGGCTCGGTCGGCCTTGCCACTCACATGCACCCTTATTCGTTTCTTGGGGTCCTGTTACTGACATAGCCGGGGGACGGGAAAGCTTTTTGATGGAAGTCCATTTTCAAGGAAAATTTTGACGCAGAGGGGGTTCCCCCCTTTGTCACACCCGGCTTTAAGGAACAAAGCCAGGTGCATCTCATACATGCGCCAAGAAGACAACATATATAATAACAGAGTGTATAGAGATAAATGTCACAATAATCAAAGTAATTATTACATAGCGGAAGACTTACAAAAGTAAAAGATAAATATAACAGGATCTAAAATCTATCCTTGGCGCCAGAAAGTCAACTGGGAGACGACGACCTAGACCTCTCTCGAATACAGCGCAACATCCACCATGCGCCATCCAGTGGTACCTGTTCTTGACCTGTGGGGGGGTGTGAGACAGCAAGGGTGAGCTCACACATGTTCATCGCTCAACAAGTTGTGGGGAATAATGTGACATGAACTCACCAAAGGTGGGAGCTCATGAAGTGTAAGGCTGATCAACAATAGAGGTTAAAGCTGAGCATTGCTTTTAAGTAGTTGGTCAAACTTTTATTAGCAGTTACTAAGTGTAAGTAAATACCAAACCATAATAAAATAATAGAACAAAATTAATAATAATCCCATGCAAATGCAAATGACAAATTGAGTTTAGGTTCCATTATTTAATCATCGGAGAGTCCTGAGCCGCTCATGACCGTGAGCTCGGCTAGTATACCAGTTTTACACTCTGCAGAGGTTGTACCCTTTACCCACAAGTCGTGTTTCCCATGTCGTCAGGGTTAGCTAGGCCCTTAGACACTACCGAGGTGAATGGCTAGGGATCCACTATGAGGCCTTTACAAAGTTCCACTAGCTTCCGAAAACCCGCTACAGTTTATAGGAAGTTCCAATGCAGGGTTCTTGTCTGACCGCCATCGCAGCAAAATCAACCAAGGACCTCCCTACACTGACCACTCCCCTACTGCCCTTGCCCCTTTCGGGTAAGGTAGTCTTCCACTAGCTTTCCTAATTAGTCAGCCAAGGGGTCCCATTCCTCCCTTGTGGTGGCACGTGTTTCTCAAGTTAAGCTCCATGTTCCAATTAACAATAACACAATGATCTTGACATGAACATAAATAAAATAATAAAATAACTGGAACATGGATATAATAAATGATTATCCCAAAACCATATAAAGCAATAGCAAAAACTACCCATGTGATTCAGGGGCAAACAAGGTAATGAGATAAACAATCTAGGGTGACCTATTGGGTCCCATCAAAAATTAAACCTATGCATGGTAAATGATTATAAAGAACATTATTGGGTAACAAAAGTGAATCAAGGGCACAACTTGCCTGGCACTTGCGATTCCAGTTACCAGGATGACCTTAAGGTGACTCGAGTCCTCGCGCTAGTCGTAGCAATACAAACAAACATGATATAGATAAAATTAACATCACACCAAACATACGAACAAACTGAATAATAATAATCTACGCGTCACTATGAGATCGTGGAATCGAGAACCAGTACAATCGGAGTTACTAGTAGGGAGTTATGATTTTATAGAGGATTTATGTGATTAAAATGTTAAACTATATTATAAATTGATTAGTATACACCATATGAGAGAATATTCTATGAATAATTAACTTAACCTTAATCTTAATTATAACACTAGCATATTTTAATCAAATTATAATTATGGATAGGTTAGCTTTGGTTTAGAAAAGTTAATCTAGTAGACATAGGATAAATAAATATCTAACTACAAAAGTATGCGACATGGTATAATTAATGTTGTTACTGCGTAATAAATATTTCTACGAAGCTAACACAACTAGAACAGGTCAATTCGGAGTTAAAATAGAGAAGTTATGAATTTCTAAATTTTAAGTGTTGGATAAAAAGAAACTAAGTGTGTAGTTTCTAATCTAAGTTTCGTAACAAACTAAGGTTACCAAATGATAAATAATATTATTATAAAGTTAATGCAACTGGAACATATTAAAATATAGTCAAAACGAGTGAGTTATGGGTTTCCTAAGCATATTTTTACACTAGAAATCATTATCTCAGATCTAATTTACTTAATTTAAACAGCTACAGATAGCGGCTACCATTATACAAAAGCTCAGAGTTTAATAAGTAAATTCCAGGGTCTAACCGTAGTTGTTTTCAACCAGAGAGGGATGGCGAATTGATTTTTTTTGAAAACGACAAGGTCTCTTGCAAATACGCTTGGCTGACAGCAGGCCTTGATTAATAGGAAAGCAACTATCTGCAAGGCTCTCACAAAGATGACGATTCTTTGTAGCAGCAGTAGCATTGCATCTACTTTTTTTTGTCAGATCATAATGTAGTGTCCCGCTTAAATCTGCCATGCATCTTCCTTCACTATTATCCACCAGATTCTTGTGGCGATTTCCAAAATGCTGATCAATAAACTTCTCTGCTCGGAAAGCTTTCTCGCAAACGCCAGTGTCACTCATTAATATCAAACTGAATCTTAGGTTGCTCTACTCTCTAATCCGAAATGCTCTACCCGTCATGAGGATTAAAAGGAAAGTTTAAGGAGGTGACTCACCGCTAATCCAGACACGACAACGTTTCCCACGGTGGCACACATATCCAAGGCGGCGCATAGCTTCTGCCCAGAAATTCGTGTTCGAGTAGGCTACCCAAGGACCATGCACAACCAGACGTCGCTGGGTTACACGGTGGCTGCCGACAGCCTTGCTTTCTCTCTGCAGTTCGCTCGATGGTGGTGCAGATTTGATTCCTCTCCCTCTCTTCTCGATTTCTCTCTCTGTTGCGCGGCGCCGAGACGACTGTCGAGGAAAACACCCCAGGCACCGGATTTTATACTCAGATTAGCTAGGAACTCAACTGAAATCCGAATCTCACGGTGGTTCTGTTTCCGGTTCGCCTAGCACCGCGGAGGATACGGCGAAGAAGATCAGGCGCGGTAGTTACTATCCCATCGTGCCTGGATGAAGTTCTCGGCCAAAGGAATAAAGAAAGACTAAAAAAACAATACGATGGCAAGTGCATGTGGTCGGCTGTTACAAGAGATTGGTCAAATATATAGCAAGTTTTTTTTTTATTTCTATTTTCCTTTGCACGTCAAAAGTTTCAAATTTGATTCAATTTTTTTTTCTTTATTCACAAAATCGAATGCAACAACCAAAACTCCAGTATGCTCTCTAAATTAAACATTTTATTTAGTATTTTATTTAATAATCCCAATGCATGATTCACGCAAAAATAGGTATTTTTTAGAAGAAGTGTATAACCTTTATCAAGATATGTTTTAATTAAAAGTAATTATAAATATATAGTTCAACCAAGTAATAACTAAATTCATATAGGGATCCTTTTATTTAATCTTTGTTAGCCAACAAATTAAATTTAGGAGATGTTACTTGAACAGTAAGAAAATTCTTATTAAAGATATTTTGTTTCAAAAACCCTTGGATAATTTTATGAATTTCTAAAATAGAATTTTGGGTACTACAAATTCTACCCCCCTTAAAAAGAATCTCGTCCTCGAGATTTAGGAGGAACGAAGGAAAAGATGGGGAAAATCTATGCGAAGCTCATCTTCTCTTTCCCATGATGCTTCATCTTCTCCATGGTGTCTCTATTGCACTTCGCACATCTTTATCACCTTATTCCTTGTAACTCGAGTAAAAGTGTCAAGAATCTTGATCGGATACCCCGTGTAAGTCAAATCACCCTGAACACTAAGCTCTTCCATTGGTAACTGTTCCTCAGGGACACATAGACACTTCTTAAGTTGAGACACATGGAATACATTATGCACATTAGATAGATTATCAGGTAGCTCGAGTTGATAGGCCATCTCTCCAACTTGCCTAAAAACTCAGAATGGTCCAGTGAGGGGACAATTTGCTCTTGACTTTGAATCTCCTCATTCCACAAAGTGGTGACACCTTGAAGTACACATGATCACCTTCCTCAAACTCCAGTGGTCTTCTTCTATTATCAGCATAGCTCTTTTGCCTGGTCTGAGCTACCCTCAAGTTCTTCCTGATTATATAGACTTGTTCTTCTGCCTCTTGAACAAGTTCAGGTCCAAAGAATTGTCTTTCCCTAGTCTGATCCCAATGTAGAGGAGTACTGCACTTCCTGCCATATAGAGCCTCGAATGGTGACATCTTCAGACTGGCCTATTAACTAGTATTATATGAGAACCCAGCATAAGGTAGACTCTTGTCCCAACTACTACCATGCTGAAGGGCACAAGCTCTCAACATGTCCTCCAATACTTGATTAGTCCTTTTAGTTTGCCCATCAGTCTGAGGATGGTAGGTCAAACTAAAATTCCACTTCGTATCCATATTCTCATGAAAACTTTTCCAAAATCTGGAGGTAAACTGTGATCCTCTATCCGAAATGATCTTCTTTGGTACACCGTGCAGAGACACAATCCGAGCCATATATAGTTCTACCAATTGAGATACCTTATAAGTAGTCTTGACCGGAATGAAACGAGCCACTTTGGTCAGTCTATCCATAATAACCCATATAATCATATCCTTTCGAGGTGCGAAGCAATCCAGTAATGAAGTCCATACCAACCTCTTCCCATTTCCACTCGAGTATCTTTAATGGGTACAATAGTCCAGCTGGCCTCTGGTGTTCAGCCTTAACTCTTTGACACACCTCGCACATAGCCACATGTGTGTAGCCATATTTCTCTTCAATCCATACCACCAATATTTCTGCTTCAAATCCTGATACATCTTCGTACTCCCAGTATGAATAGAATAAACCAAGTCATGGGCCTTTTTTAAAATAGTCTCACGAAGGCTTTCAATATCAGGAACACATATCCTGTCCTTGAACCATATGGTGCCTTGCTCATCCTCCATGAATTCCGGACCTCTACCTTCAGTAACCGGATCCTTAATCTATTGTATTTTAGCATCACCAATTTGTTCTTTGCAGATTTCTTGCTCCAAAGTAGGTTTCCACACTAATAGTAACTCCTTCAGTGTGAGCAACTATCCCCAGGTTAAGTCTCCTGAACTCCTCAACAATCTCATTGGGTAGCTGGGCAACAACGGCTGAATGAACATGCTCCTTTCGACTCAAGGCATCTGCAACCAAATTTGCATTGCCCGGGGGATAGTGAATCTCCAAATCACAATCCTTAATAAGCTCCAACCAACGACGTTGCCTAAGGTTGAGATCCTTCTAAGTGAACATATACTTCAAACTCTTATGATCCGTGCACACTTGACACTTGGTTCCCATGACATAATGTCTCCATATCTTAAGCGCATGCACAACGGCTGCCAATTCTAAGTCATGAGTGGGGTAGTTCAATTCATGTTTCCACAACTGACGAGACGCATAGGCAATCACATGTCCTTCTTGCATGAGCACACATCCCAACCCTTGGCCACATGCATCACAATAAATGTCAAATCCCTTTTGTAGATTAGGCATAACCAACACTGGTGGTGACATCAATCTCTTCTTCAATTGATCAAAGCTATCTTGGCACTTCTCGTCCCACTTAAATTCTTTGCCCTTCTCCAAAAGCGAAGTCATAGGCTTAGCAATCTTAGAAAATCCTTCAATAAATCTCCGATAATATCCTGCTAATCCTAAGAAACTTCGAATCTCAGTAACTGTAGTGGGTACTCTCCACTCCATTATCTCCTTAACCTTAGCAGGATACACTGATATTCCTCCATTAGAATTAATATGTCCAAGGAATGACATCTCGTCAATCCAAAACTCGCATCTGCTGTACTTGGCATAGAGTTGATTATCTCGTAACTTCTGTAGCACAATCTCAGATGTTCCTCATAATCACTAACACTCTTGGAATAAATAAAAATATCGTCGATGTAAACCACGACGAATCTGTCCAGATTATGAACACCTTATTCTTTAGATCCACAAAATAGGTTGGTGCATTAGTTAGTCCAAATGACATAACGGTGAACTCATATAATCCATATCGGGTTGAGAATTCCGTCTTGGAAATATCCGATGGCCTAATCTTCATTTGATGGTAACCCGATCGGAGATCAATCTTCGAGAATACTCTAGAACCTCTCATCTGATCAAATAGGTCCTCAATGCGGGGTAACGGGTACTTTTTCTTCACAGTGACATCATTAAGGGACCTATAATCCACGCACATCCCTTGTGATCCATCTATCTTCTGTACAAACAGAACCGACGCTCCACAAGGTGAAGAATCTGAATGAATGTACGCAGCCTCTTGTAACTCTGTTAACTGCTTCTTAAGTTCCTTTAGTTCATCTAAGGACATCCTATATGGCCATTTAGAAATAGGGCAGTTCCAGGTAGAAGATCAATTACGAACTCAACTTCCCTATTTGGTGGCATCCCTAATAACTCCTCTATAAAGACATCCGGAAAATCCCTAACTGCACGGATGTTGTCACCCACAAACTTCTCATCTACTAAGAATGCCGCTAGTCTGATGGTGGTAGTTACTGCAACTTCAAATCTTTCTCCTTTGGAACTGGTGAGTTCTTTGGTTCCTTTAGCATAGTGTATAAACTGCCTTTGCCTTTCTCAACCTTGACATACCAAGGATCACGTCTATAGTGCTCTCTTCTAACACTATAGGGGTAGTCCATCTGGGTTAGAAACACAGGGTAAGAAAGGAAGAATTGTAGACAAGGCGAGTAATTACGAGAAATGTTACTGCGGGGGATTTATTAGCTAAGTAGATTAGTGTGTCACCCACTAAAGCTAATACATTACCTTATAGTGGTACATGCTAAGATGCCCAACTATAATGTTTCAATCAATCAAAGAAGCAAATCAAGCATTTATCATCAGAACAATCAACCAACTTTTTTTAATAGAGAAAATAGTTTTAATTTCTTTTGTCTTAGGTCTCCTATCTCTTAAGAAGTTCATAAATGTAGGATTCCAAGGTGTGAAATCCATCTTGTCTTAGAGTAGAAAAGGTAAGAATGATCAGAGTAGAATAGCAAAAGGTGAGACAGAATCAAGATAAGTATAGAATGAATCAGAGTAAGGTAAGTATAGAATGAATCAGAATAAGATAAGTAGGTAAGGGGTTGTCCATTTCTATCTAGGTTTCGTCCTACAGTCAACATTTCCTCTGATACCACTTCTGTCACACCCGGCTTTAAGGAACAAAGCCAGGTGCATCTCATACATGCGCCAAGAAGACAACATATATAATAACAGAGTGTATAGAGATAAATGTCACAATAATCAAAGTAATTATTACATAGCGGAAGACTTACAAAAGTAAAAGATAAATATAACAGGATCTAAAATCTATCCTTGGCGCCAGAAAGTCAACTGGGAGACGACGACCTAGACCTCTCTCGAATACAGCGCAACATCCACCATGCGCCATCCAGTGGTACCTGTTCTTGACCTGTGGGGGGTGTGAGACAGCAAGGATGAGCTCACACATGTTCATCGCTCAACAAGTTGTGGGGAATAATGTGACATGAACTCACCAAAGGTGGGAGCTCATGAAGTGTAAGGCTGATCAACAATAGAGGTTAAAGCTGAGCATTGCTTTTAAGTAGTTGGTCAAACTTTTATTAGCAGTTACTAAGTGTAAGTAAATACCAAACCATAATAAAATAATAGAACAAAATTAATAATAATCCCATGCAAATGCAAATGACAAATTGAGTTTAGGTTCCATAATTTAATCATCGGAGAGTCCTGAGCCGCTCATGACTGTGAGCTCGGCTAGTATACCAGTTTTACACTCTGCAGAGGTTGTACCCTTTACCCACAAGTCGTGTTTCCCATGTCGCCAGGGTTAGCTAGGCCCTTAGACTCTACCGAGATGAATGGCTAGGGATCCACTACGAGGCCTTTACAAAGTTCCACTAGCTTCCGAAAACCCGCTACAGTTTATAGGAAGTTCCAATGCAGGGTTCTTGTCTGACCGCCATCGCAGCAAAATCAACCAAGGACCTCCCTACACTGACCACTCCCCTACTGCCCTTGCCCCTTTCGGGTAAGGTAGTCTTCCACTAGCTTTCCTAATTAGTCAGCCAAGGGGTCCCATTCCTCCCTTGTGGTGGCACGTGTTTCTCAAGTTAAGCTCCATGTTCCAATTAACAATAACACAATGATCTTGCATTAACATAAATAAAATAACAAAATAACTGGAACATGGATATAATAAATGATTATCCCAAAACCATATAAAGCAATAGCAAAAACTACCCATGTGATTCAGGGGCAAACAAGGTAATAAGATAAACAATCTAGGGTGACCTATTGGGTCCCATCAAAAATTAAACCTATGCATGGTAAATGATTATAAAGAACATTATTGGGTAACAAAAGTGAATCAAGGGCACAACTTGCCTGGCACTTGCGATTCCAGTTACCAGGATGACCTTCAGGTGACTCGAGTCCTCGCGCTAGTCGTAGCAATACAAACAAACATGATATAGATAAAATTAACATCACACCAAACATACGAACAAACTGAATAATAATAATCTACGCGTCACTATGAGATCGTGGAATCGAGAACCAGTACAATCGGAGTTACTAGTAGGGAGTTATGATTTTATAGAGGATTTATGTGATTAAAATGTTAAACTATATTATAAATTGATTAGTATACACCATATGAGAGAATATTCTATGAATAATTAACTTAACCTTAATCTTAATTATAACACTAGCATATTTTAATCAAATTATAATTATGGATAGGTTAGCTTTGGTTTAGAAAAGTTAATCTAGTAGACATAGGATAAATAAATATCTAACTACAAAAGTATGCGACATGGTATAATTAATGTTGTTACTGCGTAATAAATATTTCTACGAAGCTAACACAACTAGAACAGGTCAATTCGGAGTTAAAATAGAGAAGTTATGAATTTCTAAATTTTAAGTGTTGGATAAAAAGAAACTAAGTGTGTAGTTTCTAATCTAAGTTTCGTAACAAACTAAGGTTACCAAATGATAAATAATATTATTATAAAGTTAATGCAACTGGAACATATTAAAATATAGTCAAAACGAGTGAGTTATGGGTTTCCTAAGCATATTTTTACACTAGAAATCATTATCTCAGATCTAATTTACTTAATTTAAACAGCTACAGATAGCGGCTACCATTATACAAAAGCTCAGAGTTTAATAAGTAAATTCCAGGATCTAACCGTAGTTGTTTTCAACCAGAGAGGGATGGCAAATTGATTTTTTTTGAAAACGACAAGGTCTCTTGCAAATACGCTTGGCTGACAGCAGGCCTTGATTAATAGGAAAGCAACTATCTGCAAGGCTCTCACAAAGATGACGATTCTTTGTAGCAGCAGTCGCATTGCATCTACTTTTTTTTGGTCAGATCATAATGTAGTGTCCCGCATAAATCTGCCATGCATCTTCCTTCACTATTATTCACCAGATTCTTGTGGCGATTTCCAAAATGCTGATCAATGAACTTCTCTGCTCGGAAAGCTTTCTCGCAAACGCCAGTGTCACTCATTAATATCAAACTGAATCTTAGGTTGCTCTACTCTCTAATCCGAAATGCTCTACCCGTCATGAGGATTGAAAGGAAAGTTTAAGGAGGTGACTCACCGCTAATCCAGACGCGACAACGTTTCCCACGATGGCACACATATCCAAGGCGGCGCATAGCTTCTGCCCAGAAATTCGTGTTCGAGTAGGCTACCCAAGGACCATGCACAACCAGACATCGCTGGGTTACACGGTGGCTGCCGACAGCCTTGCTTTCTCTCTGCAGTTCGCTCGATGGTGGTGCAGATTTGATTCCTCTCCCTCTCTTCTCGATTTCTCTCTCTGTTGCGCGGCGCCGAGACGACTGTCGAGGAAAACACCCCAGGCACCGGATTTTATACTCAGATTAGCTAGGAACTCAACTGAAATCCGAATCTCACGGTGGTTCTGTTTCCGGTTCGCCTAGCACCGCGGAGGATACGGTGAAGAAGATCAGGCGCAGTAGTTACTATCCCATCGTGCCTGGATGAAGTTCTCGGCCAAAGGAATAAAGAAAGACTAAAAAAACAATACTACGGCAAGTGCATGTGGTCGGCTGTTACAAGAGATTGGTCAAATATATAGCAAGTTTTTTATTTCTATTTTCCTTTGCACGTCAAAAGTTTCAAATTTGATTCAATTTTTTTTCTTTATTCACAAAATCGAATGCAACAACCAAAACTCCAGTATGCTCTCTAAATTAAACATTTTATTTAGTATTTTATTTAATAATCCCAATGCATGATTCACGCAAAAATAGGTATTTTTTTAGAAGAAGTGTATAACCTTTATCAAGATATGTTTTAATTAAAAGTAATTATAAATATATAGTTCAACCAAGTAATAACTAAATTCATATAGGGATCCTTTTATTTAATCTTTGTTAGCCAACAAATTAAATTTAGGAGATGTTACTTGAACAGTAAGAAAATTCTTATTAAAGATATTTTGTTTCAAAAACCCTTGGATAATTTTATGAATTTCTAAAATAGAATTTTGGGTACTACACCCTTCTAGCCCCCGAGGGAGGGTCGGGCTTTGCCGAGGCAAGGCTAACCCTTCCTTGATAGTTAGACTTTGAACGTGAACGAGGTGTACGAACGACTGGAAAGCATCTTAAGGGTAGAAGCGACGTAGCTGTCGGATGTTCCAAGCGTTGTTGTAGATCTCGCCTTAGTTGTTGGCCAGCTTGTATGTCCCGGGCTTCAGAACCTTGGCGATGACGAACGGCCCTTCCTAGGGAGGCGTGAGCTTGTGCCGCCCTCGCGCGTCTTGTCGCAGCCGAAGCACCAGGTCGCCCGCTTGGAGGTCTCGGGACCGAAACCCTCGGGCGTGGTAGCGTCGCAGGGACTGCTGGTACCGCGCCGAGTGTAGTAAGGCCATGTCCCGAGCCTCTTCGGGCTGGTCCAGTGAGTCTTCTCGGTCGGTCTGGTTTCTTCGGTCATCGTACGCCCTCGTCCTCGGGGAACCGTATTCTAAGTCCATGGGCAAGACGGCCTCGGCCCCATAGACTAGTGTTGGAGCGAAGGCAGAAACGCCACCCTTCGCCCGAAGTCTCCACCGCTTAGCCCTTGCCCTGACAGACAAAGCAGGCAGGGACACCCTTCGCTTCATCGGCACCAGAGACAACACGGAGACCCTTCGCTCGACTCGGCACCAGACGAAGGCCTGCGGCGACGCCTCCCCGCGGCGCGGCCTCGGTCAGCTCCGAGGCCCACATGAGATCTGGCCCATTGTAACGGGCCCTGCGTGGCCGCGTTCGTGTTACGGGCCTAATTTGTAAAGGCGTACTTGTAATTACAGCTTGTAACCCCGCTTTATGGGAATATTCTAGGGATAAACTAGGTACCCGAGGGCACATGCGTCCTTAACGCAAGGCGCCGTGCACTCGGATACCTATAAATACCCCCGCACAGTGCCCGTGAGAGGCCAGATTAACAGAGCTTTTGCCATCACGCGCGAGTGCCCTGTTGCCATCACCATTCACCCGTGTTGGATCTCCTTGCTGTCGAGAGACAGTGCCAACATTTGGCGCCCACCGTTCGTGCCACGAGACAACCACCCGTGATGGCACCCAAGAGAGCTAACCCGAAGGCTGACGAGGCTGCGAAGGCAGCACTGCTCGCCGCAAGAAAGGGCAAGGCCCTCGCCCTCACCCAATCCACCCACCAAGAGGCCACTGAAGACGACACCCTCCGCACCTGCGACCCTGAGGGACAACCCTCAGGCTTCGCACCTCCCTCAGGCTTCGCACCTCCCTCAGGCTTCGCACCACCGGAGGGCGCGGACCTCGCCGAGGACGGTGAAGTCCTCGGCATCTCAGCAGAAGAACAGCTACAGCTGCGCGCTCTGCGCCTCAAGAACCGCAACCTCCAGAGGCAGAAGGAGATACTGGAGGCCAAGCGCCAGCGTGTGTCCGCACTCGCCAAAGTGCGGCAGATGATACGCGACGAAGAGCACAAGGCCCAGGAACTCGAGCGGGAGATCGCGCTGATGCAGCGCGAAGGCCACCTCGGCCCGCAGCACGAGTCATCCCTCCAGCAGCGCGCACAAAACGAAGACACGCGCGAAGGCCACCCCGGCCTGCAGCATGAGCCACCCCTGCAACACCGCGCGCAACCGGAGGACCCGCGTTTCCCCCAGCGCGACTTCACTTTTCCGCACGCCGCGCCATTCCAAGGGGTCAATTATCTCGATGAGCGAAGTCCCCTGGCGCCTCACCTGCAAGTGACGCCCTGGCCAGCTAACTTCCGGGCTGGGACCTACCCCAAGTACAACGGCAGCACCGACCCGGCTCAATACATAATGAGTTACCAGGTCGCCGTCGCATCGTCCGGGGGCGACGACGCCACAATGGCGAAGTCCTTCATCATCGCCCTCGAGGGCCCCGCACTCACCTGGTTCACCAGGTTGCCTCCGCTGTCCATCGATTCCTGGAGAAGTCTCCGGGACAAGTTCCTCCTCAACTTCCAAGGGTACCGCCCGGACACCGACGCCCTGGCCGAGCTCTCGCTCTGCAAGCAGCTAGAGAGGGAGACCCTGAGGGAATATTACCGCAAATTCCTCACACTCAAGTCACAGCTACCCTCAGTCGATGACCAGATTGCCATCCACTATGCTATCAGTGGTCTTCGCGCTGGCGTCCTTTACAGCCACTGCATCAGAGATCCGCCGAAGAACCTCCAAGAACTGTACCAGCTGTTTGAAAAGTATGCCAGATCCGAGGAGCTCCACCAGCGCAAGATTGAGTCCCAGCGGAAGCCAAAAGACGCTCCACAGTCCAGCCGCACGTGGACAAGAACTCCGCAACCAGACTCCGATCGAGATGGCCGCGGTCAGCCGCAAGTGCACAACATTGCCAACCAGCAGCCGGCCGCTGACCCCCTTCGGCGCCAGGAATATCCCCCCCAGGGCCGCGGAAGTGGAACTCGCAGCAGGGGCCGAGGGCGTGCGCAGCCACCCCCTCCACCGCGCCGATTTTACTGCCTTTTCCATGGCGAAGACTGCGCCCACCCAACCAAAGACTGCCCCGAAGTCAAGGCCACCAGAGACCGAATGGCAAGGGCGCAGCCAGCCGACAACCCCAGAATTGTCGCGCATAACTACCAGCCACCCCCTCCACCATATATCCACGCTCCCGCCCCGCATCCACCGCACCACGCTTACCAACATCATCAGGAAGTACAAATCGTACATCCTCCGCCTCCACCACCACACCAGCAACAACAAAACATCCCCCACGCCCCAAAGCAGGAGGACTTCGCCGATCAACCTTATCGCGGAGTCATTCATATGATAACTGGGGGGTCCAGCACCGACTTCGACACCAAGCGGCAGAAGCGGGACCACTACCGCAGCATAAACCATGTCGCCGTCACGGGCCCAGTTGTACAGACAAAGTGGTCCCACGTACCGCTCACCTTCGACGCACGGGACGTCGACTTGCGCAGCGCCCCCCACTGCGATGCCATGGTCATCAATTGCAGCGTGGCAGGCTGGGACCTACACAAGGTCCTCGTCGACAACGGCAGCCAGGCAGACATCATCTTCCTCCACGCCTTCGATCGCATGGGCATCAGCCACAGCCTGCTTAAGCCTTCGGATAACCCGTTGTATGGCTTCGGCGGCAAGGGCACCTTCCCCGTCGGCAAAATAGAATTGCCCCTCTCCTTCGGTGTAGCACCCAATGCCCGAAGTGAGCAGGTGACTTTTGACATTGTGGATATGGTATATCCATACAACGCCATCATGGGCCGGGGCTCCATCAATAAGTTTGAAGCTGCCATCCACGGACTGTATTTGTGCATGAAGATACCAGGCCCGCTAGGCGTAATTACAGTCTTCGGTAACCAGCAGACAGCGCGCAACATAGAGCGAGACTTCGTGCCGGGTCAGAGGAACGTGCACTGTCTCACGACACAGTGCGAGGTCCCTGCGCCCGCCAGCCCAACTGACAAACAGCACGACAAGGCTCAGTTGCAGAGTCAGGATGGGACCAGGACTGTCCCCCTCGATCAGGCCATGCCCAAGCAGACAGTCACTATCAGCGAAGACCTTACTTCGCATGAAGAAGAGAAGCTCCTCTGCTGCCTGGCCAAGAATAAAGATGTCTTCGCCTGGTCCGCCCTCGACCTGGTCGGAGTCAGCCGATCTATAATCGAGCACAGTTTGGGAATTGACCCCTCGGTGCGACCAAGAAAGCAAAGGCTCCGCAAAATGTCCGACGAAAAGACAGAGGCCGCCAAGGCGGAGGTGCACCGCCTCCTAGAGGCTAAATT
Organism: Zea luxurians; assembly: GCA_029449295.1. Lineage (NCBI taxonomy): Eukaryota > Viridiplantae > Streptophyta > Magnoliopsida > Poales > Poaceae > Zea > Zea luxurians. The sequence goes on from JAOPSE010000002.1 coordinate 167,130,316, forward strand.
CATTGAGCCAGTGGCTTACCCCACATGGCTCTCCAATGTTGTAATGGTGCAGAAAAAAAGCGGGAAATGGCGGATGTGCATAGACTTCACCAGTCTCAATAAGGCCTGCCCAAAAGACAATTTCCCGTTGCCACGGATCGACAAAATAGTCGATAGCGCGGCCGGATGCGAGGTCATGTCTCTCCTCGACTGCTTCTCCGGCTATCACCAGATATACATGAAGGAGGAAGACAAGGCCAGCACCAGCTTTATAACACCCTTCGGCACTTATTGCTTCGTCAGAATGCCGGAGGGTCTCAAGAATGCCGGGTCCACCTTCTCCAGACTCACCAAAACAGTACTCGAAGGGCAGGTCGGCAGAAATATATTTACATATGTGGACGACATCGTCGTCGCCAGCAAAAATAAGGAGGACCATCTCGCCGACCTGGCCGAGACATTCGCAAACATGCGAGACGCACGACTCCGCTTAAACCCGGAAAAGTGCGTTTTCGGTGTTCGCCAGGGCAAGATATTGGGCTACCTGGTGTCGCACCGCGGCATCGAGGCCAACCCAGCTAAGATCCAGGCCATCATCGACATGTCGCCTCCGCAGTCCACCAGGGATGTCCAGCGTCTGACAGGCAGATTGGCCGCTCTCAACAGATTCATTTCCAAGTCGGCCGAGCGAAGTCTTCCTTTCCTCAAAACTCTCCGCGGCGCAAAAGACTTCGCTTGGGGGCCGGAGCAAGCAGCGGCCTTCGCCTCATTAAAACAGTACTTAACGGAGCTGGCCACCCTCACAAGCCCCGACTCCTCGCTCCCCTTATTGCTCTATGTCGCGGCTTCGCCGCACGCGGTCAGCGCGGCACTAGTGCAGGAGCAGACAGTCGAAGGCGCTGTCAGACAGTGCCCTGTTTATTACGTCTCCGAGGTCCTGACACCGTCCAAATGCAACATGACAGAGCTGGAGAAGATCGCCTACGCAGTCGTTATGTCCTCGCGCAAGCTGCGCCATTACTTTGAAGCATTCAAGGTCCGCGTCACCTCAGACAGGGGGCTCGGCGAACTGTTTAGAAACCCGGAGGCATCGGTGAGGATCGCCAAGTGGGCAGCCGAACTCTCCGGCTACCACATCAGCTTCGAGCCCAGGACAGCCATCAAATCGCAAGTCCTGGCAGACTTCGTCGTCGACTGGACCGGGCCAGTAACACAGCCGGACCCGACCACAGAGAAGGTCTGGACGATCCACTGCGACGGCGCATGGTGCCATGCGGGGGCAGGCGTCGCCGCAATCATAACCTCACCAGTCGGGGTCAAGCACAGATATGCAGCACGACTCAGCTTCAATCTAGACTCCGACAGATGCACAAATAATATAGCAGAGTACGAAGCAGTCATCCTCGGCCTCCGCAAGCTAAGGGCCCTCGGAGTCACCACTTGCATCATCAAAACAGACTCCAAGGTAGTTGCCGGCCAGGTCGAAAAAGACTATGCAGCCAAGGACCCCGCACTCATGCAATACCTCGCGGCCATCCGAAGTCTCGAGGGGCAGTTCAAGGGGTTCACCGTGCAGCATGTGGACCGGGCCAAGAACGAGGAGGCCGACGCATTGGCCAAGGCCGCGGCCAGGGGCGAAACTCTGCCCTCCGACGTGTTCTTCCACGTCATCGGCACACCAGCAGTCCGGAGCCCCGAAGGGCTCCAAATAACCAATGACAGCGAGGGCCACCGTACAGTCAACCTCATCATGACCGAAGACTGGCGCGCACCCATAACCCTGTTCCTGCAGGGGTATTATCACCCAGCCGACATCAGTGAGGCCAAGCGCCTCAGACATCGAAGCCGAGACTTCGCTCTGATTGAAGGCCAACTCTATAAAAAAGGGGTCAGTCAACCAATGCTTAAGTGCGTCACCGAGGCCGAAGGCATGCAGATTCTACGTGAAGTCCACAGTGGCACGTGCGGCTCGCACGCGGGGCCGAGAGCCCTAGCTGCTAAGGTGATCCGCCAGGGTTTTTACTGGCCCGCAATGATTTGCGCTGCGAATCGGGTCACTCGGTCCTGCGAAGCCTGCCAGAAGTTCTCTCCTCGGTCAGGCGGCCCTTCGCAGTATACAAAGCTGATCGCCCACACATGGCCTCTACAGCGCTGGGGTCTCGACATTGTTGGACCCCTGCCCACCGCTCAGGGGAACCTTAAGTTCGCCTTCGTCGCGGTCGAATACTTCACCAAATGGATCGAGGCACGAGCTGTCTCCACAATAACATCAAAGACTGCCCAAAAATTCTTCTGGCAGAACATCGTTTGCCGCTTCGGAGTACCGTCCGAATTAACAGTCGACAACGGCAAGCAGTTTGATAACCAAGGCTTCAAGGATTTTTGTTTCTCCATTGGCACCAAGCTTGCCTTCGCCTCAGTCTATCATCCGCAGTCCAACGGGGTCGTGGAGCGCGCCAACGGAAAAATCTTCACAGCCATCAAAAAAATGCTCCTCGATGAAAAAAAGGGCAGATGGAGCGATTTTTTACCCGAGGCAGTCTGGGCACTAAACACGACTGAATGCAGGGCGACCGGATTCACTCCCTTCCGTCTTTTATACGGATCGGAGGCCATGACCCCGCAAGAAATAAAGCACGGGTCCCCGCGAACAGTCCCGGCGGCCGTCCCAGATGTGGACGAGCCAACTTCAAAGGATCTCATCGACGGAGACCGTGTCTTCGCCCTACAGGCCCTGAACAAGTATCAAGACCAGACCAAAGCATGGCGCGACCATTCAGTCACCCCGAGGGAGTTCAGCGAGGGGGACCTCGTACTCATTCGGACAGCTCGAACGGAGTCCAAGGGCAAGCTGGAGCCCAGGTGGGAGGGCCCTTTCATCGTCAAGACAAAAGCTTCCCCCAGCGCTTACAGGCTCACAACGCCAACCGGCGAGGACCTGGAGCACTCCTGGAACATTGACAACCTCCGCAAATTTTTTGTTTGATTCCTCAGGGCCGTCTTCGCCCTTGTAAATTCGCAAAAAAAATTCTTGCACCGGCCCGCACTCTTTTCCTCCCGGGGGGTGAGGTTTTTAACGAGGCGGAGCCATGTAATATATGCGTAAAAAATCCCCCGCAAAAAGACATGCGTCGAAAAAGACCGCGATGACGGTCTTCGACATTCGACCACCACGAGGTCACCGCGAGGCTAAGCGCTAGCTACCCTCGCGTGCGACAAATCCGCGCAAAAGTCGCCTAAGGGTGCAGCCGGATTAGCACAACAAGTGCGAAAAAAATCTAAGTCTATCGCGAAGACTATCCGCGCAAAAGTCGCCTAAGGGTGCAGCCGGATTAGCACAACAAGTGCGAAAAAAATCTAAGTCTATCGCGAAGACTATCCACGCAAAAGTCGCCTAAGGGTGCAGCCGGATTAGCACAACAAGTGCGAAAAAAATCTAAGTCTATCGCGAAGACTATCCGCGCAAAAGTCGCCTAAGGGTGCAGCCGGATTAGCACAACAAGTGCGAAAAAAAATCTAAGTCTATCGCGAAGACTATCCGCGCAAAAGTCGCCTAAGGGTGCAGCCGGATTAGCACAACAGGTGCGGAAAAAAATCTGAGTCTATCGCAAAGACTATCCGCGCAAAAGTCGCCTAAGGGTGCAGCCGGATTAGCACAACAGGTGCGGAAAAAAATCTGAGTCTATCGCGAAGGCTATCCGTGCAGAAGTCGCTTAAAAGTGCAGCCGGATCAGCGCAACAAGTGCGAAAAAACCGAAGACTATCTGTGCAGAAGACACCTAAGGGTACACCTGGACTAGCACAACAACGGCCGAAACGACAACATCAAACCATCCACACCAAGACCAACTATAATCAAGCCAACACAGCGCAGCAAAACAAATTAGTAAGTACAAAACGCCTTCGCACACACACAGGCACGCGAGGGCACACAATTCCACCATACAAAGCCTCGACGTACACAAGCGAGGGCACCACACTCTACATCGGCTCAACCTTAGGAATAATTCCCATCTCCCTATAATTAAATAACATTATCCTGAGCTCCTCACCCGCAAAAAGCCTTCGCAGCTCCCCTTCACCTACACCCTCGGCGGTCGGCAGGGACAACAGTTCCTGCCGACCAGCCCCACTCACACGAAGCAGAGCCCGCTCCTCCGCGCCCTTCGTCGACGGCGCCCGGTGCTAGGGCCTGGCACGTCCGACGCGTCCGCGGCGTGTGGCGAAGCCTCCGCCGCAGCCACGTCCAAGGCCGCAAAATAATCCAAATTTTCCTCCGACGACTCCTCAGTCCACTCAACCGAGCTCCCGGAGTCGGCAAAATCAAAAAGCTCAGATGCAGACCCACTATATTCATTACCACCTTCCGCGGTCGAAGCCGCCAAAAACTCAGTAGCAGCGGTTGCGTGCGCAGGCCCAAAATCTTGAACCTGCGCAGCAACCAAAATTCAGTACAACATCCAAAATTCCCCAACCCTAAACAACCACTACGCCACCTGTGAGGGCCCTGACGCCGCGGGGGCCTCCGCCGTTGGCTCCGCTGCCACTTCCGCCATTGTTTCCACCGCCTCCGCCGCCGGATCTTCGACGGTCGGCGCAGCTGCTGCGAGGGCATCGGGAGCGCCTTCGGCCACCTTCAGGGGCAGGTCCTCAGCTGTCGCAGCAGATGTGGGGGCGCCTGGTGCGTCTTCCGCGGTCTCCGGGGTCGGCTCCGGGTCAGGCAGGGCGTCGTTCAGTGCTCCGAAGTCGTCCACCCGCTCGCCTCGCTCCGCCTAAGACAAAACATACAAAAAGTCAGCAAACACACGCACCAACCACATTCAGCGAACGCCGAACAAACGACAACGTCACCTGAGCCCTCGCAGCCTCAGCCCGCTCCCTGACCACATCACCACCATACAGACCCCACATCCGGTCATAGAGGGCGCCGACGGACTCCTTCACCACGGGGTCTTCGACCTTATAGATGTCTCGCCCAAAATCTTCATCTGCCTGGTCGAAGGCCTCATAGTGCCGGCACCCTTCGCGAGAGAGTGCGTTCATCGCCCCCTCGCAGGTGACCAGGGAGGCGAACGACATTAATCCCCCCAGGACAGTGGGGAGCTCCCGCAGCTCCTCTTGCACCCATTCCAAATAGCGAAGCCCGGCCTCTCGCCCCGGCACCACGAAGTCACCGGTCCGCGCACCCAGCTCGCGATATGTGGCCATAAGCTGTGTGCGCGTCCGTTCGGCCTCCGTTCGCACCGCGGCTTCGGCCCCCTTCGCGCGGCTCTCCAGAGCAGTGAGCCGCCCCCGCAGGTCTTCGGCGAGATCCTTGGCAAGATTGGCTTCCGCCCGTGCCAGCCTAGCCTCCGCCTGCGCGGCCTGCTCCTTGGCGACGGCCTCGTTGGCCTCCCTCCTCTCCCCCGCCAGCTGGCGCCGGAGGTCAGCCTTTTCCTCCTCCAGGGCGGCCACCTTGTCTGCCAGTTTACGACACTTGCTGTCGGAGGCCGACTTCTCATGGACAGCGTCAGCATGTTGCGTCCGAAGTCTCTCGACTTCGGCAGATAAGGCTGCCGTAAGTGCCCCCGACGCAGTACGGCTGGTGAAGTCAGCCACCTGCAGAGCACACCCGGCGGGTCGCCGCGCCAGCCTCGTCCCTGACCAACGCGAGGGCCGGCACCTCGCCTCCGGCGCCAAGGGTCCCGCCCCTCGCCTTCGACGGCAGCGCAGCCGTCGCGATTGCCCCGGCAGGCACAGCTATAGCAAGCCGGCCCTCGTCCGACCCTGCAACGCATCAACGATCAAAAAAAAAAGGCGGCCGGGTGACTTACCCCCAAGATAATCGTCCACACTAATGTCGGTGCCGAAGTCGGGAACGCGTTTGCCCGGCGGCGCCAACGTTCGGGCCGCCTTCGAAGCCTCCGCCACTCCGCTGGCCGGCGGCACCACCTTCGTCAGCTTGGAGACTCCGGCACCCGCCGTTGTCTCCGGCGCCTTGCTGGGTGCAGAGGCGCCCGCCTTCGCCTGCAACGGCGGCTTGCCTCCGCTGGAGGCCGCAGCCTTCGCCGTCCCCCGCTGCCTTTTCGGCCGGGCCTCGTGAATCCTGACGGTCGCCTGGCGTTTTTGCGCCGCCCCTTGGCGATCCTTGTCCATCAACGGTCACATCAAAAACCCCCGCGGAACCACTTCGAGCGAGGGCAGCGTCTCCGCCATCTAGCGACGTCTTCGGCACCAGGTGACTTTGTCGAACTGGTCCCTCGGAGGGCAAATGTTGGAGCGAAGGCAGAAACGCCACCCTTCGCCCGAAGTCTCCACCGCTTAGCCCTTGCCCTGACAGACAAAGCAGGCAGGGACACCCTTCGCTTCATCGGCACCAGAGACAACACGGAGACCCTTCGCTCGACTCGGCACCAGACGAAGGCCTGCGGCGACGCCTCCCCGCGGCGCGGCCTCGGTCAGCTCCGAGGCCCACATGAGATCTGGCCCATTGTAACGTGCCCTGCGTGGCCGCGTTCGTGTTACGGGCCTAATTTGTAAAGGCGTACTTGTAATTACAGCTTGTAACCCCGCTTTATGGGAATATTCTGGGGATAAACTAGGTACCCGAGGGCACATGCGTCCTTAACGCAAGGCGCCGTGCACTCGGATACCTATAAATACCCCCACACAGTGCCCGTGAGAGGCCAGATTAACAGAGCTTTTGCCATCACGCGCGAGTGCCCTGTTGCCATCACCATTCACCCGTGTTGGATCTCCTTGCTGTCGAGAGACAGTGCCAACAACTAGAAAGAACGGTGTGAAGCCCGTGGCTCGGCTCGGCGTTGTCCTCAGACTCTAGACCACCGAGGGGAGTTCCTTCATCCATCGCCTGCCGAACTTGTGGAGGTCGTTGTAGATCCTCGGCTTGAGTCCTTGCAGAATCATGCCGTTGGCACGTTCCACCTGCCCATTCGTCAAGGGGTGAGCCACGGCGGCCCAGTCCACCTGGATGTGGTGATCCTCGCAGAAGTCCAGGAACTTTCTGCCGGTGAATTGGGTGTCGTTGTCGGTGATGATGGAGTTCGGGACCCCAAAGCGATGGATGATGTTGGTGAAGAATGCCACCGCCTGTTCGGACCTGATGCTGTTCAGGGGTCGGACCTCGATCCACTTGGAGAATTTGTCGATGGCGACCAGCAGGTGCGTGTAGCCCTCGGGTGCCTTCTGCAAGGGACCGACGAGGTCCAGTCCCCACACAGCAAACGACTAGGTGATGGGTATTGTCTGCAGAGCCTGAGTGGGTAGGTGGGTCTGTCTTGCATAGAATTGACACCCTTGGCAGGCGCGGACAATCCTAGTGGCGTCGGCCACCGCGGTCGGCCAGTAGAAACCTCGTCGGAAGGCGTTTCCAACAAGGGCTCGGGGCGCTGCGTGATGACCGCAAGCCCCCGAGTGTATTTCTCGTAAGAGCTCCTGGCCTTCGGCGATGGATATGCACCGCTGGAGGATGTCGGATGGGCTGTGGTGGTAGAGCTCCTTTCCGTCACCCAGTAAGACAAACGACTTGGCGCGCCGCGCCAGTCGCCGAGCCTTGGCTCGGTCAAGGGGCAGCTCTCCCTGGTGGAGATATTGCAGGTATGGGGTCTGCCAGTTTCGATTAGGCTGGACCCCACTCCGCCCTTCCTCGACGCGCAGTGCCTCACCCTCGGGGGCCGAGGGTGCCTCGGGCCGAGCTGAGGGCGCCTCGGGCTGTGCCGAGGGTGCCTCGGGCTGGGCCGAGGCCTTCTCGGGCTCGGGCGTGTCGTCGGTCTTGACTAAGGGTTGATGTAGGTCTCGGGAGAAGACTTCCGGGGGAACCGTTGCCCGCCCCGAGGCTATCTTAGCCAGCTCGTCCGCAGTCTCGTTGTGTCGTCGGGCGATGTGGTTGAGCTCGAGCCCATAGAACTTGTCCTCCAGGCGCCGAACCTCATCGCAATAGGCTTCCATCTTCGGGTCGCGGCAGTGGGAGTTCTTCATAACTTGGTCGATGACGAGCTGCGAGTCGCCGCGAGCGTCGAGGCGTCGGACCCCTAGCTCAATGGTGATGCGCAACCCGTTGACCAGAGCTTCGTACTCAGCCACGTTGTTGGACGCCGGGAAATGGAGGCGCAGTACGTAGCGTAGGTGTTTCCCGAGAGGCGAGATGAAGAGCAGGCCCGTGCCTGCCCCTGTCTTCATCAGTGACCCATCGAAAAACATGGTCCAGAGTTCCGGCTGGATCGGAGCCGCCGGGAGCTAGGTGTCGGCCCATTCAGCCACAAAGTTCGCCAAGACTTGGGACTTGATGGCCTTCCGAGGGGCGAACGAGATCGTCTCGCCCATGATTTCCACCGCCCACTTTGCAATCCTACCCGAGGCCTCTCGGCACTGGATGATCTCCCCCAGGGGGAAGGATGACACCACAGTCACCGGATGAGACTCGAAGTAGTGTCGCAACTTCCGCCGCGTCAGGATCACCGCGTACAGCAGCTTCTGAATTTGCGAGTAGCGGATCTTGGTTTCGAGAACCTCGCTGATGAAGTAAACCGGTCTCTGGACGGGCAATGCATGCCCTTCTTCTTGTCTCTCAACCACGATCGCGGCGCTGACCACCTGAGTGGTGGCGGCGACGTAGATCAAGAGGGCTTCTCCGGCGGCGGAGGGCACCAAGATGGGCGCGTTCGTAAGGAGTGCCTTTAGGTTCCCGAGGGCTTCCTCGGCCTCGGAGGTCCAAGTGAAGCACTCGGTCTTTCTTAAGAGGCGGTACATAGGTAGGCCTCTTTCGCCGAGGCGCGAGATGAAACGGCTCAGAGCCGCAAGACATCCCATAACCCTCTATACGCCTTTCAAGTCCTTGATGGGCCCCATGTTGGTGATGGCCGCGATTTTCTCCGGGTTGGCCTCGATGCCCCGCTCGGAGATGATGAACCCCAAGAGCATGCCTCGGGGGACTCCAAAGACACACTTCTCGGGATTGAGTTTTACGCCCTTTGCCTTGAGACACCGGAATGTCGTTTCAAGGTCGGAAAGGAGGTCGGAGGCTTTCCTCATCTTGACTATGATGTCATCGACATAAGCCTCGACCGTTCGACCAATGTGTTCGCCGAACACGTGGTTCATGCACCTTTGGTACGTCGCACCCGCATTCCTCAAACCAAATGGCATAGTAACATAGCAGTACATGCCAAAAGGTGTGATGAAAGAAGTCACGAGCTGGTCGGACTCTTTCATCCTGATTTGGTGATACCCTGAGTAGGCATCGAGGAAAGACAGGGTTTCACATCCCGCAGTGGAATCCACGATTTGATCGATGCGAGGCAGAGGATAGGGAACTTTTGGGCATGCTTTGTTTAGACCAGTGTAGTCTACACACATCTGCCATTTCCCTCCTTTCTTTCTCACAAGCACGGGGTTGGCAAGCCATTCGGGATGGAATACCTCTTTGATGAACCCTGCGACCATCAGCTTGTGGATCTCCTCGCCTATGGCTCTGCGCTTTTCTTCGTTGAATCGGCGCAGAGGTTGCTTCACGGGTCGGGCTCCAGCTCGGATATCCAGCGAGTGCTCGGCGACATCCCTCGGTATGCCAGGCATGTCTGAGGGACTCCACGCAAAAACATCGGCGTTTGCGTGGAGAAAGTCGACGAGCACTGCTTCCTATTTGGGGTCGAGCTCGGAGCCGATCCGGATCTGCTTGGAGGCGTCGTTGCTGGGGTCGAGAGGGACGGACTTAACCGTATCCGCTGGCTCAAAGTTGCCGGTATGGCGCTCCACGTCTGGCGCCTCCTTGGGGAGGCTCTCTAGGTCGGCGATGAGGGCCTCGGATTCGGCGAGGGCCTCGGCGTACTCCACGCACTCTACGTCGCATTTGTACGCGTGTCGGTACGTGGGGCCGACGGTGATGACCCCGTTGGGGTCCGGCATCTTGACCTTGAGGTAGGTGTAGTTGGGGACGGCCATGAACTTGGTGTAGCATGGCCTCCCCAGTACCGCGTGGTAGGTTCCTCGGAACCCGACCACTTCGAACGTGAGGGTTTCCCTTCTGAAGTTGGAGGGAGTCCCGAAGCAGACGGGCAGATCGAGTCGCCCGAGGGGTTGGACGCGTTTCCCGGGGATGATCCCGTGAAAAGGTGCCGCACCGGCCCAGACCGAGGACAGATCGATCTGCAGGAGCTCGAGGGTCTCGGCGTAGATGATGTTGAGGCTGCTGCCTCTGTCCATGAGGACCTTGGTGAGCCTGACGTTGCCGATGACGGGGTCGACAATGAGTGGATATTTCCCCGGGCTCGGTACGCGGTCGGGGTGATCGCCCTGGTCGAAGGTGATGGGCTTGTCGGACCAGTCTAGGTAGACTGGTGCCACCACCTTTACCGAGCAGACCTCCCGACGCTCTTGCTTGCGGTGCCGAGCGAGGCGTTTGCCACTGGCCCACCGTAGATCATGAAGCAGTCGCGGACCTCGGGGAACTCCTCTGCCTGGTGATCCTCCTTCTTGTCGTCGTGGGGGGCCCTGCCACCCTCCGCAGGTGGCCTGGCCCTATGAAAGTGACGCCGAAGCATGGCGCATTCCTCAAGGGTGTGCTTGACGGGTCCCTGATGATAGGGGCACGGCTCCTTGAGCATCTTGTTGAATAGATTGGCGCCTCCGGGAGGTTTCCGAGGGTTCTTGTACTCAGCAGCGGCGACAAGGTCCGCGTCGGCGGCGTCGCGTTTCGCTTGCGACTTCTTCTTGCCTTTCTTCTTGGTGCCGCGCTGAGCGGACGCCTCGGGAACATCTTCCGGCTGGCGGCCTTGGGGCTGCTTGTCCTTCCGGAAGATGGCCTCAACCGCCTCCTGGCCAGAAGCGAACTTGGTGGCGATGTCCATTAGCTCGCTCGCCCTGGTGGGGGTCTTGCGACCCAGCTTGCTCACCAGGTCGCGGCAGGTGGTGCCTGCGAGGAACGCGCCGATGACATCCGAGTCGGTGATGTTGGGCAGCTCGGTGCGCTGCTTTGAGAATCGCCGGATGTAGTCCCAGAGAGGCTCTCCCGGCTGCTGGCGGCAGCTTCGGAGATCCTAGGAGTTCCCAGGGCGCACATACGTGCCCTGGAAATTACCGGCGAAGGCTTGGACCAGGTCGTCCCAGTTGGAGATCTGCCCCAGAGGCAGATGCTCCAGCCAGGCCCGAGCGGAGTCGGAGAGGAACAGGAGGAGGTTGCGGATGACGAGGTTGTCATCGTCCGTTCCACCTAGTTGGCAGGCCAGCCGGTAATCCGTGAGCCACAGTTCCGGCCTTGTCTCCCCCGAGTACTTTGTGATGGTAGTCGGGGTTCGGAACCGGGTCGGGAACGGCGCCCGTCGTATGGCTCGACCGAAAGCCTGTGGGTCAGGTGGTTCGGGCGAGGGGCTCTGATCCTCCCCGCTGTCGTAGCGTCCCCCACGCCTGGGGTGGTAGCCTCGGCACACCCTCTCGTCGAGGCGGGCTCGATGGTTGTGTGGTGGTGCTCGTTGCCGAGGCGTCCCGGGACTATAGGCGCTGTGTTGCGCGTGCGCCCGGTGTGGACCGAGGCTTCCCGCACAAATCGGCAAGTCGCGGCGTGGTGCTCCGAGGGGTATCCCTGCCTTCGGGAGGCAGAGCTCTCGGCCCGTCGGACCGCGGCATCCTCTAGGAGATTCTTGAGCTCTCCCTGGATCCGCCGCCCTTCGGTGGTTGATGGTTCCAGCATTGCGCGGAGAAGTATCGCTGCTGCAGCCAGGTTCTGGCCGACCCCACTGGAAGCCGGTGGTGGCCTTGCCCTGACGTCGTCGGCGATGCGGAGCTGGACGCCCTGGGGTAGATGACGCGCTTCTCCAGCCGGAGCTTGGTCTACCCATTCCTGCCCGATGTTCCGGCGGAGCGGCTCAAGTGTTCCTGCCCCCTCGTCGAGCCTGGCCTGCATCTCGCGGATTTGCTCGAGCTGTGCGTCCTGACCCCCCGCAGGGACTAGGACCACAACTAGCTCCCGAAGGATGTCAACGCGAGGCGCAGGCCTAGGGGGATCACCGTTTTCTGGTATACCAAGATGGTTGCCTTCGTCGAGACCCCCTAGATCGACGTGGAAACATTCACGACTTGGGTCGCTGTCTCCGTCGTCGAAGCTGTGGCTACCGTCGGAACAATCGGAAAGGCAGTAGTCGCATGCGGTCATGAAGTCCCGTATGGCACTGGGGTTACCGAGCCCGGAGAAATCCCAACCAAAGTCGGGCTTGTCATCTTCCTTGGAACCCGAGGGTCCGTAGGTCGAGACGGCCGTCAGCCGGTCCCAGGGTGACCGCATATGATACCTCGGAGGGTTGGTGCATGCCTCTATGAAGGCTTCCACCAAAGCGGGGTCGCTTGGTGGGTCGAGGCCAAATCCAAAAGGCATGAGACGAGAGTCGGTCGGTACCTCTTGGTCGACAGGTGGTGACGTTGTCACGTCAGGGGCGGACTGCACCGTCGTCTCAGGTACGAGGGTGACGCCTAGCAAGTCCTTCGCGAGCGTGCTGGCGTCGTCCGTTCGCTTGGAGTTGGCGTGTTGCGGGGAAACGACGCTTGTCTTCGTCTCAGACGCGAGGTCGACGCCTGACGTGTCCCCCATCGGGGCGCCGTCAACTCGCTCGACAGCCGATGAGGTGCCGCCTCCTGCTTGGCCACGGTTGCCCCGCCTCCTCCTCCTCCGACGGGGGAGGTGACGGGACAAACTCGGACGTCGTTCTTCCGCCTCGTGGGGAAGACGTCGTCGATTTCGCCACCGGCGGGCGGGTTGTCGGCCGCCATTGTCGCCGTCGCGCGGCGGAGGAAGGAGTATCATGTCGTAGCTACCGTCGAGGGACATGAACTCAAGACTCCCGAAACGGAGCACCGTCCCGGGTTGGAAAGGTTGCTGGAGACTACCCATCTGGAGCTTGACGGAGAGCTGTTCATCAACACGCAGCAGGCCCCTACCTGGCGCGCCAACTGTCGGCGTTTCGACCCTGGGGGGTCCCTCGACCGACGAGTAAATTGTCGCCGCGTGTCCCAGCCCAGATGGGTCGGCGTGAGGCGGAGCACGAAGGGGGGCAGAAGAGAGGGAGAAAAGGGAAAAACCCGCGGCCTCCGTGTTGTCCTGCGCCCAGGTCGGGTGCGCTTGCAGTAGGGGGTTACAAGCGTCCGCGTGGGGGGAGAGTGAGGGACTCTACGCGTCGTCCCGTCCTCCCGCGCGGCCAACCTTCTCGTAAGAGAGCCCTGGACCTTCCTTTTATATGCGTAAGGAGAGGGTCCAGGTGTACAATGGGGGTGTAGAGTGCGCTATCGTGTCTAGCAGAGAGGAGTTAGTGCCCTAAGTACATGCCGTCGTGGTAGCCAGAGAGGTTTTGGCACCCTGTTCATGTGATGTCGTGGCCGTCGGAGGAGCGTTGGAGCCTTGCGGAAGGACAGTTGTCGGGGCTGTCGAGTCCTTGCTGACGTCTCTTTGCTTCCGTAAGAGGCTGAGAGCTGCCGCCGTCATGGAGCACGCGGGGCACCATCATTATCTGTTTTCCGGGGCGAGCTAGATGGGACGCCGGTCCTGTTACCCGTAACCTGAGCTAGCTAGGGATAGGGTAATGATGGCCCCCCCTGTGATGTGGTCGGTCCGAGCCCTGGGTCGGGCGAGGCGGAGGCTCCTTCGAGGTCGGGGTCGAGTCGGTCTTCCGAGGTCGAGGTCGTGTCCGAGCCCCGGGTCGGGCGAGGCGGAGTCCGTCGTCTTCCGGGGCCGAGTCTGAGTCCGAGCCCTGGGGTCGGGCGAGGCGGAGTTCGTCGTCTTCCGGGGCCGAGCCCGAGTCCGAGCCCTGGGGTCGGGCGAGGCGGAGTTCGTCGTCTTCCGGGGCCGAGCTTGAGTTCGAGCCCTAGGGTCGGACGAGGCGGAGTTTCCTATGGCGCCCGAGGCCGGACTTGGCTGCTGTCAGCCTCACTCTGTCGAGTGGCACAGCAGTCGGAGCGACGCAGGCGGCGCTGTCTTCTTGTCAGGCCGGTTAGTGGAGCGGCGAAGTAACTGCGGTCACTTTCGGCTCTGTCGACTGAAGGGCGCGTGACAGGATAAGATGTCAGGCCATCCTTGCATTAAATGCTCCTGCGATTCGGTCGGTTGGTGTGGCGATCTGGCCAAGGTTGCTTCTTGGCGAAAACTGGGCCTCGGGCGAGTCGAAGGTGTGTACGTCGCTTGAGAGGGTCCTCGGGCGAGACGTGAATCTTCCGGGGTCGGCTGCCCTTGCCCGAGGCTGGGCTCGGGCGATGCGAGGTCGTGTCCCTTGAGTGGACCGAGCCTTGGCTTAATCGCACCCATCAGGCCTTTGCAGCTTAGTTCTGATGGGGGTTACCAGCTGAGATTAGAAGTCTTGGGGGTACCCCTAATTATGGTCCCCGACACTAGATAATAAAAGCTAGGCCCGACCTAGTGCCAAGCACGGCGGGTCGATGATTATGTCGTGCCGGCCCAAGCATGTCACAAACAAAAAACTTGTGTGTGTGTATATATATATATATATATATATATATATATATATATATATATATCTAAAAACATATTATTAAAATATTCATAACTTTGCTATAGACTAAAAAAATCATATGAGCAAGAGAAACCAATATTTTTCTACAACTTTTATGAAGAGATAAAAAATCAATATTTTATGAAGAGAAATCAATGTTTTCTACAACTTTTATTAAATTAAAGTTGTGACTCAACTTTAACAAACGAATTCATGACATATTCAATCCTGATGGACTCTCGGATTGGTTGATTATTCTCTGCGTTTATTTTGGTAGAAAGATTGATGGACTGCAGGCTGCAGCCGCCGGCACCCAAGCTGCACTTAGGCCACCAGCTGCCTGCTCTGACCTGATGGTAAATTGGTAATGCAAGCAAGCATGATGTGCCGATCGATTGACTGTCAGATTGTTCGAGACTGTTCTCAGCGTTTATAAAACAGCCTTCTCCAATCCTAGCATGCCAAACAGGCCTAAATCCGAGCCCTGGAACAGTTCTCTAGGCTGGAAGAATTCTGGGCTAGAGTGAAAGAGCCGGATGAATCCCAACCTAGAACAGTTCCTGGCCTCGAACAGTTATGTCTTGTTCATTTGTGTCAGATTATACCTAGAATCGTTTCAGTTAATCAAAGTTTATATAAATTAGAGAAGCAATCCGGTTAGAAAAATCATTCCGACTCATCAATCCCTAACAACCGAACGGCACCTTACTAGGTTGCCCAAAAAAACCTAAATAAATATACACTATCGCTAAAATTAACAATTCCATCCATTCTAAAATAGTAATAGTTTTAACTCTTATTTTTATCTATAATCAAATGAATTAAGATAAACATAAATTCATATATAAAACAAATAGTATTGTATAAATCTATTAATTAATTAAAATAAATTTTAATTTGAGATGGACAGATTATTAATTAAATCCGGAGACTGGGGAGTCACGAGTAGCCTCTTTTGTGCCTCGTCACTACCGAGCCGGCCTCTGGGAGGGAGAGCCGGAGACTACCATCACACGTTACAACTTCTCACGATGATTTCTCATAATAATGTCACCTCTTAGTCTATTCGTTTAGTTTTAATTTATAACAGATTTTACTGTTACTACAGTGTTTTGTTTCTATAAATTACGACTAGTTTAAATCGTCATATTTCTTCTAGTAAAAATCTCTACTACTTATTAAGGCTGCAAGATTAGTCTGTCATTCTTATTCTGCCACCAGTCCTGTTCTGTCATTCCCGTTCTGCCACCATTCCCATTCCTTGTTCTGCGTTTCTCATTCCCATGTTCTACCATCATTCTATGTTCTCTCATTCTCATTATTTGTCCCGTCTTTCTCATTCCCGCCTCCCCGCAAAGCCTATTCCTATTCTCATTCACCCGTGCAACCCACGTCTAGCTAAAATTAAAAAAACACACATGTCCTCAAGGGGATTTAAACCCATGATCTCTCAAGCAAAGACTAAGAGTAGCTACCGCTACACCACATGTGTGTTTATGTCTACAGCTATGACAGGAAACACATCTACTACATCTCTCACTAAGCTCACTTGCTACCCTTGCATAATGCGTAGTAGTAGATAAGTATCACCGAGATTATTGAATTATATTTTTGGATGGAGGTAATATTATTTTAAAAAGAGCTTTGCATGCAATTTCTTTTGTTTGAATAATGTATTATATTTAAATTCTCTTTTTTTGTATGCGTGACATTTTTTCTTCGTAATATTTTTTCCATGGATCAGACTTGTGAGTCATTTTCATAAACCAACGACAATCATGAATCCATGTTTCTTACTTGAAACCCCGAACAAACACAATGAGCAGGAGGCATTCGCGTTGGCGTCGCTCATCGATGACGAGAAGAAGCTTGGCGACTGTCAGTTCGACCTCTATAAGTAGTCCTACGTGGTCGCATGCGCCACTGTGTACGACAAGCTCCTGCGAAGCCGCCACTTGGACGCGGTCCAGAGCAGCTGCACCACGCTGTCCATCGTTAAGCAGGGGGCCTCATGGTTGTCGCCAATGTCGACGACTCTCGGGTTGTTCTGGACACCGCATCCAACGACGACGCCATCACGCCGTCCAGCTCATCGTCCACCTGAAGCCCAACCTACCACGTAAGTCGCTACTGACCGAACATGAATTATTGTGCGCTGGGACGATGGACGTTGCTGACGTTGTGTGAGTGTCCTCGAACATGATGTATGTAGTGGAGTAGCGCATCTGGTGGTGTAACAACCAGGGGTACTACCTCGTTGATGAGCCCGGGGTGCACTTTGTTTGGCAGCCCAACCAAGAGTCATCGGTACTCGTCATGTCGCGCGTTCGACGACTACTATATCGAGGATTGTGGCGTCATCTTGGCGCCGGAGGTGACGCAGAGGAGGATCGACAACAGTGACCAGTTCGTCATCCTCGCCACCGTTAGGGTAGCTTTTGTGATGGCGTGCCTTTAATTCTCTTCGCAAACACACACACTTACCTTTTTGTTTAAGCAAGAGTGTATGGTGGTGCGCAGTGGCGGATCCAGGATTGATCCAAGAGGGGGGCTACTAAGCTAAGGCTATAAATTTTTTTAAACCAAACAAAAAATATAATTGATGTTTAATATGATACAAGAAGAAAGATATAATTTAAACATTTAAGAAATATGTAGTCTAAAAATAAGTCGATACGAATTCTAAAAATACAATAATCAGTATATACCGTTCATGAGTTGATGTTGGGAGGTAAATCTATCTTCCGAGTTCTTAAGCGTTGAAAATGCTTCAAAATATTTTCATCTTTAATATCTACAAACATATCCCGTTCAATATAGCATAGCATGCTGTTATTCATCCATTCATCACCCATTTTATTTCTTCTTTCAGTCTTGATAATGTTCATAGCAAAGAAGGCTCTCTCAGAAATTTATCCATCTTATTCCTATAAACATAAAATTTAATTTTATCAAATAACCTACTAAACTAGTAAACATGGGACTACTACCAAATAAATAATCAAATCAAACTATCAACACCTAGCACACTGCAGACTGCACACAGTTCAAAACTTGAAATCAAAGCAAACAAGAGCATGTAACAGAGGACTACACTACACCAACACCAAAGGCAGTTACACTAGCACAATAGTACACGTCTCTTCACCTTCACTCACTGTCACTGCTTCACGGCTTTAGAAAATCAGCAGCCAGCAGCGCCAAGCCGTGAAACTGCTCAGGCTTCGTACCTCCTCGCCAGTCGCCGGTCAAAGCAGTAAAAGCAGGAGCCAGCGAGGGCGAGCTATTGACTGGACGTTTGGACGGAAGGCGAGCCTACGAGAGCCGGGAGGCCGAGCGGCGTGCTCCCAGTGCCGCCGTGCCACGCCCCGAGACAGAGAGGTGGACTGCAGCTCCCACGACCGTGATGGAGCGCCGTTGGCTGGTCGCGCCGGACGCCGGTACTCGCAGTCGCACACTCGCAGTCGTGGAGTCACTGAGAGGCCGAGCGGTGGTTGGACGCCTAGACTGTGGACACAGCTGAAGGGACTAAGGAGCGGACGTGACCTATTTTTTTAGACGGTATGGGCCTAACTGATGATTGGACATGACCTATTTTTTAGACGATATGGGCCTATTCTCTTGAGTTACTGGGCTGCGACCGAGCTGCAGCCTAGGCAGCCTCGGAGACAGATCCGCCCCTAATGGTGCGTGTCTGATGACTAACGATATACGAGGAAATTTCTTTCGACATGTGTGGAACGTGCTCTCTAATAATGAGACCGTACAAATCATGGCATATATTAAAGTCTGCATAATACTGATGGTTGCAATTTAGTGGTGAAACAATTAGATTAAAATAACAAAATTTATGTATAGGTAGGATCACAAATTGATTATGGAATATTTTCTCATAACAATATAACGCACATTTTGTATATAAGTTATCGTAGTATACTGGTATTATATATTTCCGTTGCAACGCATGAGCACTCAGCTAGTAACATATATAAAAGTATAGTAATAGAGTATTTTTTTTCGAGTAGAAAGATCACATTACATAAACACTACAGAAAGATTATTCTTGACAAACATCACACAATCGAAAGACATGGCTAATCAAAATACAGGGCTGGCTAGATCCCTTGATCTTTGTCTTTTGAGCATAGAAAGATCCCGTTACGTAAATACTGCAACATGCGCAAACGATTAATTATTCTGGACAAACAGCATCACACAAACAAAAGCCATGCATGGATAGTAATCAAAACACGAGACCAGATCCCTTGAGCTTGTCTTCGAAAACGTCGTCGACCTTCTTGCCCATCTCTTTTGTCAAGTGGTTCTCCCAGTCCCCAACCTTGCCCTTCCTGAAGAAGGTAGATTTTCCGATCACCGTGTTGTCTCCGCAATCAAGATCTCCGGTCCGATTGCTTTCCAAGCCGCTCAGCATCTCGAAGCTGCACAGCCTCACAATCTCCTCCGGGACCCCTCGCCCCTCTTCCTCGTCGGTGAACGGGACGGCGAAGAAGCCGGCGAGCGTCCTCACGGCACGCACCGGGTCCGCCGCCATCTCCTCGTACCTGAGGAAAAGAACCCGCTCAGGCCTCGCCAGGCTCTCCTTCCAGTACTCGAGGTAGTGCTCCCAGACGGGCCCGAAAGGCGAGACCCCCTCGCAGAACATGGCCAGCGCGGCGTCCAGCTCCACGGGGGACCTGCCCCCGCGCATGCCCTTCACGAAGTGCCAGAGCGAGACGAACACGTCCTTGGGCTGCCGGCACAGGTACACGACGCGGCAGCCGGAGGTGGCCACGGCCGGCGGGAGCAGGGAGAGGGGCAGGTGCGTCCCGAGCAGCCTCGGCGACGGCAGCCTCTCGATGTCCGCCAGGCCCTGCCCCGGCGTGTGCACCTCCAGGTGCGGCACGGCCTCCTGCGGGTGCACGGTGAGCAGGGGGTGGTCGGCGGCGGCGAAGGCCTGGTGGTGGCGGCCGCGGGTCTTGATGGCGAAGGCCAGCGCCTTCAGCCACGTGGTCCCGCATTTCAGGTAGGTGGCGAGGACGATGTCGTCGGCGCGAGGCTTGTAGAGCTCTTTCACGGGGATGATGTGCTGGAGCCTGCCGGGGTTCAGCCAGTAGTTCTGGTACTGCACGAGCGACACCCACCCGCCTCTAGCCGGGAGAGTGGATACCAGGTCGCCGTAACTCTTGGGTTGAGCGGCCTCGTCGGCTGTGGTGGGAGCTTCGGTGTCGAGCTTGCTGGAGCCGGAAGCGGCTTGCGCCATGGCTTTGGTTCAGGAGAACGATGGCCGGTGGATTAAATTGGCAGGAAATTAACAGTGATATAGAGCAAGAACAGGATGATATGAGCTGCGGCAGGGGTCACCGGTGAGGATTGAGTTGGCGACGGCTCGTGTGCAGCAGGCAAGGCGACCGCGCGAGTCGAGCTGAAGTCCTGTCAGTGTCACGAGCTTGGGCTTGCAGGGCACTCGCTGAGCTCGTGTCGCTCGCTCGCTCGCCGCACCACCACCGCACTCGGTCGCGTCGCCACTCACTGCATGCGTTGCGCGCCCACCGCCGACTGTCGCCACTTGACATTGCTTTGATCCGGGAAGCGTCCAATAAATACCTGCAGCACGCACCCTCAGGCGAGCAGAGCAATGGTGCGTGCACACAGCACAGCAGCTCGCGACAAAGGACTACGGGAAGCAGTGAACAGTGAACACAGCCTACCACTTTTTATATTGTAGCACCATCGCTACCGACCAGGAGCCAACAGAGCGTGGAAAGCGCCAGAAACCGCACCGCGCCGAATGCCAGGGCCCAGGAGTCACCCCACCACCCCACCCGTGACGAGCTGTACAAGCAAAGTGCTGCTTGTTTCCACTGTTCTGAAACTCTCTTAGCTGAGAAGCGAAACTTTCTGAATGCCGTCTAGAAAATCTAAGATGTTTGACAATCCTAATTATTTTTATTAATAAATTCTTTGCCTGATCTATAAAATAATATGTATGCTCCTGAGGCTGATAATAGCTCATTTTCAATGCTTTCTTAACCTTATTCTTTAATACTTTATAATATTAACAAATTTTTTGTTACAATAATATTTAGTCATAAATGTAACATGATTACAGTTCAACAATTAGTAATTTGTATAATATTTAGTCATGCCACATAGCGGCAGCGATAGTATCAGACAAAGTGACCATACCAGTCTCATCTCCTCAAGCGCTACCTTAGCAGCTTAGCTTCACCTATCCTAGCTAGGTTGGCTTCCAGATGTGGTAGTATCTTGTGTATGTCATACAAAATGTGAATCATCTAAATCACGCTCTCTACTAAAGTTGTGTAGGGCTTGACTGATTCTCAACAGGGTAGCGAGACAAGTTTAAAAGAATAGTGCTCCGAATGACTGCTTAATCACATTTCTTAGAGATGAATAAGCTTGATTGAACACCTCCTTTGATTCCACCGGGCTGTGATGCCGCCATTCAGAAACATGATACATTTGTTCCTTATAATAAGATGCTAGGAATCATTCTATGTTAGGAGGATACCCCGAGTCCACAAGATAATACTTTCCTAAAAATAAGATGTTTCAGGTTTTATTACATTGCACAACTAGTTTCTAGATATATTACATTGCACAACTAGTTTCTAGATATATTAGAATGCACAAACAATTTTCTTAGCTTTAGGAAGATAGGGAGATTGTTCCTATAGTGTCATGTATTGATCTAGGTCAATCGACGACAATAAATGTAAACCTCATATCAAAGTCATAAACTGCCATGGCATTTTTGAAATTGATAACCATGATATACTTTAGTTGTTCACTTGCTGGTACAGTGGCCGGTATATGTGTGCCATCGATTGCACCAATACAATCTTGGAAATGAGACCAAAACCTTGCTTCTTGCAACTTTGGATGTAGATATTTAGACCGTACAATGTCAAAAGCTAATCCCATAAAAAATCTAAGACCTTAGACAATTTTCTACTGATAGTTTTTAATGAGTGACAAAGCTGATTTGATGCTCCGATCCACATGTCCAAAAAAGTATTTATAATGCTTCCTTCGCGCACATTTGTGTACTTAAAGAGTGTTTAAATGCACTAAAGCTGATAGTTAGCTACTAAATTAGTTGAATACATCCAAACAGTCTAGTTAATAGTTCAACTATTAGCTACTTTTAGCAAATTAGCTAATAGTTAGCTAGCTAATTTCACTAGGAGTTTGTTAGCAAACTAACTATTAAATCTAGTATATTCAAACACCCGTTAGTTTCAACTCATAAACTTCAACTAATTTGTCTTGAAGTAGATAAAGGGAACCTCTCATTCTGAACATATTAAAGCACTCCACTGAATCTTATTGTGAGCTCAACCGATTGGATTCTACTCTTAACTAAATATTTCTAATATGGTAATTAAGCCCGGTTTGGATTCTTGGAATTGAATTTCATTCTAATAATAGTAATTTAGGCATGTATCAATTAAACTAATATGGAGATGTAAGCCGAAGAGCATCTTATACGTTGTAGAGTATAAATATATTTTTCTGATATATAAAATCATTTCTCATCATTCATACCATGAATTTGAAATAGTCTTATATTTGAACTTTTGAAAAGTGATAGAATATCAAATTCAAAGCTAAATAGGTTACTTTATTAATTTCTTCAAAATGAATGGATCTAAACAATCTGTAAGGGAAAGCTATGTGTACTACCAAATTAGTCTGACTAGTGTACGACTAGCAGAAATTTACATGGATTGAATGCAATCTTAAACTACAGAGCTGAGTTGGACATGATTCTTATATTCTGGAGTATAAAATCCGATGGTATATAGGGGTTTTTTCCCCTTCTTTTTACCCCTTGATCCCGAGCCCAAGCACTCCAAAGCAAGGTAAATCATAAAAACCATCGTCATCAGAGTCTGGGAGGGCGGTCTGGCGCTGGATGACTGGCCGGCGTGCAGGGGCTCCGCCTGGGGGCGCAGCGCTAGTTGGTGTCGGGACAGTGGGCCGCGCAATGCCTGAAGCTTAGGGTAGCGATCGAAAAGGGTCCACTTTTTAAAAAACAGTGAGCGAAAGAAGCGACATGTTAGGTGGGTTTCCTGTTTTTTCTCCCATCAACATTCAACAATCGTCTGAAAAGCGCCAACCGAACACTGTACTACTACTATCATCTTCCAGTCACATCCTTTTTGTGTGTCACCTTGCGTGCTGCGTGGATAAAATCATTGGGATACCGCCTATAGATGGCCAAGAGACCGATCCGATCCGTCACAGACCCGGCACGGGCCCGGACCAACCGGCTGGCACGGTACGTCGTACTTCACTGTCCGTGCTTGAGAGTCCTTCGGGCTGTTTTTCTTGCCGGGCTAGCCCGGTGAGCACGGTAAAAAAAACGGGTCATATCAGTACAAAGCCTGCCATGCTTACTCTTACCAGAAAAAATAGCAATAAATAGCAACAGAAAAATATAGCAAAATATAAGAAATGAGCTATTTTGTGTAATGATGTCTCATTAAAAACTTTTTTAAGGAAAACTCACCCTCGTGAGAAACCTTAGAAAGAAAAAAAGAGTGTAGCCAGCTCAAACTTTAGTCACTAAGTTTATGTCACACCCGTATTTAAGGGCAAATCCGGGCACGAATCAAATATGTGCTAAAATCAAGTCTCACACGTATGATGACTCGTGGTATATAAACGAATGTCACATCCTTAATATATAACAGAGTTCTTGTACAAAATAGTTAAATAATTATATCATAAGGAGACAACGATCCAACAACCATAGTTGACTGGGAGACAACGATCTAGGCCTCTCACAAACTCATCGTGGCATCCTTCATGCTCCTTTTCCTGCGGTACCTGTTCTTGACCTGTGAGGGATGTGAGTACAACAAGGGTGAGCTCACATACGGTCATCGGTTAACAAATTGTGGGAATAATGTGCATGAGCTCACTTATGGTGGGACTCATGTGAAGTGTAAGGCTTACCAAAGAAGATAGTTAAAGTTGAGCATTGCTTTTAAAGTTGGTCAAAGTTTTATTAGCACTTACTAAGTATAAGTAGATACCAACCCAATTAAATAAGAGATCACAACTAATAATAAACTCACATGCAAATGACAAATTAAGTTTTATCGGGGACCGTAATTAGAGGTACCCCCAATGCTCTTAATCCGACTGGAAAACATCTTCAGAACAAACCATAAACGATCGATAAAGCGTGGGCTTCGTCTACCAAGGGATGCTACCTCATCCAAGCCCAGCCTCGGGCCAGGACAGTAGTCCCGGACAAATTCACGCCTCGCCCGAGGGTCCCCTCTGTCGGTGTTTTGGGTCCGACTGCACACCCGGGGTTGCCCCTCAAGTTGCTTTAGGAGTAGGACGGTGTCGACAACTGTAGCAAAATGGTTCGCGCTGATCGCACGAGGGACAGTGGACAAGTTTTACAGGTTCGGGCCGCTTAGAGATGCGTAACACCCTACGTCCTGATGAGTATGCTTGGTGGATGCGGCTACAAAAGAGCTCTCTGGATTGAGAATATAGATAGTTGATGTGGGTGGCTAAGTAAAGGGTCGATCGTTCTGAAGGGGTGCCCCCTAGGCCTTATATACTCGACCGTGGGGCAGTACACGTGGATAAGATAGCAACGAGTAGCTAAAAGATAGTGAACATCTTGTGATTATCCTTACGTAACCCTCGCCGACTTATCCTCACGTGGCTTCGTTGCATGGAGGCTCCAGCGCGGGAAAGTTGGATCTCTGTTGCAGTTATTCGCTCGGTGCTGCGGGCCGTCTGGGCGTGTACCAATCCGGCCCCATGTCGTTCTGCTTCGCTGGCTGTTTCTCCCCAGGCCCACGAAAGAATGACCTTACGATTTATTGGGCCCTTGGGCCTTTCGTGAGGTCCTTTACTCTTTTAGTGGACCCAGGGGATATCTATCCCCCACAAGCCCCCGATCTTTGGGTTAATTTAGAGATAATCAACCCGAAGATCTCAGGTCCAGCTTGTAGGTGATTTTGAAGAAAAATGGCTTCCTGTTGTCTTCTCCTGCTCCGATCACTCGTTGACCAAAACCCGGCATCGTGCCTGTGCCTTAGAGGTCGGCATTCCAATTTGTGAGATTCTGAGCTTCATTGGGTGCACCGGAGGTGCACCCAATGGGTGTAGCCCCCGAGCTTCGAGTAGATTTTAGAAAATAATCTACTCGAAGGTCCTCAGTAGAGATCATTTCTATTTGCGCTTGCTCATTTTGGGTGAGGGCTGGCTTTTTTAATCTTGTCCCATGCTTTAGAAATTGGCACGATCTCGGCTTGGAATGATAATCCATAGGGTGCGCCGAAGGTGCACCCAATGGGTGTAGCCCCCGACCTTCAAGTGGATTTTTGAGGATAATTCACTTGAAGGTCTTCTTTTTATGTCCTTTTGCTGAAGATTACCCTTTCTGCTTGTGAAAAAGTTGGCATGATGTCATCCGTGCTATGTCATCAATATTATGCTTCAGAGGTCAGCATGTATTTTGTCTTTTGCAGCCGAGTTTGCAATCCTTCCGTATCTCGCTAGGTAGTGTAATTTATTTGCTCTGTGACTGATTGGACATTTGATGGACGTTCTCTGTCTAGTCTTCAAGTCGTGTCTGTCGACCATATTTTGCACTCTGCTGGCTATATTTGGCTTCCCTCTAACTCTTGTTGATATCTCATTTTTGTCTTGAGGCATTCACTGCATGCTCTGCACAGATGTGACCATTTTGAAAAATATACTGATAATTCCTGGGCGTCCCCCCCCAATGGGTGTGGGCAAGGGACGGCTTGGTACGCTGAGTGTTTTAGCCGGCTGCTTCTGAGTTGTAATGTGATGGGACGGCGAGTGTAATCATATCCTTTGCGCTGTTGACTGGAGTCCCAATGGGTGTAGTGTTGCATGAAACGGCGTCAGCCGCCTGACGTGTCTCCAGACGGGTGGAAGTGCTTATTGAATGCTTTGCGACTGTTCAGTGACCGCGGTTGGAGGTGAACGGTTGCCTTCCCCTTCTATAAATAACGCTGTTGCCCCTCTGGTTTCTTCACATCTCTTCGCTGTTCTTTTACTGCTTCCTTCTCTTCTTTCCCGCTTGCTTCCACCATGGGCAAAAGCAACAAGCGCAAGCGCGAACCGACTCCTCCATCGGAGGACTTCGGTGACTCGGAATACTCGGAGGAGGAGTTCTCCTCCGAGTCCGAGGGATCTCCGACTCCCGTCTCTCCCCCGGCGTCGTCCGATGACTCGGACGACTCCCAGGGGATAGCCGCGGAGGTCTGGACGTACATCCGGGCCGTCGAGCGCTCCGGGCTCGAAGGCTCGGATGAGTCGGAGTACTCCTCGGATGAGGAGGACTCTGACGGCGGTGGCGAGGACGAGGACGACGACGACGACGACGACGATGGCGACGACGGTGGTGATGGCGACGGCGGTGGCAGCGGCAGGAGCAGCGGCGACGGCGACGGCAGCAGGGGCAGCACCAAGGGCGGCAGCAGCAGGGGCAGCACCAAGGGCGGCAGCAGCAGGGGCAGCACCAAGGGCGGCGGCGGCAGGGGCAGGGCCAGTGGCTAGACGCCACTGGTCTTCTTAGATTTTAGTATAGTTTAGTATAGTTAGAATAATGTAGTAGTAATGTAGAGTAGTGTAGTGTAGTGTAGCAGTAGTGTAATGTAGTATAGTAGTAGTGTAATGTAGTATAGTAATAGTAGGGAAGCATCAACTCGCAAAGAGTTGATTTGTAAGCTTATTGACTTCCCTTAATGAAAGAATGTCGTTGGCTTCTTCTTGTTGACTTGCTTTGCTTGATTATAAGGCTGATTCTTTTGAGATAGTAGATGAACAATTTGGACATCATACTGACGCTCCCAGAAGTAGTTGCCGAGTGATCTTGTAGTCTGCATCGACGTTTTAGAGGTAAAGCCGAGCAACCGAATGCTATCCCCACGTCTTAGCGGCAATGCCGAGTGATTGAAGGTCGACGTCGGCATTTTAGAAGCAATGCCGAGCGATTGAACACAAGATCAGCGTTTTAGAGGCAACGCCGAGTGAAAGCAGGCCGACGTCGGCATTTTAGAGGTAATGCCGAGCAATTGAACATGAGATCAGCGTTTTAGAGGCAACACCGAGTGATTGAAGGTCGCCATCGGCATTTTGGAAGTAATGCCAAGCGATTGAACACGAGATCAGCGTTTTAGAGGCAACGCCGAGTGACAGCAAGTCGACGTCGGCATTTTAGAAGCAATGCCGAGCGATTGAACACAAGATCAACGTTTTAGAGGCAACGCCGAGTGAAAGCAGGCCGACGTCGGCATTCTAGAGGTAATGCCGAGCAATTGAACATGAGATCAGCGTTTTAGAGGCAACGCCGAGTGATTGAAGGTCGCCATCGGCATTTTGGAAGTAATGCCGAGCGATTGAACACGAGATCAGCGTTTTAGAGGCAACGCCGAGTGACAGCAGGCCGCATGAGCTATTTTGAGGATGATAGCCGAGTGATGAGGTGGCCCATCGTCTTTTTGGAAATAACTGCCGAATGACCACGTGGCATGCTGGGGTTTTGGAAATAACTGCCGGGTGATGACTGGGCACTTTTTGAAACAGTATCTGGCTCGAGAATATCCCATAAGAGCTGCGCTTTTAGCCGCCTTTGCTTTCCGCGCCCTAGTTCTTGCATTCCTACTTCCGAATCCTCTCTGCGCTTGCCTCCAATCTGCTCACTGGTAGAATCGAGATGGCTCCCAAGAGGAAAATCGCGAGCTCATCCGCAGTGGTGATTCCTCCAATCGATCCCAACAGCCAATTGCCTTTTGCAGGTAACCACATGTCTATCATCTCCGAATCTGAACTCCTCCACCTCGTATCCATCGGGATTCTCCCTCCGCGGGAACTCTGTTCTTGGCGGATTTGCCACGGGACTACTGTCCCGACAGAGGATACCCACGAGTCTGTAGTTTACGTTCCTTTTCTTCTCCGCGGCCTTGGCCTTCCCATCTCTCCTTTTTTCCGTGGCCTCCTTGATTTCTACCACATTAACCTGACCCATCTAAACCCTAACTCAATTCTGCAAATCTCCATCTTCGTTCACTTATGCGAAGCCTTTCTTGGCGTGCTACCGCATTTTGGTTTATGGAAATATCTGTATCATTGTCGCCCTGGGATGGCCGGGGGACAACATCAGTTGGTCGGGGGTGCCAGTTTGGAGATGCGCCGAGGACGGAAGACTGAATATCTTGAGATTCCCCTTAAAGACAGCATTAAAGGATGGCGTCTGGAGTGGTTTATAGTTGACAATTATGGAAATTCTCTCCCCCCCGGTCGGGAAGACAGCCAGACGTTCGTACCCCCAGCTGGACCGAGTCTCCCACAGACGAGGAGGTAGCTGAAGCCAATGTGTTGCTAGCTGAGGTTGGACTGCTGAAAGAGAGAGGTCTAACCGCTGAAGCTGTGGTTGCTGACTTCGTTTTTAAGAACATTCAGCCACTGAAAGATAGGGTCCACCCAGCTTATCTGTATCGAGGGCTAGCCGACTCAACTCGGGTTACCAACAGGAGAATCCCTTCTGCTGACTTGGTGAGCCGACTGGAAATGATTCTCAGGGGCAAGGTGTCCAATGTTGGTGCTCCGATGGCGTACTCGGCCTGGAATTTGCCTCCTGCTAAAGCTTTCACTCATTTCGTGTCAAATCCACCTGCGATTGACGGCAATTTGGGCATTAGGACGCGACCCTCTGATGAAGAAGTCAGCGCTTTGGTTGCCTCGCTTGGGGAGATTCCTGATGACGAGCGACAAGTACATTTTGAAGTGCCTTTGGATCCTAATGATGCAGAAATAAGTACCATGCTTGATATGCTGGCTGAGGATTCTTCTGATGCTGCTCCTGCTGGGGCATTTGCGGTGGCACCTCTCCCCGAAGCTGGTACATCCTTGGATGTTCAGAGACCTGTCCGTGTTCGCCCAAGACGTCCTTGCCGAGCCAATCAAACTGATCTTTCTGCTGATGAGCAGAAAAAGAAAAAGAGACGCCTTCGGCAAGTATCTAGTTTGGATCGGGGTGCTGGTCCGTCGGTTCCTGCTGCTGAGGAGGTTCCCGTGCCTGAATCTACTGATGCTGACCCCAATGGGTGTGGTATGTCTGTCGTTGATCCCAATGGGTGTGCTCCATCTGTCGCTGATCCCAATGGGGGTGTTGCCTGTGTTGCTGATGAAGACGACAAGGAGGAAGAGGATGAAGTCCCTCTGACTCGAAAGAACAGTCGGCAATTTCTTGCCAGTGGTGAAAGTAGTGGAGTTCCCTCTCCTGCTTTGTCTACCCTCATTGGTCTGCAAGAGCTGTCCCTGGCCAACTTTGATCAGACTCTTGAGGATATGGTCCCAGAGGACTTGTTATCAGAGCCAGTGGATGATGATGCGATGGAGGTTTGCGCTGCCATGCCTGATGCTGGATTGAGGTCATCCCGTGCCTCGTCGACCTTAGAGCGCGATCTCGAGGGTCGGGATGCTAACTTGGATTGTCCTGGTTCCATGGAAGTGGCTGAGGGCCCGTCAACCTTAGAGGTGGTTATTGCGGGGAGTCTGGACCTCAAGAATGGTGCTGACACATGCCCAGCCCCCGAGGATGTCGCCGAGGATGACTTAGCTCAGATGAAGAGTGTAAGCCACTGCCCAGCCCCCGAGGGTGCTGCCGGGGATGATCCGACTCAAGTGGGCAGTGCTAACTATGACCCAGCCCCCGAGGGTGCCCAAGCAGGGTCTCCTTCATGCACTTCCATGGACGTTCACGTGGGATCACCTCCACATTCTGGCTGCATGGTGATAGCCCAAACTTTGGACCAGGGGGTCGCTTTAGAGGGCAGCGTCCCCATTGATCGGGCATTTGGCTCTGTTGAAGGCGTTGAGCTGATTCCTACTGATCCATTGCAAGCTGCTTCGGGTGGTGGCCTTGCGCCTGATTATCGGCTGATTTCTCCTGATCTGGGGATCCCTTCGTTCTTTTCCAACCTCCAGGTACTGTGCTGTTTTTAGCTTTATCTTTACGTTGCATGAGCTTTTGTCATTATGCTCATCTGTTCTTCTCATCAGGTTTTGGTGGATGGGATGGCCAGCCAGCTGAGATCGCAGGGTGCTTCCGTTCCAGAAGTGGCTTCGTCTCTTACGTGTTGGAATCCAGTGTCACTTCATCGTCGTGTATCCGAGCTGGAGGCGACTAACACTGGTTAGTGCCCTTTTTCTTTTCTTCGCCTTTGTTGTGGACTGTTTTACCTTCTGACCTCATTTTGTTTGATTACCTCTTGCTAGGAGTGACTCGGCAGATTGCGATTCTTGAGGAAAAACATTCTCGAGATCAGGCTGAATTGGCCCGGCGATGCACTGATTTTGAGGAAAAGTACTCTCAAAGTCAGATTAAGTTGAGTCAGGTCTCCGCTGCCTTAGATGATGCCAATACACTGAGTTCTTCTCTTCACGCTCAGCTCGACTCTGAAAAGGTGATACACGAAACTGTGCTTTGCCTTGCTGTACTCCTATTATTTGCTTGGTTTTTTGAAGGAACCGACTTGCGCTTGCAGGAAGAAAAACGTATCCTTGCTACTTCTCGTGATAATCTTGACAGGTTGTATCGAGATTCTAGCAATTCGCTGACCATCTTGGAAAGGAGTCATCGCTTCACCATGGAAGAATTAGACCACCAACGTCGTAAGCTGCAGGAATCCATGAAGGAGGTAACCCGGCTTAAGCAGTTGATATCGACGAAAGATGCTACTATCAAAGGGCTCCGAGCTTCCAAAAACTCTATTGCCCAGGAGTTAGAGAGCGCTCGACTGGCTGCTAAAACTGCTGAAGAAACTTCTGTTACTCTCAAGGCCCAACGCGACAAAGCCCTGGACAAGGCTATTCGGGCGGGACGAATCTTGATGAGGAGACCCGGCGTAGTTATTCCTGAAGACATAAGGGCTGACGTGAACGCCACCCCTGATTCCTCGAGTCGCCCTTCTTCGTCGGTCGCTCCTGAGAAAGATGTTGCAAAATAGAAAAACATTTCGCGTGCTCCAAGCGCGCGGTTTGAATGATTGAATATTTGTTAGAGGACACCAGTTTACCATTCGAATGACATAATTACTCTCTCATTGTATCAGAATTTAATGAGTTTGGCAGTAATGACGCGTGATGATTATGAATTTTGTTTGCGGGATATGGAAATCATCCCCCGAATTATATAGGCGTGAGCATGTTGTATCGGTCTTAAGTTGCTACCAACTTTAAGTTGATTGCTGCGTTTGTAGGGCATAGTGGTCACCCTTAGTTAAGTACGCGTGAGCATGTTGCACCGCCTTAAGTCGTTGCCGACTTAAGTCGATTGCTCCGTTAGCAGGGCATAGTGGTCACCCCGAGTTAAGTAAGCGTGAGCATGTTGCACGTCGGGAGGGCCGGTGGTCGCCACCAGTATTTGGCGATCGTTGAGCTTTTGCTGTCTTCTGCTCTCCTGCGATCCGTGTCCGCCGAAGATGACATTGACCTCCCTGTCAACGCGTGGAAAAGCTCCTCCTCCTCCTCCCTCCTCCTGCCGATGGGGTTGTCGTGGTTCATCTGGTCCTCCCCTCGGCGGAGGAGGAGGTAGAGGTTGGAAGGGTCGGCCGTGTCCGACGGAGTGCTTGAAGTCTCGGCAGTTACGAAGAGTGTGGCGCATGTCCTTGTGGTACGGGCACTGGGCGTCGAGGATGTCGTCCAGCGTTCGTTCGCCTCCACGAGGTCCTCCTCGGGCGCGAGAGGCAGGTGGTCCGGCAGCGTGCACTTCTTCGCGAGGCCTCTTCTCCCATCGCTTGTCGGGTTGTTGGTTTGTGTCGCGTCGCGGCGCTGCCGGTGCGGGCTTCGCTCCTCCAATGAGGTCCTGGGCTCGCTCGTCGGCAGTGATGTAGAGGTCGGCTTCCCGGAACAACTCCTCGGAGGTGATCGGCGCCTTCTGTAGTATGGCTCGGACGAAAGCCGAGTCATTGGATCCTCTGTAGAAGTCCTCGATCACGGCCGCTTCTGTGACCTCGGGGATGCGATTTCTCATGGTCTGAAACCTTTTAAGGTATGACCGGAGAGTCTCGTCCCCCCGGCGCTTGATGGATTTGAGGTCCCACGGTTGCGCCGGCTTGTCGGAGAGGGATTGGAAGTTGGCGGTGAAGCGTCGACTGAAGTCGCCCCAGACGTCGATGCAGTGTCGGGGTAGATGTCGCAGCCATTGCAGCGCGTCTTGCCCAAGGACAATGGGTAAGTACGCGGTCATCACGTCCTCGGACGCCCCGGCGGCTCGAGCAGCGGTGGTGTAGACGGCTAGCCAACCCCATGGATCCTGCTTAGGTTCATATTTGTCAACGTTGGATACCTTGAAGTTGGGAGGCCATTGGATGGCCCTAAGGCGCGGAGTAAGAGCGAACACTCCGCATGTGTCCTCCTGTCGTCGGGGACGATGTCTGTCCCGGGGAGGGGAGTTGTGATTGTGGTTCCTCGACCGCCCCCGGGTGATTCCGCTAGTTGAGGCCGTCGCCGACTCAGTTCTGGTAGCCTGGCTCTGGGTCGGGATGCCGTGATCCCGGTCATACTCCTCCCGACGGCGGATCTCGTTCTCATGCCGCCGCTCGCGTGAAGCGTTGATGGAGCTTCGTGCGTCTCGGCGACTGTTGATGGCGTGTCGTAGGTCGTTCGGCGGGTGAGCAAGCGGTAGAAGGTGGTTGGCCGCCTGGGTGAGCAGTCGTCGGTAGCCATCGGCGTCAGGAGTCCGTGGAAGTCCCTCGGCTATCCGAGCCAGTACTCCTCCAACTTCGCTCGGCGTGTTCATAGCTCGGGCGAAGTCGGGATTCAGGTTGCGCCCAAAGAATGGATTCTCTCGACGCTGCCTTGCATCCTGTTCAGTCTGTTCCTGAGCTCGTCGGCGATCACGTCGTCGGGAGTTCCTTCGTTCTCTGAAGACGCGTTCTTCCGGAGTTTCTCCTACCTCCGAGACCTCGTCTCGCGAGACAGGCTGTTCCGGATTCCGCTCTCCGGCTGCGTGATGTCGTCGAACGTTCCTGCGTCGGTTCCTCCGTCGACGGGACTCTCGTTGAGGCGGCTCCTCCCCGGGTACAGTCGGCTTGTCGTCGGAGATAATGGGCGACTCCACTCTCCCGATAAAGAGGACGTCGGGGTAGAACGACGCTGCTGTGGTGGTGATCTCCTTCCCGTCCCCCTTTGAGGCATGAGGGACGGAAAGAGCAACTTGCTTCCCCCCGGTTACCCTTTTTCTTGTGATCTGTGTCCATTCTTTTGTCGGAGAAGTAGGCAACGGAGTTCTCCGGGTCAGCGAGCCCTCGGCCCCCGGCTTTCCGGAGATGATCCTCATCCGGAGAGCTGGAGGTTGTGCTTCTCCGACATTTTCGGAGTTTGTTGGGGGAGACCTTTTTTCCGGCGGATCTGCGATGCGGTGCAGAATTCCTTCTTCATCCGCTACAAATGAGATTGTTCCAAAGTGGAGCACGGATCCGGGACGCAGGATGATCTTGCTGTTGAAGGAGATGGCCATTGAGCTAGCTTGGATTGTCGACACACCCCCTACCTGGCGCGCCAGCTGTCGGTGTTTTGGGTCCGACTGCACACCCGGGGTTGCCCCTCAAGGTGCTTTAGGAGTAGGACGGTGTCGACAACTGTAGCAAAATGGTTCGCGCTGATCGCACGAGGGACAGTGGACAAGTTTTACAGGTTCGGGCCGCTTAGAGATGCGTAACACCCTACGTCCTGATGAGTATGCTTGGTGGATGCGGCTACAAAAGAGCTCTCTGGATTGAGAATACAGAGAGTTGATGTGGGTGGCTAAGTAAAGGGTCGATCGTTCTGAAGGGGTGCCCCCTAGGCCTTATATACTCGACCGTGGGGCAGTACACGTGGATAAGATAGCAACGAGTAGCTAAAAGATAGTGAACATCTTGTGATTATCCTTACGTAACCCTCGCCGACTTATCCTCGCGTGGCTTCGTTGCATGGAGGCTCCAGCGCGGGAAAGTTGGATCTCTGTTGCAGTTATTCGCTCGGTGCTGCGGGCCGTCTGGGCGTGTACCAATCCGGCCCCATGTCGTTCTGCTTCGCTGGCTGTTTCTCCCCAGGCCCACAAAAGAATGACCTTACGATTTATTGGGCCCTTGGGCCTTTCGTGAGGTCCTTTACTCTTTTAGTGGACCCAGGGGATATCTATCCCCCACACCCTCAGTCAGCAGACACACCCTCGGCTCGCCCGAAGTCTAGCGCAGACAAGCTTTGTCGTACAGCGACCTCGTCCGAATCGCCTTACCAACCGACCGTATCGCATGCGCATTTAATGCGGGGATCACCTGACACCTTATCCTGACACGCGTGTCTCAGTCGGCAAGGTCGAAGTGACCGCAGTCACTTCGCCCCCTTTACTGACCGTTCTGACAGGAAAACAGCGTTGTTCACCCCGCTCCGGCAACTGTGCCAGCCACCAGGGAAAGGCTGACAACAGCAAGTCACGACCTCTCTCGAGTTCGGCCTTGGGTGCAACAGGGAGCTCCGCCTCGCCCGACCCCGACCTTGGCCTCAGCCTCGGCCTCGGGAGGAGGATTCCACCTCGGCCTCAACCTCGGCCTCAGGGGAAGGTCTCCGCCTCGCCCGACCCCAGGCCTTGGCCTCAGCCTCGGCCTCAGGAGAAGGACTCCGCTTCGCTCGACCTCAACCTCGGCCTCGGAGGAGTTGTCACCTCGCCCGACCTCAACCTCAGCCTCGAGGAGTCGCCGCCTCGCCTGACCTCGGCCTCGTACCAGCTATGCTACTGGGGATCCATCATTACCCTACCCCTAGCTAGCCGCCTCAGGCTACGAAGGAGCAAGACCGGTGTCCCGTCTAAGTTACCCCGGTAACAGGTAATGATGGTCCCCCAGGTGCGCCCATGACGTCGGGTGCTCTCAAACCCCCTACAGAAGCAAGGAAATGTCAGTAGGATCCATGCCGCACCGCCAGCTATGCTTCTACAGGGCCCAAGGCACTTCTCCGACGGCCACGTTGGTGCATCTACAGGGCTCAAGGCACTTCCCCGACGACCACATTATTACCTGTACAGGGCTCAGGGCACTTCCCTGCCAGCCACGTTAGCTCATAGCTACACCCCCATTGTACAGCTGGGCATCTCCTTGCATCTATAAAAGGGATGTCCAAGGCCCCACGAGGGAGGAGGGGGAGACGAACGCGCGACGTATGAATACATGGACGCACGACGCAGACGAGCGGAGGCTGGCAGAGTAGGAGAGACGCGGCAGATGCAGCCCCAGACGGCTCGCCTCAAGGCCGATCCCTCTCCTCCTCTCTCTCTCTCTCTCTCGTTCTCGCTCTCCCGCAACGCTTGTAACCCCTACTGCAAGCGCCCCCTGGTGCAGGATAATATAAGCCTCATCCCATCGCTTGTGTTTCATCGTGCATCAACCCATCTGGACAGGGGCACGCGGCACTAAAATTCACTAGTCGGTTCGGTTGAGGGCCCCCCGGGTCCAAAACACCGACAGTTGGCGCGCCAGGTAGGGGATCGCTGCGTGTTAACGAATACTTTCTCGTTGAGTTCCAGATGGGTTGCTTTCAGCAGCCTCTCTAGCCCGGGACGGTGCTCCGCTTCGGAAGTCTCGAGTTCATGTCCCTCGACGGCGGCTACGACATGGTACTGCTCCCCTCGCAGCACGGCAACAACGACGGTCGTTGGCTCGCCCGACGGAGACGAACCCGACGACGATGGCATCTCCACGAGGCAGAAGAGGAACACCTGGGTTTGCCTCGCTACCCTCCTCGCCGGAGGAGGAGGAGACGGGGCAACCATGGCCAGGCAGGAGGTGGCACCTCATCAGCTGTCGAATCAGAGCAAGTCGACGACACTGGCACCCCTGCGGGGGACATGTCGGGCGTTGTCCTCGCACCTAAGGCAACGACGGATGTCGCTTCCCCGCAATGTGCCAACCCCAAGCAGACTGATGACGCCAGCACCCTCGCAAAGGACTTGCTGGGCGTTAGCCTCGTACCTGAGATAACGGTGCAGTCCGTCCCCGACGCAACTTTGCCACCGTCCATCGACCAAAAGGTACCATCCATTTTTCACCCTGTTCCCTTTAGATTCAGTTTCGATCCACCAAGCGACCCCGCTTCGGTGAGCGCTTTCGTTAGGGCATATCCTAACCTTCTGGGGTACCATATGTGGTCAACTTGGGACCGACTGACGACTGTCTCAACCTCCGGACCTGCGGGTTCCGAGGAAGAGGACGACCCCGACTTCAGTTGGGATTTCTCCGGACTCTGTGATCCCGGTGCCATGCGCGACTTCATGTCCGCATGTGACCACTGCCTCTCCGGCTGCTCTGATGATGGTCACAGCCTTGACGACGAGGGTTGCGACCCAACTCGCGAGTGCTACCACATCGATCAGGAGGATCACGATGGAGAAAACCACCTTGGTATGCCAGAAAGTGACGGTGCCCTTGCACCTGCGTCTCGCGTTGAGATCCCGCGGGAGCTAGCTGTGGTCCAAGTCCCTGCGGGGCGTCAGGACACACAACTTGAGCAACTCCACGAGATGCAGGCCAAGCTCGACGAAGAAGCGGGGCGACTTGTGCAGCTCTGGCAAAACATCGAGCAGGAGTGGGCAGGCCAGGCACTCGCCGGAGGAGCGCGTCATCGGGCCCAGGACGTCCAGCGCTGTATCGTTGACGATGCCAGGGCGATGCCGCCCCCGGCCTTCAACGGGGTCGGCCAGAGCCTAGCCGCAGCAGCAATGTTGCTTCGGACGATGCTAGAGCCATCCACAACCGAAGGGCGACGTATCCAGGGCGAGCTCAAGGGCCTCCTAGAAGACGCCGCTGTCCGACAAGCCGAGAGCTCTGCCTCCTAGAGGCGAGGAGACCCCTCGGAGCATCGTGCAACGCCCTCCCGACACATGCGGGAGGCCTCGGTCCACACCGAGCGCTCACAGGATGGGACGCCTGTGGCCCCGGACCGCCTCGACGACAATCAGCGCCACCGCGACCGTCGAGCCCGCCTCGAGGAAAAGGTGTGTCGAGGCTACCACCCCAGGCGCGGGGATGCTACAACAGTGAGGAGGATCGAAGTCCCTCGCCCAAGCCACCAGGTCCGTGAGTCTTCAGCCGGGCCATATGACGAGCGCCGTTCCTGGCCCGGTTCCGGGCCTCGACTACCATCACCAAGTACTCGGGGGAGACAAGGCCGGAGTTGTGGCTTGCAGACTACCGGCTGGTGTGACGGAACCTCCGAAGTCATTATGTCCACCTACAGTTGTCCTTGTCCAACGGACATCAGACAACCCTGTAGATGCCCCTGAATCACTTGACAAGTTCGGTATCTACTTTTCTTACCTTTCCCAAGAGCGTTTTACCCGTCACACAGACATTACAGATCATCGGAGATACGAAAATGCGAAACCGGTTACATAAACTTACCTTTATTTTAAAAGTAAAGCAAAGTTATATATTACAGACGAGGATATAACTTATGAGTGCAGAGTAGTATTATTACACACCAAGGGAGGCAAAAACCCCTCCCGATAAGTTTTTAAACAAAAGTTCTTATGGAGGAACTCTTCCTCCCGAGCTTCATTCTTGCTTTTCTTCTTTTGGAACCACCTTGGAACAGAAACAACAAAAGTTTGTTGCTTCCTCACCTAAAAACAATAGGGAATAAAACCCTGAGTATGGAATTACTCAGCAAGACTTACCCGACTAAGGAAAAGACTCTCAAGGGTATGCTGGTTATCAGGGAGTCAAGGTAAGGTTTCTCAATAATCAAAGACTCTGTTTGCAGAAATGCTTACTAAAGTGGATCCTTAAAAGTCCAAATTTTACTTGTCAGGTTAGGTAAGATTACCTATCTCTAGAGTTCTTTCTACCCTAGTTCAATCACTTGACCTGCACTAGCCAATTTCTTAACAACCCTTTATCTTTACTGGAGTTCTACGT
Source organism: Zea luxurians (assembly GCA_029449295.1). Taxonomy (NCBI): domain Eukaryota; kingdom Viridiplantae; phylum Streptophyta; class Magnoliopsida; order Poales; family Poaceae; genus Zea; species Zea luxurians. The sequence continues at coordinate 167,167,769 of JAOPSE010000002.1, forward strand.
ATAGGGCAGTGACCAAGTCTTCATAACCGCGAAGGTACGACGATCCGAATCGACTATACTCAGCTGAGGATCTTCGATCACACGACATATGTAGCACTTAACCCTTGCATATGTCAACCCGCCACCGGGGTTCTTAAGACTAGATCAGTTTCACGTCAACCGAGAGCACAGATACACCACCGTCCAGCCTCTTGCCATGGAGGGTACACGCTACTCTCGCCACCGCTCCACGCACATTGCGTGTTATCTTATTCTGGCCTTAGTCTGCCCGAGGCAAGGCTTACCCATGACGAGGAATGTGACCAGTTAAAGGGTCCTCGGTCAGTAAGCCTACATCGACACGGTCCTTAATCGACTCAGACGGAGACACTACACCAAGATTCTCTTCTCGTGCAAGTCACCCACCCGGTCTCAGCTTAATCATTTCAAAACCCAAAGCTTGGTACCTGGCAGAGGTACATCTTTTCTGATGTTGAACCCATCACTGCCATGATGGATCCACCATCAAGTTTTGTTTTTCAAAAACATCCCACCCACTTTTGCCATATCATCTTTTGTAAAAACAAACATTTGTTTTTCTAAAGCAAGGCTAAGCATTAAAATCTTTTGTAAAACAGGTGATAGATGAGGTCACAAGGGACATACAAGGAGATATACCGTGGTGTATGCTTTTTGCCGATGATGTGGTACTTATTGAGGAGAGTAGGAGTGGTGTTTCGCAAAAGTTGGAATTGTGGAGGCAGACGCTGGAAGCAAAAGGTTTTAGGCTTAGTAGGTCTAAAACGGAGTATATGAAGTGTGATTTCAGTGCCATGGGGTATGAAGATGGTGATGTTAGTCTTGATGGACAAGTGGTACCCAAAAAAGACACTTTTCGTTACTTAGGATCAATGCTTCAGAAGGATGGAGACATCGATGAGGATGTCAGTCATAGAATTAAAGCTGGATGGTTGAAGTGGCGGCAAGCGTCGGGTGTCTTATGCGACCCCCGGGTGCCACACAAACTAAAAGGCAAATTCTACAGGACAGCAATCCGGCCGGCTATGTTGTATGGAGCAGAATGTTGGCCCACTAAAAGACGACATGTCCAACAACTATGCGTGGCAGAGATGCGTATGTTGCGCTGGATATGTGGCCACACAAGGAGAGACCGAGTCCGGAATGATGATATACGAGAGAGGGTAGGAGTGGCGCCAATTGAGGAGAAGCTTATGCAACATCGTTTGAGATGGTTTGGACATATCCAACGAAGATCTGAGGAGGCACCAGTGCATATCGGAATAATTAGGCGTCCCGAGAATGTGAAGAGAGGTAGAGGTCGACCAACCTTGACGTGGACAGAGGCTGTGAAGAGGGACCTGAAGGAGTGGAATATTGATAAAGAGCTCGCCGTGGATAGGAAGGGGTGGAAGTGTGCAATTCACGTGCCAGAACCTTGATTTATAGTTTCGCTTTTCCTCTTTAATCATTTGACCTTTTCTTGTGCCCATTTAGATCTTGCTGGTTCTTGTGGGTTTTATCTCTTTTATGTGTTTCCCCGTTTCGTCGTTTTTTCGGTTCTCCTTTGCCTTTGTTTCCCTTTTTTTCTTTGGGGGTTGAGCTCTGAGGTTTTCATACGGGGTTTCATCTCTAGCCTACCCCAACGTGCTTGGGACAAAAAGGCTTTGTTGTTGTTGTTGTTGTTGTTGTTGTTGTTGTAAAACAGGTGATCAAGGAAGGTAATCAAATTCAAGGAAGGTACTGCAGGAATTGTTTTATCAATCAACTCCTATCACCTAATGCAACAAGCAAGTGATAAAGATCTTTAAATCGCAAGGAGGTGGCAAATGCACTAGGGCTTGCCTTCGTTTATAGGTGAGTTAGGCTCGAACCCATAGATGTCAAAGTAAAAACAATTTCCTGCCTGAGGTTCCGCAGGTGGTGGTGGTGAAGTCTTCTCCTCTTCTACCTCAACCTCTTCTTCGTTTTCTAGAGATAACCATATATATGTATATAAGAATGAATGCCATGTAATGCTCATGAGAGTGCAAAGATAATAAGAATTTATTATCTAAGGTTCTTGAATACAATTTTCCTTCACGGTTCTCTGGAAAACTAGGGTTTCCGGAGTCAGTAAAGGAATTCAAAGGGCAGGGGGTAGGGTTTTGGGTTCTAAGTATCAAACAAGGTTCAAATCAAACCAACTAGGGCAGAAGCGCGCTCACGCGCGCATGTCCATGGCGGCTTTGCAGAAAAGTCCCTGGTGTTTTGACTAACCAGAACTGGGTTCTATTACTGTTTCCTTAAGTCACTGACTATTTACACAGGGACCCCTCGAGTTCTATTCCTTTACATGATGAAGTCCTCGACGACGTATCGCACGGGAAGCTGAGCTCCGGCGAGCTAGACTAGCCGGAGGGAGCCAAGACTGGCGGCCCCGAGCAGCTGACACCGATTTGGATCTCCCCCAAACAATTCCCCTAACTTAATTTCATGGTTGGTGAACTATCAAGCTCTGTCCACGCGGACCGCGGACGATGAGGACAATTGCACGCGTTCCCGGTGATCCCTAGCAGTCCAGTTCAATTAAAGGGGTCGAGGAGCTTGAGGGGGACCTAAGGATGCTAGAACAAGCAGTAGAGGGACTTGGACTAACCTGAGTTGAGCTGGCCGTGGTGAGGTTGTTTTCACGGTGTTCTTGAGCAAATTGGGGGAAGTTCAAAATTAGCACACTCTGGCGAACGATCGAGGCTAATTCTTGGTGGCTGGATACTTAATTGCCTTACAGAGCTCGTGGCGGGCTCAATTTATAGGCTTAGTGAGCGGGGCCATAAATTTGGGCGAGACGCGCGGCGGTCAGAGAAAGGGGAAGTTCACTGGCGCAGTGAATTCGTGTCCGATGCCGTGGCATTTACTCCGGCGATCAGCGGGGAGCGAGAGGAGGTCACGGCGATGCGGTGGGAGTGCATGGACACACGGCGCAAGGCCGGGAAGCGGCGGTCATCGGCGTTCTTATCGAATTCCACCGCGGTGAGCTCCGTACGGTGGTCGGATTTGTTTACCGGCCGGACCTATCCACGGCGAGGATATTTACGCGACCCCGAGTGCTAACCAAATAATCCGAGCACAAATCACGGTGACGACGGCACAAATCGTGCGCGGCTCGTCGGCGGTGAGCACCCTGCGCTGGCGGTCTGATCTGTTCAGGCACTGTACCATGGCAACTCTAATTCAGTGTGTCTGACAGCCAAGGTTTAGGGCCAAATTTCTTTCAAATTTCTTTGGCAACTCGTCCAGATCTCTGCAGCAAAGTTGTAGAGCTACAAACCAGCTACAATTTTGCCATAGCAGCCATAGCCAAATTCCTACTGAATCAAGCTTGAATTCATGCGCAAAGTCTCTATGGTTACCCTGTCAGTCTGAAATTCAGACTTTAATAACCTGACAGCCCATCTTTGGGTGTAATTTTCTCCAATTTCTTCTCAATAACTATGCTTGCACTCTTAAGCAAAGTTGTTCTTCTTTCATAGAGCTACAAAATTGTTGTGGTGACCTAGGGCAAAAACCTTAGAATTTAAAAGTTACAAAGCCCCAAAGTTGAGCCCATATCACTGATTTCAGACTTAGCCATTTAAGAAAAAGTGTGGCTTTTTGCATATAAACCCAAAACTTAGGGTTTAAATTGCAAATCCACATATTTGTGATCCATAAGACTTAAGACACTTTATTATTATAGTTTTTTGCACTTTAGTCCAAAAGTGGACTAATTTTGCACATAGGCCCCTAGGGTTTGGATTTAGGGTTTTCTAGGGTTTCTGGTATCTCAGGGGTGTAAATGTAACTTAAACCCATCCTTAGTAATATTTTATGACTATTTTACTTAGTCTTTGGGGTTTTCTCTATTTGGGTCCTGTTTTACCCCTCAGTTCCCTATTGAAGGTTAAGTACCCTATACTAGGGTCTTATTTGCAAAATGCTACAACAATACAACTTGTTTGAACTTTTTACCTAGTAAATGCACTCTAGGTGTGTCAAACATATGCAAATGCTAATGCTCATGATGTTATGCTCAAGTTTTAGTAACAGTAACACCAAGGGTGTTACATCCTTCCCCCCATGAAAGAATCTCGTCCCGAGATTAAAAGTCCTAGGGTAAGTAATGGAAAAGGAAACACTTCACGTTTTTATTTCCTGAGTTTTGGTATAGGGCAGGGGTGGTTTTGGGGCTCACTCCTTTATTACAACAATGTTGTACACTTCACAAATTACAAGAGGCTAAAAAGCATGGGAAATTTTTATCTAAGAAGTCTTGAGTTTCCCAAGTAGCCTCATCTTCGGAATGCTGGTTCCACTATATCTTGTAAAACTTGAGAGTTTTTCTTCGGGTAATCCTGTCCTTTTGATCCAAGACTCGAATAGGGCGCTCAGAATATGTCAAGTCTGGTTCAAGGACAACATCTGTTACTTCAATAGTTCGATCTGGAACCCGAAGACACTTCTTTAGCTGAGACACGTGGAATACATTATGTACAACAGACAAGGTTTCGGGTAGTTGGAGTCGGTATGCCACTGGTCCACATTGCTCAAGTACAGGGAAAGGACCAATGTACCGGGGTGCAAGCTTTCCTTTAACCCCGAAACGCGATATACCCTTCATTGGAGAGACCTTCAGATAAACATAATCCCCCACCAGAAAATATAAGGGCATCCGCCGTTTGTCTGCATAACTTTTCTGACGAGCTTGAGTCTTCTTCAAATTATGAATGATTCTTTGAACCTTTTTTTGGTCTCTTTCACCATATCGGGCCTAAAGAAGTACCTTTCACCAGGTTCAGACCAATTTAGCGGAGTACGACAGCGTCGTCCATATAAAGCTTCGAAGGGTGCCATCTTGATACTTTCCTGATAGCTATTATTATATGAAAACTCCGCTAATGGTAAACATTCATCCCATTTTTGTGAGAAGTCTAACACACATGCCCGCAGCATATCTTCCAGCATCTGATTTACCCTCTCAGTCTGTCCACTGGTTTGAGGGTGATAGGCTGAGCTGTGGAGCAATTTAGTACCCAGGGATTTATGAAGTTCTTCCCAGAATTTGGACACGAATTGCGATCCACGATCTGACACTATAGTCTTTAGAATACCATGCAAACTGAGAATACGGGCAATGTATAATGCTACATAAGTGGCCACTATGTATTTTGCCCTGACGGGTAGGAAGTGGGCGATCTTTGTGAGTCGATCAACGATAACCTAGATAGAGTCATATCCCTTTGCGGTTCTGGGCAATCCCACAATAAAGTCCATACTTATATCTTCCTATTTCCATGTTGGTATTGGTAAAGATTGTAATGGACCAGCAGCTTTCAGGTGTATGGCCTTGACACGTTTACAAGTGTCACATCTAGCCACATAGCGTGCAATTTCAATTTTCATCTTCGTCCACCAATAATGCTATTTCAGATCTTGATACATCTTAGTGCTTCCGGGATGAATAGAATAGCGACTAAGATGAGCTTCGTCTAAGATTTGCTAGCGGACCCCTTCATTTTTAGGCACCACTATGCGGTTGTTAAACCATACCACGCCTTGATCGTCTTCTCGGAAACAATTGGCTTTTCCAGCCCTTATCTTCTCACGTATATGTTTCATACCCTCATCATTTTTCTGTGCGTCAATTATCCTTTGTAGGATGACTGACTCCAGCTTCAAGTGATTTGAAGTCCCATGCTGAATCATTCCTAGGTTCAGGTTTTCCATCTCCTGGCACAATGTAATGTCAGAAGTCCTCATAGTTAAACAATGGCAGGAAGCCTTACGACTAAGTGCATCTGCCACTACATTTGCTTTGCCTGGGTGATAATGGATCTCTAATTCATAATCCTTGATTAGCTCGAGCCATCTCCTTTGTCTCATATTGAGCTCAGACTAGGTAAAGATGTATTTCAAACTCTTATGGTCTGTATAAATATGACAGACATTCCCTAGCAAATAATGACGCCAGATCTTCAGGGCATGAACCACTACAGCTAGCTCCAGATCATGAGTGGGATAATGCTCCTCATGCCGACGCAACTACCTTGAAGCATACGCAATTACTCGGCCTTCTTGCATTAATACGCAGCCGAGCCCACTGCCTGATGCGTCACAATACACATCAAAGGGCTTATTAATGTCCGGTTGAGCCAATACCGGAGCAGTGGTTAATAATGTTTTCAATTTCTCAAAAGCTTCATTACACTTTGAAGACCAAATTTAGTCTCATTCTTCAATAGACTTGTGATTGGTTTCACAAGCTTAGAAAAATCTGGTATAAATCGGCGGTAATAACCAGCCAGTCCAAGGAAACTTCGAACTTGATGAACAGTGGTTGGGGGTTTCCACTCCAAGATATCCTTGACCTTGCTGGGATCTACCGCAATCCCCCTGGCAGACAACACGTGTCCCAGAAATTGAATTTCTTCCAGCCAAAACGCGCACTTACTGAACTTGGCATATAATTGATGTTCCCTCAAGCGCGTTAATACGACCCGTAAATGCTGAGCATGCTCCTCTTCATTCTTTGAATATATCAAAATATCATCTATGAAGACCACCACAAATTTGTCCAACTCGGGCATGAATACCGAGTTCATTAGATAAGTGAAGTGGGCAGGAGCATTCGTCAGTCCGAAAGACATTACCAAATATTCAAACAATCTGTACCGTGTAGTGAATGCGGTTTTTGGTATATCCTCGGGCCGAATACGGATCTGATGGTAGCCCAACCTGAGATCAATTTTGGAGAATACCCTTGCTCCAGTCAGTTGATCAAATAGAATGTCAATTCGTGGAAGAGGGTACTTGTTCTTGATAGTGACCTCATTTAGGGGTCGATAATCCACGCACATTCGTAAAGTTTGATCCTTCTTCTTGACGAATATGGCTGGACAACCCCATGGTGACGAGCTTGGCCGGATGAATCCTTTCTCTAGTAGATCTTGTAATTGAATCTTCAATTCTACCAGTTCATTTGGAGGCATTCAGTACGATCTTCTAGAAATGGGAGCTGTACCAGGCTTTAACTCAATTACAAACTCTACATCTCTTTCGGGTGGCAATCCAGGCAAATCCTCTAGAAAGACATCTGGGAACTCACACACTACCGGAATATCCTTGATCTCCAGTATAATGGCTTCATAAACTCTGCCAGTAGTTTTGGTTGGAATGGGGATAGACAAAAGAATTTCCTCTTGGTTATGACTCAACCTGATGGTTCTCTGATCAGTGTTGAGGGTTGCTTTATGTTGGGCCAACCAATTCATGCCCAAAATCACATCTATGTCTTGGCCTTTCAGAACAATCATATTAGTAGGAAAGTCCCGTCCGGCCAAAGTTACAGGCACTTGGAAAGCCACTTCCCTAGTAAAGATTTGTCCCCCAAGTGACTGAATTTTAAACCCTTCTTTTGATTCATGGTATGGAATGCAATGTTGCTCCACAAATTTCTTGCTGATGAATGTATGTGAAGCACCAGAATCAAAGAGAATAATTGCGGGATGATTGGCCACAAGGAACGTACCCATCATTATCGGTTCACCGTCCGGTGTGGTGGCCACTTGCGTGTAATAAATTTGTCCCGTCTTCTTTGTATTCTTGCCCGCATTTCCCTTAGCTTGAGAAGAATTCCCAGTACCTTGTTGATTGTTTGTGCGATTCTGCTTTGGATAAGGGCAATCCTTAATAAAATGCCCAGATTTTCCGCAATTGAAACATCCTGTTGATGAACTGGGAAGGGCCGGGAAACGAGTGCCAGGGGCACCCGGCTGACTTGTTGCAGTAGGGGCAACATTGGGACGAATAAACTGGTTGTTTGAATGGGAAGGAGGGTGGACGTGATGAAGAACGGCCCTGATTAAAAGGTCGGATAACTAACTGTTGCCTTTTCTCGGGGCCCTGATTAGGCCTATTACCTCTACTCCCCTTGATCTTTCCCGAACTTGTATATTTAGATTCGACTGCCAGCGCTGTGCTGACAGCCCTTCCGTATGTGTGGTCGATGCAAGTAGCCATTTTCCTTTGCATCCAATCATTTAAACCCCTCATGAAACAGTTCTTCTTCTTTGTGTCGGTGTTGATTTGGTCGATCGCATACTGCGATAGGTGATTAAACTTATTGAGATACTAGGTGACCGTATCTCCTCCTTGCTTCAACTTCATGAATTCTTCCTGTTTCATGTGGAGTACTCCTTCAGGTATGTAATGCTCTCTGAAGGCTAGCTTAAATTCATCCCAGGTAATCTGATGATTGGCCGGCTGAACGGCCACAAAGTTTCCCCACCAAGTACTGGCAGTGCCACACAATTGCTGAGCTGCGAACAGGGGCTTCTGAGTTTCAGAACATCGAAGAAGTCCAAATTTCTGCTCAATGACGCGGATCCATTCGTCCGCCTCTAAAGGGTCTTCTGCCTTGACGAACAACGGTGGGCATGTTTCGGAGAAGTCCAAGTAAGATGCCTCACGGGGCCCTTGCGGATAGCCCCCGCCCGCCTTGTTGTTGAAGCTGCTGACCTGCCATCTCCCGCAGGAAGCGGGTATTATCTGCTGTAGCATTTACCAAGGTGGCGATAGCCTCGGCAAGTGTGGGAGGGACTGGAGGTGGGTTTGGTGTTGCCTCCCTCCCACGAGAGGTACTAGCCCCATCCTGAGCACGAGTCCGGGAAGGCATCTGTGGCAACAAACATTTGAAAACAATATGATATGCCAAAGAAACCATCCATTTTACATTACTAAAAAGAGTAATGTTACAGACTCGAATTTTTACAACAGGAGTACAGTACCCATTATACAATAACACTACTATTTCTATATTATTCCTACTTCCTATCACTCTTGGTAGCCTCACTATCAGGCGTAGGAGACCACTCATCGACCAACTTCATAGAGGGAGGGGGCCTGAAAAGGTCCAATTCACCACCAAAAGCTTCTCCCGCTACATGAGAAGGTCTGGCTTCTGTCCCGACAGAATCCGCAGGCACATTGGGGTGCAACTGGGAATAGAGTACATGAACTTCTTCATGTAGAGTATTGCAATAAGCCTGCAGGTTATCGATGGCTGAGCTAAGCTCTTCTACTCTAGCTCGAGCTTTTGCCTCCTTAGCCCAGGCAATCGAACGAGACTGAACCGCCCAGTCGAGTGCTAAATCTCGATCTGCAAGCTGATCCTGCAGGTAGCGGATGTCGCTTCTTAATTCATTAATTCTGTCGCCATCCGCAACCCAAATGTTAGTCCTGTGTCGGAGTTCTGTTTGAAGCTGACTCACTTGCGCTTCAAGATCCCCGATCGGATCATTACTCCCACTACCACTATCCTCGTGTCTTGGGGCAAGTTGATGACGTGGCACACCAATTGGGCCAGTATGTTTGCGCGAGGTTTTCCTTGTGCGTGGTGGCATTTTTCTAAGGGGGAAAATTTTATTAACATAGTTCTTAGCATGATGCATGTGTAATTACAGAACCAACCTTAGTTGATTCAACCTTCTATACATTGCACTCCTCCAATCTGGTCTTTCATATAAACTCTTCAGAAATAATAGGTAAGAAGGGAAGAAATTTTCTAGATAAGTCTTTTAGAAAATTCCTTTGAAAATGTGTCATAATATCTGCAGAGAAGGGCTTTGCTCCGATACCAGCTGTGACGGAACCTCCCAAGTCGTTAGGTCCACCTACAGTTGTCCTTGTCCAACGGACATCATACAACCCTGCAGATGCCCCTGAATCACTTGACAAGTTCGGTATCTACTTTTCTTACCTTTCCCAAGAGCGTTTTACCCATCACGCAGACATTACAGATCATCGAAGATACGAAAATGCGGAAGCGGTTACATAAACTTACCTTTATTTTAAAAGTAAGGCAAAGTTATATATTACAGACCAGGATATAACTTATGAGTGCAGAGTAGTATTATTACACACCAAGGGAGGCAAAACCCCCTCCCGATAAGTTTTTAAACAAAAGTTTATGGAGGAACTCTTCCTCCCGAGCTTCATTCTTGCTTTTCTTCTTTTGGAACCACCTTGGAACAGAAATAACAAAAGTTTGTTGCTTCCTCACCTAAAAACAATAGGGAATAAAACCCTGAGTATGGAATTACTCAGCAAGACTTACCCGACTAAGGAAAAGACTCTCAAGGGTATGCTGGTTATCAGGGAGTCAAGGTAAGGTTTCTCAATAATCAAAGACTCTATTTGCAGAAATGCTTACTAAAGTGGATCCTTAAAATTCCAAATTTTACTTGTCAGGTTACGTAAGATTACCTGTCTCTAGAGTTCTTTCTACCCTAGTTCAATCACTTGACCTACACTAGCCAATTTCTTAACAACCCTTTATCTTTACTGGAGTTCTACGTATAGGGCAGTGACCAAGTCTTCATAACCGCAAAGGTACGGCGATCTGAATCGATTATACTCAGTTGAGGATCTCCGATCACACGACATATGTAGCACTTAACCCTTGCATATGTCAACCCGCCACCGGGGTTCTTAAGACCAGATCAGGTTCACGTCAACCGAGAGCACAGATGCACCATCGTCCAGCCTCTTGCCACAGAGGGTACACGCTACTCTCGCCACCGCTCCACACCCATTGCGTGTTATCTTATTCTGGCCTTAGTCTGCCCGAGGCAAGGCTTACCCATGACGAGGCATGTGACCAGTTAAAGGGTCCTCGGTCAGCAAGCCTACATCGACACAGTCCTTAATCGACTCAGACGGAGACACTACACCGAGATTCTCTTCTCGTGCAAGTCACCCGCCCGGTCTCAGCTTAATCATTTCAAAACCCAAAGCTTGATACCTGGCAGAGGTACATCTTTTCTGATGTTGAACCCATCACTGCCATGATGGATCCACCATCAAGTTTTGTTTTTCAAAAACATCCCACCCACTTTTGCCATATCATCTTTTGTAAAAACAAACATTTGTTTTTCTAAAACAAGGCTAAGCATTAAAATCTTTTGTAAAACAGGTGATCAAGGAAGGTAATCAAATTCAAGGAAGGTAATGCAGTAATTGTTTTATCAATCAACTCCTATCACCTAATGCAACAAGCAAGTGATAAAGATCTTTAAATCGCAAGGAGGTGGAAAATGCACCGGGGCTTGCCTTCGTTTATAGGTGAGTCAGGCTCGGATCCACAGATGTCAAAGTAAAAACAATTTCCTGCATGAGGTTCCGCAGGTGGTGGTGGTGAAGTCTTCTCCTCTTCTACCTCAACCTCTTCTTCGTTTTCTAGAGATAACCATATATATGTATATAAGAATGAATGCCATGTAATGCTCATGAGAGTGCAAAGATAATAAGAATTTATTATCTAAGGTTCTTGAATACAATTTTCCTTCACGGTTCTCTGGAAAACTAGGGTTTCCGGAGTAAGTAAAGGAATTCAAAGGGCAGGGGGGTAGGGTTTTGGGTTCTAAGTATCAAACAAGGTTCAAAGCAATCCAAATTCTACCCAAAGCCTTTAAATAATGTTCTGAGTTCATATAAAAAGTTTGGGCATTTTTGGAATTATTAACTATTTTCTAAAAATCTAGAACCACTGTTTTAAGCTATTTTAAATACTCGAAAATTCCCTTTTTACCCTAAAAATCATAGAATTATTTTTATTAAATACTATGGAAAATAAGGAATCTAGGAAAATTGGTTTGACATTTTTAGGATTTTTCTACAATTTATGACAGATTTCTAAAGCTTGCTAGAAAAAGAAAAAGGAAATTAATGAACAGTCTCGGGCCGAAAGCAGCCTGAGCCGACCCAACTAGGGCAGAAGCGCGCTCGCGCACGCATGCCCGCGGCAGCTTTGCAGAAAAGTCCTTGGTGTTTTGACTAACCAGAACTGGGTTCTATTACTGTTTCCTTAAGTCACTGACAATTTACACAGGGACCCCTCGAGTTCTATTCCTTTAAATGATGAAGTCCTCGACGGCGTATCGCACGGGAAGCTGAGCTCCGGTGAGCTAGACTGGCTGGAGGGAGCCAAGACTGGCGGCCCCGAGCAGCTGACACCGATTTGGATCTCCCCCAAACAATTCCCCTAACTTAATTTCATGGTTGGTGAACTATCAAGCTCTGTCCACGCGGACCGCGGACGATGAGGACAATTGCACGTGTTCCCGGTGATCCCTGGCGGTCCAGTTCAATTAAAGGGGTCGAGGAGCTTGAGGGGGACCTAAGGATGCTATAACAAGCAGCAGAGGGACTTGGACTAACCTGAGTTGAGCTGGCCGCGGTGAGGTTGTTTTCACGGTGTTCTTGAGCAAATTGGGGGAAGTTCAAAATTCGCACACTCTGGCAAACGATCGAGGCTAATTCTTGGTGACTGGATACTTAACTGCCTTACGGAGCTCGCGGCGGGCTCAATTTATAGGCTTAGTGAGTGGTGGCCGTGAATTTGGGCGAGATGCGCGACGGTCAGAGAAAGGGGAAGTTCACTGGCGCAATGAATTCGTGTCCGATGCCGTGGCATTTACTCCGGCGATCAGCGGGGAGCGAGAGGAGGTCACGGCGATGCGATGGGAGTGCATGGACACGCGGCGCAAAGCCGGGAAGCGACGGTCATTGGCGTTCTTATCGAATTCCGCCGCGGTGAGCTCCGTACGGTGGTCGGATTTGTTTACCGGCCGGACCTATCCACGGCGAGGATATTTACGCGACCCCGAGTGCTAACCAAATAATCCGAGCATGAATCGCGGTGACGACGGCACAAATCATGCACGGCTCGTCGGCGGTGAGCACCCTACGCTGGCGGTCTGATCTGTTCACGCACTGTACCATGGCAACTCTGATTCAGTGTGTTTGACAGCCAAGGTTTAGGGCCAAATTTCTTTCAAATTTCTATGGCAACTCGTCCAGATCTCTGCAGCAAAGTTGTAGAGCTACAAACCAGCTACAATTTTGCCATAGCAGCCATAGCCAAATTCCTATTGAATCAAGCTTGAATTCATGCCCAAAGTCTCTGTGGTTACCATGTCAGTCTGAAATTCAGACTTTAATAACCTGACAGCCCATCTTTGGGTGTAATTTTCTCCAATTTCTTCTCAATAACTATGCTTGCACTCTTAAGCAAAGTTGTTCTTCTTTCATAGAGCTACAAAATTGTTGTGGTGACCTAGGGCAAAAACCTTAGAATTTAAAAGTTACAAAGCCCCAAAGTTGAGCCCATATCACTGATTTCAGACTTAGCCATTTAAGAAAAAGTGTGGCTTTTTGCATATAAGCCCAAAACTTAGGGTTTAAATTGCAAATCCACATATTTGTGATCCATAAGACTTAAGACACTTTATTATTATAGTTTTTTGCACTTTAGTCCAAAAGTGGACTAATTTTGCACATAGGCCCCTAGGGTTTGGATTTAGGGTTTTCCAGGGTTTCAATTAGGGTTTCTGGTATCTCAGGGGTGTAAATGTAACTTAAACCCATCCTTAGTACTATTTTATGACTATTTTACTTAGTCTTTGGGGTTTTCTCTATTTGGGTCCTGTTTTACCCCTCAGTTCCCTATTGAAGGTTAAGTACCCTATACTAGGGTCTTATTTGCAAAATGCTACAACAATACAACTTGTTTGAAATTTTTACCTAGTAAATGCACTCTAGGTGTGTCAAACATATGCAAATGCCAATGCTCATGATGTTATGCTCAAGTTTTAGTAACAGTAACACCAGGGGTGTTACATCTGGCATGCCAGTTGGGAGGGGCGGACGACGACAACCTCATCATCCGCAACCTCCCCCTTTTTCCTCTCCGATGCTGCTCGGGCCTGGCTGGAGCATCTGCCTCCTGCGCAGATCTCCGACTAGGACGACCTGATCAAGGCTTTCGCTGGAAATTTTCAGGGTACGTACATGCGCCCTGGGAACTCATGGGATCTCCGAAGTTGCCGCCAGCAGCCCGAGGAATCCCAGCGAGAGTACATCCGACAGTTTTCAAAGCAGCGCACCGAGCTGCCCAACGTCACCGACTCGGATGTCATCAGGGCTTTCCTCGCTGGCACCACATGACGAGACCTGGTGAGCAAGCTAGGACGCAAGACTCCCACCAAGGCGAGCGAATTGATGGACATCGCCACCAAGTTCGCCTCTGGTCAGGTGGCGGTCGAAGCCATCTTCCGGAAGGACAAGCAGCCTCAGGGAGGGCAGAAGGAAGATGCCCCCGAGGCGTCCGCCCAGGGTGGCACGAAGAAGAAGGCCAATAAGAAGGCGCAAGCAAAGTGCAACACCGTCGACACGGATCTCGTCGCCGCTGCCAAGCATAGGAACCCTTGGAAGCCTCCCAGAGGGGCCAACGCGTTCGACAAGATGCTCAAGGAGTCGTGCCCCTTTCACCGGGGTCCCGTCAAGCACACCCTCAAGGAGTGCGACATGCTCCGGTGCTACTTCAACAAGACTGGACCCTCGGCAGAAGGTGGCAAAGTCCAAGGCAACAACAAGGGGGCGACAAGGAAGAGGAGTTCCCAGAAGTCCACAACTGCTTCATGATCTACGACGGGCAGGTGGCGAACGCCTCGGCTCGGCACCGCAAGCAGGAGCGCCAGGAGGTCTGCTCGGTGAAGGTAGCAGCGCCAGTCTACCTAGACTGGTCCGACAAGCCTATCACCTTCGACCAAGGCGACCACCCCGACTTCGTGCCAAGCCCAGGAAGGTACCCGCTCGTAGTCGACCCGATCATCGGCAACGTTAGGCTCTCTAAGGTCCTCATGGACGGAGGCAGTAGCCTCAACATCATCTACACCGAGACCCTAGAGCTCTTAGGGGTTGATCGGTCCAAGATCCGGGCTGGTGTAGCACCCTTCCACGGGATCGCACCCGGAAAGCGTATCCTGCCCCTCGGGCAGATTGACTTGCCCGTCTGCTTTGGAACTCCCTCCAACTTCCAAAAGGAAACCCTCACCTTCAAGGTAGTTGGGTTCTAAGGGACCTATCACGCGGTGCTGGGAAGACCATGCTATGCCAAGTTCATGGCCATCCCCAACTACACTTACCTCAAGCTCAAGATGCCTGGCCCCAAGGGAGTCATCACCGTTGGGCCCACGTACCGCCACGCTTACGAGTGCGACATGGAATGCGTGGAGTATGCCGAGGCCCTCGCCGAGTCCGAAGCTCTCATCGCTGACATGGATTACCTCTCCAAGGAGGCGCCCAACGTGAAGCGGCATGCCGGCAACTTCGAGCCGGCCGAGGCAGTTAAGTTTGTCTCTCTCAACCCAGCAACGACGCTAGCAAGAAAGTCAGGATCGGCTCCGAGCTCGACCCCAAATAGGAAGTAGTGCTCGTCGACTTTCTCCACGCAAACGCCAAAGTTTTTGCATGGAGTCCCTCAGACATGTCGGGCATACCGAGGGATGTCGTTGAGCACTCACTAGACATTCGAGCTGGAGCCCGACCCGTGAAGCAGTCCCTACGCCGTTTTGATGAAGAGAAGCGCAGAGCCATAGGCGAGGAGGTCCACAAGCTGATGGCTGCAGGGTTCATTAAAGAGGTATTCCATCCCGAATGATTAGCTAACCCTATGATTGTGAATAAAAAGGGTGGGAAATGGAGGATGTGTGTAGACTACACCGGTCTAAACAAAGCATGTCCAAAGGTTCCCTACCCTCTGCCTCGCATTGATCAAATTATGGACTCCACTGCTGGGTGCGAAACCCTGTCTTTCCTCGATGCCTGCTCAGGCTATCACCAAATCAAGATGAAAGAATCCGACCAGCTCGCGGCTTCTTTCATCACACCTTTCGGCATGTATTGTTATACTACAATGCCATTTGGCTTGAGGAATGCAGGTGCCACCTACCAGAGGTGCATGAACCATGTGTTCGGAGAACACATCAGCAGAACGGTCGAGGCTTACGTCAATGACATCGTCGTCAAAACAAGAAAAGCCTCCGACCTCCTATCTAACCTTGAGGTAACATTCAGTTGCCTAAAAGCGAAGAGCGTAAAACTCAATCCTGAGAAGTGTGTCTTCGGAGTCCCCCGAGGCATGCTCTTAGGGTTCATCGTCTCCGAACGAGGCATCGAAGCCAACCCAGAGAAAATCACGGCCATCACCAACATGGGGCCAATCAAGGATTTGAAAGGAGTACAAAGGGTCATGGGATGCCTTGCGGCTCTGAGCCGCTTCATCTCACGCCTCGGCGAGAAAGGGTTGCCCCTGTACCACCTCTTAAGGAAGACCGAGCGCTTCATTTGGACCCCCGAGGCCGAGGAAGCCCTCGAAAACTTAAAGGCGCTCCTTACAAATGCGCCCATCTTGGTGCCCCCTGCTGCGGGAGCGCCCTCTTGATCTACATAGCCGCAACCACTCAGGTGGTTAGCGCCGCGATCGTAGTCGAGAGACGAGAAGAAGGGCACACACTGCTTGTACAGAGGCTAGTCTACTTCATCAGCGAAGTGCTATCTGAGACCAAAGTCCGCTACCCACAAATCCAGAAGCTGCTGTACGCAGTGATTCTGACACGGCGGAAGCTGCGACACTACTTCGAGTCTCATCCGGTTACTGTGGTGTCATCTTTCCCTCTGGGAGAAATCATCCAGAGCCGAGAGGCCTCGGGGAGGATAGCAAAATGGGCAGTAGAACTCATGGGCAAAACACTTTCGTTTGCCCCTCGGAAGGCCATAAAATCCCAAGTCTTGGCCGACTTCCTGGTTGAATGGACTGACACCCAGTTGCCGACGGCCCCAATACAGCCCGAACTTTGGACCATGTACTTCGATGGGTCGCTTATGAAAACAGGAGCAGGTGCTGGCTTGCTCTTCATTTCACCCCTCGGGAAACATGTGCGCTACGTACTGCGCCTCCATTTTCCAGCGTCAAACAACGTGGCCGAGTACGAGGCCTTGGTTAATGGCCTACGCATCGCCGTCGAGCTAGGGGTTCGGCGCCTCGACGCTTGTGGCGACTCGCAGCTCGTCATTGACCAGGTCATGAAGAACTCCCACTGCCGCGACCAAAAAATGGAGGCCTACTGCGACGAAGTTCGACGCTTGGAAGACAAATTCTATGGGCTGGAACTCAACCATGTTGCTCGATGGTACAACGAAACCGCAGACGAGCTGGTGAAAATAGCCTCAGGGCGAACGACGGTTCCCTCGGACGTATTCTCCAAGGATTTATATCAACCATCCGTCAAACTCGACGATGCGCCCGAGCCCGAGGAAGCCTCGGCCCAGCCCGAGGTACCCTCGGCCGCCGAGGGTGAGGCCCTGCGCGTTGAGGGGGAACAGAATGGGGTTGCGCCAAACCAAAACTGGCAGACCTCGTACCTAGAATATCTCCTCCGAGGAGAGCTGCCCCTCGACAAGGCCGAAGCTCGGCGACTGGCTCGGCGCGCCAAGTCGTTCGTTTTGCTGGGTGATGAAAAGGAGTTGTACCACCACAGCCCCTCAGGCATTCTCCAACGAAGCATATCCATTGCCCAAGGACAAGAGCTGTTACAAGAAATACACTCTGGGGCTTGTGATCACCATGCAGCACCTCGAGTCCTCGTGGGAAACGCCTTCCGACAAGGTTTCTACTGCCCAACCGCAGTGGCCGAAGCCACTAGGATTGTACACTTCTGCCGAGGGTGTCAATTCTACGCAAGACAGACGCACCTGCCCGCTCAAGCCCTGCAGACAATACCCATCACTTGGCTGTTTGCCGTGTGGGGTCTGGACCTCGTTGGCCCCTTGCAGAAGGCACCCGGGGGCTGCACGCACCTGCTGGTCGCCATCGACAAATTCTCCAAGTGGATCGAGGTCTGACCCTTAACCAGCATCAGGTCCAAGCAGGTGGTGGCGTTCTTCACAAATATCATCCATCGCTTTGGGGTCCCAAACTCAATCATCACCGACAATGGCACGCAGTTCACTGGGAAAAAGTTCCTGGACTTTTGCGAGGACCACCACATCCATGTGGACTGGGCCGCTGTAGCGCACCCAATGACGAATGGGCAGGTGGAACATGCCAACGGTATGATTTTGCAGGGACTAAAGCCGAGGATCTACAACGACCTCAATAAGTTCAGCAAGCGGTGGATAAAAGAGCTACCCTCGATGGTTTGGAGTCTGAGGACGACGCCGAGCCGGGCCACGGGTTTCTCGCCGTTTTTCCTAGTCTATGGGGCCGAGGCCATCTTACCCATGGACTTGGAATACGGTTCCCCGAGGACAAAGGCTTACGACGACCAAAGCAACCAGACCAGCCAAGAGGATTCGTTGGACCAGCTGGAAGAGGCTCGGTACGTGGCCTTACTACACTCGGCGCGGTATCAGCAGTCTCTGCGATGCCACCACGCCCGAAGGGTTCGGCCCCGAGACTTCCAAGTGGGAGACTTGGTACTTCGGCTACGGCAACACGCCCGAGGGCGCCACAAACTTACCCCTCCCTGGGAAGGGCCCTTCATCATCGCCAAGATTTTGAAGCCCGGGACATACAAGCTGGCCAACGATCAAGGCAAGGTCTACAGCAACGCTTGGAACATCGAACAGCTACGTCGCTTTTACCCTTAAAATGTTTCAAGTCGTTCGTGTATCTCGCTTTCTTTACATGCGTAAATAAAGTCTAACCATCAAGGAAGGATCAGCCTTGCCTCAGCAAAGCCTGATCCTCCCTCGGGGGCTAGAAGGGGGGAACCCCCTCTGCGTTAAAATTTTCCTCGGAAAAGTCTTTCGCCGGAACGTCTTTCGTGCATTTTGACTGTATCGATAACAGAATCCTAAAGACGAGCAAGAGAGACCGTAAGCGGCAAGGCCGACCGAGCCGAGGGACTCCTATGCCTCCGGGATACAGATACCTCACTCATCACCTTCCGCAAAAAGGTAGCTCACGCTCGGATAAGCGATTCTGCTACCGAACAAGTCCTAACGCTCGAAAACTTTTCTGCCAGAACGACTTTCGTGCCTTTTTGACTGCATCGCTAACAGAATCCTAAAAACGATGGGAGAACACGTAAGCGGCAAGGCCGACCGAGCCGAGGGACTCCTACGCCTCCGGGATACGGATACCTCACTCATCACCTTCCGCGAAAAGTAACTCACGCTCGGATAAGCGATTCTGCTACCGAACAAGTCCTAACGCACGAAACAAGAGGAAAGAAAATGTAGCTTTATAACCTGACAATTAAAATGTTTAGGCCTCAGCAGCCGCAAAAAACATACGCATACTTCAAGCAAACTGTTTCTAAAGGCTCAGACATCTGCAGGGGGAGGAACAGCACGCTCGGCGTCATTTCCACCCTCGGCAGAATCCGGCCCGGCCTCGGGCGGCGACACGGGCGGAAGGACCTCCACCTCGAAGGAGGAAGCCAGCACCGCGCTTGGGCCCTCGACAGCTGCGTCAAGCCTCTAGACCTCAGCTAAGGCAGCCTCCTCTTCGTCGGGTAAGCAGTACCCCTCGCTAACCCGCTCCAGATCCACGTCGTAGTGGGAAGCGAGCACGACGAAGGCCCACCTAACGCCGTGGTGCAGCGCCCCGCGGAGTCTGTTGCGCACATGGCCGCCCAAGGCCCGCAGATGACTATGGGGGGAGCTACCCGAGGGGACGCCGTCGAGGCCAAAGGTCTGGCAGAAAGCCGAGATAGCCTCGGACATAGCCACGCACTCGTCCTCCTTCCGCTCAGCCGCCTCGACAAGCGCCTTGTAGTTCTTGACGGACTCATTAAGGGCCGTCTCGAACCCTGCAGGCAGCATGGCAACATTCTTCAGACACAAGGAGAAGAATGGAGACAAAAACAAAGTCACAAAGCGGGCGAAACATACCTTCGGCCCGGACACCTTAGCTTGGGCGGACCAAGCAGACCCGACGGCCACGACCAGACCCTCCGCAAGGGTCTCGGCCCGAGCGGTCGCCTCGGGGTCCGGAAAGGGGGAGCACCCTCTGCGCTGAAACTTTCCTCAGAAAAGTTTTTCTACCAAAACGACTTTTGTGCATTTTGACTGCGTAGATAATGGAATCCTAACGACGAGCGAGAGAGACCTTGAACGGCAAGGCCGACCGAGCCGAGGGATTCCTACGCCTCCGGGATACGGATACCTCACTCATCACCTTCCGCGAAAGGTAGCTCACGCTCAGACAAGTGATTCTGCTACCGACGGACAAGTCTTAATGCTCGAAACAAGAGGAAAGAAGCACGGCTTTATACCCAAATGTTCAGGCCTCAGCAGCCACAAAGAACAAACACACATACTTGAGGTAATAATGGTACCTAGACTTAGACGTCGGTAGCGCCCTCGGCGGTTGTCCCGACCTACGGTAGATGTCTTAGTACTTAAAGCTATTGCATCTCGCTCTCAAAAGGGTACCATTACAAACGGGATTCCGGGTCCATTCCTGCAGGAATGGACAACCTTCACACCGGAAGGCCTGCGGGATAACGAGCTCCGAGCGGCTCGCCGGCGACCACTGTACCAGCAGCACGACAATGACCTCCGTCTCAGGCGGCTAGACAGCAGCAGCGATGGCCTCAAAGCAAACGCTGCTGCTGAAAGGCCCTCGTTCGCGTCCCCTCACGGGGGACAAGAACCAGCCATTAAAGCCAAAGAGCCGGAGGTCCAGAGCGCAGGTGGCACCAACGGTCTTGTCGACGGAGGCGACCGCTGCGGTGGGAAGCCTCACCAGCGGCGGCCACCACTTCAGCGCCGGTGACAGCAGCCACTGGCACACGACGCGACCGTCGCTCGGGTGGAGGACGGACAGCTACACCCTGACCAGGCAGTAGCAGTTCGCCTTCCCCCGCATGGCTGGAGGACACCTCCTCCACAGGGCTAGAGGACGCCTCCTCTGTAGGGTTGGAGGATGCCCTTCTCCCTCGAATGCTGGAGGAAGAAGCGGGTCACCGACCCACGCGGAGGCAGGACCCCACTCGGTGCGCCCTCCTCCTCAGCCTGGATGATGAACATCCTTAAAGCTGAGGGCGAGGTAGAGGCCGCAGCCCGGCTTACTTCTCCCCACCACAAGGCTGGTGATCATCCCTACGGATGACCATTGGTGAGGGAATGCAGCCGGGCTACATGATGAAAATCCTTGAAGCCGAGTGATGACTGGAGAGCGCCAGCCCCCACGGGGTCACGCTCCTCCAACAGCAGCAAAAAGAAGGCAACACAGGTGCACCCCATCTGGGGGCTCGGAAGGCGGAAAGGCGCGGTGAATGCGAGGAGTGTGAAGGCATGGCTACCCCCCGGGGGGTTGGTCCCTTTTTAAAGGCAGATCTCCTCACTCGCACCCTCAAGCGTCATGGGCAAAGTCTCCACCGACGTGTTCCAGGGTTCCCACCCAACGACATGGGGGCTGGGTCCCACACGTCATGCGAGCCGACCCGAAACGCGAAGAAGGAAAACCGCCGCACACGAAGCGTGTAACCGCCCTGCGGTTATAAGCGTTCCCTCATCATCGCCGAAACCAGCGGTCGAAAGGGCGGACCGCCGCGAAGGGAGCATGCAACCGCACCACGGTTGTACGCCCTTCCAGCTTTGTCGTAGCTGGTGGCCCAGCATGGAGGCCCGAGCCCACTTGTCATGTAATCAGCACGACGGTTACTACGTGCAAGGAAACCGCACCACCGCTTGCGCCAATGCTGCGTCTCCTCGACTATAGAACCAACGCAGCGACTCAAGGTAGCCCTACGCGTGACCCAACAGTGCCCATTAAGTGCGACGATCACGGGTCACTCAGCCGCGGAGATAGGCACGACGGTCAATATGATCAGAGGCGGGCCGACAGTAATTGCAGCAACAGGCATGCGAAAGCCGCGGTCCAATCACCTACAGGTTCACATCCTCTCCCACAGCATAAAAAACGACGCACCCATGTTCCGTTCCTCGAACGACTCGCGCACGCGCAATAGACGCCACGCGAATCGTCCGTCCCGTCGCATTAACTCCTTGGCAGGACAAGCGACACCTCCGGTAAGCGAAGCAGGCGCCGTTTCGTCTCCGTCATGATGACCGCGTCATAAAAGGTGCGCCACATTATTTAAATTTATATCCTTTTCCTTTTCCTCTCTCTCTCTCTCTCTCTCTCTTGCCACAGGGACCGAGAAAGGGGATATTGCGAATAGGATCCTTCTCGACGAAGGAAACGGGCCCCGAGCCCTCCTACTGATCAAGGGTTCGAAGGTTGCACCCTCCGGGGTTCGGTAACCGCCCCAGAGCACTCGGGCTCTGAGCCCATTACTGATCAGGGGTTCGAAGGCTGGCCCCTCGGAAGGGTTCGACAGCCGCCCCAGAGCACGCAGAGTTAGGGATGACCCTGGGTACGTCCGTTACATGGCCGAGGCTCGGGCTACGCTCCCGAGGTACCCTAGGACATTTCCGAGACCAGCGGGAATGATTTGTAATGGAATCCCACCAGAGGGAGGCATCGAGCCCTCGGATCCTATCGAATGGGTCCGGGTCCAGCAAATCACCTGCAGGTACTTTTGGAGCGCGCCTCTGGGCCACTAGCCGACCCTTATCGAATAGGGCTCGGGCGTCCACTCGGATTACCCGTTAGCATCTCACTGGAAACATCGTGTTTGGTGCCCCCTGGGGGTAACACGGCGCTTTTCCCCCTTCCTCCTTGTGGAAAGGCGACGAAGGGGCGTACAATAAAAGTCGAGATGGTCCTTGATCGTCCTCTCGCTCCGTGCAGAGGCTCGAGGGCTGCTCTCGCACCAGGCTACGACCAAACCGTTGACCACGTCAACAAACCAGCTTGAAAACTTGGAGCCTGACCGTGCACCCGGGTTGCGGACGGGCCGCATGAGGGAACGACATGGCCGACCGAGGCATCACAAGAAGGATTAAGACCTCAGAGGAGTCAAAGCACTCCTCCGAGGCCTCAGGGGCTACACCCGGCGGGTGCGCTCGTGCGCACCCACCGGAACAAAGCATAACCGAGAAGGGTCGGTCCCCTTGCAAAAAATCCGGCAGAACCTCCAAGCGAGTACCTATACTCCCTTCGAGGCTCGGGGGCTACTGTCGGGGACCATAATTAGGGGTACCCCCAATGCTCCTTAATCTAGCTGGAAAACATCTTCAGAACAAACCATAAACGATCGATAAAGCATGGGCTTTGTCTACCAAGGGACGCGACCTTATCCGAGCCCAGCCTCAGGCCAGGACAGTAGTCCTGGACGAATTCACGCCTCGCCCGAGGGTCCCCTCAGTCAGCAGACACACCCTCGGCTCGCCCGAAGTCTAGCGCATGCAGGTTTTGTCGTACAACGACCTCGTCCGAATCGCCTTACCAACCGACCGTATCGCATGCACATTTAATGCGGGGTTCACCTGACACCTTATCTTGACACGCGTGTCTTAGTCAGCAAGGTCGAAGTGACCGCAGTCACTTTGCCCCCTTTACTGACCGTTCTGACAGGAAAACAACGCTGTTCACCCCGCTCCAGCAACTGTGCCAGCCACCAGGGAAAGGCTGACAACAGCAAGTCACGACCTCCCTCGAGTTCGGCCTCGGGCGCAACAGGGAGCTCCGCCTCGACCGACCCCGGCCTCGGCCTCAGCCTCGGCCTCGGGAGGAGGATTCCGCCTCGACCTCAACCTTGGCCTCAGGGGAAGGTCTCCGCCTCGCCTGACCCCAGGCCTCGGCCTCAGCCTCGGCCTCGGGAGAAGGACTCCGCCTAGCCCAACCTCAACCTCGGCCTCGAAGGAGTCGTCACCTCGCCCGACCTCAGCCTCAGCCTCGGAGGAGTCACCGCCTCACCCGACCTCGGCCTCGTATCAGCTACGCTACTAGGGATCCATCATTACCCTACCCTTAGCTAGCCGCCTCAGGCTACGAAGGAACAAGACCGGTGTCCCGTCTAAGTTACCCCGGTAACAGGTAATGATGGTCCCCCGCGTGCGCCCATGACGTCGGGTGCTCTCAAACCCCCTACGGAAGCAAGGAAACGTCAGCAGGATCCATGCCGCACCGCCAGCTATGCTTCTACAGGGCCCAAGGCACTTCTCCGACGGCCACGTTGGTGCATCTACAGGGCTCAAGGCACTTCCCTGACGACCACGTTATTACCTGTACAGGGCTCAGGGCACTTCCCTGCCAGCCACGTTAGCTCATAGCTACACCCCCCATTGTACAGCTGGGCATCTCCTTGCATCTATAAAAGGGATGTCTAGGGCCCCACGAGGGAGGAGGGGGAGACGAACGCGCGACGTACGAACACACGGACGCACGACGCAGACGAGCAGAGGCAGGCAGAGTTGGAGAGACGCGGCAGAGGTAGCCCCAGACGACTCGCCTCAAGGCCGATCCCTCTCCTCTTTCTCTCTCTCGTTCTCGCTCTCCCGCAATGCTTGTAACCCCTACTGCAAGCGCCCCCTGGTGCAGGATAATGTAAGCCTCATCCCATCGCTTGTGTTTCATCTTGCATCAACCCATCTGGACAGGGGCACGCGGCACTAAAATTCACTAGTCGGTCCGGTTGAGGGCCCCCCGGGTCCGAAACACCGAGAAGTTTAATTCCATAAGTTAATCATGCGAGAGTCCTGAGTCGCTCTTGACCGTGAGCACGACTGATATACCAGTTTTACAATCTGTAGATGTTGCGCCCTTTACCCACAAATCATGTTACCCATTTGCCAAGCGATCACGACTTCCCATTCATCTTTGCCGAGGGGACGAGGTAGGGTAGCACTACGAGGTCTTTACAAAGTTTCACTAGCTTTAGAAAACCTGCTACAGTTTTTGAGAAGAGCAATATAGGAATCTTTCGTCCGAAAAGCCATTGCAGCATGATCGACCCGAGAACCTCCCTATACCGCAACTCCTCTACCGCCCTTGCCCCTTTCCGGTAAGGTAGCCCTTCACTAGCTTTCCTAATTAGTCAGCCAAGGGCGTCCCATTCCACCCTTGTGGTAGCACAATTATCTCAAGTTAAGCTCCATGTTCCAATTAACACAATAATCTTGTCATGAACAATAATTAAAACAACAACATAATTGGAACATGATCATATTTTAAATGTAACATTAATCCCAAAACTAGGTAGAGCAATAGCAAGTCTACCAAATAATTCATTTGTTTGCAAGGGGTGGGGTAAACAAATCTAGAAAAACCTATTAGGTCCCATCAAATTATCCTGAGCATGTCACAGTGATTAACAGAGAATATTATTAGGTAAAGAAGACTGATCAAGGGCACAATTTGCCTTAGACTTGAGATTCCTAGGTACTTCACCAAATTGATCTTCGGGTGACTCGTAACCTCGCTGCTACTCGTAGCAATACATACAAATGACAAGAAGTACACAAAAATAACAGTACACCAAACATGAGAACAAACAGTGTAAGAATATTCTACGCATTGCTACGAGATCGCAGGTTCGAGAACCACTACAATCGGAGTTGTGGTTGGAAAGATACCATTTTCCGAAGTTTTATGTGTTTAAATAATAAAACTATACTGTATTAGTATAAGTTATGTGAGAAAATATATTACTATCTTCTATCAACTTTAATCTAAGATATCATTTGATTAGAGCTTACCTTTTAGTCAAATTATAACTATAGGATCAGAATATTACATTAATATTAGAAAAGCTAATCCAATAAACATAGATTAATCAAATTAGTTACCAAATTATAAAAGTCGGTGATATCGTATAATTATTGTTGTTATTGTGTAGACAATATTATTATGAAGTTATCGCAATTTAAACGGATCAAAAAGGAGTTAAAATGAATTAATTATGAATTAAACAATTTTCTGGAATTATTTCTATACTAGAAATCATTTTCTAGACTTTTATTTACCTAAATCAATGACTATGTAATGCGGATCATAATTCCAGAAAGTATAGGGTTCGTTTTATTAATTTATGGACTCACTTGTAAAGATCTTTATACTAACCGAGACTGCGGGTTGAATATATAAAAGGGTAGGGGCTCTTATGCAAATTAAACACAGCGAAGGGGTATGGGTGAGCAATAGCCATCCGATCAGATTTTGACGGCTCGGATTAAAAGTTGTCTATACCGAACTGGTATACAATCCGGGCCGCCCAACGAGTGATCGACGGTCCAGATTTTAAAACACCCAGATCGAACCTCGATCGCTCGCTTTTCGATCAACGGTACAGATCGAATTCGGCTAAACACATATGACAAGCTAATCCCTGTCGTTCACCACGATCCAGCGGTAGATCCTCACCCCCCAAACGACCGCGAACACGGCGGCGCGCTCAGGCTGACGGGGGCGCCATCGCCGGTGAGAAATGCTCGGGTCACCTAACGTCCAATTCACGTAGCCGACCACATCTACCTAGAGCAGAGGACTTAGTGGATCAAATCGTGGTAACATACCAGGGGACGAGGCACTGTTGAACGCTGACCACGCCTAATGGCGGTACTGCGGCGAGGTTGTCGTTCTGGCGAGCAATTCTGCGGCCCCAGTGGTTCCTCCCCAGCACCGAAGCTGCCACAATCTTCGCTGCACTCTGATGAAGACTCCCGACCGGCACTTGAAGGCTAGATGGCGGAAATCACAAGAATGCGACTACAGTGGCGATGACGTGATACTTTTCTCTCGGCTCGCAGCAATGGCAGGGCAGTAGCAGGAACGCGGCGGTGCCGGCGAGACTCTGGGGGGCTTATATCTTCCACGCGGACGAGCCAGTTGGAGGGACCGTTGAGCCAGCTGGAGTTTGTGGTTCTCGCGCGGTGGTTACGGCGTCGTCCGCATCGCGAGCGAAGATGGAGGAGGCGATGGCATCACGGGTCCATGCATCAGCGAAGAGGGGAGGGAAGCGAGATGGAGCTCCAGCGCGCCCGACTTGTTATTGTGGGGAGGGGAAACAAAGGGGAATGCCGCAGCATGGTTGATTGGGCCCCGCGCGCGGGATTGGATCTGGGCTGAGGTGGGCTGAGAGGGCAATTGGGCCGTATGAGGGTATCGGCCCAAGTGAAGGTAAGCTTCTCATTTTTCTTTTCCTTTTCTGATTTTATTTTTCCTTTTTCAATTTCAAATCAAACTCAAGTTTGAATTTTAAACTTTTAAATTTAGATGCACAAATAGAAATCCATCATGATGTGCACTGCTTATATTAATCTATTTATTTAGTTACTTTACTTATTATTATTATTTTATCTAGGTAATGTTTTCAACATGGAATACACACACCACATTTATTTTAATAAAACGTTATTTTAGGTGTGTAGTCAAATTAAAGGTATAATCAAAAGTTCATATTCCTTCGTTTTGATAGAAAACATTTTTTCAATATCTAATCTTTATTAATATATGTTTTAACTAACATTATTTTATTATGACCATTCACTTTAGAAAGAGGTGAATTCTGAAGTTTAATTATTTATCAATTGTACTTTAGTTTGATTATTATTATTATTATTATTATTATTTTCTCTTAAAAATTTTCCTTAAATCACAAGTTAGGATTTTGGGTGCTACAGTTTATATCTGTTACAGATCAAGATTACAATACAAAATCTCTATGTTTCTCACATTCACAAAGAACAGAACAAATCACCAAAGTCTAGGACTAAGTAGTAAGTACCAAAATCAGAACTAAGACAATGATTAAGTACCAGAACCAGAACCACAACAAGGCAGTCCGACCACGACCAGCAGCAGCAGGTTCATCTTCATCAAGGAACAAGTTCTGGAATGAATCCTCAAGATCTGGGTTGTCAACATCATGTTTCTCTCTTTTCTCCTAATTCCCAATCTTTTAAGCAAGTCAACATCTCCACATTCTCAGGCAATAAGCATCGTTGCCACTCCTCAATTATTCTGCCTATCAAACTGAAACAAGACTCTGAAGAGACAGTAGACACATGAACAGACATGATCTCCCTTGCCATTATGGACAAGACTGGATATGTTAGCTTATGGTCACGCCACCATAGAAGTATATCAAAATCATCCTCATAAGAAGTGACATTATCACTATCTAAGTAGGCTGAGAGCTCACAAAGAGCAGAGGAAGATGAAGCAAAAGGGGTAGAGACAGGGGAGGACCAACAACACCTGAACTTCCATCTCCAAATATTCTTCCCCAAGCTTGCTTTTTACCTGTATGAATTGAAGGCTGAGCTGCCCTTTGAGCCCTAACTGCACCAAACTTAGTCTGATATTTAGTAAACATTTTATGCAAATCATTTTTGAAATCAGCATAATAGGTACTTGTCGGTGTTTCGGGTCCGACCGCGCACCCAGGGTTACCCCCAAGGTGCTTTTAGGAGTAGGACGGTGTTACCGACTGTAGCTCGATGGTTCGTGCTGGGCGCACGAGAAATAGTAGACAATGATGTATAGGTTCGGGCCGCTTTGAGATGCGTAACACCCTACGTCCTGGCTGGAATGCTTTATGCGATGAGTTACAAGGGAGCTCTCTAGTGCTGGAAAACGTAAAGAACGGGGTGGGAGGCTAAGTGATGAATAATGTCGATCTACCTTCTTGAAGGGGTGCCCCTTAGGCCTTATATACTCGACCGTGGGGCATTACATGTGGATATGATAACAACGTGAGCCAGAATAATAGTGAACTAACTGAGTCTGTCTCCCTATAATTCAGCCAACTCATCCTCACCCAGTTCCGATGTATGGGGCTCCTGCGCGGGAAGGTCGGGTCACTGCTGTGATTACTGTTCGGATGTTGTTGGGCCATCTGGGTTTGCACCGACCCGGCCTTGTGTCGATCTGTCTCACTGGTCGTTCCTCCCAGGCCCACGAGGGGGATGACCTTACGAATTATGGGGCCTTTGGGCCTTTCGTGAGGTCTTTTATCCTTCTAGTGGACCCGAGGGATATCTGTCCCCCACAAGCCCCCGATCTTTGGGCAGATTTTGAAATAAACGGCCCAAAGATCCTAGGTCCTGCTTGCGGTATTTGATTTTACCAGGGAATGCTTTGAAAATAAGTCTATCGGGTCACTGCTTCAGAATTCTGAGTGATCCGGTTAACACGTCTTCTTTTTACTGTCTTCTTCTGCTATTATTCTTCAAAATTTGGTGTTCTGTCTCGGGTTTATGCTTCGGAGGTCAGCATTTTGCACTGTTGAGCCATGAAGTCGAAGGTGCACCCAATGGGTGTAGCCCCCGAGCTTCGAGTGGATTTTTGAAAATAATCCACTCGAAGGTCTTCATTTCGTGTCTTTTTCTGGGAATCTTCCTCCCTCTTTGTTGAATGCCTTGGAGACCAGCATTATATTGTTGATACTACGCTTTAGAGGTCAGCGTATATTTTTGTCTTTGTGGCCGAGTACGCGATCTGCCCATATCTTGATAGGTTTGCCATTTATTTGATCTACGACTGATTGGACGTTCGATAGATGGCCCTTGGCTAGTCTTCATGTCACTTCATGCTTTGATGCTTCTGTCGATTAGACTTGTACCTCATCGGCTATATTTGGCTTTCCTTTGATCCCTGCTGATATCTTTCTTCTGTCTTGAAGTATTCATTGCATATACTGTTCGGATGTGACAGTGTTGAAAATATACTGATAATTTCTGGGTGTCCCCCCCCAATGGGTGTAGGCAAGGGACGGCTTGGTACGCTGAGCGTTTAGCAAATTGCTTCTGAGTAGTAACTTGATGTGACCGCGAGCGTAATCATATCGCCTGCGCAGTTGACTGGAGTCCCAATGGGTGTCGTGTTACGTGAAATGGCGTCAGCCGCCTGACGTGTCTTCAGACGGTTTGAATTGCATATTGAATTTTTGCGACTATTCAGTGGCCATGGTAGGAGGTGAGTGGTTGCCTTCTTCTTCTATAAATAGTACTCTTGCTTCTCCAGCGTTTTCATGCTTCTTGCTACTGCTTGCTGTTTCATCTTCTCTCCTTCCTTCCACTTCCGCCATGGGCAAGAGCAAGAAAGGCGGCAGCTCTTCGCATCACTCGGGCGACAAGCGCAAGCGCGAGCCGACTCCTCCTTCGGAGGACTTCGGCGACTCGGAATACTCGGAGGAGGAGTTCTCCTTCGAGTCCGAGGGCTCTCCGGCTCCTGCCTCTCCCCCGGTGTCGTTTGATGATTCAGACGACTCCCAGGGGATCGCCGCGGAGGTATGGACCTACATCCGGTCTGTCGAGCGCGTCGGGCTCGCGGGCTCGGATGAGTCGGAGTACTCCTCGGACGAGGAGAACTCCTCGGACTCGTCCGAGGAGGGCGGTGGTGAAGGCGATGACGGTGACGGCGATGGAGGCGACGACGACAGCAGCGGTGACGGCGACGAAGGCAATGGCGACGGCGGCGGCAAGGGTGGCAGCGGCGACCGCGACGACGGCAGCAAGGGTGGCAGCAGGGGCAGCAACAAGGCCAGTGGCTAAATGCCACTGGTTTTAATTATTAGTATAGATTAGTAGTAGTATAATGAAATAATGTAGTAGTAGTTAGTAGTATAGAGTAGTGAAGTAAAGTGTAGTAGTAGGGAGGTCATCGACTCATAATGAGTTGATTTGTAAGTTCGGTAGTACTTCCCGTATAATGAAGAATGATTTCGATTCCTCTCGTGCGTATCATTCCGCCTTCTTGCTGATTGTCGTTTGTGTTGATGCCTACTGTAGAGGCTGTTTCTGAATGTAATGCTTGAGTAGCAACTTAGAATCGTTGAGCCGTGCTTCAGATCGCCTTCTTCACGATTCCAACTCTTTAGTAGTGGTGGCCGAGTGATTATCAGCGATGTTGGGGCTTTTTAGAGGTGATAGCCGAGCGATAACGGGTCGCGTCGGTGTTTTAGAAATAACGACCGAGCGGTTACTGGCGACGTCGGCGTTTTAGAGGTAACAACCGAGTGATAATGGACCACGTCGGCCGCTTTGAAAGTAGTGGCCGAGTGAAGTCAAATAACATCAGCGTTTTCAGAAACGACAGCTGAGTCAATTTGGGCCGTGTCGGCCGTTTTGGAGATAACGGCCGAGTGATGACATGGCACGCCAACGTTATAGAAATAATGGCTGGGTGATGACATGGCACGCCAGCGTTTTAGAAATAACAACTGGGTGATGACTGGACACTTTTTAGAAATGACATCTGGCCTGGGGAAATCCCTTATGTACTGCACTGTCGCACGCCTCCACGCTCCGTGCCCTAGTTTCTGCTTTTTTGCATCCAGGCTTTCTCTGCTTTCCTGTAATATCGCTTCCGCTCCGTTCGCTAGCAAGGTTGAGATGGCGCCCAAGCAGAAAGCTTCGAGTTCGTCCGTCGCAATCATTCCTCCCATTGAACCCAACAGTCAGTTGCCTTTCGCAGGTAACCATATGTCTGTTGTCTCCGAATCCGACCTTCTTCATCTCGTTTCCATCGGGGTTCTTCCTCCAAAGGAGCTCTGTTCGTAGCGGATCTGCCGTGGGGTCACTGTTCCGACAGAAGACACCCACGAATCCATCATTTACGTTCCTTTCCTTATCCGCGGACTTGCTCTACCCATTTCTCCTTTCTTCCGTGGTCTCCTTGATTTCTATCGCTTGAATCTGATCCATCTAAATCCCAATTCTATTCTACAAGTTTCTGTTTTTGTTCATTTATGCGAAGCCTTTCTTGGTGTTTTGCCCCACTTTGGCCTTTGGAAGTATCTGTACTACTGTCGGCCTGGGATGGCCGGGGGGCAGCAACAGCTGGTGGGGGCGTGAGCTTGGAGATGCGCCGCGGAAGGAAGACTGATTACCTCGATATCCCACTCAAGGACAGCATCAAGGGATGGCGCCTGGAATGGTTCATCGTGGAGAATCATGGGAATTCCCTCCCCCCACGGTCAGGGAGACAGCCGGATGTTCGCACTCCGAGCTAGACCGAATCCCCCACAGACCAGGAGGTGGCTGAGGCAAGGGCTCTGTTAGCAGAAGTTGGATTGTTGAAAGAAAGGGGTCTGACTGCAGAAGCTGTGGTCATTGACTTTGTTTTCAAGAACATTCAGCCACTGAAAGACAGAGCATATCCGGCCTACCTGTACCGAGGCTTGGCTGACTCAACCCGGGTGACCAACAGAAGAATTCCTACTGTGGACTTGGTGAACCGGCTCGAGATGATACTCAGAGGCAAGGTGTCGAACATCGGTGCTCCTGTTGCATACTCGGCCTGGAATTTGCCTCCCTCCCAGGCCTTTATTAGTTTCATGTCAAATCCTCCTGCTGATGATAGCGGTTTGGGCCTTAGAGTACGACCCTCTCCCGAAGAAGTTAGTGCTTTGGTTGCCTCACTTGGAGAGATTCCTGACGACGAGAGGCAGGTTCATTTTGAGGTGCCTTTGAATCCAAGTGACGTGGAGATAAGTGCCATGCTGGATATCTTAGCTGAAGATTCTTCTGATGCAGTCCCTACTGAAACACTGGCGGTAGCGCCCATCCCAGAGGATAGCGAAGCTTTAGATATTCAGAAGTCTGACAACGTTCGTCCGAAGCGTTCTCGCCGAGCCAATCAGCCTGCTTCTCCTATTGACGGGAAGAAACAGAAGAAGAGGCATCTTCGTCGAGTGTCTAGTTTTGATTAGGATGCTGGTCCTTCCGTTCCTGCTGCTGAAGAAGTGCCAGTGCCTGCATTTGCTGAAACTAATCCCGATGGGTGTAGCCTGCCTGCTATTAACCCCAATGGGTGTGACCTGGACGACGTTGACCCCAATGGGTGTACTGTCCGTGTTGTCGATGATGGTGAGGAGGAGGAGGATGAAATCCCTCTAACTCAGAAGAACAGCCGACGCTACATTGCTAGTGGCGAAAGCAGTGGTGTTCCTTCTCCAGCCCTGTCTGCTCTTGTTGGTCTATAAGAATTGTCTCTGGCCAACTTTGATCAGGCTCTTGAGGATATGGTTCCAGAAGATCTGTTGTCAGAGCCGGCAAATGGTGGCACGATGGATGTTTGTGCTGATGTGCTTGATGCCGGGTTGGGGTCATCCCGGGCAGCGTCCCGCGCCTCATCGACCTAGGAGCGGGGTCTTGAGGGTCAGGAAGCTGGTCTGGATTACACTGCTCCCATGGAAGTGGCTGAGGGACCTTCAACCTTAGAGGTGGCTGCTGTAGAGAACTCGGCCCTCAAGGATGGTGCTGGCGCTTACCCAGTCCCCGAGGGTGTTGCCGGGAATGATCCGGCTCGGATGGGTAGCGCGAGCGATAACCCAGCCCCCGAGGGTGTTCGAGTTGGTTCTCCCTCTAACACTTCCATGGATGTTCATGTGGGATCTTCTCCTCCGCACTCTGATTGTATGGCAGCGGTGCGAGTTTCGTGTCAAGAGGTCGTTTTAGAGGTCAACGTTCCCGATGACAGAGTTCTGACTTCTGCTGGTGACACTGACTTGGTTCCCAATGATGCATTGCGGGTTGTTCCAGTTGGTGGCCCTTCAGCAAGCCATCGGTTGATTTCCCACGACTTGGGGGTTCCCTCATTCTTCTCTAACCTCCAGGTATCTTGGTTTCTTCTGCCCTGATTTTTACTTCAGGTAGACTGTCGTTATTATGCTCATCTGTTCTTATCGTCAGGCATTGGTGGATGAAATGGCTAGCCGGTTGAAATCACAGGGGACCTCCGTCCCAGAAGGGGCTTTGTCCCTAATGCATTGGAATCCAGTGTTACTTCAGTGGCGAGTATCTGACTTGGAAATGGCAAATGCTGGTTAGTGCCCTTTTTGCCTTCATTGGCTATTTGAGTGATCTACTTTATAGATGAACACCCTTGCTTGACTGTTTCCTGATAGATATGGCCCGGCAGTACTCTGATCTTGAAGAAAAACATTCTCAAGGTCAGACTGAACTGGCCCGGCGGTGCTCTGATCTTGAAGAAAAGTATTCTTAGGGTCAGGCTGAACTGGCCCGGGTCTCTGCTTCTCTGCATGATGCTAACACGCTGAACTCTACCCTCCATGCTCATCTCGACTCTAAAAAGGTGACCTAAGAATCTTGGCTTTGTTTGTTGTCTTCTCATTGCTTGCTCGACGTTTGCAGAAACTGATTCTTGTTTGCAGGAGGAAA
This sequence comes from Zea luxurians, assembly GCA_029449295.1. Lineage (NCBI taxonomy): Eukaryota > Viridiplantae > Streptophyta > Magnoliopsida > Poales > Poaceae > Zea > Zea luxurians. The sequence goes on from JAOPSE010000002.1 coordinate 167,201,666, forward strand.
AACGTGCCCTTGCTACTTCTCGTGACAATCTGGAAAAGCTATACCGTGATGCCAGCAACTCGTTGACTATCTTGGAGAGGAGTCATCGTTTTACCATGGAGGACTTGGATAACCATCACTACAAGCTGCAAGAGTCTCTGGATGATATGATTCGCCTCAGGCAATTGGTGTCGAACAAGGATACTGTCATCAAGGATCTGCGTGCTTCCAAAAAGTCGATGGTCCGGGAGCTAGAGGTCGCCCGGTTGGCTGTCAAGGCTGCTGAAGATACTTCTGCTACTCTGAAGGCCCAGCGCGACAAGGCCATGGACAAAGCCGTTCGCGCGGGGCAAATTCTGATGAGGAGACCTGGCGTGGTTGTTCCCGACGACATAGTGGCAGATGTGAATGCCGCTCCCGATTCTTCGAGTCGTCCTTCCTCGTCGGTCGCTCCTGAGAAAAACATTTCCAGATAGAAAACACTGAAAGCCTTGAGTATATGGTTAGTGTGCTTGGATGTTTCGTTGGAGAACACTTTTTTGGTACCGAATACTGTTATTGTTTTCCTGTTGTTAGAGTTCAATGGTATCTACAATCATAGAAGTAAGTGCATCATGATGGTTTTAAATTTTTTTGTGGGGCATAGAGATCGCCCTGGGATGAATAGTTGCGAATGTGCCGAATGTGCCGCGCCAATTTAAGTCGTTGCCAGCTTAAATCGGTCGTTCCGCTGTCAGGGGTATAGTGATCACCGGCCTAAACCGATTGCTCTGTTGGCAGGGTATAGTGGTCACCCTTAGTTAAGTAAGCGTGAGCATGTTGCACCGTCTTAAGTCATCGCCGATGTTGGGGGCCTTCGGCTTCCGAAGGTCCTCAAAAATATGATTTAAACAATGTTTCGGGAGTATAATGTGTGAACAGGTATCTTCGGACTCGAATCGATATCACAGTGGGAGAAGCCCAAAGAATACGAAGGTTGATACAGCGCCGAAGCTGTGAGCAGGAAAGCTTCAGCGTGATAGCAGAAAATGAAACCGACTTAAAGATGAAAAGGCTATTCAGACCTCGGTGAATTACTATAGAATTATTATCAAATGAAAAGGATATGGATGTAATTTTACATGGGCTGCGTCCCGTGCCTATAAATAGGTGAACAGTGCTCCCGTACTGGACACGCTGACTTGGCATTTACTTTTACATCACGCTTGTACTTTTACCTTCTTTCGAGCCGAAGGTACGCTTGTGATTTGATATCATTTCCATTTTCCTATAATAATAGGATAGAAATGAGTTGATAATTGTACAAAATTGTTTATGATATCTCTTGTATTACATATGATTCCTTCTTCATTATGATATGTTGTGTTGATGAAGGTTTGTCCTTCATAACCTTCGTCCGGAAATCATTATATCCCAAGGGAAATAATGCTTCGAAGGACGAAGGACTTTGACGTTTAACATTTTTTGTGTTGCCTTGTTCTTAACTCATAGCATTTGAGAACAAGTCCCCAACAGCCGACTTAAGTTGATTGCTCTGTCAGTAGGGTATAGTGGTCACCCCGAGTTAAGTAAGCGTGAGCATGTTGCACCGTCTTAAGTCATCGCCGACTTAAGCCGATTGCTCCGTTAGTAGGGTATAGTGGTCACCCCAAGTTAAGTAAGAACGCAAAACAAAGAATTCCCGAAGCCTTTTTATTGATGATGCGTTTCTCGGTTTACAGAATACATTGCCGCCCCAATAGCTTTTGGAATATAGCTAAGGATAAAACTTCCTGAGATGTTCTATGTTCCATGAGTTCCCGACTTCTGTGCCATCCATCTGTGTGAGTCGATATGATCCAGGCTGAGTGACTTCAGCTACTATGAATGGTCCTTCCCATAGAGGTGACAATTTGTGCCGCCCCTCCCCCGTTAGAATTTGGCGGAGGATGAGATCTCCCACTGCGAAGGATCGATGCCGTATGGCCTTATCGTGATAGTGCCTTAGAGTTTGCTGATACCGTGCTGATTGAATCACCGTGTTTAGTCGTTCTTATTCGAGTACATCGACATCCTCCAGCCTAGTAGCCTCAGCTTCTGCTATGTTTTGAAAGATCAACCTTGGTGCTCCAAACTTGAGATTAGCAGGTAGCACTGCCTCCGAACCATAGACCATAAAGAAAGGAGTGTTTCCATGCAGGGCTCGACTAGGTTGAGTTCTTAGGCTCCAAGTGACGTGTGGCAATTCCCTGATCCACTTTCTTGCGAACTTTTCATTTTTGTCGAAAACTTTCTTTCTGAGCACCTCCAATATCATCCCGTTGGCTCTTTCTACCTGCCCATTGGCTCTCGGGTGCGCCACGGAGGCATATTTGATCTGAATGCCCTTTTGCTCGCAGAAGTCGAAGAACTTTGAGCTTGTGAAGTTGGATCCCAAGTCGGTTATGATGTTGTTCGGTATTCCAAACCTGAATATTATGTCTTGTATGAATTCCACTGCCTTAGCTGAAGTTAAGGAAGCGATGGGTTTGAATTCTATCCACTTAGTGAACTTGTCAATAGCAACCAGTACATGAGTGTATCCTCCTTGAGATTTTTTGAAAGGTCCAATCATATCCAATCCCCAGCATGCAAATGGCCAAGTTACGGGTATGGTTTGTAGTTGCTGTGCCGGTAGATGCTGCTGTTTCGACAAGTATTGGCAGGCTTCGCACCTCTGAACTAACTTGGCTGCGTCACTTTTTGTTGTTGGCCAGTAGAAACCCGACCTGAAGACCTTCCCAACCATGGTCCTGGATGCTGCATGCACCCCACATTGCCTAGCATGGACCTCATCTAGAAGTTGCTTTCCAGTATCTGAAAGAATACACTTCATGAGGACTCCTGACGCGCCCCTTCTGTATAGCATGTCCCCAATGAGCGTATAGTGAGCTGACTGCCTTGCGATACGCTCGGCTGTATTTTTGTCATCTGGCTCCTCTTCATTCCTTATATATCTGATGATCGGCTCTCTCCAGTCATCAGGATTTGATTCTGGTTGGCTCAGAGTATTGCATTCTCCTACCCGATCTGCTGAAATGCTCGGGTGCAGCACTTCTTGGACAAAAACTCCAGGCGAGACCTGAGTCCAACTGGACCCTAGCTTAGACAATGCATCTGCCGCTGTGTTGCGGTCTCTCTCCACATGATGAAACTCCAATCCTTCAAATTTATCTTCTAGTTTTTGGACAGCGGTGCAATATTTTCCTATGGAATCATTCAAGCAATCCCATTCTTTGTTTATCTGACTTATGACCACCAGGGAGTCTCCATACACCATTAGTCTCTTGATGCCCAGCGATACGACAATGTTCAGCCCGTGAATCAGAGCTTCGTACTCGGCTGCGTTGTTAGAGGCTAGAAATAGCAACTGAAGGGCATATCTGAGGTGTTCGCCTCCAGGTGCAGTAAAGAGGATCCCTGCGCCTGCTCCCTGCAGCTTTAGCGAGCCATCAAAATACATTCGCCATACTTCTGCAGTTTCTGGGTTATCTGGTACTTGTTGTTCGGTCCACTCCGATACGAAATCAACCAGTGCTTGAGTTTTTATGGCAGTGCGAGGTCAAAATTCAATGTCATGAGATCCCAGCTCACAGGCCCACTTGGCTATTCTCCCGATGGCTTCTTTGTTGTGAATAATATCTCCTATTGGAAATCCGGTGACTACTATGACTTTGTGGTCGTCGAAGTAGTGACAGAGCTTGCGTGCAGTTAGAAGTACTGCATATAATAGCTTCTGAACTTGAGGGTATTTCTTCTTCGAGGGACCCAGAACTTCACTGATGAAATAAACATGATGATGTACTGGGTATGCATGTCCTTCTTCTGCCCGCTCGACTACCAACGCGGTGCTCACCACGTGAGTCGTGCAAGAGATATATAATAGCAGATCTTCTGCTGGTTGAGTCGGCGTGGCTCGGCGTGGTGGTTTCAGCACTGGCGGTGTTGTCAAGAACTTTTTCAATGCATCTAGGGCTTCCTGTGCTTCTGAGGTCAACTGAAATTTGTCCACCTTCTTGAGTAATTTATAAAATGGTAAGCCTTTTTCTCCCAACCTGGATATAAATCTGCTCAAGGCTGCCATACATCCGGTAAGTCTTTGAACTTTCTTCTATGATCGTGGTGCCTCCATCCTCATGATAGCTTCAATCTTTTCTAGATTACCTGCAATTCCTCGGTGGCTGACAATAAACCGAGTAACTTTCCTGCTAGTACCCCGAAAACACATTTTTCGGGATTAAGCTTCCATTGATATCGACGTAGACTATTGAAAACCAGCTGTAAATCTTCAATGAAATTTTCTGAATTTTCTGTTTTGATCACCACATCGTCCACATAAGCTTCCACACGCTTGCCCCAGTGATCGGCTAAGCATGTTTGAATAGCTCTCTGATAAGTCGCTCCAGCGTTTTTGAGGCCGAACGGTATGGAGGTATAGCAAAAGGCTCCAAACGGGGTGATAAATGCCATTTTTTCCTCATCTTCTTTTGCTAGACTAATCTGATGATACCCAGAGTAGCAATCCAAGAAAGACAGCATAGAGCATCCGGCAGTTGAGTCCACCACCTGGTCGATCCTAGGAAGCCCGAAGGGATCCTTCGGACAGTGTTTGTTGAGATCCGTATAGTCAACGCACATGCGCCAATCCACTTTATTCTTTTTGAGTACAAGAACAGGGTTGGCCAACCATTCAGGATGTAACACTTCTCTAATGAATCCGGCCATAACCAAGCGAGCCAGCTCAGCACGGATGGCTTCTCTCTTGTCGGGCGTAAAGCAACGTAATTTTTAGCGTATTGGCCTCGCCTGGGGGTAGACCTTCAATTTGTGCTCGGCCAGCTCTCTTGGGACTCCCGGCATATCCGCAGGTTGCCATGCGAATACGTCTCGGTTATCTTGCAGAAACTGGACGAGCGCGCTTTCCTATTTGTCGTCCAGGCTGGAGCTGATGATGGCGGTTCTGCGCTCATCAGCAAACCCGAGGTTGATCCTTTTGGTTTCTTCAGTCGGCCGCATAGAGGTCATGGCTTGTGCTTCGTTCGCGAGGACCGCGAGGTCTTCCTCAGGCTTTGAGTTTGCCCATGCAGAGGAAATCGCCGATGGTTTGGTGGAGAGGGCTGCCTGAATAGCCACTCGGAAACATTCTGCGGCGCCTTGGAAGTCGGCGCGCATAGTTATGATCCCTTGCGGTCCAGTCATCTTCAATATCATGTATGTATAATGTGGAATAGCCATGAACTTCGCTAATCCGGGCCTCCCGATGATGGCGTTGTATCCACAGTCGAAGTTTGCCACCTCGAACCTCAGGAACTCGGTTCTGTAGTTTTTCGGAGTTCCGAAGGTGACTGGCATGTAGATGTGGCCCAGCGGGTACTCTCCTTCAGTCGGCACGATGCCGAAGAAAGGAGTGTCTGACTCGTGGAGTTCTTTGAGGTGAACTCTCTAAGCCTTGGAGTGTCCGGGGGAAGGTGACGTTGATGCTGCTCTCCCCGTCCACTAATACCTTCTTCACCCTGCTCTCTCGGATCACCGGATCGACGAGAAGCGGGTATTTGCTTGGGTGGTCGAAGTTGAGCCACTGATCCACCCGAGTGAAAGTGATCGGGTGCTCCGACCATCGGTATGGGGCGGGAGGACCGGTAGTTGCCACCAGTATCTGGCGATCGTTGAGCTTTTGTTGTCTCTTGCTCTCCTGCGATTTGTGTCCGCCAAAGATGACATTGACCTCTCTATCGACACGCGGGAAGGCTCCACCTCCTCCCTCCTCCTGCTGCTGGGGTTGTCACGGTTCTCCTGGTCCTCCTCGCGGTGGAGGGGGAGGTAGAGGTTGGAAGGGTAGGCCGTGCCCGACGGAGTGCTTGAAGTCTCTGCAGTTCTGAAGGGTGTGGCGCATGTCCTTGTGGTACGGGCACTGGGCGTCGAGGATGTCGTCCAGCATGCGTTCGCCTCCTCGAGGTCCTCCTTGGGCGCGAGAGGCAGGTGGTCTGGCGGCGTGGACTTCTTCGCGAGGTCTCTTCTCACAACGCTTGTCGTGTTGCTGATTCGTGTCGCGTCACGGTGCCGCTGGTGCTGGCTTCACTCCTCCGATGAGGTCCTGAGCTCGCTCGTCGGCGGTGATGTAGAGGTCGGCTTCTTGGAACAGTTGTTCAGAGGCAGTCGACGCTTTCTGTAATATGGTTCGGACGAAGGCCGAGTCATTGGATCCTCTGTAGAAGTCCTCGATCACCGCTGCCTCAGCAACCTCGGGGATACGATTTCTCATGGTCTGGAATCTTTTGAGGTATGACCGGAGAGTTTCGTCCCCTCGGTGCTTGATGGATTTGAGGTCCCATGGTTGCGCCGGCTTATCGGAGAGAGACTGAAAGTTGGCGGTGAAGCGCCGACTGAAGTCGCTCCAGTCGTCGATGCAGTGTCGGGGTAGGTGTCGCAGCCATTGCAGCGCGTCTTGCCCGAGAACAATAGGCAAATCACGTCCTCGGTTGCCCCAGCTTCCCGGGCAGCAGTGGTGTAGACGGCCAGCCAGCCTCCTGGATCCTGCTTAGGTTCATATTTGTCGACGTTGGATACCTTGAAGTTAGGGGGCCATTGAATGGCCCTGAGGCGCGGAGTAAGTGCCGATACTCCACATGTGTCCTCCTGTCGTCGATGATGTTGCCTGTCCCGGGGAGGGGAGTGATCGTCGTGGTGCCTCGACCGTCCCCGGGCGGTGCCTCCAGTTGAAGCCGTGGCCGACTCGGTCTTGGTAGCCTGACTCCGTGCTAGGATGCCATGGTTCCGGTCGTACTCTTCCCGGCGACGAATCTCGTTCTCGTGCCGTCGTTCACGCGAGGCGTTGATGGAGCTCCGCGCGTCCCGGCGACTTGATGGCGTGTCGCAGATCGTTCGGTGGGTGAGCGAGGGGTAGAAGGTGATTTGCTGCTTGAGTGAACAGCCTCCGATATCCCTCGGCGTCGGGAGTCTGAGGGAGGCCATTGGCTATCCGAGCCAACACCCTTCCGACTTCACTTGGCGTGTTCATGGCTCGGGCGAAGTCGGGGTTCAAGTTGCGCCCGAAGAGTGGATTTTCCCGACGTTGCCTTATCTCCTGTTCGGCCTGTTCTTGAGTCCGTCGACGATCGCGTCGTCGGGAATTCCTTCGTTCCCTGAAGACACGTTCCTCCGGAGTTTCTCCCGCCTCCGAGACCTCGTCTCGCGATACGGGTTGTGCCGGGTCCCGCTCTCCGGCCTCGTGATATCGCCGGATATTTCGGCGTCGGTTTCTCCGTCTGCGGGATTCCCGCTGAGGAGGTTCTTCTCGGGGCGCGGTCGGCTCTTTGTCGGAGATGGGGGGTGACTCCACTCTCCCGATGAAGAGGACATCGGGGTAGAATGGAGTAGCTATTACAGCGATCTTCTTTCTGTTCTCCTTTGAGGGCGGAGGCACAGAAAGATCAGCTTGATGATCCTTTGCTTCCTTTCTCCTCATGATTCGTGTCCATTCTCTCGTCGGAGAGGTGGATAGCGGAGTTCTCCGGGCTAAGGGACTCTCAGCTCCTATCTTGCTGGAGGTGATCTTTTTTAGGAGCGCTGGAGGTTGCGCTTTTTCCTGCCTCGCCTCGATTTTCTCGGAGATTCCTGAGGAAGGCTTTTTCTCAGGCGGATCCGCGAGGCGATGCAGAGTTCCCTCCTCATCCGCTACAGATGAGATAGTACTGAAGCAGAATATGGATCCGGGGCGGAGGATGATCTACGCTGGAAGGTGACGGCCATTGAGCTAGTTTGGATCGATGACACACCCCCTACCTGGCGCGCCAGCTGTCGGTGTTTCGGGTCCGACCGCACACCCAAGGTTACCCCCAAGGTGCTTTTAGGAGTAGGACGGTGTTACCGACTGTAGCTCGATGGTTTGTGCTGGGCGCACGAGAAATAGTAGACAGTGATGTACAGGTTCGGGCCGCTTTGAGATGCGTAACACCCTACGTCCTGGCTGGAATGCTTTATGCGATGAGTTACAACGGAACTCTCTAGTGCTGGAAAACATAAAGAACGGGGTGGGAGGCTAAGTGATGAATAATGTCGATCTACCTTCTTGAAGGGGTGCCCCCTAGGCCTTATATACTCGACCGTGGGGCATTACATGTGGATATGATAACAATGTGAGCCAGAATAATAGTGAACTAACCGAGTCTGTCTCCCTATAATTCAGCCGACTCATCCTCACCCAGTTCCGATGTACGGGGCTCCTGCGCGGGAAGGTCGGGTCACTGCTGTGATTACTGTTCGGATGTTGTTGGGCCATCTGGGTTTGCACCGACCCGGCCTTGTGTCGATCTGTCTCACTGGTCGTTCCTCCCAGGGCCACGAGGGGGATGACCTTACGAATTATGGGGCCTTTGGGCCTTTCGTTAGGTCTTTTATCCTTCTAGTGGACTCGGGGGATATCTGTCCCCCACAGTACTGTACTCACACTCAGTGCAGTCACCAAATAAATGCAACACATTAAAGAAACCTCTCATCTTAGCTCTAGGGTCTAGAATGAATGCATATGAATATACCATAAGTATGTCACTCCAGTACTTAAGGAATTTAAGTTGCATTGGAAACACAATAGGTCTAAGATTCACATCTCTTTCACATGCTATCAAATGAGATGCAATTTCCAGAATATGGTGAAGAACTAGTGGACTGGTTGGATAATAAACACCAGACAGAACAAGAGTAGAATCATAGTAGAGTTCTAGAAACTCTAAAATCTTCTCAGCAACATACCAATGATTATGAGGCAACAATTATGATTCATAATGTGAATTGATGAAGACATAAAAAACAGTCTTGTATGGGACCAAGTGTTTAAGCATCAAATAAGTAGAATTCCATTTAACATCCATATCCAAGCCAAATTTTCTAGGTCTAAAACCGCTTGCTTTTTAGTACTCTTTAAATGTTGCAATTCTAGAATTAGATGCATTTAAGAAATTAATTGTAGTTCTAAAATCTTCCAAAAAAGGTTTAAATCTCTTCATTCCACATTTAACAATGAGATTAATGATATGACAAGCGTAGCGTTGATGCATAAAGTGTAGTTACGCCTATTAGGATCCTGAGATTTAGGTGAAGGATTATGACCCAAATAACTAGCAAACAAAGGTGTCAAAGTATCCATAGCCTTTGAATTTGAAGAAGCATTATCTAGAGTGATAGAGAAAATCTTGTCAACCAGACAAAACTCCTAAAAAACAATAGCAATCCTTTCAGCAATATTTTCACCAATATGTCTAACCTCAATAATCTAAGACCAATCACCCTTTTATGTAATTCCCAATCAGCATTAATATAATGACACACAACACTAATATAGTCCTCCTTAGCATTACCAGACCAAATATCTGAGATTAATGCAACCGAATAAGTAGCAGGCAACATAGAATTGATTAGCACATTACGTCGTTCAGTGAAAAGCTTGCAAAGATCTCTAGTGGTGGTATGTCTAGAAATTTTGGTGAACCTATGGTTATGAGCACGAGCGATATAATTCTCCTAGGCCTGTGTCTCACCTATACCTAATGCAAGGTCAAGCATAGCAATCAGTCGACACAACTCAGTTCGAGCAACAATAGGATCATAGTCCCAATTGTGTAGAGAACCATCAGGATTGAAAGCAAGCCGAGACTAGACCCTAGCAGCCTGATCAACCTTCTTCCTACAAGCTTTCTAGTGTCTAAGCAAATGCCCACTACCAGCAGAAGATCTAGCAGACAATATAGTCTTACACATTCTACAAATAGCAGCAGTTCGAACATTGGACCCATTCACTTTCTCAAAGATCTCATCAAAATCAACCCAGACACTAGATTTGCGCTTACCAACCAATGAGGTACAAGTACCACCATCGGTTCTGGTGGAACCGACCGGAGTGTCGGTGGCCGTTGCAAGCCCTCCACCACCGTCGTTGGTGTCGGCATCGACCGGAGCAGAGCTGAGATTGATACCGAGCAATGCAGCAGCATCTGCTGGATATCGTCTTCGTCATCTAGGACAAGCCCTGCAGCGCGAAGGTTGTCATTGCCGCTGAGCAGATAGACATCGTCATCATCCGCCATGGCGACCTTCACCGTGGATAGCCGATCTCCAGCATCGTTCCTCGATGGTGCACGTAGCCGTCGTGCCTGATCTACTCCAGAGGAGGAAGACGAGGCATCAGCAACTGACCTACACAAAAGAGCAAAACAATCAGCGATAAGAAATGACACAAGTGAGATCTAGATTCTAGGGTTAGGGCTTACCTGTGCTACCAGAGCCTAGCGCCGAAGAATATGGGGGCCACCTAGATGACAGACAGACACCGATTAGAAACAACGACGAGTGGGGTAGGGGAGGACTAGACGAAAACACGAACTCACATAGTTCACCGGGAGAGAGGGGATAGGAGAGGGGAGAGGAGAGATAGTAGCTGTGTTGGACTGCTGGATCGAGGTCACCGACGTCGGGGACGGGAACGGGAGCCACGGGCGCTGAGATAGCCGGATCGGGGAGGTGGAGGAGCCGAGGAGCTGGGAGTCATCGAGTCGGGGAGAGAGGGGGAGGTCGAGTTCGAGTGGGAGATGGGAGTGGGAGATGGACGGCTGAGGGCGAGGGGGTGGCCGGGTATACGACCATACGAGCCTCTACCGAGCTATCCTGGTGCGAGCAGGCCGTGCCGTGCCGGCCCACGTGCCTGGCTTTCATCCCAAGCACGGTCTACTCCACTGGGCCATGCTAGCCCAGACTCATCATTTCCGTGTTGGGCCGGGCATGGACCGGGCCAAAAAACGGGCTTCGGGCCAGGTCATTAGGCTCGGGCTTCATGTATAACTATAATACCCCATACTCCTCCGTAGGCCATGCACTATTATGCCGCCCAAGTACCTGATGCCCTCTGATCCTCTTTACTTAATCTACTCCCTTCATCCATTCTAAAAACAAGTGCACTTGTAATATTAGAGGAAGCAAACCAATACTAATGTAAAATAACTACTCAGGCCGTAGTCAATAGATCGTGTATGTTGATCATGTAATTCTGCACTATTTATAGAGTATAGTTTAGAATAATATATAGGATGGAGAGTGCAACATTACCTTATACGTCCATATCAAAAGCTATAGTCAGCCTATTGGCTGCAAGTGTTTTTGAATATGACTAGGCGCTATAGGGTAATGATTAATGAAAATTTTTATAGGTCAAAATTTCAGTGAACTTTTAGCCTAGCTTACAAAAATTAGCTAATTTTTATTGATCACGACACAACTGACTGTCGGTTGTCTAATGGCAATCGACAAAAAATATTAATTTATATTAATTATTATCAGACAGTTGGCAAAAATTAAATAAATTACACTGACTTACAATTTCTCCTTCCTCTCACTCACGCTCTGACGCTCTCCGCTCTAGCCCACGCTTGCCTCGTCCCAATTAGCACCGCTCTACCCCGCCTCTGCCATCTTGCCTCACGCTCGGTGCCAGTCTCCCCGCCAGCCCTGACTATGATTTTGAGGGCCCCATGCGAACTCATTGCGATAGACCTTCTACATTATATAATTTTTATGATATATAAATATTATGTGTTAATTTTACTTGCAAAAACATAAACAAATACATTGATATATATTCAATTTAATATGTCTGATAATTATCGAGAAAAAAGTCGACCAAAATAACAATATATTTAGTGTTAGTTTGGCAACCCTATTTTTGTAAGGAATTCCTATTTTTCTATTTGACCATTTGTTTCGTTGAATTTGAATTGCATTCTAATAATTATAATTTTGATAAAAATAATTAAGTTGCGAGCCTGTGACATGCTGTCACACCCGATTTTAAGGAGCAAAGCCGGGTACATCTCATACATACGCCAAAGAAGACAACATATATAATAACAGAGTGTATAGAGATAAATGTCATAAAACATCAGAGTATTTATTACATAGCGGAAGACTTAATACAAAATAAAAGAATAAACATAAAACAAACTAAGGATCGTCAGCGCCAATGTCAACTGAGAAACGCTACCTAGATCAGATCATACTCCTCGCCTTGTGGCTCCTCCTGAACCACCGGCTCTTCTCCTATGGGGGGGGGGTGTGAGACATCAAGAGTGAGCTCACACATGTTCATCGCTCAACAAGTTGTGGGGAATAATGTGGCATGAACTCGCCAAAGGTGGGAGTTCATGAAGTGTAAGGCTGATCAATGAAATAAAGGCTGAAGCTGAGCATTGCTTTTACAAGTTGGTCAAAATTTTATTAGCAGTTACTAAGTGTAAGTGAATACCAATCAATAGTAATAATAAATAAAGGTAATAGTAAAATAATCCCAAATGCAATGAAATGACAGGTTAAGTTTAAGTTCCATAAATTAATCATGTGAGTGTTCGAGCCGCTCATGACCGTGAGCACGACTAGTATACCAGTTTTACACTCTGCAGAGGTTGCACATCTTTACCCACAAGTCGTGTTACCCATTTGCCACGGAGTTGATCAGACCCCATACACCTCTACCAAGGAAGCGAGGCAGGGTACCACTACGAGGCCTTTACAAAGTTCCACTAGCTTCAGACTACCCGCTACAGTTTATAGGAAGCTCCAGTGCAGGAATCCCTCGCCTGACCGCCATCGCAGCAAAATCAACCCAAGGACCTCCCTACACTGACCACTCCCCTACTGCCCTTGCCCCTTTCGGGTAAGGTAGCCCTCCACTAGCTTTCCTAGTTAATCAGCCAAGGGCGTCCCATTAAACCCTTGTGGTAGCACTGTTTTCCCGAGTGGTTCTCCATGTTCCCATTAACATAATGATCTTATCATGAACAGAAAATAATGAACATATAATAAAAAGTGTAATCATGAGTAATGAATATCTTTATACCCAAAACCACATAAAGCAATAACATGTACTACCCAAAAATTTAATAGTAAAACCAGTGGTGAAACAAGGTATAAAGATAGTCAAATCTAGGGTAACCTATTGGGTCCCATCAAAATTAACCTATGCAGATCATTATGAATAATAAGAACATGAATGAGTAAAAAGAAGTGATCAAGGGCACAACTTGCCTAGGACTTGAGATTCTAGGTACCAACTTGCTCTTCAGGTGGCTCGTAACTTCGCACTAGTCGTAGCAATACAAACAAACATGGTATGGGCAAAATTAACATCACACCAAACATGAGAATAAACTGCGTAATAATAATCTACGCGTCGTAACGAGATCGTGGGTTCGACAAAGACTAAAATCGGAGTTACGGTTAGAAAGTTATGATTTTCCAAAGATTTAGGTGATTAAATAATAAAACTATGTTTCATGTTGACTATAATTCATGTGATAGAGATACTACAAATACATAACTTAAGTGGTCTCATCCTAAGTTATAGGTTAGTTAGACATTAGGCATTAGTTAAATTATAGCCATATTCTAGAAAAATATTGTTTTCACCGTAATTAGAGAAGTTAATCAAGTACTTTATTAATTTTTGAAAACATGTTACATGATAAAATAACGTTACCAAAATGTAGATTATAATATTATGAAGCTAATGCAACTTGAATGGATAAAATCAGAGTAAAATATGAGTTTTCTAAGTTTTATAATTATTTTTGTACCTCTAATTCATTTTTTTCCATTGGTAATCCCATACAATATATTCGCTCAGGGACCGTGGGCACTATTTCGAACAACCTGGGGGCCTGAACCATAAATTTCAGGATCACATCGCCATGCTATTAATGTAGACCTGTACGGCGGGTTGAATTTAGGTGTCTACGGGGTCTTAATTGTAAAACACGCTGGTCGAAGGGTATGGACTATTCCCCAGCCTCCCGATCAGATCCAGATGTCTCAGATTAAATCGTGTTTTCAAACGAACCGGTACGCTCTGTTGATCGCAGGATCCGAGATCCACGGTTGAGAAAGTCCGACGCTATTGACTTAACCTAGCCACCGGATTCAAAATCTATGGCCAAGATTTCATACACAAAGAGTTACACGATCTTCTAATCTCTTCCATACGATCTAAATTGGACGGTAGGCGCATCGTCTTCTATCTCCGATGGCTGGGCATGGTGGAACAATGCTCCCGCGGCGGCGATCCAACCGAAGAAGTCCGATCTGGTGCCACGGAGCTCCCTACCCCGACCAGCCATGGATTCGCAAAATACGGGGCGAGGTGAACGTGATGGCATAAGACTCACCAATGATTCGGTTGATGGCGGTGCCGACCCCGGTAGTTGGCGGTCCCATGGCGATCCAACGGCCCGGCAATGAATTGCCCACGCGCCGAGGCATCACGCCGCCGCCAAAGCCACGGACACAACCCGCGAGCTTGACCCTTCGCCCCAAATAGGCAACCGGGGCCGGATTGGTGGTCTCGATGAGGATCAACAGCAGCGACTCTTTTTTTCTCTCATCCCAGCTAGATCTCGCTTCTCCCCTCATTGATCAGCACACGCGTGCATGGAAAAATCCGCGGCCAGGGTTCCATTTATATAGCCTCGGAGGCGATCTTTTGGGCCCACCAAATCCTAACAACCGAGAGCCATCCACGGAGAGTTTGGTGGCGGCGCCAGCTTCGGTTAGGTGGTGATGAAGGGGATAGAACTGACAGGAAGGCCCCACCCGCCGGTGACACAGTAAAAAAAAGAAAAAGAAAAAGAAAAGGGGCGCAAGTGGGCCGGCGGGGTGCTTTTCAGCCCAGCAGGCGCAGTGAAGGCGCGAAATGGGGAAGATGGGCCAGAAACAGATATTTCAGCCCAAGTGACGTTTTCATAATTTATTTTCTATTTTTTCTGTTTTCCATTTTAAATTCCAAATTCAAACAGAATTCAAGTTTCAAATTTCAAATACACGTTCAGTCAAAACTTCAATACGAATACATGAATATACTTTTATTAATCTATTTATTATAAAAATGCTTTTGAATATGTCACTTGTATATTTCGAATTGCATTTATTATTTTTGAAAGTAGTTTCTAATATATATCATATGTTAACTTAGATATTTCAAGGAAGTGTTTATAAATATGTATATTACTCATATAAGGATCTTTTATATATCCTCCTATAAAAGAAAACATTTATTTAAAAGAAATATGCCTCTTTGATAGGATACGTAATTAACATAAATTCCTCATTTTTTGACTGACTAGGGTTTTAGAAGCTAGATTTCAGGGTTTACACATGCGATCGGCGGCGACAGTGAGGACGAGACTGGTTCCGTGTAGCGGTGTAGGAGGCATTCAATCGACGCTTTAGCCTAACGTATGCGTCGTCTTTTCCATTTCTATGTGATTCAGTAAGAAAATTATTTAACATCAACCCTAATATCCTACTAGATATTGGGCCCCTTTATTTCGTGAGCCCCCGGCGGTCGCCTCCGCTGCATGGCCCTAGGGCCGGCCCTGCTCCCCGCTGTCCTTTGGCTCGGTCCACACGTTTGTCTCATATCTTCACATTCTCGTCTCCACCTCACTAAGTGAGGATAACTTTTGTCAGTCATTCATAAATTTTATATTTATTAAGTTCATAAATATTGATTATTATATGATTAATTAGTTATTATTATGCATTTTAGTACATTAGTTTGGTAAATCTAATTAACATAAAATATTTAATGGTTAATTCTTTAATTTACATATATTCTATATTTTACTAGGAATAAATATTGGTGTTTAAACAAAATATGGTAGCATCCAATAATTTAACTTAAATAGTGATGGGACCCAAGGACGGAGTACCCGGAGTAGGTCCATTACTTGTGGTGGTCCAACTAGTCAAAAAGACACCGACCAATTGTCGCCGAGCAACTCTGCGAGGCAAACGATTCGACCAACTCTCGCCGAGTAACTTTGCGAGGCGGATGATCCGACGAACTCCTGCCGAGAAACTCTGAGGCGGACGATCTGACCAACTCCTGCCATGTAACACTGCGATGCAAACGATCTGACCAACTCCCACCGAGCAACTCTGCAAGGCGGACAATCTGAACAATTCTCGTCGAGTAACTCTGCTAGGCAGACGATCTGACCAACTCCCACCGAGCAACTCTACGATATGGGCGATCCGACCAACCGTAGAGCAACTCTGCAAGACGGGTGGTCCAACCAACTCCTACCGAGTAACTCCGTGAGGCGGACAATTCGACCAACTCCCGCATAGCATCTTTGCGAGGTGTTGACATGAAGACCCACAATGGGTGCAGTACATCTGTGGACCCCAGTGCACGACCCCTGTCACACGTCTAGCAGGCGCAAGTCTATACTCGCTTAGCATGAAAATGAGGCGAGCACTTAAACGGGAAATATGGTTAACCTTTTCTCACAATTAATTTTGGTGGTTGAATGCCCAAAACAAACATTTGGACTAACTAGTTTGCTCTAGAATACATGTTCTATAGGTGCATAAAGGTTCAACACAAACCAATAAATATTCAAGTTAGGGATCAAATTCAAAGGAGCAAAGAAACTTGGGTGTGCTGTGGACTGGCGCACCGGATAGTGTCCGGTGCACCAGGTCCGTACAGGGCTAAACCAGCCACTCTCGGGTTTCTCCAGGCGCACTCCTCTATAATACACCGGACTGTCCGGTGTGCCACCGGACTGTCTGGTGCACCAGCAGAGCAACGACTATCTAGCGCAACGGTCGACTGCAACGGCGCCCTAACATGTGAACAGTGAAGAACAGTGCACGCAGAGTCAGAGCCGAAGTGGCAGAGGCACACTGGACAGTGAACAGGACCTGTCCGGTGGCGCACCGGACTGTCCGATGCCGCTTGAGGACAAAGCCTCCAATGGTCGACTGCTCCCAAACCCTAACGGTTGGGTGACATGGCGGCGCACCGGAAAGTGTCCGGTGGCGCACCAGACTGTCTGGTGCGCCCATCGACAGCAGCCATCCCAACGGCTTGTTAGTGGTTGAGGGCTATAAATACCCCCAACCACCACAACTCCAAGAATCCAAGTATTCTAAACATTGCATTCAATACAAGAGCAATAGACTCCACTCCAAGACACAATCAAAGCGATCGATCCAATCAAAGTCCCCAAATCAACTCTAGTGCATTAGAACTTGTGAGAGGATCTCTTATGTTCATTTGTTGCTCTTGTTTGCTTGGCTTGGCCTTCTTTTTCTTTTCAATTCTTACTTTCAAGTGCTTTGTAAGCAAGGCAAGAGACACCAATTGTGTGGTGGTCCTTGCGGGGTCTAAGTGACCCATGAGATTAAGGAAGAAGGCTCACTCGGTCTAAGTGACCATTTGAGAGAGGGAAAGGGTTGAAAGAGACCCGATCTTTGTGACCACCTCAATGGGACTAGGTTCTTTAGAACCAAACCTTGGTAAAACAAATCATCGTGTTCATCCGCTTTATTTCTTGGTTGATTTGTTTTCCCCCTCTTTATCGGACTCGATTTAAGTTCTAACGCTAACCCCGTCTTGTAGTTTGTGTTTTAAGTTGTAAATTTCAGATTACGCCTATTTACCCCCTCTAGGCGACTTTCAATTGGTATCAGAGTCCGATGCTTCATTAGAGTTTAACAACTTGAAGTGATGTTGGGAGAACACACCAAGAGGGAGATCGTGACCGGCGACAAGCCCGCAAGCTCGGGGAGAACCCTCTCAAGGGAGTTCGGCCACAAGCATAAGGAGGAAACCTCTGCCTCCAACAAGACGCATCGAAAGGGTGACAAGAAGAAGATGGTCTACTACGAGACCGACTCTTCGTCGCCCTCCACATCTTCAAGCTCCGACTCGTCCGTCGCTTCTAAGCGCCATGAGCACAAGAAGTATAGTAAGATGCCCCTTCGCTATCCCCGTATTTCTAAGCGCGCTCCTTCACTTTCCGTTCCCTTAGGCAAACCACCATATTTTGATGGTGAGTGTCAGTACCCTGAATCAGGGGTACCCCTTACTACAGTATGAAGATACGGTGCCCACGCAACTATCTCTAGTCGCGCAGTGAATAGCACCTGACTCCACCACATGGATGGCTCCAGGGTCGCCATGAGGCCAGAGAAAATGATACACTCCAAGATGCCAACAGTAAGTCTGGACCCCCATGGGAAAGTGCCGGACCCCTGTACATGTAGATCGGACCTCCGGAGCAAGGTCCAGGACCCCCGCGAGTGCAACCCGGACCTTCGGGTCGGGTCCCGGACCCCTCTGCTGGGTCCTGGGACCCTAGGGCAGAGAATATCCAGGCCTTGCTCAGGCAGGGGTCCGGTGCCGACATGTGTCCAGGCCTAGCCTGGTGCAGATCTGTCCGCATATCGCTACTGCTCCCCGCCTAGGCGGAGACTCGATGCTGCCACGTGGCCTACCGCGCGTGACGTAAGCCAGCGGGTAGAGCCTGACGTAAGACCTTTGGGCCGTGCTGTCTCTGCATTTATTGCAGAGAAGACACGCCGCCTGACTATCCCGCTGACAGGCGATGTGCCCCTTCAGCATTTAATGTGTCCTGTCCACTCAACTGGCAGGCGGCGTCCAGGCCATCTTGCAGGCGGCGTGCCTGTCCATTCCATTGCCAAACAGTACGCCCGTGCTGCGAACGAAGTGCACTATGCCCATCCATCATCACTCATACATTGCCAGGGAAGCTTCCTCTACACGCCAATACTATGCAGATCGCGGATATCAGGGCACAAGGAGATTGCTCCAACGAGGAGCATTAGTTGCTCCAAGTATTACATCTGTTATGTTCCTGGGTTCACATGTCAGGGCTCAGCACCCTTGTACGTGCCCCCCTTGAGCTATAAAAGAGGAGGCATGCAACGACACATGGCAAACACACTTAGACCCAGCTCAGGCTCACAAGTTCATACAAGCTCTCAAGCTCAATACATCACACAGTGGAGTAGGGTATTACGCTCTGGTGGCCCGAACCACTCTAAATCTTTGTGTTCTTGTGTGTTCGTCCCCTAATCTCGTAACAGGCAAAACGCTTAGGCCCCTCCTCATCTTAGGACTTAGGGCGGGTGCATTCCGCCACCCGGCCGGAGATTTCGTCTCCGACATTTGGTGTGCCAGGTAGGGGCCTTGGTACTAGGTTTTTGCTTGTTTTCCTGCTCGACACCATGGTCCACATCGTCGAGCACCAAGATTTCGTGCCCGAATACTTCATGCTGGAGGAGGAGGCTACTTCTTCCACTCCGCGGGCCACTAACCTCCCTGCGCCTGGTGCAGCGGCTGTTGTGCACTCTGCACGATGGCACACTCCCACGCAAACATCCAGGGCGTCTAGGGCTACGCCTGGGACGCTGTCAGCAGCAAGGGAATTGCTGCGCCACCCTCCTAGCTCCACGGCCTCTCCATGAGCCATGAAGCAGTGGCGGGACGATGTCGACCGTCTACTCGGCATGGTGCACTCTGGCTCAACCAAACCCAGGCCTCGGTCATCCTGATGTAAACATGAGGCACCGGCATCTATGCACTCACCCTCGGTGAGGGCAGCGCCGACTGAGGACCTGTGGGCGGAACTCAACCGCCGGCGCGCGGCGGAGGACGCTCCAGTCTCTCTTGAGAGGTCTAGTGACCTGCTGGCAGAACTCAACCGCAGGCATGCGGGCGAGGATGCCCACGTCTCTCTGGAGAGGGCACGGGAGCACCGACAGAACGTCGAGGGTCACAACCTCGACTACGACTTCGCTGCGGTTGCACCGTAGACTCCAAGGGGTGCCCGGATCCTGACGGGTGTCCCATTGGCCGGCGTGGGCTGCGCCACGCTCATGGACCATCTCCGTGCGGTGACCTGGCCATCAATGTTCTGGCCACACCTACCGGAGAAGTATGACGGTACATCCAATCCGTTAGAGTTCTTGCAGGTTTACGTCACCGCCATCACGGCAGCAGGTGGAGACACCACCGTGATGGCAACTTACTTCCATGTTGCCTTGTCTGGGCTGGCCCGGACTTGGCTCATGAACCTTGCCCCAGGATTGATCTACTCCTGGGAAGAGCTCTGCGCACGGTTCATAGCGAACTTCGCCAGCGCTTACCAACAGCATGGCATGGAGACCCACCTCCACGCAATGAGGCAGGAGCCCGGGGAAACTCTCCGGATGTTCATCTCCCACTTCACCAAGGTACGAGGCACCATACCTCGTATTTCATATGCTTCTATCATCACTGCTTTTCGCCAGGGAGTACGTGATGACAAGATGTTGGAAAAGTTAGCCATGCACGATGTGGAAACTGTCTCCACTCTCTTCACTCTGGCCAATAAGTGTGCCAGAGCCGCCAAGGGCCATGCATGGCACTCAGCGCCATAGACTGGAGTTGCCCAGACAGGAGGCTCCGATGCCGTTACCCAGGACGACAAAAAGAAGAAGAAAAACCGCGGCCACGAGAAGCCACATTCTGCCGCTCTGGTCGTTGCAGCTCGATTGGGGACCGGAACGAGCGCAATAAGCGCCCACGGCCGTAGAGGGGTAATAGCGGCTCATGCCTTGTACACCCCAACAGTCGCCACAGCGCAGCAGAATGTCACGAGATCATCGAGCTCGTGAAGCGCGTCAGCGAGCGGCGCGAGCAGTCCTCTAGGGACGGCTCCCCACCTCATCGCCGACCTTGCAAGGAAAGGGTCGACGACGACGAGGTGGCCACAACTGAACAGGACCTCGGGTATCAGTCGCCGGGGGGGTCCTGAAGGATGTTTTCACCGAAGACTCCGACTTCGGTGACGACAACTAGACGGGCCATCAGGGGACCCTGTACTCCCTGGTCTATGGGGCCGAAGCCTGCCTTCCCCCGGAAATCCTTCTGGACTCCCCATGGGTCCAGTCTTTTGATAAGTCTGTGCAGGAACGGCTGCGGCGTGAGGACATGGACTCCATCCACGAACACAGATGGCAAGCAGCGACCTGAAATGCACATTGCAACCAAGCGCCCAGGCGCTACTAATGGTTCGTGCATAGTAGGGAACCTAGGGTCGGGACCTAGCCCTAAGGCGAGTACTGAACCGAGAAGGGTTCCGCAAACTCTCCCCTGGCTGAGAAGGACCCTTCAAGGTGATGGAAATGTGCCGACCCGGGGGTAACCACCTTGCTACAGCTAAAGTACCTCCTCCTAACCCCTGGAGCGTCTCTGTAAGTTCTATCCATAGGAGCAAGTCTGAGGGGTTGAGTTTTTCTCCCTTTTGTGACTAGGTTGTGCATACGTGAACGCTAGCCCGGTGAGGTCTGCCCTCATAAGTCCGGCCTGTTGGCCTGCACCCATGCATGTCGAGTCATAAAGAGAAGATTTACCCCCTCAGATGTCCTTCTATGACAGTTTTATCCTCCTGCATCCATGGTTTTATCCTGTAGTTTCTAGATATTATTTTTTATCTAACCCACCCATGTAGTTCCCATCTATTCCGGCATGATGACATCCGAATTAAGTAGTCAGGCCTGCAGTTTAGGACCCCTCTACGAAAGCAGGGGGCCCGGTAGCCTGGGGGCCGTTCTAAAGAACAGGAGCTCGTTCCATGGGGTGGTCCGGAGCAGTGTAGCCGCTTAGCCTGGTTCTGTACCCAAAGCCTGCGCACTCTACCACTCTGTGACGGGCACCCTAGTATTTGGAACTATAGTCCTATGGGTCCGACAACCTGAGGTCCAGTTCTAGAGAATGGATACTTGTCTCCTGGGGTGGTCCGGAGCCGTGTAGCCGCTTAGCCTGGTTCCGTACCGTAAGCCTGCACGCTCCACCACTCTGCGACGGGTGTCCTAGTATTTGGAACCGCGGTCTAGGGGGTCCGGACACACAACTTGGCTTCCCAGACTAAAACCTGCAGGTCCCGTGCATGTATCAAAGGACGGCTAATGTCAGACAATGGGCCCTATGGTGTCACACCCGGTTTTAGAAGGCAAACCGAATGCGAACCATGTACGTGCCAGGATCAGCAATTCACGTACACAGTAGTTACATAACATGGACATCATCACACAGTGCTCAAATAATATTAAAAAGGGAATAATAGTCGATTACATAATATGTCTGAGACATCCACATAGTCTTTACAACAAATCAAAGTGCGAAAACGAAACGTAGATAAACGCGGCCTTCACAGGCAGCCGACTGGGGGGTTACCGCTAACCCACACCTAGAACTCATCGTAGTCTTGGAACTCCTGGAAGTCTCCTCCCATGGCTTCATCTTCTCCTGAGCAGTGGTTGCAATGCGGACAACCTGGGAGGGGGGATTTGGTGTGTAGAGCAAGGGTGAGTACACATCAACATACTCAGCAAGTGTCCTCTTTGGTTGTAGTGGACTAGCTTTATGTGGGGGTAAGTCAAGCAGTTGCTTTTAGTTGGTCAGATTATTATTACTAGTAGAGAAAGCCAAGTTTTAGGATTAACCCACGTTATTAACCCAAATGTACTCTTTCCAAACAGAAAGAATACCACTTACCATTACCAGAGTCAAAACCAAGAACCATCAATCTCATTGCCACCTGTAAATCCGAACATCTCTGATCAAGTACCACTAATCACTGGAGCTCCCTTGGCCACTCATAACCGCGAGCACGTCTGATATATCAGTTTTCAAACACTCTGCAGAGGTTGTGCACTTTACCCACAAGCCGTGATTTCCCTTTCTGCCCGGAGATCATGACTCTCCATTGATCACTACCATGGTGACCTAGCAGGGTATCACTACGTAGCCTTTACAAAGATTCCCCGAGGCTGTAGCTGCCCGTTAGGTTTCCTAAATGTACCGCACTCCTCCCCAAGGGACAAATCAACCTTGGCAGAGTGAGCCGCATACACTGAGCCCCATTGACGGCACAACAGCTAAGCGAACTACACCCCAGTTCCTCTAATTACTCAGCTAAGGGCGTCCCACTCCACCCTCATGGTTGCACTGTTTTCCCAGGCGGTCATCCAACGAACAGGTCCTTACGGAGAGGCACTCGAGAAACCGCTCGAGCCCTCTTGAAGGTCACAAGTATAACATCATAATAAAAGAGGGGAAAACAGCGTATCATTGATAATTCTCATCATGTTCATTGATTAGAGTTGAGCAATAGCATAAGACTAAGCAAAAATAATCCAACCCAAATAGGTAAACAAGGACATGGATAACTAAAGCTAGTCAATCCTTATGTATAAATATGTAATGTGGGAGGTGAATTGAAGAATGTATAGGACAGAGATAGGTCAAGGGACACTTGCCTCCACCAACCGACTGCTGTTCAGGGGCTTCACCTGCGAGCTCTTCGGGTTCCCCAACCAGATCGTTCTCTATACGAGCGCAAACATACATACATCCACATGTTTAATACAAGAGAACAGTACACCATACAATAGAATGCAATAAATAAATAGACGTTCCACGCGGGGCTCGCAATTACGGTTAAGAGAGAAAGATGAAAAGACAGTTGAGTTTATGGTCGAGAAGCGATCACGTTACGTAATTATAAATTAAACCACTCGCTTAACAGAAGGGTATTAATTTGGCCTCTGCGTTGAGCATAAAGTAAAGTCATGTTCTACATTTAATCATTATAATTAAATAAGGGGAATGAAAGGAAGTGGTCGCACGGCGAGACGCGCGACACAACATTTAAATTAAATTAAGAAATAAATGACTCGCTGCGCGACAGAGCGCGCAACGGGGTTCTTGCATTAATTAAAGACAAGCGTTAAGCGTTGCGTGACAAAACGCACGACGGCTTGCGTCAACAGGGCTGCGCTTAAAACGAATCGCCGCGCGACGAAGCGCGTGATGCAGCACTCGTAATAAATATAAATTAAACGAATCATCGCGCGACGAAGCGCGCGACACAACACATTAATAAATATAAATTTAGGAGGGCCATCACGCGACGAAGCGCGCGACGCAGCGCATTAATAAAGATGAAATGAGAATAATCCGTCGCGCGGCGAAGCGCGCGCAGCACATCGACTAAACAAATTAAAATGGATTAGAAGAGAGTTAAATGCAGCGCGAGCACGGTCGCACTCGCGGGAGCGCGCTGCGCGTGCTGGCGCGCGGGACGCGAGGTGCCGAGGCACGGGCGCGGACAGGGGCGCGCAACGCGGCCATCGGCGCGCGGCCAGGGCGCGGGGCGCGGGGCTCGCCGGGGCAGGGGCTCGGGGTAGGGGCTCGCCGGGACGCGGTCGAGCACACGGGGGCTCGCTGGGGCGCGGGGAAGGGGGCAGGGGCGGGCCGCCGCCGGGGCGCGGCCGGACGTGGGGAAGGGAGGCTCACCGGGACGTGGTCGAGCGCGCGGGGGCTCGCAGGGGCGCGGCCGGGCGCGAGGAAGGGGGCAGGGGCGGGCCGCCGCCGGGGCACGGCCGGACGTGGGGGAGGGAGGCTCGCCGGGGCGCATAGGGCGCAGGGGAGGCTCGCAGGGGGTGGGCGCGGGGAGGGCGCGGCCGGGCTCGCCGGCGCGTGGGACGGGGCCCGCAAGGGCGTGCGCGACGGGGTCAGGGGAGGGCGCGCAGGGGAAGAAGAAGGGGAGGGGAAGGAGAGAGAGAGAGGGAGAGGGAGGGGAGGGGAAAACTCACCTCCGGGGATTCAAATTCCGGCGATCTCGACTCCAAACCCTAGGGCACGACGGGGTGAGAGAGGTGGAAGAGGGAGAGGGAGGTTGCTGCGCAGGAGAAATCAAATGAGCCAAACAGATCTGGGGAAGGGGGGCGCGCATGGGGTGGGCAGGGGCGCCAGGGGCGCGCGGGCCGGACCGGGCTGGGCCGGGCTGGGTTGGGCTGGGCCACTTCGTGGATCGAAACCCACGACACGCACGACCATCAAACAGACTCCAATCGCGAACCAAAAACCGAGACGGAACGAGACGAACACGCAACATCAGACAAAGAAATGTGCTTCGACATGATGCAACACTCATGACACTTAGGTTTTGTTCATACACGACACAGACACCTGTCACTATACTGGTTTGAAATTGGGAAGAAGGAGCGGAACGGGAAGAGAAAAGAGAGTAACGCCCGAATTTGGTGAGAGAAAAGAAGAAAAAATTCTACCCTCAAAATCAGGGCGTTACATATGGGTGTACTACTAACGCTCCCTAGCCAAAGCTGTGTTCAAGTCCAGGTCCCAGTCGAGGCTGCCTCCTAGGGGCCGTTGCCAGCTCCTTTAGGTATGCTGGTATCCAGCCTCGACACGTCGAGCCTACATCCCAAGGGGGCCAGGTACCAGGGAGGAGTCGGCAGTGCCACACACAATAGGGACATATAGTATGCAGATAAGTGCTAATACTGCTCGATAAATAGTACTCAAAAAGTACCTTACAAAAACAAAATTATTACATTCGCCTTCAAGCGTGGCCCTAGCCTTATGTCTATAGGTATGACCAATTTGACATCAGTAGGGTCGTGCTGGAAGCGCGCGGCCACCATCTCCATGGTGTACGACGTCTTGTACGACCTCCTGGGTACCGTCTCCAGCAACCAGGCCAGCGGTCACCATTGGAGGTGGCACCGAAGCCATCAAAGCCAAAGAGATGGGGGCACAAAGGTCGGGCCCGCAGCCCAGCTCGCCTTCCACCACCGCAAGGCTGATGAGCATCCTTGAAGCCGAGCACTGGCAGAAGGCTGCAGCCCAGCCCGCTTCCCACCTTCACATGGCTGGTGAACATCCTTCCCTCCGAATGCTGGAGGAAGAAGCAGGAAGAAGCGTTGCCCCCATGGGCGGCTTACAGTGGCGGTGACCACCTCAACACATGCGCCATAGCGAAGAGGCCCTCGCCCCCGTCTTCCTACGGAGGTGACGATGAGGCCGTTGCGGCGTTGCTGGGGCACGACTAGTGCATGGAGGCGGGCCATCAGTTCATGCGGGAGATGGAGCCACAGTTCAGCTCGCTCTCCACCTCCGCAAGGCTGATGAACATCCTTGAAGCCAGGCACCAGCGGAAGAGCACAAACTCCCCGACGGCGAGATCACCGAGGGGGATGCCGTCGGTATGAAACCTTCCACCAAACGCCGGCGCACTCCATCCAAGCAGGCAGCACACCATGTCGAGCATCCACTTAGTCTGGATACGCTTGGGATGAACTTACAAGGCCATGGCGAACTACGGCGACGCAAAACAGAGACCTTGAAGGCAAAGGGGCGTAGAGAGCTTGGAGGCGAAAGGACACAACGAGTGGGAGAGAAGCGAAGGCATGGCTGCTACTCGAAGGCTGAACCCCTTTTTAAAGGCAGACTCCCCCACTCGCGCCCCAAAACGCCATGGGAAGTCTCACCCGATGCACACCGGTGTACCCAACCTATGACGGAGGGGCCCGACCCCACAAGTCATACAGCTAGTGCGCTGGTCTCCAAGTGCGGAGAAGGCGAACCGCCATGCAAGGAGCGTGCTACCGACTCGCGGTAGTGCGCCCCTTCATCTTTGCCACAAACAACGTCTCCGACCTCTGGCATGGGGGCCTAGGCCCATATGTCATGCACCTGGCTTGCCGGTTCCTAGGTGCGGAGAAGGCGAACCGCCATGTGAGGAGTGAACCGCCGCACCTCTTCGTCTTCGCTGAAAGCAGCGGCCCAGCCTCTGGCACGGGGGCCCGGGCTCACGAGTTATACTCTTCGAGCGTCGGCCTCCGTGTGCGGAGAAGGCGAACCGCCACATGAGGAGCACGCCACTGCCTGCGGTAGTGCGCCTCTTCACTTCCGCCAAAACCAACAACCCAGTCTCTGACGCGGGGGCCCGGGCCCACGAGTCATCCTCCTTGGGCGCCGGTTCCTAGGTGCAGAGAAGTCGAACCGCTGCTCGCGCCAGTACCGTGCCTCCTCGGGGCCGCCGCAGATGACAGAGAAGGTGAATTTTCAAAACCAAATGCAGCGGTATCGAGGCACCCCACGCATGGCCCAGTAAAGCCATCAAGTGCGGAGACCATGGGTCAGTCAGCCGCGAGGACAGGCGTGGCAGTTGATGTGACCGAAGACGAACTAGCAGTGATTACGACAGCAAGCGCACGGAAGCAGCGCGCCAATCGCCGGTTAAGCTTTGGCCCCACCTGTAGGCTCGTATCCTTCCCTGAGGCGGGCCCGGGGGCCACTATCGGTACCCTGTATCAGGGGTACCCCATACTATAGTATGAAGATACGGTGCCCGCGCAGCTATCTCTAGTCGCATGGTGAATAGCACCTGACTCCACCACGTGGATGGCTCCAGGGTGGCCATGAGGCCAAAGAAAACAATACACTCCAAGACGCCAACAGTAAGTCTGGACCCCATGGGAAAGTGCCGGACCCCTGTATATGTAGACCGGACCTCTGGAGCAAGGTCCAGGACCCCCGCGAGTGCAACCCGGACCTCCGGGTCGGGTCCCGGACCCCTCTGCCGGGTCTCAGGACTCTGGGGCAGAGAATACCCAGGCCTTGCTCAGGCAGGGGTCTAGTGCCGACATGTGTCCAGGCCCAGCCTGGTGCGGATCTGTTCTCATAACGCTACTGCTCCCCGCCCAAGCGGAGACTCGATGCTCCCACGTGGCCTACCGTGCGTGACGTAAGCCAGCGGGTGGAGCTTGACGTAAGACCTCTGGGCCACGCTGTCTCTGCATTTATTGCGGAGAAGACGTGGCGCCTGACTATCCCGCTGACAGGCGATGTGCCCCTTCAGCATTTAATGTGTCCTGTCCACTCAGCTGGCAGGCGGCGTCCAGGCCATCCTGCAGGCGGCGTGCCTGTCCATTCTATTGAGAAACAGTACGCCCGTGCTGCGAAGTGCACTGTGCCCATCCATCATCACTCATACGTTACCAGGGAAGCTTCCCCTGTGTAACACCCTAGGTGTTACTGTATGTTAACTACGAATATGGATTTAAGCAAAAATTATCTGTGAGAATAACAGTTTCAATATCCTGATCATTTTTGTCTTTCACGATTTTGATATCGTCCTCATCTCTGCCCATTTGGATTAATCTAAATGGTTTGTGAAATTCGGAACTTATTTATTATATGAGCTATCGAGTCTTACTCCTATTTAAAATCAATCTTTTAAATGAATGCGAAATTAGAAGCTCGATCCCCAGTTGTGATCTGCGTCCCAAATAATTTTATTAGAATTCGACGATGAATTTTGTGTTACTCAGATCATTGGTCAAATGATGGTGAATTAGAAAACACTTGAATTTTATAATCGAGACCCTGAACATTAACCAAGAAATCGTGTCTGAGAGTTTACAATTACGCTTTGCTTTTAGCGAATTATTCGTGACCGTGGAATCAGGTGTTCAGATCGTAGATAAAATTTATCGGGTTTTGAATCAAATCAAATCTAGCACAGTCTAAAATATCGAAGCTGATCTTGTTTGATTCAGTCCGTGTGTTTCTCGTCTCGATTTAAACTTTCAAATATAAATAATGAATAAAAATCTGTCTGACTCTGGGATATTCACCAACTCAAATCTTGTCTAAAATATTGTTGTTGGTAAGTTTTGGTCCGATCTATTTAATCCCTGCTTAAATCTAATTTAAAAAACCTGAAGATATTTATGTTTTGTTTGTCAAAAAAATAGAAGAAAAAGAGAAAAATTTCTTTTCTCCCTCATCTCCTCATCGGATGATTCCTAGCTTGTTCTCCACCACGTACGAAAGCCTTATCCCATCAGCCACCGCACCGTTTTTTTTCCTGATATTTAGTTAGCGCTGTCCTCCATCCTCAGCGTCGAGTCTTTGAAAAAAATATCTCTCCAGTCGATCCTATCAGCTGCCGCACGGTGGAGATATTTTTTATCTCCCGTCGCTCGCTGCCTCTTCCCGTTGCGAGAGAGAAAATTGGAATTCTGCCATTATCAAATTAAGGATTCGCTCCAATACCATTATGAGAACACGCTTCATTATTACGCCATTCTCAAACACTGGTTTATAGATAAAATGCCATTTAGAGGGTTATTTGACAAAATATCAACTGATTGGACTGTTTTACCCTTAAACTAAAACAACTGCTCTCCTATGCTCTCCCGAGCAGTTTCCCAGTGTAAGGGCAGTCGACCGGTGATGCCGGCGGTGGCGATGGCTGCTGGCCCGTGTAGTAGTAAGGGGAAGCGGACGACGATTCAGGCACCAACGGCTGCTGTCCCATCGAGGACGAGGAGTGGAGCAGCACGACGCACACGGCCACGGCGGCGAGCAGAAAGGCCTCCTTCACAGCAGCAACAGCTGAAGCCATGTCGATCTTGCTTGGATGATGGGACCAGCAGCAAGAGTCAAGAGATGCTACAAGCAAACAAAAAACAACTGGCTGGTGCCTGTATATCATGAATCATCAATCTGCTACATATTTATAGGCGCCAAATAAACTCGCGCATCGATCGACCATTAGATTAGGAGCTGCTAGCCCTACAGATGATTATTAGCTGTAGCTATTTATATTATATATAAGATAGACTACTAGTACGTTCAGAGTTCAGTGAAGGCATCTTGCAACATGCATGGTACAAGTTGACATATAGACTATACATAAGAGGAACTCTTACTTACGAGCCCTACTACCTTGCTCCAGTCGTCGCGTTACAGTGCAAGTCATTTAGGTCACAAGTCGACGCTAGCTCCTTCAGAGGCTCAGATCCACTACTAGCTCATACGCATGCAGTACTGCTCATACGGTAGAGCGAGGAGCACGACGTACCCCTCGCGGAGGCCCCGACGGCGGCGTGGGGAGCCGACCAACGCCGGTGGAGCTCGCCGTGGGGAGCCGACCAACGCCGGTGGAGCTCGCCGTGGGGAGCCGACCAACGCCGGTGGAGCTCGCCGTGGGCTCGCCGTCCAGAGAGCAAAGAGGAGACAGAGAACGAGCGAGAGGAGACAGAATAAGAAAAGGAGGATGCAGAGATGAGACAGAACGAGCCGCACAAAACAAAATTGATTGCAGTTTTGGTTTAGGGGTAAAACAGTCCGATAAATTGATATTTTGTCAAATAACCCCCTAAATGGCATTTTGTCTATAAGCCAGTGTTTGAGAATGGCGTATTAACGAAGCGTATTCTCATAATGGCATTCGAGCGAATCCTAAGTTTGATAATGGCAGAATTCCAATTTTCTCGTTGCGAGATATTCTCTCTTCCTTCATCTTCTTCTTCCACGCACGCCCAGTTCTCCTGCTCCAGCTCGCCATGGCGCGCCAGCCCTCAACGCCGAGCACCTCCCAGCCGAGGTTCTTTTCCTGCGCGCGCAGTCTCTTTCCTCCCCCAAGCGCCCTCGCTTCCTCCCTCTGTCCGCTCGCCAGGCACCTAATCCATGGCCGACTGTTCCTGCTCGCTGCTCTCTAGCCGCGCCGAGCTCCCTTGTTGGCCGGTGCCCAGCCGTTCTTCCTCCCATGGCTGCTGCGCACGCTCGGCTGCAGACCGCCGGTCGAGCTCTCTCCAACAGCGCCGTCGTTCTGCGCACTGGCCTTGCCAATTTCTATCCACGCCTCCACACTCTGCTTCGACCAGATGTCACGCCCGTCAGTCCGTGATCGCCATGGCTACAGCGTTACTCTGGTCTTCAGGGAGACTCCTCTAGTGTTGTGCAGCAGTGCGCCCTTGCCGAACTCGTGGTCGCGGTCTCGCCTTGCTGCCGCAGCCGCGCCTACTACCGCGCACGACCTGCTCCCTTGTGCGCGCTCTGCTTCCTCGCCGAGCTCGTCCCTGCGCGCCGAGGTCGTGCGCAGCTCTCCCAGCTCGTCGGTGTTCCCAGCTCGCCCTGTCTACGCGCCGCGCTCCCTTGTCGTCAAACCCGTCATCCCCTGCTCGACCCCCACCTCACCAGCTCGCTCCAAACACGATCTCGTCGTCGTTCCACGCGTCATCAAGAAATCCCAAGCGTCGGATGAAGACGAAGCTAGCAGGGTGATATTCACCAAGTGCGCGACAAAAAGCTCGGACATCCAGCGCGACTCAAGTTCGGTTCGTCAAAATTATTCAGTCGAGGAAAAGATCTTCAGCAATTGATTACCGAAGAAAAGAAGACCCCTAGATGACGTCAACCGGAACCCGTAGTCGTGCTTGCGACTATCGCGTCGAATTAGTCAGGGTAAGTAAATTTGTTACTCGTGTTAGTGGATTGGTGGATGGTTTGACTAGGTTTAATATTTATTGATTGCTTGAGTCATTTTAGTAATTTGGTCGATGTCGTAGGATGAAAAAGATCTCAATAGGTCTCAGTGTTTGCGAGATTTTAGGTGTTAAAAATGGGAAATTATATTAATATATATATGATACACAGGTTAATCGATAAATTAAGTCATTAACATACACAGTTTAAAGAGTTAATAAAAAGCTAAGAATAAAAATAGATATCCTAGTGTTGTTATGTCAATTTGGTTAATAAATGTAGTCGATGCCTTGCTGTGATATCCATGATGCTTAATGCTTGATTTTAAGTGTTTCATCCTTTTTAGTGTAGATTATCTATATTATACTCGTTATACTTGTGCTCATACATGTGCATCGTGCATCTCATGAGGTACGATAAATAATCGCGTGATGCGGAAGAAGAGCCAAGTCGACCCCAAGCGCGGGCTAATCCGCAGGATGATACTGATGGACGAACCAAAAGATGGATAATCTGAACGAGTGCCAAGCCAAAGGATGCTCGCCAAGTGGTCGCCACTTAACAACACTAACCTAGTGTTATCCAGGCAAGCCCCGGTGCATTCGCCACCTCCTTGTGTTTTAAAATCTTTATCACCTTGTTTGATGCATTAGGTGATAGGAGTTGTGTGCTAAACCATTGATGCATTTCCTTCTTTAAAAAATTGATTACCCTCCCTTGATACCCTTTTTGAAAAGAATTTTATGATGCTTAGCCTTGCTTTATCAAACAAAAATGTTTTGTTTTAAAACAAAGGTGATGCTTCAGTGGGTGGGAATGTTTTCAAAAATAAAACTTGATGGTGAATCCATCATGGTCGTGATGGGTTCAACATCGGAAAAGATGTACATCTGCCAGGTACCAAAGTTTGGGTTGAAATTAATAAAGCTGAGACTAGGCGGTTGACTTGCACGAGAAAGGAGTCTCGGGTGTAGTGTCTCCATCTGAGTCGATTAAGGACCGTGCCGATGTAGGCTTGATGATCGAGGACCCTTTAAATGGTCACATGCCTCGTCATGGGAAGCTTTGTCTCGGGCAGACTAATGCCAGAATAAGATACCACGCAATGGGAGTGGAGAGATGGCGAGAGTAGCGTGTACCCTCTGTGGCAAGAGGCTGGACGGTGGTGTATCTGTGCTCTCGGTTGGCGTGAACCTGATCTGGTCTTAAGGACCCCGGCGGCGAGTTGATATATGCAAGGGTTAAGTGCTACATATGTCGTGTGATTGGAGATCCTCAGCTGAGTATAATCGATTCGGATCGCCGTAACTTCGCGGTTATGAAGACTTGGTCACTGACCTACACGTAGCAATCCAGTGAAGATGAAGGGTTGTTAAGAAATTGGCTAGTATAGGTCAAGTGATTGAACTAGGGTAGACAGAACTCTAGATATAGGTAACTTTACTAAACCTAACAAGTAAAAATGGATTTTTAAGGATCCACTCATAGTAAGCTTTTCTGCAAAACAGAGTCTTTGAATCTTGATAAGCCATACCTTGAATCCCTCTTGCCAGCATACCCTTGAGAGTATTTTCTTTAGTCGGGTAAGTCTTGCTGAGTAATTCTGTACTCAGGGTTTTATTCCCTGTTGTTTTTCAGGTTCTAACCTTGTGCTGCTGTGATGGTGTTGAGTGCCGGTGGGCTCAGCCTTCTTATAAGTCTAAGTAACCCTTCTATACTTCTTACTGAGGACGGTCATTTGAGCTAGAATATATTTCAAACTTATACTTTTGTAATCACTTCGATAAAATAATGTAAAATTTTTGTAACTTGTAAAATTTGGTAATAAGATTTCCGCTGCAAAAATGTTGGTGTGTGTGATTTGTATTACTTAATCCCACGGTTCTGGTTGTAAGTGGTTTATCCGATGTCCTTGGGGCAATTGGACAGATCCTGTTAAGTTATCTGGTGCACATGCATAGCCATCTGAGGTCTTTGGGATAAGGACAGGTGCATGTGGGCCCAATAACTTGGAGGTTTTGCCACAGGCTGGTATCGGAGCAGGATTAAGTATATACGGTCACATACATATTTTCAAAACAAAAGTTTTGGTTTCGAGAAACCTATTTTCAACTAAACACATTGTTTGTCTTTGAAAAACAGTTTTGAAAAACTATAATGCTAGCAACATCCTCTATTAAGCCCTAAACTAAGGACTATCAGGTGGCTTAGTTCAAAACCACTAACCCACAACCGGGGGGTATTGCATACATGTGTATTGTTATTTTTGAGGCCATTCAGTTCTGAATGGATCGATGCTCAGGTAAGGTGAGATGTGAGAACATGACCTAACAAACGTCGGTCTAGGGAAGAGTATGAAAAGCGTTGATTATATACATGTTCTACATATGTATATATGAAGGCTGCGATGTGGAGTAATTACTTTTCTGGGAATTCAGTACCCCATGGATGTGTATGGGTATACAGACATGGGAATACAGAGAAGTGTAATGTACTTGTAACGATGCACCTACGTTTAGGTAAGAAGGTAAGTTACCATAATGGGTTGCCCTATGGTTAAAGTGTGGCAACGGCGCCTATGCGTGGCTCGGTGCTTAATGAAGAGCTGGCCTCCATATAGCAATATATGGAGTATAAACTGTGATAAACTGTCATGTGTGGATTTTGCATCATGGGAAATTGGGCTGTGATGAAATTTTCTACAGGTACACTAACCTCGAAAACGTATGTGTAGTTGACTAGCAAAATACCGTGAGAGTCGTAAGTATGCCACCGATATAGAACGTTATTGCCATATTATGTTGGCAAAATTCATGAGGACAAATAAGACGAGCATGCATCCTGATTGTTGCATTGTGTTTGTCACCAATACATCCAAAATGCTCCTCTCATCTATATTCTAGTAAACAGTGATTGTGGATAATGTGGTGTAATGCTGTGTTATAAACTTCGATGAAATAGCTGTCCTCCGTTCTTTAGGTAATCTGTTTAGAGGTTATACGTGTTTGCTCTGGTGCTTGATGTACTGATAGGAGGTTAGTGATTTGTTTGCCTAAACCCAAAATTAGGCTATGATCTTATTTAGTGAACCATGACGCAAATTTGACTTCTCCATTATCACTTCATGACCAAATGGATTTCTACCCAAATGCATGATCTTTTGCTAGCAAATGTGAACTCTCAATCCTTGGCTTATCGATGGTACTGAGAGGACTTGCTCAATGTCAAAAGTAGTTCAACAAGTTGGTTTTGACTAACTTGTAACTGCTCGATGAACAGAGGCTGAGTTTAGAGATCGTTTTGTCGAGTTGTCTAAACTCACTTTCGTACAACCCATCTTAAGGAAGTACTTTCAAGAATCAAGTTAAGTCGACTGATAACCACCTAATTATCGCTCTAGTCATGCCTTGATCGCCTCACGTATGGTTTTTCCGACGTGTGTGATCAAGTCGAGCCATGATTAGTGCTCGATAAAATGGATTGGTTGCGAAGGCTGCATCTACAGATCCCTTCGCTGGTGATTTTTTCGAGTCTCTATCATTTTCTTGGACTTGGATTTTCTAGCTTAACACGAGTTAACTATGATGTTATTCGACATTCACACCCGTCTTGTGTGCTATGAACTTACCGTGACCACTTGTTGGTAAACCTCTTTCTGTGTGTTTTACCCAAGAGGTTGCATTTGGTTCTATTTGGGTAAAATCGCGTATTTGTCGCTCGCTCAACAGACTCAGATAGTATAGTGTCCTCAGAAAAAGCAAACTGCACACATGGAACCTTATGTGTTCTTTTGGCAGACATCGTTTCTATTGGTGGACATCTTTAAGTTAGCTTAAGGCGATACATATTATGTCCACTAGAGAAACAACATCCTGAGATACTCACCTTTGCTTGGAACTGTCTTATGATTATCGTAGATATGGACATGGGTTACATGCTTCTCTACTCTTAAAAGTCTTTCGCTCCGAATCTCGGGACGAGATTCTTTTAAGGGGGAGGGCTGTAACACCCTAGGTGTTACTGTATATTAACTGCGAATATGGATTTAAGCAAAAATTATCTGTGAGATTAATAGTTTCAATATCCTGATCATTTTCGTCTTTCACGATTTTGATATCGTCCTCATCTCTGCCCATTTGGATTAATCTAAATGGTTTGTGAAATTCGGAACTTATTTATTATATGAGCTATCGAGTCTTACTCCTATTTAAAATCAATCTTTTAAATGAATGCGAAATTAGAAGCTCGATCCCCAGTTGTGATCTGCGTCCCAAATAATTTTATTAGAATTTGATGATGAATTTTGTGTTACTCAGATCATTGGTCAAACGATGGTGAATTAGAAAACACTTGACTTTTATAATCGAGACCCTGAACATTAACCAAGAAATCGTGTCTGAGAGTTTACAATTACGCTTTGCTTTTAGCAAATTATCCGTGACCGTGGAATCAGGTGTTCAGATCGTAGATAAAATTTATCGGGTTTCGAATCAAATCAAATCTAGCATAGTCTACAATATCGAAGCTAATCTTGTTTGATTCAGTCCGTGTGTTTCTCGTCTCGATTTAAATTTTTAAATATAAATAATAAATAAAAATCTGTCTGACTCTGGGATATTCACCAACTCAAATCTTGTCTAAAATATTGATGTTGGTAAGTTTTGGTCCGATCTGTTTAATTCCCGCTTAAATCTAATTTAAAAAAACCTGGAGATATTTATGTTTTGTTTGTAAAAAAAATAGAAGAAAAAGAGAAAATTTTCTTTTCTCCCTTATCTCCCCATCGGATGACTCCTAGCTTGTTCTCCACCACGTACGAAGCCTTATCCCATCAGCCACTGCACCGTTTTTTTTCTTGATATTTGGTTAGCGCTGTCCTCCATCCTCAGCGTCGAGTCTTTGAAAAAATATCTCTCCAGTCGATCCTATCAGCTGCCGCATGGTGGAGATATTTTTTATCTCCCGTCGCTCGCTGCCTCTTTATCCCGTTGCGAGATATTCTCTCTTCCTTCATCTTCTTCTTCCACGCACGCCCAGTTCTCCTGCTTCAGCTCGCCATGGCGCGCCAGCCCTCAACACCGAGCACCTCCCAGCCGAGGTCCTTTTTCTGCGCGCGCAGTCTCTTTCCTCCCCCAAGCGCCCTCGCTTCCTCCCTCTGTCCGCTCGTCAGGCGCCCAATCCATGGCCGACTGTTCCTACTCGCTGCTCTCCAGCCGCACCGAGCTCCCCTATTGTCCGGTGCCCAGCCGTTCTTCCTCCCATGGCTGCAGCGCGCCCTCGGCTGCAGACCGCCGGTCGAGCTCTCTCCAACAGCACCGTCGTTCTACGCACTGGCCTTGCCAATTTCTGTCCACGCCTCCACACTCTGATTCGACCAAACGTCACGCCCGTCAGTCCGTGATCGCCATGGCTACAGCGTTACTCTGGTCGTCATGGAGACTCCTCTAGCGCCGTGCAGCAGCGTGCCTTTGCCGAACTCGTGGTCACGGTCTCGCCTTGCTGCCGCAGCCGCGCCTACTGTCGCGCACGGCCTGCTCCCTTGTGCGCGCTCTGCTTCCTCGCCGAGCTCATCCCTGCGCGCCGAGGTCGTGCGCAGCTCTCCCAGCTCGTCGGTGTTCCCAGCTCGCCCTGTCTGCGCGCCGCGCTCCCTTGTCGTGGCTTTCTGCTTCCTCGTCGCGCGTGTATTATTCCGTTGTTCCTGCGCGTGCTTCGGCGAAGGTCCCTGTTCAATTCTCCTCCGTCGTGTTGTCGTGCGTGCGAAACTTCTCGCAGTCGACATCGTGCCCGTAACGCGCGCGCTGGACACGGTGAAACTCTGCGTGTGCTTATGTCCGAGCCCGCTCGGCCGCAACCTCGCTTTGCTCTCCACGTCACTGCTCGCCGAGTCCTTCCCCTGTCCGCGCCATAAAATTTGCTCGGCCATGGTCTCGTCAAACTGCGAAGCTTCCTCGCCGTGTGCTCTGGCATCGGCTACCGCCGATTCCGCCATTGAGTTCGCGAGCACACCTTGTTCTGTTCGTCTCGCTGTGGGCGATTTCTCTACGCTTCAAATCCGTGCTGCTCGCCTCGCATGTGCTCACTCCTCATCCATCGGGTTTTGGCGTGTTCGCGTTTAGCGTCGAGTCGTCAAACCCGTCATCCCCTGCTCGACCCCCACCTCACCAGCTCGCTCCAAACACGATCTCGTCGTCGTTCCGCGCGTCATCAAGAAATCCCAAGCGTCGGATGAAGACGAAGCTAGCAAGGTGATATTCACCAAGTGCGCGACAAAAAGCTCGGACATCCTGCGCAACTCAAGTTCGGTCGTCAAAATTATTCGGTCGAGGAAAAGATCTTCAGCAATTGATTACCGAAGAAAAGAAGACCCCTGGATGACGTCAACCGGAACCCGTAGTCGTGCTTGCGACTATCGCGTCGAATTAGTCAGGGTAAGTAAATTTGTTACTCGTGTTAGTGGACTGGTGGATGGTTTAACTAGGTTTAATATTTATTGATTGCCTGAGTCGTTTTAGTAATTTGGTCGATGTCGTAGGATGAAAAAGATCTCAATAGGTCTCAGTGTTTGCGGGATTTTAGGTGTTAAAAATGGGAAATTATATTAATATATATATGATACACAGGTTAATCGGTAAATTAAGTCATTAACATACACAGTTTAAAGAGTTAATAAAAAGCTAAGAATAAAAATAGATATCCTAGTGTTGTTATGTCAATTTGGTTAATAAATGTAGTCGATGCCCTGCTGTGATATCCATGATGCTTAATGCTTGGTTTTAAGTGTTTCATCCTTTTTAGTGTAGATTATCTATATTATACTCGTTATACTTGTGCTCATACATGTGCATCGTGCATCTCATGAGGTACGATAAATAATCGCGTGATGCGGAAGAAGAGCCAAGTCGACCCCAAGCGCGGGCTAATCCGCAGGATGATACTGATGGACGAACCAAAAGATGGATAATCTGAACGAGTGCCAAGCCAAAGGATGCTCGCCAAGTGGTCGCCACTTAACAACACTAACCTAGTGTTATCCAGGCAAGCCCCGGTGCATTCGCCACCTCCTTGTGTTTTAAAATCTTTATCACCTTGTTTGATGCATTAGGTGATAGGAGTTGTGTGCTAAACCATTGATGCATTTCCTTCCTTGAAAAATTGATTACCCTCCCTTGATACCATTTTTGAAAAGAATTTTATGATGCTTAGCCTTGCTTTAGCAAACAAAAATGTTTTGTTTTAAAACAAGGTGATGCTTCAGTGGGTGGGAATGTTTTCAAAAATAAAACTTGATGGTGAATCCATCATGGCCGTGATGGGTTCAACATCGGAAAAGATGTACCTCTGCCAGGTACCAATGTTTGGGTTGAAATTAATAAAGTTGAAACCGGGCGGTTGACTTGCACGAGAAAGGAGTCTCGGTGTAGTGTCTCCGTCTGAGTCGATTAAGGACCGTGTCGATGTAGGCTTGATGATCGAGGACCCTTTAACTGGTCACATGCCTCGTCATGGGTAAGCTTTGCCTCGGGCAGACTAATACCAGAATAAGATACCGCGCAATGGGAGTGGAGAGATGGCGAGAGTAGCGTGTACCCTCCATGGCAAGAGGCTGGACGGTGGTGTATCTGTGCTCTCGGTTGGCGTGAACCTGATCTGGTCTTAAGAACCCCGGTGGCGAGTTGACATATGCAAGGGTTAAGTGCTACATATGTCGTGTGATTGGAGATCCTCAGCTGAGTATAATCGATTCGGTTCGCCGTAACTTCGCGGTTATGAAGACTTGGTCACTGACCTACACGTAGCAATCCAGTGAAGATGAAGGGTTGTTAAGAAATTGGCTAGTATAGGTCAAGTGATTGAACTAGGGTAGACAGAACTCTAGATACAGGTAACTTTACTTAACCTGACAAGTAAAAATGGATTTTGAAGGATCCACTCATAGTAAGCTTTTCTGCAAAACAGAGTCTTTGAATCTTGATAAGCCATACCTTGAATCCCTCTAGCCAGCATACCCTTGAGAGTCTTTTCTTTAGTCGGGTAAGTCTTGCTGAGTAATTCCGTACTCAGGGTTTTATTCCCTGTTGTTTTTCAGGTTCTAACCTTGTGCTGCTGTGATGGTGTTAAGTGCCGGTGGGCTCAGCCTTCTTATAAGTCTAAGTAACCCTTCTATACTTCTTACTAAGAATGGTCATTTGAGCTAGAATATATTTCAAACTTATACTTTTGTAATCACTCCGATAAAATAATGTAAAATTTTTGTAACTTGTAAAATTTGGTAATAAGATTTTCGCTGCAAAAATGTTGGTGTGTGTGATTTGTGTTACTTAATCCCGCGGTTCTGGTTGTAAGTGGTTTATCCGATGTCCTTAGGGCAATCGGACAGATCCTGTTAAGTTATCTGGTGCACATGCATAGCCGTCTGAGGTCTTTGGGATAAGGACAGGTGCATGTGGGCCCAATAACTTGGAGGTTCTGCCACACCCTGCATGCCAATACTACGCAGATCGCGGATATCAGGGCATAAGTAGATTGCTCCAACGAGGAGCATTAGTTGCTCCAAGTATTACATCTGTTATGTTCCTGGGCCCACATGTCGGGGCTCAGCACCCTTGTACGTGCCCCCTTGAGCTATAAAAGGGGAGGCATGCAACGACACATGGCAGACACACTTAGACCCAGCTCAGGCTCACATGTTCATACAAGCTCTCAAGCTGAATCATCACATAGTGGAGTAGGGTATTACGCTCCGGTGGCCCGAACCACTCTAAATCTTTGTGTTCTTGTGTGTTCGTCCTCCAATCTCGTAATAGGCAAAACGCTTAGGTCCCTCCTCATCTTAGGACTTAGGACGGGTGCATTCCGCCACCTGGCCGGAGATTTCCTCTCCGACAGTGAGGATTATTGTATGTGGAGTGATAAAATGAGGCATCACCTAACCTCACTCCACACAAGCATTTGGGACATTGTTGAGTTTGGAGCGCAGGTACCTAAGGTGGGGGACGAAAGCTACGACTCGGATGAGGTCGCCCAAATTAGGCACTTTAACTCCCAAGCCACAACTATACTCCTCGTCTCCTTGTGTCGAGAGGAGTATAATAAGGTGCAAGGGTTAAAAAGTGCCAAAGAAATTTGCGACGTCCTCAAGACGACGCATGAAGGGGACGAGGTGACCAAGATCACCAAGCGCGACACGATCGAGGGAGAACTCAGTCGATTCGTCCTCAACAAGGGAGAGGAGCCACAAGCGATGTACAACCGGCTCAAGACCTTGCTCAACCAAGTGCGCAACCTCGGGAGCACCAAGTGGGATGACCATGAAATGGTCAAGTTTTTCTTAGATCACTTGTTTTTCGTAATCCCACTCAAGTGCAACTAATCCGTGGAGACCCTAGATATAAACAGATGTCTCCCGAGGAGGTAATTGGCAAGTTTGTGAGCTTTGAACTTATGATCAAAGACTCCAAACATATTGTCAACTTGGAGCAAGGCACCACCTCTACACCTGAGGTACAACCTATCGCATTCAAAGCGACGTAAGGGAAGAAAGAGGGGTCTACATCAAGTAGGCTTCCCATCGACGCCTCCAAGCTCGACAACGAGGAAATGGCGCTCATCATCAAGAGCTTCTGCCAAATCCTCAAGCATAGGAGGGGGAAGGACTACAAACCCCGCTCCAAAAGGGTGTGCTACAAATGTGGTAAGCCCGGTCATTTATTGCTAAATGTCCAATTTCAAGTGATAGTGACAGGGGCGACGACAAGAAGGGGAAGAAAAATGAGAAGAAGAGGTACTACAAAAAGAAGGGCGGCGATGCCCACGTGTGTCGGGAATTGGACTCCGACGAGAGCTCCATCTACTCCTCCTCTGACGAGGACACCGCCAACATCGCCATCAACAAGGGCCTTCTCTTCCCCAACGTCAGCCACAAGTGTTTCATGGCAAAGGACGGCAAGAAAAAGAAGGTACAATTTAGAGCCACCCCCAAATATACAACATCTAATGATGAGGATAGCTCTAGTGAAGATGAAGATGATTTGCTTACTCTTTTTGCCGACCTTAACATGAAACAAAAGGAAAAAATAAATGAAGTAATAGAAGCTATTCATGAGAAGGATGATCTCTTGGAAAGCCAAGAGGACTTCCTTATTAAAGAAAACAAAAAAACATGTTAAGGTAAAAAATGCTTATGCTCAGGAATTAGAAAAATGTGAAAACTTAACTAAGGAGCTTAGCATTTGCCATGATTCAATTACCAATCTTAGAAGTGAAAATGCTAGTTTCAATGCTAAGATTGATAAATTGAATGAATCAATTTCTAGCCTTAGGACTGAAAATGCTAGTTTAATTTCTAAAGCTAGAGAGTTAAATGTTTGCAATGATTCTGTTTCCTGTCTTAGAAATGAGAATGCCATATTACATGCTAAGATAGATGAACTAAATGTTTGCAAACCCTCTACATCTATTGTTGAGCATGTTACTATTTGTACTAGATGTAGAGATGTTAATGTTGATGCTATAAATGATCATCTTGCCATGATTAAACAACAAAATGATCATATAGCCAAATTAACTGCAAAAATTAATGAGCATGAACTTGAAAATGAAAAGTTTAAATTTGCTAAAAGTTTGCTCTATAATAGGAGACGCCCTGGCATTAAGGATGGCATTGGTTTCCAACAGGAAGCAATGTCAAGCTTAATGCCCCTAAGAGATTGTCTAATTTTATAAAGGGCAAGGCTCCCATGGTTCAAGATAATGAGGGCTACATTTTATATCCTGCTAATTATCCTGAGCACAAAATTAGGAAAATTCATGCTAGGAAATCTCATTCTGTTTCTCACCATGCTTTTATGTATAAGAATGAGGCTTCTAGCTCTAGGCAATCTACACATGTTAAAATGCCTAAAAAGAAAACTCCTGCTGCATCAAATGAGCCTAACATTTCATTTAAGACTTTTGATGCATCATATATGCTTACTAACAAATCAGGCAAAGTAGTTGCCAAATATGTTGGGGGCAAGCACAAGAGTTCAAATACTTGTGTTTGGGTACCCAAGGTGCTTGTTTCTAACGTCAAAGGACCCAAGACTGTTTGGGTACCTAAGAACAAGGCCTAAATTGTTTTGCAGGTTTATGCATCCGGGGCTCAAGTTGGATAATAGATAGCGGATGCACAAACCACATGACAGGGGAGAAAAGAATGTTCTCCTCCTATGAGAAAAACGAAGATCTCCAACGAGCTATCACATTCGGGGATGGAAATCAAGGATTGGTCAAAGGTTTGGGTAAAATTGCTATATCCCCTGACCATTCGATTTCCAATGTTTTTCTTGTAGATTCCTTAGATTACAATTTGTTTTCTGTTTCTCAATTATGCAAAATGGGCTACAACTGTCTTTTTATAGATGTAGGTGTTACTGTCTTTAGAAGAAGTGACAATTCAATAGCATTTATGGGAGTGTTAGAGGGTCAGCTATATTTAGTTGATTTTAATGAGAACACAGCTGAACTCCACACTTGTTTAGTTGCTAAGACTAATATGGGTTGGCTCTGGCATCGCCGACTAGACCATGTTGGAATGAAGAATCTTCACAAGCTTCTAAAGGGAGAACACATTTTGGGACTAACAAATGTTCATTTTGAGAAAGACAGGGTTTGTAGCGCATGTCAAGCAGGAAAGCAAGTTGGCACCCATCATCCACACAAGAACATCATGACGACCGACAGGCCGCTTGAGCTAGTCCACATGGATTTATTCGACCCGATCGCTTACATAAGCATCGGCGGGAGTAAGTATTATCTTGTTATTGTGGATGATTATTCTCGCTTCACTTGGGTATTCTTTTTGTAGGAAAAATCACAAACCCAAGAGACCTTAAAGGGATTCTTAAGACGGGCTCAAAACGAGTTGGGATTAAGGATCAAAAAGATAAGAAGCGACAATGGGACGGAGTTCAAGAACTCTCAAATCGAAGGCTTTCTTGAGGACGAGGGCATTAAGCATGAGTTCTCTTCTCCCTACACACCTCAACAAAATGGTGTAGTGGAGAGGGAGAATAGAACTCTACTGGACATGGCAAGAACCATGCTTGTTGAGTACAAGACTCCGGACCGGTTTTGGGCGGAAGCAATCAACACTGCTTGCTACTCCATCAACCGGCTCTACCTTCACCGAATCCTCAAGAAGACATCTTATGAACTCCTTACCGGTAAAAAGCCCAATGTTTCATATTTTAAAGTCTTTGGAAGCAAATGTTTTATTCTTATTAAAAGAGGTAGAAAATCTAAATTTGCTCCTAAGGCAGTAGAAGGCTTTTACTAGGTTATGATTCAAACACAAGGGCATATAGAGTCTTCAACAAATCCACTGGATTAGTTGAGGTTTCTTATGACATTGTGTTTGATGAGACTAATGGCTCCCAAGTGGAGCAAGTTGATCTTGATGAACTAGATTATGAAGAGGCTCCGTGTGTCACGCTAAGGAACATGTCCATTGGGGATGTGTGTCCTAAGGAATCCGAAGAGCCCACTCAAGCACAAGATCAACTGTCATCTTCCATGCAAGCATCTCCACCAACTCAAGATGAGGATCTGGCTCAAGACAATGAAGATGAAGATCAAGAGGATGAGTCACCTCAAGAGGAGGACATGGATCAAGGGGGAGATGAAGTTGATCAAGACAAGGAAGATGATCAAGAGATTTAGGGTCAAAGACCGCCACACCCAAGAGTCCACAAAGCCATTCAAAGAGATCACCCCATGAACTCCATTCTCGGTGATATTCATGAGGGGGTAACTACTAGATCTCGAGTTGCACATTTTTGTGAGCATTACTCTTTTGTGTCCTCTATTGAGACATACAGGGTAGAGGATGCACTAAGAGATTCAGATTGGGTGCTAGCTATGCAAGAGGAGCTCAACAACTTCACGAGGAATGAGGTATGACATTTAGTTCCACGTCCTAACCTAAATGTTGTAGGTACCAAGTGGGTATTCTGCAACAAGCAAGATGAGCATGGTGTGGTGACAAGGAACAAAGCCCGACTTGTGGCCAAAGGTTATTCACAAGTCGAAGGTTTGGACTTTAGTGAAACTTATGCACCCGTAGCTAGGCTTGAGTCAATTCGTATATTACTTGCCTATGCTACTTACCATGGCTTTAAGCTTTATCAAATGGACATGAAAAGTGTGTTCCTCAATGAACCAATAAAGGAAGAGGTCTATGTTGAGCAACCTCCCGACTTTGAAGATAGTGAGTACCCTAACCATGTGTATAAACTCTCAAAGGCGCTTTATGGGCTCAAGCAAGCCCCAAGAGCATGGTATGAATGCCTGCGAGACTTCCTTATCACTAATGTCTTCAAAGTCGGTAAAGCCGATCCTACACTCTTTACTAAAATTATTGCAAAAGATTTGTTTGTATGCCAAATTTATGTTGATGATATCATATTTGGGTCTACTAACAAATCTACTTGTGAAGAGTGTAGTAGGATCATGATACAAAAATTCGAGATGTCTATGATGGGGGAGTTGAAGTATTTCCTAGGGTTTCAAGTCAAGCAACTCCAAGATGGCACCTTCATTAGTGAAACAAAGTACACTTAAGACATACTTAACAAGTTTGGAATGAAGGATATCAAGCCCATCAAGACACCCACGGGAACAAATGGGCATCTCAACCTCGACACGGGAGGTAAGTCCGTAGATCAAAAGGTATACCGGTCGATGATAGGATCTTTACTCTATTTATGTGCATCTCGATCGGATATTATGCTTTCCGTATGCATGTGTGCAAGGTTCCAAGCCGATCCTAAGGAAGTTCACCTTAGGGCCGTGAAAAGAATCATGAGATATTTAGTTTATACTCCTAAGTTTGGACTTTGGTACCCCAAGGGATCCACTTTTGACTTAATAGGATATTCCGATGCCGATTGGGAA
Source organism: Zea luxurians (assembly GCA_029449295.1). Taxonomy (NCBI): domain Eukaryota; kingdom Viridiplantae; phylum Streptophyta; class Magnoliopsida; order Poales; family Poaceae; genus Zea; species Zea luxurians. The sequence goes on from JAOPSE010000002.1 coordinate 167,246,571, forward strand.
GGGTGTAAAATTGATAGGAAGAGCACATCAGGGACTTGTCAGTTTCTGGGAAGATCCCTGGTGTCTTGGGCTTCAAAGAAACAAAACTCAGTAGTTCTTTGCACCACCGAAGCCGAGTACATTGTCGTAGGCCATTGCTGTGCGCAATTACTTTGGATGAGGCAAACTCTCAAGGACTATGGCTACAAATTGAGCAAAGTCCCTCTCCTATGTGATAATGAGAGTGCAATTCGCATGGCGGATAATCCCGTTGAACACAGCCGCACTAAGCACATAGACATTCGGTATCACTTTTTCAGAGATCGCCAACAAAGGGGGGATATCGAAATTGCTTATGTTAGCACCAAAGAACAATTAGCCGATATCTTTACCAAGCCTTTAGATGAGAACCTTTAGCAAACTTAGGAATGAGCTAAATATTCTTGATTCTCGGAATTTTGATTGAAACATTGCACACATAGCCATTTTATATACTGTCGAGGACCGTAATTAGGGGTACCCCCAAGACTCCTAATCTCAGCTGGTAACCCCCATCAGCACAAAGCTGCAAAGGCCTGATGGGCACAATTCCGGTCAAGGCTCCGTCCACTCAAGGGACACGATCTCGCCTCGCCTGAGCCGAGCCTCAGGCAGGAACGGTAGACCAAGGCAGATTCACGCCTCGCCCGAGGGTCTCCTCAAGCAATGAGCGCACCCTCGACTCGCCCGAGGCCTAGCTCGGGCAGGCTTCACAGAGAAGCAACCTTGGCCAGATCGCCACGCCAACCGACCGTATCGCAGGAGCATTCAATGCAAGGATCGCCTGACACCTTATCCTGACGCACGCTCTCCAGTCGACAAGGCCGAAGTGACCGCAGTCACTTCGCCCCTCCACTGACTGACCTGACAGGAAAACAGCGTCGCCTGCGCTACTCCGACTGCTGTGCCACCTGCCAGGGTGAGGCTGGCAGCAGCCAAGTCCAGCCTCGGGTGCCATAGGAAGCTCCGCCTCGCCCGACCCCAGGGCTCGGACTCAGCCTCGACTCCGGACGACGATCTCCGCCTCGCCCGACCCTAGGGCTCGGACTCAACCTCGACTCCGGACGACGATCTCCGTCTCGCCCAACCCCAGGGCTCAGACTCAACCTCGACTCCGGACAACGATCTCTGCCTCGCCCGACCCCCGGGCTCGGACTCAACCCCGACCTCGGACGACGGTCTCCGCCTCGCCCGACCCCCGGGCTCGGACTCAGCCTCAACCTCGGAGGAGCCACCGCCTCACCCGACCTTAGGCTCGGACCAACCACGTCGTACGGGGGTACATCATTACCCTACCCCTAGCTAGCTCAGGCTACGGGGAACAAGACCGGCGTCCCATCTGGCTCGCCCCGGTAAAACAAGTAATGATGACACCCCGCGTGCTCCATGACGACGGCGGTTCTTAGCCCCCTACGGAAGCAAGGAGACGTCAGCAAGGATCCGATAGCCTCGACAGCTGTGCTTCTACAGGGCTCAAGCACTCCTTCGACGGCCACGACGCCACATGAACAGGGCTCCAACACCTCTCCGACAGCCATGTCGGCATGTACATAGGGCTCTGGCTCCCCTCTGCTAGACATGTTAGCACACTGCTACACCCCCCGTTGTACACCTGGACCCTCTCCTTATGTCTATAAAAGGAAGGTCCAGGGCCCTCGTACGAAAAAGGTGGCCGCACGGGAGGATGGGCTGATGCACTGGCTCTCTCTCTCTTTCTCCCTCGCGAACGCTTGTAACCCCCTACTGCAAGCGCATCCGCCCTGGGCGCAGGACAACACGAGGCCGCGGTTCCCCTTACCGTTTTCCCCCCTTGTGTCTCCGTCTCGCTCCGACCCATCTGGGCTGGGACACGCAGCGACAATTTACTCGTCGGTCCAGGGACCCCCTGGGGTCAAAACGCCGACAGTTGGCGCGCCAGGTAGGGGCCTGCTGCGTGTTGACGAACAGCTTCCCGTCAAGCTCCAGATGGGTAGCCTCCAGCAACCTCTCCAACTCGGGACGATTCTCCGTTTTGGGAGTCTTGAGTTCATGTCCCTCGACGGCAGCTACGACATGATACTCTTCCTTCGCCGCGCGACAACAACAATGGCGGCCATCAGCCCGCCCGCCGGCGGCGAAATCGACGATGTCTTTCCCGCGTGATGGAAGAACAGCACCCGGGTCTGTCCTGTCACCTTCCCCATCGACGAAGGAGGAGGCGGGGCAACCATGGCCAAGCAGGAGGCGGCGCCTCGTCGGCTGTCGAGCGAGTCGACGGTGCCGGCGCCCCAGCGGGGGACACGTCGGGCGTTGACCTCGCGTCTGAGACGAAGACGAGCGTCGTTTCCCCGCAACACGCCAACCCCAAGCAGACGAACGACGCCAGCACGCTCGCGAAGGACTTGCTGAGCGTTAGCCTCGTACCTGAGATAACGGTGCAGTCCGTCCCCGACGCGACTTCGTCACCATCCGCCGATCAAGAGGTACCGTCCGTTTCCCATCCTGTGCCTTTTAGATTCAGCTTCGACCCACCAAGCAACCCCGCTTCGGTGGACGCTTTCGTAAAGGCGTATCCAAACCTTCTGGGGTACCATATGTGGTCAACCTGGGACAGATTGACGGCCGTCTCGACCTACGGGCCCCCGGGTTCTGAGGAAGACGATGAGCCCGACTCTGGTTGGGATTTCTCCGGGCTCGATAACCCCAGTGCCATGCGGGACTTCATGACCGCATGCGACTACTGCCTCTCCGATTGCTCCGATGGTAGCCACAGCCTCGGCGACGAGGACTGTGGCCCAAGTCGCGAATGTTTCCACGTCGATCTAGGGGGTCTCGACGAAGGCAACCACCTTGGTATGCCGGAGAACGGCGATCCCCCTAGGCCTGCACCTCGCGTTGACATCCTTCGGGAGCTAGTTATGGTCCCAGTCCCTGCGGGGGGTCAGGATGCACAACTCGAGCAAATCCGCGAGATGCAGGCCAGGCTCGACGAGGAAGCAGGGCAACTTGTGCAGCTCTGGCAGAACATCGGGCAGGAGTGGGCAGGCCGAGCACCAGCCGGAGAAGTGCGTCATCTAGCTCAGGATGTCCAGCGCCGCATCACCGACGATGCCAGGGCAAGGCTGCCCCCGACTTCTAGTGGGGTCGGCTAGAACCTGGCTGTAGCAGCAATACTACTCCGAGTGATGCCGGAACCATCCACCACCGAGGGGCGGCGTATCCAGGGAGAGCTCAAGAATCTCCTGGAGGATGCCGCGGTCCGACGGGTCGAAAGCTCTGCCTCCTGAAGGTAGGGATACCCCCTGGAGCATCGCGCCTCAACTTCTCGATTCATGCGGGAAGCCTCGGTCCACACCGGGCGCACGCGGGACACAGCGCCTGCGGCCCCGGGTCGCCTCGGCAACGAGCACCACCACCGCGACCGTCGAGCCCGCCTCGACGAAAAGGTGCGCCGAGGCTACCACCCCAGGCGTGGGGGACGCTACGACAGCGAGGAGGATCGGAGCCCCTCGCCCGAACCACCCGGTCCGCAAGCTTTCAGCCGGGCCATACGACGGGCGCCGTTCCCGACCCGATTCTAAATCCCGACTACCATCACCAAGTACTCAGGGGAGACAAGGCCGGAACTGTGGCTTGCAGACTACCGGCTGGCCTGCCAGCTGGGTGGAACGGACGATGACAACCTCATCATCCGCAACCTCCCCCTGTTCCTCTCCGACGCCGCCTGAGCCTGGCTGGAGCATCTGCCTCCTGCTCAGATCTCCAACTGAGACGACCTGGTCAAAGCCTTCGCCGGCAATTTCCAGGGCACATACGTGCGCCCTGGGAACTCCTGGGATCTCCGAAGCTGCCGCCAGCAGCCGGGAGAATCCCTGCGGGACTACATCCGGCGATTTTCGAAGCAGCGCACCGAGCTGCCCAACATCACCGACTCGGATGTCATCGACGCATTCCTCACCGGCACCACTTGCCGCGACCTGGTGAGCAAGCTGGGTCGCAAGACTCCCACCAGGGCGAGCGAGCTGATGGACATCGCCACCAAGTTCGCCTCTGGTCAGGAGGCGGTCGAAGCCATTTTCCGGAAGGACAAGCAGCCTCAGGGGCGCCAGCTGAAAGACGTCCCCGAGGCGTTCGCTCAGCGTGGCACGAAGAAGAAGGGCAAGAAGAAGTCGCAAGCAAAATGCGACGCCGCCGACGCAGACCTTGTCGCCACCGCCGAGCACAAGAACCCTCGAAAGCCTCCCGGAGGTGCCAACTTGTTCGACAAGATGCTCAAGGAGTCGTGCCCCTATCATCAGGGTCCCGTCAAGCACACCCTTGAGGAGTGCGTCATGCTTCGGCGCTACTTCCACAAGACCGGGCCCCCGGCGGAAGGTGGAAGGGCCCCCGACAACGACAAGAAGGAGGGTCACAAGGCAAAGGAGTTCCCCGAGGTCCGCGACTGCTTCATGATCTACGGTGGGCAAGTGGCAAACGCCTCAGCTCGGCACCGCAAGCAAGAGCACCGGGAGGTCTGTTCGTTGAAGGTGGCGGCGCCAGTCTACCTAGACTGGTCCGACAAGCCCATCACCTTCGACCAAGGCGACCACCCCGACCGCGTGCCGAGCCCGGGGAAGTACCCCCTCGTTGTTGATCCTGTCATCGGCAACGTCAGGCTTACCAAGGTCCTCATGGACGGAGGCAGCAGCCTCAACATCATCTACGCCGACACCCTCGGGCTCCTGCAGATCGATCTGTCCTCGATCCGGGCCGGTGCGGCACCCTTTCACGGGACCATTCCCGGGAAGCGTGTCCAGCCCCTTGGACAACTCGATCTGCCCGTCTGCTTCGGGACTCCCTCCAACTTCCGAAAGGAAACCCTCACGTTCGAGGTGGTCGGGTTCCGAGGAACCTACCACGCAGTGCTGGGGAGACCATGCTATGCCAAGTTCATGGTCGTCCCCAACTACACCTACCTCAAGCTCAAGATGTCGGGCCCCAACGGGGTCATCACCGTTGGCCCCACGTACCGACACGCATACGAATGTGACATGGAGTGCGTGGAGTACGCCGAGGCCCTCGCCGAATCCGAGGCCCTCATCGTCGACCTGGAAAACCTCTCTAAGGAGGCGCCAGATGCGAAGCGCCATGCCGGCAACTTCGAGCTAGCTGAGGCGGTTAAGTCCGTCCCTCTCGACCCCAGCAACGACACCTCTAAGCAGATCTGGATCGGCTCCGAGCTCGACCCCAAATAGGAAGCAGTGCTCGTCGACTTTCTCCACGCAAACGCCGAGGTTTTTGTGTGGAGTCCCTCGGACATGCCTGGCATACCGAGGGATGTCACCGAGCACTCACTGGATATCCGAGCTAGAGCCCGACCCATGAAGCAGCCTCTGCGCCGATTCGACGAAGAAAAGCGCAGAGCCATAGGCGAGGAGATCCACAAGCTGATGGCTGCAGGGTTCATCAAAGAGGTATTCCATCCCGAATGGCTAGCCAACCCTGTGCTTGTGAAAAAGAAAGGAGGGAAATGGCGGATGTGTGTAGACTACACTGGTCTAAACAAAGCATGTCCGAAAGTTCCCTACCCCCTTCCTCGCATCGACCAAATCATGGATTCCACTGCTGGGTGCGAAACCCTGTCGTTCCTCGATGCCTACTCAGGGTATCACCAAATCAGGATGAAAGAGTCCGACCAGCTCGCGACTTCTTTCATAACACCTTTTGGCATGTACTGCTACATTACTATGCCATTCGGTTTGAGGAATGCGGGTGCGACATACCAAAGGTGCATGAACCACGTGTTCGGGGTGCACATTGGTCGAACGGTTGAGGCTTACGTCGATGACATCGTAGTCAAGACGAGGACAGCCTCCGACCTCCTCTCCGACCTTGAAACGACATTCAAGTGTCTCAAGACGAAAGGCGTAAAACTCAATCCCGAGAAGTGTGTCTTTGGAGTCCCCCGAGGCATGCTCCTGGGGTTCATCGTCTCCAAGCGGGGCATCGAGGCCAACCCAGAGAAAATCGCGGCCATCACCAACATGGGGCCCACCAAGGACTTGAAAGGAGTATAGAGGGTCATGGGATGCCTTGCGGCTCTGAGCCGCTTCATCTCGCGCCTCGGCGAAAGAGGCCTACCCCTGTACCGCCTCTTGAGGAAGACCGAGCGCTTCACTTGGACCCTCGAGGCCGAGGAAGCCCTCGGGAACCTAAAGGCGCTCCTTACAAGCGCGCCCATCTTGGTGCCCCCCGCTGCCGGAGAAGCCCTCTTGATCTACGTCGCCGCTACCACTCAGGTGGTCAGCGCCGTGATCGTGGTCGAGAGACGAGAAGAAGGGCACGCATTGCCCGTTCAGAGGCCGGTCTACTTCATCAGTGAGGTACTGCCCGAAACCAAAATTCGCTACCCGCAAATTCAGAAGCTACTATACGCGGTAATTCTGACACGGCGAAAGTTGCGACGCTACTTCGAATCTCATCTAGTGACTGTGATGTCATCCTTCCCCCTGGGGGAGATCATCCAGTGCCGAGAGGCCTCGGGTAGGATTGCAAAGTGGGCAGTGGAGATCATGGGCGAGACAATCTCGTTCGCCCCTCGGAAGGCCATCAAGTCCCAAGTCTTGGCGGACTTTGTGGCTGAATCGGTCGACACCCAACTTCCAGCAGCTCCGATCCAACCGGAACTCTGGACCATGTATTTCGATGGGTCGCTGATGAAAACAGGAGCGGGCGCGGGCCTGCTCTTCATCTCACCCCTCGGGAAGCACCTCCGCTACGTGCTGTGCCTCCATTTCCCGGCGTCCAACAACGTGGCCAAGTACGAGGCTCTGGTTAACGGGTTGCGCATCGCCATCGAGCTAGGGGTCCGGCGCCTCGATGCTCGTGGTGACTCACAGCTTGTCATCGACCAAGTCATGAAGAACTCCCATTGCCGCGACGCAAAGATGGAAGCCTACTGCGACGAGGTTCGGCGCCTGGAGGACAAGTTCTACGGGCTCGAGCTCAACCACGTCGCTCGACGATACAACGAGGCTGCAGATGAGCTGGCTAAGATAGCCTCGGGGCGGACAACGGTTCCTCCGGACGTCTTCTCCCGAGACCTACATCAACCCTCCGTCAAGATCGACGACACGCCCGAGCCCGAGAAGGCCTCAGCTCTGCCCGGGGCGCCCTCGGCTCTGTCCGAGGCGCCCTCAGCTCAGCCCGAGGCAGCCTCGGCCCCGCCCGAGGCAGCCTCGGCCCCCGAGGGTGAGGCACTGCGCGTCGAGGAAGAGCAGAATGGGGTCAAGCCTAATCGAAACTGGCAGACCCCATACCTGCAATATCTCCATCGAGGAGAGCTACCCCTCGACAGAGCCGAAGCTCGGCGACTTGTTGACGGAAAGGAGCTCTACCACCGCAGCCCCTCAGGCATCCTCCAGCGATGCATATCCATCGCCGAAGGACAGGAGCTATTGCAAGAAATACACTCGGGGGCTTGTGGTCACCACGCAGCACCTCAGGCCCTCGTTGGAAACGCCTTCCGACAAGGTTTCTACTGGCCAACCACGGTGGCCGACGCCACTAGGATTGTACGCACCTGCCAAGGGTGTCAATTCTATGCAAGGCAGACGCACCTGCCCGCTCAGGCCTTGCAAACAATACCCATCACCTGGCTGTTTGCTGTGTGGGGTCTGGACCTCGTCGGTCCCTTGCAGAAGGCACCCAGGGGCTTCACGCACCTGCTGGTCGCCATTGACAAATTCTCCAAGTGGATCGAGGTCCGACCCCTAAACAGCATCAGGTTCGAACAGGTGGTGGCGTTCTTCACCAACATCATCCATCGCTTCGGGGTCCCGAACTCCATCATCACCGACAATGGCACCCAGTTCACTGGCAGAAAGTTCCTGGACTTCTGCGAGGACCACCACATCCGGGTGGACTGGGCCGCCGTAGCTCACCCCATGACGAATGGGCAGGTAGAATGTGCCAACGGCATGATTCTGCAAGGACTCAAGCCGAGGATCTACAACGACCTCAACAAGTTCGCCAGGCGATGGATCAAGGAACTCCCCTCGGTGGTCTGGAGTCTGAGGACAACGCCAAGCCGAGCCACGGGTTTCACGCTGTTCTTTCTAGTCTATGGGGTCGAGGCTATCTTGCCCACAGACTTAGAATACGGTTCCCCGAGGACAAGAGCGTACGACGACCGGAGCAACCGGACTAGCCGAGAAGACTCACTGGACCAGCTGGAGGAGGCTCGGGACATGGCCCTACTACACTCAGCAAGGTATCAGCAGTCTCTGCGACGCTACCACGCCCGAGGGGTTCGGTCCCGAGACCTCCAGGTGGGCGACTTGGTGCTTCGGCTACGACAAGACGCCCGAGGGCGCCACAAGCTCTCGCCTCCCCGGGAAGGGCCGTTCATCATCGCCAAGATTCTGAAGCCCGGAACATACAAGCTGGCCAACAGTCAAGGCGAGGTCTACAACAACGCTTGGAACATCCGACAACTACGTTGCTTCTACCCTTAAGATGTTTTCAAGTCGTTCATATACCTCATTCACTTACGCAAATAAAGTCTAACCATCAAGGAAGGGTCAACCTTGCCTCGGCAAAGTCTGACCCTCCCTCGGGGGCTAGAAGGGGGGAACCCCCTTTGCGTCAAAATTTTCCTCGGAAAAAGTCTTTCGCCAAAACGACTTTCGTGTTTCCCGGCTATATCAGTAACAAAACCCCGAGAAACGAATAAGAGTGCATGTAAGCGGCAAGGCCGACCGAGCCGAGGGACTCCTACGCCTCCGGGATACGAATACCTCACTCGTCACCTACCGCGAAAAATAACTCTTACTTGGGTAAGCGATCTTGCTACTAACAAACAAGTCCGGATACACGAAACAGGAGGAAAAGAGACACATCTTTATATCATGACGACAAAGTGTTCAGGCCTCGGCGGCCGCGAAGGACACATACATATTCAGAATAAACTGCTCCAGCAAAATCAGGCATCGCCCGGGGGAGGAGCTGCACCCTCGGCTTCGTTTCCACCCTCGGCGAGATCCGCCCCACCCTCAAACGGCGGCGCAAGCGGAAGGATCTCGACCTCGAAGGTGGACGCCAGCATCGCGCTTGGGCCCGCAGTGGCCGCGTCAAGCCTCTGAACTTCGGCCAGGGTAGCTTCGTCTTCATCGGGAAGGCAGTACCCCTCGCTGACCCGCTCCAGATCCACATCATAGTGGGAAGCTGGCACATCGAAGGCCCGCCTAACACCGTGATGCAGCGCCTCGCAGAGTCTGCCGCGTGCGTGGTCACCCAAGGCCTGTAGGAGACTCTGAGAGGAGCTTCCCAAGGGGACATCGTCAAGGCCAAAGATCTGGCAGAAGGCCGAGATAGCCTCGAACATGGCCACACTGTCGGCCTCCTTCTGCTCAGCCGCCTGGGCAAGTGCCTTGGCGGACTCGTTGAGGGCAGACTCGAGCTCTGCAAACAGCCAAAGCAGAAGTCTTCAAACGCAAGTTGAAGAATGAAGCAGCAACAAAATCTCAAAACAGCCAAGACATACCTTTAGTCCGGGCACGCTGCTCCGAGGCTGCGACTTGGGCGGACTGAGTAGACCCGACGGCCACGGCCAGGTCCGCCGCAAGGGCTCCAGCCCGAGCGGACGCCTCGGCTAGCTGGCCCCCAAGGGCCTCAGCCTGGCTTTTAGCCTCGGCGGCCCAGCCCCGAGATTGGTCCTGCTCACCGATGACCTGGCCAAGCTCCAACTGCCGTCGCTGCGCCTCCGCGCGTGCCGCCGCTGCCTCTGCCCCCAGCTCGTCGCAGAGCAACCGAAGGTCTGCCGCCTCGGCGCTCCATTGGGAGAGGCGCTCGGTAGCCTCGGCAAGCGCGGTCCTCAGAAATCATAGCGAACCCCAGACATCGGCCTCGCGGTGGATGAACGACGACTTGGCGGTGCTCAGATCCGTCAGATCCTGAGGAAGGGAAGCGGGGCGTCACAAAGAATGCCTTGATCACATGAAAGGTATGCCTGAAATCCTTACCTGGAGGATCCTGGGAACGTCCCTAGAAAGGACCTCTAGGGTCAACCGAAGCGACCCCACCGTTGCCTCGGCACACTCACGAAGCTCGTCCCAAGATTGCTCCTCTCGCTCATCGTCAAGAACGAAGAGGGGTTTCGAAGCACCACAGGCCCAGAACCGGAGCGACTGACGCCGCTCATTGGGGCTGCACCGCGCAAGGACGAGGTCGCCGCTCCCCAGGATGGGTCGCGGTTCTGCGCCCCCCTCCTCTAAGGCATCGGCACCCCTTGCAGTCGGCGCATTGGGAACCTCCTCGACTAAGGGGGCAGGTCTCCGATCGCCGGCCTCGGGTAGCGGCGCCTCGGCCATCTCAGCATCGGCGGCAATGGGTGGCTCCACGGCCAGAGCGGCAACAGCCTCGGCAGAAGCCGGTGCCAGCGCCGGCAACACGTCTGGTGGGCTCGAGGCCGCGGCCGCGCCAGCAGTCTCCCTCGACATGACGGCCGCCTCAACGGAGGGGTCAACCTCGGGAGCTCGCCCCACGGCAACTTGTGCCGCCTGAGCCCCCTGATTGGGGGCACCTTGTGTAGAGGCCAGCCGGCCGGTGAGGCCTGGTGCGCCACCGGCTGCAGAAGCCGGCGCCGTCTTGAGGGCCTTCCGGGGAGCCAGACCGGTCGAACCGTGCCTCCGTTTGCTAGGAAGAAAGGGAAGAGCAGGATCAGGACACACGAAGAAGGAGCCGGGACAGAGGTATCCTCAGATACTTACCCACTCCGGGCCACGACCAATCGTGCCTGCGGGGAGGCCCCCCGAGCCTCGGTCCCCGCGGGCACCACCAAGGTTTGCCCCACTGCCGGCTTCAGCACCATCCCTGCCTGGGGCGCCTGGGGCGCCGAAGGGACGGTTCGCCCAGGCACGAACACGGCGACCTGAGGATCAGCCTCCTCTGCTGCCGGCACGGGCAACGACTCTTGGGGAGCAGGCGAGACGGCCTGACTCCCTGGGGTCACCGCAACTACCTTGGCCAAGGGGTGAAGTACCCCCTCATCCTGCCCCTATTCTTCGGATTGGGACCCTGATGTCCTGGCTCCGGATACCGACGGCGCTAGCCCACTCGGGGGCTGGTTCAACAACCCCTGGCCCAGCCTCAGATCCGGGCTGAGGCCAAGGCGGGCGGCCATGTCATCGTCTTCATCATCGTCATCATCGTCGTCATCGTCAGGCGTCTCCGGCGACGGCTCCCTCGGGAGCCCATCCCTCTCCTGTCGCCGACGACGCATCTCCAAGGCGTCCCGAGCCCGCATCCGCTCGCGGGCCCAAGCCTTCTTCGCGTCCTTCTTCTCCTTCTTCTTCTCCGTAGCAACCCTCCGCGCGGCTCGGTCCACCGCGTCCTCCGGGACCGGTGGCGGGGAAGGCTTGTGAGACCCCAGCTCCTGGAGACAGACGAAAGGTCTCGACTATGAGAACCAAGGGCAATCTGACACAAGAAAGAAGAAGGAGCGGACACTCACCAGGGACATGCACCCGCGCTCGAGACGCATCGGGAGCTGGGTGAGGGAGCCGGCGTCTAGCCTCCCTACCGTGCCGGCTACCCGTCTGTGAAGGTCATCGGCGGGGAGGGGGACCGAGGACACCTGTGAACCCCCCAAGTCGACCACCGGCGTCATCTCCGAAAGCAGCAGCCGCCGCTCCGTCAAGGGGAGCACCCTCCGGCAATGGATGGCGGCAACCACCCCCGCGGCGGTAAGCCCTCCATCCCGTAGCTCCTGCAAGGCCTCCAGAAGGGGCTGGAGGTTCTTCTGTCTCTCGCGCGGAGCCCCATAGCGCCAGTTGTTGCCGGCGGCGGTCACCACTCGTTGAGAAAACGACGGGAGCCTCCCATCATCATTCCGGAGGTAAAACCACCGGCGCTGCCACCCCTTGTTCGAAGACACAAGGATGGTGGGGATGTACTGTTGCGCGCGCGCCTGCCTCAACTGGAGGATGCAGCCACCGGCCCGCACCACCATGCGGACTCTCTTCTCCCCCGTCATCGAGGCAAAAGGCTCCGCGGAGAAGAGGTGGGTCCACAGATCCCAGTGGGGTCAATCCCCAAAAATCCTTCGCAAACCGCCGCGAAGATGGCTGCTTGCGCGATGGAGTTAGGGTTGAGATTGTGCAACTCCACCCCGTAGAAATGCAGAATCGCCCGCATGAAACGACTTGCTGCCACTCCGAACCCCTGCTCATGAAAAGAGACGAAACTCAGCACATACCCCGACGGCGGGGACGGGGCGGCTCCGCTCGAAGGAGCCATCCACTCCGGCTGCGGGTCACCGGAGAGGGGACAAAGCAAGCCGTCGGCAACAAGGGCCTCCAGATCGTCCGCCGTGACGGTGGAGAAAGGCCACGGGTCGCGCGGCGGAACGACGGTTACCCGATCGGCCATCACCAAGCGAAGAAGGTGGCGGCGGAGCGGACAAGGTGCGAGGTTTTCTTTCTCTGGCTATTCCCTCAGGTTGCGGAAACCTAAGCAGAGGCGAGCAGCAGAGCAAAGAACCACCACCAGTCCCTCTTCCGAATATATAAATGTAACACCCCTGGTGTTACTGCAACTAAAACTTGAGCATGACATCATAAACATTAGCATTGCATATGTTTGACACACCTAGAGTGCATTCACTAGGTAAAAATTTCAAACAAGTTGTATTGTTATAGCATTTTGCAAATAGAACCCTAGATGGGGAACTTAACCCTAAATAGGGATTTAAGGGGGTAAAACCTAACCCAAATTGAGAAAACCTAAAAGCTTTAGGGAAATAACCATAAAATATTCCCAAGAATGAACTTGAATCACATTTATACCCCTGAGATATCTAAAAACCCCATTTGAACCCTGGAAAACCCTAAGTCCAAACCTTAGGGGCCTATGTGCAAAAACAGTGCACATTTGGACTAAAGTGTAAAAACTACAATGTTAAAGCATATAAAGTCACATGGTTCACATTTGGGAAGATTTGCAAGCCAAACCCTAAGTTTTGGATTAATTTGCAAAAAGGACCCCAATTGAGATTTCATTCTAAGTGTGAATTTCAGAATTAAGGGCTCAACTTTGGAGCCTTGTAACCTTCAAATTATAGGGTTTTTACCCTGGGGCACCACATCAAAGTTGTAGACTAAACAAAGGAGAACAACTTTGCTTAAGGTTGTGAACATAGTTGTTAAGAATAATTTGGAGATAATTAAGCCCAAAGTTGGGCTGTCAGACTGCTTACAGTCTGAAATCAGACTGACAGTGGACTGACATCAACTTCAAGCCAAATTTCAAGCATGATCTAATGGCTTTTTGTGGCAACACCATATTGCAATATTGTAGATGGTATATTGCTCTACAATTTTGCTGCAGAGCTTGATATGAGTTGTCATTAGGAATTGAGAGAAAATTTAGCTCCAAGTTTGTCTGTCAGGCTATCCGAATGCAGCTCTCCATGGTACAGTAAGTGTTTAACTGAAGAAGATCCCAATTCCATCCCTTGCTCGTCGCTGGTGGTCCGTCGTCGTCGATCGGTTGCTCGCCGTGATTCATGCGCCGTGGCCATCAGATAAGCACAACCCAGTAAAAATCTTGGCGTCTGATCCACTTGCGCTCGGTTGTGGCTAAGTTCGCTGTACCCCCCCAGCCGTCGGTCGAGCGGATAGATCTCACCGCCGTCGAGCTGCCGCCGTTGCGCGCCACGTGCCTCAGTGTGGGACTTTATCACGGTGACTCACTGGTTGCATGTCCGGTGATCACCGGAGCCACTGCCACGGTGAAAGCCACTTTTCCCCCCGTACTGAGCTCGCCTCCCCTCTCCAGCCACCAGCACCCTTTGGCCGAATTCATCACCATCGCTCGATGCGCCTATAAATTGAGTGCGCCACAAGCTCCGTAGGGCAGTAAGCTATCCAGCCACCACGAATCAGCCTCGACCATTCGCTAGAATCCACGAATTTTGAATTCGCCCCAAATCAGTCTCCGCCGCCGTGAAGAACAGCTCGCCGCGGCCAGCTCGATTCCGGTTAGCTCGTGTCTCTCTGTTGCTTGTTCTAGCATCCGTAGGCACCCCGCAAACCCCTCGATCCGTCCAATTGAATTGGACCACCACCCATCACCGGGAACATCTTCATCCATCCGCAACCTTCACGGTCACCGTGGCAAGCACAACCCTATTGATCATTAGTGAAATTAAGTTGGGGGAAAGGTTTGGGATGAGTCCAATTCCATGTTCATCGCTCGGGAACCCTAGGCATGGCCCCATTCGGCCGGTCCAGACAGCTCGCCGGAGCTCGGCCGCGTCCATCGTCGTCGTGGACTTCACCCTGCGAAGGATTAGAACCTGGAGGGGTTTTCTGTAATATGTCAGCGACTGAGTGCAATAGTAGATAAACCTACTTCGATTTAGTTGTTAACTCGAGGGCCTCTGTGTAAAGTCGCCAGAGCGCGCGACCCTGTTTCCTGTGTTAATGGGCTGTCCTGGGCCAGAAACAGCCCATCACTGTTTAAACCTTTTTCTTTTTCTTTTTCAGTAGAACTTTAGAAATCTATAGAAAATTGTAGAAAAATCCTAAAATTGTCAAACCAATTTTTCTAGACTTCTTATTTTCCATAGTATTTAATAAAAATAGTTTCATGATTTTTAGATTAAATAAGGAATTTTAAGGCATTTAAACTAGTTTAAACCATTAGTTCTGGATTTTTAGAAGATAAATGGTAATTCCAAAAATGATCAAACTTTTTATATGAGTTCTATACATTATTTAGAAGCCTTGGGTAGAGTTTGGCTTGATTTGGACCTTGTTTGATACTTAGAACCCAAAACCCCACCCCTGCCCTGTGAACCCCTTTACTGATTCCGGAAACCCTAAGTTCTCGGAGTTCCGTGAAGGAAAATTGTATTCAAGACTTTAGATAATAAATTCTTATTATCTTTGCACTCTCATGAGCACTACATGGCATTCATTCTTATATACATATATGTGGTTATGTTTAGAAAACGAAGAAGAAATTGAAGTGACTGAAGAGAAGGCACCACCACCTTTGGAATCTCAGGTAGGGACTTGTCTCTACTTTGACATCTGCGGGCCTGAGCCTGACTCACCTACTAACGAAGGCAAGCCCCGGTGCATTTGCCACCTTCCTTGATGTTCTTAAATCTTTCTCACTTGTTTGATGCATTAAGTGATAGGAGTTGAATGCTTAAACTATTCATGCATTGACTTCCTTGATCTTTGATTACCTTCCTTGAACCCTGTCTTTACAAAAAGTTTTACTATGCTTAGTATTGCTTTAGTAAAAACAAAAGGTTTTGTTTTACAAAAGATGCTTGGCAATGTGGGAGGTGTGTTTTTGAAAATAAAACTTGATGGTGAGTCCATCACGGCCGTGATGGATTCAACATCGGAAATGATGTACCTCTGCCAGGTACCAAGTTTTTGGGGTTTAAATGATTAAGCTGAGACCGGGCGGGTGACTTGCACGAGAAGATAGTCTCGGTGTAGTGTCTCCGTCTGAGTCGATTAAGGGCCGTCTCGATGTAGGCCTGATGACCGAGGACCCTTTAACTGGTCACATGCCTCGTCATGGGTAAGCCTTGCCTCGGGCAGACTAAGGCTAGAATAAGATAACACGAAATGGGCGTGGAGCGGTGGCGAGAGTAGCGTGTACCCTCCGTAGCAAGAGGCTGGACGGTGGTGTATCTGTGCTCTCGGTTTGCGTGAACCTGATCTGGTCTTAAGAACCCCGATGGCGGGTTGACATATGCAAGGGTTAAGTGCTACATATGTCGTGTGATTGGAGATCCTCAGCTGAGTATAATCGATTCGGATCACCGTACCTTCGCGGTTATGAAGACTTGGTCACTGACTTACACGTAGCAATCCACTAAAGATGAAGGGATTGATGAGAAACTGGCTAGTGCAGGACAAGTGATTGAACTAGGTTAGCAAGGAACTCTAGAAATAGGTAAATTTACCTAACTTGACAATAAAACTGGATTTTTAAGGATCCACTTTTAGTAAGCATTTATGCAAAGCAGAGTCTTTGATCTTGAGATACCTTACCTTGCCTCCCTTATAACCAGCATACCCTTAAGAGTCTTTTCTTTAGACGGGTAAGACTTGCTGAGTAATTCCATACTCAGGGTTTATTCCCTCATTGTTTTTAGGTGAGGAAGCAGCAAATTTTTGTTGCTTTTGTACCAAGGTGGTACCACATGAGGAAAAACAAGAGTGAAGCTGTGGGAGGACATGGTCCTCCATAAGCAACTTTTATGTAAGAACTTATTGGGAGGAGTTTTTGCCTCCCTTGGTATTGTAATAATACTACTCAGCACTCGTTTTATAACTCTGGTATGTAATAAGTAACTTGATCTTACTTTTTAAATAAATGTAAGTTTATGTAATCACTTCTGCATTTCGATATCTCCGATGTTCTGTAATGTCTGCAAGACGGGTGAAATGATCCTGGAAAGGTAAGAAAGAAGATACCAAACTTGTCAAGTGATTCAGGAACATCTACAGGGTTGTCTGATGTCTGTTGGACAAGGACAACTGTAGGTGGGCCTAATGACTTGGGAGGTTCCATCACAATAAAGGCCCAGGCAAGACCCGTTGAACACTCCGCCCAAACCTGCCGCGAAATCCAAAACTCGAAGGCGAAACGCCCATTCCTCGAACGGCTTGCGCATGCACAACGGCTGCCCCGCGAACCACTCATCCCGTCGCATTAACTCTGCGGCAGGGCAGGCGACACCTTTGGCAGGTGGAGCGGGCGACGCTTCACCTCCGCCATAATGACCGCGTCAAAAAAGGTACGCCACATCGTTCAATTTCGTATCCTTTTTCGCTTCCCCTTTCTCTCTCTTGCTACAGGGACCAGGAAAGGGGACACTCCGAAAGGGATCCTTCTCTGCGAAGGAAGCGGGCCCCGAGCCCCCCTACTGATCAGAGGTTCGAAGGCTAGCCCCTCGGAAGGGTTCGACAGCCGCC
Source organism: Zea luxurians (assembly GCA_029449295.1). Lineage (NCBI taxonomy): Eukaryota > Viridiplantae > Streptophyta > Magnoliopsida > Poales > Poaceae > Zea > Zea luxurians. The sequence continues at coordinate 167,263,553 of JAOPSE010000002.1, forward strand.
TCAGGCCACTCGGGCTCCGCGCCCACTACTGATTAGGGGTTCGCAGGCTGGCCTCTCGAAGGGTTCGACAGCCGCCCCAGAACACGCAGAGTGAGGGATGACTCTGGGTGCGTTCGACACATAACCAAGGCTCGGGCTACGCTCCCGAGGTACCCTAGGACATTTCCGAGACCAGCAGGAGCGATTCTGTAACGGAATCCCATCAGAGGGAGGCATCAAGCCCGGCCCTCGGACCCTATCGAACGGGACCGGGTCCGGCAAATCACCTGTAGGTACTTTTGGAGCACGCCTCTGGGCCACTAGCCGACCCTTATCGAACGGGGCATGAGCGTCCACTCGGACCACCCGTTAGCAACTCACCGGAGACACCATGTTCGGCGCCCTTCGAGGGCAACATGGCGCTTTCCCCCCCTCCTCCTTGTGGAAAGGCGACGAAGGGGCGTATGAAAAAAGCCGAGTCAGTCCTTGACCGTCCTCTCGCCCTGTGCAGAGGCTCGGGGGCTGCTCTCGCAAACCCGGCTCCGGCCAACCCGTTGACAGCATCAACATACCAGCCCGAGAACTCAGAACCTGACTATGCACCCGGGCAACGACCAGTTCGCATGAGGGAACAACCAGACCGGCCGAGGCATCACGAAAGGCATTAAGACCTCGAAGGAGTCAAACCACTCCTCCGAGGCCTCGAGGGCTACACCCGGCGGGTGCGCTCGCGCGCACCCACCGGAACGAAATGCAACCGAGAAAGGCCGGTCCCCTTGCAAAAAAGTGCGACAAAGCCTCCAAGCGAGTACCCACACTCCCTTTGAGGCTCGGGGGCTACTGTCGGGGACCGTAATTAGGGGTACCCCCAAGACTCCTAATCTCAGCTGGTAACCCCCATCAGCACAAAGTTGCAAAGGCCTGATGGGCGCAATTTCGGTCAAGGCTCCGTCCACTCAAGGGACACGATCTCGCCTCGCCCGAGCCGAGCCTCGGGCAGGAACGGTAGACCAAGGCAGATTCACGCCTCGCCCGAGGGTCTCCTCAAGCAACGAGCGCACCCTTGACTCGCCGGAGGCCTAGCTCGGGCTGGCTTCACGGAGAAGCAACCTTGGCCAGATCGCCACGCCAACCGACCGTATCGCAGGAGCATTCAATGCAAGGATCGTCTAACACCTTATCCTGACGCAGGCTCTCCAGTCGACAAGGCCGAAGTGACCGCAGTCACTTCGCCCCTCCGCTGACTGACCTGACAGGAAAACAGCGCCGCCTGCGCTGCTCCGACTGTTGTGCCACCTGCCAGGGTGAGGCTGACAGCAGCCAAGTCCAGCCTCGGACGCCAGAGGAAGCTCTGCCTCGCCCGACCCCAGGGCTCGGACTCAACCTCGACTCCGAACGATGATCTCTGCCTCGCCCGACCCCAAGGCTCGGACTCAACCTCGACTCCGGACGACGATCTCCGCCTCGCCCGACCCCCGGGCTCGGACTCAACCCCAACCTCGGACGACGGTCTCCGCCTCGCCCGACCCCCGGGCTCGGACTCAGCCTCGACCTCGGAGGAGCCACCGTCTCGCTCGACCTTGGGCTCGGACCGACCACGTCGTAGGGGGGGTACATCATTACCCTACCCCTAGCTAGCTCAGGCTACGGGGAACAAGACCGGCATCACATCTGGCTCGCCCCGGTAAAACAAGTAATGATGACACCCCGCGTGCTCCATGACGACGGCGGTTCTCAGCCCCCTACGGAAGCAAGGAGACATCAGCAAGGATCCGACAGCCCCGACAGCTATGCTTCTACAGGGCTCAAGCGCTCCTCCAACGGCCACGACGCCACATGAATAGGGCTCCAACACCTCTCTGACAGCCACGTCGGCATGTACATAGGGCTCTGGCTCCCGTCTGCTAGACATGTTAGCACACTGCTACACCCCCCTCGTTGTACACCTGGACCCTCTCCTTACGTCTATAAAAGGAAGGTCCAAGGCCCTCGTATGAAAAAGGTGGCCGCGTGGGAGGATGGGCTGACGCACCGGCTCTCTCTCTCTCTTTCTCCCTCGCGAACGCTTGTAACCCCCTACTGCAAGTGCATCCGCCCTGGGCGCAGGACAACACGAGGCCGCGGTTCCCCTTACTGTTTTCCCCCCTTGTGTCTCCGTCTCGCGCCGACCCATCTGGGCTGGGACACGCAGCAACAATTTACTCGTCGGTCCAGGGACCCCCCGGGGTCGAAACGCCGACATATACCTTTGATCATGTCTCTTTCATTTGGCACATATACATATTTCTTATTCTTCTTATGCCTAAGCTAAGACTAATATGGTTCAATGAGCATCTCTTGTATTAAGTCCTAGATTGAAAGGGAAATGGAGTATTCGGCAAAGACATCGCTTCCACTCAACTGCATCGGTATTATCTACCCTTTGTCGGTATTCCGTCATCTCCCCGATTGGTATACTCTGTCACTCACATTTCTTTTATCAGTGGGGGAGAAAATATAAAAAAGGCTCTCAAAAGTCTCCGTTTTTGGCGATTAATGCCAAAGGGGGAGAAAGTATTAAACCCAAAGCAAAAGGACCGCACCACCACCTAATTTTAATTTGTGTTTCAAAAATCTTTAATTGGTATATTTGTTTTAAAACTTCATTTGGTATCTTATTATGACAATCTTTTCAATTGGTACATGTAGAGATAAATTTTTTTAAAAAAATTGGCATCTATTAAAACCTTTTTGAAAACTAAGAGGAGAATTTTATTAAGGGGAGTTTTGTTTAGTCAAAGGAAAATCATATGAAACAGGGGGGGAAAATTTCAAATCTTGAAAATGCTTCTTGCAATCTTATTCATATACCTTTGACTATTTGCAAAAGTTTTTGAAATGATTTTCCAAAAGAATTTGCAAAAACAAAACAAGTGGTGTAAAGGTGGTCCAAAATGTTAAATAAAAGAAAGCAATCCATTCAAATCTAGTGTGATTATCAATTGGTTTAATTCTAAGTAACCTATGCACTCACCTTATGCAAACTAGTTCATTTCTGCACTTTATATATTTAGTTTGGTTTGTGTTGGCATTAATCACCAAAAAGGGGGAGATTGAAAGGGAAATAGGGTTAACCTTTTCCCACAATTAATTTTGGTGGTTGAATGCCCAACACAAACATTTAGACTAACTAGTTTGCTCTAGAATACATGTTCTACAGGTGCATAAAGGTTCAACACAAACCAATAAATATTCAAGTTAGGGATCAAATTCAAAGGAGCAAATAAACTTGGGTGTGCTGTGGACTGGCGCACCGGACTGTCCGGTGTGTCACCGGACAGTGTCCGGTGCACCAAGTCCATACAGGGCTAAACCAGTGTCACACCCGGTTTTGGAAGGTAAACCGAATGCGAACCATGTACGTGCAAGGATCATAAACTCACGTACATAGCGATTCCATAATTGGACATCATCACACAATGCTCGAAAATAAATAGCAGAAAGGTACTTTATTACATCAAGATGTCTGAGACATCCACAGAGTCTATTACATAACCATTGTTTTTAACATAACTATCAAAGTGCGGAGAAACGAAACGTAGATGATAAGCCTACACAGGCAGCTGACTGGGGGTTTGCCACTATGTAAACTATAACTCGTCGTAATCCTGGAACTCCTCGAAGTCCTCCATGTTGCCAGCATCACCTCCTGAGCACTGAGTACAATGGGGACAACCTGGGGTGGGGTGGTTTGTAAAGCAAGGGTGAGTACACATCAACGTACTCAGCAAATGTCTCGTTTGGCTAAAGTGGACTAGCTGTATATGGGGTTGAAGTTAAGCAGTTGCTTTTAGTTGGTCTAGTATTTATTATTATTAGTAGAGCCAAGTTTTAGTAATAAACCCAGTTATTATCGAAAAGTACTCTCTCAAAAAAGGAAATACCAGAGATTAGACTTATAACATCATTGTTAACCATCATCATAAAAGTAACTAGAATTCTTCTAATCAAAGAGGATACCAAGGCTGCTCTTAACCGTGAGCTCGGCTGATATACCAGTTTCTAACACTCTGCAGAGGTTGCACACTTTACCCATGAGCCGTGATCCCTTTCCAGCCTGGGTTGTACAGACCCGATCTTCACTACCAAGGTGAATGGCCAGGGATACACTACGTAGCCTTTACAACGACTCCCCTGGTGCATAGCTGCTCGTTAGGTTTCGCCAGTCGTACAAACGCAGTACACCTCTCTAAGGTGGGTGACTAACAGAACCAAATCGAATGAACCTCTGCACCCCAACCTTGGCAGAGCGAGCACTACGCTCCGGCCCCTATTGACGGCCCTCCGGCAAAGCCAACTACACCCCCAGGTTCATCTAATTAATCAGCTAAGGGCGTCCCATTCCGCCCTCATGGTTGCACTGTTATCCCGGGTGGTCACTCCACGAATAGGTCCTTACGGAGAGGTACTCAGGAAAAAGGCCTAAGCCCCCTAGAGTATCACAAGATCATCAACATAATCAGGATAACAGTATCATATCATAAATGTTCACATCATGTTCATTGATTAAAGTTAAGGTAGTAGCAAAATGCTAACCATGATAACCCAAAAGGTAAACAAGGATAATGTAATACAGACTAGTCAATCCTTAGGTTTCATAAAGTAATGCGGGACACTGAATCATAAAGTATGTAGGACATAATAGGTCAGAGGACACTTGCCTTCACCAGGTTGTTGCTCAGGGAGGTCTCCAACAACACACTCAGGAACCTCGGACTGCTCATTGTCTAAATGAAGCAAGCATGCATTCAATACATTTGGAAAGTACATATGAACAGCACACCAAACAGGTATAAACATAGGAATACATCTCAAAAGGCACAATACCACATAAGGCATAATGAGTTCAAATTATAACATAAACTATAACATAAACTAACTTCATTTGGAAATAAATTATTACTTCTCTAAGTGTTACTCACAAATACATAACATAGTTCAATTTCTTTTATTGTGACCTAAAAATTAGAACAGAGATGAATTCATGTAATACACATTATTAATCTCACAAGATTAAACATGTTTTAAATCTCTAGGGTTCTCCTTTTATTTATTTTATTAAATAAACAAATCTACACCTACATTAATTCATACTTAATTATAAAAATTAGAATGTGTAGACAGTAGCTGGAACTAATTTATTTGAACAGAGAATATTACTATGAACATTTTGCAATTTGAATCACTAAATTTGGAGTTCATATGCAAAAGTTATGAAATAAACAAATTTGGGACTTCAAAATATGAAATTATGTCTAATTATGTGAATATTTAAAAGTCCAGGGTTAAATCTTCAAGTTTACAGGGGCCTGCGTGCGAAAACCAGGGACGGTGGGTTTATTTCCAACAAACCGAGGGTTTCTTACGCAAAACAACCACGCGAAGGGGTATCGGGCTCCCTCAACCGTTAGATGTAAAATCAACGGCTAAGATTAGATCTACGACTGAGGGCGCGCGTGCGGGCGGGCGAGTGCTGACAGGCAGGCCAGGGGCGTCAGCGACAGAGGGGGAGGGCACATTGACCGAGCGGGCCCAGCGCCAGGGGACACGGGCGCTGACAGGCGGGCCAGGGGCGCAGGGCGCGCGTGCGCGAAGCGGTACCCGCGATCTAGGTCGTGCGATCAAGATCGGACGGAGGGGATCAGACCGGGCAGGTGAATGGCTACGGGCGGTGCTGCTCTTCTCCGTGGCGGTGAAGTCGCCGGAGTTGAGGCAGGCGTGTGCTAGGGGGTTCCGGGGTCACCGGGATTGGGCAGAGAGGGAGAGAACGCCACGGTGAACTCAATGGCGGGGAAGAGGCCACGAATCCGAGGGCAGAGAGGGGAGAACGGCGGGGAGAAAGTCTCGGGTGGACCGGAGGAGCTCCGGCGAGGCATTCCGGCCACAGGGAGGGGGCTTAAGGCGCGCTAAGGCCTGGGCTAGCTTCAGCAGAGGCAGAGGTGACACAGGAACCTACACCGACGAGCTAGGCCGGGCTAAATCGACCGGCCACCGTGCGAGCACGGCGGACCACCGCGGCTAAGCACCGGCGATGCCAAAATTGGCCGGGCACAGAGCGGAATTGGGGAATTTAGGCACGGGCAAAGGTGTCTCACCTCGGGGCGGAGCTCGGGGTGGCTTGGCGCGGTCTTCAGCGAGCTACATGGCCGGGGAAGCGGGCATGGGTCTCCGGCGGCGTCTGGCGGCATGGGCAGAGCGCGAGAGAGGGCGAAGCTGTGCGAAATGAGGCGGGGAAGTGAGTGCGGGCGCTGGCGGGGCTCTAAGAGGGAGCTGGGCACGTGGGCGGGCGTCGTGGCCCAGAAATATGGTGACGTGCGCGAGTGCGCACTCGCCGGTCCACGTCGGGCGCAGGGAGGGTGGATCTGACAGGGAGGGTCCACGGCGCAGAGGGAGAGAGAGAGGAAAGGGGCGCTCGGGGCAACGGCTCAGCAACTAGCGAACTGGGACCGCGAGGCAGAGAGAGAGGAGAAGCGCGCGAGTGAAGAAACCGGCACCGACAGGTCGGCCCTAGTGGGCAAAGAGCGAGAGAGAGAGAGAGAGAGAGAGAGAGCGCGGGAGAGAGAGCTCCTGCTAACAGGCGGGGTCCGCCTGTCAGGCGGCGCGGGCACACGGATGCGTGGCCTGGCTGGGCTGAGTTGGGCTGCTTTTCCTTTTTCTTTTTCTCTGGATTTTCTAATTCCTTTTCTATTTCTTTTCTCTAGAGTTTTCAATTCCAAATTCAAATTAGGTTTCAAATTCAAATAAGTTCAAACTTGTGCAACACTTCAAAGAATATTTTAAGCTCAGCATGATGCAACATGTCATGACTCATAATGTTTTGGCAAAAATAAATAATTAAATCCCCCTAAATTTGAGCTAATTCTACTTAAAAGAGAAAAAGGAAGAGAGGATCTAGAGAGAGATAAAACCTAGAGTGAGAGAGAGAAGAGTAACACATGAATTTGGGTGATCGTTAGAAAGAAATTTTATACCCCCAAATTCAGGGTGTTACAGACCTACCCCCTTAAAAGAATCTCGCCCTCGAGATTCAGGGCAGGCTAGAAAAGAGCTCAGGGTACTTGGCTTTCAAATCATCCTCTCGTTCCCAGATGGCTTCTTCTTCTGAGTGGTGACCCCATTTGACTTTGCACATCCTGATGGTACTTCTTCGAGTGACCTGGTCTGCTGTCTCCAGAATCTGAGTTGGCTTCTCAATATAAGTCAGATCTTCTTGAACTTCAAGATCCTATCCTGGCAACTACTCTTCTAGCACTCTCAAGCATTTCTTCAACTGAGACACATGGAACACATCGTGCACAACTAATAGATTCTCTGGTAAGCTGAGTTGGTAAGCCACTTCTCCACGTCTTGCTTGAATCTGATATGGCCCAAAATATCGAGGTGCTAGCTTGCCTTTGACTCCAAACCTTTTGGTTCCTCTGATGGGCGACACCTTCAAATAGACATAGTCTCCCACTTCCAAACTAAGTTCCCTTCTTCTGGTATCAGCATAGCTTCGCTGTCTAGACTGCGCTGCCTTCAAATTCTCTCGGACCATTCTGATGTTCTCTTCGGCTTCAAGCAAAATATCTAGACCGAATACCTGTTTTTCACCAGGTTGGTCCCAATGCAATGGAGTTCTGCAATTCCTCCCATAAAGCGCTTCGAATGCTGACATCTTTAGACTAGCTTGGTAGCTGTTGTTGTAAGAGAATTCTGCATATGGTAACCTCTTGTCCCAACCTATATTGTCTTGCAAAGCACAAGCCCTCAACATATCCTCCAGAATCTGATTGGTTCTCTCTGTTTGACCATCTGTCTGCGGGTGATAAGCTGAACTAAACTTCAAGTGTGTGCCCAAAGCTTCATGAAACCGCTGCCAAAAATGAGAGGTGAACTGAGTGCCTCTATCTGATACTATCTTCTTCGGAACGCCATGCAAGCACACAATCCGAGCCCTGTATAGTTCAGCCAACACTGCACTGTTGTAGGTGGTCTTGACTGGTATGAAATGGGCCGCCTTTGTCAAACGGTCCACTACTACCCAGATGGAGTCATAACCAGTACGAGTGCGAGGCAAACCGACTATAAAGTCTATTCCGATCTCATCCAATTTCCACTGAGGAATCTGCAACGGTTGCAACAAACCTGCAGGTCTCTGATGTTCTGTTTTAATCCTCTGACAACTGTCACATACAGCCACATACTCTGCTGTCTCTCTTTTCCTCCCGTACCACCAAAATCTTTTCTTTAGGTCTTGGTACATCTTCTCACTACCAAGGTGTATAGAGTATGTTGTCTCATGAGCTTCCTTGAGAATCTGTTCTCGGATCGATTTGATATCGGGAACACACAGTCTGTCCTTGAACCATACTACTCCTTCTGCATCTTCACGGAAATCCTTGCCTTTTCCATCTATGATCAACTGCCGGATCTCGTTGATCTTCTCATCATCCTTCTGACCTTTCCTGATATCTTGCTCTAGAATGGGTTCCAACTCGATTGTCTCCCCTTGGGTGTTGTTCAGAAATCCGAGACTCAATTTGTCGAACTCCTTTGCTAGCCTATATGGCATCGAGTGGGCTGCCAACATATTAACTTGACTCTTTCTGCTAAGAGCATCTGCAACCACATTTGCTTTGCCTGGGTGATAATGAATCTCTAGCTCATAATCTTTGATCAATTCTAGCCATCTTCGTTGTCTCATGTTTAACTTTGACTGAGTGAATATATATTTGAGGCTCTTGTGATCCATGTAGATATCACACTTCTACCCATAAAGATAATGCCTCCAGGTCTTCAATGCATGAACCACGACTGCTAATTCCAAATCATGAGTAGGATAATTCTTCTCATGAATCTTCAGCTGGCAGGACGAGTATGCCACTACTCTCTCTTCCTGCATCAACACACATCCCAGTCCGGTGTACGAGGCATCACAATATACTGAGAATGGCTTGTGAACATCGGGAAGAATCAGTACTGGTGTCGTTGTCAACTTCCCCTTCAATGTTTCAAAGGACTTCTGGCATGCTGGAGTCCACTAGAACTCAACCTTCTTTGCCAACAAGGCTGTCATTGGCCTGGCGATCTTGGAGAAACCTTCAATGAAACGCCGATAATAACCGACCATTCTGATGAAACTCTTGATTCCTCGGACTTCTTTTGGTGCTTTCCAGTTCAAGATAGTTGTTACCTTCTTCGGATCTACAACCAATCCCTCTCGGTTTATAACGTGACCCAAGAATAGGACTTCACTGATCCAGAACTCGCACTTGCTAAGCTTGGCATACAGCTGACAATCTCGTAGCCTCTGAAGTACCTTCCTCAAATGCTCCTCATGCTCTTCCTCATTCTAGGAATATATACGAATATCATCAATCAACACTACTATGAACTTGTCGAGGTAGTCCATGAACACACTGTTCATCAAGTACATGAAGTAAGCTGGTGCATTTGTCAAACCAAATGACATGACCGTGAACTCATACAGTCCATACTTGGTGATGAATGCTGTCTTCGGTATATTCAAAGGTCGGATTCTAAGCTGATGGTATCCTGACCTCAGATCTATCTTTGAGAACACACTGGCTCCTCTCAACTGGTCGAATAAGTCTTCAATTCTAGGCATGGGGTACTTGTTCTTGATAGTAACCTCATTCAAAGATCTGTAGTCAATGCACATCCTCTTTGTTCCATCGTTCTTCTCCACAAATAGCACTGGTGCTGCCCAAGTTGAGGTACTCGGTCTAATGTAGCCTTTCTCTGACAACTCATCAATCTGCTTCTTAAGTTCCACCAACTCTGGTCTGGACACTCGATAGGCTCTCTTGGAAATAGGGGCGGTGCCTGGTATAAGCTCTATGGCAAATTCAACCTTTCTTTCAGGTGGCATACCCGGTAACTCCTCGGGAAACACATCTAGGAATTCTGACACTACATTGATAGCCTCTGATGGTTTAATCTCCTCAATACAGGCGGTGACTTGGTGATAACTCCCTTTCCTTGGTCTAGACAAGACCAACTCTACTAACACTTCTTCTCCTGATAGGGATACTAACTTCACCGTTCTCTTATCACAGCTAAGACTGGCTTGATACTTGGTTAACCAATTCATCCCTAGGATGACATCTATAGTTGTATCCTGGTTACCCATAACTATTAAATCAGCGGGGAACCCTATCCCCCTTATTTGAACCTTTGCACAAGGGCAAAATCTATCCATTTGGGTTCTTCCACCAACTGAACTAACCCTCATAGGTGGATACATGGGTGTTACTGACTTACTGGTATACTATGTGATTCTACCCATGATGCAGTCACAAAAGAATGCGTTGCTCCAATATCAAATAAGACATTTGCAGAATGGTACTCGACTGAAAACATACCTAGTGCCACTCCTGGACTCTGTCGGCCTCCAAGTGGTTCACCTTTCCATACTAGGCACGAGGCTGCCCATGATTGTTGCCTCCTTGCTACATTGCTTTCTGCCTGACTGTGGCATTGGGAGCTGGCTGCTGCTGAGCTGCTTCCTTGGGGCAATGATTTTCCTAGTGGCCTTGTTCCCCACAGTGGAAACATGCACGACTTCCTCCTTGCGCTAGCGCTGCTTGGCTGTTATGGTTGGTTGCTAGGCCAGGAAGATGGGGTGCCTGGTTGCTCTGACGCTGATATTGATTTCCTCTCTGCTGGTTATTCTGACGATACTGCTGCTGCTGTTGAGGAAACTGTCTCTGGTACTGCTGCTGCTGGTTCTGACGCTGATGCTGGTGCTGGTGCTGGTGACCTTGCTTGAATGGCTGAGGTGGGTTGCCTGAGTAGCGAGGACGGCTGTTACTCCCAACTTGAGGTCCACCAATCTTGCGTTTCCTGTCCTCCATCTCCCAACGCTTCCTTTCTGTCATGATTGCTCTATCGATCAGATGCTTGAAGGTAGGTAAGGTGTGGTTCATAAGCTGGTAGTGGAGGGGATCAACCAATCCTCTCAGAAAGAATACTACCTCTTAGCATCCGTGTTGATGTCTTCTGAGGCATAACGTGACAGCTGCAGAAAATTGTCCATGTACTCATTGACGGATAGGGGACCTTGCTTCAGGGCGAGAAACTCCTCCTTCCTCACTATCATCAGTCCCTTGGTTACATGGTAGCGACGGAAGTTGTCCCTGAATTCTTCCCAAGTCATGGCTTTAGGGTTGGCATGAGTGGCGAGGTAAGACTCCCACCAAGACTGGGCTGCTCCCCTCAGCTGTCGGGGACCGTACAACACCTTCTCATGATCGTTGCACTAGGCAGTGTGCAACTCACGCTCCACGGTACGCAGCCAATCTTCAGCGTCCATAGGATCAGCAGAATGAGCAAAGACTGGGGGATGGCCCCTCATGAATTCTGCCCACTAGTCTCTAGGCACTTGAGGCATCTGGACTTGCACCTGAGGCTGAGGTGGTGGTGGCTGCTGCTGCACTTGCTGCATAGCTGCTAAGGTCTGACCAATTGCCTGGACTGCTTGGGTCTGCATCAGGAACATTTGCTCAATGGTCATCGATGGTGGTGGTGGCAAATGCTATTGCGGGGCTGCCTCCTCTTGGGGTGCCTGCTGTTCTGGCTGAGCACGTGAAAGTCGCCTAGAGGGGGTGAATAGGCGGAATCTGAAAATTATAAACTTAAGCACACTACAAGCCAGGGTTAGTGTTAGAAATAAAACCGAGTCTGAAAGAGAGGGCGAAAACAAATCACAAACAAATAGTGAGAGTGACACGGTGATTTGTTTTACCGAGGTTCGGCCCTCGAAGGCCTAGTCCCCGTTGAGGTGGTCACAAAGACCGGGTCTCTTTCAACCCTTTCCCTCTCTCAAATGGTCACCTAGACCGAGTGAGCTTCTCTTCTCAATCAATCGGGACACTTAGTCCCCACAAGGACCACCACACAATTGGTGTCTCTTGCCTTGATTACAAATGACTTGGGAACAAGAAAGAAGGAAGAAGAAAAGCGATCCAAGCGCAAGAACTCAAATGAACACAAATATCTCTCTCTCACTAGTCACTATTTGATTGGAATGATCTTTGGACTCGGAGAGAATTTGATCTCTTGTTTGTGTCTTGGAGTGAAGTCTAGAGCTCTTGTATTGAATGCAATGGCTCAAAACTTAGATGCCTTAAAGTGTGGTGGTTGGGGGTATTTATAGCCCCAACCACCAAAGTGGCCGTTGGGAGGGGCTGCTGTCGTATGGCGCACCGGACAGTCTGGTGCGCCACCGGACACTGTCCGATGCGCCAGCTACGTCACCCAACCGTTAGGGTTTGACCGTTGGAGCTCTGACAGGTGGGGCCACCGGACAGTCTGGTGGTGCACCGGACAGTCACTGTTCACTGTCCGGTGCGCCTTCTGGCGCCCGCTCTGCCTTCTGCGCGCGTAGTTGTACTGTTCACTGTAGACTTTTGCAGACGACCGTTGGCGCAGTTAGCCGTTGCTCCACTGGCGCACCGGACAGTCCGGTGCTACACTGGATAGTCCGGTGAATTATAGCGGAGCGGCTCCCCGAAAACCCGAAGCTAGCAAGTTGGAGTTGATCCACCCTGGTGCACTGGACACTGTCCGGTGGCACACCGGACAGTCCAGTGCGCTAGACCAGGGCAGCCTTCGGTTGGTTTTGCTCCTTCAAATTTGAACCCTTTCTTGGACTTTTTATTGGTTTGTTGTGAACCTTTGGCACCTGTGGAACATATAATCTAGAGCAAACTAGTTAGTCCAATTATTTGTGTTGGGAAATTCAACCACCAAAATCATTTATGAAAAGGTTTGATCCTATTTCCTTTTCAATCTCCCCCTTTTTGGTGATTGATGCCAACACAAACGAAAACAAATATACAAGTGCAGAATTGAACTAGTTTGTATAAGGTAAGTGCAAAGGTTGCTTGGAATGAAACCAATATAATTATTTGTACTAGATATGCATGTATGTCTTTCTTCTTATTTAAAATTTTGGACCACATTTGCACCACGAGTTTTGTTTTTGCAAATTCTTTTGTAAATTCTTTTCAAAATCCTATTTTGCAAATATTCAAAGGTATATGAGTAAGATTGAAAGAAGCATTTTCAAGTTTTGAAATTTTCTCCCCCTGTTTCAAATGCTTTTCCTTTGACTTAAACACAACTCCCCCTCAATGAAATTCTCCTCTTAGTGTTCAAGAGGGTTTTACAAATTTTTTGAAGATGCTAGAACTTTCTCCCCCTTTTGAAAACACATTAAGATACCAATTTGAAAACTTCATTTTTAAATTTCGTTGGTGGTGCGGTCCTTTTACTTTGGGCTAATACTTTCTCCCCCTTTGGCATGAATCACCAAAAACGGATACTTGTGAGTGAAATATAAGCCCTTCTTAACATTTTCTCCCACTTGGCAAACAAATAAATATGAGTGAGGATTATACCAATGTGGGAGATGGCGGAATACCGACAAAGAGTAGATAATACCGATGGAGTTGAGTGGAAGCGTCGTCTTTGCCGAATACTCCATTTCCCTTTCAATTCTATGACTAAGCATAATAATACACTTGAAAACACATTAGTCATAGACATAAAAGAGATACGATCAAAGGTATATAAATGAGCTATGTGTGCAAAGTATCAATCAAAATTCCTAGAATCAAGAATATTTAGCTCATTCCTAAGTTTGGTAAAGGTTTTCTCATCTAAAGGCTTGGTAAAGATATCAGCCAATTGTTCTTTGGTGTTAATATAGGCTATCTCGATATCCCCCCTTTGTTGGTGATCTCTCAAAAAGTGATACCGAATGGCTATGTGCTTAGTGCGGCTGAGCTCAACGGGGTTATCCACCATGCGGATTGCACTCTCATTATCACATAGGAGAGGGACTTTGCTAAATTTGTAGCCATAGTCCCTAAGGGTTTGCCTCATGCAAAGTAATTGCGCGCAACAATGGCCTGCGACAATATACTCAGCTTCGGCAGTAGAAAGAGCTACTGAGTTTTGTTTCTTTGAAGCCCAAGACACCAGGGATCTCCCTAGAACCTGACAAGTCCCTGATGTGCTCTTCCTATCAATTTTACACCCTGCCCAATCAACATCTGAGTATCCTAATAAATCAAAAGAGGATCCCCTGGGGTACCAAAGGCCAAACTTAAGCGTATGAACTAAATATCTCAAGATTCTCTTCACGGCCCTAAGGTGAACTTCCTTAGGATCGGCTTGGAACCTTGCACACATGCATACGGAAAGCATAATATCCGGTCGAGATGCACATAAATAGAGTAAGGATCCTATCATTGACCGGTATACCTTTTGATCTACGGATTTACCTCCCGTGTCGAGGTCGAGATGCCCATTGGTTCCTATGGGCATCTTGATGGGCTTGGCATCCTTCATTCCAAACTTGGTGAGTATGTCTTGTATGTACTTTGTTTGGCTAATGAAGGTGCCCTCTTGGAGTTACTTGACTTGAAATCCGAAAAAATACTTCATGTCCCCCATCATAGACATCTCGAATTTTTGTACCATGATCCTACTAAACTCTTCACATGTAGATTTGTTAGTAGACCCAAATATGATATCATCAACATAAATTTGGCATACAAACAAATCATTTGCAATGGTTTTAGTAAAGAGAGTAGGATCGGCTTTTCCGACTTTGAAGCCATTAGTGATAAGAAAATCTCTTAGGCATTCGTACCATGCTCTTGGGGCTTGCTTGAGCCCATAAAGCGCCTTAGAGAGTTTATAGACATGGTTAGGGTACTCACTATCTTCAAAGCCAAGAGGTTGCTCAACATAGACCTCTTCCTTGATTGGTCCATTGAGGAAGGCACTCTTTACGTCATTTGGTAAAGCTTAAAGCCATGGTAAGTAGCATAGGCAAGTAATATACGAATTGCCTCAAGCCTAGCTACAGGTGCATAGGTTTCACTAAAATCCAAACCTCGACTTGTGAATATCCCTTGGCCACAAGTCGGGCTTTGTTCCTTGTCACCACACCATGCTCATCTTGCTTGTTGCGAAAGACCCACTTGGTTCCTACAACATTTTGGTTAGGACGTGGAACTAAATGCCATACCTCATTCCTCATGAAGTTGTTGAGTTCCTCTTGCATCGCCAGCACCCAATCCGAATCTTTAAGTGCATCCTCTACCCTATGTGGCTCAATAGAGGAAACAAAAGAGTAATGCTCACAAAAATGAGCGACTCAAGATCGAGTGGTTACCCCCTTATGAATATCGCCGAGGATGGTGTTCATGGGGTGATCTCTTTGAATTGCCTGGTGGACTCTTGGGTGTGGCGGTCTTGGATCTTGTTCATCTTCCTTGTCTTGATCATTGTCATGTCCCCCTTGATCATTGCACTCCTCTTGAGGTGGCTCATCCTCTTGATCTTCATTTTCATCATCTTGAGCTTGATCCTCATCTTGAGTTGGTGGAGATGCTTGTGTGGAAGATGATGGTTGATCTTGTGCTTGTGGAGGCTCTTCGAATTCCTTAGGACACACATCCCTAATGGACATGTTCCTTAGCGCGACGCACGGAGCCTCTTCATTATCTAGCTCATCAAGATCAACTTGCTCTACTTGAGAGCCATTAGTCTCATCAAACACAATGTCACAAGAAACTTCAACTAGTCCAGCGGACTTGTTAAAGACTATATATGCCCTTGTGTTTGAATCATAACCAAGTAAAAAGCCTTCTAAAGCCTTAGGAGCAAATTTAGATTTTCTACCTCTTTTAACAAGAATAAAGGATTTGCTACCGAAGACTCTAAAATATGAAACATTGGGCTTTTTACCAGTGAGGAGTTCATATGATGTCTTCTTGAGGATTCAGTGAAGATATAACCGGTTGATGGAGTAGCAGGCGGTGTTAATCGCCTCGGCCCAAAACCGGTCCGGTGTCTTGTACTCATCAAGCATGGTCCTCGCCATGTCAAGTAGTTCTATTCTTCCTCTCCACTACACCATTTTGTTGTGGCGTGTAGGGAGAAGAGAACTCATGCTTGATGCCCTCCTCCTCAAGGAAGCCTTCAATTTGAGAGTTCTTGAACTCCGTTCCATTGTCGCTTCTAATCTTTTTGATCCTTAAGCCGAACTCATTTTGAGCCCGTCTCAAGAATCCCTTCAAGGTCTCTTGGGTTTGAGATTTTTCCTGCAAAAAGAACACCCAAGTGAAGCGAGAATAGTCATCCACAATTACAAGACAATACTTACTCCCGCCAATGCTTATGTAAGCTATCGGGCCAAATAAATCCATGTGGAGTAGCTCAAGCGGCCTGTCGATCGTCATGATGTTCTTGTGTGGATGATGAACACCAACTTGCTTCCCTGCTTGGCATGCGCTACAAATCCTGTCTTTCTCAAAATGAACATTGGTTAGTCCCAAAATGTGCTCTCCCTTTAGAAGCTTGTGAAGATTCTTCATACCAACGTGGGCTAGTCGGCGATGCCAGAGCCAACCCATATTAGTCTTAGCAATTAAGCAAGTGTCGAGTTCAGCTCTATTGAAATCAACTAAGTATAGCTGACCCTCTTACACTCCCTTAAATGCTACTGAATCATAACTTCTTCTAAAGACAGTAACACCAATATCCGTAAAAAGACAGTTGTAACCCATTTTACATAATTGAGAAACTGAAAGCAAGTTGTAATCTAAAGAATCTACAAGAAAAACATTGGAAATAGATTGGTCAGGTGATATAGCAATTTTACCAAGTCCTTTGACCAAACCTTGATTTCCATCCCCGAATGTGATAGCTCTTTGGGGATCATGGTTTTTCTCATAGGAGGAGAACATTCTTTTCTCCCCAGTCATGTGGTTTGTGCACCCGCTATCGATGATCCAACTTGAGCCCCCGGATGCATAAACCTACAAAACAAATTTAGGCCTTGTTCTTAGGTACCCAAACGGTCTTGGGTCCTTTTACATTAGAAACAAGCACCTTGGGTACCCAAACACAAGTCTTTGCCCCTTGTGTTTGCCCCAACATATTTGGCAACTACTTTGCCTGATTTGTTAGTGAGCACATAATAAACATCAAAAGTCTTAAATGAAATGTTATGATCATTTGATGCAATAGGAGATTTCTTCTTAGGTATTTTAACATGGGTAGAACGCCTAGAGTTAGAAGCCTCATTCTTATAAATAAAAGCATGGTGAGAAACAGAATGAGTCTTCTTAGCATGAATTCTCCTAATCTTATCCTCAGGATAACCAGCAGGATATAAAATATAGCCCTCGTTATCCTGAGGCATGGGAGCCTTGCCCTTAACAAAATTAGACAATCTTTTAGGTGCATTAAGCTTGACATTGCCTCCCTGTTGGAAGCCAATGCCATCCATAATGTCAGGGTGTCTCCCACTATAAAGCATACTACGAGCAAATTAAAATTTTTCATTTTCTAATTCATGCTCGGCAATTTTAGCATCTAATTTTGCTATATGATCATTTTGTTGTTTAATCATAGCAAGGTGATCATGAATAGCATCAACATTAATATCTCTACATCTAGTACAAATAGTAACATGATCAACACTAGATGTAGAGGGTTTGCAGGCATGTAATTCATCAATCTTAGCATGTAACATGGCATTTTCGTTTCTAAGATTGGAAATAGCATCATTGCAAACATTTAGATCTTTAGCCTTAGCAATTAATTTTTCATTCTCAATCTTAAGGCTAGCAAGAGAGGCATTCAATTTATCAATGTTAGCAATCAAACTAGTATTATCATTTCTAAGATTGGCAATAGAATCATCACATACATTTGATTTCTCAACCTTAGCAATTAATTTAGCATTTTCATTTCTAAGGTTAGAAAAAGTGTCATGGCAAATGCTAAGCTCACTAGTTAATTTTTCACAGTTTTCTACTTCCTGAGCATAAACATTTTTAACCTTAACATGCTTCTTATTTTCTTTAATTAGGAAGTCCTCTTGGCTATCCAAGAGTTCATCCTTCTCATGAATAGCACTAATCAATTCATTCAATTTTTCTTTTTGTTGCATGTTTAGGTTGGCAAAAAGGGTGAGCAAGTTATCCTCATCAACACTAGAATTATCCTCATCACAAGAGGTTGCATACTTAGTGGAGGATCTAGATTTTACCTTCTTCTTCTTGTCGTCCTTTGCCATGAGGCACTTGTGGCCGACGTTGAGGAAGAGAAGACCTTTGTTGATGGCGATGTTTGTGGCGTCCTCGTCGGAGGAGGAGTCAGTGGAGCTCTCGTCGGAGTCCCACTCCCGGCAAACATGGGCATCGCCGCCCTTCTTCTTGTAGTACCTCTTCTTCTCCTTCTTCTTCCGTCTCTTGTCGTCGCCCCTGTCACTGTCACTAGAGATAGGACATTTTGCTATGAAGTAACCAGGCTTACCACATTTGTAGCAAACTTTCTTGGAGCGGGGCTTGTAATCCTTCCCCCTCCTTTGCTTGAGGATTTGGCGGAAGCTCTTGATGATGAGCGCCATTTCCTCATTGTCGAGCTTGGAGGCATCGATGGGGAGCCTACTTGATGTAGACTTCTTTCTTCTCCTCAGTCGCCTTGAATGCGACGGGTTGTACATCGGGTACTGAGGAGGCGCCTTGCTCGATGATTTTCTTAGAGCCTTTGATCATCAATTCAAAGCTCACAAATTTTCCTATAACCTCCTCGGGAGACATTAGCTTGTATCTAGGATCACCACGAATTAATTGAACTTGTGTAGGATTAAGAAAAACGAGTGATCTTAGAATAACCTTGACCATTTCATGGTCATCCCATTTTGTGCTCCCGAGGTTGCGCACTTGGTTCACCAAGGTCTTTAGCCGGTTGTACATGGCTTGCGGGTCTTCTCCTTGGTTGAGCATGAACCGACCGAGCTCCCCCTTGATTGTTTCCCTATTGGTGATCTTGGTCACCTCATCTCCTTCATGAGCGGTCTTGAGCACGTCTCAAATCTCTTTGGCACTCTTCAACCCTTGCACCTTATTATACTCCTCTCGACTTAGAGAGGCGAGGAGTATAGTGGTGGCTTGGGAGTTGAAGTGCCAGATTTGGGCAACCTCGTCCGAGTCATAGTCTTCATCTCCTATGGATGGTTCCTGCGCTCCAAACTCAACAATATCCCAAATACTAGAGTGGAGTGAGGTTAGATGGTGCCTCATTTTATCACTCCACATGTTGTAATCTTCACCCTCAAAAACGGGTGGTTTGCCTAGTGGGATGGAAAGTAAAGGAGTGTGTTTGGAAATGCGAGGGTAGCGTAAGGGGATCTTACTAAACTTCTTGCGCTCATGGCGCTTAGAAGTGACGGACGGCACGTCGAAGCCGGAGGTGGAGGGTGATGAAGAATCGATCTCGTAGTGGACCACCTTCTTCATTTTCTTCTTCTTGTCGCCACTCCGGTGCGACTTGACGCGGGGAGGGGATTCCTCCTTGTGCTTGGTGCCGGACTCCCTTGATGGAGCCTTCCCATGGCTTGTAGCGGGTTTCTCGTCGGTCATGACCTCCTTCTTGGCGTGATCTCCCGACATCACTTCGAGCGGTTAGGCTCTAATGAAGTATCGGGCTCTGATACCAATTGAAAGTCGCCTAGAGGGGGGTGAATAGGCGGAATCTGAAAATTATAAACTTAAGCACACTACAAGCCGAGGTTAGTGTTAGAAATAAAACCGAGTCCGAAAGAGAGGGCAAAAACAAATCACAAGCAAATAGTGAGAGTGACACGGTGATTTGTTTTACCGAGGTTTGACCCTCGAAGGCCTAGTCCCCGTTGAGGTGGTCACAAAGATCGGGTCTCTTTCAACCCTTTCCCTCTCTCAAACGGTCACCTAGACCAAGTGAGCTTCTCTTCTCAATCAATTGGGACACTTAGTCCCCACAAGGACCACCACACAATTGGTGTCTCTTGCCTTGATTACAAATGACTTGGGAACAAGAAAGAAGGAAGAAGAAAAGCGATCCAAGCACAAGAACTTAAATGAACACAAATATCTCTCTCTCACTGGTCACTATTTGATTGGAATGATCTTTGGACTTGGGAGAGGATTTGATATCTTGTTTGTGTCTTGGAGTGAAGTCTAGAGCTCTTGTATTGAATGCAATGGCTGAAAACTTGGATGCCTTAAAGTGTGGTGGTTGGGGGTATTTATAGCCCCAACCACCAAAGTGGCCGTTGGGAGGGGCTGCTGTCGTATGGCGCACCGGACAGTCCGGTGTGCCACCGGACACTATCCGGTGCGCCAGCCACATCACCCAACCGTTAGGGTTTGACCGTTGGAGCTCTGGCAGGTGGGGCCACTAGACAGTCCGGTGGTGCACCGGACAGTCACTATTCACTGTCCGGTGCGCCTGCTTTTCCTTCTGCGCACGCAGTTGCACTGTTCACTGTAGACTTTTGTAGACGATCGTTGGCGCAGTTAGCCGTTGCTCCGCTGGCACACCGGACAGTCTGGTGCTACACCGGATAGCGGAGCGGCTCCCCAAAAACCCAAAGCTAGCAAGTTGGAGTTGATCCACCCTGGTGCACCGGACAGTGCGGTGCACCAGACCAGGGCAGCCTTCGGTTGGTTTTGCTCCTTTAAACTTGAACCCTTTCTTGGACTTTTTATTGGTTTGTTGTGAACCTTTGACACCTGTGGAACATATAATCTAGAGCAAACTAGTTAGTCCAATTATTTGTGTTGGGCAATTCAACCACCAAAATCATTTAGGAAAAGGTTTGATCCTATTTCCCTTTCAGCACGCCTCGCACCTCTGCGCCTGTTCTCAGACATCTGTAGAAATCACACATATATATCAAATCTGACTCTGCATGCTTTAAGCATAAGAAAAGATATATAGAAAATCCTCATAGCACTGAACAAATGACCATCTCTACTGACAGCTTCTCAAATAAATAGGAAAGTGGAAATAAATGGGTTACCCAACTAGATAACTGACTTTATTAATAACTACACCAAGTTGCAGGGGATACCCACACCTTGGTGACAATCATTACAAAGATCCAACTTCAGTACATGTCCATCATAACAAGCATCCAACATAAGATAAGCAAACTAACTCTAACTAAGACTGTCTAGACTAAGACACTAAACTAAGCATTATTATAGACTCTGACTCTGTCGATCTATGGATCCAAATCTATCTGGGTCCTGCAGTTTGGGGTACCATAATCGAAGCAACCACGGGGCGGTGAACGGTAAGGGTGCTGAATCCCGACAGGGGTGGGAGAACCACCATCCAGATAGTGGCGTGCCGCGCACTCAGCACGTAATTCCACAACCTTCGCCCGAACATTGCCCAACTCGTCAAGGGCGTGGTCCAACTTCGTGTTGAGCACGACAGCCAAGTTGACCATGCTGTTCAGCCTAGGATTGCCCTCACCAACTGGCAAGGCAATCACACCTCCAGCACTGCCGGTCGAACGACGAGGGTAGTACTTCAGGTCAAGGCCATCAGCTACCCCGCTGAACAACGAGCAATACTGAGAAAGTGCTTGTCGTGCTGCATCTTGCATGGCTGCCTTGACAGTATCTCTCTCAGTAATAGAATAATGCTATGAGAAGGCCTCTGCACCCCGGAGATCATCGTCCGGACGGCGCACCAAGCAAGTAGCCTCCCACTGGTCCGGGTATAACCCGCGACGATGTTGGTAGACTACACAACGGTACTCGATGGACCAAGTGTGTCGGTCGAAGGCTCGACGCAGCAAGGTACCGAGAGCGTCGTGGAAGTGACACCCGCAAGCGGTGTCATGAGTGATGGGTCTAGCGATCCACCCCTCCGGCTCCGGCTCCTCCGAGAGCTTCGTGCCGTGGCTCAAACTGCCACCTGTGTCGTCTCTGTCTCTGTCAGGGTCTCCTCCGGTAGCCAGGATGCCCTGTGGTGGTGCAGGGGGCATCTCCAGCTAAGGTGCAGGGGAAGACGGCCTCTCAGACTCCACCTCCCGCTGAGGCGAGGGGGAAGAGTCCTGCTGCTCCTGCTCCTGGCGTTGGTGCTCCTACTCCTCTTGCAGGCGATGATGCAGTCTCTCCAAGTGACTGGACTGACCTGGCACAGTGCGACGCAGTGGATGCTCCGCCAGGCGAGAAGGCGGGGATCACAGACTTACGTGCAGTGCACCTAATACAGGCCATCTACAAAAGACATCTTAAGCACAAGAGTAAGAGTAGAACTAAAAGACCAGAAAGTAACAGAAAGAAAAGTGAGACAAAACTTTTTGAGATAAGTAGATAACATAGAGTTGGTCAAGATGACCAACTTTTGAAAGAACTCTAAGGTCAAGGTAAGAGTAGGGGTCTATAGTCCTTAGGGCGACCATTCTAGTCTAGGTTAGCGGTCCTACAGTCAGCAAGGCTTTGATATCACTTCTGTCACACCCGGTTTTGGAAGGTAAACCGAATGCGAACCATGTACATGCCAGGATCAGAAATTCACGTACACAGCGATTACATAATTGGACATCATCACATAATGCTCGAAAATAAATAGCAGAAATATACTTTATTACATCAAGATGTCTGAGACATCCACAGGGTCTATTACATAACCATTGTCTTTAACATAACTATCAAAGTGCGGAGAAACGAAACGTAGATGATAAGCCTACACAGGCAGCTGATTGGGGGTTTGTGTCACACCCGGGTTTTGGGGCACCAAGACCCGAGCGCGAACATAATCACCAGGTGTGCTGGGACCAAGTCTCAAACATATGATGAATCATGGCACAGGATCGAATGTCACATCTTTACTACATAAAAGGAATTCTATACAAAATAAATAATTACATTATAAGGAAACAACGGTCCAGCAACCCAAAGTTGACTGGGAGACGACGGCCTAGACCTCTCACGGCATCCTCCATACGCCTCATCCTGCGGTACCTGTTCTTGACCTGTGGGAGGGGTGTGAGACAGCAAGAGTGAGCTCACATACGTTCATAGCTCAACAAGTTGTGGGGAAATAATGTGCATGAACTCGCCAAAGGTGGGAGCTCAAGTGAAGTGTAAGGCTTACCAAAGAGGATGGTTAGAGCTGAGCATTGCTTTTAAAGTTGGTCAAAATTTTATTAGCAATTACTAAGTATAAGTAAATACCAACCCAATTAAGTAGTAGAACAAAAGTAACAACCTCACCTGTGATGCAATGCTTATGACAAATTGAATTTAGTTCCATAAATTAATCATGTGAGGGTCTGAGCTGCTCATGACCGTGAGCATGGCTAGTATACCAGTTTTACACTCTGCAGAGGTTGCGCATCTTTACCCACAAGTCATGTTACCCATCTGCCAAGGGATCGCGACTTCCCATACACCTCTACCGAGGAGGCAAGGCAGGGTAACACTACGAGGCCTTTACAAAGTTCCACTAGCTTCAGAAAACCCGCTACAGTTTATAGGAAGCTCCAATGCAGGGACCCCTCGCATGACCGCCATCACAGCGAAATCATCCCAAGGGCCTCCCTACACTGACCACTCCCCTAATGCCCTTGCCCCTTTCGGGTAAGGTAGTCTTTCACTAGCTTTCCTAATTAATCAGCCAAGGGCGTCCCATTAAACCCTTGTGGTAGCACTGTTTTCCCGGGTGGTCGCTCCATGTTCCAATTAACATAATGATCTTATCATGAACAGTAAGTAACAACTGATAATAAAGTATGATCATGAATAAAGTATATCTCTATACCCAAAACCATATAAAGCAATAGCATGTACTACCCAGAAATTCAGTGGTGAACAAGGTATAAAGATAATCAAACTAGGGTAACCTATTGGGTCCCATCAAAATTAACCTATGCAGATCATTATGATTAATCAGAACATGAGTGGGTAAAAAGAAGTGATCAAGGGTACAACTTGCCTGGCACTTGAGATTCCAGGTACCAACTTGCTCTTCAGATTCTCGTGACCTCACCGCTATTCGTAGCAATACATACAAATAGGCAAGAATCATATAAAAAACAGTACACCAAACATGAGAACAAACAGCGTAAGAATATTCTACGCGATGCTACAAGGTCGTGGGATCGAGAACCACTAAAATCGGAGTTATGGTTAAGGAGTTATGATTTATAGAAGATCTATGTGATTAAAATATTAAACTATATTATAAATTGGTTAGTGTAAATCATATGAGAGATTATTATATAAATAATTATCTCAATTTTAATCTAAGTCATAAATTGATCATAGATCATCTTCTACTACATTAATAAGCAGATTAACAAAACTAACCAACATAAGTTAAATAAAGATCTAATTATAAAAGAATGAGACATGGTATAATAAATGTTGTTACTGGGTAGTAAATATTTATACGAAGCTAACGCAACGGGAACGAATCAGATTGGAGTTAAAATAAATAAATTATGAATTTCCAAAGTTTTTATGTATTTGATATAAGATTAATTAGGAAATAAATTTTTAAAGTAGTTTCATGTCAAATCAGTGGCACTATTTAATAAACAATAATATTATAAAACTATAGGAACTTAAATGGACTCATTTGGACTAAGTATGCATTTTCTATAAATTAAACAAGTTCTAGCCTTTATCTTTACACTAAAAAGTATTTTCCTAATGAATTTACTTGATTTTCTAATTATCTGGACCGAGCGCACCATTACCAGAAAGTCTAGGGGCCTTGGTGCAATAAATCCCCAGACTCAGTAAACACCCCGAGGGGATGGAGGGTTAATTCCGTAAAATTATAGGGGCTCTTTAGTAAAACATACCCGCGAAGGGGTATGATCAAATCTGGGTCGCACAATCGCAAATGGACGGTGCGGATTAGACCCGATTCACTCCGAACCGGTACCCAACGTGGGGCATCCGCTTAAAATCCTGCGGCTAGGGTTTCATGAGGATGGGATCTAATCTCGGTCATCGAACTACCATCCTACGGCTCAGATTTATTTGACGAAGGGGTACGCTACACACGATCATGGCCGTCCAACACGGGATCGACGACGCACAAACGATTTTCTCTACTCTAATCTTGGCCGACCACGTATGGATCCACGGTTCACAAACGTTCTTCTACCCTCAGACAAAACCCAGGTGGCGGCGCATAGCTCACAGTGGCAGAAAGCACCGGCGAGCCCGTCGGTTCTTCGCTATAGGGCCCCACGACCATCCCTAGATCGTCTACTCATAGCATACAGTTACACGAATCATATGGGCGCGGTCTTACCGGACGTCGTGTAGTAGAGGATCCCAATCATGGTGAGGGGCGGAGCAATGGTGTTGGGCAGCGTCGACGAGGAATTCGGACGCCTCCGAATACCAAGGTTGCCTAGGAAGAGCACCACTCCGCGCGGAGCACCCTGCCATCAGGTTCCTTGACACCTAAAGAATCTCCATGTTCCTCCGATGACCTGCGACTAACGATGCATACACAGGTCCTCGGTAGCGGCGTTCTGCACAACACGCGCCTAGCCGAGTCGATGGCCGAAGGGAGCTAGGGTGCAGGCGTATATATAGTCGATAGCTAGGGGATCTTGGTTGGGCTTACACGGAGGTGGTTGCAAACGAACACCGCGATCCCCGGTGTGGAGTTGCAGAGATCGCGCCCAGGTTTGTTGCGTTCACGCGGAGGGGATGGAGATGGAACTGACACCGAGGACCCACGGTTAGTGCCAGCGCAAGCGTGAGAGGGAAAACTGGCTGCGGGACCCACCCGTCAGCGAACGCCAGGTGCGAGTGCGGGCGCACTGGTGGGCCGCGCGAAGGGGAAACTGAGGTGGGCCGGGTAAAGTTGGCCCATCCGGGCAAGAGAAGTGCTCTTTTTTTTCTTTTTCTTTTTCTTTTTATTTCTGATTTCTATTTTAAATTCAAATCAAACTCAAGTTTGAATTCCAAACTTTTGCTTTTAGATGCACAAATAAAACACCAGTATGAATGCAAGATTATGTATATTTTTAATTATTTATTTGTTCGTTATCCTTCATAAGTAAATTCTTTTGGATATGTTGCTCCACATAATTACTTTGAGAAAAATATTTTTGATTGTATAACGAAGCTCTAATATTTATCCTTATAATACTTATCATCTTTAACAAGGGGTAGTTTATATAAGAATCCCTTTTATTGAGTTTTTATTATAAAACATTTATTTTAGGAGGTGTGACTTCAAAAGTTTTTTTTTAAAAAAAATATCCTAACTCAAAATCTTTGGAAAATTTTACCTAATTCTCAAAATGAAATTTTGTGGTGTTACAGTTTGCCACTAAGTAAACTAAAACTCGTCGTAATCCTAGAACTCCTCGAAGTCCTCCACGTTGCCAGCATCACCTCCTGAGCACTGAGTACTATGGGGACAACCTGGGGTAGGGTGGTTTGTAAAGCAAGGGTGAGTACACATCAACGTACTCAGCAAAATGTCCCGTTTGGCTAAAGTGGACTAGCTGTATATGGGGTTGAAGTTAAGTAGTTGCTTTTAGTTGGTCTAGTATTTATTATTATTAGTAGAGCCAGGTTTTAGTATACAGGGCGTGGGCAGAGCACGAGAGAGGGCGGAGCTCTGCGAAATGAGGCGGTGAAGTGAGTGCGGGCACTAGCGGGGCTCTAAGAGGGAGATGGGCGCGTGGGCGGGCGTCGTGGCCAAGAAATCCAGTGACATGCGCGAGTGCACACTCGTCGGTCCACGGTGGGCGTGGGGAGGGCGGATTTGACAGGGAGGGTCCACGGCGCAGAGAGAGAGGAAAGGGGCGCTCGGGGCAATGGCTCCGCAACTGGCGAACCGGGCCCGCGAGGCAGAGAGAGGAGAAGCGCGCGAGTGAAGAAATCGGCGCCGACAGGTCGGCCCCAGTGGGTAGAGAGCGAGAGAGAGAGCGCGGGAGAGAGAGCTGCCGCTGACAAGCGGGGTTCTGTCAGGCGGCGCGGGCGCGCGACCTGGCTGGGTCGAGCTGGGCTGGTTTGGGCTGCTTTTCCTTTTATTTTTCTCTGGATTTTCTAATTCCTTTTCTATTTCTTTTCTCTAGAGTTTTCAATTCCAAATTCAAATTAGGTTTCAAATTCAAATAAGTTCAAACTTGTGCAACACTTCAAAGAATATTTTAAGCTCAGCATGATGCATCATGTCATGGCTCATAATGTTTTGGCAAAAATAAATAATTAAATCCCCCTAAATTTGAGCTAATTCTACTTAAAAGAGAAAAAGGAAGAGAGGATCTAAAGAGAGGAGTGAGAAAGAGAAGAGTAACACATGAATTTGGGTGATGAAAGGGAAATAGGGTCAAACCTTTTCCTAAATATAATTTTGGTGGTTGAATGCCCAACACAAATAATTAGACAAACTAGTTTGCTCTAGATTATAAGTTCTACAGGTGCCAAAGGTTCAACACAAACCAATAAAAAGGTCCAAGTTAGGGTTCAAAAGAAAGGAGCAAAAGAAACCGAAGAGAACCCTAGTATGGCGCACCGGACTGTCCGGTGTGCCACCAGACAGTGTCCGGTGCACCGGGGTGGATCAACTCAAACTTGCCACCTTCGGGTTTCTAGAAAAGCCACTCCCCTATAGTTCACCGGACTATCCGGTGTGACACCGGACTGTCCGGTGTGCCAAGCAGAGCAACGGTCGCCATTGCAACGGTCGACTCCAACGGTCGGCTGACACAGCGAATAGTGCGCGCAGAGTCAGAGCAGCGCCAGAAGGCACATTGGACATTGAACAGTGACTGTCCGGTGCACCACCGGACTGTTCGGTGGCCCAGGCTGTCAGGGCTCCAACAGTCAAACCCTAACGGTTGGGTGATGTGGCTGGCACACCGGACAGTGTCTGGTGGCACACCGGACTGTCCGGTGTGCCCATTGACAGCAGCCCAACCCCAACGGTTGGTTTGGTGGTTGGGGCTATAAATACCCCCCGACCACCACCATTCAAGGTATCCAAGTTTTTCAGACATCTCACTCAATACAAGAGCTAGTGCATTCAATACAAGACACAATTAAATTGAATCAAAGCCTCTCCAAGTCCCAATTCCACTCAAAGCAATTAGTGACTAGAAGAGAGAGTTTTGCTCGTGTTCTTTGAGCTCTTGTGCTTGGATCGCTTTTCTTCTTCCTCTTTCTTGTTCTCAAGCAACTTGTAATCAAAGCAAGAGACACCAAGTTGTGGTGGTCCTTGTAGGGGTCTAAGTGACCCGTTTGATTAAGGAGAAAAGCTCACTCGGTCTAGGTGACCGTTTGAGAGAGGGAAAGGGTTGAAAGAGACCCGGTCTTTGTGACCACCTCAACTGGGAGTAGGTTTGCAAGAACCAAACCTTGGTAAAACAAATCACCGTGTCATCCGCTCTATTTCCTTGGTTGATTTGTTTTCACCCTCTCTTTCGGACTCGGTTTTATTTCTAACGCTAACCCCAGCTTGTAATTGTGCTTAAAGTTTATAAATTTCAGATTTGCCTATTCACCCCCCTCTAGGCGACTTTCAATTGGTATCAGAGCCCGGTACTTCATTAGAGTCTAACCACTCAAAGTGATGTCGGGAGCATCCGCCAAGAGGGAGATGTAAACAGACACAAGCCACGGGAAAGCTCCATCAAAGGAGTCCGGCGCCAAAGGAAGGGAGGAATCACCTCCTCGCGTCAAGTCGCATCGAAGTGGCGACAAGAAGAAGAAGATGAAGAAAGTGGTCTATTACGAGACCGACTCTTCGTCGCCATCCACCTCCGGCTCTGACGCGCCGTCCATCACTTCTAAGCGCCATGAGCACAAGAAGTTTAGTAAGATCCCCTTACGCTACCCTCGCATTTCCAAACGTACTCCATTACTTTCCGTCCCATTAGGCAAACCACCAGTCTTTGACGGTGAAGATTATTCTATGTGGAGTGATAAAATGAGGCATCACCTAACCTCACTCCACTCTAGTATTTGGGACATTATTGAGTTTGGAGCGCAGGTACCATCTGTAGGGGATGAAGGATATGATTCGGACGAAGTTGCCAAAATCCAGCACTTCAACTCCCAAGCCACTACTATACTCCTCGTCTCTCTAAGTCGAGAGGAGTATAATAAGGTGCAAGGGTTGAAGAGTGCCAAGGAAATTTGGGACATGCTCAAGACCGCGCACGAAGAAGATGAGGTGACAAAGATCACCAAGCGGGAGACGATCAAGGGGGAGCTCGGTCAGTTCATCCTCAACCAAGGAGAGGAGCCACAAGCCATGTACAACTGGCTCAAGACCTTGGTGAATCAAGTACGCAACCTCGGGAGCACAAAATGAGATGACCATGAAATGGTCAAGGTTATTCTAAGATCACTCATTTTTCTTAATCTTACACAAGTTCAATTAATTCGTGCTGATCCTAGATATAAGCTAATGTCTCCTGAGGAGGTTATAGGAAAATCTGTGAGCTTTGAATTGATGATCAAAGGCTCCAAACAAATCATCGAGCGAGGCACCACCTCCACACCCGAGGTGCAACCTGTCACGTTCAAAGCAACAGAGGTAAAGAAAGAAGTGTCTACGTCAAGTAGGCTCCCCATCGACGCCTCCAAGCTCGACAACGAGGAAATGGCGATCATCATCAAGAGTTTCCGCCAAATCCTCAAGCAAAGGAGGGGGAAGGATTACAAGCCCCGCTCCAAGAAAGTTTGCTACAAGTGTGGTAAGCCCGGTCATTTTATTGCTAAATGTCCACTATCAAGTGATAGTGACAGGGGCGATGACAAGAAGGGAAGAAGGAAGGAAAAGAAGAAGTACTACAAGAAGAAGGGTGGTGATGCCCACGTGTGTCAGGAATGGGAATCCGATGAGAGCTCCACCGACTCCTCCTCCGATGAAGACGCCTGAAAGTCGCCTAGAGGGGGGTGAATAGCGCGAAACTGAAATTTACAAAGTTAATCACAACTACAAGCCGGGTTAGCGTTAGAAATACAAGCGAGTCCGAGAGAGAGGGTGAAAAACAAATCGCAAGCAAATAAAGAGTGAGACACAAGGATTTGTTTTACCGAGGTTCGGTTCTTGCAAACCTACTCCCCGTTGAGGTGGTCACAAAGACCGGGTCTCTTTCAACCCTTTCCCTCCCTCAAACGGTCACTTAGACCGAGTGAGCTTCTCTTCTCAATCACACGGGACACTAAGTCCCCGCAAGGACCACCACACAATTGGTGTCTCTTACTTCGGTTACAATTGAGTTTATCACAAGAAAGAATGGGAAAGAAAAGAAGCAATCCAAGCGCAAGAGCTCAAATGAACACAAATGTCACTCTCTCTAGTCACTATTTGAATTAGAGTGATTCCGGACTTGGGAGAGGATTTGATCTCTTTGGTTGTGTCTAGAATTGAATGCTATAGCTCTTGTAATGTGTTGGAAGGTGGAAAACTTGGATGCAATGAATGGTGGGGTGGTTGGGGTATTTATAGCCCCAACCACCAAACTAGCCGTTTAGTGGAGGCTTCTGTCGACGGGCGCACCGGACAGTCCAGTGCGCCACCGGACACTGTCCGGTGCGCCTGCCACGTCACCTGGCCGTTAGGGTTCGACCATTGGAGCTCTGACAGGTGGGGTCTTCTGGCTGTCCGGCGGTGCACCGGACAAGTTCTGTAGACTGTCCGGTGCGCCTGCTGCGCGTGCTTTGACCTCTGCGCGCGTAGGCGCGCATTAAATGCGTTGCAGTCGACCGTTGCGCGCAAAGTAGCCGTTGCTCCGCTGACACACCGGACACTGTCCGGTGCATACACCGGACGGTCCGGTGAATTATAGTGGAGCGGCCTCCATTTTCCCGAAGGTAGCGAGTTCATCGTCGAGTTCCCTGGTGCACCGGACACTGTCCGGTGGCACACCAGACAGTCCGGTGCGCCAGACTAGGGCACACTTCGGTTGTCTTTGGCTCTCTTTGTTTGAACCCTTTCTTGGTCATTTTATTGGTCTATTGTGAACCTTTGGCACCTGTAAAACTTATAATCTAGAGCAAACTAGTTAGTCCAATTATTTGTGTTGGGCAATTCAACCACCAAAATCAATTAGGAAAAGGTGTAAGCCTATTTCCCTTTCAATCTCCCCCTTTTTGGTGATTGATGCCAACACAAACCAAAGCAAATATAGAAGTTCAGAATTGAACTAGTTTGAATAATGTAAGTGCAAAGGTTGCTTGGAATGAAACCAATAAATATTACTTACTAGATGCGCATGGATGGCTTTTCTTCTTATTAACATTTTGGACCACGCTTGCACCACATGTTTTGTTTTGCAAAATGTTTTGGAAATTCTTTTCAAAGTTCTTTTGCAAATAGTCAAAGGTAAATGAGTAAGATTTTGAGAAGCATTTTCAAGTTTTGAAATTTTCTCCCCTTGGTTCAAATGCTTTTCCTTTGACTAAACAAAACTCCCCCTTAATGAAATCCTCCTCTTAGTGTTCAAGAGGGTTTTAGATATTAATTTTGAAGAGGGTATACCAATTTGAAATTATATCAAAATAAGACATCAATTGAAAAACTTCTTTTAATACCAAATAAAAGACTACATTTTTTGAAATTGGTGGTGGTGCGGTCCTTTTGCTTTGGACTAATACTCTCTCCCCCTTTGGCATGAATCGCCAAAAACGGATGCTTGAGTGAAAGATAAGCCCTTTGAAACTACTCTCTCCCCCTTTGGATGGAAGTATAGAAGTGAAGATTATACCAAAGTTGGAGAGTTGTGCGGAGCGACGGCGAAGGATGAATGAATCGATGTAGTGGAGTGGAAGCCTTGTCTTCGCCGAATACTCCTTTTCCCTTTCAATCTATGACTTAGCATGAAATGGACTTGAAAGAACACATTAGTCATAGCACATGAAAGAGATGATCAAAGGTATACATATGAGCTATATGTGCAAAACATCAATAAAAGTTTCTAGAATCAAGAATATTTAGCTCATGCCTAAGTTTGGTAAAAGTTTGTTCATCCAAAGGCTTGGTAAAGATATCGGCTAATTGTTCTTTGGTGCTAACATATGCAATCTCGATATCCCCCTTTTGTTGGTGATCCCTTAGAAAATGATACCGAATGGCTATGTGTTTAGTGCGGCTATGCTCAACGGGATTATCCGCCATGCATATTGCACTCTCATTATCACATAGAAGAGGAACTTTGGTTAATTTGTAACCATAGTCCCTAAGGGTTTGCCTCATCCAAAGCAATTGTGCGCAACAATGCCCTGCGGCAATATACTCGGCTTTGGCGGTTGAAAGAGCCACAGAATTTTGCTTCTTTGAAGCCCAAGACACCAGAGATCTTCCCAAGAACTGGCAAGTCCCCGATGTGCTCTTTCTATTAATTTTACACCCTGCCCAATCGGCATCGGAATAACCAATTAAATCAAATGTGGATCCCCTGGGGTACCAAAGGCCAAACATAGGAGTATAAACTAAATATCTCAAGATTCGTTTTACGGCCCTAAGGTGAGCTTCCTTAGGATCAGCTTGGAATCTTGCACACATGCATACGGAAAGCATAATATCCGGTCGTGAAGCACATAAATAGAGTAAAGAACCTATCATCGATCGGTATACCTTTTGATCTACGAATTTACCTCCCGTGTCGAGGTCGAGATGCCCATTTGTTCCCATGGGTGTCTTGATGGGTTTGGCATCTTTCATCCCAAACTTGTTGAGTATATCTTGAGTGTACTTGGTTTGGCTAATGAAAGTGCCCTCTTGGAGTTGCTTCACTTGAAATCCTAAGAAATACTTCAACTCCCCCATCATAGACATCTTGAATTTTTGTGTCATGATCCTACTAAACTCTTCACATGTAGATTCGTTAGTAGACCCAAATATGATATCATCAACATAAATTTGGCATACAAACAAATCATTTGCAAGTGTTTTAGTAAAGAGTGTAGGATCGACTTTTCCGACTTTGAATCCATTAATAATAAGAAAATCTCTTAGGCATTCATACCATGCTCTCGGGGCTTGCTTGAGCCCATAAAGCGCCATAGAGAGTCTATAAACATGGTTAGGATACTCACTGTCTTCAAAGCCGGGAGGTTGCTCAACATAGACCTCTTCCTTGATAGGTCCGTTGAGGAAGGCACTCTTCACGTCCATTTGATAAAGCTTGAAGCCATGGTAAGTAGCATAGGCAAGTAAAATGCGAATTGACTCAAGCCTAGCTATGGGTGCATAGGTTTCACCAAAATCCAAACCTTCGACTTGTGAATATCCCTTGGCCACAAGTCGGGCTTTGTTCCTTGTCACCACACCATGCTCGTCTTGTTTGTTGCGGAAGACCCACTTGGTTCCTACAACATTTTGGTTAGGACGTGGAACTAAATGCCATACCTCATTCCTTGTGAAGTTGTTGAGCTCCTCTTGCATTGCCATCACCCAATCCGAATCTTGAAGTGCTTCCTCTACCCTGTGTGGCTCAATAGAGGAAACAAAAGAGTAATACTCACAAAAATGTGCAACACGAGATCTAGTGGTTACCCCCTTATGAATGTTGCCGAGGATGGTGTTCACGGGGTGATCTCGTTGGATTGCTTGGTGGACTCTTGGGTGTGGCGGCCTTGCAACTTGCTCATCCTCCTTGTCTTGATCAATTGCATCTCCCCCTTGATCATTATCGTCGTCTTGAGGTGGCTCATCTTCTTGATCTTCCTCTTCATCATCTTGAGCCTCATCCTCATCTTGAGTTGGTGGAGATGCTTGCATGGAGGAGGATGGTTGATCTTGTGCTTGAATGGGCTCTTCGGATTCCTTAGGACACACGTCCCCAATGGACATGTTCCTTAGCGCGACGCACGGAGCTTCTTCATCATCTAATTCATCAAGATCAACTTGCTCTACTTGAGAGCCGTTAGTCTCATCAAACATAATGTCACAGGAAACTTCAACTAGTCCAGTGGACTTGTTAAAGACTCTATATGCCCTTGTGTTTGAATCATATCCAAGTAAAAAGCCTTCTACAGCCTTAGGAGCAAATTTGGACTTTCTACCTCTTTTAACAAGAATAAAACATTTGCTACCAAAGACTCTAAAATATGAAACATTGGGCTTTTCACCGGTGAGGAGTTCGTAGGTTGTCTTCTTGAGGATTCAGTGTAGATACAACCGGTTGATGGCGTAGCACGCGGTGTTGACCGCCTCGGCCCAAAACCGATCCAAAGTCTTGTACTCATCAAGCATGGTTCTTGCCATGTCCAATAGAGTTCTATTCTTCCTCTCCACTACACCATTTTGTTGTGGCGTGTAGGGAGAAGAGAACTCATGCTTGATGCCCTCCTCCTCAAGGAAGCCTTCAATTTGTGAATTCTTGAACTCCGTCCCATTATCGCTTCTAATTTTCTTGATCCTCAAGCCGAACTCATTTTGAGCCCGTCTCAAGAATCCCTTTAAAGTCTCTTGGGTTTGAGATTTTTCCTGTAAAAAGAATACCCAAGTGAAGCGAGAATAGTAATCCACAATAACTAGACAGTACTTACTCCCGTCGATGCTTATGTAAGCGATCGGGTCGAATAGGTCCATGTGGAGGAGCTCAAGTGGTCTGTCAGTCGTCAAGATGTTCTTATGTGGATGATGAGCGCCAACTTGCTTCCCTACTTGGCATGCGCTACAGATCCTGTCTTTCTCAAAATGCACATTTGTTAGTCCTAAAATATGCTCTCCCTTTAAAAGCTTGTGAAGATTCTTCATCCGAACATGGGCTAGTCGGCGATGCCAGAGCCAACCCATGTTAGTCTTAGCGATTAAGCAAGTATCGAGTTCAGCTCTATTAAAATCAACTAAGTATAGCTGACCCTCTAATACTCCCTTAAAAGCTACTGAATCATCACTTCTTCTAAAGACAGTAACACCTGTATCTGTGAAAAGACAGTTGTAGCCCATTTTACATAATTGGGAAACAGAAAGCAAGTTGTAATCTAAAGAGTATACAAGAAAAACATTGGAAATAGAATGGTCAGGTGATATAGCAATTTTACCCAATCCTTTGACCAAACCTTGATTTCCATCCCTGTAACGCCCTGAATTTGGGGGTAGAATTTTTTCTTCTTTTCTCTCACCAAATTCAGGCGTTACCCTTTCCTTTTCCTTTTTTTTCTCCTCGCTAAGCCTTGATCTTTTCCAAAAGTTATAGCGAGAATTAGCTCGACATCTTGTGTAAGCAAAACCTAGAACTTTTTTTGGTTGTTGCATCATGCCGGATTATGCAGTCTTTTGTTTGTGGTTGGGTGAGTTGGAGAATTAGGCATATAGGAAATAGGGGTTATAGAAAATGGAAAATAGGAAAAAGAAAAAACATTTTCTTTTTCTCTCCCCCCTTTTCCCCATTTCAGCCCAGCCGCCGCCCCTTGGCGTGCGCGGCCCAACCGGCCGGCCGGCCCAGCCGGCCTTTCCCCCCTTCCCACGTGGGCCCCGCGGTGGCTCAGCCGCGCCTCCCTCCCCCTTTGGGCCCAAGCGGCCCAGCCGCCCCCCTCCCTTTTCTTTTTCCAAAATCCCCTTCCCGCGGGCCCCGCCCATCATTCTCCCTCCCTCTCTCCCTCTCCCTAACCCTAACCGCCGCCGCCCTCTCCCCCTGCGCGCCGCCGCCGCCTCCCTCCCCCTACGCGCCGCCGCCGTCCTCCCCACCCGCGGTGAGGCCCTCCCCCCTCCTCCCCTCCTCTCCCTCCCCTTCCTCCTCCTTCCCCCTCTAGCCGGCGCCCTCCCCCGCGCCGTGGGCGAGCTCGCCCCGACCCCGGCCTCGCCCCGTTCGGCCATGCCCGGCCGCGCCCGGCCCCGCCGCGGTCACGCCAGCCGCGCTCGGCCTCGCCCACGCCCGTCGCGCCCCGGCTCGGCCGCCCCGCCCGCCCCCGTGCCCGGCTCAACCCCCCCCCCCCCCCCCCCCCGCGCGAGCCCCGCCCGTCCCCGGCCATGGCGCCCCCGCGCCCGGCTCGGCCGCCCCCGGCGTGCTGCCGGCGTGCCTTGCTCGTGTCGTGATGGCCCTGTCACGGCCTCGAGCTCGGCCCAGCGTGCCTTTGGCGCGCAGCCTCGAGCTCGGCCAGCACCCGGCCCCGACGCGTGCACGACTCGTTCGCGGCACGTTAAGCGTGGCTTTGCGCATGCGCGTGCCCGCGCAGCGCCTTGGCGTAGCTCATCGTGCCCGCGACGCGACGCATAGCACCCTATCGCGTTCACGACACGATCGTCTACCCCGAGCCGCCCGTCTACCCCCCCCCCCCCCCCCGTATCCTATGTGCGCTAATCACGTTGTTTATATTAATAAGATAGGAGTCTCAATTTAGAAAT
Source organism: Zea luxurians (assembly GCA_029449295.1). NCBI lineage: Eukaryota > Viridiplantae > Streptophyta > Magnoliopsida > Poales > Poaceae > Zea > Zea luxurians. The sequence continues at coordinate 167,299,727 of JAOPSE010000002.1, forward strand.
TGGTTACGTTAGTTAATTTGTATAGCTAATTGTCTATCTCATTCAATGTTAATCTACTAAAAGTGATCACGCTTACATTAGTGCATGTAGCTAATCCTTATTATTGAAGCTAAGCAGAACTAGAGCACGTAACGTTTAGTTATTCGTTTACCCGTAGTGCGCCTCGGGCGCCTCGGGCATAAGCTTTAACCCTCGCGAGACCTTTCCCCGCCCCTTTCTAACCATGATAAATTCATTATCGTATGTGATATTCTATGCATATTTACTTTAATTGTTCTCTTGCATGGTGTACTGTTTGTTTCCTAATTTCAATGGATGGATGTATGTATGTTTGCAACCCCATAGAGAACGATCCGGTTGAAGAGCCCGAGGAACTCACAGGAGAAGCCCCTGAGCAGCAGTCGGTTGGTGGAGGCAAGTGTCCCTTGACCAATCTCTGTCCTATTCATTCTTTAATTCACCTCCCGCATTACACATTTATACTTAAGGATTGACTAGCTTTTGTTATCCATATCCTTGTTTACCTATTTGGGTTAGATTATTATTGTTTAGCTTTATGCTATTGCTCCACTCTAATCAATGAACATGATGAGATTATATATGATACGTTGTTTTCCCCCTTCTTATTATGATGTTGTACTTGTGGCCTTTAAGGGGGCTCGAGCGGTGTCTCGAGTGACTCTCCGTAAGGACCTGTTATATGGATGATCGCCCGAGAAAACAGTGCAACCATGAGGGTGGAGTGGGACGCCCTTAGCTGAATAATTAGAGGATCTGGGGTGTAGTTCGCTTAGCCGTTGTGCCGTCAATGGGGCTCGGTGTATGCGGCTCGCTCTGCCAAGGTTGATTTGTCCCTTGGGGAGGAGTGCGGTACATTTAGGAAACCTAACGGGCGGCTACAGCCCTGGGGAATCTTTGTAAAGGCTACGTAGTGAAACCCTGCCGGGTCACCTTGGTAGTGATCAATGGAGAGTCATGATCTCCAGGCAGAAAGGGAATCACGGCTTGTGGGTAAAGTGCACAACCTCTGTAGAGTGTTTGAAAACTGATATATCAGCCGTGCTCGCGGTTATGAGCGGCCAAGGGAGCTCCAATGATTAGTGATACTTGATCAGAGATGTTCGGATTTACAGGTGGCAATGAGATCGATGGTTTCTGGTATTGACTATGGTAATGGTAAGTGGTATTCTTTCCATTTGGAAAGAGTACGTTTGGGTTAATAACGTGGGTTAATTCTAAAACTTGGCTTTCTTTACTAGTAAATAATAATCTGACCAACTAAAATCAACTGCTTGACTTACCCCCACATAAAGCTAGTCCACTACAGCCAAACAGGATACTTGCTGAGTATGTTGATGTGTACTCACTCTTGCTCTACACACCAAACCCCCCCAGGTTGTCAGCATTGCAACCACTGCTCAGGCGAAGATGGAGCTATGTGTCACACCCGGTTTTAGAAGGTAAACCGAATGCGAACCATGTACGTGCCAGGATCAGTTATTCACGTACACAGCAGTTACATAACATGGACATCATCACACAGTGCTCAAATAGTATTAAAAGGGAAATAATAGTCGATTACATCATACGTCTGAGACGTCCATATAGTCCTTACAATAAATCAAAGTGCGAAAACGAAACGTAGATAACCGCGGCCTTCACAGGCAGCTGACTGGGGGTTGCCGCTAACCCACACCTAGAACTCGTCGTAGTCTTGGAACTCCTGGAAGTCTCCTTCCACAGCTTCATCTTCTCCTGAGCAGTGGTTGCAATGCTGACAACCTGGGGGGGGGGGGGGTTGGTGTGTAGAGCAAGAGTGAGTACACATCAACATACTCAGCAAGTATCCTGTTTGGCTGTAGTGGACTAGCTTTATGTGGGGGTAAGTCAAGCAGTTGCTTTTAGTTGGTCAGTTTATTATTTACTAGTAGAAAGCCAGGTTTTAGCATTAACCCAAGTTATTAACCCAAAGTACCCTTTCCAAACGGAAAGAATACCACTTACCATTACCATAAGCATAATCATAACCATCCTCATTGTCATCTGTAAACCAAAATGTCTCTGATCAAGTACCACTAATCACTGGAGCTCCCTTGGCCGCTCATAACCGCGAGCACGGCTGATATATCAGTTTTCAAACACTCTACAGAGGTTGTGCACTTTACCCACAAGCCGTGATTCCCTCTTGCCTCGGGCCGATCAAACCCTTAAACACCACCAAGGTGAATAGGCAGGGTCTCACTACGTAGCCTTTACAAAGATTTCCCCGGGGTTGTAGCCGCCCGTTAGGTTTCCTAAATGTACCGCACTCCTCCCCAAGGGACAAATCAACCTTGGTAGAGCGAGCCGCATACACCGAGCCCCATTGACGGCACAACGGCTAAGCGAACTACACCCCGGTTCCTCTAATTATTCAGCTAAGGGTGTCCCACTCCACCCTTATGGTTGCACTGTTTTCCCGGGCGGTCATCCATAGTGTCGCAGAACCTCCCAAGTTATCGGGCCCACATGCACCTGTCCTTGTCTCAAAGACCTTAGACAGCTATGCATGTGCACCAAACAACTTAACAGGATCTGTCCGAGTGCCCCGAGGACCCCGGATAAACGACTTACCGCCAAGATCGCAAGATTAAGTAAACACAAATCACACACCAACATTTGCAGCGGAAATAAATTCTTTATTGCAAAATGATTACATGTTACAATAAGTTTACATTATACAATTATCGGAGTGATTACAAAAGAAAATGATTAAAAAGAATTACACTTTAAAATGTATAAAATATTTATAAGTTTTAAAATACATGCTAGCTTAAGTGGCAATCCTCAATAAAGAAGCTAAAGATGGGATATACTTATATAAGAAGGCCGAGCCCACCGGCACTTAGCACCATCCACAATAGAACAAAATTACAACCTGAAAAACAACAGGGAATAAAACCCTGAGTACGCAATTACTCAGCAAGACTTACCTGACTAAAGAAAAGACTCTCAAGGGTATGCTGGATTTAAAAGGATTCAAGGTAAGGCTCATCAAGTTTCAAGACTCATTTTTGCAGAAAAGCTTACTAGTAGTGGATCCTTATGTCAAAATTTTACTTCACAGTTAAGTATTTTCCCTGAATCTAGATTCGCCTGATCTAGAGCATTCACTTGTCCTACACTACTTTCATTTTAGCAGCTTTAGTTTCACTTGTTATCTACGATGAGGGTCGAAGATCCAGTCTTCATATCCAAGAAGTTCGGCGATCCGAATCGATTAATACCCAGCTGGGGATCTCCAACCACACGACATATGTAGCACTTAACCCTTGCATATGTCAACTCGCCACCGGGTTTCTCAAGACCAGAACGGGTCCCCGCCAACCGAGAGCTCAGTACCCCACCATCTAGCCTCTTGCCAGGTGGATACACGATACTCTCGCCATCTCTCCACTCCCATTGCGGGCCGGCCTTTCTGGTATTGGTCCAGCCGAGGCTAAGCTTACCCATGATGAGGCATGTGGCCAGTTAAAGGGTCCTAGATCAGCAGGCCAACAATCGGAACAGTCCTTAAGTGACACAGATGGGCGACCTTTCCTGCTCAACGTCTGGTCTCATCTTATTATTTAACACCCAAACCATGTACCTGACAGAGATACAATACTCGAATAATGAATTCATCATCGCGAGTGATGCCTTCATTATTGCAAGTTCTTTTTTTCATGAAACCCATATCCAGTGTTGCACAACATTCTTTTTAAAAGAAACAACTTTTAGTTTTTCTAAGCAGGGCTAAGCCTCATTAGTTCTCTTTACAAAACAGGAATCAAGGAAGGTAATCAAATTCCAAGGAATGGCAATGCATCAATTGTTTCATCACTCAACTCCTATCACCTAATGCAGCATATAAGTGATAAAAGTTTTAAAACAACAAGGAGGTGGCAAATGCACCGGGGCTTGCCTGGGATACACTAGGTTAGTGTGGTTAGATTCCGCTTGGTGAGCATCAACAATCCTGGCACTTGATCAAATCGTCCATATCGAGATGGGTCCATCAAAGCCACCTTGTGATCCATCCTAATCCATGCCCTCCAATTCACATAATCATCTAGCGTACCTATTGGAGATGCATAGTGCAAATGAGCATGAGCAAGAACACAAAATAGATAATCTATACTAAAGAGGATAAATACTTAAAACAAGTCATCACAATTCCTATGAGCACACTATATGTGAAGATATTACTAAGTACCACAAGCGCATCTTTTACACTTAAGTATATCTGACTCAAGCATCGAGCAATCGTAAGACTACACACAAGTCTTAAGCTCATGGACTAGAGCACTCTGCCAATGGACTAACACTATTATTAGCACTAATGAACAACCCATTATTTATAATTATAAGGACACAAGAACACTAGTAAAGCTAATTCTATGTTGTAAGTATCATGACCAATGGGTTATCAATAATTGAGTTACACGATCATACCTATAAAAACAAAACCAATCAACTACAGTCACCATTTTATTCTACAGCAAAGAAGACAATAAACCTAATTGAGAACATACCCAAGGCAGTCAACACAACCAAATACTTATAACCCATTGATGATTTTTGTTACCCTATATTAAGCAATACAATTAGCTCAATCCACTACAGCCATAATAGGTGCAGATTTGAAAATTAGACGCCCAACTTCATTTATCAAGACAAGAACTAACTAAATCTAGGTGTCCATACAAAAGAAACCCCAAGTAATCATTTTAATACTTGCTGATTTTGGACAGCAAAACAGCAGCTATTTGTTTAGCTCATAACTCACAAAATATTCATCCCAAAATGATAAACTAGAACTTTCTGAAAAGCTTATAAAGTCCTCTACACCTTTGGTATTATCATCACAACAAGATTCGACCTTTAGAAAGGTCAAACAGAACTAAACATAAATTCTGTTCAGATTTGGACAGAATTTGACTACTTACTTCATTAATTCATAACTAGATATTTAGACATCCAAATCAGGTGATCAAAGACTTTTTAGAAGGCTAATAGAATTGTCTACAATTCATTTAAATTATTCGAATAGCAATCAGCATTCATACATGACACTTAGTCTATTACTAAACATAGAATACAATAACTACCAAATAGAATCATTGACTTTATCAAGGGGTTTCTCTATTTCGACTGAAATCGGCTCGCTAACGCTACTCGTTTCCAATTTATTTAGAAACGACGCAACAGAGCAGCACACATGCAATAGTAAGAATATGGAGCTCATCACACAACATGCCTGCTAAACACGAGAATCATCACGACTAATAAATCTAGCTAATCCAATCATAAACTAACTAACCTAAGTAGCGAATTCTCTCGCCCAAACCAGATCAACTCAAAAATCCATGGACACGACAACGAACTCTGGTTCAGGCTTTTTACTGAACACGTAGCGAGCGTCGCGCTAGAGCTTCACCTCCATAAAATCTCGTGATTTCTCTCCTCCCACCTCACTCGTAAACATATATAACATCAGCATGTTACTAGCACAGACTTGTATACAATAAAAATCAACGAGGCGATATCCACGAGGAAAAAAAACAGAGTGCATAAGGACGATGGAGACCTCACCAGCGACATACGACGCGGCGTCCCATAGCACGACATGGTCGAGCACCACGGCGGGGTTAAGGAAACCGGTCACCCATTTGCCGAGCGGGCGACGCGCGGCCAACGTGGCATAGGAACAGAGTAATGAGGAGCTAAGAACCAACATGGAAACTGGAGACCGAGCAAGGGGCGCGACGGCCGACGAGGGAACTGGATGCCACAGCCGGGTTAGTGGAGGACGACGTTGAGACGATCAGCGGCGAGGGGAAACAGGGATGCGCAAGGACGTCTCGGCCAGGACAGAGTTTAACTGGAGGTGACGTCTGACAATCGTTGATTCTGCGCGAGGGGCGACTAGGAGATGCTGGCAGGATTTGAGCGTGAAGCAGGCGAGCGTCGCGGCTGCTAGAGGCTGGAGCTGGTTCACGGCGAGGCCGGCCGTCATGGAGAGCAGGACACCAGACTGAGCAGAGAGACGACCACGGACGAGGCGGCACAGGAAAGCGAGTAGCGACTAGGCACAGTTGCAGCACTGCAGCAACGTGCGAGTACGGAGGAGGAGATGAGCGCTGGAATCAGCCCCAGGAGACGTACGTGGTCAAAGTTCCCTGGCGAGTGCGTGCAAATGAAGACTAGTACGTGTCCAAATGAACGGCAACAAATGAGCAAGGGACGCGTGGGGGTGGAGGTGTCGTGAAGATGATCAGGAAGCCAGGACAGCTAGCGGTTTGGATAAAATCAGAGAGCCTTTAGGGAAGTTGATTTACATGATAAATGAGAGAAAATGGTGAGAGGATAATATTAGGGATATTACGTGAACATGCTCTATAAAAGACAAACAGTGATAGAAGAAACTAGTATGAGGAAGGGATAATTGTGATAAAATTCAATAGAAGATATTTTCTGCATTTAGTTAACGTAGACATAGAGACAAATCTAATTTCTAGGGTTTAAAAGAGTCACAAATCTGTTGGATGAAAACAATATCAGGTATATAATTTAGACCAAATTTGATGTGGTGAACATTCTCAGGGCCAAGTAAATTTCTACCAGTTAATAACATCCGATCATTTGGATTTGTTCAGACAGGATATAAACAGATCGAATTAAAACGACATTTAGGTTACACATATTATTTTCTTTACTTTGAAATAGGAAACCGAATCGGCTAACAATTGTTCTGGTTTTGATCAGTTCAGGTTCGGTTTATTTAAACAGCCTACCCCTAGTAGGGTCTCTACCGAATTCGTTGATATCGCTCGAACAAGAGCGAAATACTTAGTTGATCTTTCCAATCCGCCTTATTAAATTGATTTTAAACTGACACCAGACCACATCATTATCTTTGATGTCTTAGACTGTGGTAGATTTGATTTGATTTGAAGCCAGAAAATTTTATCCGCGGTCTGAACACCTGATTCCACGGCCACGGATAATTTGCTAAAAGCAAAACGAAATTGTAAACTCTCAGACACGGTTTCTTGGTTAATTGTTCAGGGTCTTGATTATAAAATTCAAGTGTTTTCTAATTCACCATCGCTTGACCAAACGATCTGAATAGCACAAAATTCTTTGTCAAATTCTAATAAATTTATTTGCGACACATATCACAACTGTGGATCGAGCTTCCAAATTCGTATTCGTTTAACAGATTATTTTTTAAAAAAAAATAGGAGCGAGACTCGATAGCTCATATAATAAATACGTTCTGAATTTCGCAAACCATTTAGATTAATCCAAATGGGCAGAAATGAAGACGATATCAAAATCGTGATAGGTGAAGATGATTAAGGCATAGAGGCCAATATTCTCACCGATATTTCTTGCTGAAAACCATACTCGTGATCAAACGGGAAATAAACACATGGGGTGTTACAACCCTCCCCCCTTAAAAGAATCTCGTCCCGAGATTCGGAGCGAAAGACTTTTAAGAATAGAGCAGCATGTAACTCCTGCCCATATTAGCGATAGCATAAGACGGTTCCAGGCAAAGACGAGTGTTTGAGGGGGTTGTTTCTCTAGTGGACATAGCATATATCGCCACAAGCTAATTTAAAGATGTCCATCAATAGAGACGATGTCTGCCAGAGAAACACATAAGGTTCCATGTGTGCAGTTTGCTTTTTCTGATGACACTGTACTAGCTCAGTCTGTTGAGCGAGCGGTAGATGTGCAACTTTACCCAAACAGAATTAGTTACAACCTCTTGGGTAAAACACACGAAAGGAGGTTTACCAACAAGTGGTCATTTGAGGAATTCAAGTTCCAGGAAGATAATAAAAATTCGAGGAACGCATTAGTGAAGATGATCAACAAATGTTGGCTTCACAATCAATCCACTTTATCGAGCACTAAGCATGACTCGACCTGATCACTCATGCTGGAAAAGCACACGTGAGGCGATCGAGGCATGACTAGAGCGATGATTAGGTGGTTACTGGCTGACTTAATCTCGATTCTTGTAAGTACTTCCTTAAGATGGGTTGAACAAAAGTGAGTTTAGACAACTCGATAAAACGATGTCTAAACTCAACCTTTGTTCATTGGGCAGTTATAAGTTAGTAAAACCAACTTGTTGAACTACTTTTAACATTGAGCAGGTCCTCTTGGTACCATCGGTAAGCCAAGGGTTGAGAGTTCACATTTGCTAATAGGAGATCATGTATTTGGGTAGAAATTCATTTGGTCAGGTTGTTCTTCCGTTTCTTCATGCGAGATGAATTATCCACTTGGTTAAGGAATATAGGGATTAATAAGAGAGTGAATGAACAAACTCCTGCATCTCAACAGCAGGGGAAACAGATCTCCACTTTGAGAGCTAATCAGTTGTCTCTCAACACTAAAAATCTCCAAGGCTTCACCTTTACACAAAGATGTAAAGGGAACTTCTATAAGTAGTCACTACCAAGATCAAAAGAAAAGAGACCACACCTAAAAGTGGTATGCCCCTTTTGATCCAACATAGATGATGGACGTTGCTTGATCACTTGACAAATAACATAGAAATTGTTTCAAGGAAGAGATCTACGGGAGATAACACATCAGTGTAGTTCCACAATGGATCATGACTAGAGACCTTGGTACTGGCATGCGCCAAGCAGCAAAATCCTGTGTGCGCATTCACAGGAGGCCCTTAGTTTCGCCGCGGTACCATAAGTCCTTAACCATGACACCATTACAAAACTGGCACCAATAATGAATCTCACGTGGTAAGAACAATTCATGCAGAGATAACATATTGATATAATCTCATAATGGATTATGACTACCAACTGTGATAATAGCGTGTACCGAGCAGCACAACCTTGTGTGTATACCCACAAGAGGCCCTCGGTTTTGGCGCAGCATCATCAATTTTAGTCATAACGCCAATACCAGACGTAACCAATAAGAAATCTCACACGACACAAATAGACTGGTCAAGAATGACAATATACAAAAGAGACTCCACCTGTAAGAATGATTACAAGTAGAGAGCCAAATAGATCATGTCCAATGATATGAATAAGACATGGCCATAACCTAAATTTGATGAAAGGAGTATGATGGGAGACTGTTATTTCAGCCCCAAGCATATTTCTATGCCCATCGCAAAGATTACAAGGTTAAGGATTAGTATTTGATTAGATACGGAGGGAAAACAATCATAAGATTAAGTTGGTATGCCTTCGAAAGATATGAGAAAACCAAAGGCATTAAATTCAAGAAAACTATTGGGCATTCCTTTCCTAGGCTAGATTGAGAAATCAACAATGTGATTCTCATGGAGAGGCAAAGCAGAATAGAACCATCAGCTTGCACCAACCAAACAAGGGTATGGTTTAGGATGAAAATATGACCATAAGAGAGCTACAAGTGAATTGTCAAGATCACAGACCCGAGATCCTTATCTTAAGCTCCGGTCCATTTATTTTCTACGAGAAGATTACCTAAACACCTATTTAGATAAGCTTGACCCTAAAGTAACGGTAGAAATTCAGACTCGTCCACTTTTGGAAACTGGGGAAAAAACTTCGAGTAATTAACATCGATTTAGGTCATGGCTCCTAGATGAGGACATGGCCAAATTTTTAGTTTACACAAACATACCACCAACATTCTACTGGCACAAACACACCAGAACAAACACAAGTTGGACTAGCGGTCAAATTAAGAGGAACCACAAACCACATAAAGACATGTCTAAAGGACACAACAAACAAGACTAGAAATTGCTTATAGGACAGTAATGCGTCACATATTTTCCAATTATTTATTATCGGAATAAAGATGAGAAAAGCATGTTCGTTCACAATCACCAATTATTAGAATAAGGGTGAGAGAAGCATATTTGTGCACAAACAACAAACACAATGCAACAATCAGGATGCATGCTCGTCCTATTTGTTCTCACGAATTTCGCCAACATAATGTGGCAATAGCGTTCTATATCGGTGGCATACCTACGTTCTCTCTCGATATATTGCTAGTCGTCATCTACACATACGAGTTCGAAGTTAGTGTACCTGCAGAAAATTTCATCACATCCCAGTTCCCAATGGTGCAATTCACACATGACAGTTTATCACAGTTTATACTCCATATATTTCTATATGGAGGCCAGCTCCTCATTAAGCGTCGAGCCACGCATAGGCGCCGCTGCCACACTTTAACCATAGGGCAGCTCATTATGGTAACTCACCTTCTTACCTAAGCGTAGGTGCGTCGTTGCTAATACATTACACTTCTCAGTATTTCCATGTCTGTATACCCATACACATCCATGGGGTACTAAATCCCGGAAAAGTAATTACTCCACATCGCAGCCTTCATATATACATATGTGTAACATGTATATAATCAAGCGCATAATTAAGCACTCCCCTAGACCGACGTTTGTTCGGTCATGCTCTCACAACTCACGTTACCTGAGCGTCGATCCATTCAAAACTGAATGGCCTCAAAAATAACAATACACATGTATGCAATACCATTCCCTAGTTGTGGGTTAGTATTCTCAACTAAGCCACCTAGTAGTCCTTAACTTAGGGCTTAACAGAGGATGTCGCTAGCATTATAGTTTTTCAAATCCGTTTTTCAAAACCAAACAATGTGTTTAGTTGAAAATAGGTTTTTGAAAACAAAACTTTATTTTAAAAATACGTATGTGACCGTATTATACTTAATCCAGCTCCGATACCAGCTGTCGCAGAACCTCCCAAGTTATCGGGCCCACATGCACCTGTCCTTGTCTCAAAGACCTTAGACAGTTATGCATGTGCACCAAACAACTTAACAGGATCTGTCCGAGTGCCCCGAGGACCCCGGATAAACGACTTACCGCCAAGATCGCAAGATTAAGTAAACACAAATCACACACCAACATTTGCAGCGGAAATAAATTCTTTATTGCAAAATGATTACATGTTACAATAAGTTTACATTATACAATTATCCGAGTGATTACAAAAGAAAATGATTAAAAATAATTACACTTTAAAATGTATAAAATATTTATAAGTTTTAAAATACATGCTAGCTTAAGTGGCAATCCTCAATAAAGAAGCTAAAGATGGGATATACTTATATAAAAAGGCCGAGCCCACCGGCACTTAGCACCATCCACAATAGAACAAAATTACAACCTGAAAAACAACAGGGAATAAAACCCTGAGTACGCAATTACTCAGCAAGACTTACCCGACTAAAGAAAAGACTCTCAAGGGTATGCTGGATTTAAAAGGATTCAAGGTAAGGCTCATCAAGTTTCAAGACTCATTTTTGCAGAAAAGCTTACTAGTAGTGGATCCTTATGCCAAAATTTTACTTCACAGTTAAGTATTTTCCCTGAATCTAGATTCGCCTGATCTAGAGCATTCACTTGTCCTACACTACTTTCATTTTAGCAGCTTTAGTTTCACTTGTTATCTACGATGAGGGTCGAAGATCCAGTCTTCATATCCGAGAAGTTCGGCGATCCGAATCGATTAATACCCAGCTGGGGATCTCCAACCACACGACATATGTAGCACTTAACCCTTGCATATGTCAACTCGCCACCGGGTTTCTCAAGACCAGAACGGGTCCCCGCCAACCGAGAGCTCAGTACCCCACCATCCAGCCTCTTGCCAGGTGGATACACGATACTCTCGCCATCTCTCCACTCCCATTGCGGGCCGGCCTTTCTGGTATTGGTCCAGCCGAGGCTAAGCTTACCCATGATGAGGCATGTGGCCAGTTAAAGGGTCCTAGATCAGCAGGCCAACAATCGGAACGGTCCTTAAGTGACACAGACGGACGACCTTTCCTGCTCAACGTCTGGTCTCATCTTATTATTTAACACCCAAACCATGTACCTGACAGAGATACAATACTCGAATAATGAATTCATCATCGCGAGTGATGCCATCATTATTGCAAGTTCTTTTTTTCATGAAACCCATATCCAGTGTTGCACAACATTCTTTTTAAAAGAAACAACTTTTAGTTTTTCTAAGCAGGGCTAAGCCTCATTAGTTCTCTTTACAAAACAGGAATCAAGGAAGGTAATCAAATTCCAAGGAATGGCAATGCATCAATTGTTTCATCACTCAACTCCTATCACCTAATGCAGCATATAAGTGATAAAAGTTTTAAAATAACAAGGAGGTGGCAAATGCACCGAGGCTTGCCTGGGATACACTAGGTTAGTGTGGTTAGATTCCGCTTGGTGAGCATCAACAATCCTGGCACTTGATCAAATCGTCCATATCGAGATGGGTCCATCAAAGCCACCTTGTGGTCCATCCTAATCCATGCCCTCCAATTCACATAATCATCTAGAGTACCTATTGGAGATGCATAGTGCAAATGAGCATGAGCAAGAACACAAAATAGATAATCTATACTAAAGAGGATAAATACTTAAAACAAGTCATCACAATTCCTATGAGCACACTATATGTGAAGATATTACTAAGTACCACAAGCGCATCTTTTACACTTAAGTATATCTGACTCAAGCATCGAGCAATCGTAAGACTACACACAAGTCTTAAGCTCATGGACTAGAGCACTCTGCCAACGGACTAACACTAATATTAGCACTAATGAACAACCCATTATTTATAATTATAAGGACACAAGAACACTAGTAAAGCTAATTCTATGTTGTAAGTATCATGACCAATGGGTTATCAATAATTGAGTTACACGATCATACCTATAAAAACAAAACCAGTCAACTACAGTCACCATTTTATTCTACAGCAAAGAAGACAATAAACCTAATTGAGAACATACCCAAGGCAGTCAACACAACCAAATACTTATAACCCATTGATGATTTTTGTTACCCTATATTAGGCAATACAATTAGCTCAATCCACTACAGCCATAATAGGTGCAGACTTGAAAATTAGACGCCCAACTTCATTTATCAAGACAAGAACTAACTAAGTCTAGGTGTCCATACAAAAGAAACCCCAAGTAATCATTTTAATACTTGCTGATTTTGGACAGCAAAACAGCAGCTATTTGTTTAGCTCATAACTCACAAAATATTCATCCCAAAATGATAAACTAGAACTTTCTGAAAAGCTTATAAAGTCCTCTACACCTTTGGTATTATCATCACAACAAGATTCGACCTTTAGAAAGGTCAAACAGAACTAAACATAAATTCTGTTCAGATTTGGACAGAATTCGAGTACTTACTTGATTAATTCATAACTAGATATTTAGACATCCAAATCAGGTGATCAAAGACTTTTTAGAAGGCTAATAGAATTTTCTACAATTCATTTAAATTATTCGAATAGCAATCAGCATTCATACATGACACTTAGTCTATTACTAAACATAGAATACAATAACTACCAAATAGAATCATTGACTTTATCAAGGGGTTTCTCTATTTCGACTGAAATCGGCTCGCTAACGCTACTCGTTTCCAATTTATTTAGAAACGACGCAACAGAGCAGCACACATGCAATAGTAAGAATATGGAGCTCATCACACAACATGCCTGCTAAACACGAGAATCATCACGACTAATAAATCTAGCTAATCCAATCATAAACTAACTAACCTAAGTAGCGAATTCTCTCACCCAAACCAGATCAACTCAAAAATCCATGGACACGACAACGAACTCTGGTTCAGGCTTTTTACTGAACACGTAGCGAGCGTCGCGCTAGAGCTTCACCTCCATAAAATCTCGTGATTTCTCTCCTCCCACCTCACTCGTAAACGAGTTTTTTAGAACGAAGGTATTCCCATCACTGGGCTTCGTAAAATTGTTACCCCGAATGAAGTAATTGTATTTCTAGTATTATAACAGCCACACCTTTAGACTTATAGTATCCTGATCGAATTTAACCATTTAACACTAAAATGCAAGCGATAAGCTCCCTAAACTAACACTCTCCTCTCTCATCGCACCGACCACGACAGCACCGATGTGTTCGCGTCGGCCTGTGCGCCGCCTCCCCGTCCTCAACTCCAGATCAGATCATATGGGCCTCCATCTCCTCAGCTGCTAGTGCGCGGTGGGCGGCACGCTCGGTCTCGGCCGCAGCATGTTCTTCGAGGCGTTCGCCGTCGCCGCCGAGATCTCCTTCGCGCGCATGCTCCACCTGACCGTCGTTGTTTGGAATGCTGTGATGCGGCTCGCTGGCGTTGGAAGTGAGAGGCGGCTCCGCGAGGCCATCTGCATCGTCGACGAGCACGTCACGACGATCATGGAATCAGAGGAGCGGTCACGCGGCGTCGGTGACGGCGGCTGCTGCGATGAGCAGCACGTGTTGTCACGGTTCACGGCGGCAGGTCCTCCAGCTTGAAAGACGCCACAGCGGCCGCTGACCCAAAGAAGACCAGCTTCTTACCGGACGTCGACTGGAAATAGGAGCGTTGGGGTGGCATATCGTGGTCAACGACGCTACAGCGGCAGCGCTAGTCGTCTCCGGAGGTTTCCTGCCGCCGGCATGTTGTTTCTAATCACGTGCATGCCATGTTTCATACTGCAATTAGGCATAGCTGCATAGTCATGTTTTTTATTCTAAGTCCAGGTAGTTGCATGAGTCACGAACGCTTGGTGTAAGGCCAGAGCCGTGCTGCGTTCACGGTGCGGCCCAGCGGCATTCTCGCCACGCCACGCATGAAACGTTCCCGCGCCAAAGGCGGGCACGACGCAGCGTGGGCGGGCGTGGCGGGGAAAGCGGATCGCATTCTGTTGTGAACACCAAAAGGAATAAAGGAGAAAGTGCAGGGCGCAGTTGCGTAGTCCGCGGCAAAGTATTCTCTGCGTACTCACCAGCCTCTGTTCTGTTGAGTGTTTTTTTTCATCAGGTGAAAAAGCAGAGCCGCCGCTGATTGCCGTCCAGCTCCAAACTCCGGTGGCCGGCGCCAACAACTGGTATCAGAGCCATCGCATGTTCTATAGTGGTTCCATTAGTCCACCGCGTGAGCCCCCCAAGAAGAAATTCGTCGTTCCGTACCGGAGACGTCCGGCGACGGAAATGAGCGAGAAGGAGGTAGCATCAGGCAGTTCGTCGGCGAGCGGTGTTCGCGAGAGTTCACTGATGTGGCCGATGCTCACCCGCTCAAATTACTCGGAGTGGGCGATGCTCATGCAGTGCAACTATGAAGCTATGGAGGTGTGGGAGGTGATCGAGCCTGGAGGTGACGGCGTCAGGAGATCGCAGGACAGATTGGCCATGGGCTGTCTGCTGCGGTCTGTACCGAAGGAGATGTGGCAAATGCTTGGGTCCAAGAGGACAGTGAAGGAAGCATGGTCGGCGGTGAAGAGCATGCGTGTGGGAGCAGAGCGCGTGAAGGAGGCGAATGCACAACGCCTATTGAAGGAGTTTGAGAACATCGCCTTCAGTGGCGGCGAATCGGTGGACGATTTCGCGATGCGCATCAATGCACTGGCGGCGGATCTGCGCACGTCCGGGGAGGAGATTGAAGACACTCGGGTCGTGAAGAAGATGCTGCGCGTGCTACCCCAACGCTACGCCCAGATCGCGATCTCGATCGAAACCCTACTCGATCTGAAGACCCTGACGGTCGAGGAGCTGGTCGGCCGTCTCAGGATGGCTGATGTAACACCCGGATTTTAGGGGTCCAAAACCCGGGGTTAACATAAACACCAGGTATGCTGGGACCAAGTCTCAAACATATGATGTATAGTGGCACAGGATCGAATGGCACAACTTTATATATAACAGGAGTTCTATACAAAATAAATAATTACATTATAAGGAGACAACGGTCCAGCAACCCAAAGTTGACTGGGAGACGACGGCCTAGATCTCTCACGAACACGTCACAGCATCCTCCATGCGCCTCATCCTGCGGTACCTGTTCTTGACCTGTGGGGGGGGGTGTGAGACAGCAAGAGTGAGCTCACATACGTTCATCGCTCAACAAGTTATGGGGAATAATGTGCATGAACTCGCCAAAGGTGGGAGCTCACGTGAAGTGTAAGGCTTACCAAAGAAGATGGTTAGAGCTGAGCATTGCTTTTAAAGTTGGTCAAAATTTTATTAGCAGTTACTAAGTATAAGTGAATACCAACCCAGTTAAATAGTAGAACAAAAGTAACAACTTCACCTGCGATGCAATGCATATGACAAATTGAGTTTAAGTTCCATAATTTAATCATGTGAGGGTCCGAGCTGCTCATGACCGTGAGCACGGCTAGTATACTAGTTTTACACTCTGCAGAGGTTGCGCATCTTTACCCACAAGTCATGTTACCCATCTGCCAAGGGATCGCGACTTCCCATACACCTCTACCGAGGAGGCGAGGCAGGGTAACACTACGAGGCCTTTACAAAGTTCCACTAGCTTCAGAAAACCCGCTACAGTTTATAGGAAGATCCAGTGCAGGAATCCCTTGCAGGACCGCCATCGCAGCAAAATCCTCCCGAGGGCCTCCCTACACTGACCTCTCCCCTACTGCCCTTGCCCCTTTCGGGTAAGGTAGTCTTCCACTAGCTTTCCTAATTAATCAGCCAAGGGCATCCCATACTACCCTTGTGGTAGCACTGTTTTCCCGGGTGGTCGCTCCATGTTCCAATTAACATAATGATCTTATCATGAATAATAAATAACAACTGATAATAAAAGTATAATCATGAATAGTGTAATCTTCATACCCAAAACCACATAAAGCACTAGCAAGTACTACCCAGAAAGTTCAGTGGTAATCAAGGTATAAAGATAGACAAACTAGGGTAACCTATTGGGTCCCATCAAAATTAACCTATGCAGATCATTATGATTAATTAGAACATGGATAGGTGAAAAGAAGTGATCAAGGGCACAACTTGCCTGGGCCTTGAGATTCTAGGTACCAGGATGATCCTTCAGATCCTCGTGACCTCACTGCTAGTCGTAGCAATACAAACATACATGGTATAGGCAAAATTAACATTACACCAAACATATATGCAAAATACATATTAATAATCTACATATTAAAATAAGATCACAGGAAAAAGAATTATTAATTTTGGAGTTGTAGAATTCAAGTTATGATTTTCCTAAGATTTAAGGTGATTATAATATGATTAAATGATAAATAAATTTTCTGACAGAGTTCATGTCAAAACAGTGATTCTAAATGGTAGAGAATATTATTACAAAATTTTAGGAATTGGAATGACTTAATTTGGAGCTAAAATGAATTTTCTATGCATTTTACAAGTTTTTAGATTTATTTTTGTATTAAAAATGAATTTCTAATATTATTTCTCTGTTTTTAAATGTCTCTGGACTGGGCGTCAAATACCAGAAAACACAGGGGTCTCGGCGCAAGATTCCCGAGACACAGAATACTATTGCCCTGGACGGCGGGTTGTTTTCATGGAAACAGGAGGTCTCTTTAACAAAATCGCCACAGCGAAAGGGTATCGGGCCGTTCTGGCCGTTGGATCACACACAGACGACTGTGATTAGATCTGATCTCCCGCGAAGCGGTATGCGATCCCAGCCGTCAGATCCCAATGCAACGCTCCCGATTTAAAAACCTAAGATCTAATCCTGTACACACGATTTGGATCGGACGGTTCCGTGACGTTGAACCGATCCGGTCATCAACTTCTAATCGCGGCCGTTGATGTGGATCGAACGGTCCACGATCCCTCTTCTTCCCCCAACGCCGCGTACACCGCCGCCGAGAGCTCCACCGCAGCAGCGATTACGCCGGTGAGCTGCCCCCCCGTGACCAAGGAACCCAGTCCCAAATTTAACGGCATCGACACAATGCGGAGGCTACGGTGAACTCATGGATGGGTGACATACCGGACTCGACGCCGTAGAAGTTCCCAGTCACGGTGTGAAGTAGCCCGCGGCGGCAAACCAGTCGACGGCGAGAAATTGCCGCAGCCCCGCGGCCTCCCCTTTTCGATTGCGGCCACGGACAGCAATAACACGTGCAGACGACCCTCCCCGGCCCTTCACCGAGGTCAGATAGCCCACGGCGACGGGATTCGCTGGCGGCGGCCAAAATCTCTCCCGCAAGCGTAGCAACGGCGGCGCAAAGCTGTCGGTGCAAGCGGATGAGGAGGGAAGGAGGAGGCCGCGGCACGATGCTTTTATACCCGGGAGAGCACGGAATCGTTGTACCGGCCAACGGAGCCGCTGCCGAGATTCCCGCGCGCGCGATCGGTGAAGTTTGTTGAAGACGAACCCGACAAGCGGGCCCCGCGGACCAGAGAGAGGGAGCGCAGGCGAGCGCGGGACGAGGGACTGGGCAGGGGGCCCCGCGTGTCAGTGAGAGGCGAGAGCGCGCGTGAGGGGGAGTGGGCTGCGCGCGGTGGAGAGGCTGACGGTGGGACCGGGATGTCGGCGCCCGGATTTGGAGTTGGGCCGAGCGCGGAGGAAGGAGGAGTGGAGATGGGCCGTGAGCGAGGGAAATTGGCCCAAGCGCGAGTTTGTCTTTTTCTTTTTATTTTCTATTTTCTTTTCTCCATTTTCAAATCCAATTTGAGTTCAAGTTTTAAATTCAAACTTTGTGATTAACTTGTCCTCAGTTTGAAAGGTTTAATTTCATAATATAAGTGTGAAGGGTGTTTATTCTGATTTTTATTTTGTTTTATGTAGTATTTTTCTTAGTTCTTCCCTTCTCCTTCCTATTTTAAATTTTGAATTCAAATTTAAATTCAAGCTTGTGACTAGTTCATTTGCAAGCCATATCTGTGCAAAAACATATTTTATATATGTTTTAGTTCTTTTAGACAAGCTTTCAATCATATAGTAGAGATTAACCCATACCTTATTAGTTCTAGGGGAATCAAATTTATATTGTAGACTTATATATATTAGGAAATAGTTTAATCATAATTCTCCTGTATAACCTAACCCAAAGGCAATTTAGAATATCTAAGTATCTTTAATTATGTATTTTTAACATATTCATGAGTGGAAACTTCTAATTTATGATTATCTTTAAGGAAAGGTGTTTTGATTTAAAATCTTTGAGAATTTTTCTTGTCTTCACAAGATTGAACTTTAGGGTGTTACAAATCCTACCCCCCTTAAAAATAATCTCGTCCTCGAGATTTGTAAGAAAAAGGATGCATACTCATATGCACAAACAAAGAGATCTCAGCATGAGGTATAATTCTTTAACAAAACATTGGGTCAATAGACCTTATTATTTCTTCTAAAATATTATCATATTACTAACTAAAGTAACACCTAGATCTTACAAATCATCATAATTTATATCTATGTAGCTTGGTGAAGCTGGTGGTGGTGGGGGTTGTTGTTGTTGTTGTCTCTCCAACCGTGCTTGCCTTATTTCTTGGCGGGCTTGACGTATTTCCTCGCGTTGTTGTCTTATCTGATTCTGCATCTCGGTCACCAGGGCTGTTAACTGTTGTATTACCAGTCTTTGGGTAGCAACCACTTGATCGATTTCAACAGGTGGAGGATTTGGAGGATTCATTTTCTGTTTGTTGTTACGTGATAATCTTTCCTTTCCTGGTATTGACCATGAAAGTTAGAGGCACATGGTAATAGTTTTGCAAAGGAAATTATTCAATAAGCGAAATGAATAAGCTAGTAGCTGGTTATACTCTAAAGATTCTTTGGTAGGGTTTTAAATCTTTGTTTTATGTCCAGATTGGGGTAACCATTCATATAAGGTGAATATCTAAGGGTAGGATGGAATCTGTCAAGATGAGAGTTATATATGGGTGAGATAGACTACAAGATGTAGGTTAAAAGTTTGTTTGTTATTAGGTGGGAATAGAAAGGTTATACCATTCATCATGGTTCTATGGGTTGGGTTAGCTCATGGTTGAATTGATCCAATGTGCTAAGATAAGTTAATACATGGCTAGTGGGGTCTAATCTCTTCTACTAGTGTCATTAATCTGTTTAAGTGGACCACATTAAGTTAGATAACATTAGACCACAATAGATCAGGTCACATTAGGTAGGATAAGATCTAGATTAAATTGGATATGACTAGATTAGACTAGTTTAGGCTAGATAGGTCCAACAGGGTAGAATATGTATTATTAAGATATGTTAGGATGTTTTAAGATTAATTTGATATGTTATGATAAGATAGAATCTCTTGCTAGGTTAAAATTGAGGGGTTATGCAACTATCAGATAGTTGAGGTAGTTGTATATAGCCAAGTTGATCTGTCATTCTTAATTTAGTGCGGGGTGAACTAAGTTAAGTCCTGTTCTATGGGGGTAGAGTCTAAATTATTTCATCAGTGTTATCTAACATGTTTGATAAGTCACTTTAGATTTGATCAGATCCAGGTTAGATTGGTGTGACTAGTTTGACTAGATAAGATCTAATTGATTTGCATTAGATCATGGTTGTTTAAACTAGGGTGGATAAGTATGCTTATTAGGATAATATGGATCCATAAAGATAAGATAGAATCTTTTGAGATCAGTTAGATCTATTAGGATGAGATAGGATCTTTTCAAGATAGGATGAGTATCTTTTAAGATGAGATGGATCTATTAAGGTAAGGGGGAATCTTTTAAGATAAGATGAATTGGCTAGAATGAGATCTTTTAGGATAAGATAAATCTCTTAAGCTAGATATGTTCCAATGGGGATAATCCAGGTTGTCGAGTTATTTTATAAATATATTTTTATACCTATGTGTATATGCAGATGCAATTGTGGACATTATTCCACAACTCATCACACTCAATCAAAGATTCAAATCAAACAAGTGTCATAAGAACAAACATTCAAATACATAGACACTTATAAAAATAGTTTTGTTTTTATTCCTGAGAGTAGGTCTCCTATTCCTAAAGGTCACTTTAGGCACAGGATTTCAAAGTTTGAAATCCACATTTGTCTTTAGAAAGAAAAGATAAGAATAATCAGAGTAAAGCGGAAATAGATGAGAAAAGGTTAAGATAAGCTTAGAAAAGAATCAGAGTAGCAGGGATAAGTAGACAAGGGTTGTCCAGTTCTATCTAGGTTTCGTCCTACAGTCAACATTGCCTCTGATACCACTTCTGTAACACCCGGATTTTAGGGGTCCAAAACCCGGGGTTAACATAAACACCAGGTATGCTGGGACCAAGTCTCAAACATATGATGTATAGTGGCACAGGATCGAATGGCACAACTTTATATATAACAGGAGTTCTATACAAAATAAATAATTACATTATAAGGAGACAACGGTCCAGCAACCCAAAGTTGACTGGGAGACGACGGCCTAGATCTCTCACGAACACGTCACAGCATCCTCCATGCGCCTCATCCTGCGGTACCTGTTCTTGACCTGTGGGGGGGGGTGTGAGACAGCAAGAGTGAGCTCACATACGTTCATCGCTCAACAAGTTATGGGGAATAATGTGCATGAACTCGCCAAAGGTGGGAGCTCACGTGAAGTGTAAGGCTTACCAAAGAAGATGGTTAGAGCTGAGCATTGCTTTTAAAGTTGGTCAAAATTTTATTAGCAGTTACTAAGTATAAGTGAATACCAACCCAGTTAAATAGTAGAACAAAAGTAACAACTTCACCTGCGATGCAATGCATATGACAAATTGAGTTTAAGTTCCATAATTTAATCATGTGAGGGTCCGAGCTGCTCATGACCGTGAGCACGGCTAGTATACTAGTTTTACACTCTGCAGAGGTTGCGCATCTTTACCCACAAGTCATGTTACCCATCTGCCAAGGGATCGCGACTTCCCATACACCTCTACCGAGGAGGCGAGGCAGGGTAACACTACGAGGCCTTTACAAAGTTCCACTAGCTTCAGAAAACCCGCTACAGTTTATAGGAAGATCCAGTGCAGGAATCCCTTGCAGGACCGCCATCGCAGCAAAATCCTCCCGAGGGCCTCCCTACACTGACCTCTCCCCTACTGCCCTTGCCCCTTTCGGGTAAGGTAGTCTTCCACTAGCTTTCCTAATTAATCAGCCAAGGGCATCCCATACTACCCTTGTGGTAGCACTGTTTTCCCGGGTGGTCGCTCCATGTTCCAATTAACATAATGATCTTATCATGAACAATAAATAACAACTGATAATAAAAGTATAATCATGAATAGTGTAATCTTCATACCCAAAACCACATAAAGCACTAGCAAGTACTACCCAGAAAGTTCAGTGGTAATCAAGGTATAAAGATAGACAAACTAGGGTAACCTATTGGGTCCCATCAAAATTAACCTATGCAGATCATTATGATTAATTAGAACATGGATAGGTGAAAAGAAGTGATCAAGGGCACAACTTGCCTGGGCCTTGAGATTCTAGGTACCAGGATGATCCTTCAGATCCTCGTGACCTCACTGCTAGTCGTAGCAATACAAACATACATGGTATAGGCAAAATTAACATTACACCAAACATATATGCAAAATACATATTAATAATCTACATATTAAAATAAGATCACAGGAAAAAGAATTATTAATTTTGGAGTTGTAGAATTCAAGTTATGATTTTCCTAAGATTTAAGGTGATTATAATATGATTAAATGATAAATAAATTTTCTGACAGAGTTCATGTCAAAACAGTGATTCTAAATGGTAGAGAATATTATTACAAAATTTTAGGAATTGGAATGACTTAATTTGGAGCTAAAATGAATTTTCTATGCATTTTACAAGTTTTTAGATTTATTTTTGTATTAAAAATGAATTTCTAATATTATTTCTCTGTTTTTAAATGTCTCTGGACTGGGCGTCAAATACCAGAAAACACAGGGGTCTCGGCGCAAGATTCCCGAGACACAGAATACTATTGCCCTGGACGGCGGGTTGTTTTCATGGAAACAGGAGGTCTCTTTAACAAAATCGCCACAGCGAAAGGGTATCGGGCCGTTCTGGCCGTTGGATCACACACAGACGACTGTGATTAGATCTGATCTCCCGCGAAGCGGTATGCGATCCCAGCCGTCAGATCCCAATGCAACGCTCCCGATTTAAAAACCTAAGATCTAATCCTGTACACACGATTTGGATCGGACGGTTCCGTGACGTTGAACCGATCCGGTCATCAACTTCTAATCGCGGCCGTTGATGTGGATCGAACGGTCCACGATCCCTCTTCTTCCCCCAACGCCGCGTACACCGCCGCCGAGAGCTCCACCGCAGCAGCGATTACGCCGGTGAGCTGCCCCCCCGTGACCAAGGAACCCAGTCCCAAATTTAACGGCATCGACACAATGCGGAGGCTACGGTGAACTCATGGATGGGTGACATACCGGACTCGACGCCGTAGAAGTTCCCAGTCACGGTGTGAAGTAGCCCGCGGCGGCAAACCAGTCGACGGCGAGAAATTGCCGCAGCCCCGCGGCCTCCCCTTTTCGATTGCGGCCACGGACAGCAATAACACGTGCAGACGACCCTCCCCGGCCCTTCACCGAGGTCAGATAGCCCACGGCGACGGGATTCGCTGGCGGCGGCCAAAATCTCTCCCGCAAGCGTAGCAACGGCGGCGCAAAGCTGTCGGTGCAAGCGGATGAGGAGGGAAGGAGGAGGCCGCGGCACGATGCTTTTATACCCGGGAGAGCACGGAATCGTTGTACCGGCCAACGGAGCCGCTGCCGAGATTCCCGCGCGCGCGATCGGTGAAGTTTGTTGAAGACGAACCCGACAAGCGGGCCCCGCGGACCAGAGAGAGGGAGCGCAGGCGAGCGCGGGACGAGGGACTGGGCAGGGGGCCCCGCGTGTCAGTGAGAGGCGAGAGCGCGCGTGAGGGGGAGTGGGCTGCGCGCGGTGGAGAGGCTGACGGTGGGACCGGGATGTCGGCGCCCGGATTTGGAGTTGGGCCGAGCGCGGAGGAAGGAGGAGTGGAGATGGGCCGTGAGCGAGGGAAATTGGCCCAAGCGCGAGTTTGTCTTTTTCTTTTTATTTTCTATTTTCTTTTCTCCATTTTCAAATCCAATTTGAGTTCAAGTTTTAAATTCAAACTTTGTGATTAACTTGTCCTCAGTTTGAAAGGTTTAATTTCATAATATAAGTGTGAAGGGTGTTTATTCTGATTTTTATTTTGTTTTATGTAGTATTTTTCTTAGTTCTTCCCTTCTCCTTCCTATTTTAAATTTTGAATTCAAATTTAAATTCAAGCTTGTGACTAGTTCATTTGCAAGCCATATCTGTGCAAAAACATATTTTATATATGTTTTAGTTCTTTTAGACAAGCTTTCAATCATATAGTAGAGATTAACCCATACCTTATTAGTTCTAGGGGAATCAAATTTATATTGTAGACTTATATATATTAGGAAATAGTTTAATCATAATTCTCCTGTATAACCTAACCCAAAGGCAATTTAGAATATCTAAGTATCTTTAATTATGTATTTTTAACATATTCATGAGTGGAAACTTCTAATTTATGATTATCTTTAAGGAAAGGTGTTTTGATTTAAAATCTTTGAGAATTTTTCTTGTCTTCACAAGATTGAACTTTAGGGTGTTACAGCTGAGGACCGGATCGAGGCTGAAACTGTCACTGACAAGACGGGGCGACTATTGTTGACGGAGGAGGACTGGGTGTCAAGAAATCGACATCGTCTCCTGCCAGATTCGTCGTCGTCGAGCGGTGGGGAGAAGAAGTCGGGGTACAATCCCGGCAAGTCGAAGACCGGCGGCCGTGGTGACAAGAAGGGCAGCCCCGTGAAGCTGACGACGGAAGGTACTCCGCGGCGGAAAGGCCGTTGCAGGAACTGTGGCATCTACGGCCACTGGCGTGTAGACTGCAAGCGGCCACCCAAGAAGGAACGCAAGGAGGAGGCAAATGTCGCGCAGACAGAGCAGGAGAATCCCTCCCTGCTTCTGGCGACGGTGGCCACGGTGCGTGTTCACAGGGCGTCGTTCGACCTCAAGCCATCAGGTGTGCGCACGACACAGCAAGTTGTGCACCTCAACGAGAAGAAGGTGTTCCCGGTGCACAGTGATGAAGACAAGAATGTTTGGGTCCTCGATACGGGGGCTAGCAACCACATGACGGGGAGGCACGAGGCACTCGCATCGCTAGACAAGTCTGTGCGCGGCACAGTGCGTTTTGGCGACGGCTCGCTCGTAGAGATCGAGGGCATCGGATCGGTGGTGCTCCAGACGAAGAAGGAGGGTCACAAGGTGCTAACAGAGGTATATTACATTCCCAAGCTAAAAAGTAATATTGTGAGCCTAGGTCAATTGGAAGAGGGAGGATGCAAGGTAATACTGGAGAACGGATACTGCAATGTGTACGACGTTGAGCGCTTGCTCTTGGCGCGCGCACCGCGAGTGTCAAATCGTCTCTATCTGCTGAAGACGCACCTGACTGCTCCAGTCTGTCTGAAGGCGAAGGCAGATGATCAAGCCTGGCTCTGGCATGGCCGGTATGGCCATCTCAATTTCAGAGCACTCAGAGAGCTCGGACAGAAGGGAATGGTGGATGGGATACCACTGTTAAATCGTGCAGAAGAAGTGTGTGATGGCTGTGCATTGGGCAAGCATCAGCGACACTCATTCCCTCAGGTGGCGAATTATCGAGCCAAGAAAGGACTTGACCTGGTTCACGCAGATCTCTGTGGCCAGATCAGACCAAAGACACCAGGTGGTAAGAGCTATTTCCTGTTAATTGTTGACGATTTCAGTCGTTTCATGTGGGTTGAACTCCTGACAACAAAGGATGAGGCGTTCAAGTGTTTCAAGCGGGTGAAGGCATTAGCTGAAACTGAGCGTGCTCTGAAGCTTCGCGCGTTCCGTAGCGATCGTGGCGGGGAATTTAATTCCATCGAGTTCAAGGAGTACTGCGACGAACACGGCATCAAGCATTTCACTACAGCACCGTACACACCACAACAGAATGGCGTCGTCGAGCGCCGGAACCGTACGGTGGCAGAGATGGCAAGATGTTTGCTGAAGAGCAAGGGCATGCCAGCTGAATTTTGGGGAGAAGCGGTGTCAACTGCAGTTTATCTGTTGAACCGTTCTCCAACAAAGAGCCTGCAAGACCGTACACCATATGAAGCCTGGTACAATAAGAAGCCCAAGGTACATCACTTACGCACATTTGGTTGTGTTGTTTATGTGAAGAAAGTTGGGCCAGGGATTTCTAAGCTCTCTGACAGGTCCACCAAAATGGTGTTTATTGGTTATGAAAGTGGCACAAAGGGTTATATAGTCTATGATCCTGTAGCTAAGAAACTTCACATATCCCGAGATGTAATCTTTGAGGAAGGACAGGCTTGGGACTGGAAGCAAGAGGCTGGTAATGAACCAGTCAGTTCAGTGTTCGATGTGGAGTTCTATTCTGCTGCCAGACAGAGAACTGTAACTGAAGCAGCAGTAACTGAAGGAGAGGACGCAGAATTTTCTGGTGATTCAGTTCAGAATTCACCAGCTCAAGGTGAGTGGAGTGCTGGCACTAGTTCACATGGAGGATCAACTCCACACACGCCTGTAGGGAGTCCTGCACATGGAGAATTTTCAGAAACACCACAGTTAGAATGGTCTAGTAACACTGAAGGAGTTCCAACAGGTTACAGAAATCTATCTGATTTATATGATACAACTGAAGAAATTCATGATTTCGAGTATAGTGGTGTGTGTTTCCATGCAGCAGAGGAGCCAAAAAGTGTGGAGGTAGCCCTGTCAGAACAGTGCTGGAGGGAAGCCATGATGACTGAAATGAACTCCATTCAGTCAAACAAGACTTGGGTGCTGTCAGTGCTACCTGCAGGCCACAAAGCTATAGGGCTTAAATGGGTTTTCAAGGTGAAGAAAGATCCAGATGGTAACATTATTAAGCACAAAGCAAGGTTGGTTGCTAAAGGGTATGCATAGAGAGAAGGGGTGGATTTTGAAGAAGTGTTTGCTCCTGTGGCAAGGATAGAAACAGTGAGATTATTAATTGCTCTTGCTGCTCAGAGAGGATGGAATGTACATCACATGGATGTGAAGTCGGCATTCTTGAATGGTGAACTGATGGAGGAGGTATATGTACAACAACCTCCTGGATTTGTTGTCGAGGGAGGCAGTGGCAAGGTGCTCAGACTGAATAAAGCATTGTATGGCTTGCGTCAAGCTCCTAGGGCTTGGAATGCTAAATTAGACAGTGAGTTGATCAAGCTTGGTTTTGAGAAAAATCCTCTTGAACATGCTGTTTACAGGAGGAAGCATACTGATGGTTTTCTCTTGGTGGGTGTTTATGTTGATGATCTGATCATAACAGGACCAAGCAGTGCAAACATTGAGGCATTCAAGAAGGAGATGATGAAGAGTTTTAGTATGAGTGACCTGGGGCTGCTGACTTACTATCTAGGCATCCAAGTAACACAAAAGGAGGGGGTGATCTCACTGTGTCAGAGTTCGTATACACTGAAAATCCTAGAGCAGACAGGTATGAAAGGGTGTAATCCCTGTCATGTGCCCATGGAAAATCGGTTGAAGCTGAGCAAAAATGACAAGACACCTTCAGTCGACAAGACAAAGTATAGAAGTGTAATTGGAAGTCTGAGATATCTGGTCAACACTAGACCAGACATTGCCTACTCAGTTGGGATAGTTAGCAGGTTCATGGAGGATCCGAAGGCAAGTCACTGGGCAGCTGTGAAACAGATTCTCAGGTATCTGTCAGGTACTGTGAACTATGGCTGCATCTACAGGAAGCTGAACACATCTGAAACAAGTCTGACCGGCTATAGTGACAGTGATTTAGCTGGGGATGTTGATGACCGAAAGAGCACAAGTGGTTCAGTGTTTCTGTTAGGAACAAGTTTGGTGACTTGGGGATCTCAGAAGCAAAGGGTGGTAGCTCTATCGTCATGTGAGGCTGAGTATATTGCAAGTGCCAACGCTGCTTGTCAAGGCATTTGGCTCAGCAGACTTCTGGGTGGGCTGCTAGGCATTCCAACGCCGCAGGTGAAACTTCTGGTGGATAACAAATCAGCAATTGCATTGAGTAAGAATCCAGTTCACCATGATAGAAGCAAACATATAGACACAAGATACCATTTCATTCGTGATTGTGTTGAAAGAGGGGATGTCGACATTGATCATGTGAGCACAGCAGATCAGCTGGCAGACATCTTAACAAAGGCACTTGGGCGTGTCAGATTCGTGGAGCTGCGACAGCAACTTGGTGTGATTGAAGTGCAGCGTGATTAAGGGGGTGAAATGTTGTTTCTAATCACGTGCATGCCATGTTTCATACTGCAATTAGGCATAGCTGCATAGTCATGTTTTTTATTCTAAGTCCAGGTAGTTGCATGAGTCACGAACGCTTGGTGTAAGGCCAGAGCCGTGCTGCGTTCACGGTGCGGCCCAGCGGCATTCTCGCCACGCCACGCATGAAACGTTCCCGCGCCAAAGGCGGGCACGACGCAGCGTGGGCGGGCGTGGCGGGGAAAGCGGATCGCATTCTGTTGTGAACACCAAAAGGAATAAAGGAGAAAGTGCAGGGCGCAGTTGCGTAGTCTGCGGCAAAGTATTCTCTGCGTACTCACCAGCCTCTGTTCTGTTGAGTGTTTTTTTCATCAGGTGAAAAAGCAGAGCCGCCGCTGATTGCCGTCCAGCTCCAAACTCCGGTGGCCGGCGCCAACACGGCAGGCGCTAGGGAAGAAGGCGGCATCTCTAGAGACCGCGTTCTGATGCCCCCCGACCTGCGACAGAGGCAGACGAGGAGGAAGAGGAGAAGTGCGGCGCCCAAAGCAGAGCCTATGGCGATTCCGGCAATGGTGCCACCGGAGAGCTTCTTGCTCTTATGACCATTTTCTACTCCACTTCCACCGTTGGTGCCGCCGCCGCCGCTGCCGCTGGGAACAGGCGTCGGCGACGGTGTCTGCCCCGCTGGAGCAGGGGACGGGGGGACCTCACCAGGGCAAGGCCCCAAGGGTCCGCCGCACAAGCCTGTCCCCAGGAACGCGGAGCGCGGTTGCGACCGAAGTGAGGCCAGGATGGATCCGTTCAGTTGGTCGAACGAGACATTGAACTGCTGCAGCGGCGGTAGCTTCGCATCGGAAATCTCGCGCTCGCCGCTGCGGGTAGAGACGACGAGCAGGTAGAGCTGGTACGCCGGGAGGAGACACGGAGTCGCGGCGGGAAGGCACGACACGGCGGAGCTATGCAGGAGCTGCGCCGAGGACGAAGCTGCGAGTCAAAGGCTTGGACTGGCAGCGTTTCCGGTTAATAGCTGTCTACGATGGTAAACGTGGAAACGATACCAAAAAAACAAACATCGGACTGTTATAATACCAGGAATCCAATTGCAAGATTCGGCATACTAATTTTACGAAGCCCGTTTATCGCGATACCAGCAATCCAAAAGGCTCCTCGTAAACATATATAACATCAGCATGTTACTAGCACAGACTTGTATACAATAAAAATCAACGAGGCGATATCCACGAGGAAAAAAAACAGAGTGCATAAGGACGATGGAGACCTCACCAGCGACATACGACGCGGCGTCCCATAGCACGACATGGTCGAGCACCACGGCGGGGTTAAGGAAACCGGTCACCCATTTGCCGAGCGGGCGACGCGCGGCCAACGTGGCATAGGAACAGAGTAATGAGGAGCTAAGAACCAACATGGAAACTGGAGACCGAGCAAGGGGCGCGACGGCCGACGAGGGAACTGGATGCCACAGCCGGGTTAGTGGAGGACGACGTTGAGACGATCAGCGGCGAGGGGAAACAGGGATGCGCAAGGACGTCTCGGCCAGGACAGAGTTTAACTGGAGGTGACGTCTGACAATCGTTGATTCTGCGCGAGGGGCGACTAGGAGATGCTGGCAGGATTTGAGCGTGAAGCAGGCGAGCGTCGCGGCTGCTAGAGGCTGGAGCTGGTTCACGGCGAGGCCGGCCGTCATGGAGAGCAGGACACCAGACTGAGCAGAGAGACGACCACGGACGAGGCGGCACAGGAAAGCGAGTAGCGACTAGGCAGAGTTGCAGCACTGCAGCAACGTGCGAGTACGGAGGAGGAGATGAGCGCTGGAATCAGCCCCAGGAGACGTACGTGGTCAAAGTTCCCTGGCGAGTGCGTGCAAATGAAGACTAGTACGTGTCCAAATGAACGGCAACAAATGAGCAAGGGACGCGTGGGGGTGGAGGTGTCGTGAAGATGATCAGGAAGCCAGGACAGCTAGCGGTTTGGATAAAATCAGAGAGCCTTTAGGGAAGTTGATTTACATGATAAATGAGAGAAAATGGTGAGAGGATAATATTAGGGATATTACGTGAACATGCTCTATAAAAGACAAACAGTGATAGAAGAAACTAGTATGAGGAAGGGATAATTGTGATAAAATTCAATAGAAGATATTTTCTGCATTTAGTTAACGTAGACATAGAGACAAATCTAATTTCTAGGGTTTAAAAGAGTCACAAATCTGTTGGATGAAAACAATATCAGGTATATAATTTAGACCAAATTTGATGTGGTGAACATTCTCAGGGCCAAGTAAATTTCTACCAGTTAATAACATCCGATCATTTGGATTTGTTCAGACAGGATATAAACAGATCGAATTAAAACGACATTTAGGTTACACATATTATTTTCTTTACTTTGAAATAGGAAACCGAATCGGCTAACAATTGTTCTGGTTTTGATCAGTTCAGGTTCGGTTTATTTAAACAGCCTACCCCTAGTAGGGTCTCTACCGAATTCGTTGATATCGCTCGAACAAGAGCGAAATACTTAGTTGATCTTTCCAATCCGCCTTATTAAATTGATTTTAAACTGGCACCAGACCACATCATTATTTTTGATGTCTTAGACTGTGGTAGATTTGATTTGATTTGAAGCCAGAAAATTTTATCCGCGGTCTGAACACCTGATTCCACGGCCACGGATAATTTGCTAAAAGCAAAACGAAATTGTAAACTCTCAGACACGGTTTCTTGGTTAATTGTTCAGGGTCTTGATTATAAAATTCAAGTGTTTTCTAATTCACCATCGCTTGACCAAACGATCTGAATAGCACAAAATTCTTTGTCAAATTCTAATAAATTTATTTGCGACACATATCACAACTGTGGATCGAGCTTCCAAATTCGTATTCGTTTAACAGATTATTTTTTTAAAAAAATAGGAGCGAGACTCGATAGCTCATAGAATAAATACGTTCTGAATTTCGCAAACCATTTAGATTAATCCAAATGGGCAGAAATGAAGACGATATCAAAATCGTGATAGGTGAAGATGATTAAGGCATAGAGGCCAATATTCTCACCGATATTTCTTGCTGAAAACCATACTCGTGATCAAACGGGAAATAAACACATGGGGTGTTACACATAGAACAGGTCCTTACGGAGAGGCACTCGAGAAACCGCTCGAGCCCCCTTGAAGACCACAAGTACAACATCATAATAAGAGAAGGGAAAACAGCGTATCATATATAATCTCATCATGTTCATTGATTAGAGTTTGAGCAATAGCATGAAGCTAAATAATAATAATCCGACCCAAATAGGTAAACAAGGACATGGATAACAAAAGCTAGTCAATCCTTAGGTATAAAAGTGTAATGCGGGAGGTGAATTAAAGAATGAATAGGACAGAGATAGGTCAAAGGACACTTGCCTACACCAACCGACTGCTGCTCAGGGGCTTCTCCTGTGAGTTCCTCGGGCTCTTCGACCGGATCGTTCTCTATGAGATTGCAAGCATACATACATTCATCCATTCAAATTGGGAAACAAACAGTACATCATACAAGGGAACAAATAAAGTAAATATGCATCAAGTATGACATTCGATATCGCATTCATTATGGTTAGAAAGAAACGGGAAAGGGTCTCGCGGGGGCGGGGGGGGGGGGGGGGTTAAAGCTTATGCACTAATGATTAGTTACAATTGGTTCTAACAAAAGAATTTAGTTATATGCACTAATGAAAACCTTGTCATTTTCAGTTGATCAACATTGAACTGGATAAACGATTGATTATATGAATCAACTAGCGTAACGAAATTCTAAATTAAGTTTCCTATTTCAATAACATGAACAATGATTAACCTGCCTAAAATAAAATATATAACAGTAATGAAAGAAAATAAAACAAAATAAAATAAAATAAAAAAAATAAAAAAAGGGGGGGAGGTTGAACCGGCCAGGGGGCGGTTGAACCGGCCTGGGGCAGGGGCGGCTGGGCAGGGGGTGGCCGAGCTGGGCGCGCAGGGGCGGCCGGGCTGGGGCGGCCGAACCGGCGGGGGGGCTGGGCCGGCCAAGGCGGCGGCCGAGCCGGCAGCCGAGCCGGCGGCCGAGTTGGGCGGGCGGGCGCGCAGGGGCGGCGGTTGGGCCGGGGAGGGGGAGAGGAGGGGAGAGGGAAGGGAGGAGAGGGGGAGGGGGACCTCACCGGGGACGGGGACGGGCGGCCGAACCGGCGACGAGCAGGGGTGGCGGCTAGGGCAGGGGCGGTGGCTAGGGCAGGGGGCGGCGGCTAGAGAGAAAATGGGAGAAAGGGAGGGAGAGAGAGGGATTTGGGGGAAGAGGGAGGGGCGGCTGGGCCAACCGGGCCCAAAAGGGGGCGCGCGGGGGGGGGGCGGCTGGGCCAGCCAGGGGCGGCTGGGTCGGCCGGGGCGGCCCACGGCGCGGGAGAGAGAAAAAGGGAGGAGAGAAAGAAAGAAAAAGAAAAAGAAAGAAAAGGTTTTTCTCCTTTTCGAAATCCGATCTTCCTAGATGAATGCACTTACATTTCTAAGCAATCAAAGAATGCATAGTTCGGCATGGTGCATCAAAC
The DNA here is from genome assembly GCA_029449295.1 of Zea luxurians. NCBI lineage: Eukaryota > Viridiplantae > Streptophyta > Magnoliopsida > Poales > Poaceae > Zea > Zea luxurians. The sequence continues at coordinate 167,332,478 of JAOPSE010000002.1, forward strand.
AACATAACGTAATTTAGGGTTTTTCTTTACACGGGAATTCCAAGCCGAACCCCGCTAAAACTTTGGAAAAGGTCAAGGTTTAGCGAGAGAACGAGAAAAGAAAAGAGTAACGCCTGAATTTGGTGAGAGAAAAGAAGAAAAAATTCTACCCCCAAATTCAGGGCGTTACACTGTGGAAAAAGACTTCCAGGAGTTCCAAGACTACGACGAGTTCTAGGTGTGGGTTAGCGGCAACCCCTAGTCGGCTGCCTGTGAAGGCCGCGTTTATCTACGTTTCTTTTCGGCACTTTGATTTATTGTAAAGACTATGTGGATGTCTCAGACATCATGATGTAATCGACTATTATTTCCCTTTTTAATACTATTTGATGCACTGTGTGATGATGTCCATGTTATGTAACTGCTGTGTACGTGAATTGCTGATCCTGGCACGTACATGGTTCGCATTCGGTTTGCCTTCTAAAACCGGGTGTGACATAAGCTGGTATCAAAGTCGTGCTGACTGTAGGACCGCTAACCTAGAGTAGAATGGTCGTTCTAAGGACTATAGACCTCTGTCCCTGCCTTGACTTTGATATCCCTTCAAAAGTTGGTCATATCGACCAAACCTATGTTCTACTATATATTATACCTTACTGAAAATTATGTTTTATTCTAATCGTTCATTTATTTATGATTCATTATTTGCTGGTCATATTAATTCTGTTCTCACTCTTTTGCTTGCGGTGTCTTTTGTAGATGGCTCGACTTAGACACACTGCACGAAAGTCCATCATCCCCTTCTTACCCTCCCGCCTTGCTGAGCGTCCGCTTCGTCGTCCTGTGGCCGGACAGTCCAGCCACTTGGAGAGACTGCACCACCGCATGCATGAGGAGCAGGAACGTCGACGACAGGAGCAGCAGGGCTCTTCTTTCTCGCTCCAGCAGGAGATAGAGTCTGTGAGGAGCTGCTCTCCTGTGCTTCCCCTGGAGGTGCCCCCTGCACCACCACTGGGCGCCCTAGCCTCTGGAGTAGCTGCTGGAGGAAACCCAGGCGACGGAGGTGGCGACGACAGCTCGAGCCACGACACCGACTTCCCTGCTAACCAGGAGCCGGAAGGATGGGTTGCTCGACCCATCACTCGCGACGCTGCTCGCGGGTGTCACTTCCATGATGCGCTCGACACCCTGCTACGTCAGGCACTTAACCGGCATACTTGGTCCATCGAGTATCGCTGTGTGGTCTACCAGCATAGTCGCGGGATCTACCCGGACCGCTGGGAGGTGACTTGCTTGGTGCGCCGTCCGGAGAACAGTCTCCAGGGTGCTGAGGTCTGCACAGAGCACTATTCCATCTCTGAGCGGGACTCAGCTGAGGCGGCCATGCAAGATGCTGCACGGCGTGCGCTTTCGCACTACTGCTCGGTTCTCGATGGGGTAGCTGACGGTCTCGACCTGAAGTATTACCCCCGCCGTCCATCTGGCAGCACAGGAGGCGTGATTGTTTCACCTGTCGGTGAGGACAATCCTAGGTTGAGCAGCACAGTCAACCTAGCCGCCGTGCTAAACACGGAGCTGGACCATGTGCTAGACGAGCTGAGTAGGGCTCGTGCTGAGATCGCCCTGCTGCGGGCTGAGCGTGCGGAACGTCGTCATGGTTCCCCCGCTCCCGTCGGGACTCAGCACCCGTACCGCTCACCTCGGCGTGGACGCCAGTCTTATGGCAATCCCGACTGCAAGACCAAGATAGATTTAGCACCATAGATCGTTAGAGTTGGATCTTGTAATTAATACAAAATGTACACGTAGAAGCTACAGTCTTAGCGTTAGTCTCACTTTTAGTTAGTCTTAGTTAGACAGGGTAGTTTGTTATATCCTGTGCATCTATGTTTGTCATGATGAACTATGTTTGGTTTGGATCTTTGTAATGACTGTCATCAGAGTGTGGGTATCCCCTGCATTTTGGCTTACATATTATGTTAATGGAGTTAGTTATATAGTTGGGAAACCTTTTATTCCACTTTCCTCTTTATCTGAGAAGCTGTGTGGTCTGCGTTGGAGATCAGTGAAGATGCTCATCTGTTCAGTGCTGTTGAAGAATTCTATACTCTTTTCTTATGCTGCAAGATTTGCCAGATCAGTTCTGATGTGTGGTTGCATTCTGCAGATGTCAGAGAACAGGCGCAGAGGAGGAAGGCGTGCTCAGCAGGAGCGAGCCGCTCAGCCGAATGAGGTGCCTCCGCAACAGCATCTGCCGCCCCTGCCCCCGATGTCGATCGAGCAGATGTTTCTGATGCAGACTCAGGCAGTTCAAGCCATCGGTCAGACTCTGGCCGCCATTCAGCAGCAGCAGCAGTAGCAGGCTCCACCTCAGCCTCAGATGCCTCAGATGCCCAGGGACAAGCGTGCTGAATTCATGAGAGGTCATCCCCCAACGTTTGCTCACTCTTCTGACCCCATGGATGCTGAAGACTGGCTGCACACTGTGGAGCGGGAGTTGCATACCGCTCAGTGCGATGACAGGGAGAAAGTCCTGTATGGTCCCCGTCTGTTGAGAGGAGCAGCCCAATCATGGTGGGAGTCTTATCTCACCACCCATGCCAACCCCGACGCCATCACTTGGGAAGAGTTCAGAGGTAGCTTTCGTCAGTACCATGTGCCTGCAGGTCTGATGACAGTGAAAAAGGAGGAGTTCTTGGCCCTCAAGCAAGGGTCATCGTCTGTCAGCGAGTACCGGGATAGGTTTTTGCAGTTGTCCCGCTATGCTCCTAAAGATGTCAACACCGACGCCAAGCGACAATACCGTTTCTTGAGAGGCTTGGTTGACCCTCTGCACTATCAGCTGATGAATCACACCTTCCCGACATTCCAGCACCTGATTGACAGAGCAATCATGACAGAGAGGAAGCGTAAGGAGATGGCAAGCACAAGATCAGTGGACCCCAGCCTAGAAGCAGCAATCGTCCTCGTTTCTCAGGCAATCAACCTCAGCAGTTCAGGCAGAACCAGCGTCCACCTCAGCAGCATCAGCAGTTCCAAAGGCAGTATCCTCAGCCTCAGTATCAGAATCGTCAGAACAATCAGTCGAGAGGAGGTCAGTTCCAGAGGCAGAATCAGCAAGTACCCCGTCTTCCTGCCCCAGCAAACCAGCAGAACAGTCAGGCAGCACCAGCTCAGGTTGGAAACAGAGCATGTTTCCACTGTGGAGAGCAAGGCCATTGGGTGATGCAATGTCCGAAGAAGGCAGCCCAGCAGCAGTCAGGCCCCAATGCCCCAGCAAAGCAGAATGTGTCTCAGCCTAGAGCAGGCAACCGCTCTCAGCCACGCTATAATCATGGGAGACTGAACCACTTGGAGGCTGAAGCAGTTCACGAGACCCCCGGCATGATAGTAGGTATGTTCCCAGTCGACTCCCATATTGCAGAAGTGTTATTTGATACTGGAGTAACACATTCTTTCATTACTGCATCATGGGTAAAAGCACATAATCTTCCAATTACTACCATGTCAACCCCCATTCAAATTGACTCAGTCGGTGGTAGAATTCGTGCTGATAGCATATGTTTGAATGTAAGTGTGGAAATAAGGGGGATAGTGTTTCCCGCTAACCTTATAGTAATGGGTACTCAGGGAATAGATGTCATCCTAGGAATGAATTGGCTAGATAAGTATCAGGCAGTTATCAGTTGTGATAAGAGGACAATCAAGTTGGTGTCCCCCCTAGGAGAGGAAGTGGTGACCGAGTTAGTCCCGCCTGAGCCGAAGAAAGGAAGTTGTTATTAGATGGCTGTCGATAGCAGCGAAGCAGACCCAATTGAGAGGATCAAGATTGTGTCCGAGTTCCCAGACGTGCTCCCAGAAGACTTACCAGGTATGCCGCCAGAGCGGAAAGTTGAGTTTGCCATAGAGCTTCTTCCTGGAACCGCCCCTATCTTTAAGAGAGCTTACAGGATATCTGGGCCAGAGTTAGTTGAACTTAAGAAGCAGATCGATGAGCTGTCAGAGAAAGGTTACATCCGGCCAAGCACCTCGCCTTGGGCCGCCCCTGTCCTATTTGTGGAAAAGAAAGATGGCACCAAAAGGATGTGTATCGATTACCGAGCTTTGAATGAAGTCACGATCAAGAACAAGTACCCTTTGCCCAGAATAGAAGATCTGTTCGACCAGTTGAGAGGAGCCAGTGTGTTCTCCAAGATTGATCTGAGGTCAGGTTATCATCAGCTCAGGATCCGACCTTCGGACATTCCGAAGACGGCATTCATTACCAAGTATGGGTTGTATGAGTTCACCGTGATGTCTTTTGGTTTGATCAATGCGCCAGCCTTCTTCATGAACTTGATGAACAGCGTATTCATGGATTATCTTGATAAGTTTGTGGTGGTATTCATTGATGACATTCTGGTTTATTCTCAAAGCGAAGAAGAGCATGCAGATCATTTGAGGATGGTATTGCAGAGATTGCGAGAGCACCAGTTGTATGCAAAGTTGAGCAAGTGTGAATTCTGGATCAGTGAAGTCCTGTTCTTGGGTCACATAATCAACAAAGAAGGATTGGCTGTGGATCCGAAGAAAGTGGCAGACATTCTGAACTGGAAAGCGCCAACAGATGCTCGAGGAATCAAGAGTTTCATTGGAATGGCCGGATATTATCGGCGATTCATTGAAGGGTTTTCGAAGATTGCGAAACCAATGACAGCATTGCTAGGCAACAAAGTTGAGTTCAAGTGGACCCAGAAATGTCAAGAGGCTTTCGAAGCGCTGAAAGAAAAGTTGACAACAGCGCCTGTCCTAGTCTTGCCTGATGTGCACAAGCCTTTCTCGGTGTATTGTGATGCTTGTTACACTGGTTTGGGATGTGTGTTGATGCAAGAGGGAAGAGTTGTGGCTTACTCGTCCCAACAGTTGAAGGTTCATGAGAAGAATTACCCAATCCATGATCTAGAGTTGGCAGCAGTGGTTCACGCACTAAAGACATGGAGGCATTATCTGTATGGACAGAAATGTGATGTTTACACAGACCACAAGAGTCTGAAGTACATATTCACTCAGTCAGAGTTGAATATGAGGCAACAAAGATGGTTAGAGCTGATCAAAGACTATGAGTTGGAGATCCATTGCCATCCAGGCAAAGCAAACGTAGTGGCAGATGCTTTGAGCAGGAAGAGTCAAGTCAATCTGATGGTCGCTCGTCCGATGCCTTACGAGTTGGCCAAGGAGTTTGACAGGTTAAGTCTCGGATTTCTGAACAATTCGTGAGGAGTCACAGTTGAGTTGGAACCTACCCTAGAGCGGGAAATCAAAGAAGCACAGAAGAATGATGAGAAGATCAGTGAGATCCGGCGACTGATTCTAGATGGCAGAGGCAAAGATTTTCGGGAAGATGCAGAAGGTGTGATATGGTTCAAAGACCGCTTCTGTGTTCCCAATGTCCAGTCTATTCGGGAGTTGATTCTTAAGGAAGCTCATGAGACAGCCTATTCGATTCACCCTCGCAGTGAGAAGATGTATCAGGATCTGAAGAGGAAATTCTGGTGGTACGGAATGAAGAGGGAAATCGTAGAGTATGTGGCTATGTGTGATAGTTGTCGACGGATCAAGGCAGAGCACCAGAGACCTGCTGGATTGTTGCAACTGTTGCAGATCCCTCAATGGAAATGGGATGAAATCGGTATGGACTTCATAGTCGGATTGCCTCGCACTCGAGCTGGCTACGACTCCATTTGGGTAGTGGTGGACCGTTTGACCAAGTTAGCCCACTTCATACCTGTCAAGACCAACTACAGCAGTGCAGTATTGGCAGAGTTGTACATGTCTCGGATCGTTTGTCTTCATGGTGTGCCAAAGAAGATAGTGTCAGACAGAGGAACTCAATTCACCTCTCATTTCTGGCAGCAGTTGCATGAAGCCCTGGGCACACATCTGAATTTCAGTTCAGCATATCATCTGCAGACAGACGGTCAGACTGAGAGGACCAATCAAATTCTTGAAGACATGTTGAGAGCCTGAGCGTTGCGAGATCATTCCGGATGGGATAAGAAGTTGCCTTATGCGGAGTTTTCCTATAACAACAGTTACCAGGCCAGCTTGAAGATGTCACCTTTTCAGGCGCTCTATGGGAGGAGTTGTAGAACTCCGTTGCAATGGGATCAGCCTGGAGAAAAGCAAGTGTTCGGGCCAGACATTTTGCTTGAAGCTGAAGAGAACATCAAGATGGTCCGAGAAAATTTGAAGATAGCTCAATCAAGGCAGCGAAGCTCTGCAGATACCCGAAGAAGAGAGCTGAGTTTCGAAGTCGGAGACTTCGTCTATCTGAAAGTGTCGCCGACCAGAGGAGTCAGAAGATTCGGAGTCAAAGGCAAGCTAGCACCCCGCTACATTGGCCCGTATCAAATTCTCGCCAGGCGTGGAGAAGTGGCTTACCAGCTCAGTCTGCCAGAGAATTTGTCTATCGTGCATGATGTCTTTCATGTGTCTCAGTTGAAGAAGTGTCTGCGAGTGCCAGAGGAGCAGTTGCCAGTGGAAGGTCTTGAAGTCCAGGAGGACTTGACCTACATAGAGAAGCCAGCGCAAATCCTTGAGATTGCAGACAGAGTCACCCGAAGGAAGACCATCAGAATGTGCAAAGTCAGATGGAGTCACCAATCAGAGGAAGAAGCAACCTGGGAGCGTGAAGATGATCTGATGGCCAAATACCCTGAGCTCTTTGCTAGCCAACCCTGAATCTCGAGGGCGAGATTCTTTTAAGGGGGATAGGTTTGTAACGCCCTAAATTTGGGGGTAGAATTTTTTCTTCTTTTCTCTCACCAAATTCAGGCGTTACCCTTTCCTTTTCCTTTTTTTCTCCTCGCTAAGCCTTGATCTTTTCCAAAAGTTATAGCGAGAATTAGCTCGACATCTTGTGTAAGCAAAACCTAGAACTTTTTTTGGTTGTTGCATCATGCCGGATTATGCACTCTTTTGTTTGTGGTTGGGTGAGTTGGAGAATTAGGCATATAGGAAATAGGGGTTATAGAAAATGGAAAATAGGAAAAAGAAAAAACCTTTTCTTTTTCTCTCCCCCCTTTTCCCCATTTCAGCCCAGCCCCCCCCCCTTGGCGCGCGGCCCAACCGGCCGGCCGGCCCAGCCGGCCTTTCCCCCCTTCCCACGTGGGCCCCGCGGCGGCCCAACCGCGCCTCCCTCCCTCTTTGGGCCCAAGCGGCCCAGCCGCCTCCCTCCCTTTTTTTTCGAAAATCCCCTTCCCGCGGGCCCCGCCCGTCATTCTCCCTCCCTCTCTCCCTCTCCATAACCCTAACCGCCGCCGCCTCCCTCCCCCTGTGTGCCGCCGCCGTCCTCCCCACCCGCGGTGAGGCCCTCCCCCTCCTCCTCTCCTCTCCCTCCCCTTCCTCCTTCTTCCCCCTCTAGCCGGCGCCCTCCCCCGCGCCGTGGGCGAGCTCGCCCTGACCCCGGCCTCGCCCCGTCCGGCCATGCCCGGCCTTGCCCACGCCCGCCGCGCCCCGGCGAGCCCGCCCCGTGCCCCGGCTCGGCCGCCCCTCTGGCCACCCGCCCGCCCCCGTGCTCAGCTCAACCCCCCCCCCCCCGCGCGAGCCCCGCCCGTCCCCGGCCATGGCGCCCTCGCGCCCGGCTCGGCCGCCCCCGCCGCGCCTGTCCCCGGCGAGCCCCGCGCCCGGCCCGGCCGCCCTCGCCGTCGCCCGTGTTCGCCCGCCCGCCCCGGTGCCGCCGGCGTGCCTTGCTCGTGTCGTGATGGCCCCGGCGCGGCCTCGAGCTCGGCCCAGCGTGCCTTTGGCGCGCGGCCTCGAGCTTGGCCAGCGCACGGCCCCGACGCGTGCGCGACTCGTTCGCGGCACGTTAAGCATGGCTTTGCGCGTGCGCGTGCCCGCGCAGCGCCTTGGCGTAGCACATCGTGCCCGCGACGCGACGCATAGCGCCCTATCACGTCCGCGACACGATCGTCTACCCCGAGCCGCCCGTCTACCCCCCAGACGCCCCTGTCTACCCCCCCCCCCCCCCCCTCCCCCGTATCCTATGTGCGCTGATCACGTTGTTTATATTAATAAGATAGGAGTCTCAATTTAGAAATTGGTTACGTTAGTTAATTTGTATAGCTAATTGTCTATCTCATTCAATGTTAATCTACTAAAAGTGGTCACGCTTACATTAGTGCATGTAGCTAATCCTTATTATTGAAGCTAAACAGAACTAGAGCACGTAACGTTTAGTTATTCGTTTACCCGTAGTGCGCCTCGGGCATAAGCTTTAACCCTCGCAAGACCTTTCCCCACCCCTTTCTAACCATGGTAAATTCTTTATCGTATGTGATATTCTATGCATATTTACTTTAATTGTTCTCTTGCATGGTGTACTGTTTGTTTCCTAATTTCAATGGATGGATGTATGTATGTTTGCAACCGCATAGAGAACGATCCGGTTGAAGAGCCCGAGGAACTCACAGGAGAAGCCCCTAAGCAGCAGTCGGTTGGTGGAGGCAAGTGTCCCTTGACCAATCTCTGTCCTATTCATTCTTTAATTCACCTCCCGCATTACACATTTATACTTAAGGATTGACTAGCTTTTGTTATCCATATCCTTGTTTACCTATTTGGGTTAGATTATTATTGTTTAGCTTTATGCTATTGCTCCACTCTAATCAATGAACATGATGAGATTATATATGATACGCTGTTTTCCCCCTTCTTATTATGATGTTGTACTTGTGGCCTTTAAGGGGGCTCGAGCGGTTTCTCAAGTGCCTCTCCGTAAGGACCTGTTCTATGGATGACCGCCCGGGAAAACAGTGCAACCATGAGGGTGGAGTGGGACGCCCTTAGCTGAATAATTAGAGGATCTGGGGTGTAGTTCGCTTAGCCGTTGTGTCGTCAATGGGGCTCGGTGTATGCGGCTCGCTCTGCCAAGGTTGATTTGTCCCTTGGGGAGGAGTGCGGTACATTTAGGAAACCTAACGGGCGGCTACAGCCCTGGGGAATCTTTGTAAAGGCTACGTAGTGAAACCCTGCCGGGTCACCTTGGTAGTGATCAATGGAGAGTCATGATCTCCGGGCAGAAAGGGAATCACGGCTTGTGGGTAAAGTGCACAACCTCTGTAGAGTGTTTGAAAACTGATATATCAGTTGTGCTCGCGGTTATGAGCGGCCAAGGGAGCTCCAATGATTAGTGATACTTGATCAGAGATGTTCGGATTTGCAGGTGGCAATGAGATCGATGGTTTCTGGTATTGACTATGGTAATGGTAAGTGGTATTCTTTCCATTTGGAAAGAGTACGTTTGGGTTAATAACGTGGGTTAATTCTAAAACTTGGCTTTCTTTACTAGTAAATAATAATCTGACCAACTAAAAGCAACTGCTTGACTTACCCCCACATAAAGCTAGTCCACTATAGCCAAACAGGATACTTGCTAAGTATGTTGATGTGTACTCACTCTTGCTCTACACACCAAACCCCCCCCCTAGGTTGTCAGCATTGCAACCACTGCTCAGGCGAAGATGAAGCTGTGGAAGGAGACTTCCAGGAGTTCCAAGACTACGACGAGTTCTAGGTGTGGGTTAGCGGCAACCCCCAGTCGGCTGCCTGTGAAGGCTACGTTTATCTACGTTTCTTTTCCGCACTTTGATTTATTGTAAAGACTATGTGGATGTCTCAGACATCATGATGTAATTGACTATTATTTCCCTTTTTAATACTATTTGATGCACTGTGTGATGATGTCAATGTTATGTAACTGTTGTGTACGTGAATTGCTAATCCTGGCACGTACATGGTTCGCATTCGATTTGCCTTCTAAAACCGGGTGTGACAATCCCCGAATGTAATAGCTCGTTGGGGATCTTGGTTTTTCTTGTAGGAGGAGAACATCTTCTTCTCCCCTGTCATGTGGTTCGTGCACCCGCTATCGATGATCCAACTTGAGCCCCCGGATGCATAAACCTACAAAACAAATTTAGTTCTTGATTTTAGGTACCCAAACAGTTTTGGGTCCTTTGACATTAGATACAAGAACTTTGGGTACCCAAACACAAGTCTTTGATCCCTTGTGTTTGTCCCCAACATACTTGGCAACTACTTTGCCGGATTTGTTAGTCAAAACATAAGATGCATCAAAAGTTTTAAATAAAATGCTAGGTTCATTTGATGCACTAGGAGTTTTCTTCTTAGGCAATTTAGCACGAGTTGATTGCCTAGAGCTAGATGTCTCACCCTTATACATAAAAGCATGATTAGGACCAGAGTGAGACTTCCTAGAATGAATTCTCCTAATCTTATGCTCAGGATAACCGGCAGGGTACAAAATGTAACCCTCGTTATCCTGAGGCATGGGAGCCTTGCCCTTAACAAAGTTAGATAATTTTTTAGGAGGGGCATTAAGTTTGACATTGTCTCCCCTTTGGAAGCCAATGCCATCCTTGATGCCAGGGCGTCTCCCACTATAAAGCATACTACGAGCAAATTTAAATTTTTCATTATCTAGCTCATGCTCGGCAATTTTAGCATCTAATTTTGCTATATGATCATTTTGTTGTTTAATTAAAGCCATATGATCATGAATAGCATCAATGTCAACATCTCTACATCTAGTGCAAATAGAAACATGCTCAATGGTAGATGTACAGGGTTTGCAAGAATTTAATTTAACAATCTTAGCATGTAATATGGCATTTTCATCTCTAAGACTGGAAATGGAAGCATTGCAAACATTTAATTCACTAGCCTTAGCAATCAATTTTTCATTTTTATTTCTAAGGCTGGCAAGAGAGGTATTCAATTTTTCAATCTTAGCAAGTAAACTAGCATTATCATTTCTAAGATTGGAAATTGAATCATCACAAACATTAGCATCAACCTTAGCAATTAATCTAGCATTCTCATTCCTAAGGCTGGCAATCAAATCATGGCAAGTGCTTAGCTCACTAGTTAATTTTTCACATTTTTCCATCTCTAGAGCATAAGCATTCTTAACCTTAACATGCTTCTTATTTTCCTTAATTAGGAAGTCCTCTTGGCTATCCAAGAGTTCATCCTTGTCATGAATAGTGCTAATCAATTCATTTAACTTCTCCTTTTGTTGCATGTTAAGGTTGGCAAAAAGAGTAAACAAATTATCCTCATCATCACTAGAATTACCCTCATCACTAGAGGTGGCATATTTAGTGGAGGATTTAGATTTAACCTTCTTCTTTTTGCCGTCCTTTGCCATGAGGCACTTGTGGCCGACGTTGGGGAAGAGAAGTCCCTTGTTGACGGCGATGTTGGCGGCGTCCTCGTCAGAGGAGGAGTCGGTGGAGCTCTCGTCGGAGTCTCACTCGCGGCACACATGGGCATCGCCGCCCTTCTTCTTGTGGTACCTCTTCTTTTCCTTTCTTCTCCCCTTCTTGTCGTCGCCCCTGTCACTGTCACTAGAAATAGGACATTTTGCTATAAAGTGACCGGGCTTACCACACTTGTAGCAAACCTTCTTGGAGCGGGGCTTGTAGTCCTTCCCCCTCCTTTGCTTGAGGATTTGTCGAAAGCTTTTGATGATCAAAGCCATCTCCTCATTGTCGAGCTTTGAGGCGTCGATGGGGAGCCTACTTGATGTAGACTCTTCCTTCTTCTCCTCCGTTGCCTTGAATGCGATGGGTTGTGCCTCGAGCGTGGAGGAGGTGCCTTGCTCGATGGTTTTCTTTGAGCCTTTAATCATTAGCTCAAAGCTCACAAATTTCCCTATAACCTCCTCGGGAGAAATTAGCTTGTATCTAGGATCACCTTGAATTAATTGAACTTGCGTAGGGTTAAGAAAAACGAGGGATCTAAGAATAACCTTGACCATCTCATGGTCATCCCATTTGGTACTCCCGAGGTTGCGCACTTGGTTCACCAAGGTCTTCAACCGATTGTACATGGCTTGTGGATCCTCCCCTTGGTGAAGCATGAACCGACCGAGCTCCCCCTCGATCGTCTCCTGCTTGGTGATCTTTGTCACCTCGTCTGCTTCGTGCGCGGTCTTGAGCACGTCCCAAATCTCCTTGGCGGATTCCAACTCGTGTACTTTGTTATACTCCTCTCGACTTAAAGAGGAGAGGAGTATAGTTGTTGCTTGGGAGTTAAGGTGCCGGATTTGGTCGGCCTCATCCGAGTCATAGCCTTTATCCCCCACCTGTGGTACCTACATTCCATACTCAACAATATCCCATATGCTTTTGTGGAGTGAAGTTAGATGACCTTTCATTTTAGCACTCCACATAGAATAATCTTCACCTTAAAAAACCGGTGGTTTGCCTAATGGGACGGAAAGTAAAGGAGTATGTTTAGGAATGCGAGGATAGTTTAGGGGAATCTTACTAAACTTCTTGCGCTCATGGCGCTTAGAAGGTATGGACGGTGCGTCGGAGCCGGAGGTGGATGGCGATGAAGAATCGGTCTCGTAGTAGACCACTTTCCTCATCTTCTTTTTCTTGTCGCCACTCCGATGCGACTTGAGGGAAGAAGATTCCTTCTCCTTCCCTTTGTTGCGGGACTCTCCCGATGGAGCCTTCCCGTGGCTTGTAGCGGGCTTGTCGCCGATCACCATCTCCTTCTTGGCGTGATCTCCCGACATCACTTCGAGCGGTTAGGTTCTAATGAAGCACCGGGCTTTGATACCAATTGAAAGTCGCCTAGAGGGGGGTGAATAGGGCAAAACTGAAATTTACAAAGTTAATCACAACTACAAGCCGGGTTAGCGTTAGAAATACAAGCGAGTCCGAGAGAGAGGGTGAAAAACAAATCGCAAGCAAATAAAGAGTGAGACACAAGGATTTGTTTTACCGAGGTTCGGTTCTTGCAAACCTACTCCCCGTTGAGGTGGTCACAAAAACTGGGTCTCTTTCAACCCTTTCCCTCCCTCAAACGGTCACTTAGACCGAGTGAGCTTCTCTTCTCAATCACACGGGACACTAAGTCCCCGCAAGGACCACCACACAGTTGGTGTCTCTTACTTCGGTTACAATTGAGTTTATCACAAGAAAGAATGAGAAAGAAAAGAAGCAATCCAAGCGCAAGAGCTCAAATGAACACAAATGTCACTCTCTCTAGTCACTATTTGAATTGGAGTGATTCCGGACTTGGGAGAGGATTTGATCTCTTTGGTTGTGTCTAGAATTGAATGCTATAGCTCTTGTAATGTGTTGGAAGGTGGAAAACTTGGATGCAATGAATGGTGGGGTGGTTGGGGTATTTATAGCCCCAACCACCAAACTAGCCGTTTGGTGGAGGCTTCTGTCGACGGGCGCACCGGACAGTCCGGTGCGCCACCGGACACTGTCCGGTGCGCTTGCCACGTCACCCGGTCGTTAGGGTTCGACCGTTGGAGCTCTGACAGGTGGGGTCTTCTGGCTGTCCGGTGGTGCACCGGACAAGTTCTGTAGACTGTCCGGTGCGCCTGCTGCGCGTGCTCTGACCTCTGCGCGCGCAGGCGTTTATTAAATGTGTTGCAGTCGACCGTTGCACGCGAAGTAGTCGTTGCTCCGCTGACACACTGGACAGTCTGGTGTGCCACCGGACACTGTCCGGTGCATACACCGGACGGTCCGGTGAATTATAGCGGAGCGGCCTCCATTTTCCCGAAGGTAGCGAGTTCAGCGTCGAGTTCCCTAGTGCACCGGACACTGTCCGGTGGCACACCGGACAGTCCGATGCGCCAGACCAGGGCACACTTCGGTTGTCTTTGGCTCTCTTTGTTTGAACCCTTTCTTGGTCATTTTATTGGTCTATTGTGAACCTTTGGCACCTGTAAAACTTATAATCTAGAGCAAACTAGTTAGTCCAATTATTTGTGTTGGGCAATTCAAACACCAAAATCAATTAGGAAAAGGTGTAAGCCTATTTCCCTTTCAACGCCGCCAACATCACCATCAACAAGGGTCTCCTCTTCCCCAACATCGGCCACAAGTGCCTCATGGCAAAGGAAGGCAAAAAGAAAAAGGTAAAATCAAGAGCTTCTACTAAATATGCAACATCTAGTGATGAGGCTAACTCTAGTGATGATGAGGATGATTTGCTTACACTTTTTGCCAACCTTAACATGCAACAAAAGGAGAAGTTAAATGAATTGATTAGTGCTATTCATGAGAAGGATGAACTTTTGGATAGCCAAGAGGACTTCCTTATTAAGGAAAATAAGAAGCATGTTAAGGTGAAAAATGCTTATGCTCAGGAAATAGAGAAATGTGAAAAATTAACTAGTGAGCTTAGCATTTGCCATGACACTATCTCCAACCTTAAAATTGAAAATGCTAAATTGATTTCTAAGGTTGAGAAGCTAAAAGTTTGTGATGATTCAATTGTTAGTCTTAGAAATGATAATGCTAGTTTAATTACTAAGATTGACAAGTTGAATGAATCAATAGCTAGCCTTAAGATTGAGAATGATAAATTAATTGCTAAGGCTAAGGAATTAGATGTTTGCAATATTTCTATTTCCAATCTTAGAAATAAAAATGCTATTTTACATGCTAATATTGATGAATTAAATGCATGCAAACCCTCTACATCTACTGTTGATCATGTTTCCATTTGTACTAGATGTAGAGACATTAATGTTTAATGTTGATGCTACCCATGATCACCTAGCTTTAATTAAACAACAAAATGATCACATAGCTCAACTTAGTGCTAAAATTAATGAGCATGAGATAGAAAATGAAAAATTTAAATTTGCTAGAAGCATGCTCTATAGTGGGAGACACCCTGGCATTAAGGATGGTATTGGCTTCCAACAGGGAAGCAATGTTAAACTTAATGCCCTTAAGAAATTGTCTAACTTTGTTAAGGGCAAAGCTCCCATGGTTCAGGATAACGAGGGCTATATATTATATCTTGCTGGTTATCCCGAACATAAAATTAGGAGAATTCATTCTAGGAAGTCTCACTCTGGCTCTCATCATGGTTTTATGTATAAGAGTGAGGCATCTAGCTCTAGGCAATCAACCCATGTTAAATTGCTGTCGGGGACCATAATTAGGGGTACCCTCAAGACGCCTAATTCTCAGCTGGTAACCCCCATCAGCATAAAGCTGCAAAGGCCTGATGGGTTTGATTAAGTCAGGGATCAGTCCATACGAGTGACTTGACCACGCCACGCCCGAGCCTAGCCTCGGGCGGGGGCAGCCGACCCTAAGATGACTCCGTCTCGCCTGAGGCCTCCTCTTTCACGGCAGACGCATCTCCGGCTCGCCCTAGGCCCCGCCTTCGATAAGAAGAAACCCTGACTAAATCACCGCGCCAACCGACCGAGTCACCGGGGCGTTTAACGCAAAAGGTAAGACCAACGGGCGACCAGACTTCGCCAAAGGCACCATAGGAGACTTCGCCCGACCCAGGGCTCGGACTCGGGCTAAGGCCCCGGAAGACGGCGAACTCCGCTCCGCCCGACCCCAGGGCTCGGACTCGGGCTAAGGCCCCGGAAGACGGCGAACTCCGTTCCGCCCGACCCAGGGCTCGGACTCGGGCTAAGGCCCCGGAAGACGGCGAACTCCGCTCCGCCCGACCCAGGGCTCGGACTCCGCCTCGGCCTCTGCCTAACGATCTCCGCCTCGCCCGAACCCGGGGCTCGGACTCTGCCTCTGTCTTGCAGGACGGACTCGACCTCGGCTTCGGAGGAGCTTCCACGACGCCCGACCTAGGACACGAGACCGCCACGTCAACAGGGAGCGTCATCATCACCCTGCCCTGAGCCGACTTGGGTCGCAGAGAACAAGACCGGCGTCCCATCTGGCCAGCCACGCCAGATAGGCAAATTATGGCGCCCCGCTAGACCATGACGACGGCGACTCTCAGCTCCCTTACGAAAGCAGGAAGACGTCAGCAAGGGCCCAGCCACTCCGACAGCTGTCTCCCCGTCCGGCTCTGTTACTCCTCCAACAGCCACGACGCCACACCAAACAGGGTGCCAAGATCTCTCCGGCTGCCACCTAGGCATGTACATAGGGCGCTAGCTCTCCCTCGCTAGACACGTAGCACCTTGCTACACCCCCATTCTGTACACCTGGACCCTCTCCTTACGACTATAAAAGGAAGGACCAAGGCCTTCTTAGAGAAGGTTGGCCTCGCGGGGACGAAGGGCAGGGGCAGGCGCTCTCTCGGGGCCGCTCACTCCCCTCACCTCGCGCGGACGCTTGTAACCCCCTACTGCAAGCGCACCCGACCTGGGCGCGGGACGAACACGAAGGCCGCGGGAATTCTCCGACTCCCTCACGACCCGGCTCCGGCCACCGACCTCTCTCTCTCTCTGTTCCCCCCTTCGCGCTCGCTCCACGCGCTCGACCCATCTGGGCTGGGGCACGCGGCACTCTCACTCGTCGGCTCGAGGACCCCCCGGTCTCGGAACGCCGACAGTTGGCGCGCCAGGTAGGGGCCTGCTGCGTGTTGACGTTCGATTTCCCGTCAAGCTCCAGATGGGCAGTCTCCAACAACCTCTTCAACCCGGGACGGTGCTCCGTTTCGGGAACCTCGAGTTCATGTCTCTCGACGGCAGCTACGACATGGTACTCCTTCCACCGCCGCGCAACAGCGACATTGGTGGCGGACAGCCCGCCCGCCGGCGGCGGAATCGACGACGTCTTTCCCGCGTGGGGGAAGGACAACTTTCGAGCTCGCCCCATCCTCTCCCTCGCCATCGGAGGAGGAGGAGGCGGGGCAACCGGGGCCGAGCGGGAGATCGCGCTCCGACGGCTGTCGAGCAAATCGACATCCCCGGCGCCTCGACGGAGGACACGCCAAGCGTCGCCCTCGCGTTCCAGGCAAACGCGAGCGCCATCCCCCCGCAACACGTCGACTCCGAGCAAGTGGACGACGCCAGCACGCTCACGGAGGGCCTGCAGGACGTCGCCCTCGTACCCAAGACGACGGCGCGGTCAGCCCCCGACGTGACTTCATCGCTCCTCGTCGACAAAAGGTACCGACTGCTACCCATCTTTCGTCATTTCGACTCGGCCTCAGCCCGCCTGGCGATCTCGCTTTGGCGGGCGCTCACATTGAGGCGAGTGCAACCTCTCTGGGGTTTCATGTGCGGTCGCCTTGGGACCGATTGGCGAGCGTCTCGACCTGCGGACCCTCTGGGTCCGAGGAAGATGACGACCCCAGCATCTGCTGGGATTTCTCCGGATCTGGCAACCCTAGTGCCATGCGGGACTTCATGACCGCATGTGACTACTGCCTCTCCGACTGTTCCGACGGCAGCCGCAGCCTTGGCGACAAGGACTGCGGCCCGAGTCGCGAATGTTTCCACATCGAGCTAGGGGATCCCTCCGGAGGCGGCTGTCTCGGCCTGCCGGAGGATGGTGATCCCCCTAGGCCAGCGCCTCGCGCCGACATCCCGCGGGAGCTAGCTGTGGTCCCCGTTCCGGCGGGGGGTCACGACCCACAGCTCGAGCAAGTCCGCGGGGCGCAGGCCGGGCTCGATGAGGGAGCAGGGGCGCTCGAGGCAATCCGCCAGAACATCGGGCAGGTATGGGCGAGCCAGCCCCCGGCCGGAGGAATACGTCACCTGCCCCAAGGTCTCCAGCACCGCATCGCCAACGATGCCAGGGACAGACCGCCTCCCGCATCCGGCGGAACCGGTCAGGACCTGGCCGCTGCAGCGATGCTCCTCCGCGCGATGCCGGAGTCATCAACCACCGAGGGACGGCAAATCCAGGGAGAACTCAAGCATCTCCTGGAAGGCGCTGCGGCCCGGCGGGCCGAGAGCTCTGCCTCCCGAGGGCAGGGATACCCCTCGGAACCTCGTGCCGCGACTTCCCGACTCACGCGGGAAGCCTCGGTCTTCACCGGGCGCACGCGCAACACCGCGCCTGCGGCCCCGGGCCACCTCGACGACGAGCACCCTCATCGCGACCGTCGAGCACGCCTCGACGAAAGGGTGCGCCGAGGTTACCACCCCAGGTGTGGGGGACGCTACGACAGCGGGGAGGATCGGAGTCCCTCGCCCGAACCACCCGGTCCGCCGGTCTTTAGCCGAGCCATTCGGCGGGCGCCGTTTCCGCCCCGATTCCGACCCCCGACCACTATCACGAAGTACTCGGGGGAGACGAGACCGGAATTGTGGCTTGCGGACTACCGCCTGGCCTGTCAACTGGGTGGGACGGACGATGACAACCTCATCATCCGAAACCTCCCCCTGTTTCTCTCCGACACCGCTCGTGCCTGGTTGGAGCACCTGCCTCCGGGGCAGATTTCCAACTGGGAAGATTTGGTCCAGGCTTTCGCCGGGAACTTCCAGGGCACGTACGTGCGCCCCGGGAATTCCTGGGACCTCTGAAGCTGTCGGCAACTGCCGGGAGAGTCTCTCCGAGACTACATCCGGCGGTTCTCGAAGCAGCGTACCGAGCTGCCCAACATCACCGACTTTGATGTCATCGGCGCGTTCCTCGCCGGCACCACCTGCCGCGACCTGGTGAGCAAGTTGGGTCGCAAGACCCCCACCAGGGCGAGCGAGCTGATGGACATCGCCACCAAGTTCGCCTCCGGCCAGGAGGCGGTTGAGGCCATCTTTCGAAAGGACAAGCAGCCCCAGGGCCGCCCGTCGGAAGATGCTCCCGAGGCGTCTACTCCGCGCGGCGCCAAGAAGAAAGGCAGGAGGAAGTCGCAAGCGAAACGCGACGTTCCCGATGCAGACCTTGTCGCCGCCGCCGAGCGCAGGAACCCTCGGAAGCCCCCCGGAAGTGCTAACCTCTTCGACAAGGCACTCAAGGAGACGTGCCCCTACCATCAGGGGCCCGTCAAGCACACCCTCGAAGAGTGTGTTATGCTTCGGCGCCACTTCCACAGGGCCGGGCTGCCCGCAGAGGCTGGCAGGGCTCACGACGACGACAAAAGGGAGGATCGCCAAGCAGGAGAGTTCCCGGAGGTCCGCGATTGCTTCATGATCTACGGAGGGCATGCGGCAAACGCCTCGGCTCGGCATCGTAAGCAAGAGCGTCGGGAGGTCTGCTCGGTCAAGGTGGGGGCGCCAGTCTACCTAGACTGGTCCGACAAGCCCATCACCTTCGACCGGGACGACCACCCCGACCACGTGCCGAGCCCGGGGAAGTACCCGCTCGTCGTCGACCCCGTCATCGGCAACGTCAGGCTCACCAAGGTCCTGATGGATGGAGGCAGCTGCCTCAACATCATCTACGCCGAGACCCTCAGGCTCCTGCGCGTCGACCTGTCATCCGTCCGAGCAGGCGCTGCGCCCTTCCACGGGATCATTCCCGGGAAGCGCGTCCAGCCCCTCGGACAGCTCGACCTCCCTGTCTGCTTCGGAACACCCTCCAACTTCCGAAGGGAGACTTTGACGTTCGAGGTGGTCGGGTTCCGAGGAACCTACCACGCAGTGTTGGGAAGGCCATGCTACGCGAAGTTCATGGCCATCCCCAACTACACCTACCTGAAGCTCAGGATGCCGGGCCCCAACGGGGTCATCACCGTCGGCCCCACGTACAAACACGCATTCGAATGCGATGTGGAGTGCGTGGAGTACGCCGAGGCCCTCGCCGAGTCCGAGGCCCTCATAGCCGACCTGGAAAGCCTCTCCCGAGAGGTGCCGGATGTGAAGCGGCATGCCGGCAACTTCGAGCCAGCGGAGACGGTTAAGGCCGTCCCTCTCGACCCCAGTGGCGACACCTCCAAGCAGATCCGGATCGGTTCCGGGCTCGACCCCAAATAGGAAGCAGTGCTCGTCGACTTTCTCCGCGCAAACGCCGACGTTTTTGCGTGGAGTCCCTCGGACATGCCCGGCATACCGAGGGATGTCGCCGAGCACTCGCTGGATATTCGGGCCGGAGCCCGGCCGGTCAGACAGCCTCTGCGCCGATTCGACGAGGAAAGGCGCAGGGTGATAGGCGAGGAGGTCCACAAGCTGATGGCAGCAGGGTTCATTAAAGAGGTATTCCATCCCGAATGGCTTGCCAACCCAGTACTTGTGAGGAAAAAAGGGGGGAAGTGGCGGATGTGTGTAGACTACACTGGTCTCAACAAAGCATGTCCGAAGGTCCCCTACCCTCTACCTCGCATCGACCAAATTGTGGACTCCACTGCAGGGTGCGAAACCCTGTCTTCCCTCGATGCCTACTCAGGGTATCATCAAATCAAGATGAAAGAGTCCGACCAGCTCGCGACTTCTTTCATCACGCCCTTCGGCATGTACTGTTATGTCACAATGCCGTTCGGGTTGAGAAACGCGGGTGCAACGTACCAGCGGTGCATGAACCATGTGTTCGGCGAACACATTGGTCGCACGGTCGAGGCCTACGTCGATGACATCGTAGTCAAGACGAGGAAAGCCTCCGACCTTCTCTCCGACCTCGGACTGACATTCCGGTGTCTCAAGGCGAAGGGCGTCAAGCTCAATCCCGAGAAGTGCGTCTTCGGGGTGCCCCGAGGCATGCTCTTGGGGTTCATCGTCTCCGAGCGGGGCATCGAAGCCAACCCGGAGAAGATCGCAGCGATCACAAACATGGGGCCTATCAAGGACTTAAAAGGCGTACAGAGGGTCATGGGATGCCTCGCGGCCTTGAGCCGCTTCATCTCGCGCCTCGGCGAAAGAGGCCTGCCCCTGTACCGCCTCTTAAGGAAGGCCGAGTGCTTCACTTGGACTCCCGAGGCCGAGGAAGCCCTCGGGAACCTGAAGGCGCTCCTCACCCAGGCGCCCATCTTGGTACCCCCAGCTGATGGAGAAACCCTCCTGGTCTACGTCGCCGCAACCACTCAGGTGGTCAGCGCCGCGATCGTAGTCGAAAGGCAGGAAGAGGGGCATGCTTTGCCCATTCAGAGGCCAGTCTGCTTCGTCAGCGAAGTGCTGTCCGAAACCAAGATCCGCTACCCACAAGTCCAGAAGCTGCTATATGCAGTGATCCTGACGAGGCGAAAGTTGCGACATTACTTCGAGTCCCATCCGGTGACTGTGGTGTCATCCTTCCCCCTGGGGGAGATCATCCAATGCCGAGAAGCCTCCGGACGGATCGCGAAGTGGGCGGTGGAAATCATGGGCGAGGCAATCTCGTTTGCCCCTCGGAAGGCCATCAAGTCCCAGGTACTGGCGGATTTCATAGCCGAATGGGTCGATACCCAGTTACCAACGGCTCCGATCCAACCAGAGCTCTGGACCATGTTTTTCGACGGGTCGCTGATGAAGACGGGAGCTGGCGCGGGCCTGCTTTTCGTCTCGCCCCTCGGGAAACACCTGCGCTACGTGCTACGCCTCCATTTCCCGGCGTCCAACAATGTGGCTGAGTACGAGGCCCTGATCAACGGATTGCGAATCGCCATCGAGCTAGGGGTCCGACGCCTCGATGCGCGCGGCGACTCGCAGCTCGTCATCGACCAAGTCATGAAGAACTCCCTCTGCCGCGACCCGAAGATGGAGGCCTACTGTGAGGAGGTTCGACGCCTGGAAGACAAGTTCTACGGGCTCGAGCTTAACCACATCGCCCGGCGCTACAACGAGACTGCGGACGAGCTGGCGAAGATAGCCTCGGGGCGAACGACGGTTCCCCCGGACGTCTTCTCCCGGGATCTGCACCAACCCTCCATCAAGATAGATGACGCGCTCGAGCCCGAAGCACCCTCGGCCTCGTCCGAGGTGACCTCGGCCCAGCCCGAGCCATCCTCGGCTCGCCTCGAGGAACCCTCGGAGCCCGAGGACGAAGCACTGCGCATCGAGGAGGAGCAGAACGGGGTCGTGCCAGATCAAGATTGGCAAACCCCGTACCTGCAACATCTCCGCCAAGGAGAACTGCCCCTCGACCGCGCCGAGGCTCGGCGGGTAGCGCGACGTGCCAAATCGTTCGTCTTGCTGGGCGATGAGAAGGAACTCTACCACCGAAGCCCCTCGGGCATCCTCCAGCGATGCATCTCCATCGCCGAGGGCCAGGAACTCCTGCAGGAAATACACTCGGGGGCTTGCGGTCATCATGCAGCACCCCGAACCCTCGTCGGGAATGCTTTCCGCCAAGGCTTCTACTGGCCAACGGCGGTGGCTGACGCCACTAGAGTTGTCCGCGCCTGCGAAGGGTGCCAATTCTATGCGAAGCAGACCCACCTGCCCGCTCAGGCTCTGCAGACGATACCCATCACCTGGCCCTTCGCTGTATGGGGTCTGGACCTCGTCGGCCCTCTGCAGAAGGCGCCCGGGGGCTACACGCACCTGCTGGTCGCCATCGACAAATTCTCCAAGTGGATCGAGGTCCGACCCCTGAACAGCATCAGGTCCGAGCAGGCGGTGGCGTTCTTCACCAATATCATCCATCACTTCGGGGTCCCGAACTCCATCATCACCGACAATGGCACCCAGTTCACCGGCAAAAAATTCTTGGATTTTTGCGAGGATCACAACATCCGGGTGGACTGGGCCGCCGTAGCTCACCCCATGACGAATGGGCAAGTGGAACGTGCCAACGGCATGATTCTACAAGGGCTCAAGCCTCGGATTTACAACAGTCTCAACAAGTTCGGCAAGCGATGGATGAAGGAACTCCCCTCGGTGGTCTGGAGCCTGAGGACGACGCCAAGCCGAGCCACAGGTTTCACGCCGTTCTTCCTGGTCTACGGGGCCGAGGCCATCCTGCCCACGGACCTGGAATACGGCTCCCCGAGGACGAGGGCCTACAACGAAGAAAGCAACCAAGCTAGCCGAGAAGACTCGCTGGACCAGCTGGACGAGGCTCGGGACAGGGCCTTACTACACTCGGCGCGGTATCAGCAGTCCCTGCGACGCTACCACGCCCGAGGGGTCCGACCCCGAGATCTCCAGGTGGGCGATCTGGTGCTTCGGCTACGGCAAGACGCCCGAGGGAGGCACAAGCTCACGCCCCCCTGGGAGGGGCCGTTCATCATCGCCAAAGTACTGAAGCCCGGAACGTACAAGCTGGCCAACAGTCAAGGCGAGGTCTACGGCAACGCTTGGAACATCCAACAGCTACGTCGCTTCTACCCTTAAGATGTTTCCAAGTTGTTTATATACCTCGCACCCACGCAAAGTTTAGTCAACAAGGAAGGGTCAGCCTCGCCTCGGCAGAGCCCGACCCTCCCTCGGGGGCTAAAAGGGGGGAAACCCCCTCTGCGTCAAAATTTTCCTCGAACAAAAAATCCCTTTTACCAGAACATCTTTCGTGCTTTTTGACTACTTCGAAAAGCGGGTCCTGGAAACGACGGGGTACACGTAAGCAGTCAAGGATGACCGAGCCGAGGGACTCCTACGCCTCCGGGATACGGATACCTCACTCATCACCTTCTGCGATAAGTAACTCGCGCTCGGATAAGGCGAATCCGCGGATCGAACGAGTCTTTACGTACGGGAGCTCTTCTGTCGAAGCGATTCTTCGAGCCTTCTCGACCGAGTCGGTGACAGGGCTTCATGGGCGGGTAAAAGTACGCGTAAGCGGCAAGGCCGACCGAGCCGAGGGACTCCCACGCCTCCGGGATACGGATACCTCACTCATCACCTTCCGTGAGAAGCAACTCTTGCTCGCACTAACATCCCTGCTACCGACAAAAAGTCCAGATACTCGAAACGAGAGGAAAAGAGACGCAGCTTTACAACGCAACAAGGGCTCGGATCTTGACGCTGGAAGAGGGCGAAGACACCCTCGGCATCAACAGCACCTTCGGCAAGGCCCGACCTAGCCTCGGACGGCGACGCGGTCCGAGGGCCTCCGCTCCGAAGGACGACATCATCACCACGCTCGAGCAATCTCTGCCAGGGACTTCTCCGAGAACCCGGCCCGACCGCAACGGCAGCTTCGCCGACCGCTTACCCGGGCGCATTAACTTCACGGCGAAACAGGTGACGTTTCTGGCAGGGGCAGCTAGCGACGCTTCGCCTCCGCCAAAACGACCACGCCGAAAAAGGTACGCCCCGACGTTCAATTTCGAATCCTTTTTCCCTTTTCCTTCTTTCTCTATCTCTTGCAACAGGGACCGAGAAGGGGGATAACCCCAAAGGGATCCTTCCCCGTGAAGGAATTAGGCTCCGAGCCTCCCTACTGATCAGGGGTTCGAAGGCTGGCCCCCCGAAGGGTTCAACAGCCGCCTCAGATCGCGTGGGCCCGACACCCACTACTGGTCAGGGGTTCGAAGGTCGGCCCCCGAAAGGACTCGCGACCGCGTCAGGCTACTCGGGCTCCGTGCCCCCTACTGATCAGGGGTTCGAAGGCTGGCCTGTCGAAGGGTTCACAGCCGCCTCAGACGCCGAGCGAGGGATGACCAGGGGTACGTTCGATACATAACCAAGGCTCGGGCTGCGCTCCCGAGGTACCCTAGGACATTTCCGAGACCAGCGGGAACGACTCTGTAACGGAATCCCATCGGAGGGAGGCAACGAGCCCTCGGACCCCGTCGCTAGGGGACCGGGTCCGGCAGATCACCCGCAGGTACTTTTGGGCGTGCCTCCGGGCCCCTAGCCGACCCCCAACGAACGGGGCACGGACGTCCACTCGGATTACCCGATTGCAGCTCACCGGAGACACCATGTTCGGTGCCCATCGAGGGTAACATGGCGCACTCCCCCCTCCTCCTTGCGGAAAGGCGACGTAGGGGCGTATATAAAAAGTCGAGTCTGTCCCTGATCGTCCTCTCGCTTCGTGCGAAGGCTCGGGGGCTGCTCTCGCAAACCCGGCTCCGGCCGAACCGTTGACAGCGTCAACATACCAGCCCGAGAACTTGGGCCCCGACAGTGCACCTGGGTTACGCCCTGCTCGCATGAGGGAACCGCTAGTCCAGCCGAAGCATTGCGCAAGGCATTAAGACCTCGAAGGAGTGAAACCACTCCTCCGAGGCCTCGGGGGCTACACCCGGCGGGTGCGCTCGCGCGCACCCACCGGAACAAAGTACCACCGAGAAAGGCTGGTCCCCTTACAAAAAAGTGCGACGCAAGCCTCCAAGCGAGTGTTAACACTCCCTTCGAGGCTCGGGGGCTACTGTCGGGGACCATAATTAGGGGTACCCTCAAGACGCCTAATTCTCAGCTGGTAACCCCCATCAGCATAAAGCTGCAAAGGCCTGATGGGTTTGATTAAGTCAGGGATCAGTCCATACGAGTGACTTGACCACGCCACGCCCGAGCCTAGCCTCGGGCGGGGGCAGCCGACCCTAAGATGACTCCGTCTCGCCTGAGGCCTCCTCTTTCACGGCAGACGCATCTCCGGCTCGCCCTAGGCCCCGCCTTCGATAAGAAGAAACCCTGACTAAATCACCGCGCCAACCGACCGAGTCACCGGGGCGTTTAACGCAAAAGGTAAGACCAACGGGCGACCAGACTTCGCCAAAGGCACCATAGGAGACTTCGCCCGACCCAGGGCTCGGACTCGGGCTAAGGCCCCGGAAGACGGCGAACTCCGCTCCGCCCGACCCCAGGGCTCGGACTCGGGCTAAGGCCCCGGAAGACGGCGAACTCCGTTCCGCCCGACCCAGGGCTCGGACTCGGGCTAAGGCCCCGGAAGACGGCGAACTCCGCTCCGCCCGACCCAGGGCTCGGACTCGGGCTAAGGCCCCGGAAGACGACGAACTCCGCCTCGCCCGACCCAGGGCTCGGACTCCGCCTCGGCCTCTGCCTAACGATCTCCGCCTCGCCCGAACCCGGGGCTCGGACTCTGCCTCTGTCTTGCAGGACGGACTCGACCTCGGCTTCGGAGGAGCTTCCACGACGCCCGACCTAGGACACGAGACCGCCATGTCAACAGGGAGCGTCATCATCACCCTGCCCTGAGCCGACTTGGGTCGCAGAGAACAAGACCGGCGTCCCATCTGGCCAGCCACGCCAGATAGGCAAATTATGGCGCCCCGCTAGACCATGACGACGGCGACTCTCAGCTCCCTTACGAAAGCAGGAAGACGTCAGCAAGGGCCCAGCCACTCCGACAGCTGTCTCCCCGTCCGGCTCTGTTACTCCTCCAATAGCCACGACGCCACACCAAACAGGGTGCCAAGATCTCTCCGGCTGCCACCTAGGCATGTACATAGGGCGCTAGCTCTCCCTCGCTAGACACGTAGCACCTTGCTACACCCCCATTCTGTACACCTGGACCCTCTCCTTACGACTATAAAAGGAAGGACCAGGGCCTTCTTAGAGAAGGTTGGCCTCGCGGGGACGAAGGGCAGGGGCAGGCGCTCTCTCGGGGCCGCTCACTCCCCTCACCTCGCGCGGACGCTTGTAACCCCCTACTGCAAGCGCACCCGACCTGGGCGCGGGACGAACACGAAGGCCGCGGGAATTCTCCGACTCCCTCACGACCCGGCTCCGGCCACCGACCTCTCTCTCTCTCTGTTCCCCCCTTCGCGCTCGCTCCACGCGCTCGACCCATCTGGGCTGGGGCACGCGGCACTCTCACTCGTCGGCTCGAGGACCCCCCGGTCTCGGAACGCCGACAATTGCCTAAAAAGAAATCTCCTATTGCATCAAATGAGCCTATTGTTTCATTTAAGACTTTTGATGCTTCATATGTTTTAACTAACAAATCAGGCAAAGTAGTTGCCAAATATGTTGGGGCCAAACACAAGGGCTCAAAGACTTGTGTTTGGGTACCCAAGGTGCTTGTTTCTAATGTGAAAAGACCCAAGACCGTTTGGGTACCTAAGAACAAGACCTAAATTGTTTTGTAGGTTTATGCATCTGGAGGCTCAAGTTGGATTATTGATAGAGGATGCACAAACCACATGACTTGGGAGAAAAGGATGTTATCCTCATATGAGAAAAACAATGATCCCCAAAGAGCTATCACATTCGGGGATGGAAATCAAGGTTTGGTCAAAGGACTTGGTAAAATTGCTATATCACCTGACCATTCTATTTCCAATGTTTTTTTGTAGATTCTTTAGATTACAACTTGCTTTCAGTTTCTGAATTATGCAAAATGGGTTACAATTGTCTTTTTACAGATATAGGTGTTATTGTCTTTAGAAGAAGTGATGATTCAGTAGCATTTAAGGGAGTATTAGAGGGTCAGCTATACTTAGTTGATTTTAATAGAGCTGAACTCGGTACTTGCTTAATTGCTAAGACTAATATGGGTTGGCTCTGGCATCGCCGACTAGCCCATGTTGGAATGAAGAATCTTCACAAGCTTCTAAAGGGAGAACACATTTTAGGACTAACCAATGTTCATTTTGAGAAAGACAGGGTTTGTAGTGCATGTCAAGCAGGGAAGCAAGTTGGTGTCCATCATCCACACAAGAACATCATGACGACCGACAGGCCGCTTGAGCTACTCCACATGGATTTATTCGGCCCGATAGCTTACATAAGTATCGACAAGAGTAAGTATTGTCTTGTAATTGTGGATGATTATTCTCGCTTCACTTGGGTGTTCTTTTTGCAGGAAAAATCACAAACCCAAGAGACTTTAAAGGGATTTATGAGACGAGCTCAAAATGAGTTCGGTTTGAGGATCAAAAATATTAGAAGCGACAATGGGACAGAGTTCAAGAACTCTCAAATTGAAGGCTTTCTTGAGGAGGAGGGCATCAAGCATGAGTTCTCTTCTCCCTACATGCCACAACAAAATGTGTAGTGGAGAGGAAGAATAGAACTCTACTTGACATGGCGAGGACCATGCTTGATGAATACAAGACACCGGACCGGTTTTAGGCCGAGGCAATTAACACTGCCTACTACTCCATCAACTGGTTATATCTTCATAGAATCCTCAAGAAGACATCATATGAACTCCTCACCAGTAAAAGCCCAATGTTTCATATTTTAGAGTCTTTGGAAGCAAATGTTTTATTCTTGTTAAAAGAGGTAGAAAATCTAAATTTGCTCCTAAGACTGTAGAAGGCTTTTTATTTGGTTATGACTCAAACACAAGGGCATATAGAGTCTTCAACAAATCTACTGGATTAGTTGAGGTTTCTTGTGACATTGTGTTTGATAAGACTAATGGCTCCCAAGTGGAGCAAGTTGATCTTGATGAGCTAGATGATGAAGAGGCTCCGTGCGTCACGCTAAGGAACATGTCCATTGGGGATGTGTGTCCTAAGGAATCCGAAGAGCCTCCACAAGCACAAAATCAACCATCATCTTCCACTCAAGCATCTCCACCAACTCAAGATGAGGAACAGGCTCAAGATGATAAAGAAGATCAAGAAGATGAGCCACCTTAAGAGGAGGACAATGATCAAGGGGGAGATGACAATGATCAAGACAAGGAAGATGAACAGGGTCAAAGACTGCCTCACCCAAGAGTCCACCAAGCGATACAAAGAGATCACCCCATGAATTCTATCCTCGGTGATATTCATAAGGGGGTAACCACTCGATCTCGTGTTGCTCATTTTTGTGAACATTACTCTTTTGTGTCTTCTATTGAGCCATACAGGGCGAAAGATGCATTAAGAGATTCAGATTGGGTGTTGGCAATGCAAGAGGAACTCAACAACTTCATGAGGAATGAGGTATGGCATCTTGTTCCACGTCCTAATCAAAATGTTGTAGGAACCAAGTGGGTATACCGCAACAAGCAAGATGAGCATGGTGTGGTGACAAGGAACAAAGCCCGACTTGTAGCCAAAGGATATTCACAAGTCGAAGGTTTGGATTTCGGTGAAACCTATGCACCCGTAGCTAGGCTTGAGTCAATTCGCATATTACTTGCCTATGATACTTACCATGGCTTCAAGCTTTATCAAATGGACGTGAATAGTGCCTTCCTCAATGGACCAATCAAGGAAGAGGTCTATGTTGAGCAACCTCCCATCTTTGAAGATAGTGAGTATCCTAACCTTGTCTATAAACTCTCTAAGGCGCTTTATGGGCTCAAGCAAGCCCCAAGAGCATGGTATGAATGCCTAAGAGATTTTCTTATCACTAATGGCTTCAAAGTTGGCAAAGCCGATCCTACTCTCTTTACTAAAACTATTGGAAATGATTTGTTTGTATGCCAAATTTATGTTGATGATATCATATTTGGGTCTACTAACAAATCTACTTGTGAAGAGTTTAGTAGGATAATGATTCAAAAATTCGAGATGTCTATGATGGGGAGTTGAAGTATTTCTTAGGATTTCAAGTCAAGCAACTCCACGAGGACACCTTCATCAGCCAAACAAAGTACATTCAAGACATACTTATCAAGTTTGGAATGAAGGATGCCAAACCCATCAAGACACCCATGGGAACTAATGGGCATCTCGACCTCGACACGGGAGGTAAATCCGTAGATCAAAAGGTATACCGGTTGATGATAGGATCTTTACTCTATTTATGTGCATCTCGACCGGATGTTATGCTTTCCGTATGCATGTGTGCAAGATTCCAAGTCGATCCTAAGGAAGTTCACCTTGGGGCCGTGAAAAGAATCTTGAGATATTTAGTTCATACACCTAAGTTTGGTCTTTGGTACCCCAAGGGATCCACTTTTGATTTAATAGGTTATTCAGATGCTGATTAGGCAGGGTGTAAAATTGATAGGAAGAGCACATCAGGGACTTGTCAGTTTCTGGGGAGATCCCTGGTGTCTTGGGCTTCAAAGAAACAAAACTCAGTAGCTCTTTCCACCGCCGAAGCCGAGTATATTGCCGCAGGCCATTGTTGCGTGCAATTGCTTTGGATGAGGCAAACCCTCAGGGACTATGGCTACAAATTTAACAAAGTCCCCCTCGTATGTGATAATGAGAGTGCGATCCGCATGGCGGATAATCCCGTTGAACACAGCCGCACTAAGCACATAGCCATTCAGTATCACTTTTTGAGGGATCACTAACAAAGGGGGGATATCGAGATTGCTTATGTTAGCACCAAAGAACAACTAGCCAATATCTTTACCAAACCATTAGATGAGAAAACCTTTATCAAACTTAGGAATGAGCTAAACATTCTTGATTCTCGGAACTTTGATTGACACTTCACACACATAGCTCATTTATATACTTTTGATAATATCTGTTTTATGTCTATGACTAATGTGTTTTCAAGTGTAATCTTATGCTTAGTCATAGAATTGAAAGGGAAATGGAGTATTCGGCAAAGACGACACTTCCACTCAACTCCATCGTATTATTTACTCTTTGCCGGTATTCCGCCATCTCTCCACATTGGTATAATCTTTCACTTATATATTATTTGCCAAAGGGGGAGAGAATTTAAAAGGGCTCACAACGTCTCCGTTTTTGGCGATTCATGCCAAAGGGGGAGAGAGTATTAGCCCAAAGCAAAAGGACCGCACCACCACCTAATTTTTAATTGTGTTTTAAAAATTTTTATTGGTATATTTCAAATTAGTATCTTTCAAATTGGTATTCCTCTAATGAAAGTATTTCAATTGGTATATCCCAAAATCCTCTTGAAGGCTAAGAGGAGAATTTCATTTGGGAGAAATTTTGTTTAAGTCAAAGGAAAAGCATTTAAAACAGGGGAGAAAATTTCAAATCTTGAAAATGCTTCTTTCAATCTTATTCATATACCTTTGACTATTTGCAAAAGGATTTTGAAAAGAATTTTCCAAAAATTTGCAAAAACGAAACTAGTGGTGCAAGCGTCGTCCAAAATGTTAAAATAGAAGAAAGCAATCCATGCATATCTAGTAGAAATAATATATTGGTTTAATTCCAAGCAACCTTTGCACTTACATTATGCAAACTAGTTCAATTCTGCACTTATACATTTGCTTTGGTTTGTGTTGCATCAATCACCAAAAAGGGGGAGATTGAAAGGGAAATAGGGTCAAACCTTTTCCTAAATATAATTTTGGTGGTTGAATGCCCAACACAAATAATTAGACTAACTAGTTTGCTCTAGATTATAAGTTCTAAAGGTGCCAAAGGTTCAACACAAACCAATAAAAAGGTCCAAGTTAGGGTTCAAAAGAAAGGAGCAAAAGAAACCGAAGAGAACCCTGGTATGGCGCACCAGACTATCCGATGTGCCACCGGACAGTGTCCGGTGCACCAGGGTGGATCAACTCAAACTTGCCACCTTTGGGTTTCTAGAAAAGGCACTCCGCTATAATTCACCGGACTGTCCGGTGTGACACCGGACTGTTCGGTGTGCCAAGCGGAGCAACGGTCGCCAGCGCAACGGTCGACTCCAACGGTCGGCTGACACAGCGAACAGTGCGCGCAGAGTCAGAGCAGCGCCAGAAGGCGCACCAGACAGTGAACAGTAACTGTCCGTTGCACCACCGGACTATCTGGTGGCCCAGGCTGTCAGGGCTCCAATGGTCAAACCCTAACGGTTGGGTAACGTGGCTGTCGCACCTGACAGTGTCCGGTGGTGCACCAGACTGTCTGGTGCGCCGATCGACAGCAGCCCAACCCCAACGATTGGTTTGGTGGTTGGAGCTATAAATACCCCCAACCACCACCATTCAAGGTATCCAAGTTTTTCAGAAATCTCACTCAATACAAGAGCTAGTGCATTCAATACAAGACACAATTCAATTGAATCAAAGCCTCTCCAAGTTCCAATTCCACTCAAAGCAATTAGTGACTAGAAGAGAGAGTTTTGCTCGTGTTCTTTGAGCTCTTGTGCTTGGATCGCTTTTCTTCTTCCTCTTTCTTGTTCTCAAGTAACTTGTAATCAAAGCAAGAGACACCAAGTTGTGGTGGTCCTTGTAGGGGTCTAAGTGACCCGTTTGATTAAGGAGAAAAGCTCACTCGGTCTAGGTGACCGTTTGAGAGAGGGAAATGGTTGAAAGAGACCCGGTCTTTGTGACCACCTCAATGGGGAGTAGGTTTGCAAGAACCGAACCTCGGTAAAACAAATCACCGTGTCATCCGCTCTATTTCCTTGGTTGATTTGTTTTCACCCTCTCTTTCGGACTCGGTTTTATTTCTAACGCTAACCCCGGCTTGTAACTGTGCTTAAAGTTTATAAATTTCAGATTTGCCTATTCACCCCCCCCCCCCTCTAGGCGACTTTCAGGTGATCATTAGAAAGAAATTTTATACCCCCAAATTCAGGGTGTTACAACCAGCCACTCTCGGGTTTCTCCAGGCGCACTCCGCTATAATTCACCGGACTGTCTGGTGTGCCACCGGACTGTCCGGTGCACCAGCGGAGCAATGGCTATCCAGCGCAACGGTCGATTGCAACGGCACCCTGACACGTGAACAGTGAAGAACAGTGCACGTAGAGTCAGAGCCGCAGTGTCAGAGGCGCACTAGACAGTGAACAGGACCTGTCCGGTGGCGCACCGGACTGTCTGGTGCCGCTTGAGGACAAAGCCTCCAACAGTCGACTGCTCTCAAACCCTAACGGTCGGGTGACGTGGCGGCGCACCGGACTGTGTCCGGTGGCACACCGGACTGTCTAGTGCGCCCATCGACAGCAGCCATCCCCAATGGTTTGTTGGTGGTTGAGGGCTATAAATACCCCCTAACCACCACAACTCCAAGAATCCAATTATTATGAACATTGCATTCAATACAAGAGCAATAGACTCCACTCCAAGACATAATCAAAGCGATCGATCCAATCAAAGTCCCCAAATCAACTCTAGTGCATTAGGACTTGTGAGAGGATCTCTTGTGTTCATTTGTTGCTCTTGTTTGCTTGGCTTGGCCTTCTTTTTCTTTTCAATTCTTACTCCCAAGTGCTTTGTAAGCAAGGCAAGAGACACCAATTGTGTGGTGGTCCTTGCGGGGTCTAAGTGACCCGTGAGATTAAGGAAGAAGGCTCACTCGGTCTAAGTGAACGTTTGAGAGAGGGAAAGGGTTGAAAGAGACCCGGTCTTTGTGACCACCTCAACGGGGACTAGGTTCTTTAGAATCAAACCTCGGTAAAACAAATCACGTGTTCATCCGCTTTATTTCTTGGTTGATTTGTTTTCCCCTCTCTATCGGACTCGATTTAAGTACTAACGCTAACCCCGATTTGTAGTTTGAGTTTTAAGTTGTAAATTTCATATTATGCCTATTCACCCCCTCTAAGCGACTTTCAGCACTATTTACCCATGCCAGCCATGATAAGGCACATCGCCCCGGAATACCGCCTTGACTAATACCACGTCACACTGGGTAGTAATGGAGAGTCTTAATCAATGGGACGAGACGTCATCATGTATGCCCCTTAACATTCTCCAACTCTGCAATGTGGGACTAGCCTCAACACTGGAGTCCTTTTCGCGAACAGGATGTGGTGGAGCAACCCTGCATATCGGTTGTGCGCTTACGCGCATTTCAGAAGAGAACATCAAAGGAACTACATCATAGAAAACTCCCATAGATAACATATCTCACTCTGCTTCAAACGAATGATCTCGCTGTAAAGAGCTCCCCCTTGAACTATAAAAGGGGGCGACTGAACAAGAATCGGGATAGGCAAGAGATCTAGGAGCATTCTGTAGCAGTTCTCCTCCCCTCGCCCTCTCACTCTCGCTTGCACCCTTTGTAACACACAACTAGGAGAAATACTAAGATAAGCACTAGACTAGATGTAGGGCACCTACAAGAACCAGTATAACCCCCCTGAGTCACAGATTCACCATTCGGAGTGTGTCCACGCGAGCATCCCCTGCCGAACACAAATTCTATTGTGTCACCGGTTTCTGAAACCGCGACAAATAATATCGATTGGTTATGAAACGTATGTGTTGCCTATTATGTCTAGCATGCCTCACATGTGTCTCACATCTATTTTAGAATTGTTCTTTTTAGATACCCTTAGGGCATCTAACAGTATGATATTTATGATGGACCATGAGTTCAAGTGAGATTTCAGTGTCATAACTGTGTAGTTCTCTATTACACCTACATTTGTGCATGAGATAGAGAACAATAGAGTTATACTGTCGAAATCTCACTTGAACTCTATAGGCTCGTCATCAATTCATGTTCTGTGTTGGAACTGTCCTGACACGTGGTCAGGTGGCCTAACACTCAGGAGACAAGTGGGTACATGTGCACAACGAGACAACAAGTAGGGAAATGTATTGCCTTGTTATGCATGTCCCATCTGTGTACAGAGTAGGAGTATTTATAGGTAACCAGGAGGGTAATGGGTCCCTAAGTACTGTTATACCCCTAATTATCTACTAAATTCCCAGAATATTCCCCTCAACGGGGTCATTACAGCGGACGGAGTACTGTAATTTGGTCGTTGTCGGTGTTTTGGACCCACGAGGACCCTCAACCGACCAGTGAATTTGACGCTATGTGTCCCTGCCTAGATGGATTGATGCAAGATGAGACACAAGAGGGGAGATGAGGCTTATGTTATCTTGCACCGGTGTGCTCGTAGTAGGGGTTACAAGCTTCACAAGAGAGGGTTTGGCCTTGAGGTGAGCCGTCTGAGTTAGCCCCCTTTTTCCCCCTCCTCCCTTGGGAAGGCCGTGGGCATCCCCTTTTATAGATACAAGGGGATGGTCCAGCTGTACATATGGGGGTGTAGCTATGTGTTAACGTGGCCGGCGGAGAAGTGCTTGAGCCCTGTAGAAGCGTAGCTGGCGGTGCGGCCCTGGGTCCTGCTGACGTTTCTTTGCCTTCGTAGAGAGCTGAGAACAATCAACGTCATGGACACATGCAGGGAACCATCATTGCCTGTTGCCGGAGTAATCTAGATGTGACACTGGTCTTGTTCCTTCGTAGCCTGAGGCGGCTAGCTAGAGGTAGGGTAATGATGTATCCCCTGTAGCATAGTCGGTTCGAGGCCGAGGTCGAGCGAGGCGGTGACTTCTCCTGAGGCCGAGGCCGAGGTCAGGCGAGGTTGTGACTCCTCCTGAGGCCGAGGCTGAGGTCGGGCGAGGCGGGGACCTTCTCCCGAGGCCGAGGCTGAGGCCAAGGCCTGGGGTCGGGCGAGGCAGAGACCTTCTCCCGAGGCCGAGGCTGAGGCTAAGGCCTAGGGTCGGGCGAGGCGGAGCTCCCTGTTGCGCCCGAGGCTGAACTCGGGAGAGGCCGTGACTTACTGTTGTTAGTCTTACCCTGGTGGTTGGCACAGTAGTCGAAACGGAGTGAATAGTGTTGTTTTCCTGTCAGAACGATCAGTAAAGGGGCGAAGTGACTGCGGTCATTTCGACCTTGCCAACTGAGGCGCGCGTGTTAGGATAAGGTGTCAGGTGATCCCTACATTAAATGTGCATGCGATACGGTCGGCGGTAAGGCGATTTGGCCGAGGTTGCTATACGACAAAGTTTGCCCGATCTTAGCCTCGGGCGAGCCGGGGGTGCGCCCGCTGCCTGAGGAGGCCCACGGGCGAGGCGTGAATCCGTCCGGGACTACTGTTCTTGCCCGAGGCCGGGCTCGGGCGAGACGAGATCGCGTCCCTTGGTAGATGAGGCTTTAACTTTGAGCTGTGCTTACCAGTCTTTACGGTCTGTTTTGAAGATGTTTTTCAGCCATGCTTAGGAGTATTGGGGGTACCCCTAATTACGGTACCCAGCAGTAGCCCCGGAGCCTCAAAGGGAGTGTAGGCACTCGCTTGGAGGTTCTACCGGATTTTTTGCAAGGGGACTAGCCTTTCTCGGTTATATTTTGTTCTGATGGGTGCGCGCGAGCACACCCGTCAGGTGTAGCCCCCGAGGCCTCGGAGGAGTGGTTTGACTCCTCTGAGGTCTTAATTCTTCTTGTGATTCCTCGGTCGGTCTTGTTGTTCCCTCATGCGGCCTGGCCGCAGCCTGGGTGCATGGTCAGGCTCCAAGTTTTTAAGCTGGTTTGTCGACGTGGTCAACAATTTGGTCGTAGCCTGGTGTGAGAGCAGCCTCCGAGCCTCCGCACGGAGCGAGAGGACTATCGAGGATCGTCTCGGCTTTTTATTGTACGCCCCTTCGTCACCTTTCCGCAAGGAGGAGGGGGGACGCGCCATGCTACCCTCGGTGGGTGCTGAACATGGTGTTTCCGGTGAGTTGCTATTGGGTAATCCGAGCGGACGCCCGAGCCCTATTCGATAAGGGTCGGCTAGTGGCCCAGAGGCGCGCTCCAAAAGTACCTGCAGGTGATTTGCTGGACCCGGACCCATTCGACAGGGTCCGAGGGCTCAGTGCCTCCCTTCGGTGGGATTCCATTACAAACCGTTCCCGCTGGTCTCGGAAATGTCTTAGGGTACCTCAGGAGCGTAGCCCGAGCCTTGGCCATGTAACGGACGTTCCTAGGGTCATCCCTGACTCAGCATGTTCTGGGGCGGCTGTCGAATCCCTTCGAGGGGCCAGCCTTTGAACCCCTGATCAGTAAAGGGCTCGGAGCCCGAGTGCTCTTGGGCGGGCGCCTGTAACACTCCAGGTGTTTATATTCCGCTCGACAACGAGTATGGGTTTAAGCACGTGATATCAGTGAATAAGACAGACACTTGGATCTAATTATTTTTATCTATCGCGGTTTTTATATCACACCTGCTTTGTCTGTCACGAGTGCGACATCATTTTTATTTCTATTTATTCGGGCTCTTCCTAAATTTTCGAGATGTTCGGAACATCGTCGTTCCGAAAATCGGTGCGTCCGGTGATTATTTAAAATTCATCGCTCGCGCGAATACGAAATTCGGAAGCTCGACCCACTCGAACGGTTTTATCCCGGGCCAATTAAATGGAACTCGACGACTAAGCTTTCAGTGTAAAATAATTTAATCCCCTTTTTGTTATCCGTGACATCGTGTCTACGGATTTCAATTGAATTGTTTAGTCGAGTGTTCGAGTAGCAAACGGAAATCATCTGAAGTCAACTGAATCAAATTACGCAGAGCAAATTAACAAAGCTGAAATCAGTTTAATTCGGTCCGTTGCTTCTCATCTCGATCTAAATCTTCAAATATATAAATAACGGGTACGAATTCATCTGATTCTAAAGCATGCACCAAATAAAATTCTGCCCAAATATTATTGTTGATCTCGTCTTAGTTTAACCATTTTATATATATTTTAGACCCTAAGCTCACAAGACTAAAGTATCTATATTTGGTTTTGTTTAAAAAAAGAAGAGAGAAGGAAAAAAAACTCTACGTGTCCATCTCCCTTCTCGTGTATATGATTTTCTCTGGAGATTTTTCCCACCGCCGTTGCTCACTTCACAAATATCCTACCACCGCGTACGACCAATGCCTTCATCCCTTCGGTTGGTATTCCTGGAGGCCGCCGCCTCCAAGCTTCTTCCTCCCACGCGTGCCAACGCTCTCCTCTCCAGTGTGCTCCTTTGCTCGGCCGCATCGTTCATCTCCCTGGGTTGAAGACACCGCACAACTTCCATCTTCTTTCCCCAGCTCGGATTGCGTCGCTCTCTAATTTCCGGTGGCTGGCGTCTTACTCTGCGCCGTTAGCTTGCCAGACTCGTGCCATCCTCCACCGTCCTGGATTTTTCCTGAAGCACCGCGCCCTTGGTCGAGCTCCTCCTGTCGTGTTCTCTCTCCCAGCGCTCAGCTGTCCAGCCGGCCAGAGCTCCACGCTCGCCCTCCCTGTTCGGTGCTCCCTGCTCCTGCTCGCCGGCGCTCTGCTCCTTCTCGGATTCTCCTCTGCGCACCCCCTGATTCTTCCCCAACCGCGTGCAGCCAGCCTTCTTCTAGCTCTGGCGCCCGAGCTCCTTCCCTGCTCGCCTGGCCGTGCCGCTGCTTCTCCATGGCCGGCATCAAGCTCTCTGTTCCTCGCCTTCGCTCCATGCCCGGTGCCTTCTCTGCTCTCCTTTCCAGTCGCTTCCTCTCTGCTCGTCGCTGTGCGCCCTGGAGCATCATCGTCGCGCGCCTAGCGCTCCCTCTGTCCGTTCGCCGTAGCTCGGGACTTCCTGGTGCTCATGCGTCTGCTCTAGCTTGCCGCGCCGTCGTGTTGCTGCTCGCCCTGCACGCTCTGTTCGCCATGGAGTTGCCCAGCTTCTCTGCTCGCCGGTCGAATTCTTTGCGCCGCGCGCGTAGCGTTTCGTTATTCCTGCGCGTGCGCCGTGAAGTCTCTGCGCGCTGCGGCTCGATTCGTTCATCCCGCGCGCGTCAGATCATTGGGTCGTGTCCTGCCCGGCTCTGTCTAATTCGATGCCCATCTCCGCCTGTGTTGTCTGCTGCGTCAAACTCGTGGCTTGCTCGCAGTCTTCAGCTCGCAATTGGCCCAGATTAAATCTTGCTTCAGCTCGCCGGTGCTTGGTTTCCAGCTCGGCCATGTCGTTTACGTACACCTCGACAAGCTCCCTCGCCGTGCATGGTGCACCTCGCCTACGACGTAACTTATATGCTCACCACCTTGTCGGCTTGGTTCTGTTTGTCGTCCCGGTGATCCCGATAGGTCGTTCTCCCCTGCCTTTGGTTCCCGGCGCCAATAATCATGGCCACACCCATGTCCCTATTTTGGTCATGCTCCCGCACCTGCGAGTTTGTCGGGTCGGCTTTCTTCTCGACCTTGCCGTGGACTAGTTCGCGATGGTCACCGCCTTTGATTTCCACCACAACGTCATCAGCCCTGCTCGAACCTCGCCGTTGAACTTGGCTGACGTGCTGTTCTACGTGAGTTAGACCCGCGTCATCATCATTCTTACCATGGGTGTCGACATCAATCGCCTCGACAACAACCACATCCACGACTCCGCCGTTCCAATAATTTTGCCGCATCGCCCTTCAAATCCGAGTCCTCGTCCGTAGGATCGTCGTTGACCTCGCAACTTCAGCTCGAGTTAATTATGGTAAGTTGATTTATTATTCCCGTTGACTAAATAAATGGTAGGATTAAATAGAAGAATTGATTGCGATGATTCTCTTGTTTATTACTCGATGTAGAGATTAAGTTGAATTTTAGGGTTATGCGATAAGTATATTGGTAGACATATATAATACACGGGTTAACCGGTAAATTAGTTTAGAAAGTTAATAAAAGTTCTTCTATCAAATTTTATAAGTATTAGATGTCTAAAAATTGTGAGGTTAAAAGTTATAAGTCGTTTAGGGTGCTCTCTAAACTAGATATCATATTCTATGTGTGTTAGTGGCTTTTATAATTGGAATAGATGGTGATTGCGACTTTGACTGTTTAGCTAAGTTGTAAGAGCATGATTGTCGTAAGTAACAATATATCGATAACTAGTGTCTGTAATGTCTCGTCATTAAATAGGTTATTTCTCTTTTGTGTAGCATCGTAATATCTAGTGTTATTGTTCTTTATATGCATTCATATGCATAATGCATTTCATTTAGGACGATAAACAATCGTGTGATGCGGAAGACGACCCAAGTCGACCCCAGGCGCGGGCTAATCCGTAGGATGAAGCTGATGAACTACTCTGAAGATGGATAGACGAAACAAGATCAGAACAAGAGATGGTCACCAAGTGGTCGCCACCTAACAACACTAACCTAGTGTTACTGAGGCAAGCCCCGGTGCATGCAACCCCTTCCTTGTGTTTTTAAATAATTTTTGCATACTTTAAGTCTAGTGAAATGTGCATTAGGTTTATAGGAGTTGCTTGGAACCCTTTGATGCATTGCCTTCCTTGATATCCATACCTTTATAGATAATTCTGATGAAGTATCAAAATATGATTTATAAAAATGCTTAGCCTTGCTTAGATCTTGTGGATATAGGTTGTCTTTTGCAATAATGCCTAGCTCAGGGGTTATCCTGAGGAAGGATGGCTTCTACCTGCAAGAATATATTTTCATTGGGAGCATGGTGGGATCTTACTGCAAAGTTCCCTATGATGCTCTTTTCATCCTAAGGAACACAAACAATCCTAAGGATGGTAGTACTTAAATCGGAACATGGGCTAGGAACAGGTGATGTTCTACCTAGGTTGATTAAGGATTAGATGCGTATGTAGGCTTGATGATCGAGGACCCTTTAACTGGTCACATGTCTCGTCATGGGTAAGCTTTGCCTCGGGCAGACTAAGGCCAGAATAAGATAACACAGAATGGGCGTGGAGCGGTGGCGAGAGTAGCGTGTACCCTCCGTGGAAGAGGCTGGACGGTGGTGTATCTGTGCTCTCGGTTCACGTGTACCTAATCTGGTCTTAAGAACCCCGGTGGCGGGTTGACATATGCAAGGGTTAAGTGCTACATATGTCGTGTGATCGGAGATCCTCAGCTGAGTATAATCGATTCGGATCGCCGTACCTTCACGGTTATGAAGACTTGGTCACTGCCCTACAACCTAAGTCAGGATGTGAACCTCATGAATAAAAATGATGTTGTATTGATGAGATGGTGAAATTAGACCAGATGCAAACAGAGTCTATTAATATTTGATCTGGCGTTAAAATGTTGAAAGTAAGGACTCACTGTAGTAAGCTATTTCTGCAAAAGTATCTAAGTTGATTCTTGCTAAAGCCTTTTCCTTGATTCCCAATTCCAGCATACCCTTGAGAGTCTTTTCTTTAGTCGGGTAAGTCTTGCTGAGTAATTCCATACTCAGGGTTTTATTCCCTATTGTTTTTCAGGTTATAGTTTTGTGCTGCTGTTGATGGTGTTAAGTGCCGGTGGGCTCAGCCTTCTTATATAAGTATACCCCGTCTTTATCTTCTTACTGAGGATGGTCAGTTGAGCTAGCATATATTTCAAACTTATACTTTTGTAATCACTCCGATAAAATAATATAAAATTTTTTGTAACCTGTAAAATTTGGTAATAAGATTTCCGCTGCAAAAATATTGTGTGTGTGATTTGTGTTACTTAATCCCGCGGTTCTGGTTGTAAGTGGTTTATCCGGTGTCCTTGGGGCAATCGGACGGATCCTGTTAAGTTATCTGGTGCACATGCATAGCAGTCTGAGGTCTTTGAGACAAGGACATGTGCATGTGGGCCTGATATCTTGGGAGGTTCTGCCACAGCTGGTATCGGAGCAGGATTAAGTAGATACGGTCATATACGTATTTTCAAAACAAAAGTTTTGGTTTCAACAAAAAACTATTTTCAACTAAACACATTGTTTGGTTTTGAA
The DNA here is from genome assembly GCA_029449295.1 of Zea luxurians. Classification (NCBI taxonomy): domain Eukaryota; kingdom Viridiplantae; phylum Streptophyta; class Magnoliopsida; order Poales; family Poaceae; genus Zea; species Zea luxurians. The sequence continues at coordinate 167,373,226 of JAOPSE010000002.1, forward strand.
AAATAGCTTTGAAAAACTATAATGCTAGCGACATCCTCTGTTAAGCCCTAATTTAAGGACTATCAGGTGGCTTAGTTTAAAACCATAACCCATAACCGGGTGGCTATTGCATACATGTGTATTGTTATTTTTAAGGCCATTCAGTTTTGAATGGATCGACGCTCAAGGTAATGTGAGATGTGAGAGCATGACCGAACAAACGTCGGTCTAGGGAAGTGCTTAATTGCAGCGCTTGATTATATACATGTTACACATATGTATATATGAAGGCTGCGATGTGGAGTATTTACTTTTCTAGGAATTCAGTACCCCATGGACGTGTATGGGTATACAGACATGGGAATACTGAAAAGTCTAATGTACTTGTAACAATGCACCTACGCTCAGGTAAGAAGGTGAGTTACCATAATGAGTTGCCCTATGGTTAAGGTGTGGCAACAGCGCCTATGCGTGGCTCGGCGCTTAATGATGAGCTGGCCTCCATATAGCAATATATGGAGTATAAACTGTGATAAACTGTCATGTTTGAATTGCACCATTGGGAAAATGGGCTGTGATGGAATTTTCTGCAGGTACACTAACCTCGAAAACGTATGTGTAGTTGACGACTAGCAAAATACCGTGAGAGTCGTAAGTATGCCACCGTTATAGAACGCTATTGCCACATTATGTTGGCAAAATCAGTGAGGACGCATAGGACGAGCATGCATCCTGATTGTTGCATTATGTTTGTCACCTATACACCCAAAATGCTTCTCTCATCCTTATTCCAGTAACCAGTGATTGTAAATGATGTGGTGTCCTAGGGATACAGGTTTAGATTGCTTTTAGCTTTTCATAATTTGACCATTAGTGCAAATTATGTTTGCTATTGTGCTTGATGTGTCGATAGAAGGTTAGTGACTTGTTTGCCTGAACCCAAAATTAGGTCATGTTCTTATTTAGTGCACCATGACCCAAATTTGAATTTTCCATTATCACTCCATGACCAAACACCTAAAAATAAATGCTTAGATAATTTCTTTGCTGGACCTAAAGTGTACCCGGGCTTAAAAAAATCTCGAGTCATGTCTCCATCCTCAGCCATGTCCTTGTTCGATTGGTGCAAGCTGATGTACCTTATCCAGTTTGCCTGTTTTTAAGGACCGCCATGTTGTTTTATCAGCCTAACCTAGGGAAAGCATGTCCGACTATTTTCTTAAAGTTTGATGCCTTTGGTTCTTCATATCTATCGAAGGCATACCAACTTAATCTTATAATTGTCTTCCCTCCGTACCTAATCAGATATTAATCTTTGGCCTTGTAATCTCTATGATGTGCATAGAAATATGCTTGTGGCTGAATTAACAGTCTCCCATCGTACTCCTTTCATCAAGTTTAGGTTATGGCCATGTCTTATTCATTTCATCGGGCCATGATCTATTTGGCTCTCTACTTGTAATCATTCTTACAGGTGGAGTATCCCTTTGTATATTGTCACCCTTGCCCAATCCATTGGTGCGGCACGAGATTTCTTATTGGTTACGTCTGGTAATGGTGTTATGACTAAAGCCGATGATGCCAAGACGAAACCGAGGGCCTCCTGTGAATGTACACACATGGTTGCGCTACTTGGCACGCGCTGGTATCACAGTTAGTAGTCATAATCCATTATGAGACTACATCAATGTGTTATCTTAGCACAATCTGTTTTTGCTACGTGAGATTCATTATTGGTGCCAGTTCGGTGATGGTGTCATGATTAAGGACTTATGGTGTCGCAGCGAAACTGAGAGCCCCTTGTGAATGTACACGCAAGGTTATGCTACTTGGCGCATGTTGGTATCGAGGTATCTAGTCATGATCCATTGTGGAACTACACTGATGTGTGATCTTCCGTGGACTTCTTCCCTTGAAACAATTTCTATGTTGTTTGTCAAGTTATCAAGCAACATCTATCAACTTTGTCGGATCAAAAGGACATACCACTTTCATGTGTGGTCTTATTTCTTTTAATCTTGGTAGTGACTACTCATACAAGTTCCCTTTACATCCTTTGTGTAAAGGTGAAGCCTTGGAGCTTTTTAGTGTCAAGAGACAACTGATTAGCTCTCAAAATGGAGATCTGTTTTCCCTGCTGCTGAGATGCAGGAGTTTGTTCATTCACTCTCCTATTTTATCCATGTATTTCCTAACCCAGTCCATTTATCTCGTATGAAGAAACGGATGAACGAAATGCATGACCTTTCTCTAGCAAATGTGAACTCTCGACCGTTGACTTACCGATGGTACTGAGAGGACTTACTCAATGTCAACCGTAGTTCAACAAGTTGGTTTTGCTAACTTGCAACTGCCCAATGAACAAAGGTTGAGTTTAGAGATCGTTTGTCGAGTTGTCTAAACTCACTCTGGTTTAACCCACTCTGAAGAAAGTATTTTCAAGAATCGAGATTAAGTCGGCCAGTAACCACCTAATTATCGCTCTAGTCGTGTCTCGAACGCCTCGCGTGTGCTTTTCCAGCATGGGTGATCAAGTCGAGCCATGTCTAGTGCTTGATAAAATGGATTGGTTACGAAGGCAGCATCTACAGAACCTTTCGCTGGTGATTTTTCGAGCCTCTATCATTGTTTTAGACTTGGATTCTCTAGCTAACACGAGTCAACTGTGATGTTATTCGACATTCACACCCGTCTCGTGTGCTATGAATTTATCGTGACCACTTGTTGGTAAATCTCTTTCTGTGTGTTTTACCCAAGATGGTGCATCTGATTCTGCTTGGGTAAGATTGCGTATTAGTCGCTCGCCCAACAGACTCAGATGGTACAGTGTCATCAGAAAAAGCAAACTGCACACATGGAACCTTATGTGTTCTTCTGGCAGATATTGTCTCTACTAATGGACATTTCTAAATTGGCTTACGTCAATCCATGTTATGTCCACTAGTGAAAAGACACTCATCTCTGCTTGGTACTGCCTTATGATTATCGCTGATATGGACATGGGTTACATGCTTCTCTACTCTTAAAAGCCTTTCGCTCCAAATCTCGGGACGAGATTCTTTTAAGGGGGGAGGGCTGTAACACCCCAGGTGTTTATATTCCGCTCGACAACGAGTATGGGTTTAAGCACGTGATATCAGTGAATAAGACAGACACTTGGAGCTAATTATTTTTATCTATCGCGGTTTTTATATCGCACCTGTTTTGTCTGTCACGAGTGCGACATCATTTTTATTTCTATTTATTCGGGCTCTTCCTAAATTTTCGTGATGTTCGGAACATCGTCGTTCCGAAAATCGGTGTCCGGTGATTATTTAAAATTCATCGCTCGCGCGAATACGAAATTCGGAAGCTCGACCCACTCGAACGGTTTTATCCCGGGCCAATTAAATGGAACTCGACGACTAAGCTTTCAGTGTAAAATAATTTAATCCTCTTTTTGTTATCCGTGACATCGTGTCTACGGATTTCAATTGAATTGTTTAGTCGAGTGTTCGAGTAGCAAACGGAAATCATCTGATCAACTGAATCAAATTACGCAGAGCAAATTAACAAAGCCGAAATCAGTTTAGTTCGGTCCGTTGCTTCTCATCTCGATCTAAATCTTCAAATATATAAATAACGGGTACGAATTCATCTGATTCTAAAGCATGCACCAAATAAAATTCTGCCCAAATATTATTGTTGATCTCGTCTTAGTTTAACCATTTTATATATATTTTAGACCCTAAGCTCACAAGACTAAAGTATCTAAATTTGGTTTTGTTTAAAAAAAGAAGAGAGAAGGAAAAAAACTCTACGTGTCCATCTCCCTTCTTGTGTACATGATTTTCTCTCGAGATTTTTCCCACCGCCGTTGCTCACTTCACAAATATCCCACCACCGCGTACGACCAATGCCTTCATCCCTTCGGCTGGTATTCCTAGAGGCCGCCGCCTCCAAGCATCTTCCTCCCACGCGTGCCAACGCTCTCCTCTCCAGTGTGCTCTGCTCGTCCGCATCGTTCATCTCCCTGGGTTGAAGACACCGCACAACTTCCATCTTCTTTCCCTAGCTCGGATTGCGTCGCTCTCTAATTTCCAGTGGCCGGCGTCTTACTCTGCGCCGTTAGCTTGCCAGACTCGTGCCATCCTCCACCGCCCTGGATTTTTCCTGAAGCACCGCGCCCTTGGTCGAGCTCCTCCTGTCGTGTTCTCTCTCCTAGCGCTCAGCTGCCCAGCCGGCCGGAGCTCCACGCTCGCCCTCCCTGTTCGGCGCTCCCTGCTCCTGCTCGCCGGCGCTCTGCTCCTACTCGGATTCTCCTCTGCGCACCCCCTGATTCTTCCCCAACCGCGTGCAGCCAGCCTTCTTCCAGCTCTGGCGCCCGAGCTCCTTCCCTGCTCGCCTGGTCGTGCCGCTGCTTCTCCATGGCCGGCGTCAAGCTCTCTATTCCTCGCCTTCGCTCCATGCCCGGTGCCTTTTCTGCTGTCCTTTCCAGTCGCTTCCTCTCTGCTCGTCGTTGTGCACCCTGGAGCATCATCGTCGCGCGCCCAGCACTCCCTCTATCCGTTTGCCATAGCTCGGAACTTCCTGGTGCTCGCGCGTCTACTCCAGCTTGCCACGCCGTCGTGTTGCTGCTCGCCCTGCACGCTCTGTTCGCCATGGAGTTGCCCAGCTTCTCTGCTCGCCGGTCGAATTCTTTGCGTCGCGCGCGTAGCGTTTCGTTATTCCTGCGCGTGCGCCGTGAAGTCTCTGCGCGCTGCGGCTCGATTCGTTCATCCCGCGCGCGCCAGATCGTTGGGTCGTGTCCTGCTCGGCTCTGTCTAATTCGATGCCCATCTCCGCCTGTGTTGTCTGCTGCGTCAAACTCGTGGCCTGCTCGCAGTCTTCAGCTCGCGATTGGCCCAGATTAAATCTTGCTTCAGCTCACCGGTGCTTGGTTTCCAGCTCGGCCATGTCGTTTACGTACACCTCGACAAGCTCCCTCGTCGTGCATGGTGCACCTCGCCTACGACGTAACTTATATGCTCACCACCTTGTCGGCTTGGTTCTGTTTGTCGTCCCGGTGATCCCGATAGGTCGTTCTCCCCTGCCTTTGGTTCCCGGCGCCAATAATCATGGCCACACCCATGTCCCTATTTTGGTCATGCTCCCGCACCTGCGAGTTTGTCGTGTCGGCTTTCTTCTCGACCTTGTCGTGGACTAGTTCGCGATGGTCACCGCCTTTGATTTCCACCACAACGTCATCAGCCCTGCTCGAACCTCGCCGTTGAACTTGGCTGACGTGCTGTTCTACGTGAGTTAGACCCGCGTCATCATCATTCTTACCATGGGTGTCGATATCAATCGCCTCGACAACAACCACATCCACGACTCCGCCGTTCCAATAATTTTGCCGCATCGCCCTTCAAATCCGAGTCCTCGTCCGTAGGATCGTCGTTGACCTCGCAACTTCAGCTCGAGTTAATTATGGTAAGTTGATTTATTATTCCCGTTGACTAAATAAATGGTAGGATTAAATAGAAGAATTGATTGCGATGATTCTCTTGTTTATTACTCGATGTAGAGATTAAGTTGAATTTTAGGGTTATGCGATAAGTATATTGGTAGACATATATAATACACGGGTTAACCGGTAAATTAGTTTAGAAAGTTAATAAAAGTTCTTCTATCAAATTTTATAAGTATTAGATGTCTAAAAATTGTGAGGTTAAAAGTTATAAGTCGTTTAGGGTGCTCTCTAAACTAGATATCATATTCTATGTGTGTTAGTGGCTTTTATAATTGGAATGGATGGTGATTGCGACTTTGACTGTTTAGCTAAGTTGTAAGAGCATGATTGTCGTAAGTAACAATATATCGATAACTAGTGTCCGTAATGTCTCGTCATTAAATAGGTTATTTCTCTTTTGCGTAGCATCGTAATATCTAGTGTTATTGTTCCTTATATGCATTCATATGCATAATGCATTTCATTCAGGACGATAAATAATCGTGTGATACGGAAGACGACCCAAGTCGACCCCAAGCGCGGGCTAATCCGCAGGATGAAGCTGATGAACTACTCTGAAGATGGATAGACGAAACAAGATCAGAACAAGAGATGGTCACCAAGTGGTCGCCACCTAACAACACTAACCTAGTGTTACTCAGGCAAGCCCCGCTGCATGCAACCCCTTCCTTGTGTTTTTAAATAATTTTTGCATACTTTAAGTCTAGTGAAATGTGCATTAGGTTTATAGGAGTTGCTTGGAACCCTTTGATGCATTGCCTTCCTTGATATCCATACCTTCATAGATACTTCTGATGAAGTATCAAAATATGATTTATAAAAATGCTTAGCCTTGCTTAGATCTTGTGGATAGAGGTTGTCTTTTGCAATAATGCCTAGCTCAGGGGTTATCCTGAGGAAGGATGGCTTCTACCTGCAAGAATATATTTTCATTGGGAGCATGGTGGGATCTTACTGCAAAGTTCCCTGTGATGCTCTTTTCATCCTAAGGAACACAAACAATCCTAAGGATGGAAGTACATAAATCGGAACTTGGGCTAGGAACAGGTGATGTTCTACCTAGGTTGATTAAGGATTGGATGCGTATGTAGGCTTGATGATCGAGGACCCTTTAACTGGTCACATGCCTCGTCATGGGTAAGCTTTGCCTCAGGCAGACTAAGGCCAGAATAAGACAACACGGAATGGGCGTGGAGCGGTGGCGAGAGTAGCGTGTACCCTCCGTGGCAAGAGGCTGGATGGTGGTGTATCTGTGCTCTCGGTTCGCGTGAACCTGATCTGGTCTTAAGAACCCCGGTGGCGGGTTGACATATGCAAGGGTTAAGTGCTACATATGTCGTGTGATCGGAGATCCTCAGCTGAGTATAATCGATTCGGATCGCTGTACCTTCGCGGTTATGAAGACTTGGTCACTGCCCTACAACCTAAGTCAGGATGTGAACCTCATGAATAAAAATGATGTTGTATTGATGAGATGGTGAAATTAGACCAGATGCAAACAGAGTCTATTAATATTTGATCTGGCGTTAAAATGTTGAAAGTAAGGACTCACTGTAGTAAGCTATTTCTGCAAAAGTATCTAAGTTGATTCTTGCTAAAGCCTTTTCCTTGATTCCCAATTCCAGCATACCCTTGAGAGTCTTTTCTTTAGTCGGGTAAGTCTTGCTGAGTAATTCCATACTCAGGGTTTTATTCCCTATTGTTTTTCAGGTTATAGTTTTGTGCTGCTGTTGATGGTGTTAAGTGCCGGTGGGCTCGGCCTTCTTATATAAGTATACCCCGTCTTTATCTTCTTACTGAGGATGGTCAGTTGAGCTAGCATATATTTCAAACTTATACTTTTGTAATCACTCCGATAAAATAATGTAAATTTTTTTGTAACCTATAAAATTTGGTAATAAGATTTCTTGCAAAAATATTGTGTGTGTGATTTGTGTTACTTAATCCCGCGGTTCTGGTTGTAAGTGGTTTATTTGGTGTCCTTGGGGCAATCGGACGGATCCTGTTAAGTTATCTGGTGCACATGCATAGCAGTCTGAGGTCTTTGAGACAAGGACATGTGCATGTGGGCCGATATCTTGGGAGGTTCTGCCACAGTGCCGAACCCCGCAGGGCACAACCTTCGAACCCCTGATCAGTAGGAGGGCTCGGGGCCCGTTTCTTTTGCTGCGAAGGGCTCCTTCGAAATGTCACTTTTCCCGATCCCTGTGGAGAGAGAGAAAGAGAGAGGAAAGGAAGAAAGGAGATATTTCGAAATAGTGTGGCACACCTTTTTTGAGGCCGTCATCATGACGGAGGCGAAACGGTGCCCGCCCGCCTACCAAAGGGGATGTGTGTCCTGCCAGGGAGTTAATGCGACGGGACGGGCGACTCGCGGGGTATCTGTTGTGCGTGCGCGAGTCGTTTGAGGAATGGAACACGGGTGCGTCGTCTTTATGCTGTAGGAGAGGGCTCCCCTGCCGCTTTAGGGGAGGATGCGAGCCTATAGGTGGGACCAGGGCCTGGTTGGTGGTTGGACCGCTGCTTCCGTACGTCTGTTGCTGTAATTACTGCCGGTCCGCCTATGGTCATACCAACTATCATGTCTATCCCCACGGCTGACTGACCCATGACCATCGCACTTAATTGGCACAGTTAGGTCATGCGCGGGGATGCCTCGAGTCGTTACACTGGTTCTGTAGTCCCGAGAAGACGCGGCATTGGCGCAAGTGGCAGTGCGGTTTCTTTACACGTGGTAACTGGTGCGCCGGTTACATGACATGTGGGCCTGGGCCTCCATGCTGGACCGCTGGTTGCAACGAAACTGAAAGGGTGCACAACCGTGGTGCGGTTGCACGCTTCTTGCATGGAGGCCCGCCTTTTCGACCGCTGGTTTTAACGAGGATGAGAGAGCGCTTAACCGTGGGGTGGTTTCATGCTTCGTGTGTGGCGGTTCGCCATCTTCACGTTTCTGGTTAGTTTGTATGACATGTGGGACCTAGCCCCCGTGTGGTAGGGCGGGAACCCTGGAGCACGTCGGGGGAGACTTTGCCTGTGATGCTTTGGGGCGCGAGTGGGGAGATCTGTCTTTAAAAAGGGATCGATCTCCCGGGTAGTAGCCATGCCTTTGCTCTTCTCGCATTCATCACGTCTTTCCATCTTCCGGGCCTCCAGATGGGGTGCACCAGTGTTGCCTTCTTCTTGCTGCTGTTGGAGGAGCACGACCTCATGGGGGTTGGCGCTCTTTAGTCATCGCTCGGCTTCAAGGATTTTCATCATGCAGCCCGGCTGCAGTTCCCCGCCAGTGGTCACCCAGAATGATGACCGTCGGCCTTATGGTGGAGAAGAGCGAGCCGGGCTATGGCCTCCCTCCTGCCCTCAGCTTCAAGGATGTTCATCATCCGTGCTGGGGGGAGGGCAAGCCGAGTTGGGGTCCTGCCTTCCGCATGGGCTGGCGACCCGCTTCTTCCTCCAGCATTCGGGGGAGAAGGGCGTTCACCTGCCTTGCAGAGGAGGCGAACTGCCACCTACTGCCTAGTTGGGGTGTGGCTGTCCGTCCACCGCACGGGCGACGGTCGCGCCGTGCGCAGGTCGACCACGTCCACGGCCCGTCCCGCGCCGCCGGCCACACCGGGGGATTGTACAAGACGTCGTACGCCGCAGGGGCGGTGTCCGCGTTCCTGGATGGTCTTGTCCTCACTCCCATAGCGAGGACCTCCTTGTGCGCGCTGGGGCAGCCGCCATTCGCCGGTGCGGCGTCGGTGCGCAGGTGGCCACTGTCATCGGTGCTGAGGTGGTGGCCGCCATAGGTGAGGCTTCCCACTGCAGAGGTGGTTGCCTCTGCCGACGAGACCGTCAGTGCCACCTGTGGCCGGACCTCCGGCTCTTTGGCTTTAATGGCTTGTTCTCGCCCCCCGTGTGGGGACGGGGGCGAGGGCCTTTTCACAGTAGCGTTTGCCTTGGGGCAATCGCTGCTGCTGTCTAGTCGCCCGAGGCGGAGGTCGTTGTCGCTGCTGGTGCAGTGGTCGCCGGTGAGCCGCTTGGAGTTTGTTATCTTGCAGCCCTTCTGGTGTGGAGGTAGTTCATTCCTGCGGGAATGGAGCTGGGGTCCCGTTTGTAAGGGAATGTAATGGTATTTGCCTGAGAGCAAAATGTAATTGCTTTAAGTACTAAGACATCTGTCGCAGGTCGGGAAAACCGCTGAGGGTGCTGCCGACGTCTAAGTCTATGTAGCATAGTTATCCCAAGTATGTGTGTTTGTTTTCTGTGGCCTCTGAGGCCTGAACATTTGGTTATTTGAGTATAAAGTCGTGTTTCTTTCCTCTTATTTCGAGCATTAGGACTTGTTCGTCGGTACCAGAATCACTTATCCGAGCGTGAGCTACCTTTCGCGGAAGGTGATGAGGAAGGTATCTGTATCCTGGAGGCGTAGGAGTCCCTTGGCTCGATTGGCCTTGCCGTTCGAGGTCTCTCTTGTCGTTTTTAGGATTCTGCTATCGATATAGTCGAAAGGCACGAAAGTCATTTTGGTAGAAAACTTTTTCGAGGAAAATTTTGACGCAAAGGGGGTTCCCCCCCCCTTCTAGACCTGAGGTGACCGCTCGGGCCGGGACCCTTGCGGAGGGCCTGGCCGTGGCCGTCGGGTCTGCGCGGTCCGCCCAAGCCATGGCCTCACAGCAGCGTGCCCGGGCCGAAGGTATGTTTTGCTTGCTTTGTGACTTTGTTTTAGCTTCATTCTTTTCCTCGTGTTTGAAGAATATTGTCCGGCTGTCTTCAGGGTTCGAGACGGCTCTTAACGAGTCCGTCAAGAACTGCAAGGCGCTTGCCCAGGCGGCTGAGTAGAAAGAGGCTGACCGCATGGCCATGTCCGAGCCATCTCGGCCTTCTGCTGGACCTTTGGCGTCGACGACGTCCCCTCGGGCAGCTCCCCCCAGAGTCGCCTGCGGGCCTTGGGCGGCCATGTGCGCAGTAGACTCCGCAGGGCGCTGTACCATGGCGTTAGGCAGGCCTTCGCTGTCCTCGCTTCCCACTACGACATGGATTTGGAGCGGGTCAGCGAGGGCTACTGCTTACCCGACGAAGAGGAGGCCGCCCTAGCGGAGGTCCAAAGGCTTGATGCGACTGCCGAGGGCCCAGGCGCGGCGTTGGCTTCCTTTTTTGAGGTGGAGATCCTTCCGCCTGTGTCACCGTCCGAGGTCGGGCTAGATTCCGCCGCGGGTAGGAACGACGCCGAGGGTGCAGCTCCTCCCCCTGCCGACACCTGAGCCTGTGGGGAACAGTTTATTATAAGTATGTGTATGTTTCTTGCGGCTACTGAGGCCTAAACATTTTTAGTGTCAGAGTATAAAGCTGCGTTTTCTTTCCTCTTGTTTCGAGCGTTAGGACTTGTTCGGTAGCAGAATCACTTATCCGGGCATGAGTTACTTTTCGCGGAAGGTGATGAGTGAGGTATCCGTATCCCAGAGGCGTAGGAGTCCCTCGGCTCGGTCGGCCTTGTCGTTCAAGGTCTCTCTCGCTCGTTTTTAGGATTCCGTTATCGATATAGTCGAAAGGCGCGAAAGTCGTTTTGGTAGAAAACTTTTCCGAGGAAAATTTTGACGCAGAGGGGGCTCCCCCCTTCTAGCTCCCGAGGGAGGGTCGGTTTTTGCCGAGGCAAGGCCGATCCTCCCTTGACAGTTAGACTTTTTATTTATACATGTAAAGGGACCGAGATATATGAACGACTTGAAACACTTTAAGGGTAAAAGCGACTTAGCTGTTCGATGTTCCAAGCGTTGCTGTAGACCTTGTCTTGATCGTTGGCCAGCTTGTATGTCCCGGGCTTCAAAATTTTGGCGATGATGAACGGCCCTTCCCTGGGAGGAGTAAGCTTGTGGCGCCCCCGGGCGTCTTGTCGTAGCCGAAGCACCAAATCTCCCACCTGGAAGCCTCGAGGCCAAATCCTTCGGGCGTGGTAGCGTCGCAGAGACTGCTGATACCGCACTGAGTGTAGTAAGGCTACGTCCCGAGCCTGTTCCAGCTGGTCCAATGAATCCTCTCGGCTGGTCTGGTTGTTTTGGTCGTCGTATGCCTTTGTCCTCGGGGAGCCGTATTCTAAGTCCGTGGGTAGGATGGCCTCGGCCCCATAGACTAGGAAAAACGGTGAGAAACCCGTGGCCCGGCTCGGCGTCGTCCTCAGACTCCAAACCACTGAGGGTAGCTCTTTTATCCACTGCTTGCCAAACTTGTTGAGGTCGTTGTAGATCCTTGGTTTTAGCCCCTGCAAAATCATGCCATTGGCGCGTTCCACCTGCCCATTTGTCATTAGGTGAGCTACGGCGGCCCAGTCCACACGGATGTGGTGGCCTTCGCAGAAGTCTAGGAACTTTTTCCCAGTGAATTGCGTGCCATTATCAGTGATGATGGAGTTTGGGATCCCAAAGCGGTGGATGATATTTGTAAAGAACGCCACCGCCTGTTCGGACCCGATGCTGGTTAAGGGTCAGACTTTGATCCACTTGGAGAATTTGTCGATGGCGACCAGCAGGTGCGTGAAGCCCCCGGGTGCCTTCTGCAAGGGACTAACGAGGTCCAGACCCCACATGGCAAACGACCAAGTGATAGGTATTGTCTGTAGGGCCTGAGCGGGCAGGTGCGTCCGTCTCGCATAGAATTGACACCCTCGGCAGGAGCATACAATCCTAGTGGCGTCGGCCACTGCGGTCGGCCAGTAGAAACCTTGTCGGAAAGCGTTTCCTACGAGGGCTCGAGGTGCTGCATGGTGACCGCAAGCCCCCGAGTGTATTTCTTGTAATATCTCTTGTCCTTGGGCGACGAATATGCATCGTTGGAGAATGCCTGAAGGGTTGTGGTGGTACAACTCTTTTTCATCACCCAATAAAACGAACGACTTGGCGCGCCGAGCCAGTTGCCGAGCTTCGGCCTTGTCGAGGGGTAGCTCTCCTCGAAGGAGATATTCTAGCTATGGGGTCTACCAGTTTAGGTTTGGTGTGACCCCATTCTGCTTTATCTCGACGCGCATGGCCTCACCCTCGACGGCCGAGGGTACCTCGGGCTGGGCCGAGGTTCCTCGGGTTCGGGTGCGTCGTTGAGTTTGACGGATGGTTGATATATGTCCCTAGAGAAGACATTCGGGGAACCGTCGTCTGTCCCGAGGCTATTTTAGCTAGCTCATCCGCAGTCTTGTTGTACTGTCGAGCAACATGGTTGAGTTCTAGCCCATAGAACTTATCTTCCAAGCGCCGAACTTCGTCGCAGTAGGCCTCCATTTTTCGATCGCGGTAGTGAGAGTTCTTCATGACTTGGTTAATAACGAGCTGCGAGTCGCCACGAGCGTCGAGGCGCCGAACCCCTAGCTCGACGGCGATGCGCAACCCATTAACCAAGGCCTCGTATTCGGCCACGTTGTTTGACGCCGGAAAATGGAGGCGTATCACGTAGCACACATGTTTCCCGAGGGGTGAGATGAAGAGCAAGCCGGCACCTGCTCCAGTTTTCATAAGTGACCCATCGAAGTACATGGTCCAAAGTTCGGCCTGGATTAGGGCTGTCGGCAATTGGGTGTCGACCCATTCAGCTAGGAAGTCTGCCAAGACTTGGGACTTTATGGCCTTACGAGGAGCGAATGAAAGTGTTTCCCCCATGAGTTCCACTACCCATTTTGCTATCCTACCCGAGGCCTCTCGGCACTGGATGATCTCTCCCAGGGGGAAGGATGACACCATAGTCACCGGATGAGACTCGAAGTAGTGTCGCAGCTTTCGCCGTGTTAGAATCACTGCGTACAATAGCTTCTGGATTTGCGGGTAGCGGATTTTGGTCTCGGATAGCACCTCGCTGATGAAGTAGACTGGCCTCTGGATGAGCAGTGCATGCCCCTCTTCTCGTCTCTCGACTACGACCGCAGCGCTGACCACCTGAGTGGTTGCGGCTACGTAAGTCAAGAGGGCTTCTCCCGCAGCAGGGGGCACCAAGATGGGCACATTAGTAAGGAGTGCCTTTAAGTTTTCGAGGGCTTCTTCGGCCTCGGGAGTCCAAGTGAAGCGCTCGGCCTTCCTTAAGAGGCGGTACAAGGGCAATCCTTTCTCGCCAAGGCACGAGATGAAGCGGCTCAGAGTCGCAAGGCATCCCATGACCCTTTGTACTCCTTTTAAATCTTTGATGGGTCCCATGTTGGTGATGGCCGCGATTTTCTCCGGGTTGGCCTCGATGCCTCGTTCGGAGACTATGAACCCTAGGAGCATGCCTCGAGGGACTCCGAAGACACACTTCTCGGGATTGAGTTTTACGCTCTTCGCTTTTAGGCACCTGAATGTCACCTCAAGGTCAGAGAGGAGGTCGGAGGCTTTCTTTGTTTTGACAACGATGTCATCGACGTAAGCCTCGACCGTTCTGCCGATGTGCTCTCCGAACACATGGTTCATGCACCTTTGGTATGTTGCACCTGCATTCCTTAAGCCAAATGGCATAGTAGTATAACAATACATGCCAAAAGGTGTGATAAAAGAAGTCGTGAGCTGGTCGGATTCTTTTATCTTGATTTGGTGATAGCCTGAATAGGCATCGAGGAAAGACAGGGTTTCGCACCCAGCGGTGGAGTCCACAATTTGATCGATGCGAGGCAGAGGGTAGGGAACCTTGGGACATGCTTTATTTAACCCAGTGTAGTCTACACACATCCTCCATTTCCCACCTTTTTTCTTTACAAGTACAGGGTTAGCTAACCATTCTAGATGGAATACTTCTTTGATGAACCCTGCAGCCATTAGCTTGTGGACCTCCTCGCCTATGGCTCTGCACTTTTCTTCATCAAATCGGCGCAGGTGCTGTTTCACGGGTCGGGCACCGGCTCGGATGTCCAGTGAGTGCTCGGCGACATCCCTCGGTATGCCTGGCATGTCCGAGGGACTCCATGCAAAAATTTCGGCGTTTGCGCGGAGAAAGTCGACGAGCACTGCTTCCTATTTGGGGTCGAGCTCGAAGCCGATCCTGACTTTCTTGCTGGCGTCGTTGCTGGGGTCGAGAGAGACAGATTTAACCGCCTCGGCTGGTTCGAAGTTGCCAGTGTGCCGCTTCGCGTCGGGCGCCTCTTTGGAGAGGCAATCTTGGTCGGCGATGAGGGCTTTGGATTCGGCGATGGCTTCGGCGTACTCCACGCATTCCACATCGCACTCGTAAGCGTGGCGGTATGTGGATCCGACGGTGGTGGTTCCCTTGGGGCCTGGCATCTTGAGCTTGAGGTACGTGTAGTTGGTGAAACTCGCCTAGAGGGGGGTGAATAGGGCGAAACTGAAATTTACAAAGTTAATCACAACTACAAGTCGGGTTAGCGTTAGAAATATAAGCGAGTCCGAGAGAGAGGGTGAAAAACAAATCACAAGCAAATAAAGAGTGAGACACAAGGATTTGTTTTACCGAGGTTCGGTTCTTGCAAACCTACTCCCCGTTGAGGTGGTCACAAAGACCGGGTCTCTTTCAACCCTTTCCCTCTCTCAAATGGTCACTTAGATCGAGTGAGCTTCTCTTCTCAATCACACGGGACACTAAGTCCCCGCAAGGACCACCACACAATTGGTGTCTCTTGCCTCGGTTACAATTGAGTTTGTCACAAGAAAGAATGAGAAAGAAAAGAAGCAATCCAAGCGCAAGAGCTCAAATGAACACAAATGTCGCTCTCTCTAGTCACTATTGATTTGGAGTGATTCTGAACTTGAGAGAGGATTTGATCTCTTTGGTTGTGTCTAGAATTGAATGCTATAGCTCTTGTAATGTGTTGGAGGTTGGAAAACTTGGATGCCATTGAATGTGGGGTGGTTGGGGTATTTATAGCCCCAACCACCAAACTAGCCGTTTGGTGGAAGCTGCTGTCGCATGGCGCACCGGACAGTCCGGTGCGCCACCGAACACTGTCCGGTGCGCCAGCCACGTCACCCGGCCATTAGGGTTCGACCGTTGGAGCTTTGACTGGTGGGGCCTCTGGGCTGTCCGGTGGCACACCGGACGGGTCCTGTAGATTGTCCGGTGCACCAACTGCGCGTGCTCTAACCTCTGCGCGCGCAGGCGCGCATTAAATGCATTGCAGTCGACCGTTGGCGCTTGAAGTAGCCGTTGCTCCGCTGGCACACCGGACAGTCCGGTGTGCCACTGGACACTGTCCGGTGCATACACCGGACGGTCCGGTGAATTATAGTGGAGCGGCCTCCATTTTCCCGAAGGTAGCGAGTTCAGCGTCGAGATCCCTGGTGCACCGGACACTGTCCGGTGGCACACCGAACAGTCCGGTGCGCCAGACCAGGGCACACTTCGGTTGTCTTTGGCTCTCTTTGTTTGAACCCTTTCTTGGTCTTTTTATTGGTCTATTGTGAACCTTTGGCACCTGTAAAACTTATAATCTAGAGCAAACTAGTTAGTCCAATTATTTGTGTTGGGCAATTCAACCACCAAAATCAATTAGGAAAAGGTGTAAGCCTATTTCCATTTCAATCTCCCCCTTTTTGGTGATTGATGCCAACACAAACCAAAGCAAATATAGAAGTGCATAATTGAACTAGTTTGCATAATTGTAAGTGCAAAGGTTGCTTGGAATGAAACCAATAAATATTACTTACTAGATGTGCATGAATGGCTTTTCTTCTTATTAACATTTTGGACCACGCTTGCACTACATGTTTTGTTTTGCAAAATGTTTTGGAAATTCTTTTCAAAGTTCTTTTGCAAATAGTCAAAGGTAAATGAATAAGATTTTTGAGAAGCATTTTCAAGTTTTGAAATTTTCTCCCCTTGGTTCAAATGCTTTTCCTTTGACTAAACAAAACTCCCCCTTAATGAAATCCTCCTCTTAGTGTTCAAGAGGGTTTTAGATATTAATTTTGAAGAGGGTATACCAATTTGAAATTATATCAAAATAAGATACTAATTGAAAAACTTCTTTTAATACCAAATAAAAGACTACATTTTTGAAATTGGTGGTGGTGCGGTCCTTTTGCTTTGGGCTAATACTCTTTCCCCCTTTGGCATGAATCACCAAAAACGGATGCTTGAGTGAAATATAAGCCCTTTAAACTACTCTCTCCCCCTTTGGATAGAAGTATAGAAGTGAAGATTTTACCAAAGTTGGAGAGATTGTGCGGAGCGACGGCGAAGGATGAATGATTCGATGGAGTGGAGTGGAAGCCTTGTCTTCGCCGAAGACTCCTTTTCCTTTCAATATATGACTTAGCATGAAATGGACTTGAAAGAACACATTAGTCATAGCACATGAAAGAGATGATCAAAGGTATAGATATGAGCTATGTGTGCAAAACATCAATAAAAGTTTCTAGAATCAAGAATATTTAGCTCATGCCTAAGTTTGGTAAAAGTTTGTTCATCCAATGGCTTGGTAAAGATATCGGCTAATTGTTCTTTGGTGCTAACATATGCAATCTCGATATCCCCCTTTTGTTGGTGATCCCTTAGAAAATGATACCGAATGGCTATGTGTTTAGTGCGGCTATGCTCAACGGGATTATCCGCCATGCGGATTGCACTCTCATTATCACATAGAAGGGGAACTATGGTTAATTTGTAACCATAGTCCCTAAGGGTTTGCCTCATCCAAAGCAATTGCGCGCAACAATGGCCTGCGGCAATATACTCGGCTTCGGCGGTTGAAAGAGCCACAGAATTTTGCTTCTTTGAAGCCCAAGACACCAGAGATCTTCCCAAGAACTGGCAAGTCCCCGATGTGCTCTTTCTATTAATTTTGCACCCTGCCCAATCGGCATCGGAATAACCAATTAAATCAAATGTGGATCCCCTGGGGTACCAAAGGCCAAACTTAGGAGTATAAACTAAATATCTCAAGATTTGTTTTACGGCCCTAAGGTGAGCTTCCTTAGGATCGGCTTGGAATCTTGCACACATGCATATGGAAAGCATAATATCCGGTCGTGAAGCACATAAATAGAGTAAAGAACCTATCATCGACCGGTATACCTTTTGATCTACGGATTTACCTCCCGTGTCGATGTCGAGATGCCCATTGGTTCCCATGGGTGTCTTGATGGGCTTGGCATCCTTCATCCCAAACTTGGTTAGAATGTCTTGAATGTACTTCATTTGGCTAATGAAGGTGCCCTCTTGGAGTTGCTTCACTGGAAATCCTAAGAAATACTTCAACTCCCCCATCATAGACATCTCGAATTTTTGCGTCCTGATCCTACTAAATTCCTCACATGTAGATTCGTTAGTAGACCCAAATATAATATCATCAACATAAATTTGGCATACAAACAAATCATTTGCAAGAGTTTTAGTAAATAAAGTAGGATCGGCCTTTCCGACTTTGAATCCATTAGCAATAAGAAAATCTCTTAGGCATTCATACCATGCTCTCGGGGCTTGCTTGAGCCCATAAAGCGCCTTAGAGAGTCTATAAACATGGTTAGGATACTCATTGTCTTCAAAGCCGGGAGGTTGCTCAACATAGACCTCTTCCTTGATAGGTCCATTAAGGAAAGCACTCTTCACGTCCATTTGATAAAGCTTGAAGCCATGGTAAGTAGCATAGGCAAGTAAAATGCGAATTGATTCAAGCCTAGCTACGGGTGCATAGGTTTCACCAAAATCCAAACCTTAGACTTGTGAATATCCCTTGGCCACAAGTCGGGCTTTGTTCCTTGTCACCACACCATGCTCGTCTTGCTTGTTGCGGAAGATCCACTTGGTTCCTACAACATTTTGGTTAGGACGTGGAACTAAATGCCATACCTCATTCCTTGTGAAGTTGTTGAGCTCCTCTTGCATCGCCATCACCCAATCTGAATCTTGAAGTGCTTCCTCTACCCTGTGTGGCTCAATAGAGGAAACAAAAGAGTAATGCTCACAAAAATGTGCAACACGAGATCTAGTGGTTACCCCCTTATGGATGTCGCCGAGGATGGTGTTCACGGGGTGATCTCGTTGGATTGCTTGGTGGACTCTTAGGTGTGGCGGTCTTGCAACTTGTTCATCCTCCTTGTCTTGAACATTTGCATCTCCCCCTTGATCATTGCCATCTTCTTGAGGCGGCTCATCTTCTTGATCTTCTTCTTCATCATCTTGAGCCTCATCCTCATCTTGGGTTGGTGGAGATGCTTGCATGGAGGAGGATGGTTGATCTTTTGCTTGAATGGGCTCTTCGGATTCCTTAGGACACACATCCCCAATGGACATGTTCCTTAGCGCGATGCACGGAGCCTCTTCATCATCTAATTCATCAAGATCAACTTGCTCTACTTGAGAGCCATTAGTCTCATCAAACACAATGTCACAAGAAACTTCAACTAGTCCAGTGGACTTGTTAAAGACTCTATATGCCCTTGTGTTTGAATCATATCCTAGCAAAAAGCCTTCTACAGCCTTAGGAGCAAATTTGGACTTTCTACCTCTTTTAACAAGTATAAAACATTTGCTACCAAAGACTCTAAAATATGAAACATTGGGCTTTTTACCGGTTAGGAGTTCATATGATGTCTTCTTGAGGATTCGGTGTAGATACAACCGGTTGATGGCGTAGCAAGCGGTGTTGACCGCCTCGGCCCAAAACCGATCCGAAGTCTTGTACTCATCAAGCATGGTTCTTGCCATGTCCAATAGAGTTCTATTCTTCCTCTCAACTACACCATTTTGTTGTGGTGTGTAGGGAGAAGAGAACTCATGCTTGATGCCCTCCTCCTCAAGGAAGCCTTCAATTTGTGAATTCTTGAACTCCGTTCCATTATCGCTTCTAATTTTCTTGATCCTCAAGCTGAACTCATTTTGAGCCCGTCTTAAGAATCCCTTTAAGGTCTCTAGGGTTTGAGATTTTTCCTGTAAAAAGAATACCCAAGTGAAGCGAGAATAGTCATCCACAATAACAAGACAGTACTTACTCCCGCCGATGCTTATGTAAGCGACGGGCCGAATAGGTCCATGTGGAGGAGCTCGAGTGGCCTGTCAGTCGTCAAGATGTTCTTATGTGGATGATGAGTGCCAACTTGCTTCCCTGCTTGGCATGCGCTACAGATCCTGTCTTTCTCAAAATGCACATTTGTTAGTCCTAAAATGTGCTCTCTCTTTAGAAGCTTGTGAAGATTCTTCATCCCAACATGGGCTAGTCGGCGATGCCAGAGCCAACCCATGTTAGTCTTAGCAATTAAGCAAGTGTCGAGTTCAGCTCTATTGAAATCAACTAAGTATAGCTGACACTCTAACACTCCTTTAAATGCTACTGAATCATCACTTCTTCTAAAGACAGTGACACCAACATCAGTAAATAGACAGTTGTAGCCCATTTTGCATAGTTGAGACACGGAAAGCAAATTGTAATCTAAAGAGTCTACAAGAAAAACATTGGAAATGGAATGGTCAGGTGATATAGCAATTTTACCCAATCCTTTGACCAAACCTTGGTTTCCATCCCCGAATGTGATAGCTCGTTGGGGATCTTGGTTTTTCTCGTAGGAGGAGAACATCTTCTTCTCCCCTGTCATGTGGTTTGTGCACCCGCTATCGATGATCCAACTTGAGCCCCCAGATGCATAAACCTACAAAACAAATTTAGTTCTTGATTTTAGTTACCCAAATAGTTTTGGGTCCTTTGACATTAGATACAAGAACTTTTGGGTACCCAAACACAAGTCTTTGATCCCTTGTGTTTGTCCCCAACATACTTGGCAACTACTTTGTCGGATTTGTTAGTTAAAACATAAGATGCATCGAAAGTTTTAAATGAAATGCTAGGTTCATTTGATGCACTAGGAGTTTTCTTCTTAGGCAATTTAGCACGAGTTGATTGCCTAGAGCTAGATGTCTCACCCTTATACATAAAAGCATGATTAGGGCCAGAGTGAGACTTCCTAGAGTGAATTCTCCTAATTTTGTGCTCGGGATAACCGGCAGGGTACAGAATGTAACCCTCGTTATCCTGAGGCATGGGAGCCTTACCCTTAACAAAGTTAGATAATTTTTTAGGAGGGGCATTAAGTTTGACATTGTCTCCCTTTTGGAAGTCAATGCCATCCTTGATGCCAGGGCGTCTCCCACTATAAAGCATACTACGAGCAAATTTAAATTTTTCATTTTCTAGTTCATGCTCGGCAATTTTAGCATCTAATTTTGCTATATGATCATTTTGTTGTTTAATTAAAATCATGTGATCATGAATAAATGTAGAGGGTTTGCAAGTTTTTAGTTCAACAATTTTAGCATGTAAAATGTCATTTTCACTTCTAAGATCGGAAATGGAAGCATTGCAAACATCTAAGTCTTTAGCCTTAGCAATCAATTTTTCATTTTCAATTCTAAGGCTAACGAGAGAGGCATTTAATTTTTCAATCTTAGCAATAGATATAGCATGATCATTTCTAAGATTGGCATATGAATCATCACAAACATTTGAATCAACCTTAGCAATTAATCTAGCATTTTCATTTCTAAGGTTGGCAATAACATCATGGCACGTGCTTAGCTCACTAGTTAATTTTTCACATTTTTCCATCTCTAGAGCATAAGCATTCTTAACCTTAACATGCTTCTTATTTTCCTTAATTAAGAAGTCCACTTGGCTATCCAAGAGATCATCCTTATCATGAATAGTGCTAATTAATTCATTTAACTTCTTCTTTTGTTGCATGTTAAGGTTGGCAAAAAGAGTAAATAAATCATCCTCATCATCATTAGAATTTGCCTCATCACTAGAGGTGGCATATTTGGTGGAGGATTTAGATTTAACCTTTTTCTTTTTGCCGTCCTTTGCCATGAGGCACTTGTGGCCGACGTTGGGGAAGAGAAGTCCCTTGTTGACGGCCATGTTGGCTGCGTCCTCGTCGGAGGAGGAGTCGGTGGAGCTCTCGTCGAAGTCCCACTCGCGGCACACATGGGCATCGCCACCCTTCTTCTTGTGGTACCTCTTCTTTTCCTTTCTTCTCCCCTTCTTGTCATCGCCCCTGTCACTGTCACTAGAAATAGGACATTTTGCTATAAAGTGACCGGGCTTACCACACTTGTAGCAAACCTTCTTGGAGCGGGGTTTGTAGTCCTTCCCCCTCCTTTGCTTGAGGATTTATCGAAAGCTTTTGATGATTAAAGCCATCTCCTCATTGTCGAGCTTTGAGGCGTCGATGGGGAGCCTACTTGATGTAGACTCTTCCTTCTTCTCCTCCGTTGCCTTGAATGCGACGGGTTGTGCCTCGGGCGTGGAGGAGGTGCCTTGCTCGATGATTTTCTTTGAGCCTTTAATCATTAGCTCAAAGCTCACAAAATTCCCTATGACTTTCTCGGGAGACATTAGCTTGTATCTAGGATCACCTCGAATTAATTGAACTTGTGTAGGGTTAAGAAAAACGAGGGATCTTAGAATAACCTTGACCATCTCATGGTCATCCCATTTGGTGCTCCCGAGGTTGCGCACTTGATTCACCAAGGTCTTCAAGCGGTTGTACATGGCTTGCGGATCCTCTCCTTGGTGAAGCATGAAGCGACCGAGCTCCCCCTCGATCGTCTCCCGCTTGGTGATCTTGGTCACCTCGTCTCCTTCGTGCGCGGTCTTGAGCACGTCCCAAATTTCTTTTGCACTCTTCAACCCTTGCACCTTATTATACTCCTCTCGACTTAGAGAGGCGAGGAGTATAGTAGTGGCTTGGGAGTTGAAGTGATGAATTTGGGCCACTTCGTCCGAATCATAGTCTTCATCCCCTACGGATTGTACCTATACACCAAACTCAACAACGTTCCATATGCTTGTGTGGAGTGAGGTTAGATGGTGCCTCATTTTGTCACTCCACATATTATAATCTTCACCGTCAAAAACCGGTGGTTTTCCTAGTGGAACGGAAAGTAAAGGAGTACGCTTTGAAATACGGGGTAGCGTAGGGGAATCTTACTAAACTTCTTGCGCTCATGGCGCTTAGAAGTTATGGACGGCGCGTCGGAGCCGGAGGTGGATGGCGATGAAGAATCGGTCTCGTAGTAGACCACCTTCCTCATCTTCTTTTTCTTGTCACCACTTCGATGCGACTTATGGTAAGAGGATTCCTTATCCTTCCCTTTGTTGCGGGACTCTCCCGATGGAGCCTTCCCATGGCTTGTAGTGGGCTTGTCGCCGGTCACCATCTCCTTCTTGGCGTGATCTCCCGACATCACTTCGAGCGGTTAGGCTCTAATGAAGCACCGGGCTCTGATACCAATTGAAAGTCGCCTAGAGGGGGTGAATAGGGCGAAACTGAAATTTACAAAGTTAATCACAACTACAAGCCGGGTTAGCGTTACAAATATAAGCGAGTCCGAGAGAGAGGGTGAAAAACAAATCGCAAGCAAATAAAGAGTGCGACACAAGGATTTGTTTTACCGAGGTTCGGTTCTTGCAAACCTACTCCCCGTTGAGGTGGTCACAAAGACCGGGTCTCTTTCAACCCTTTCCCTCTCTCAAACGGTCACTTAGACCGAGTGACTTCTCTTCTCAATCACACGGGACACTAAGTCCCGCAAGGACCACCACATAATTGGTGCCTCTTGCCTCGGTTACAATTGAGTTTGTCACAAAAAAGAATGAGAAAGAAAAGAAGCAATCCAAGCGCAAGAGCTCAAATGAACACAAATGTCGCTCTCTCTAGTCACTATTGATTTGGAGTGATTCCGAACTTGGGAGAGGATTTGATCTCTTTGGTTGTGTCTAGAATTGAATGATATAGCTCTTGTAATGTGTTGGAGGTTGGAAAACTTGGATGCCATTGAATGTGGGGTGGTTGGGGTATTTATAGCCCCAACCACCAAACTAGTCGTTTGGTGGAGGCTGCTGTCGCATGGCGCACCGGACAGTCCGGTGCGCCACCGGACACTGTCCGGTGCGCCAGCCACGTCACCCGGCCGTTAGGGTTCGACCGTTGGAGCTCTGGTTGGTGGGGCCTCTGGGCTGTCTGGTGGTGCACCGGACAAGTCCTGTAGACTGTCCGGTGCGCCAACTGTGCGTGCTCTGACCTCTACGCGCGCAGGCGCGCATTAAATGCGTTGCAGTCGACCGTTGGCGCTTGAAGTAGCCGTTGCTCCACTGGCACACCGGACAGTCCGGTGAATTATAGCGGAGCGGCCTCCATTTTCCCGAAGGTAGCGAGTTCAGCGTCGAGATCCCTGGTGCACCGGACAGTGCGGTGCGCCAGACCAGGGCACACTTCGGTTGTCTTTGGCTCTCTTTGTTTGAACCCTTTCTTGGTCTTTTTATTGGTCTATTGTGAACCTTTGGCACCTGTAAAACTTATAATCTAGAGCAAACTAGTTAGTCCAATTATTTGTGTTGGGCAATTCAACAACCAAAATCAATTAGGAAAAGGTGTAAGCCTATTTCCCTTTCAGTTGGAACGGCCATGAACTTGGCGTAGCACGGTCTTCCCAACACCGCGTGATAGGTCCCTCGAAACCCGACTACCTCGAAAGTGAGGGTTTCCTTTTGGAAGTTGGAGGGAGTTCCGAAGCAGATAGGCAAATCAAGTTGCCCAAGGGGCAGGACACGCTTGCCAGGGACAATCCCGTGAAAGGTTGCTGCACCGACCTAGATCGTGGACCGATCAACCCCCAAGAGCTCTAGGGTCTCAGCGTAGATGATGTTGAGGCTGCTGCCTCTGTCCATGAGGACCTTGGAGAGCCTAGCATTGCCGACGACAGGGTCGACGACAAGCGGGTACCTTCCTGGGCTCGGTACGCAGTCGGGGTGGTCGCCTTGGTTGAAGGTAATGGGTTTGTCAGACCAGTCTAGGTAGACTAGCGTCGCTACCTTCACCGAGCAGACCTCCCGGTGTTCTTGCTTGTGGTATCGAGCCGAGGCATTCGCCACTTGCCCACCGTAGATCATGAAGCAGTTGTGGACCTCTGGGAACTCTTCTTCCCCGTTGCCTCCTTTCTTGTTGTTGCCTTGGTCCTTGCCACCCTCTGCCAAGGGTCCAGCCTTATTGAAGTAACGCCGGAGCATGTCGCATTCTTCAAGGGTGTGCTTGACGGGACCCCTGTGATAGGGGCATGACTCCTTGAGCATCTTGTCGAACACGTTGGCCCCTCCGGGAGGCTTCCGAGGATTCCTGTGCTCGGCAGCAGTGACGAGATCCACGTCAATGGCGTTGCGTTTTGCTTGCGCCTTCTTCCTGGTCTTCTTCTTCGTGCCACGCTGGATGGACGTCTCGGGGACGTCTTCCTTCTGCCTTCCCTGAGGCTGCTTGTCCTTCCGGAAGATGGCTTCGACCGCCTCCTGACCAAAGGCGAACTTGGTGGCTATGTCCATCAATTCGCTCGCCTTGGTGGGTGTCTTGCATCCCAGTTTGCTTACCAGGTCCCGACAAGTGGTGCCGGCGAGGAATGCTCCGATGACGTCCGAGTCGGTGATGTTAGGCAACTCGGTGCACTGCTTTGAAAACCACTGGATGTACTCTCGTAGGGATTCCCCTGGCTGCTGGCGGCAGCTTTGGAGATCCCACGAGTTCCCAGGGCGCACGTACGTACCTTGGAAATTTCCAGCGAAGGCCTTGACTAGGTCGTCCCAGTCGAAGATCTACGCAGGAGGCAGATGCTCTAGCCAGGCCCGGGCAGCGTCGAAGAGGAAAAGGGGAAGGTTGCAGACGATGAGGTTGTCGTTGTCCGTCCCTCCCAACTAGCACGCCAGCCTGTAATCTACGAGCCACAACTTCGGCCTCGTCTCCCCTGAGTACTTGGTAATGGTAGTCGGGGCTTGGAACCGGGCCGGGAACGGCGCCCGTCGTATGGCCTGGCTGAAGACCCGTGGACCTGGTGGTTCGGGCGAGGGGCTCCGTTCCTCCTCACTGTCGTAGCGTCCCCCGCGTCTGGGGTGGTAGCCTCGGCGCACCTTTTCCTCAAGGCGGGCTCGACGGTTGCGGCGGTGTTGCTCGTCGCCGAGGCGATCCCGGACTGCAGGTGTCTCGTCTCCTGTGTGCTCGGTGTGGATCGAGGCCTCGCGCGTGTGTCGGGAGGACGCTGCGTGATGCTCCGAGGGGCATCCTCGCCTTCGGGAGGCAGAGCTCTCGGCTCGTCGGGCTGCAGCATTTTCCAGGAGGTCCTTGAGTTCGCCCTGGATACATCGCCCCTTGGTGGTGGATGGCTCATTGTTCGAAGTAACATCGCCGCTGCAGCTAGGTTCTGGCCGGCCCCGTTGAAGGTTGGAGGCAGCCTTGCCCTGGCATCGCCAATAATACGGCGCTGGACATCCCGGGCCCGATGACGCGCTCCTTCGGCGAGTGCTCGGCCTGTCCACTCTTGCTCGAGGTTTTGTCGGAGCTGCACAAGTCGCCCCGTTTCTTCGTCGAGCTTGGCCTGCATCTCGTGGAGTTGCTCGAGCTGTGTGCCCTGACCCCCATAGGGACCTAGGCCATAGCTAGCTCCCGCGGGATCTCAACGCGAGACACAGGCACAGGGGTATCGTCGTTTCCTGGCATGCCGAGGTGGTTGTCTTTGTTGTGATCCCCCTGATCGATGTGGAAACACTCGCGAGTTGGGTCATAACCCTCGTCGTCAAGGCTGTGGCCATCGTCAGAGCAGCCGGAGAGGCAGTGGTCACATGCGGATATGAAGTCTCGCATGGCACTGGGATCACGGAGTCCGGAGAAATCCCAACTGAAGTCGGGGTCGTTCTCTTCCTCGGAACCCACGGGTCTAGAGGTTGAGACGGCCGTCAGTAGGTCCCAAGTTGACCACATATGGTACCCCGGAAGGTCAGGATATGCCCTTGCGAAAGCGCTTGCCGAAGTGGGGTCGCTTGGTGGGTCGAAGCTGAATCTAAAGGGAACAGGATGGAAAACTGATGGTACCTCCTAGTTGGTGGACGGCGGTGAAGTTGCATCGAAGATGGAATGTGTCGTTATCTCAGGTGCGAGACTAATGTCAGATAAGTCCCTCGCAAGGGTGCCAGTGTCATCAGTCCGCCTGGGGTTGGCACGTTGCTGGGAAGCGACACCCGTCGTTGTCCCAGGTGCGAGGATAACACCCGACATGTCCCTCGCAGCGGTGTCGGCGTTGTCGACTCGCTCTGGTCTGACAGCCAACGAGGTGCTGCCTCCTGCCTGGCCATGGTCGCTCCGTCTCCTCCTCCTCCGGCGAGGAGGGTGGTGGGGCAAACCCGGGTGCTCCTCTCCCACCACTGGGAGATGTCGTCGTCGAGTTCGCCTCCGCCGGACGAGCCGACGACCGTCGTTGTTGTCGTGCTGCGGGGGGAGGAGTACCATGTCGTAGCTGCCGTCGGGGGACATGAACTCGAGACTCCCAAAACGGAGCACCGTCCCGGGCTGAAGAGGCTGCTGAAGATTGTCCATCTGGATCTCAACGGGAAAGTATTGCCAACACGCAGCTGGACCCCCTACCTGGCGCGCCAACTGTCGGTGTTTTGGATCCGCAAGGACCCTCAACCGACCAGTGAATTTAATGCTGCATGTCCCTGCCCAGATGGATTGATGCAAGATGAGACACAAGAGGGGAGATGAGGCTTATGTTATCTTGCACCGAGGTGCTCGTAGTAGGGGTTACAAGCTTCGTGAGAGAGGGTTTGGCCTTGAGGTGAGCCGTCTGAGTTAGCCCCCCTTTTTCCCCCTCCTCCCTTAGGA
Source organism: Zea luxurians (assembly GCA_029449295.1). Taxonomy (NCBI): domain Eukaryota; kingdom Viridiplantae; phylum Streptophyta; class Magnoliopsida; order Poales; family Poaceae; genus Zea; species Zea luxurians. The sequence continues at coordinate 167,400,268 of JAOPSE010000002.1, forward strand.
AGGCCCTGGGCATCCCCTTTTATAGATACAAGGGGATGGTCTAGCTGTACATATGGGGGTGTAGCTATGTGCTAACGTGGCCGGCAGAGAAGTGCTTGAGCCCTGTAGAAGCGTAGCTGGCGGTGTGGCCCTAGGTCCTGCTGACGTTTCTTTGCCTTCGTAGAGAGCTGAGAACAATCGACGTCATGGACGCATGCAGGGAACCATCATTACCTGTTGCCGGAGTAATCTAGATGTGACACTGGTCTTGTTCCTTCGTAGCCTGAGGCGGCTAGCTAGAGGTAGGGTAATGATGTATCCCCTGTAGCGTAGTTGGTCCGAGGCCGAGGTCGGGCGAGGCGGTGACTTCTCCTGAGGCTGAGGCCGAGGTCGGGCGAGGTTGTGACTCCTCCCGAGGCTGAGGCTGAGGTCGGGCGAGGCGGGGACCTTCTCCCGAGGCCGAGGCTGAGGCCGAGGCCTAGGGTCAGGCGAGGCGGAGACCTTCTCCCGAGGCCGAGGCTGAGGCCAAGGCCCAGGGTCGGGCGAGGCAGAGCTCCCTATTGCGCCCGAGGCTGAACTCGGGAGAGGCCGTGACTTACTGTTGTTAGTCTTACCCTGGTGGTTGGCACAGTAGTCGGAACGGGGTGAATAGTGTTGTTTTCCTGTCAAAACGATCAGTAAAGGGGCGAAGTGACTGCGGTCATTTTGACCTTGCCAACTGAGGCGCGCGTGTCAGGATAAGGTGTCAGGTGATCCCTGCATTAAATGTGCATGCGATATGGTCGGCGGTAAGGCTATTTGGCCGAGGTTGCTATACGACAAAGTTTGCCCGAGCTTAGCCTCAGGCGAGCCGGGGGTGCGCCCGCTGCCTGAGGAGGCCCTCGGGCGAGGCGTGAATCCGTCCGGGACTACTGTTCTTGCCCGAGGCTGGGCTCGGGCGAGACGAGATCGCGTCCCTTGGTAGATGAGGCTTTAACTTTGAGTTGTGCTTACCAGCCTTTACGGACTGTTTTGAAGATGTTTTTCAGCCATGCTTAGAAGTATTGGGGGTACCCCTAATTACGGTACCCGACAGTCGTACTACAAAATCTATCCCGCAAGGGAGCTTACAAGTGGGCCCGGATGATAGTGGGGCGGAGTCCTGGGTTTCTCCGTAGCCTGACGAGGTTTCCGCTCGTGTGTCGCACCCTTGGTTCTACGAAGTCAGCGTCTTAGAATTGTGTCTGTTTTATAACTTTTTGTGTTGCAGGTGGTGCTACCACATAGTTCCAATATTCTGCACTGATCGTTTTAGCACGGATCATTTTAGCATGGAAGGAACAAGATATCTGTGATATAATCTCTTTTTTGCATATTTTGTGGATCCATTGTTATAGTGTATCATTGATAAGTTAATATATTTAGACAAGATGTTGGAAACCACAAGTATCCTGCACTATTGTAACAGATATATTGTATTTATTCATGTGATATTTGGAACTAGAGATTAAAGTTTTAGCCATTCTAGATATATCTGTGAATTTTGATGTCGTTATAGCATTGTTTTTAGCATTTTCAGTTACGGGCTTAACCGAACAAGGTTTAGGCACAGGGTGGCAGGATTATATCCCCAATGGGATTCAGCGAGAGCAAGGGGGTCACTCGTTCCTAGGTGAACATCTTGAGGATTAGATCTCATGGAACCGAACTTAGCCTTAGGTCCTATTTGTTTCTTCGGGAATGGCTCCGGAATTTTTTTAGTTATTAAAACTTATATAAATTAAAGAAGTAATCCAGATCGTAATGGTTTCATGTCACCATTCTTAGACAACGGAATGGCTCCTTACGGAATTGTTCTTGTTCCGAATCGTGCGGAATGCGCACAGCCACCCCGAATGTGTTACCCGTCGGCTCGCCGGACGCTAGGACCTCCACGCCGTGCGTGCCGTTGGACCGGCCTGGTGCGTAGTAGGTTCCGCTTCGTGCGCGCGCACGCAGTTGATGCGGTCGTGCGTGCTGGCGGGGCGACGGAGCAGAGCAGCTGGTCCGCTGCTGATTTGTAACTTTTTGTGTTGCAGGTGGTGCTGCCACATAGTTCCAACATTCTGCAATGATCGTTTTAGCATGGATCATTTTAGCATGGAAGGAACAAGATATGTGTGGTATAATCTCTTTTTTGCATATTTTGTGCATCCATTGGTACAGTGTATCATTGATAAGTTAATATATTTAGACAAGATGTTGGAAACCACAAGTATTCTGCACTATTGTAACAGATATATTGTATTTGTTCATGTGATATTTGGAACTAGAGATTAAAGTTTTGGCCATTCTAGAGATATCTGTGAATTCTGATGTCGCTATACCTTTGTTTTTAGCATTTTCAATTATGGGCTTAACCAAACAAGGTTTAGGCACATGGATATAATGGAAAAAAATTGGTGCAGGCTAGCTGCAAAACAGAATGTTTGCAGCTCATCACAAAAAGGAGAATAAACCTCACCCGCAGCAGCAATAACAACAACTAAAACGTTATCCGGTGGACCTGTAGGTGAGACACATCTTTATTTTTATGAGGGACTGCAAACATTCTGGTTTGCAGTCAGCCTGTACCAAAATTTTTTCCGATATAATCCCTAGCCAATGGGGAGGTCACTTATTCCCCAGGTGAAAATTTTCATTTTGGGGATTAGATCCTAGTGAACCGAACGTTGCCTTATGCCTTGTTCGATTTCTACGGATTGAAGATCCAGAATTATTCCTAGTCAAATTACTTATCTAATTTATACTAGGTGAGTGCCCGTGCGTTACAACGGAGACATATAATACATAAGTTACCGTGATATTATATGTCCCCGTTGCAACGCATGGGCACTCACCTATATGTACATAAGTTATTATATGGTTCCGTCGCAACGCATGAGCACCCACCTTGTTTACACCTATGAACACACACACACCTCTTATCCTTATTCTTGTGAGCATCTCCAAAGGACCGAGACCCATTGTTAAACTATATTTATCAAAAAATATATATATCTAGCAGTACTTTTTAGTATCATAACTCGTCTTATGATTTTGATGAAAATTGAGGTAGTACAGCTTAGGACTATACTAGAGTTGCATTATTTTTGGATGGAGTCAGTACAGAAAAGTAATACAGTTACCAATGTAGCCCGAATCCTCATACATCGTACTCAAACGCTCTTTCATTCAACAGAACAAATGGGCTTGCTATATCACATCTTTTGGTGTTATGGTACATAATGGCGAGATATGCAGACTAACGTTTTCAGAGTACACTATAATTGCATCGTTGTCCAGCTTGATCAACCAGTGTCTCAATATACCCCAGTCGAACTTTTCAGTGAGACGCCATCGCAACGGAGATCCACGCGTTGTACATCCCATGGGGTTTTTGCCTGCAAAGTTCACAATCAATAAAGGGGTAATATCTGAAAAGGAACTTGCAGGGATCCAGGGTAATATCTGAAAAGAAACTTGCAGGAGGGCAGGGCTGTGATTTTCTTACGAGTGAATATTTTGGGGATCAATGTCATTAAATAAATTGCTAAAAAAGCGGAATCCATCTGGACTAACATCTCTGCACAACAGGCCTGAGAGAAATAGACAGTCAGTTTAATTTTCAGATCATACACGTAGCTTGCAAAATACTTGAAAGTTGCAGCCACACACACCTTTGTTTTCTGCATTTAGAAGATGCTCCTTTGCTAAAGCTGGAGCAATTCCCAGTGTGAATGCAGCATTACTTGGGCTAATCCCTTTCTGAAGAGCATCTGGCTTCTGTGCAAGTGATGAGATTCTTGCAAATACCTATGTTCGTTGAGGAAAAGGTTACCTCGCCTACAATTGCAATAAAGAGCCCTTTTTGTAGCTGCAAAGATATATCTCTGAGAACTATGTTCAGCTCAGCAACAGAGCTGCTAGACCAAGAACAGGATACATTCTGAAAGACGATGGCCATTGGATTATGAGTTACTTTGGTATATCTCTTAAAGTGGTGGTTTAAAAGGTCAGCAGAGGCATTTAACTCGGATGAGTGATTCTCTGGAGTAGATAAATAATTACTCAGCCGTCTGCTAGAGATAACAGCCTGCAGCAAACAAAGCATGGTTAGTCAGCTGTAAGTTGAAAAGCTTTGCGGCACGGTTGTGCTTCGCCACACAGTGGAGCTCGTCCAGTTGGGATGGGTCTTTGCCGAACAGGGCGATGTTTTGAGGCAAGCAGCCGAGGGGGCCTGTGTTGTGAATCCAGAACTTGCTAGCACCTTGGTCATACAGTTTCTGAAATCAAGGAACAGAGAAAATGGGTCAGGTGTGAAGCACCTCCTTACACCAAGACAGCATATAGAAGGAAGAGTATGGAAAGAATGAAATTTCTGAACTTGGAGAACTAAGTGAATTACATTTACATCAGAGTAGGATCCCTGTACACCAATTAGTCAGCTTTGGGGAAAGAGGCATAGGAAGCTCTGCAAGGATAGATAGAAGTGCTATATCGTTTACAAACCTTGAGACCATTCTCAAATTCCAACAAAATAGTTGGAATGGAAACGATGACCTGGTCCTCTGTTCTTGAATAGAACTCACCAGCAAGGTCATTCTGCCCAATATCGAACGTGTAGAGTCCCTCTGAGAAGTAATCTTGCTGAGGAATGTATCGGCTATGCATATCTCCTGCACGAGTAAAAAAAAACAAAGTTACTTCACCAGCATAGCTCTCTAGTCAAAATATAGGATTTAAAATGATGATTGCCCGCTCACTGGCTGTTACCGGCTGTTACCAGCATTCTTTTTCTAGTTGTTATCATACAACCAGTGACATCATGTGGTACCTATTATGGCGGCAACATAATGTGAAAAATTGGAATGGAGAACAGAATGGTATTGTTCTATCTACCAGAAAATGCAACCATTACTGATGCATTAAGTTGAAGGAACAAACCTTCACCAAACCAGAATAAAGTTGAGCAACCTGACATAGATCAAAAGGCATACTATAGAGCACTTGCAATAATAACACACACCATGTAAATGTAAATGACAGGTCCAAATATACTGCACTAACACACACATGAAATTGGCTACCAAGATCTACGACATTATATGAACTTAGGAACTAACAAAGTCATCTTCAAGTAATGTTTTGGACAAATGTGTTCACAAATGTGTCGACAACTGTTCACTAATCAGCTAATCCTTTTTAGCGATATTGATAAGTCTTTGTTGTATGTTTGCAGGGATGGCATATCGGCACGAATTGTCCTCATAACTTAAAAGATCAATCACAAAGTTCCTTCGAAGAGTCTTTGCATCCTACAGACAAAGACATAAGAGAACAAAACATATTATCTTGTAGAACGAGATAGCTAGAATGTAAGTTTGAACATAAAACGAACGTACTACACTCACCCCAACAAATTTCAGTGGTCTGTCATTCCCCCACATGGCCATAGCTTGTAGAACGAGGTAGCTGGTATTAAACCTATAGAATAATATTTGGGCAACTATGTTTTATACAATGATTATCATAGAAAAAATTTAAACTGCTGAGAAGGTGGTACGAAGAAAATACCCTCTTAAGTCAATTGGAACACCAGTCTGAATTGTATGTTCTCACTTAAAGATATCCTCCGCCCATCCAGAACGTTTCTTGCTGTAAGCAATCTTATATTTTTTTGAGGTCATGATAATCGCTTCTGCGAACCTCTTGTATGGCATGTGTTTACACCAATCTTGAGTCGGTGTAAAGTCGATAAAAGTCACATGCTTTTTAACATGATCTATTACGAAGAGGGCGTGACATCCATTGAATTTCCATGGCATGAGAACCTGCAAAATATCAGTCATTAGGATCCTACAACAGAAGTGTCCTTTATAAATACATTCGAAATGAACACATACTTACATATCTACAACCCGTGATATAATAATTCATTGATGGCCAACAATCGAGTGTTTTGGCTAACTCATCTGTTGTAGGATCCTGATGGTACTTTGGAAGTTTACCAAAACCAACCATTCTCTGTACAGTATATATACAGGTCCACATGATGATTAGATGTAGATACTATATATTAATACATTAATGATTGGAAACAAACTTACCCAAAAACGCATGTCCATATAATGCTTTCTATTATTTATGATTTCTTCTTTCGGCCTACGTGACTCTTTATTGGCAAGCAGCCGAACAGCCATGTCAAAACATCTTATAATCATATCTTGATTTGTCGTTAATATGTTTTGCAGGTCTTTGATAGATATTTCTATCTTAAAAGGATTGAAACTTCGCACCCATGTTCTCCTGTAATGTAGCATGACGAAAGTCTATATCAAGAATCTAAGTAGTTGATATACATAAATTAAATAAATCAATGAGCACTTACTCTAGTGTCGTATCGTCTTCTATTACCATGATATAATCACATAAAACATCTATTGAATCGGCTTTAGTCACTGGCATGTCCTTTGTGGAAAGACCAACCATTAAAAAGTCATTGGTGCAACCATCGGTAGAGACTTTTACAGGAGCTCTTTTATCCCAATCATCAACAAACCACCTTTGCAAGTCTGCTTGAGTAATAGGGCCTTCCTCATCTTCATACACTACTTCGCTATCATCAAGCACGTGGAGTAGTTTCCTCTTATTAGAATTTGTTAGGTTTTCTAATATCTCAACATCAGATGGGCTTCCAGAGTCAACTTCTTTTTCATTTTTGTATAACAGACACCCCCTTTCTCTTATTCAGGTCTGAAGATAGTAATATAGCAGCCATTTTTTTCCTAAAGTGTGACATGTCATCCTACAAATAAGAAACAATTATTTAGCATTATATATGTAACACTGACTGTACATGTCCATATATGTCATAGTAGTAATAATATACCTGGGTAAAACTGTCAGACAGTTCATCCCCTGTCCAGTATTCGATATAGTTCAAAAGAAAGAGACCGCATGAAGAGCTACAATATACATTAATATCAACATAAATATTGGTATGAATGAAGAAATTGGTAAAGAAGATTTTAGGGCGTACCTATCTATCTGCTTTGCATATCCCATGTCAATTTCTCTGAGCGGCCAAGAAGCAACTTGGAGGTCTGGCCACCTGTGGTCTTTTAACTCCTTACGTTGAGATATCATATCAATTTGTCTTTGTAGTCCTTTAATCTTTATATATTGTAAAACAAAATTAGAGATTGGGATAAGTTAATATTGAATTCATAATTGTTTAGTTTGTGCATACTCATAGAGTCAGTGAGGTCTTTGCGTTCTTGTGAACTACCAAGTGAATCGAGCACTTGTATCTCCATATTTCTTGCATGGATAACGGCAAGATACCAGTGCGTCTCTCGGATGTTTATCGGAATAAACACCTACAAAACAGTTATAAATACTTGCATAAGAACAAATTACATATAAACACTAACTGTTCAAATTGCAAACTCATAAGTACCATATCATGGTCTAGGTAAAGTAACACCCTTCGTTCAGCGCTACATATTTGTGTCATGTCTTTAATTGGATATAGCTCCTCTGTTATAATTTCGACATCACCATCTCGCTTCAGGAAATTGAACTGGAAAGCATTTTCTATGTGAACGCGACCTCCAGATCAGCACTTTAGATGCTTTTGAGCTTTTATCAAATTTATGTAACAGTCTATAACCTGCAAGTGTGTAAGTTGTGGTTAAAAATACCAGGATGAGTAAAAAAAATTATACATAACAACGTCGCCAAATATAAAGACTAAGCATGGATTACCTCGTCACCTAAATATGCGTTCGGCTGAAATAAACACTCCATCCACTTCCTTTCAACAAAGGAATCATCAATAAGCACGACTTCTACCCTTGGTTCACAAGGGATTTCCTTAATAAAATCGATGAGGGCAAGATCACCTTGTGTGCAAATATAGTCTAGGAGCAACCAGTCATGAGATAAAACTAAAATTAGTTATTACAAAAAATACAAATTGATCCATACAGAACTATGAAAATTATAATACCTTCTCGAACTATTGCGGTTGCCACCGATTTTTTTGGCTTGTTATGAGACAAGCCTACAAATAGAGATTCCATTCTCGCGAGACAAAAACCTACATTCATAACAAATTGTTAGATGCATAAAAATTAATATTGCTAATTTCACAAATGATCCAAAACTCAACAATACTTTAAGATAGTATGCATGCAGTAAGAAGGTTGATGACTATCAAAAAATGTGCGGCTCTAATAAAAACAATTGTAGCATGCAAACATGACTTGATAATACACCAGACCAATCAAACAGAAGACAAACATCATCCTATTAGTTTGTTAGCTGAACATGCAACTCTTACCATGGGTCTAATTTGTTAGGACCTCTTTGTAGACGATGTTCTTGGTATATGTCCCACAATCTACGGTGGGGAGTTTCTTTACACCCTTCCTTGACTTTTTCCTCCCATCGACAGCTGGGATGACAAGAATCTTTATGTTCGATCGGGCTGTCACTCTAGATAGAGCAACATATAGTTGGCCATGAGAGAACACTGGTTCAGGCAAGTATACACCAACATTGGGAATAGTCTGACCCTGTGCTTTGTTAACCGTCATTGCAAAGCTAAGCCGTACAGGAAACTGCTTTCTTTTGAACTGGAAAGGAAACATCTCTTCATCAGAGGGACACAGCGGTATACGCGGTAGGAAAATCCGTTTTCCAACGTGTTGACCCAGTACAATCTCTGCGTCAATGCTATTTCTTTGGAAGCCACGAACGACTAGCCTGGTGCCATTGCAAAGTCCATTTGCAGGGTCTATATTCCGGAGCAATATAACAGGACATCCAATCTTGAGCTTCAAAACATGAGGTGGGAGCCCATTAGGCGTCAATGTGTTTAGGAACTCGGGTGGGTAGTAGTTATGGGGATCATCCATGGCGCTATCGAAACTATGGTACACCATATGCTCCCCTTGAAAACAATCAATCATCTTAACATTTATCATATCAACCCAGTCGTTCCGTGTTGACAGTATCGCCCTTGAAGTGATGTAGGTGGAATCAGACATATTTTCGTTGAGATTTGGGAAAGCGAAGTCTATTAGGTTGTCAAGATCATTGTCACTCCCACTGTAAGGCACACACACATCATCAGGAAGACGAATGTCGCCGTTAATATTTGTTTCCTTAGTTCCACCGCCTACGCGCAGCAAAAACTCCGCAAACCAAGGGTCGTTTTTTGCTCTCATGTTGCTAACAAGCTTTAAGTGGGACATGGACTCCTATAGGTAAGACATCTGTAGCGAAGACGCGACCACTTGAGCCCTTGACCCTTTACGAACAACAGGCAATACCTGTCTGAAATCTCCACCGAAGACAATGGTTTTACCACCAAATGGCAGTGCGGGTCGACCCATTATATCGCGCATGCTATTGTCCAGTGCCTCCACGGCTTGTCTCTTAGTCATAGAAGCCTCATCCCAGATAATGAGAGACGCTTTTCGTAGCAACTCTGCTGTTCCACTCTGCTTCGTGAAGCTACATACAGCGCCATCGTCAATAGTGAGTGGTATCTTGAAGCGTGAATGGGCGGTTCTTCCTCCAGGCATTATGGAAGCTGCAACGCCAGATGTAGCTGTTGCCACTGCAATCTTGCCCTGGTTGCGTAGCATCGTGAGCAGCACTCTGTATAGATAAGTCTTCCCGGTGCCACCAGGTCCATCCACAAAGAATAATCCGCCCTGATCGGTGTCAACAGCAGACATAATCTTATCATAGGCGGCCCTCTGTTCCTCGTTAAGAGAGTCTTTAAGAGCCACATCTCCCACTGTCGGTTGGATAATTTCCTCCTCGTAAACCTCCCTAGCAGTACCAATAGCATCATCATACGCGTCGATGATAGGAGGTAGAGGGAATGTCTTTATGTCCTTTCCCATTGACTGCAGCATGTTCCTAATGTCAATCAATACCATCTGCTCAACATGAGTTTTGTTCTGACTCCTGTGTTGATAGTCCTCGGACATAGAATCTTTGTGTTTCTGCCAAAGTACAGCCACATCGCTTGGCTCACAGTACACCAGTATTGTGGCAAAAAGTCGTCGCAGCGCCGATGGCATCTGGAAAAGAGCACGTTCAGTGAGACACTCATCCAGTGTGTTGTCCGACTCAAGTAGTCCCCTTCTCTCTGCTGCCTCACGAAAAGTCGGTAGGGTGACACCATCAACTGTCCTTAGATCAACATATGAGGCGGCGCCAGTCACGTGGTTTAGGAGAACACGAAGATAATAGCGCTCCCCCTCGGCCGGATGAGCAGAGACTATCCTACCGACTTGTCCACCTGTATCTCGTTTCCTCCGTTGCCATACTTTGCCCTTACCACTCTGCCAAGTGTACCACTCAGGGAAGTCACGATATAGGATGCCACGAGCCTCCTCGTGTAGCCTATTCGCCTCAAAATATGCTGTGAGCATCGACCTATCAGCACCTGGACGGTTGACGACTCGCTCGACCATTTGCCGCTCGTGAAACACCACCATGTGCATGTTTGGAAGATGGAGTTGCAGCTGCATAACAGGTGGAGATATCTGACTAAGCTCAAAGCCGTATATCCTCCACAAGGCTTCCGGAGGAGTCACCCACCTTGCATCTCTATACTGCTTGATCTCATGTAATACTCAAAAGTGTATAAAAGGATTATATGGTGATATCCTTATTTTATGTGTCATATTTGCATCATGAAAAGAGCATACATGTAATTGAGAGGATTTAATCCAAACAAATAATTCTAAAATAAAATAAAGTACATCTTGTTGGAGTTTTATGTTTGTGCATTAAATAAAAATAAAAACAGTATAAAAAAAAACTAGAAATTGGATTAAACCCTAAATTGAAAACTAGGGTTTAAAAGTAAGAGGAGAAGTGATATGAAGATAAAAATAATATAAATATATTTCAAAAATTGGTATTTTTCATTTCACAACATGATTGGAGAATAAACTTGCACAAGGTTTGAAACTAAATTCGAATTCAAATTGATTTTTTGAATTTAGAAAAGAGGAAGGAAAATGAAAATTTTATATAATACAAATAAAATCATAGTTAAATAACTCCAGCACACTTGGTGTGATCAAATTGATAATTAATTTGAGTACAAATGTCCCACAAAATTGAACTTAAATGGAGGTTTTGAATTTGGAATTCAAAATAAGACAAAATAGGAAAATGGAAACATAAAAAAAAGAAAAGGGGAAGGGTCTTAACTGGGCTCACTGCTGGGATTTCGGCCCACCTAGAGATTTCCTCGCGCCAGCCCAAACCGAAGCGCGTGTCACCTACATGTGGGCCCCACCTGCTAGACGGATTTCGCTGCGCTCGCGCTCGTGGCCGAGTCGGCCGACGTCTTAGGCGCTGACTTCGCGGCCCCACGTGTCTGTCGCACTGACCCCGCTACTGTGGATCTTCCTGGGCCGAACAACTCGGTACCAGTCGTTGTGCCGCCGACTTCTCCGCAGCTGCCCTTGGCCAGTTCAACTGAGTACCCTGGATACTCGCCTACCATCCCCTGCTCGCGCTCGGACTCCATGGACATAAAAACCTCAACTGCCGCACTTCCTTCTCCCCTCTAAGCCACCCAAAGATCTGTGCCGCGATTCCGCCCTGCACCAAGCCGTCTCGCCCCCATCCATACCGAGTCCGCGGCCGCCAGCTTCCCCAAGCCTGCTGTGCCGTGTCGACTGACCAGAGAAACCCAACGAGGGTGCGTGCGGTGCCGTACCTTCACTCCCGTCGTGTCCGCCATTAGCGAGCGCAGAGAAATTTGTGTGCGTGCGGCGTCGGGCCCTCGGTGTGCGCGCAGAATTGTTCCCTAGGGAGCACCGAAGTGGGGAGCTGTGGACATCGAGGTGGAGGGTGGTCAAGCATTGAGGAATTTGTCGCCGGAACACGCCTCCCACTGCCGTGCCGTAGAACGCGTGGGCGGGGTGCCTCGTCGCCCCAACCCCGGGTAAGAAGGCCCTAAACTACTCGCTTTAGTCTCAGCAATGTGTTGCTCGACTCAATTCAAAGGAGGGAATCCATGGGGAAAGCTCATGGTGTGGACCGGCCATGGCGCCGTCGTCGGCTGAACGCGCTGCCACGGTTGAGTCCGGATTGGGGAAGAGGGGTGAGTGGTGGACAAGAGCGGGGGATCTGATCCGTTGGATCCAGGCTGGGCAGTGGAGATTAGTCTATAGCGTGGCCGAATCTCGACCACAGATCCGAGATCCAAGGGCCCTAATGGCGTACCGGTTCACTTAAAGCGCCAGCTAATCGTGACCCTCGGAGTAAGATCCGACGGCCGAGATCTTGTGATACCCCTTCGCCTTGGCATTTATGCTAAAGAGCCCTCGGGTTTCAGTAAAATAAACCCGTCGTCCTATTGCATAGTGTTCTGGGTCTCAGGGTCTTTTGCGCCTGGGCCCCTGCTGTTCTCAGATTTTGACGCCTAGTCCAGACAGTGAGAAAACTTATAAAATAATTTAGAAAATAGATTTTTATGTGTAAAAATAATCCTAGAACTTGTTTAATCCATAGAAAATCCATTTTTAGTCCAAATTGATCCATTCCACTTTCTAAATTTTTGTAATAATATTGTTTACCCATTAGTGCCTCTGTTCTGACATGACAAACACATTAAAATTATTTTTTCACTTAATCTTGTATTAAGCACATAAAACATTAGAAAATCCATAACTTAAAATCTATAACTCCAAATTAGATGAATCCAGTTCCTGTGATCTTATTTTAATGTCTAGTTTATTACTGTATATTCTATTTGCATGTTTGATGTGATGTTAATTTATGCTATGCCATGTATGTATTGTATTGATGCGAGTAGACGAACAACCCACTGTGGGACCTGAGCTTCAACAAGTTGAGATAGCTGAGCAGGAGCTCATTGAAGGCAAGTTGTGCCCTTGATCACTTCTTTTACCCATTCATGTTCTTATTATTCATAATGGTCTGCATAGGATAATTTTGCTGGGACCCAATAGGATACCCTAGATTTGACTATCTTTATACCTTGCTTCACCACTGGTTTTACTACTAAAGTTTTGGGTAGTACATGCTATTGCTTTATGTGGATTTGGGTATAGAGATATTCATCACTTATTGTTATACTATTGTTATCTGTTTTATTATTCCTTGTTCATGTTAAGATCATTATGTTAATGGGAACATGGAGCGACCACCCGGGAAAACAGTGCTACCACAAGGGTTTAATGGGACGCCCTTGGCTGATTAACTAGGAAAGCTAGGGGAGGGCTACCTTACCCGAAAGGGGCAAGGGCAGTAGGGGAGAGGTCAGTGTAGGGAGGTCCCTGGTTGATTTTGCTGCGATGGCGGTCAGCCAGGAACCCTGCACTGGATCTTCCTATAAACTGTAGCGGGTAGTCTGAAGCTAGTGGAACTTTGTAAAGGCCTCGTAGTGTTACCCTGCCTCGCCTCCTAGGTAGAGGTGTATGGGATTGGCCATCTCTTGGCAGATGGGTAACATGACTTGTGGGTAAAGATGCGCAACCTCTGCAGAGTGTAAAACTAGTATACTAGCCGTGCTCACGGTCATGAGCGGCTCGGACCCTCACATGATTAATTTATGGAACTTAAACTTAACCTGTCATTTCATTGCATTTGGGATTATTTTATTATTACTTTTACTTATTATTACTATGGTTTGGTATTTACTTACACTTAGTAACTGCTAATAAAATTTTGACCAACTTATAAAAGCAATGCTCAGCTTCAACCCCTGTCATTGATTAGCCTTACACTTCATGAACTCCCACCTTTGGTGAGTTCATGTCACATTATTCCCCACAACTTGTTGAGCGATGAACATGTGTGAGCTCACCCTTGCTGTCTCACACCCCCCCCACAGGAGAAGAGCAGGTGGTTCAAGTGGAGTCAACTATCGAGGAGTATGATCTGATCTAGGTGGCGTTTCTCAGTCGACATTGGCGCCGACGGTCCTTAGTTCGTTTTATGGTTATACTTTTACTTTGTAATAAGACTTCCGCTATGTAATAAGTACTCTGATGTTCATGACATTTATCTCTATACACTCTGTTATTATATATGTTGTCTTCTTTGGCGCATGTATGAGATGCACCCGGCTTTGTCCTTTAAAACCGGGTGTTACAGAAGTGGTATCAGAGGAAATGTTGACTGTAGGACGAAACCTAGATAGAATGGGCAAACCCTTCCCTACTTACCTTCTTCTGATTCATTCTATACTTACCTTACTCTGATTCTCTCTATACTTATCTTGATCATGTCTCACCTTCTACTGTTCTACTCTGATTATTCTTATCTTCTCTACTTCAAGACAAGATGGATTTCACACCTTGGAATCCCTACCCCTATGACATTTTAAGAGATAGGAGGCCTAAGACCAAATCAAAACTATTTTCTCTATTAAAAATATTGGTTGTTTGTGCTGATGCTAAATGCCTGATTTGCTTCTTTGATTGAATTATTATAGATGGACATCTTAGCATGTACCAACATAAGGTAATAAATTAGCTATGGTAGGTAAAACATTAAACTGCTTAGCTAATAAATCCCCCAAAGCAACATGATCGTAATTACTGCCTTGTCTACTGCTCTCTCTTACCATATGTATCTAACTCAGATGGTCAATACCAGGAAAGGAAAGATTATCACGCAACAGCAAACAGAAATGAATCCTCCAAATCCTCCACCGGTTGAAACCGATCAAGTGATTGCAACCCAAAGGCTGGTAATACAACAATTGACAGACATGATGACCGAAATGCAAAACCAGATAAGACAAGAACGCGAGGAAATACGTCAGGCCCGTCTGGAGATACATCAAGAAATAAGGCAATCACGGTTGGAGAGACAACGACAAGAGCAACCACCATCTCCACCACCACCAGCTCCACCAAGCTACATAAACATATATATAAATTACTACTATTTGTAAGATCTACATGTTCCTTTAGTTAGTATTCGGTATGATACCATTTTAGGAGGAATAAAAAGGTCTATTTGACCCCATGTGTTGCTAATAAAATTATGCGTCATGCTGAGATTTTGGTTTGGGCATATGTGTTGGACAATATGAGAAAACCCATGAGAGTAATTACACCTAAAGGGCCTGTTGTGGCGAATCAAATGACACGTAGATTGACATTGACCACTATGGGTAGAGAATTTGGAGTTACTGCTATAATATTGGAGCCAAGCAGTATGTCGGTGTTTAGGGTCCGACCGCACACCCGGGGTTGCCCCTCAAGGTGTTTTAGGAGTAGGAAGGTGTCAACAACTGTAGCAGAATGGTTCGTGCTGATCGCACGAGGGACGGTGGACAAGATTTACAGGTTCGGGCCGCTTAGTGATGCGTAACACCCTACGTCCTGATGAATATGCTTGGTGGATATGGTTACAAGAGAACTCTCTGGATCGAGAATACAGAGAGTTGATGTGGGTGGCTAAGTAATGGGTCGATCGTTCTGAAGGGGTGCCCCCTAGGCCTTATATACTCGACCGTGGGGCAGTACACATGGATAAGATAACAACAAGTGGCTAAAAGATAGTGAACCTCTCGAGATTATCCTTTACGTAACCCTCGCCGACTTATCTTCACGTGGCTTCGTTGCATGGAGGCCCCGACGCGGGAAAGTCGGATCTCTGTTGCAGCCAATCGCCCGACGCTATGGGCCGTCCGGGTTTGCACCAATCTGGCCTCATGTCGCCCTGCGTTGCTGGTTGTTTTTCCCCAGGCCCACGAAAGAATAACCTTACGATTTATTGGGCCCTTGGGCCTTTCGTGAGGTCCTTTACTCTTTTAGTGGACCCGGGGGATATCTATCCCCCACAAGCCCCCGATCTTTGGGTTAATTTAGAGGTAATCAACCCGAAGATCTCAGGTCCAGCTTGTAGGTGATTTGAAGAAAGATGGCTCCTTGTTGTTTTCTCCTGCTTCGATCACTTGTTGACCAAAACCTAGCTTCGTGCCTGTGCCTTAGAGATCGGCATTCCTGTTTGTAGGATTCTGAACTTCATTGGGTGCACCGGGTGTAGCCCCCGAGCTTCGAGTAGATTTTAGAAAATAATCTACTCGAAGGTCTTCAACAGAGATTACTTCCATTTGTGTTCCTTTATTCCAGTTGAGGATTGGCTTCTTAATCTTGTCCCATGCCCTTAGAAATTGGTGCTATCCTGGCTTAGAATGACAATCCATGGGGTGCACCGAAGGTGCACCCAATGGGTGTAGCTCCCGACCTTCAAGTGGATTTTTTGAGGATAATTCGCTTGAAGGTCTTCTTTTTGTGTCCTTTTGCTGAAGATTACTCTTTCTGCTTATAAAAAAGTTGGCATGATGTCATCCGTGCTATGTCATCAACATTATGCTTCAGAGGTCAACATGTGTTTTGTCTTTTGCAGCCGAATTTGCAATCCTTCCATATCTTGCTAGGTAGCATAGTTTATTTGCTCTGCAACTGATTGGACATTCGATGGACGTTCTCTGTCTAGTCTTCAAGTCATGTCTGTCGACCATATTTTGCACTCTGCTGGCTATACTTGGCTTCCCTCTAACTCTTGTTGATATCTCATTTTTGTCTTGAGGTATTCACTGCATGCTCTGTACAGATGTGACCATTTTGAAAAATATACTGACAATTCCTGGGCGTCCCCCCCCCAATGGGTGTGGGCAAGGGACGGCTTGGTACGCTGAGTGTTTTAACCGGCTGCTTCTGAGTTGTAATGTGATGGGACGACGAGTGTAATCATATCCTTTGCGCTGTTGACTGGAGTCCCAATGGGTGTAGTGCTGCATGAAACGGCGTCAGCCGCCTGACGTGTCTTTGGATGGGTGGAGGTGTATATTGAATGCCTAGCGACTGTTCAGTGACCGCGGTTGGAGGTGAGCGGTTGCCTTTCTCTTCTATAAATAACGCTGTTGCCCCTCTGGTTTCTTCACATCCCTTCGCTATTCCTTACTGCTTCCTTCTCTTCTTTTCTGCTTGCCTCCATGGGAAAAAACAACAAGCGCAAGCGCGAGCCGACTCCTCCATCGGAGGACTTCGGCGACTTGGAATACTCGGAGGAGGAGTTCTCCTCCGAGTCCGAGGGGTCCCCGGCTCCCGTCTCTCCCCCGGCGTCGTCCGATGACTCGGACGATTCCCAGGGGATAGCCGCGGAGGTCTGGACGTACATCCGGGCCGTCGAGCGCTCCGGGCTCGAGGGCTCGGATGAGTCTGAGTACTCCTCGGATGAGGAGGACTCGGACGGCGGCGGCGAGGGCGGGGACGACGACGACGACGACGATGACGACGACGACGACGACGACGACGACGACGGCAGCGGCAGTGGCGGGGGCGGCGGCAACGGCAGCAGCAAGGGCAGCACCAAGAGCGGCGGCAGCAGGGGCAGCACCAGGGGCGGCGGCAGCAGGGGCGGCACCAAGAGCGGCGGCGGCGGCATGGGCAGGGCCAGTGGCTAGATGCCACTGGTCTTTTTAGATATTAGTATAGATTAGAAGTAGTATAGTTAAATAATGTAGTAGTATTAGTAATGTAGAGTAGTATAGTGTAGCGTAGTAGTAGCAGTAGCAGTAGGGGAGTATCAACTCATAATGAGTTGATTTGTAAGTATTGCCACTTCCCTTAAATGAAGAATGAATTTGGTTCCCTCTTGATGACTCGCTTTGTTTGACTATAAATCTGATTCTTTTGAGACCATAGACGAACAGCTTGATCATTATACTGACGCTTCCGAGCAATATTGCAGCCTGTATCAATGTTTTTAGAAGTAATGCCGAGTGATTGAAGGTCAACGTTGGCATTTTAGAAGTAATGCCGAACGATTGAACTCGAGATCAACATTTTAGAAGCAACGCCGAGTGACTGAGTAGCGACGCCGGCATTTTAGAGGCAACGCCGAGTCTTTGAACTCAAGATCAGCGTTTTAGAGGCAACGCCGAGTTATTGAACTCAAGATCAGCGTTTTAGAGGCACGCCGAGTGATTAAAGGTCGTTGTCAGCATTTTAGAAGTAATGCCGAGTGATCGAAGGTCAACGTTGGCATTTTAGAAGTAATGTCGAACGATTGAACTCGAAATCAGCGTTTTAGGGGCAACGCCGAGTGACTGAGTAGTGACGTCGGCATTTTAGAGGCAACGCCGAGTTTTTGAACTCGAGATCAGCGTTTTAGAGGCAACGCCGAGTTATTAAGGGTCGCTGTCGGCATTTTAGAAGTAATGCCGAGCGATTGAGCTCAAGATAGACGTCTTAGAGGTAACCCCGAGTGACTGAATAGTAACGTCGGCATTTTAGAGGCAACGCCGAGTTATTGAACTCGAGATCAGCGTTTTAGAGGCAACGCCAAGTTATTAAGGGTCGCTGTCGGCATTTTAGAAGTAATGCCGAGCGATTGAGCTCAAGATAGACGTCTTAGAGGTAACCCCGAGTGACTGAATAGTGACGTCGGCGTTTTAGAGGCAACGCTGAGTTATTTTGAGGATTATCACCCGAGTGAAGGGATGGCCCACCAGTTTTTGGAAATAACTGCCGAATGACCAGGTGGCATGCTGGGATTTCGGGAATAACTGCCGGGTGATGACTGGGCACTTTTTGAAACGGTATCTGGTCCGAGAATATCCCATAAGAGCTGCACTTTTAGCCGCCTTTGCTTTCCGCGCCCTAGTTCTTGCATTCCTGCTTCCAAATCCTCTCTGCGCTCGCCTCCAATCTGCTCACTGGTGAAATCGAGATGGCTCCCAAGAGAAAAATCGCGAGCTCTTCCGCTGTGGTGATTCCTCCAATTGATCCCAACAGCCAGTTGCCTTTCGCAGGTAACCATATGTCCATCATCTCTGAAGCCGAACTTCTCCATCTCGTGTCCATCGGGGTTCTTCCTCCACGGGAACTCTGTTCTTGGCGGGTTTGCCACGGGACTACGGTCCCGACGGAGGATACCCACGAGTCCGTGGTTTACGCTCCTTTTCTTCTCCGCGGCCTTGGCCTTCCTATTTCTCCCTTTTTCCGTGGTCTTCTTGATTTCTACCACATCAACCTAACCCATCTGAACCCTAACTCAATTCTGCAAATTTCTATCTTCGCCCACTTATGTGAGGCCTTTCTTGGCGTGCTGCCGCATTTTGGCTTGTGGAAACACCTGTATCATTGTCGCCCTGGGATGGCCGGGGGACAACATCAGTTGGTTGGAGGTGCCAGCTTGGAGATGCGCCGGGGATGGAAAACTGAATATCTTGAGATCCCCCTTAAAGACAGCATTAAGGGATGGCGCCTGGAGTGGTTTATAGTTGATAACTATGGAAATTCTCTCCCCCCCCCGGTCAGGAAGACAGCCAGATGTTCGCACCCCGAGCTGGACCGAGTCTCCTACAGACGAGGAGGTGGCTGAGGCTAGTGTGCTGCTAGCTGAAGTTGGGCTATTGAAAGAGAGGGGTTTAACTGCTGAAGCTATAGTTGCTGACTTCGTTTTCAAAAACATTCAGCCACTGAAAGATAGGGTCCACCCGGCTTATCTGTATCAAGGGCTAGCCGACCCAACTCGAGTTACCAATAGAAGAATCCCTTCTGCAGATTTGGTGAGCCGACTGGAGATGATTCTCAGAGGCAAAGTATCCAATGTTGGTGCTCCGGTGGCGTATTCGGCCTGGAATCTGCCTCCTGCCAAAGCCTTCACTCGTTTCGTGTCAAACCCACCTGCGACTGATGGCAATTTGGGCCTTAGAACGCGGCCCTCTGATGAGGAGGTTAGTGCTTTGGTTGCCTCACTTGGGAAAATTCCTGATGATGAACGACAAATCCATTTCGAGGTGCCTTTGGGTCCTACTGATGCTGAAATGAATGCCATGCTTGATATGTTGGCTGAAGATTCTTCTGACGCTACTCCTGCTGAGACATTGGCAGTGGCACCTCTCCCAGAGGTCGGTATAACCTTGGATGTTCAGAGACCTGTCCGTGCTCGCTCGAGGCGTCCCCGCCGAACCAATCAAACTGATCTTTCTGTTGATGAGCAGAAAAAGAAGAAGAGACGTATTCGGCGAGTATCTAGTTTGGATCAGGGTGCTGGTCCCTCGGTTCCTGCCGATGAGGAGGTTCCTGCGCCTGAATTTGCTGATGCTGATCCCAATGGGTGTGGTATGACTGTTGCTGATCCCAATGGGTGTACTCCATCCTTCGTTGATCCCAATGGGGGTGTTGCCAGTGTTGCTGATGAAGACGACGAAGAGGAAGAGAATGAGATCCCTCTGACTCGGAAGAACAGTCGGCAATTCCTCGCCAGTGGGGAAAGTAGTGGAGTTCCTTCTCCTGCTTTATCTGCCCTTGTTGGTCTGCAAAACATATCCCTGGCCGACTTTGATCAAACTCTCGAGGATATGGTCCCAGAGGACTTGTTATCAGGGCCAGTGGATGATGATGTAACTGAAGCTTGTGGTGCCGTGCCGGACGCTGGGTTGAGGTCATCCCGTGCCTCATCAACCTTAGAGCGCGATCTCGAGGATCGGGATGCTAACTTGGATTGTCCTGATTCCATGGAAGTAGCCGAGTGCCCATCAACCTTAGAGATGGTTACTGCTGAAAGTTTGGACCTCAAGGATGGTGTTGACACATGTCCAGCCCCCGAGGGTGTCGTCGGGGATGACTTAGCTCGGGCGAAGAGTGCGAGCTACTGCCCAGCCCCCGAGGGTGCTGCCGGGGATAATCCAGCTCAAGTGGGCAGTGCCAACTATGGCTCAGTCCCCGAGGGTGCCCAAACAGGGTCTCCTTCCGGCACTTCCATGGACGTTCACGCTGGGTCACCTCCACATTCTGGCTGCATGGTGGTGGCCCAAACTTCGGACCGGGGCGTCGCTTTGGAGGGCAGCGTCCCCGCTGATCAGGCATCCGGCTCTGTTGAAAGAGATGAACTGATTCCCACTGTTCCATTGCAAGCTGCTTCGGGTGATGACCTTGCGCCTGGTTATCATCTGATTTCTCCTGATTTGGGGATCCCTTCGTTCTTCTCCAACCTCCAGGTACTGTGCTGTTTCTTAGCTTGACTTTTACATGAACTTTTGCCATTAAGCTCATCTGTTCTTCTCATCAGGTTTTGGTGGATGGGATGACCAGCCAGCTGAAATTGCATGGTGCTCCTATCCCAGAAGTGGCTTCATCCTTTTCGTGTTGGAATCCGGTGTCGCTTCATCGCCGTGTATCCGAGTTGGAGGCGACTAACGCTGGTTAGTGCCCTTTTTTCTTTTCTTCGCGCTTGTTGTGGACTGTTTTACCTTCTGACCTCGTTTTGTTTGGTTACCTTTTGCTAGGAATGACTCGACAGATTACACTTCTTGAGGAGAAACATTCTCAAGATCGGGCTGAACTGTCTCAGCGATGCACTGATCTTGAGGAAAAGTACTCTCAAGGTCAGATTGAGCTGAGTCAAGTCTCTGCCGCCTTAGATGATGCCAATGCGTTGAGTTCTTCCCTGCATGCTCAGCTCGACTCTGAAAAGGTGATATACGAAACTGTGCTTTTGCCTTGCTATACTCCTATTATTTGCCTGGTTTTCTGAAGGAACTGATTTGTGCTTGCAGGAAGAAAAACGCATCCTTGCCGCTTCTCGTGACAATCTTGATAGGTTGTATCGAGATTCTAGCAACTCGTTGACTATTCTGGAGAGGAGTCATCGCTTTTCCATGGAGGAGTTAAACAATCTTCGCTATAAGCTGCAGGAGTCCTTGGATGATGTGATTCGCCTTCGGGAGTTGATATCGGCTAAAGACGTTGTCATCAAGAATCTGCGTGCTTCCAAGAAATCTGTTACCCAGGAGCTAGAGGCTGCCCAGTTGGCTGTCAAGGTTGCGGAAGAGACTTCCAGTACTCTGAGAGCCCAGCGCGATAGGGCCATGGATAAGGCCATTCGGGCGGGACGAATCCTGATGAGGAGACCTGGCGTAGTCGTTCCTGAAGATATAAGGGCTGACGTGAACGCTGCCCCTGATTCCTCGAGTCGTCCTTCTTCGTCAATTGCTCCTGGAAAAGACATTGCAAAATAGAGAAAACATTTCGCGTGCTCCAAGCGCACAGCTTGCATGATTGAACATTTGTTAGAGGACACCGGTTTATTTGAATAACATAGTTACTCTCTCATTGTATCAGAATTTTTTAGTTAATGAGTTTGGTAGTTATGACGCATGATGACTATGAATTTTGTCTGTGGGATATGGAAATCATCCCCTGAATTATATAGGCGAGAGCATGTTGCATTGGTCTTAAGCAGCCGCCAACTTAAGTCGATTGCTCCGTTAGCAGGGCACAGTGGTCACCCCGAGTTAAGTAAGCGCGAGCATGTCGCACCGTCTTAAGTCGTTGCCGACTTAAGTCGATTGCTCTGTTAGCAGGGCATAGTGGTCACCCCGAGTTAAGTAAGCGCGAGCATGTCGCACCGTATTAAGTCGTTGCTGACTTAAGTCGATTGCTCCGTTAGCAGGGCATAGTGGTCACCCCGAGTTAAGTAAGCGTGAGCATGTCGCACCGTCTTAAGTCGTTGCCGACTTAAGTCGATTGCTCCGTTAGCAGGGCATAGTGGTCACCCCGAGTTAAGTAAACGTGAGCATGTCGCACCGCCTTAAGTCATTGCCGACTTAAGTCGATTGCTCCGTTAGCAGGGCATAGTGGTCACCCCGAGTTAAGTAAGAACGCAAGTCAATCGTAAATAAATTGAGTATCCTTGAAACCTTTTCTTTATTGATGACTGTTGGGGGCCTTCGTCCTCCGAAGGTCCTCAAAAACATGATTTGACAATGTTTTCCAAGTGGATTATATGAACAGGTATTTTCGGATTCAGAATTATGGATATAGAGCACGACCAGGACGAAGCCTGAACCAGACGAAGGTCGAGGGCAGCCGAAGCTGTGCGCAGGGAAGCTTCGGTGCGATGGCATAAGGGGGAACCGACTTAAAGATGAAAAGACTTCGGGGGCCTCGACAAATTTCCATAAACCGTTAACAAATGTAATGGACATGGATGTAATTTTACGTGGGCTGCGTCCCGCGTCTATAAATAGATGAACAGTACTCCCGTACTGTTCACGCTGACTTGGCATTCTGCTTTGGCGTCACGCTTGTACTTTATACCTTCTTTCAGGACCGAAGGTACATTTGTAATTTGAAATCATTTCTATTTTTCCATGTTAATAAAATAGAAATGATTTTATGTTGTTTATATTATGTTTCGTGCTTTATATGAGTCCTTCGTCATTATTCGTTATAGTTACGAAGGTATGTCCCTTATGACCTTCGTCCGAAACTCATTATTTCCCAAAGGGGCATAATGTTTCGAAGGACGAAGGACGTTAACATTTAACACTTTATGTTGCCTTGTTCTTAACTCTTAGCATTTGAGAACAAGTCCCCAACATTGGCGCCCACCTCCGGTGAACTCACTTCCACTTCGAGCTTTTTTGAACACCTTCGGAAGCTATGGCGCCGAAGAAAGCTTCAGCGACTGGGGCTTCAGCACTGCAACCGCTGGACCACAACCAGGAGACCGTCTCTCTTCGGGAGGCCCGAAGCCAAAAGAGAAAGGCTGTCAGCCCTACACTTCAGGAAGAAGAGTTAGACCAAGAAATCAGGGATATGGAGATGCTACACCAACAAGTACAAAGGAAGAAGGAGAAGATGGCCCGCCTAGCTGAGTTGCAAAGGCAGATAGACGAAGCCTCTGAGGAAGTCCGCCATCTTACTCACGATGAGCAGAACAGAAGGCCTCATCAGAAAGACCTTCATCAAGAGGGCTTCGTCAACGAAGATGACTGGTATGATAATTTCCATCAGGGAAATTTTGTTTTTGATGATGCTTCTCCTCTGTCTGCTGAGCTGCAGGCTACACCTTGGCCTCCAACCTATAAGCCACCCCAGCTCCCCATGTTTGATGGTCACTCCGACCCGAAGCAATTCTTGATGAGCTACGAAGCAACGGTGTCTTCGTACGGGGGCAATGCTGCAGTCATGGCGAAGTCTTTCGTCATGGCCGTCAGGAATGTTGCTCAGACCTGGTATTCCTCCCTTCGGCCAGGAACAATAACTTCATGGCAGAAGCTGAAGGATATGTTGCTGACCAGCTTTCAAGGATTTCAGACGAAGCCAGTTACAGCTCAAGCCCTGTTCCAGTGTATCCAGGATCACGAAGAGTACCTTCAGGCGTATGTCCGAAGGTTTTTACGATTGAGGGCGCAGGCACCAACGGTGCCCAATGAAATTGTTATTGAAGCCATGATCAAGGGGCTTCGTCCTGGGCCTGCAGCTCAATACTTTGCTAGAAAGCCTCCTCAGACCTTGGAGAAATTGCTCCAAAAGATGGATGAGTACATTCGTGCTGACAATGACTTTCGTCAAAGAAGGGAGGAGGCCTTCAGATTTTCTGAAATGACCAGGGGCTTCGGAGGAAGATACTACCCGAGACATGTCCGTTCCATCCATAACACTCAGAATGATGATAAGGGGAGTCAGAACAGACCACAATGCTCCTCACAGGCTTCGGGGCAACAACAAACTTCCTTCCGGCCACCAGCTCCAAGAGGCAGAGGCGCCAGGGGCTTCGGCGGAAGATTCGGAGATCAGCCAAGGAGACTGTTTTGCTTGTTCTGTGGAGAAGGCAAGGGCCATACCACTAGGTCGTGCCATATTACGATCCAGAAGCAAAAGGAAATTGCCGAAGCTGCATCTCAACAAGCTCAGCCGAAGCAGGTCATGCATACTGCTTCGTATCATCCGCCTTATATCCCACAATACATAGACAATCATCCTGCAGCTTCTGTAGCTTCGGCAAGTCAACCTCAAGCTTCTTGGCAGCAGCTTCCGCCTCCACCTCTATTGCAGCAAGGGCAACAGCCAGAAGGGAGTCAACACGCTCCACATCAGAGGGACTTCAGAGAACAGTCTGAAGCTCGCACAGTCAACAGCACTGTGCCAGAGTCGAAGCACATTTATTGATACATATCCTACCTTTGATACCAGTCTTTTCTTTTCAGTTTTATTTTCTGTGAAGCAAAAAACATTGATAGTTTTCATGTAATAATTTCGTTGTTTTCCACGAGGAAGATCTATTTGCTCCACAAGCTTAAGTTGCCGAAGCTTAAAATTCTTTTTCCGTTACCAAGGAGGACCTTCGAATTAAAAATCCTTCGGAGTAACAGAAAGTCGCTCTAAGGAGCGCAGAGTAAGTTTGCGAAGTCACAAAAAGCCGTTCCAAAGGGAGCGCAGTGTAAGTTTTCTGCTCAGAAGTCGTTCCTAAAGGAATGCAGAGCCTACAGCGAAAAGTCAACGCTGATACCGCCTAAGTAAAAGGCGAAGAAGCTCCTAAGGGAGGCTTACAGCGAAAAGTCAACGCTGATACCGCCTAAGTAAAGGGCGAAGAAGCTCCTAAGGGAGGCTTACAGCGAAAAGTCAACGCTAAGATCGTCTAAGTAAAAGACGAAGAAGCTCAAAAGACGTTCCTAAGGGAATGCAGAGCTTACGAATATATTTTATGAGTATCTTCGGAACAAATGTCACATGCATAGCATAACATCATTACATCATTTTGTATAGCATAAGCATCATACATCATATTGCATTTGGCAAAAGAAAGTGACACTCTCAACCTTCGAAAGGATGCCCTGAGAAAGTGATATCGAAATTGTACAGCTTCGCAATACAGCTTCGGAGAATTTTTTTTTATGAAACATGGGTGAGCTTTATCAGATCAATATTGAGATTGTATAGCTTCGGAGTATAGCTTCGGATGGTGATTTCGCGAAGCATGGATGTGATTCATCAGAATAATTTTAACGAAGAATGTCTTCTTCACGAAGCATGAAAAGAAGGGAAGGTGTTTTTTCGCCGAAGGCTCAAAAAGGTATGTATATAGAGTTTCATGCATCGTGAAGAATTGAATAACGAAAACAAACTTGTATATTACATCCAAATGTACAAAATATTACATAGATCACAATTTAAATGTTTTTCTAATAACATCTAGTCCTCTCTTAATACTGCTTCGGCGACTTCATTTAAAAGTTGGTCAACAACTTTGTCCATGATACCTTCGGCCATTTGTTTGATTTCTTCATCTCCTTTTGTGTGGGGGTCCGCAGTCGATTCAGCAGCTTCTGAGGGAAGAGAACATTTCTTCATCACTATTATAAACTATGTGCAGAGTTTGAAACAAAAATTACAACACAATAAGAACAACTAATTAATACCTAATTGCCTTTCGGGTTCCGTACTTTTTTCAGCAGTTTCCGCCACTTTTCTAGCATCGTGGATACCTTTTTCGCTCCTTTGGATGATCTCTTGCGCCATTCCTCGGCCGCCGTCGTTCCAGATATCCGTAAAAAATTTGCCGCCAACCACGCTTGCTTCGGCCGAGGGGTCCTTAATGTCTTCGGAAGATAAGGCAGCTTCGGACTGAGCTAGAAATTTTACATGATCGCAACCTTTCTTCTCTAAGACAGAAGCAATTCCTCTCGCGCCCGAAAAAGCGCAGATATCGCCACGACTGCTCAGGATCTCCTCGAAGGCCTCTGCTTCGTGACTAATCCATTCCAGTGGACCTTCGGGATTGCCTCGAGAGAAATTCTCTTCGCTGGAGAAGGCGCCCACGCTGGCAAAGCTGGTTTTAATTTTATTCACACATTCTATAGATTTGACATAACATTTTCCCTGAGATGTACGAAGCTCTTTAACTCTTAACTCCAATTTGTTGACCATATGATCACTGAGCTCTCGTTTTGTTTCCTCAAGGACGCGCTCCTCTCTAGCTCTAGTCAGCTGTTTCTGAAGATCTTTAATTTCACGCTTGTGGGCTTCGGCCTGGATTTTTGAAGCAGCTTCATCCTTTTTTACTTTGTCTATCAGCGTAAGAAGAATTTTATCCTTTTCTAGAGCTTCGTTTCTCAATTTGATAACTTCGGAGCGCAAATTGTTGAACGCAATCTCATAACTTTCATCTTCGGCGCTCTTTTGCGCTCTTAGCGCGTTGCTTAGGATCAGGCCCTATACGAAAAAGAATTCATATAAGAAAAAAGGAATGAGTTGCGTAAAGATTATAAGGGGGTTTTCTTTTCAAGCGTTAAATTCCCGTACCTTCAGGCTGTTGTACGCAAGGCTGTCTGCGAGATCTTCTTTCGTCATGGCGCTTAATCCGGATTCAAGCTTCGGGAAACCAATACTCCTGGCCATCTCTCGGCAGACAGAGAGCTCTTTGTTGTCAGGAAGGCAGTATAAGAAATCATCTTCATTTGTCCCATTGAATATTACTGCCCCCTTTGGATATTTTAGCTCCTTTGCATAATGGTTAGCTTCGCGAGTTTCTTCTTCAGATAGTTTTTTCCCCGAAGCATGTCGTATGATGTAATCACACATGCTGGCAGGCGCTTCGGGGATGGCAGTGCCAGTCTCTTCAATTAAAATTGGTTCTGGTATTTTCATTGCTTCGGCTTCTAAAGTTTGCTCCATGAAGGGCTCTGAAGGCCCAGCTTCAGCTTCAGCTTGTTGCGTCGGAGCTTCAGAAGAAGCTTCAGCAATTTCAACACTCTTTTTTGGAGTTATGCTTGAAGACTTAATTGTCTCCAAGACATCTAGTACATTTACCATTCTCTTCCTTTTTGGGGTCACCATTGGACCCTTTTGGATTTTTGCTGCTTCGACATTTACTACAGGACTCAAAATTTCTGATGCTTTTTCCTTAGTCGGATTTTTTGCTTCTTCCATTTTTTCTGTCGATGGTGCTTCCGCCATCTCTGCAATTTCTGGCAGCAAGGTTGGCTGTTCAGCTTCGGCGGCCGAAGAAGTTTCTCCAGTGAACTCAGGCACCGAAGCTGGTTCAATATGGCGTGGTCGATGTGTGAGGACCTTCAACCTTTTTCCTTTCGGTTCTGGCTCGCTAGGAGCAGTTCCTGCTTCTTCTTTTTCAGGGGTTATGTTTTTCCTTTTTTGCCTTCGGATGGGATAATGATAATCAGGGTAGAAGAACCCGACTGCATCAAATACTCGGTTGAGTCTCTTCTTTTTTCGGCCTCCGAAGGCTGCTGATAGTGCCGTATTTTCAGCCTTCGAATATGCCCCAAGTAATTCATCACTTAATGTTTCAATGCTTTTCAGCCAGTCGTCATCAGGTTCAATAAATTTATCTGCATATTTGAATGTGTACTTTAATTTGACTAGTCCGCCTTCGTCGGACTCTTTGATGGTTTCCTTCGGCATGTCCCACTTCTCTGCAAGTGGCCATACCCTGAAGGCAATGTGTTCTTGGACCAAGTCCCTTGTCCCAATAAACGAGCAGACTACCCCGAAGGCTCTTTGGCATTCTTCGGCGGCTTCGTCCATTTCGACCTTCGGCCTTCGAAGACCGAAGCGTTGCCAGATTGGATGCATAATAATACTCTTCACATTCTCTTGAGCTGTCAGATCATTCTTTACATAAAACCATTCAGTCATCCAGGCTCCGGGCCACCTCTTCCGAAAGGTCGGCACAGGGTAGCTTGACCCGGAGCGGGCGCCGAAGCTGTAGCACCCAAAATTGTTGTGATATTGCTCTTTTCCCCAGGGCTTCGTCTCGTACAATAACTCGTGTATGTTGCAGAAGCTTTTAGCGTTTGGTTCCAAACCTTGGCTTCTCGTAGCCCAGACAAAAATCCCCATTCTTATAATAGCTTCGGGAGTGAGTTGATGAAGGTAGACTTGAAATGTCTTTAATACCTCAACAACAAAATTGCTCAGGGGGAATCGAAGCCCAGCCTTGAGGAAGCTTCGGAAAATCACAACTTCATCTTCTTCGGGGGTGGGAGAAGTTTTTTCCCCGGCATCAGCTCTCACAATAGATGTGTCTCGGAAATATCGCCCCCTCATATTATCAATGTGACTCTGCTTGATGGCCGTTTTCCCAAAAACTGTGTGGCTTGGTCGCCACGGTCGATCTTCGGCCTCTTCCCCACCACTCTCCACATCATAGCTGTCGCTGTCATCAGTATCTTCGGACAAACCTTCGAGAATCTCCTTCGTAATTTTCTCTGTATTGGTCTCTGCCATCGCTATCAGGAACCCCAGATTCTTCTCCTCCTCGAGACTCAGCTTCGTCTCAGCAGGGATCTTCTTGCCTTCAGACATCTTCGGAAACGCTAAAAAATTGTTCCCGAGGCCGAAGCTTCGAAATCAAAAAGACCAGCAAATCTTAATGAACAAGAGCTAAAAATTTTAGTGGGCCGAAGCAAAAGGAAAGTGTGCGTACCAAATGAGTTTGCGATGTGATCTTATTTATACGCCTAGGGCGTTGAAAATTGAAAGGCCCCGCTTGTCAGTGAATGTTGCTATTCTAGCAAAGGGAAGGTGTTTTTTCGGACCTTCGGCTCAAGGCCTTCGTCCATATCGCAATCTGAATTTATTATTTACAAATTAATATTGCGAGGGGCTACTGTTGGGGGCCTTCGTCCTCCGAAGGTCCTCAAAAACATGATTTGACAATGTTTTCCAAGTGGATTATATGAACAGGTATTTTCGGATTCAGAATTATGGATATAGAGCACGACCAGGACGAAGCCTGAACCAGACGAAGGTCGAGGGCAGCCGAAGCTGTGCGCAGGGAAGCTTCGGTGCGATGGCATAAGGGGGAACCGACTTAAAGATGAAAAGACTTCGGGGGCCTCGACAAATTTCCATAAACCGTTAACAAATGTAATGGACATGGATGTAATTTTACGTGGGCTGCGTCCCGCGTCTATAAATAGATGAACAGTACTCCCGTACTGTTCACGCTGACTTGGCATTCTGCTTTGGCGTCACGCTTGTACTTTATACCTTCTTTCAGGACCGAAGGTACATTTGTAATTTGAAATCATTTCTATTTTTCCATGTTAATAAAATAGAAATGATTTTATGTTGTTTATATTATGTTTCGTGCTTTATATGAGTCCTTCGTCATTATTCGTTATAGTTACGAAGGTATGTCCCTTATGACCTTCGTCCGAAACTCATTATTTCCCAAAGGGGCATAATGTTTCGAAGGACGAAGGACGTTAACATTTAACACTTTATGTTGCCTTGTTCTTAACTCTTAGCATTTGAGAACAAGTCCCCAACAATGACATATTTCCACTTTACAGAGTACATCATCGTTATCCCAGCGGTTTTGAGGTACGGCTAAGGATAAAACTTTCTCAGGTGCTCTATGTTCCAGGAGTTCCCAACTTCCGTGCCATCCATCTGAGTGAGGCGATATGATCCGGGCCGAGTGACTTCTGCTACTATGAAGGGTCCTTCCCATAAGGGTGATAACTTGTGTCGTCCTTCTCCCGTTAGAATTCGGCGAAGGACGAGCTCCCCTACTGAAAAGAATCGTTGTCGCACAGCCTTGTCGTGATAGCGCCTTAGAGTCTGCTGGTATCTTGCTGATTGGATTACTGCGCTTAGCCGTTCTTCCTCGAGTACGTCTATGTCCTCCAGCCTGGTGGTCTCAGCTTCTGCTATACTTTCAAAGATCAGCCTTGGCGCCCCAAACTTGAGATCAGCAGGCAGCACTGCCTCCGACCCATAGACCATGAAGAAAGGAGTGTTTCCATGCAAAGCTCGGCTAGGTTGGGTTCTTAGGCTCCAAACAACATAGGGTAATTCCCTTATCCACTTTCCTGCGAATTTTTCGTTCTTATCGAAAATCTTTTTCCTAAGTGCATCCAAAATCATCCCGTTAGCTCGTTCAACCTGCCCGTTGGCTCTTGGATGGGCTACAGATGCATACTTGATCTGAATGCTCTTTTGCTCGCAGAAGTCAAAGAATTCTGAACTCGTGAAATTGGATCCTAAATCAGTTATGATGCTGTTTGGTATCCCGAATCTGAATATTATGTCTTGTATGAATTCCACGGCCTTAGCAGAAGTTAAGGAGGCAATGGGCTTGAATTCTATCCATTTAGTGAACTTGTCAATCGCTACCAACACATGAGTATATCCCCCTTGAGCTTTCTTGAAAGGTCCAATCATATCCAGCCCCCAGCATGCAAAAGGCCAAGTTACTGGTATGGTCTGCAGCTGCTGTGCTGGCAGGTGTTGTTGCTTTGACAAGTATTGGCAGGCTTCGCACCTCTGAACTAACTCGGCTGCATCATTCTTTGCTGTTGGCCAATAGAATCCTGACCTGAAGACCTTCCCAACTAGTGTTCTGGAGGCTGCATGTATCCCACATTGTCCAGCGTGGACCTCTTCTAAGAGTTGCTTTCCAGTGGATGGGAGAATGCACTTCATGAAGACGCCTGATGCACCCCTTCTGTATAATGTCTCCCCAATAAGTGTATAGTGAGCTGACTGTCTTGCAATGCGCTCTGCCGAGTTCTTATCGTCTGGTTCTTCTTCATTCCTTATGTACTTAATGATTGGCTTTCTCCAGTCATCGGGATCTGACTCGGGTTGATCTATGATGTTGCACTCTTCCATTTGATCCAATGAGATACTTGGCTGCAGAATTTCTTGCACAAAAACCCCGGGTGGGACCTGAGCTCGACTGGACCCTAGCTTGGACAGTACATCGGCTGCCGTGTTCCGATCTCTTTCCACATGATGAAATTCCAGACCCTCGAATTTATCCTCCAGTTTTCGGACGGCAGTGCAGTATCTTCCCATCGAATCGTTTGAGCAATCCCACTCCTTATTTATCTGGCTGATGACTACCAGAGAATCCCCATATACCATTAATCTTTTGACGCCCAATGATATGGCAATGTTCAATCCATGGATCAAAGCTTCATACTCGGCTGCATTGTTGGAGGCCGGGAATAGCAGCTGGAGGGCGTACTTGAGGTGTTCGCCTCCAGGTGCAGTGAAAAGAATCCCCGCTCCTGCTCCCTGCAGCTTGAGTGAGCCATCAAAATACATTCGCCATACTTCTGCAGTCTCTGGGTTGTCTGGTACTTGTTGTTCAGTCCACTCTGATACGAAATCAACCAGTGCTTGGGTTTTGATGGCAGTGCGAGGCCGAAACTCGATGTCATGAGATCCCAGCTCACAGGCCCACTTGGCTATTCGACCGATGGCTTCCTTGTTGTGAAGAATATCCCCTATTGGAAAACTTGTGACTACTATGACTTTGTGGTCGTCAAAGTAGTGACGCAGCTTGCGGGCAGTTAGAAGTACTGCATACAATAGTTTCTGAACTTGAGGATACTTTTTCTTTGAGGGGCCGAGGACTTCACTAATGAAGTAGACAGGATGTTGTATTGGATAGGCATGCCCTTCTTCTACTCGCTCGACTACCAACGCGGTGCTCACCACGTGAGTCGTGCAAGAGATGTACAATAGCAAATCTTCGGCTGGTTGAGTTGATGTAGCTCGCCGAGGTGGTTTCAGTAC
Organism: Zea luxurians; assembly: GCA_029449295.1. Lineage (NCBI taxonomy): Eukaryota > Viridiplantae > Streptophyta > Magnoliopsida > Poales > Poaceae > Zea > Zea luxurians. The sequence goes on from JAOPSE010000002.1 coordinate 167,432,622, forward strand.
TGGCGGTGTTGTCAAGAATTTTTTCAGAGCATCTAGAGCTTCTTGTGCTTCTGAAGTCCACTGAAATTTATCCACCTTCTTGAGTAACTTGTAAAACGGCAAACCTTTTTCCCCCAGCCTGGATATAAATCTGCTTAAAGCTGCCATGCATCCAGTAAGTCGCTGAACCTTCTTCTGCGATCGAGGTGCTTCCATCTTCATGATAGCTTCAATCTTATCCGGATTAGCCTCAATTCCTCGGTGGCTGACAATAAATCCGAGCAACTTTCCGGCTGGTACCCCAAAAACACATTTCTCGGGATTAAGCTTCCATCTATACCGCCTCAGGCTGTTGAAAACCAGTTGCAAATCTTCGATGAAGTCTTTTGAGTCCTGTGTTTTGATCACCACGTCATCCACATAAGCCTCCACACGCTTGCCCCAGTGATCTGCTAAGCATGTTTGAATGGCTCTCTGGTAAGTTGCTCCAGCGTTTTTGAGGCCAAATGGCATGGAGGTATAACAGAAAGCACCAAACGGGGTAATGAATGCCGTCTTTTCTTCGTCTTCCTTTGCCAGACTGATCTGATGGTACCCGGAATAGCAATCCAAGAAAGACAGCATAGAACATCCAGCGGTGGAGTCCACCACCTGATCTATCCTCGGGAGCCCGAAGGGATCCTTCGGACAGTGTTTGTTGAGATCGGTATAATCAACACACATGCGCCAGTCCACTTTATTCTTTTTGAGTACAAGAACAGGATTGGCTAACCACTCGGGATGTAATACTTCTCTAATGAATCCAGCCGCGACCAAGCGAGCTAACTCGGCGCGAATGGCTTCCCTCTTATCAGGCGTGAAACGACGTAATTTCTATCGAATCGGCCTCGCCTAGGGAAAAACCTTCAGTTTGTGCTCGGCCAGTTCTCTCGGGACTCCCGGCATATCCGCAGGTTGCCATGCGAATACATCTCGGTTATCTTGCAGAAACCGGACGAGCGCGCTTTCCTATTTGTCATCCAAACTGGAGCTGATGATGGCCGTCTTGCGCTCATCAGCGAACCCCAGGTTGATTCTCTTGGTTTCTTCAGTCGGCCGCATAGAGGTCGCGGTCTGAGCTTCATTCGTCGGTATTGCGAGGTTCTCCTCAGGCTTAGAGTTCGCCATTGCGGAGGGAGCTGTTGATGGCTTGGCGGTGAGGGCTGCTTGAATAGCCACTCGGAAACATTCTGCGGCGCCTTGGAAGTCGGCGCGCACAGTTATGATCCCTTGCGGTCCTGGCATCTTCAGTATCATGTAGGTGTAATGTGGAATGGCCATGAACTTGGCCAATCCAGGCCTCCCGATGATGGCGTTGTACCCGCAGTCGAAGTTCGCCACTTCAAACCTTAGGAACTCGGTTCTGTAGTTCTCCGGAGTTCCAAAGGTGACCGGCATGTAGATGTGGCCCAGCGGGTATTCCCCTTCCGTCGGCACGATGCCGAAGAAAGGAGTGTCCGACTCGTGGAGCTCTTTGAGATGAACTCCCAAGCTTTGGAGTGTCCGGGGGAAGGTGATGTTGATGCTGCTCCCCCCGTCCACTAACACCTTTTTCACCCGGCTCTCTCGGATCACCGGATCGACGAGAAGCGGGTACTTGCCCGGGTGGTCGAAGTTGAGCCATTGATCCGCCCGAGTGAAGGTGATCGGGTGCTCCGACCACCGGTATGGAGCGGGAGGGCCGATGATCGCCACCAGTATCTGGCGATCATTGAGCTTTTGCTGTCTTCTGCTCTCCTGCGATCCGTGTCCACCGAAGATGACGTTGACCTCCCTGTCAACGCGTGGGAAAGCTCCTCCTCCTCCCCCCTCCTGCCGATGGGGTTGTCGTGGTTCATCTGGTCCTCCCCTCGGCGGAGGAGGAGGTAGAGGTTGGAAGGGTCGGCCATGTCCGACGGAGTGCTTGAAGTCTCGGCAGTTACGAAGAGTGTGTCGCATGTCCTTGTGGTACGGGCACTGGGCGTCGAGGATGTCGTCCAGCGTGCGTTCGCCTCCACGAGGCCCTCCTCGAGCGCGAGAGGCGGGTGGTCCGGCAGCGTGCACTTCTTCGCGTGGCCTCTTCTCCCACCGCTTGTCAGGTTGCTGGTTTGTGTCGCGTCGCGGTGCTGCCGGTGCGGGCTTTGCTCCTCCGATGAGATCCTGGGCTCGCTCGTCGGCGGTGATGTAGAGGTCGGCTTCCCGGAACAGCTCCTCCGAGGTGGTCGGCGCCTTTTGTAGTATGGCTCGGACGAAAACCGAATCATTAGATCCTCGGTAGAAGTCCTCGATCACGGCCGCCTCCGTGACATCGGGGATACGATTCCTCATGGTTTGAAACCTCTTGAGGTACGACCGGAGAGTTTCGTCCCCCCGGCGCTTGATAGATTTAAGGTCCCACGGCTGCGCCGGCTTGTCGGAGAGGGACTGGAAGTTGGCGGTGAAGCGTCGACTGAAGTCTCCCCAGACGTCGATGCAGTGTCGGGGTAGATGTCGTAGCCATTGCAGCGCGTCTTGCCCAAGGACAATGGGCAAGTACGCGGTCATCACGTCTTCGGATGCCCCGGCGGCTCGAGCAGCGGTGGTGTAGACGGCTAGCCAACCCCATGGATCCTGCTTAGGTTCATATTTGTCAACATTGGATACCTTGAAGTTGGGAGGCCATTGGATGGCCCTAAGGCGTGGAGTAAGGGCGGACACTCCGCACGTGTCCTCCTGTCATCGGGGCCGATGTCTGTCCCGGGGAGGGGAGTTGTGATTGTGATTCCTCGACCGTCCCCGGGTGGTTCCGCCGGTTGAAGCCGTTGCCGACTCAGTCCTAGTAGCTTGGCTCTGAGTCGGGGCGCCATGATCCCTGTCGTACTCCTCTCGACGACGAATTTCATTCTCATGCCGCCGTTCCCGCGAAGCATTGATGGAGCTCCGCGCGTCTCGGTGACTGTTGATGGCGTGTCGTAGATCGTTCGGCGGGTGAGCTAGCGGTAGAAGATGGTTGGCCGCCTGGGTGAACAGTCGTCGGTAGCCGTCGGCGTCAGGAGTCCGAGGAAGTCCTTCCGCTATCCGAGCTAGCACCCCTCCGACTTCGCTCGGCGTGTTCATGGCTCGGGCGAAGTCGGGGTTCAGATTGCGGCCGAAGAGTGGATTCTCTCGACGTTGCCTTGCATCCTGCTCAGCCTGTCCCTGAGCTCGTCGGCGATCACGTCGTCGGGAGTTCCTTCGCTCCCTGAAGACGCGTTCTTCCGGGGTTTCTCCTACCTCCGAGACCTCGTCTCGCGAGACAGGTTGCTCTGGATTCCGCTCTCCGGCTGCGTGATGTCGTCGAACGTTCCTGCGCCGGTTCCTCCGTCGACGGGACTCTCGCTGAGGCGGTTCCTCCCCGGGTACAGTCGGCTCGTCGTCGGAGATGGCGGGCGATTCCGCCCTTCCGATGAAGAGGACGTTGGGGTAGAACGGTGCTGCCGTCGTAGTGGTCTTCTTTCGGAGAGCCGGAGGTTGCACTTCTCCGGTATTTTCGGAGTTTGTTGAGGAAGATTCCTTTTCCAGCGGATCCGCGATACGGTGCAGAATTCCTTCTTCGTCCGCTACGAATGAGATTGTTCCGAAGCAAAACATAGATCCGGGGCGTGGGGCGATCTTGCTGTAGAAGGAGATGGCCATTGAGCTAGCTTGGATTGTCGACACACCCCCTACCTGGCGCGCCAGCTGTCGGTGTTTAGGGTCCGACCGCACACCCGGGGTTGCCCCTCAAGGTGTTTTAGGAGTAGGAAGGTGTCAACAACTGTAGCAGAATGGTTCGTGCTGATCGCACGAGGGACGGTGGACAAGATTTACAGGTTCGGGCCGCTTAGTGATGCGTAACACCCTACGTCCTGAAGAATATGCTTGGTGGATATGGTTACAAGAGAACTCTCTGGATCGAGAATACAGAGAGTTGATGTGGGTGGCTAAGTAATGGGTCGATCGTTCTGAAGGGGTGCCCCCTAGGCCTTATATACTCGACCGTGGGGCAGTACACATGGATAAGATAACAACAAGTGGCTAAAAGATAGTGAACCTCTCGAGATTATCCTTTACGTAACCCTCGCCGACTTATCTTCACGTGGCTTCGTTGCATGGAGGCCCCGACACGGGAAAGTCGGATCTCTGTTGCAGCCAATCGCCCGACGCTATGGGCCGTCCGGGTTTGCACCAATCTGGCCTCATGTCGCCCTGCGTTGCTGGTTGTTTTTCCCCAGGCCCACGAAAGAATAACCTTACGATTTATTGGGCCCTTGGGCCTTTCGTGAGGTCCTTTACTCTTTTAGTGGACCCGGGGGATATCTATCCCCCACACAGTATAGATCTGATCCTTGGTATGTCACGGTTAAGAAAGGTAAAGACAGTTTATACACTCTGCTAAAGGAACCGTAGGACTCACCAGTTCTAAAGGACAAAGTTTTGAAGTTGAAGTTGCAGTAACTACCACTATCAGACTAGCGGCATTCTTAGTAGATGAGAAGTTTTTGGGTGACAACATCCGGGTGGTTAAGGATTTTTCGGAATGTCTTTCTAGAAGAGTTACCAGGGACGCCACCAGATACGGAAGTTGAGTTTGTTATAGATCCCTTACGTGGAACTGCTCCTATTTCTAAACGGCCATATAGGATGTCTGTAGAAGAGTTAAAAGAACTCAAGAAGCACTTAACGGAGTTGCAAGAGGCTGAGTACATTCGTCCGAGTCTTTATCTTGGAGAGCACCAGTTTTGTTTGTAAAGAAGAAAGATGGATTGCAAGGGATGTGCGTGGATTAAAGGTCCCTTAATGATGTCACTGTGAAGAACAAGTTTCTGTTACCCCGCATTAAGGATTTATTTAATCAGATGAGAGGAGCCAGGGTATTCTCGAAGATTGACCTCCGATCGGGTTACCATCAGATGAGGATTAGACCGTCAGATATTCCTAGGACAGCATTCTCGACTCGATATGGATCATATGAGTTTAACTGTTATGTCGTTTGGATTAACAAATGCACCAACCTATTTTATGGATCTGAAGAATAAGGTGCATGATCTGGACAGATTCGTCATGGTTTTCATGGACGATATTTTTATTCCAAGAGTGATAGTGATCATGAGGGACATATGTGATTGGTACTACAGAAGTTACGAGATAATCAACTCTACGCTAAGTTCAGCAAGTGCGAGTTTTGGATTGACAAGGTGCCATTTCTTGGACATATCATTTCTAATGGAGGGATATCAGTGGATCCTGCTAAAGTCAAGAATATAGTGGTGTGGAGCATACCCACTACGGTTACGGAGGACCGAAGTTTCGTGGGACTTGCAGGATATTATTGGAGATTTATTGAAGGATTTTCTAAGATTGCTAAGCTTATGACCTCGCTTTTGGTGAAGGAAAGAGAATTCAAGTGGGATGAGAAGTGCCAAGTATATACGGATCATAAGAGTTTGAAGTATATATCCACTCAGAAGGATCTCAACCTTAGGCAACGCCGTTGGTTGGAGCTTATTACAGATTATGATTTGGAGATTCACTATCACCCGGGCAAGGCAAATCTGGTTACAGATGCCTTGAGTCGAAAGGAGCACGTTCATTCAGCTGTTGTTGCCCAGCTACCTCATGAGATTATTGAGGATTTCAGGAGACTTGACCTGGGGATAGTTACTCACACTAAAGGAGTTACTATTAATGCAGAACCTATTTTGGAGCAAGAGATCCGCAAAGGACAAATCGGTGATGCTAAGATACAAGAGATTATGGACCTGATTACTGAAGGTCGAGTTCCGGAATTCACGGAAGATGAGCAAGGCACCGTATGGTTCAAGGATAGGATATGTGTTCCTGAGATTGAAAGCCTTCGTGAGACTATTCTAAAGGAAGCCCATGACTTGGATTATTCTATTCGTCCTGGTAGTACCAAGATGTATCAGGATTTAAAGCAGAAATGCTGGTAATATGGACTGGAGAGAGATATGGCTGCACATGTGGTTATGTGCGATGTGTGTCAAAGAGTTAAGGCTGAACACGAGAGGCCAGCTGACTACTGCATCCACTATAGATACCAGAGTGGAAGAGAGAAGAAGATTAATATGGATTTCATTACTGGATTGCCTCGCACCCAGAAAGGATATGATGATATATGGGTGATTGTGGACAGACTGACCCAAGTGGTTAATTTTATTCCGGTCAAGACTATTTATGAGGTATCTCAATTGGTAGAGTGATATATGGCTCGAATTGTGTCTCCACATGGAGTACCAAAGAAGATCGTTTTGGATAAGAGGATCACAGTTTACTTCTCGATTTTGGAAGAAGTTGCATGAGAGTTTGGATACAAAGTTGAATTTTAGTTCAGCCTACCATCCCCAGACTGATGGACAGACAGAGAGAACCAATCAAGTGCTGGAAGATATGTTAAGAGCTTGTGCCCTCAAGCATGGTGGCAGTTGGGAGAAGAGTTTACCATATGCTGAGTTTTCTTATAATAATAGCTATCAGGCCAGTCTGAAGATGTCACCGTTCGAGGCTCTATATGGCAGGAAATACAGGACTCCTCTATATTGAAATCAGACTAGAGGAAGACAGTTCTTTGGGCCTGAAATAATTCAAGAAGCAGAAGAACAAGTCTGTATAATCAGGGAGAACTTCAGGGAAGCTCAGACCAGGCAAAAGAGCTACGCTGATAATAGAAGGAGACCACTGGAATTCGAAGAAGGAGATTATGTGTATCTCAAGGTATCACCACTTCGTGGAATGAGGAGATTTAAAGTCAAGGGCAAATTGTCCACTCGCTTCATTAGACCTTTCTTGGTCTTAAAGCAAGTGGGTGAGGTTGCATATCAGCTGGGGTTACCCGATCACCTATCAGATGTACATAATGTCTTTCATGTATCTCAGCTGAAGAAGTGTCTCAGGGTACCTGAAGAGCAGTTGCCCATGGAAGACCTTAATGTTCAAGATGATCTAACTTATGCTGAGTACCCCATCAAGATTTTGGATACTTTGACTCGAGTTACGAGGAATAAGGTTATAAAGATGTGCAAAGTGCAATGGAGCCACCACGGTGAAGATGAAGCAACTTGGGAAAGAGAGGAAGAGCTTCGTATAGAGTTTCCCCACCTTTTCCCTAGTTCTTCTTAAATCTCGAGGACGAGATTATTTTTAAGGGGGGTAGGATTTGTAATACTCAAAAGTGTATAAAAGGATTATATGGTGATATCCTTATTTTATGTGTCATATTTGCATCATGAAAAGAGCATACATGTAATTGAGAGGATTTAATCCAAACAAATAATTCTAAAATAAAATAAAGTACATCTTGTTGGAGTTTTATGTTTGTGCATTAAATAAAAATAAAAACAGTATAAAAAAAACTAGAAATTGGATTAAACCCTAAATTGAAAACTAGGGTTTAAAAGTAAGAGGAGAAGTGATATGAAGATAAAAATAATATAAATATATTTCAAAAATTGGTATTTTTCATTTCACAACATGATTGGAGAATAAACTTGCACAAGGTTTGAAACTAAATTCGAATTCAAATTGATTTTTGAATTTAGAAAAGAGGAAGGAAAATGAAAATTTTATATAATACAAATAAAATCATAGTTAAATAACTCCAGCACACTTGGTGTGATCAAATTGATAATTAATTTGAGTACAAATGTCCCACAAAATTGAACTTAAATGGAGGTTTTGAATTTGGAATTCAAAATAAGACAAAATAGGAAAATGGAAACATAAAAAAAGAAAAGGGGAAGGGTCTTAACTGGGCTCACTGCTAGGATTTCGGCCCACCTAGAGATTTCCTCGCGCCAGCCCAAACCGAAGCGCGTGTCACCTACATGTGGGCCCCACCTGCTAGACGGATTTTGCTGCGCTCGCGCTCGTGGCCGAGTCGGCCGACGTCTTAGGCGCTGACTCCGCGGCCCCACGTGTCTGTCGCACTGACCCCGCTACTGTGGATCTTCCTGGGCCGAACAACTCGGTACCAGTCGTTGCGCCGCCGACTTCTCCGCAGCTGCCCTTGGCCAGTTCAACTGAGTACCCTGGATACTCGCCTACCATCCCCTGCTCGCGCTCGGACTCCATGGACATAAAAACCTCAACTGCCGCACTTCCTTCTCCCCTCTAAGCCACCCAAAGATCTGTGCCGCGATTCCGCCCTGCACCAAGCCGTCTCGCCCCCATCCATACCGAGTCCGCGGCCGCCAGCTTCCCCAAGCCTGCTGTGCCGTGTCGACTGACCAGAGAAACCCAACGAGGGTGCGTGCGGTGCCGTACCTTCACTCCCGTCGTGTCCGCCATTAGCGAGCGCAGAGAAATTTGTGTGCGTGCGGCGTCGGGCCCTCGGTGTGCGCGCAGAATTGTTCCCTAGGGAGCACCGAAGTGGTGAGCTGTGGACATCGAGGTGGAGGGTGGTCAAGCATTGAGGAATTTGTCGCCGGAACACGCCTCCCACTGCCGTGCCGTAGAACGCCTGGGCGGGGTGCCTCGTCGCCCCAACCCCGGGTAAGAAGGCCCTAAACTACTCGCTTTAGTCTCAGCAATGTGTTGCTCGACTCAATTCAAAGGAGGGAATCCATGGGGAAAGCTCATGGTGTGGACCGGCCATGGCGCCGTCGTCGGCTGAACGCGCTACCACAGTTGAGTCCGGATTGGGGAAGAGGGGTGAGTGGTGGACAAGAGCGGGGGATCTGATCCGTTGGATCCAGGCTGGGCAGTGGAGATTAGTCTATAGCGTGGCCGAATCTCGACCACAGATCCGAGATCCAAGGGCCCTAATGGCGTACCGGTTCACTTAAAGCGCCAGCTAATCGTGACCCTCGGAGTAAGATCCGACGGCCGAGATCTTGTGATACCCCTTCGCCTTGGCATTTATGCTAAAGAGCCCTCGGGTTTCAGTAAAATAAACCCGCCGTCCTATTGCATAGTGTTCTGGGTCTCAGGGTCTTTTGCGCCTGGGCCCCTGCTGTTCTCAGATTTTGACGCCTAGTCCAGACAGTGAGAAAACTTATAAAATAATTTAGAAAATAGATTTTTATGTGTAAAAATAATCCTAGAACTTGTTTAATCCATAGAAAATCCATTTTTAGTCCAAATTGATCCATTCCACTTTCTAAATTTTTGTAATAATATTGTTTACCCATTAGTGCCTCTGTTCTGACATGACAAACACATTAAAATTATTTTTTCACTTAATCTTGTATTAAGCACATAAAACATTAGAAAATCCATAACTTAAAATCTATAACTCCAAATTAGATGAATCCAGTTCCTGTGATCTTATTTTAATGTCTAGTTTATTACTGTATATTCTATTTGCATGTTTGATGTGATGTTAATTTATGCTATGCCATGTATGTATTGTATTGATGCGAGTAGACGAACAACCCACTATGGGACCTGAGCTTCAACAAGTTGAGATAGCTGAGCAGGAGCTCATTGAAGGCAAGTTGTGCCCTTGATCACTTCTTTTACCCATTCATGTTCTTATTATTCATAATGGTCTACATAGGATAATTTTGCTGGGACCCAATAGGATACCCTAGATTTGACTATCTTTATACCTTGCTTCACCACTGGTTTTACTACTAAAGTTTTGGGTAGTACATGCTATTGCTTTATGTGGATTTGGGTATAGAGATATTCATCACTTATTGTTATACTATTGTTATCTGTTTTATTATTCCTTGTTCATGTTAAGATCATTATGTTAATGGGAACATGGAGCGACCACCCGGGAAAACAGTGCTACCACAAGGGTTTAATGGGACGCCCTTGGCTGATTAACTAGGAAAGCTAGGGGAGGGCTACCTTACCCGAAAGGGGCAAGGGCAGTAGGGGAGAGGTCAGTGTAGGGAGGTCCCTGGTTGATTTTGCTGCGATGGCGGTCAGCCAGGAACCCTGCACTGGATCTTCCTATAAACTGTAGCGGGTAGTCTGAAGCTAGTGGAACTTTGTAAAGGCCTCGTAGTGTTACCCTGCCTCGCCTCCTAGGTAGAGGTGTATGGGATTGGCCATCTCTTGGCAGATGGGTAACATGACTTGTGGGTAAAGATGTGCAACCTCTGCAGAGTGTAAAACTAGTATACTAGCCGTGCTCACGGTCATGAGCGGCTCGGACCCTCACATGATTAATTTATGGAACTTAAACTTAACCTGTCATTTCATTGCATTTGGGATTATTTTATTATTACTTTTACTTATTATTACTATGGTTTGGTATTTACTTACACTTAGTAACTGCTAATAAAATTTTGACCAACTTATAAAAGCAATGCTCAGCTTCAACCCCTGTCATTGATTAGCCTTACACTTCATGAACTCCCACCTTTGGTGAGTTCATGTCACATTATTCCCCACAACTTGTTGAGCGATGAACATGTGTGAGCTCACCCTTGCTGTCTCACACCCCCCCCCCACAGGAGAAGAGCAGGTGGTTCAAGTGGAGTCAAGTATCGAGGAGTATGATCTGATCTAGGTGGCGTTTCTCAGTCGACATTGGCGCCGACGGTCCTTAGTTCGTTTTATGGTTATACTTTTACTTTGTAATAAGACTTCCGCTATGTAATAAGTACTCTGATGTTCATGACATTTATCTCTATACACTCTGTTATTATATATGTTGTCTTCTTTGGCGCATGTATGAGATGCACCCGGCTTTGTCCTTTAAAACCGGGTGTTACATCTCATCAACATCATCATCTGCTTTGCTCGCATCTCTCATAACAACAGACGCACGATCATGGCCTTTGTATATGTACTTGAACAGGTATTTAACAGCCTTGATGCTCCCACATGCCTCGACATTGATGTGACAGTTGAAGAGACGAAGGAGGTATGGGTTATAAGGGACAACCCATCTATTGTCCAGTTCGCACCCTCAGACCTTTTCTTTACGATCATCGTCACGACGTCTGTAAATAGGGTACGAATCCTTCCCTTGCAAGGTTGTGTCACTGAAAGGCCGAGGGTAATGATTCTTGCACGATTTACGACCCTTAGTGCACGGGCAGTTAGGGTTTAGCGACCCACACGGGCCATGCATCATATGCTTGATAACCATCTTTCGTAGTTCAGGGTACTTGTTGCTTGGGATCTCGGCTGAGATCAAAAGGTCGTATTGCTCAGGACATGTGAGCTTGTACTTCCTCTGCATTATGAGTAGAAAATGGGCATGCGGCAAACCCCGCTTCTGAAACTCCACGACATAGACGTAGGCTCGGACCTTACCAAGAATATCCTGTTTAGTCAGCCTATGCTTTAACTCTTGTAGCTTCGCATGAAAGACACGCACTACAAGATCCGGACGATCTTGCGGTGTCTGCCGAGGGAGAAGCTCCCTCCTTATCTCATCCCAGTTAGGGTTACATGTCATGGTAAGAAATATGTCTGGTTTACCAAACTTCCGCACCAGAGCCATAGCATCCATATACCGACGTCTCATGTCACGAGGACCGCCAATAAACGACGTCGACAGCACAGTTCGCTTGCCAACCTTCTCTGCTCTAATATCTCCATCTAGCATGTTATCTACCAAGCCCTGGTACAGGTCTGCCCTTAACCGATCCTGATTCCTGCGTATGTAATCTAAATGAGAGCTCTCAATCTTTATGTACGTGTCGACCACGAACTGCTGGAAAAGCCGCTTTCCATGAAGTATTGGATTGAATACCCCGGGGCGAATCTGGAATTTGTAGCAGTAGTAGTCACGTACAGACACACATAAATGGCTAGGAGATTCTGCATACGCAAGGATTATAAAGTGAGTGATGCTGAAAAGATAGTTAATAATGCTGAAATAAATCATGATTATAAAAAAACAACTAACCCGCATCTTCATCATTTGCATTACTTGCCCTATGTGTCGCACGGTATGCATCAACTTCGTCCATGGATACTCCAACCTTTGGGATATTTGCATGCCATCCAAGTTCACCTCTAGGGAAGAACAATGGATATGATAGTGCATCGTAGCATCCATGGTATGAGCGGATGCAGTGGCTTGAACTGTCCTTCCCATGGAGCATAACACTCTTGCTAAACTGGCCTCGCCCTTCGCTCCCTTCGATCCAGACAGCGGCCACCTCGGAAGTGAGAGGTGTGTTATATGTCTTCTGGTTCAACGTCTGGTCTAGGTTCAACGCGATACGATAGTCATCAAGGTTATCAACGTGGCCCATGGTCCTAAGGTGTTCGGAGTACGGGTTTCCACGTAGTATGTCGACTATCTGTCGAATAACCTCTTTGTCTTTCTGTTGATGCTCTTCGCGACACTTACGATACCGATGCTCGAGAGTGGGATCATCATCATAAAAGTAAAGCTCAAGGTGTTTATGCTCTGCCCCACCCTCCCTACCAAATGACTTGATATTGTGGTACATCATGCCCTGTGCTCGGAACGTGTATATACCAGAATCCCATACATTAGTTGTCATACTATCGAGGCAACAATATAGGGAAGTGAAAGAAAAATGGCCATTAAAAAACCTAATGTTGTCACAAAAGTGCCTAGCATCAGAGTCTGCACTATCCCACAACCTCTTGAGTTGGGGAGGGGTCTCCAGTGGGGCTAGCTCAACCTTCCCACCACGACAACAAAAACCAGGTGTCTCATACTCAAACTTCTTCGCGGTGCAATAACTGCAGTTGGGAACAGTCTTTAGCATATGTGTTTCTTCAGGGATGTTGCTATACACCTTGTCGTACGGGTCAGGAACATCAGTGGCAGTCGATTCATCTTGACTACCATCGATCTCTATATCCTCATCGGTATCCTCATCTGATATTTTTTTGGAAACAATGAGTAAGACATATGTATTTATATAAGCATTGGTACCATATCATAAAAAGATTGAAATTAGTACATTGCCCAGTGAATAGGTATCCCTCGTTCTCATCAGCATCGTCTTCAAATACGACACCGTCATCGTCATCAACTGGAGGGTGAAAATACAAGCCACATAAAATACCTGGGCATTCAGGATAAAAGGGTGGTGAAAATATGTAACCTGAATACAGATTCTTAACAATTACCATTGGAAATGACCCTTGGCTTCGACTGGGTATGATCCACCCCACTTCCTTGTTCGGTCATACTTGCACTCTCATTTGTTGCCACGATAGCACCATGGCATTGAATCCTACATTGTACTGATGGAAACACACGTTTAGTTGGACTACACGCTATCGTCGTCATGCTACATCAATTTAAGATAGGATAGTAATCATTGTTTTCAAGTCATCTGATCAATCGAGATTGGTCACGATTAATCATCCAAGTCGGCCAGCCAAAATGACCGACAACTCGGCCGACTTGAAAAAATGATAGTAATTACCATTGTTGTTGATCTTTGCAGACATATGGGGTTGTGTCCAATCATCCCCTTCCTCAGCGTCACTAATAGTATCCTCAGTCGCAGTAGCCATGTTCCTTGAAATGGATGCTTCAAATTGCTGGTTTCGACGGGCTAAGATAGCTTGTCTTTCACCATGTGGCACATGTTGTTTACGTCTTAATGGTCTAGTAGACATACGCAGTGAATCGGCATCCTCAGTCTGTGTTGAAGCTGGCAGGAACGGGTTACTGGCGATATCAGGAATAACCCAGTCGCAGGGGGTAACTGCGGATCCATCATGTTCAATTGCATCTGTTGTAGGGTGCACAACCTTAGGGGTATATGTTGGGGACTCCATGGCGATGGACTCCTGACTCAATGTGTCAGCTAACAGTGTTCTACGTTTTCTTATGTACTCTATCTTTGACCCTTTCCGCTTTGGTGTATTATTATACAACCTAAGGCGTTCACGCCTAAGCTCCCTCTCGGCTGGAGTTAAGTTTTTGTACCACTCTCTAAAGTAGGCGGCCCTTCCCAAATTATGGTTAGGCATGTTACCAACAGTTTCATGCACACCGCCTGGAATAAGGCATGTATACGTTAAACCGCCTGAAATCAGCTGTTTTGCAAAATTAGTTGCGTGAACAGTCATGTACCTGGTGTCAGAAGGTCTCTCATTGTGAAAACATCGTCTGACTTGAATGTCTCATTCCTATGCAACCAATCGCTATCATCATCTTGATTCACATTTGGAACTGCCAAATCAACAGTGGCAAAATGATTTTTCATGGCTGCAAATCTGTATTTATAAAACGATGGGTGAAAAAAATTGTGATAGGTATACCCGCAATACCTTGTGTTGGAAAGTTTGTGAAATCAATTGTGCTACACCCATCTAAAAGACTAACTGTGAAACACAATGAAAACCAAAATAAGATTAATAGACATTCACTAATCCACAAGAGGATCTATTAAAATAATTAGGAATTTAACTTTTTCATCACCTCTAGATGCCTCTGGTTGTATAGGAGGTCCTTTATTTCGTTGGTGTACTTCACGACGTTTTATACTTTTCTCGTTTTTTTGTTCAACGGTCATCGCGGCATATCTTTCCCTTTCCCTTTGCCTCTTACGTTCCTTAGCATCGACATTTGGACCAAGCCTTTTCGATCCATTTTCATCAGCTACAATATAACCTTGTGTATTAGTGTTCCCCTAAATACTATGTTTCAAATGTTAATCGACACGCGTGTAAAAACCTTTACCTATAGTAATGGTGTTTGAGATGTTTGTTAATGGTGTGCGACCATCAGTATGTTCCATCTGATCTGTTTCTGTTGGTTCTCCGTTCTCCATAAAGAAACCCTATCATGGACATAGGAACTGGCTTAGTTAAGTTTTCACACAGTACTTGAGTAAGGGCTGATTTAGTGATCAGGGATCCTGAGGGGATCCATGGAGAGGAATTCCGCTTGCTATTCAAATAGCAAGGAGATTCCTCTCCCATGGATTTGAATAGCAAGGGGATTCCTTCCCCATTCGATATCATATTTGTATTTGTTTATAACATTTGAGGTTTCACATTTAGAAAACATATACTTAATTCTTATGAGATATGAACACTTTAGGAGTCTTGAAGTCTACTTGCTTCAAATGGAAAATCAACAAGGTATGTATCAGGTTTTGGATATATAGTCTTGAAGTCTACTTGCTTCAAATGCAGCAGCGCGTGGAGGAAGTGGTCCCTCTTCCAGTCGCGGCCGAACAGCAGCAGCGCGTGGAGGAAGCGGTCGTGCTCGTCTTCGGTCCACTTCTCCCGTCATCGACAACTCTGTGCGCAGTTGCAGACTTGCAGGTGCAGCAGCAAAGCAAGAGGGTTTGTGAGACAGAGCAGCTCGATCTGCTGGCAGTGGCACTGAGCAGCACTGGAGTTGCAAGGAGGGCGAGCGAGGATGGATGTGTTTTGTGTGCGCGGATTGAACGAATGGTTCTCTGATGCACTAATGAGCTGATAGCTGGAGAATCAATGATATAATATTCAAGAATTTTCTTCCCATATAGAATGTTCTGAAGTACAAAATTACAATAACACTACAGCTTTCTTGGTTAAATTTGAAAGTTTTGTCATACTTGTTTTACGCTTTTCATAGAAGAATTACAAGCCCAAATGATTGGCTGCCTGTTAGAGTGTCTCATCAAGTTTATAATTTGGACTATTTTAGGAAGAAGGAAGGATAAGCGATGGAGGCTGGCAGACCGTCGGTGAGAAAAAGCGCCATGGAAGACCACATCAGGTTTGATTTCAGTCTTGCAAAGATCAGAAATGACATTTCTTTTTCGTTATTTTGTTTCCTCATTAAACGTATTTAAGCTCTCACTTTAGTTTTCAGGTCCTTTTACTTCTATTTTACTATTTATACAGACAGACAACCAACATTCAGGGGTACAAAGAAGTTGTTACCCAGCAGGATAAGCATGAAGAAATAGCTTTCGTTGAAGAGATCGCTAGAACAGCGCCAATTAAGTACTTGCACCGGTACTTAGTGCAGAAGGGGGCTGTGCCTCAGGACTACGAGGACTTCAAGAGAATGCTGACATCCCTATGGTTTGATTTGTATGGAAGAGGTGGCAACTCTAGCTGCTCTTCTGCCTTTGAGCATGTGTTTGTTGGTGAGATCAAAGGACGGGGACAAGGGGAGAGTGAGGTATCAGGCTTCCATAACTGGATTCAGGCAAGTTCTCGTGTTGTTAATGAAATCTAATTTCCTCATTTGGACATTTCTAACAGGTATTCCGTGACTAATTTGCAGTCTTACCTGGAAGAAGACAAGGGAAATGTGGATTACCAAGGTTATATATTTCCAAGGCGCTGTGGTGAATCGGTGAGTATATTACTATGTAGCTAAGAATTGATGCAACGCTGCTGTGCATACGAATAATGTTAGCTAAAATGTTCTACCCTGGTCTTGGCAGCCTGATTCAGAGATACAGCTGCTGACTGTTCAGTTTGAGTGGCATGGCGTGCTGAAATCAGTATCCAGCACGTTGATTGGCGTCAGTCCTGAGTTTGAGGTTGCACTCTACACGTTGTGCTTTTTTGTTGGAGGGGAAGATAACCGTGTCGATATTGGCCCGTACAGTGTGAACGTCAAGTGCTACCGATTGGGGAACAACAAAATTGGATCAGCCTTTCCCATTGCAGAGAACTGATTATCTGGTGCTATGCTTCTGCAGGTTTCCAAATCTTCACTTTCTTCGTTTTATAATCAATTACGTGAAGTTAACACTGTACTGTTCATGGTCAGCTTGTTACTTGTGCATGAAAATGTACCATACTGTTCAATTTGTTGCTGCCATCTCCAATCGTATTGCTACTTGCACTACTAAAAAGTTGATGACCGAGACTGAAGTTTTCATGATTTTGTTGCTGTGGATGTGGTGGTATACATACAACAACACAATGGCAGTTGCAGTATGTGGTCTGTTAGTGTTAAAGATGCAACTTGTCGACTCTTCCCTCTTTGCTCATCTTTGAATGAGGAATCCAGGATATGAACCATCAAAAGCTATTTCTAAAGTTTTATTTTTAAATGTTTCAATGAAGTTGTGTCGTTATGTTAGACCACGCCAGTTTTATCTTTATTGTTGCCTTGCTGGTGACAGATCTGACCAAACCAGGTGTAGATACACGGTTGCACCCCATTTGTTTCTTGTAAGACAATTACTTTTACGTCCACATAAATCAATTGACACTCTAGTTGAATGGTGATAATTGTGTGTTCTGAAGCTTTCTTGTACTATCTGAACTCTGAATAATGCAGTCTGAAGCATGGAATGGATACAGAAAGCCACCATCAGAACAAAATTCATGACTATATCACCAGCAAGGATGGTTCAATGGCAGCTGCTAATCCATCAAGTCAAAAAATACCATGTTTCTAGCTCTATTGTTTCTAGCTCTATTGTGCTGTCAACAAGGAATGGATTACAACAATGGCAGCTATATTGTTGGGATACAGAATGTCAAAAAATACCATGTTTCTAGATCAATGGATACAGAAGCCACCATCAGAACAAAATTCATGACTATATCGGTCGTCGATGCGATTCAGCCGATGTGCCTCTGGTATCCACAGGAGGAAGAAATAAGAAGGCCATTCTTGCAATTGCATTTGGAGTGATCATGGTGCCACAAGGAAAAGTAAATGAAAAGAAGCTCACGTATAGCTGATGATCAGCCAGGATATATAGCTGATGATCGTATTGAACCGTGAAGAGATGATGTGTTTCGCACAAAATATTTATTAATCATTTGCACGGTCAAAATTTTCACAAAATATCTCTTATTAAACCCATGTCATAGGTATTACAAACAAAATTCGTAGACATACAAGTTTGCTAAATGTTGCTTTTGGTTGATCAATAACACTACGACACGTATTCTATCATTAT
This sequence comes from Zea luxurians, assembly GCA_029449295.1. NCBI lineage: Eukaryota > Viridiplantae > Streptophyta > Magnoliopsida > Poales > Poaceae > Zea > Zea luxurians. The sequence goes on from JAOPSE010000002.1 coordinate 167,450,408, forward strand.
AGAATCTCTCTACGCCTAAGCATAGTCCCAATTATTGCTCTTTGCGAATTTGTAGAATCTATCTACGCCTTTGTTCTTCAAGAAATGTAACAGCAAACTGACGGTTGTTCCGCGCCACCAAAGCTTTTTGAATTGCTACAATGAATGCCACAATTAATCACATCTACACGTAGTTCATGATATAATGAGAACAATGACGATTTAAATGTAACTAATTTTTTAGAATATACTTACGTCCAAAATGATGGGTGTTGTGATGGAACGGATTGAAGTGTATTGCGGTATGATCCGAAGACTCGAGGCACTCTAGAATTACACATTTAAATCTCTGTTACGAATCATTATAAAGCAAAACTTAGCGACAGATGGTTTTGAAAGGCGTAAAGACATGTTGTACCTTGTCTTCTGAACCGTCTAAACATAGTCCCAATTATTATGCCATAATCCTCCTTAGCCAACGCCCAGCGGAGTGCATTTTTGTTTAGTAGGTCACCCCAAACTTTAATGATATGTAAATACCCCCTACGACATTGATTTTGGGTAAGAATATGTTAGTAATATTTAAATTTGAATATATATATATATATATATACAATTAACAGATTATACCTAGCATCCATTATAACAATCTTTCTGAAAGGGCCCCACATTGTGCGATGAATTGTATCCAAGTGGACTACAATAGCCATTATGTCTACAAAAATAACAATTTATAAATGGATTAATACTGAATTTTGTGTAAACGATATTTTAATAATATTAAGAGATCGATATATTCTTACCGACTAAAGTCCTGTTTGGCAACTCGCCAATATCAGCAAGGTTCAAGAGTATTTGTTTTGGGAATGGCGCCATTTGAATTGGAACAGTGTATGGCTCCACGATAGTTTGTTGGTCAAGACACAATTCCATGAGACCATTTAGATGACGAAAATTAAATTCACCCGGATGAAGACTGAACTTTACATTATGCATCTTGTAAACATGCTTTTCATGGAGCAAATTGTCGAAATGTTTGACTGTCTCATACATATATGTTATGGCCTCGATCTTGGCTCCCTAATAGTATTTCAGTAGGAGAAGAGGCGATGGTATGAAGAGCTTGTAACTTTGAAAATGAAACTTAGAGAATTGTTGGCTTACATTGATGTCAGATAAAATGAAATGTTGTCTATCACGAAAACGTGGTTCAATCGGGAATTTAACTTCTACCCGAGCGACAATACTGTATTTCCGCGGTAGCCCATAAAAATCTTCATCACGGTAGTCGTCGAACAACCTGAAGCTATATTAAACATACGACTAAATAACGGTCATAACTTTGATAAACAAATTATGTGTAATTATATTTATATATAATAACTTACATAGGCATCCGTTTTCTTTGGGCCGTTGCGGCTCTTTCACGGTTCAATACGATCGGTTCCATCAAAACCTTGCAGCCTTTAACATAAATGTAACACATGTCATACTTTCGCGGTTCAATATTATTTAAATAGTTGAAATGATTATGTATTTAGTGTGTATTGTGTAATAAGCGATCCTTTTACTTTATATTTTACTCGAAGGTATGTATGAGGCAGTTCGTATCTATGATTCGGTACAAGTATGTTATTTAAAAGGAGGGAGAGCAAGGATATATATAATTGAGACCCCATAGGGATAGCTGTACAAATATGTGTGCACAAAAAAACATGAATTATTGTTCTGATTTATAGTACGGGGCAGTTCGTATCTATGATTCGGTACAAGTATGTTAATTTAAAGGAGGGAGAGCAAGGATATATAGCCTTAGACCCCATACAGATAGTTGCACAAATATGTGTGCACAAAAAAACATGAATTATTGTTCTGATTTATAGTAGTAGAGATTAGCATCAACCGATATATACCGGAAGATTGCATATAAACTTTATACCCCAATACAAACCACCAATACACACAAGCATACACAGCATTAACAACATTGTTTGTTAGGAAATTTCAACTGAAACATGATCGCAAAAATGTAACCAAAGTGGTATGGCAATTTACTAACATATCACAGGATATTAAAGAACATTTGCAGCAACAAATTTGCTTGAAAGCTTACCTTGGCCTGAGAAGATGCGGAAGCCGTCGATGCGTTGCAGCGAACCCCCGACAGTGTCCTGTTGTCCGATCCGGGTAAACCAAACGCCTTATCCCTTCCTTCCTCCACACCCTGGCTAGCTGAAACAACAAACTTGATCCAACCAAATTTTGTTAGTATGTTGTCCGGTCCTGGGTTTAAGTTTTGTTAGTGTTAGGAAAATGATATTGGTAGAACACATGTAAATTGTATCAGTAGGGATAAGGCATAACACAAGAAAAGTATACAGGAAAATATGAGTAGTTGTTCATCACAAGGTACCTTCGAATTTGCCGTTGAAGGTACAGTTCTCCAAGATCACGTGGGACTTCTTTATGCCAGAACCTATATATAATAAAAAACAGCAATTGTTAATAAGGGCTGTAGCTATATGAGTTGGGTAGCAGGGCAGCAACCAAACACATGCCCCAACAGCATGTCACAAGTAAAACTGAACTGCAAGCATATTGAAACTACACTCAACCAAACACACGCCCCAACACTCAACTATTCATGTGACACTACAAGCACTAAAACTACACCATGTATTTAATAAACAGAAGAAATTACTATGAAATTTGGATTCTTCAGCAGTATTTGTTCAAGTCAGGACTCAATAGAGTCTAAAGCACAAAATTCAATAAACAGAAGAAGCACCATGGCATTGCAGCAACCAAACACACGCCCCAACAGCATGTCATGCGCAAAACTGAAGTGCAAGCAGAAACACATTTCAGTAGCAGTCAGAAACCATGAAACTGAAACAATTCCTTATTGCAAAGTTCAATCATCAGTTCAGCATCCTGACAACAGAATTCATGTAGCCTCATGCCCTCATATTGGTCCTACAACTGGTTACAACTGGAGTAATATGCAACTGGAGTAATATGCATTGTGTGCAGAAAACTGAAACACAATTCTGTAACATATCAAAGTCCTAAGGAGGTCTCCAGCATACCTTAAACAAGGCAGTTGGTAGAACACAAGCGATGAGCAAATATAAAAAAACTATGATATTTTGCACAATAACTGGTAGAACTGGTATTAAGAACTGGTAGAACACAAGAAAAGACACTGACCTTTTGCGCCGAGTGTCCTTAGCTTCCCGTCGCGCGGAATCCGTATGGCGTATGGATCGATTTGGAGGCTTATATTTTGGGCGGCAGTGGATGGTCCGAGAGATTTGGGGGCGACCGTGGAGGAGTGTGGCGGATCCGTGGGATTTGGGGGCGCAGGGCTACAACCTTCCATCCGCGTGACCGAGGCGTTGCTTGCGCGGCGGTTTTTGGGGATTTGGTGTCGCAGGATGAATGCCGCGGGATATCTGCCGCGCCATCAACGCATCCGCGGAGCTTTGCCTGGCGCGGACCGCAATCCATCAACGGCGATGAATGCGCAACCTTCCATTGACGGCCAGCGGACTGCGGGCTCCCCGACCTTCCATCGACGGGCGAGGCGGGATTACGGGCGGGGAGGAATTGCGGGCGCGGTAGCCTACAGCGCGATGGCATGAGCGGCGGATTGACTGGCGGGGATGATTTGCGGGATCGGGGCGTGGGGACTGCCGGCGCGGGAGTGTACAGCGCGATGGCAGAACCAAACTGTGTGGACGCCTACAGTCCACACATATAGAGTAGTAGAGATAAGTGCGGAATGCCCACGGCCACCCCGAATGTGTTACCCGCCGGCTCGCCGGACGCTGGGATCTCCACGCCGTGCGTGCCGTTGGACCGGCCCGGTACGTAGTAGGTTCCGCTTCGTGCGCGCGCACGCAGTTGACGCGGTCGTGCGTGCTGGCGGGGCGACGGAGCAGAGCAGCTGGTCCGCTGGTGATCACACGCACATAGTACTAGCTCAAATATGCATATATTCAGGCCACTTGACTTAACCCTGAGAGAGACACAGTACACGTCAACAATTCAGACCTTACTGCCATTGACGGTCTCACTGCTACTAGTGTCCTTGGTGTCAGAGTCACTGGCACCACCGCTGGTGCTCGCCTCGGCCTCATGCACCTTTCTGTCATTTGCTCCTCCGGCAGTCGCTCCGACCATGCCGACCTCTCTGAACCGTCCGTAAAGGTCGCCACGGTAGAAGTTCCTCGTCCTCCACGCCAGCAGCAGCGACACGAGCGCGCCCAGTAACGTGACGCCGGTGATGATGAGGAACGACTCCCTGAAGCAGCGCACGCCGATGCAGGTGAGGTCCTTTCCCCGCCGCCCGCCCTGCCGGAGCGCCTCGCGGTCGTACATGCGGCCGGCGATGCGGACGTTGAGGATGTAGGAGCCCACGGGGCTGGCCACAGCGCCGAAGTTGTAGAGCGTGGAGTAGTACTTGAGCCCGAACACCTCGGAGATGATGGCGAACAGCAGTGGCCACTGCGCGCCGAAGCAGAAGCCCAGGATCACGGACGCCGCATACAACCCATTGTTGACACCGAAGGCGATCAGCGCGTGGCCCACACACGCCAGGAGGAGCACCACCGTGAGCGCAAGCGGCCGGGGCACCTTGTACCGGGCCAGCACGTACTCGGAGGCGAACCCGGCCACCACGCGCCCGGCGTAGTTCCAGATGCTCACCAGGGACACGAACGTTGTGATGGACCGCTGCGGGTAGCCCAGCGACTGCCCGATCTGCCCCATGTTGTCCACCGCCGTCAGCGTGCCGCCGATGCCGCAGATGGTGGCCACGAACAGGACCAGCATGTCCACGCTGAACAGGGCCTGCAGGATGGTGTAGTCTTGGCCCCGCGCGGGCGGCCGGAACACGTCCTGGAAGCAGGACGGCGAGCTGTCTGCGTCGTCGTTGGCGGCGGCGGCCGTGGCCTGATGACGATGATCGGTCGACTCTGGTGCCACGTTATTGCTCGACGCCCGCGTCTTCTCGTTTACGGTGATCGTCACGATGGCGGCGGAGGTTGCTGCTGCTGTCGCCGGCTCCGGCGGCGCAAGGTACGTCTTCAGTTCTTGCTTCACGACGATGACGATCGGGAAGAAGATGAGAAGGAGGAGCACCACGGCCGTGACGTAGTACGCCGGCTTCGGGAAGTGGATCACCTCCAGCTCAACGACGTTCATGACGAGCAAGTACACTGCCAGCACGATGGAGGCGTAGAGGAAGAGGAAGAAGGCTTTGCGCTCCCCGCGCGCGGCGGTGTTCCGCGGCATGATGCGGATGGTGGGGATGAAGACGAGCGATATGGCAGCGGGGAGCCACGCCATGAGCAGCACCAGGTCGGTGCCGTCGTTGTCGGTGCCGTAGATGGCGCGGTACAGCTGGGTGAAGATGGCGCCGCTGAGGCCGACGAACCCCTTGAGCAGGCCGAGCACCACGCCGCGGTCCTCGGGGAAGTTCTTCACGGCGGTGACGAGCGAGCCGGTGTTGGCGAACGACTGCGAGTTGGCGCCGACGGCGATGTAGACGCACATCAGCCACACGGGCGGCCGCGCCGTGCGACCGGAGATGGCCAGGTAGATCATGAGGTAGCCCACCAGGTTCATGCCGGCGCCGCAGGCCAGCACCACCCACGGCGGGGTGACCTCGTTGATGAGCCCGGGGAGGATGCCCACGTTGGCGCCCACGTCCTTGAAGAAGCTCAGCGTGTTAAGCGTCTGCTGGTCGTACCCGAGCGACGTCTTGATCGCCTTGGAATAGATGGCGAAGATGTACGTGCCGCCGGCTGCCGCCATGATCAGGATGGACGCGAAGAACATGAACCACCGCCCGCGCATGACGTGCAACGCGAACCGCATCGTGCTTGCGGCGTCGGCGCCGGGGGCCGCTCCCATGGCACGGTCGCCGCCGAACACCATGTCTACCGTCTGGTTGGTTCTCAGGGACGACGCGACCACGGAGGCACGGACACAAGAGGTCTCTTGAGCGAGATAGGTAGGAGTGCCACTTGTGTGAGCCCCAGTACTTGTGCTGGCTACCTTGCTTTATGTAGTATTGCAGACGCAGTAGTCTGTGGATCGGAGTGGCCGAGTGGGTCACCTTCCGATTCAATCGCACGAGCGAGAACGCGAGGAGGTGTGTCGTGTACTCGTGTGTGTAGCAGGGACCGGTACTGTTTGCTTCAACTTTTGTTAGTCTGCTAGCTAAAAGTCAGAAACTTAAACAAACGTGCTTTATATCTTGTTTGGTTCCACTTCCACCCAAATAATTATTATCTACTAAATTTTTTTGTCTACATTGAACTTAAATAGACCAGCTAATAGGCTAGATAAACTTTAACTGGAGCCCTTATTCTATTTTCTCATTATCTCCTCAACCCCGACTAATAACCACTGATGCTGTATTATTGACCTATGTACCCATGATTTTCACTGGTAACGTCAAATCAAAGGTGATTTTCAATGTTAACGCCAAACCAAAGGACTACTCATGACTTTTTGTTTGTATTAGCAAGACCGTGATCTAGAAAATCAAATGTTCCACTGCTTGCTAAACTTCAGCTAGCTAACAATTTTAGCGGGCTAAAGTTCAGTAGAAGTGAATCCAATAGCAAGGACGAGTTGACTTTTAAAAATTATAAAAACTGGTTTATAACAAAATAAAATAAAATCTAAAAAGCACGTTCTAAAGGTTTGCCGACTTTCCATTAAAAAAAGTCAATAACAAAATGCTAAAGGCCAGAGAGTCATCGTTTTACGTACAAGAAATCGAAATCTATGGCTCACAAACAGGTCCTACAAGCAACTGCAACGTGGCATTGTATATGGATCAAGAGTCTACATTTGTTATTATTTTCTCATAATAGTCATATAAGGATATGTACAACCTGACACAACGGTACGGTTTTTAAGTAAAAGACACGGCTAAGACAAGTTATATATAGGCCCTGTTTGGATCCTTCAAGCCCGGCTAGAGCTAGAGCTAGTTTCTAGCTCTAACTCTAGCCCAAACTAGCTCTAGCCTTCTACGTGTTTGGATCCAAGGGCTAGTTTACAATAAATGCTATTTTATAATCATTTGTCTCATTTAAACCTTTCCTTATCCGGATTTAGTGTGGCTTCTCCCACACACAAATAACACAAATAAATTTATTTTCACAAATCAAACATCCAAATCACAATAAGTTTAATTTCTGCATACAAATGCGATGTCCCATACGAACATACAAGTCCTTAATCAATATTTAAAAAAAATTACACTCCATGAAACAAAGCATGAGCTAAGTCATCACGGAAGGCATTCATGTTGACATCTTCAACAAGAGGTTCGTCTTCTGGCCATGTTGATGCTGCAGAACTAGGCATTGGGTTATAATTTTCATCGGCATCACATGCTTCGAATTCTCGATCCGCAATTCTACTCTCTCGAATAAAATTGTGAAGAGACATACATGCAACAATAATTCTAGTTTGCTTGTCCTCTGGAAATCTTTGCATGTTCAACAAAATCCTAAACTTCATCTTCAACACTCCAAAACTTCTATCACATTTCTAACTTTGGCATGTGCATGGTTGAAGACTTCTTTCATACCTTGGGGCGGTGGGCCGTTATGCCATTGCTCGACATGGTACCTTGTACACCGGTATGGTGAAAGGTATCCCGGACGATTTGGGTAACCCACATCAACCACATAATACTTGCCTACATAATACTCCTGGGTGCCCTATGTGTCCTCGGAGCCCTCTGTGCCCTCGGTGGTGGCGAACGCGGTGCGCCTTGGCTGTTGGTGCGACGACGCGCTGTGTTGTTGAGCTGTTGACGACGGACGGGTGCTGCTGCGGCCGAGTTCGCCCGCTGACGAACTGTGTTGCCTGCCGCCGAGGTGGAGCCGTCGAAGAGCAGCTGCCGGGCATAGGGTGCCGCTGTAGCTGCCCGCGCGTCTCCACCTCCAGCACGCGGTGGGCGATACGGAGGAAGCACAGAGCCGCTGGCACGGCCATCGAACAGACCATCAGAGTCGGACAGGATGTTGCCGTACAGCTGAAGCCCCGGGAAACCATCAGTCTCCGGCGCCTGCGAGTTGAGGTCGAAGGCATCGTCGTCCATGGCAACGGTGAGGCTGCATATGCAGTAACAAAATGAGCCAATCACAGTAGATAAATTAGTAAATTACAATAGTCGAAAATGCATTCAATAAGAAATTAGCCAAAACAAATCCGTTGTTTTCCTGTTCTTTCCAATGTGGCCAGCCGTGCCCCTCCACTACCTTTCCATGGATCAAGAAAAGAGGGAGGAGGAGGCTGAGGGAACGGAGGGAGGCGACGGCTGACCTGCTCGAGGACGGCGGCGCCGGTCCTTCCCTGCGTATCGAAGAAAAGAAACGAACCCAGGAACGTGCGAATCCCGTGCGGAAGGATAAGAGAGAAAAAATGATTTTGGTGGGCCTTCCAACAAACTAGCCCCAATAATCACCCCTTGGTGGGGAGAGTTTTTTGGGGTGGGCTAGTTGCAAAAAACTGGTTCTAGCCCTCCTGTTTGGCTACTTTTGGGCTAGTTTGACACAAACTAGCCCAAACTAGCTCTAGCCCTTGGATCCAAACAGGGCCATAAACCTTATGTCTTATTCAATAAAAAACCTCTAAGACATAACTTGTTTATGTTGGTTGTACTAGTAAAGTTATGTCTTGAGCTTAGAATCGAGTAAGAGGCGTTTTGATGAAGACATGATTTCTTCATTTTTTTTATATTTACCTTTTAGACACACTTCAAGGCATAGTACATTAATATGCTTTGTACATGCCCTGGGAAGGAGTCCATGAGATAGGTCCTGAAGTGACAAAAGAAAAATCTCTCCCTGCCATCTGCACTTTCGTTCCTCTTCTCTTCGAGACAAGGATGGACTTCAGCCCCCTACAGAGTCCATAGAGTTTCACTAAAATTCTTTCTAAAATTTAAAATATATACAATATAATCTTATTATCTATTTTATGGTTTTATCGTTTACCGAAATTTTAATATAATACTACTTTGATGTTTTAAGATAATACAACTCGAAACAATTATATATGTCTATTATGAGCAATTTAGTAAAGATTATATCGCTATAACAGTTTAATCTAGCCCATTCTAAATATTTAACAATGCACTGAAATAATTAAATTAGTACTGAAATTACCTAAATTTTCTAACAATGCACTCCATGCATCTCCAATCACATGCTCTGCTAGAGTTGGCGAGGCATGACAGTATAGCGTGCCATCATGTAGAACGAGGAAGTAGATTCAGTCAAAATCTAAAGTTTAAAGACTATAGCAACCACTTTATTAGTAATAGTCCATGACGAAACCTGAGCCCAGAAGGCAATGTTTTAGAACAGAAGCAGTAATTTTGATAGCCTATGATAGAATTGCACCTAAAGGTAATGTCTGAGATCATTTTTGAAAGTTTAGAAGAAAATTGGCCCGAAGTATAATAAGGGCAAAATAACTATTCCTCCCACATGTTTCCAAATTCCAAGTAGTAGTATATATATTTGCTTATCATCCGAGTACGGCAACGGGCTGATAGCGCAGTGGCAAGACTGCCACCGCCACCATTGGTGGCAAGCAAACCAACAGCTACTTCTTCACAAATCACGACCACACCATTTCGCGACAACCTTTATGACATGAACAGTACATTGCTTTACAATTCTCTCCCTCGAGGGTAGCTTATCCATGGATTGAAATTGACCCCTTTTTTTGTGTGCGTGCGTGTGTCGGTGTGTGTGCTTTAAATATTTGTATTTAATTGAAAGTATTCCAGCTCTGCATCCAACATCTTCATTACTCATCAGAATTACAGATATATCCGCCTTTAAGGAATTCGTAGTTTTTATTAGAGGCGTAGCTCTAGCCATTAGCAAACGCAACCAACTACCGTGCCGTGTTCAGTCGAAGTCGACGAGTCAAAGACACAGGCCGCCATTTCCTGGTAAGCCACAGAGATCGTAAAACGTTCTAGACGCGAGCTTAGAATAGTCAAGCTTCATTCGTAAACAAACTAGATAAGGGTTGAAACTTGAAACCACACGATGGCTAACATTTCACACCACTTGCAAGCCACTGATCGGTGTTTAAATTTGTCGTGACCGATCTATCTATCTCTCTCTTCCACACTTGTTTTTTAATTTCTCTCCCAATAATGATGCCTAAATGTTCTTAACGTACGTTGGAAGTTGGAACGGAGGAGTCTCACGGCAAACAATTTAATTCTCGCGGAGGTTAGGAGAATATTTTGCATGCCACAAAAGAGCCCTTTTTAGACTTCGTTCTGTGACGGATGTTGCTGCTAACTAGAGTCCCTTTAACAATATATATAGTAAACTAAAATATTTAAAAACTTGTTGTTACTTCAAAACACATTAGTTAGGGCCGTTCGTTTTCTCTCCAATCCATGTGGATTGGAGGGTAGTAAGTCAAAATCTCTACTATTTTTTTTCTAATCTCATCCAATCCATTTGATATAGAAATAATCGAATAAGGCCTCAGATAGATCTAAATGTGGAGCCAACAATTAAAATTTGAACCCCACTCGTACATAGTTTTACTTTATTTTTGCATAACCGTGGAAACTTGTGGACATGGGATCGTGAGCGTTGAAGTTGATGTTTGAACAGTGGGCTAGATTAAAAAAAGTATAAATATATATTTTTTAAAAGGGACGATGATACAGTATTTTATAGTAGTAGAGAAGACTAACCATGTGAAACTTTTTGGTTAGGGTTAGGGAAGAACGAACTGCACGGCGTCACCTATGTGCATGCGCAGGAACGCGATTGCTGTTGACTAATACTAGTCCTGTAAAAAAAATCCAAGGACGCATCAGCCCATGGGAACGCGAGGACACGAATACAGAGCGAAATACTCTTCTGTTGACCCAAAAATCGAGCAGGCGTACACACGTGCCATCGCGTTCGTTTTTTTTTTGGGGGGGGGGGGGGGGAATCTTGGTACGTTGTTACAGGAGCTAGCGTCAGGAACAGGAATTATGAACGAGTTCTAGATGCACTTTTGCCTAACGCTACAGTTCTATAGAGGCTATTATCATGCATAACATACCCTGTAAAAAATGTTAAGTTTTTTTTTTAAAAAAACTAACAGTTTCAACGACGAAGCTGAACTGTAATCAAATGAAGCCTTTTTTTAGTGCTGAGGGTTTGAAATTGTTTGCCTCCGTCTCCGTTCGCACCAGGGGTGCTGCTCCCGTGCATGCCCGGAGCTTCCTGCCAGCTAGGGAATAAGTTTCCCCAGATCCCGGGGTTCGTAGAACGCACGCGGGGCCTTTCAGTTCAGCCTCGCCAGAATCACGTCGACGACGGCGACTGCCAATAATCGATCTGGGCGCGGGCGAGAAATATACAAGGTCGAAAGCGATCACACACACTCACACACGAATATTCAACGGAGCAGTACGTCCCCTGTGCCAATCGTCACGAGCTCCTCTTTTCTCTGACCAAACCGTGTTAAGAATCTTCAAACGACGACGCGGGTATGCAATTGCATGCATGGGGATATATATGAACTCCCAAGTCAGCGGACGCCACGACACCCGGCGCCATGCCATACTCCGGCCACGCGCGTGCTGATAAGTCTTGAGCAGCGTCGTTTCCAGATAAGCACGTCGGCCTCTCGTCCAATCCAAGTATCCAACTGGGGCAGCCTGCATCCACGTGGCCAATGGCAGCGCGACATGCCACAGCCTAACCGATCGAGAAGCTCCATTAGAAATATTTGTTGATTGATCATTGATTGATAATTAATGCACGACCAGTATACTCTAAAAGCAGCTGGGTGTACAGGTAATTAATGCCTCGTTGATTCCGATTCTAGAAAACGAACGACTCTCCAGGACGCGTGTACTAGTATGCTGGTGACGAAACCGTGACGAGCACATTGCGTTGCGTGCCCCAAGTGCAAGCAACAAACAGACTACCGAATTGACGGGCTCGGATCCATATTTGTTGAGAACTACGTTACCACGGATCACCAGATCCGCACCCTTCCCTCCCGTCAGCAGATTAGGCGCGAGAAGTCGTGGAAAACCCGTATCCCTTCCCAGAAGCACGACAGAGGAAACACACGAGACACGATGTAGGGTTGGGCCTTTGGCCTCTTTCTCTTCTCTGTAATATGAAGGGGTGTACAGGTTCCTTATATAGAGATGTGAGACCCCTCAGGGGCAAAGCAGGTATTTGCCCACATAACCCTAACTAGGGTTACTTAACACTCCCCCTTGGGCGAATACCGCGACCAACACATGCCTCGTTAGAACTCCAAAAAACCCAGTGGGAAAAATATGGAGAAAGAGAGCATGGTGATACAAATTGCATTTGCACTTTGTTGCCTCGTTAAAAACCTCATGTGAGAAACTTCAAGAAAACTCACAAAGGGAAAAAGAGTACAACAGGTGTCATCGGGACAGATTTCGATCCTCTGAGATCTAGATTCTATCGAATCTTCTACAAGGGCTAACTTTTAGAAATGTGCTCCCCCTGATCCTTGCAAAACCGTATCAATAAGGCAAAACATCTTCTTCTAGAAGTATATGCACACAAAGATTTAGCAAACGGATTGCATATCCTTGCAAGGACTATTTCAGGAACTTTACCTCTACTCACTTCTAGGATATACGAGGTAAGTGCACGTATCAATATAAATAAGCCACTTCGATTGATGGTGTTCGATCGACTAGATCTATATATTTGATAGAAAGTTCCATAAAGGTTCACATATTGATCATCAAGCTCACGCCTTCAGGGCATAGAATATGACATTTATTGTCTCACAGTTGTGATCAATATAAGCATTCGCTCCCCCTGACGATGACATCTGTCAAAGTCTTTATCCCTCATAACTCAAGCATATTCTTCAAGATATATGTCTCATTGTTCATCTGGAATAACGAGAATGAATGAGGTTGGGGTGCTATCATTTTCTATCTTACACCACAATTTATACATAGTTGTGCAAAGCAAATAACATGTCCTTCAATAGGACTTAGGGGATAATATAGTTGCAATAGTACATATTCTAAATATGACACATCGCTCGAGGCGTTCATCCATTGCAACATCTATGATGGTGTAACAAAAGTCCATCTAAGATCGTAATCCATCAGGGATTTTTCATCGATCAGATACATCGTTATAGTCTGTCATTCTGGCACAATGGGGATATTTTGCCAGTAACACCTAAACCTTATAGGTTTCTGCCATCAGGGCTTTAGAGGATACCGTAACTCCACATCTAGTGGAAATTACCATGAGTAAAACTCATGGAATGCACATGTGCTTATTCGGTGAACTTCAAGTCCTTTGGTACCTCATCTTATTCCTTTTCGGGTCTGTATGGGTCTTTATCTCTTTATAGGGATTATCAAACTTTGGTGTTCAACACAGACTTTGTTTCTTCTGGATAGGTTCCATCTGGGAACGATAGTCTCAACTACGAGATATTCTCCCTACATAGGAGAGTGATTATTCATCAGGAATGTATTATTCGGTATGAGATTTATATGTTGCATATTTATAATTCAAATATATGAGTCCTCCTAAGATCTCATGACGGATCTTCAGAATCCTATTAACTGCATATTTTAATTCATGCCATTTGCCAGATATATTACTTAGTGGAACAGTGTTTATTCAACACATATGTGGGATGGGTCTCTCACAAGACCACTTGAACCATCGCATTCACCACACATAATTTCAATAGTGCCCATAAGTGTCCGAACTTCAAGCTCGTGACTTTCATTTTGCGATTATTGGTTCAGCCTCGATTGCATTTATCAATGACCCGATAAGAGAGCTTAAAGCGCTCATGCCTAGGACTTTGTTTTGGATCCCTTTGCAATCTATAGAGGCAAGATAGGTGTCGACACATTTGTCTCCCACATTTAATAATGATCTCCGTTATTTCCCAAAACGAAAGATTCATTGTTCTGTATTCCCAGCATAATGATATTGCGCGCATTGCTAGGAATTTCATCATCAAGATGAACCTCTTCGTGAGGCAAATCACCATCAGGGTGAATTAATCGGAGGAGAGTTATCACAGACCACGTGAATCTGCAATCAGAAACATATGCTTTGACTAAGGCTGATGGATCATATTCGCAGGCGTCCCCGAGAATAGATCAAATACCAATAAGTCAAATGTGGATATGATATTAATCCCGGGTATATCCACATCTACGTCAGGTAGAAGCATTTAGACCAATATGGTTACTCCTCAACGATTTCTGGCAAACTCCATATACACAGGAGTACACACCGAACGACAGGTTCAGTTTGACTTTTGTGCGTTTAATAGAATATTGAGGCATTACATTATATGGGCATTCCTCCCCCTAATGCCGAGATGTTCTAAAAGTATACAGATAAAATCCCCAACCACAATCATCCAGTTGTGGCCAATGTATGCTATTGTGGTGATTTATTTGGGAAATCTTACGCACATTACAGATCGGGGTTTTATGCAGTGAGTTATGGACTTAGATTAATGTAGTGGCATGAATACTACATATTTTTTCTTCAACATGAAGGGTTAGTCTCAACATCCAGTGAGACACGCAACAACAAGTTGCTTCGTGGTTACAATTCTGCAAACTTATTGTTATTATTACCAAATGCACAGTCAATCATTAAGATTTAGACTAACATGCACAACACTATTTTATCCATAAGGCTTCTTCAGGGGCTCATGAATACCATTCGTCGTTTGGAGCCATTAGTTGACTTCAGATCAACAAGTAAAATGACCATCAGGGTCTAACGCTCACAAAGACATTCACTGGTTGCATTGTGCTTTGAGGCACATAGGAAAATGTGTGTTTATATTGGTAGTAAAGTGCACGACATCAGGCCAATGCTGCCAAGCAAATATTTTTATATGCAGAGATGTATAGTCCAGCTCGTTTTTATCACTGCCCATGGTTTACCCAATTACTCATACCGCTCTGAAATTGGGTATCGATTAATGCAATATTTTTAGGTATAATAATTTTGAGAGAGAACTTATAACAATGGTCAATTATTTATGGTGTTACCAGCAGGGCAAATATTTCTCCTCATATTATATACCAACTTGTTCTATAAAGCATTATTTCGATCTCTTCATTGTTCAGCAAAAAGAGAAGCTTTGGAATAGAACAGACAAGGCCAAGAATTCATTTTATCTGGGAAAAATCACCATATAACTAGCTTTTGATGAAGCAAATGATGATAACTGCTTGGCAAGAACGAAACAATATTGGTATCCGCCTAGGATCTATCTTCAACAATAGATAGTACTGCTCTCATACGAAGAAATCATCAGGGGTAGAGAGGATACAACAGGTCTCTACAAGATCTTCGTATTTCTATCACAAATTATCATCACTAGTAGTCTAGTGGTCAAGACATATGACTCTTCTGGCTTCGAGGACCAAGGACATGTTAATGTCTAATTTGGCTTCAAGTTCTGTTGTGATGTGGGATTTCATAGTTATTTGTCTACTCTTTTCACTGGTAGTAGATCGAAGGTAGATAATGGTAAGCATGCCAAATGGTGGAATTCAATGTAGTTCGGCTACATAAACCCCAGGTATGTGTCCATTCAGGACCGACCTTTACCATTTAGCTTACAATGTATACCAAACTTGTCAAAGGACTATCCCGAGTCAATTTAGTGACTATAAGTATTTACAATTCCGAGAGATGTATGCGACACAAGCATAGAGGTCCTAGATGGAACAAGTAAAGTGGTTCGACGGGAACTCACTATGGTTTTCACACCAACATAGTGAAAAATTTCTCAGAATAACCTCTCGGTATACTCGCAACTTCGTGTTGCTAGCGGTTAAATGTCCTTTTATCTCATAGTTTGTTTCATGTCATTCAGCGACAAAGAGAGCAATGTGCTAACATCTGGTTAAGCAAAGTATGACTGAGATTTCTGGTCTTAAATTATTTGGTAAGGTATTATTGCTTACTAATTGAATCCCAAGTTGTGATGTCTTTAATGCCAAAAAGGCTTTCATGCATTATATTATATATCTTCGGATTACTTTGGGTAAAACTTTATGCATGAGGAGAGAGCAGAGAATTAACTTATATGTGTTTCATTGAATTTCAATTTAATTTTCCAGATTTTCAAGCACTACAGAGCTTGATATAGTTGTTATGGCCACTTGGCGATATATAAATATACAATGCCACACAACACAGTCAAATAAAATATAGAGCCAAACAAAATTGTTTATGAAGGTTGCACATAATATGACTTCAGGACCTTGAACAACCCACCACAATCCACACGAGTACAAGCTCTAGCATATCTAGCATCAACATGTGTGCGGCCATCAGGGCTACGACAGTATAGCAAGCCTTCGTAATAAGCGCAATAGGCACAATATGACTCGATAATTGGGGTACACGATAAATCCACGCAACGTGCGCAACAGGCGCAATTGTGGCTCGCGACAGACACACAGTGCCTACAGGGCATGCAAAAAATACGCGAGTCAGCGATGGCGGTCTGACTCAACGGAAGCGATCCGATTAATGGGAAGCGCGACATAGCAATCACATGACGCAGCCAAGTTCGAACGGCACAAATATTGCGTCGTGTTGCCAGGGCGCAGTCAATATTCAGCTAATGTCATAACTCAGCCGATTACCAATGCAGCCTGATCGGCGTGTCTGAGTACCATTAGTTTGATTGCGTAGGGGAAATCGAAGTCTGTCGCGTAGGACAGTTTTGGCTAGGCCAAGAGACCTGCCAGCTTGACGAAGAGTTGATGCAGATCTGATCCCGCAGCAACGTCGAGGTAGAGCGTGCTGATAACGTGTTGAGAACTACGTTACCACGGATCACCAGATCCGCACCCTTCCCTCCCGTCAGCAGATTAGGCGCGAGAAGTCGTGGAAAACCCGTATCCCTTCACAGAAGCACGACAGAGGAAACACACGAGACACGATGTAGGGTTGGGCCTTTGGCCTCTTTCTCTTCTCTGTAATATGAAGGGGTGTACAGGTTCCTTATATAGAGATGTGAGACCCCTCAGGGGCAAAGCAGGTATTTGCCCACATAACCCTAACTAGGGTTACTTAACAATATTGTCAGCAATATGCCCGAGCACGGGGAACGACGGATGCTGAAGACTGAAGTAGTCGAAGTGGTGGGCCATCTCAAACGCGGGCCGAAGTCCCATGTCTCGGTCGCAAAGCGGGTCGAGTGATTGGACCTTGGGCTGCGGCGATCACGCTCACGCCTGGTATAAAACACAGAATGTTAGTATTACAGTAGATTGATTAACAGATTGATTGACGAATAACAGAACACACTTTATCCTCCTCCATTCCCACTCTCTTCGCCACTACTCTTCTTCTGTAACTCCCGGAATCCTATTTTAGGATTTATGGGAATTTCACCAGAAAGTTTGAGTTAAAATGTCTTTTAATGGATTCCTTTCTCTATAAAGTATATCTCTCCAAAGTAAATGAGCACTAATATTAAGGGTTGATATTCATAATATAAATAAAAGAGACTAAAAATTGGAACAATAATTAAAAGAAAGGCTTTCAACCTATTTATTAGTCTCTTTATAACTATGTAACTAAGGCACTCTTCAATAATATTTAAATCATAACAATTCATGGTGAAAGTATAGATATTAGTATCTCCAAAACTAAATAAAGTATTAAGAATTCAAAAACTATGGATAAAATTGTTGCAATAACTACACTTTCAAAGAAAAGCAACTTTTCTTTAAAATAAGAGTTTCTATATAATTGAAATATTATTGCTTAAAGTAAATGAAACCGCTGAAATATGTATATAGTGTGCATTCATGTTGGTACTTTGGCTTGAGCATTTGAACTTGATTTGAAGTTTAAAATAGACTTGAAATCATGGATTTCAAATAGAAATTCAAAAAGGTATTAGAAAACATAAGAAAAACAAAAAGAAGAAAACAAACCTGTGTTGGGCCCAATTTCCAGCCAGCCCAACTCCTCTCCTCCACGCGGTCCACACACTCTCCCGCATTGGATCACTGGCAGGTAGACCCCGGATCGGGTTGTTACGCCTGACCGGGATCCTCGCCGTCTATACGGGTTTTCCCCCCTAGCTCCTATAAAAGGATCTGAGCCCCCCCCCCCTGAGCCACCCTCCATCAACCGTCAAGAACTCCGTCGTCGCTATGGAAGATTAGAGTTAGCACAGGAAGGGTTCCACGTCGCCATACGTGGACCTCGCCTCTACCGCCGATCCAACCTGAGGCAACGAGTCAAGGTGGAGCGCGGGATCCGGGGAGGCTGGTCTGTTGATTGCATTGGCGCGAGGGTGGTCGGACTCTCAGCAATTGCTCACCGGTACATGGAATTCGTCGCGGTACCACGCCTCACCGTGGGTCGAGTTCCCCACTGCACCATAGCGGGTGAGAAGTACTCTTCTTGGATCGCCTTAGCCTCCAGTTTGTGTTGGGACTTCCGTAGTTGGGGATCGCGAACCAGCGCGCCGGCACGGTAGGGCTCACCGGGCAGCGCCGCCGCGTGAGGCTTTGCTCTGCCGTGCTATTTCGTCGGAGTTGGGGTGGATCGCATGTGCCGTTGATCCATGGGCAGCGGCCAGGATTTGATCGGGCTCAAACTAGATGTAGACCATTGGATCATATGCGTGCGACCTGGATTAGAAGATCGTGTACCCCTTCGTTGAGGGATTCACGGCCGTCCGATTCGTATCTAGCGCCCGAGACTCAAATCCTGTCGTTTTAAATCTGGGGCGTCCATCGCTAATCCAAGGGTGGTGATAGTGTACCTGTTCGTTTTAAAAGAAGCCAAATCCTAGCCGTCAGGGTCAGATCGTGCGGCTACAATACAACCATACCCCTTCGCGTGACATATTCTCTAAAGAGTCCCCGGATTCCTACACAATTAAACCGTCGTACTTACCTGTAGGGGAATTCTGACATCCGGGTCCCTATTATTTGCAAAAGGGCCTCTGTACTCTTTAGATGTTGTAACCACAGTCCATAGCTTTTGTTTTAAGTAAATACAAATCTAGAAAATGATTTATAATATAGAATAATCTTGGAAAAGTCATAACATGCACATTTAACTTCTTTTTGACCCATTCCAGTTGCATTAGATCTATAATAATATTGTTTATTCCCTGGTAGCTTTATTTTGTTATAAAACCTAAATGCAATTTATGTACGTAATTTCTTTCGTACACCACTCCTATATCTTTAGAAAATCATAACTTTATAACTGTAGCTCCGAATTCAGCGGTTCTTGAACCCATGATCTCGTAGCAACTTGCAGATTATTATTATGCAGTTTGTGCTTATGCTTGGTGTGATGTTAATTTTGCCTATACCATGTTTGTTTGTATTGCTATGAATAACAGTGAGGTCACGAGAATCTGAAGATCATCCTGGTGCATGGAATCTCGAGTCCCAGGCAAGTTGTGCCCTTGATCACTTCTATTTACCCAATAATGTTCTTGTTAATCATTATGATATGCATAGGTTAATTTTGATGGGACCCAATAGGTCACCCCAGTTTGACTATCTTTATACCTCGTTTACCACTAAACTTTTGGGTAGTACCTGCTATTGCTTTATGTGGTTTTGGGTATTGAGATACACATTATTCATGATCATGCTTTTATTATCAATTTGCTATTTATTATTCATGATAAGATCATATTATTAATTGGAACATAGAGAACCACCCGGGAAACAGTGCTACCATAAGGGTGGTATTGGATGCCCTTGGCTGGCTAATTAGGAAAGCTAGTGGAGGACTACCTTACCCAAAAGGGGCAAGGGCAGTAGGGGAGTGGTCGGTGTAGGGAGGTTCTCGGGTTGATTTTGCTGTGATGGCGGTCAGATGAGGGATCCCTGCATTGGGGCTTTCTAGAAACTGTAGCAAGTTTTCTGAAGCTAGTGGAACTTTGTAAAGGTCTCGTACTATTACTCTGTCTTGCTTCCTTGGTAGAGGTGTATGAGATTCATGACCCCTTGGCAGATGGGTAACATGACTTGTGGGTAAAGATGTGCAACCTCTACAGAGTGTAAAACTAGTATATCAGCCATGCTCACAGTCATGAGCGGCTCGGACACTCACATGATTAACTTATGAAATTAAATTAAATTTGTCATATGCATTGCATCGCGGGTATTATTATCAATTTTGATATATTACTTATTTGGATTGGTATCTACTTACACTTAGTAACTGCTAATAAAATTTTGACCCACTTTAAAAGCAATGCTCAGCTTTAATCATCCTCTTTGGTAAGCCTTACACTTCACATGAGCTCCCGCCTTCGGTGAGTTCATGCACATTATTTCCCACAACTTGTTGAGCGATGAATGTATGTGAGCTCAACCTTCCTGTCTCACATCCCCCCACAGGTCAAGAACAGGTACCACAGGATGAGGCGCATGGAGGATGTTGCGATGTGTTCGTGAGAGGTCTAGGCCGTCGCCTCCCAGTCAACTTTGGGTTGCTGGATCATTGTTTTCATATGATGTAATTATATAACAATTTTGTATAGAACTCTGTTATATATTAATGTTATGACATTCGTTTCTGTACCATGAGTCATCATATGTGTAATACTTGGTCCTAGCACACCTAATGATTATGTTCGTGCTCGGGTCCCTAAAACTTGGGTGTGACAGAAGTGGTATCAGAGAAATGTTGACTGTAGGACAAAACCTAGATAGAACTAGATAACCCTTACCTACTTATCCTCTGATTCTTTCTAAACTTTTCTTAATCTTCTCTTATGCTGCTTTACTCTGATTACTCTTACCTTTTCACTTCTAAAGACAAAGGTGGATTTCACACTTTGAAATCATGTGCCTAAAGTGACCTTTAGGAATAGGAGACCTACTCTTAGGAACAAAAACAAAACTAGTTTTATAGGTATCTATGTACTTGAATGTTTGTTCTTATGATACTTATCTGATTTGGATCTTTGATTGAGTGTGATGAGTTGTGGAGTAATATCCATAATTGCATCTGCATATACACATAGGCATAAAAAAGTGTTTACGAAATAATTAGACAACCTATATTATCTATCCATTAGAATACAGGTAGTATCACATATCTATCTCATCTTGACAGATTCTATCTTACCTTTGGAGATTCACCTTATAAGCCTAGTTATCCCAATTTAGACATAAAACAACAGATCAAGCCTTGCCATGATCCTTCAGTTTATAACTAGCCACTAGACTATCTGTTTGCCTACTAAATAATTTCCCTTGCAAAACTATCTTACCATATATATTTCTAACCCAGATGGTCAATACCAGGAAGGGAGGAGGTATTGATCTACCTGCTAACCACAATAGCAAGAAGATTGTAAACTAACCATGACCAGAAATGAATCCTCAGCCGCTCAGATGCAGATGCTACAGCAGATGGCAAACATGATGAATGAAATGCAAGCTCAGATGAGGCAAGAACGCCAGGAAATGCGTCAGGAACAGCTGGAAATGCGTCAAGAGACGAGGTAAGAATGACTGGAAAGGTAGCAACAACCACCATTACCTCCACTAGCTCCACCCAGGGATAAGCACCGGGAGTTTATGAGTCACAAGCCACCTACATTCTCTAACTCCGCGGACCCACGACAACCTGATGACTAGTTAAAGTTTGTGGACAAGATGCTCAACATAGCTCAGTGCTCAGACAGAGAGAAAGTGCTATATGCATCGGTCGCCTTACCGGCCCCGCTGTGGATTGGTGGGATGCATACTGCGCTGCCCACGCTGCTGTCAACACCATTATCTCAGTAGAATTCTCCACTCAATTCAAGAATTACCATATTCCTGCTGGACTTATGAAGATTAAAAATAAGGAGTTTCTATCCCTCAAGCATGGAGGTATGTCCGTAAGCGAATATAGAGACAAATTTATCCAGCTATTTCGATATGCTGATAGGGAAGTTGAGGATGATGAGAAGAAGCAGGAGCTCTTTCTGGAAGGTTTGATCGGACCGCTACAATACCAACTGATATCACACACATTCTCATCCTTCTAGAGACTATTGGACAAAGCTATTGCTCTAGAAAACAAGAGGTTTGAGTTTGGAGAGAAGAAAAGGGCTGCTAACCAAGGACAGGCTAGGAGTAGCACCCATCCCCGTTATACTACTACACAAAGTACACCTTCTCGTTGCAGTTTCGGACAACAAACTCAACAGACATAGACTGCTCCTACTCAAGCAAGCACCCCAGCGGGACCTATTGCTCCTAATACATCCACAAACAGGTCATGCTTCAAGTGTGGACAGTCTGAACACTATGCCAACTACTATCCCAACAGGGCTGCTTATACTACTCCGGCTCCGATGAAGTAGGGTCAAGCCTCGGTAGGCAAGAGTCAGCCCTTATCTATCGGGGGAGGTCAACCATGCAGAAGCTGAACCTGAAACCAAGAAGTGCTGGTTGAAGGTGAAGAAGTTGGTGAAAAAGGCAATGAACAGCAGGATTAGAGTAAAAATAAATATATATAAATATACATATTTTTAGGAGTATTACTTGTAAGACCTAAATATTACTTTAGTTAGTAGCTAGTATTTGACTATTTTAGGAATAATAATAAGGTCTATCTGGCCCTATGTTTTGCTAATAAGTTATGCATCATGTTGAGATTTTCGTTTGTGCATATGCTTCGAGATAAAATTTGGATACATCATTTTTCTTACTAAACTTGAGAACGAGATTTCTTTTAAGGGGGTAGAATTTGTAACTCCCTAAAAGTCGCCTAGAGGGGGGGTGAATAGGGCGAAACTGAAATTTATAAAGTTAATCACAAACTACAAGCCGGGTTAGCGTTAGAAGTATAAACGAGTCCGCGAGAGAGGGCGCAAAACAAATCGCAAGCGAATGAAGAGTGAGACACGAGGATTTGTTTTACCGAGGTTCGGTTCTTGCAAACCTACTCCCCGTTGAGGAGGCCACAAAGGCCGGGTCTCTTTCAACCCTTCCCTCTCTCAAACGATCCACGGATCGAGTGAGCTTCTTCCTCTCAATCACTTGGGACACAAAGTCCCCGCAAGGACCACCACACAATTGGTGTCTCTTGCTTCGATTACAAGTGAATGGATGTTTGATCACAAGAACAAATGAGAAAGAAAAGAAGCGATCCAAGCGCAAGAGCTCAAATGAACACGGCAAATCACTCTCTCTCTCTAATCACTAAAGCTTTGTGTGGATTTGGGAGAGGATTTGATCTCTTTGGTGTGCTTTGAATTGAATGCTAGCTCTTGTAAGGTGGTTGGAAACTTGAATACTTGGATGCCATTGAAGGTGGGGTGGTTGGGGTATTTATAGCCCCAACCACCAAAAATGGCCGTTGGAAGTGGGCTGTCGTATGGCGCACCGGACAGTCCGGTGCGCCACCGGACACTGTCCGGTGCGCCAGCCACGTCAGCGAACCGTTGGGGTTCCGACCGTTGAGCTCTGACTTGTGGGCCCACTAGGATGTCCGGTGGTGCACCGGACAAGCACTGTAGGCTGTCCGGTGCGCCACCTGCGCGTGGCCTGCTCCTCTGCGCGCGCTGGCGCGCATTTAATGCGTTGCAGGTAGCCGTTGCCGCGCGAAGTAGCCGTTGCCCGCTGTCACACCGGACAGTCCGGTGTGCACCGGACACGTCCGGTGAATTATAGCGGACGACTTCCCGACGCTGGCGAGTTCCAGAGTTGCTCTCCTCTGGTGCACCGGACACTGTCCGGTGTACACCGGACATGTCCGGTGAATTATAGCTGAGCGCCCCTGGATTTTCCCGAAGCTGAAGAGTTGAGCCTGGAGTGCCCTGATGCACCGGACACTGTCCGGTGGCACACCGGACAGTTCGGTGTGCCAGGCCAGGGCAGCCTTCGGTTGTCCCTTGCTCTTTGTGTTGAACCCTTTGCTTGGTCTTTTTATTGGCTAAGTGTGAACCTTTTGCACCTGTAGAACTTATACACTAGAGCAAACTAGTTAGTCCAATTTTTTGTGTTGGGCAATTCAACCACCAAAATCAATTTGGAAAATAGGTGTAAGCCTAATTCCCTTTCAATCTCCCCCTTTTTGATGATTGATGCCAACACAAACCAAAGCAAATATAAAAGTATATAATTGAACTAGTTTGCATAATGTAAGTGCAAATGTTACTTGGAATTGAGCCAATATAAATACTTAGGATGCGCATGGATTGTTTCTTTCTTACTTAACATTTTGGACCACGCTTGCACCACATGTTTTGTTTTTGCAAATTCTTTTGTAAACTCTTTTCAAAGTTCTTTTGCAAATAGTCAAGGTAAAGGAATAAGATTTTGCAAAGCACTTTCAAGATTTGAAATTTTCTCCCCCAGTTTCAAATGCTTTTCCTTTGACTTAAACAAAACTCCCCCTCAATAAATTCACCTCTTAGTGTTCAAGAGGGTTTTAAGATATAAATTTTGAAAGTGCTACTTTCTCCCCCTTTTTGAACACAATAAGATATCAAATTGAAAAACATGATACTTTGAAATTTACCAATTGAAAATCATTTTAAAATTAGGGTGGTGGTGCGGTCCTTTTGCTTTGGGCTCTATACTTTCTCCCCCTTTGGCATGAATCGCCAAAAACAGATACTTAGAGTGAAATATAAGCCCTTGTCTTTCTAATTTCTCCCCTTTGGCAAAATAAAATATGAGTGAAGATTATACCAAAGCCGGAGTCCTTTTGCTTTGTGCTTTCTCCCCCATGGATGAGGAGTGGCTTGGAGCGACGGCGAGGGATGAGTTGCGAAGTGGAAGCCTTTGCCGAAGACTCCAATTTCCCTTTCTTGTTGAAATATAATTGAAATATTATTGCTTAAAGTAAATGCAACAGCTAAAATATGTATATAGTGTGCATTCATGTTGGTACTTTGGCTTGAGCATTTGAGCTTGATTTGAAGTTTAAAACAGACTTGAAATCATGGATTTGGAATAGAAATTCAAAAAGGTATTAGAAAACAAAAGAAAAAGAAAAAGAAGAAAACAAACCTGTGTTGGGCCCAATTTCCAGCCGGCCCAACTCCTCTCTTCCACGCGGCCCACACGACGCTCGGTCCAGCCACTCTCCCGCACTGGATCACTGGCAGGTGGACCCGCTTGGTCAGCGTCGCGCTGATGCGCGTGGACTCCGCGTTTACGACACTGTCATGTGGGCCACGAGGGCAGACACCCGGCCACGCGTTCTGTTCACCTGTGTGGCTGTCGTGTAGGACCCAGCTGTCAGACTCTTCTTCGCGTCAAACAAGGCACCTGAATTGGGTTGTTACGCATGACCGAGATCCTCGCCGTCTGTGCGGGTTTTCCCCTGGCTTCTATAAAAGGATCTGAGCCCCCCCTGAGCCACCCTCCATCAACCCTCAAGAACTCCGTCGTTGCCATGGAAGATTAGAGTTAGCACACGAAGGGTTTCGCATCGCCATACGTGGACCTCGCCTCTACCGCCGGTCCAACCTGGGGCACTGGGTCGAGGTGGAGCGCGGGATCCGGGGTGGCTGGTCTGTTGATTGCATTGGCGCGAGGGCGGTCGAACTCTTTGTAATTGCTCACCGGTACACGAAATTCATCGCGGTACCACGCCTCATTGTGGGCCGAGTTCCCCACTGCACCATAGCTGGTGAGAAGTACTCCTCTTGGTTCGCCTTAGCCTCCGCTTTGTGTTGGGACTTTCGTAGTTGGGGATCGCGAACCAACGCGTCGGCACGGTAGGGCTACCGGGCAGCGCTGCCGTGTGAGGCTTTGCTCCGCCGCGCTGTTTCGTGGGAGTTGGGGTGGATCGCCTGTGCCGTTGATCCATGGGGGAGTGACCAAGATCTGATCGGGTTCAAACTGCATGTAGACCGTTGGATCATATGTGTGCGACCTGGATTAGAAGATCGCGTACCCCTTCGTTGAGGGATTCACGGTCGTCCGATTCAGATCTGGCGCCCGAGACTCAAATCCTGTCGTTTTAAATCTGGGGCGTCCATCGCTGATCCAAGGGTAGTGAGAGCATACCGGTTCATTTTAAAAGAAGCCCAATCCTAGTCGTCAGGGCCAGATCGTGTGGCTACAATACAACCATACCCTTCGCGTGACATATTCTCTAAAGAGTCCCCGAATTCCTACACAATTAACCCGCCGTCTTTACCCGTAGGGGAATTCTGACATCCGGGTCCCTGGTCTTTGCGAAAAGGGCCCTGTACTCTTTAGATGTTGTAACCACAGTCTGTAGCTTTTTTTAAGTAAATACAAATATAGAAAATGATTTATAATATAGAATAATTTTAGAAAATTCATAACTTGCGCATTTTAACTCCTTTTTGACCCATTTCATTTGCATTAGATCCATAATAATATTGTTTATTCCCTGGTAGCTTTATTTTATTATAAAACCTAAATGCAAATTATAGAGTTGATCGAGTGATTGGTCCTTGGGCCGTGGCGATCACTCCTTGTATAAAAGACAGAATTTCACAGTAGATTGGTTGGCAAATAACAGAACACACTTCGTCCTCCTCCATTCCCATTCTCTTCGCTGTTATTCTTCTTCCCTGATGAGTCAATCACCGGACACGACGTGGCGTTCGCTGACACATATTTACATTCATATATATATATATAGGGTAGGTATAACGGGAGTCTTGGGCTTCCAATAGTTAACGGAAGCCTAGGTCGACCACCCCTGCAAACTGGTTCAACCAGCGCGCCCAACCAGGCTGTCGGGTGCGCCACCTGCCCCACGTCTGTTAGCGCAAAAAAAGGAATGCATGCATGAGTCAAACACGATCCAATGCATGTGCATAAATTTAGAAAAGATATATGCGGCAGTTTCTATTTTTAAATCCTTTATTTCCTATATAAATTTAGGATCGCTGCAACAGCCCTGCAGCTAGACGCGTAAGGACCATTATGATATATACTGAGACTAAATATGCTACACTGTGTAAATAATTATGCAATTCGATATACTGCGTAAAAATCTGTTACCAGCTGTATGCACACGAATTTATGATGAAAATAATGTGCAATGAAAGAAAAATGAATTACACACATAGAAACAAAAAATCGTATTTAATGTTTTATTTCCTTCATAAATATAAGATCCCTCCAACAGCCATGCAGCTAAACACATTAAATCTAGTTTATGATATATACTGATACAAATTATACTACATGGTGTAGATATTTATGCAATTCGTTACACTGCGTAAAAAATCTGGCATGTTGTTCACTGGTGGACGCACCTCCGGGTTGGAGCGTAATAACCTTAAGTTTTGAGCATAAAATCTCTCAATTATAAGCGTATATACCGAGCCAATGTGAGAGGTTGATAGCTCTAGTAGGTTGTTATTACAATCCTATTTTTATGGCAGATCCGAAAAACATGACAGCCGCATGCATGCGGTTATACAGATCCAAAAATTATGACAAAATGCATGCATGAGTCAAACACGTTCCCTTGCATGCGCGTAAATTTAGGAAAAATATGTGTGACGTTTTCTATTTTAAATGCTTTATTTCCTACATAAATTTAGGATCGCTGCAACAGCAATGCAGCTAGACTCGTAATTATTATTTTATGATATATAGTGATACTAAATATGCTACACTGTGTAGATAATTATGCAATTGGGTATACTGCGTAAAAATCTGTTACCAGCTGTATGCACACTAATTTATGATGGAAAGAATATGCAATAAAAGGAAATGAATTGCATGCATAGAAACAAAAAATCGCATTTAATGTTTTATTTCCTTCATAAATATAGGATCCCTCCAACAGTCATGCAGCTAAACGCATTAGAACTAATTTATGATGTATATTGAAACAAATTATACGACACGGTGTAGGTATTTATGCAATTCCTTACACTGCGTAAAAAAACTGGCATGTTGTTCACTGGTAGACGCATATCCGGGTGAAGCGTAAAAACCTTAAGTTTTGAGCATAAAATCCCTCAATTATAAGCGTAAATACCGAGTCAATAAGAGGTTGATAGATCTAGTAGGTTGTTATTACGATCCTATTTTTATGACAGATCCTAAAAATATGGCAGCCGCATGCATGTGGTTTCTATTTTTATACAGATCCAAAAATTATGGCAAAATCGTGGGAGTTTCCTTTGCATGCGCGCAAATTACGAACAACATAAATTAAGGAATTGTCTTTCCAATGTGCATGCAGTAAACTGATATACGAACTCCGTGTTCAAGCATAAAATCGTACAGTTTTTAGCGTAAATAGTACATGTGGTAGGCATAAAACACAATAATCAAAAAAGAAAACTGCGCCGGATCGGAGGATGTCACGCGTGATCATCGCTGCGCGCATCTCGCGCCTTCTGTGACGTCGCTCGCTCGAACATCGTGCCTCATGCGTTGTCGTCGCTACTCGCACGTCGACGGGCGTCGCTTGCTCGCCGGCCTTGGAAGTGCCGCCTCCTCGGAGCTTCGGGGACGCCGCCGCTTGCTCGCATAAGGGCCCCGCTGTGGATCGAGGAACACCCGCCACCACGCGTCGAGGTAATGGAGTTGCGGCCACCGGCCTAGAAACCGCCGCCACTGCACAAGGTCGCCGCCGCCGCTCGCCCTCTGTATCGGCCAAAAAAGTTAGGAACACATATAGGCGAAAGTACTACTTTTTAATTCAACTATAACTGAGCGGAACCTTCCTTTTGGGGCAAGGCACGGCAACAACGGAAAGGACATTCAGGTTAACCAGGATAAAACAAACCTAGTACTACGCCCTCCAAACAGATCGTATCCTCGGCTATTTCATTAGAAATATAAAAAGCATATTTCCCTGGCGTCAACCCCGGAGGGTGTAGAAACCATTTCTTTTCCTTTGCTACTAGATACGATGCTTTTCGTGTAGGCTACGCTTTTCGCAAGTATTGTTCCGAATAGAGTATGCCTTGGTTTAAGAGAGGAGGCATCTGGATAGCTAGGGATATTGACACGGATAAGCTCTTAGGCAAAGCAAGGCATCTGCCAACTTGTATGCATCACCCTGTGCTTTTGCACATCAATGGAAAAGATAGGAACAGCGAATCCTTGTAGGAGACGGGTTTACCGGTGCAGTTCATATGCTTCCTTGCGCTAGAAACCAATACGCACGTACGAGGCCTACGATTCTCTAGTTGTATTGGCAAGGGAAAGAAGATGCTATGGGAATGTTTGGAATGAAATAGCTTAGGAAAGGCAGGATCTGCTGATGAAAGTGGGCCGGAGCCAGAACTAGGATAGGGATCAGATTGGGAGCAGGTTAGATGCAACCGCCGGGAGGACAATCCGACTTCGAAGTACGAGCAGGGATATTCGATAAAAGGAATTCCAATCGGAATAAAGGGTGAATTCGATTAGTTGAACAGGCAGCAGATGAAGTGATGGGAGCTAGCTCACTTCCTTCAATGAACGGATTTGCCTTGATTTTAGATTTCTAATTGAATCAAACTCTCGCCCTTTTGAGATTGAGTTACTTCCTTGCCTGGGCTAGTCGTAATCCCTTCTTCTGTACAAGATGGTTAGAGCTAACCCCAGTACTACTCCTTTGGCTGCAGAGTACCACCTCTTCCTCAAATTTTGATATTGATAAGAGTGCTTATTATAAAGCAATTCTTGCAATTTTTTTAAGAATTGATTTTTGCATTTTTAGGTGTCAAAATAAAGAAAACCCATCCTAGTGGATCCGTGTGGTAAGGAAAAATGGGTAATCTATTCCTTAACAAAAAAAATTTTGGAGATTATGTAATGCTTACTCTCAAACTTTTTGTTTATACTATGAACCGTACGAGCACATCCTCTGTCACCCCCACCGCGCTTACGGCTCTATACCCCAACCCAACTTGCTCTGGCCCTGGGTCCTCCCGCATCTCTTCCTCGGTAAGCGGACCGTGGAAGCTGGGGGGTATCCGCTTGGGACTGATAGGAAACAGCATATCTTTTTTTTCCTCCGGACCCCATATATAGTTGCAGTCCGGTCGCGTCGGAGACATCCTTATCAGATTTTGAGGCTTCGTCGTCCGGCTCCTCCAAAATTATGTTAGGATCGGCTGGCTCATCCTTATCATCCGAAAATAAAACAAAGACAAAACAGATTTGTTTCAATGACATATCTAATCAGACTGAAATTGATGTCGAAGACACGATCATTCACATAAATTTCTGCAGGCAGGAAGGGCGCGGAAGCTACCGTTTAACGAATGCAAGCAAGGTAGCTTGCTTACTCTCCATCTAGCGTGCGTTGGCGGCAAGGAAAGAGGCATTGGAAAGACTAGACCATACACATTAATTAGTACAAGAAAGAGGCATTCGGGAAGCGACTAGTCGCTTCTGGCGAAGCTTAACAAAGGCCGACTACGACTACTACATATACATAGAGATAGAGACAACTACCAGTCATGAGCGATAGTGAAGCTGTCGCTTGACGGACGAAGCCGAACCGATACGATAGGCGGGCGAAGTGAGCGAGACCAAGACGGGCCAGACGTGGAGTGGCGAAGGGGGCCTACTATACGTATACGTGATTAGTAAGCGGTTCAAGACATCGAACGAAAAATAAAAAAAGAACTATTGAACAGTGTGATTGATCAGACAAGTACTACTCTACTTGACTTGCAAGGAGCAAGAAAACGTATGCGCAGGCGCAAGGGATGAGCGCTCAATCCGTTGCTTGTTCTTTCGGTAGCCTTCTTTCATTTCCGAATTTGCTTGCGAGCAGTCCTTGCATTAGTATGAGTTCGTTGACCGCGTAATGGCGATCCATCTTGATGACGAATTCCACGATAACGAGAAATAGAAATTAATCGTTCGATGTCTGCTCGTTCTCCCCTCTTCAATTCCCAATGAACAACATGATCTTGAGCTATCATTTGTTCAATTTGGTCGATCTGATACTTAGTTAACTCATGAATCTTGATGTTCCCACTGATACCTAATCGATAACGAAGCTGAATGGCTTTTTTCGGTCCAATTCCATCCATTTTTTTTGAGGCAATTCTTACTTGTTCATCGGGAAGTGATCTAGCTCCTGAGATATATGACATTCTTTATCCTTCTCTTTTCCTGGTCTTCTCGGCTGGAATCTACAATGGTTGTCTCCCGAACAAAAGAACCATCTCTATCTCTTTCAATTCACTCTTCCCTTAATCATCATGATAGGAGGATCCTATCCTTTCCGAATCTGCCTTTCGCCTTTGACCCACGAACTCGAGTCGGACTCATTCACTGCTTACTTTTTTGAGGATCGTTCGTTCTTCACTCTCTTGCTATTACCCGCAGGGAGCGCAACAGTCTTCCCAGTCAAGCGCAGCGTTAGGTTTCGTTCAGGCTCGCTCTCGTTCTGAGGTGGATTCGAACCACTCTGTTAGGATTTTTAGTCCTAAGCAAAAGAGGATTTTCAGTCCTCTGCTCTAACCAGCCAGAACCAAAAAGGAGGATATTGTGAGACTGAACACCCACACAATATCTATTTGACACAGCAACACTTTCGGATCGGACCAACGGAACAGACTAACTACAGTACGCAGTCGTCTATTTGTTAGGCAGGCGACTTGAACATAGATTCTTTTACCCAGGTGATCAGGACTCGTACAAGTATCTGACGTGATTAGGCGGGGACAGGTTGCTTGTTGGGCTACAAAGCACTTCTTAGACGGAAGAGCGGCAAGCAAGCCTACTCAAGTACCTAGCACTCCACAACCCATTAGTTGGAAGGCAATCAGCAACTTAGCACACTAGAGCATACAACGACCTTTAGCAACCTTTTCTCGAGCGATAGTCTAGTAGGTCAAGCCCGAGTGGAGGCCATCCATCCCTTTCTGATGAAACCTTTGTTGCCCTAGCTTGAATTGAAGGTTTGGCTAAGGATGGGGATCCGGTGTCTTCATCTATACCATCAGAGAAGAAGGCTTGCCAAGAATGGACGAAGGTATGATTCTAGGAAATCTAGATTTGAAAGAAGGAAGCACCCGAGGAGCAATCAAACGGACATTTCTACGAGTGAACTCGCTAAAGCTGAGGATCCGCCAGCCAATAACTAACTCATACGAAATTCATGGAGCATAGTAGCGTTTTCCCCTGTGCATCACTAGCATCAACTATCAACTCTTTATCTATGTAAATTCTTGATTGAAATCCTTCGCTGTTGTCCTCGAAAGACTCTCTTCCTCTCAACCAGTTCACTTCTCCTTTCCAGCTACTGACTGGGCTTAGCAACTAGTTATGTCCCTATCTGCCTCCCCTGCCTCCTTCCTCTTCTCTACTTAAAATGTTCAACTAAATGCAAGTGAAACAAGACGAGAATCTTCGATTGGGAAGTGCACTTAACCCACCCACCTAAACCGGATCAGGAAAAGTGTTTAGTACGTGCCAATCGGAAACGTCCTGTCCTCAGTTCCTCGATGCATTCACGAGGGAAATTCGTTTGAAGTCAGTGATTAGGCAGACGCCCCATTGTTCGTGGTGTTGCAATGAATCCAGTGGATCAGCCTCATGGCTCGGTGAGGGGCTTTATGCTGATAAATAGGATTCTTGTTATAATTTCTGTGGGCTCTAAGCTCCTCCCTGACTAAAGAAATCTAAAGTCAGAAGCTTCCATTCTAAAAACTCATAAAGATTTTCTGACTTCTTTACACGGGATGTAGAGCTTTTGCCTCAATCCTTTCTTTTCCTTAGCTATTCTTTATTAGCATGAATCTCCATCTATTCTTTTGGGGAAATTGAAAAATCATTAAAAGTAAATGGACCCAGGAGGAGTGAATTACAGCTTTCACTCAATGCACTTGAGAATAACATCTAAAAAAAGTAACTATACTTGTAACCCTTGGTGTCTTATATATAGTTAGCATATTGTTTGTAGGCATCCATAAGTGATTAACGATGATCCTACTTTGATACCACTCCAAGATTTTACGGGTGCTTTGAATATAGATGGTAATTGAACTGGACATGTCCTGGGGGAGGTAGTAATGGAGGGGTCTCTGGAAAAAGAACATGGTTTGGTTTATAGGTGGAGGCTTACTGAAATAGACCCTGTTGTTTCTGATGTAGGAGTT
Organism: Zea luxurians; assembly: GCA_029449295.1. Lineage (NCBI taxonomy): Eukaryota > Viridiplantae > Streptophyta > Magnoliopsida > Poales > Poaceae > Zea > Zea luxurians. Next base: position 167,483,519 of record JAOPSE010000002.1, read on the forward strand.
GGGGATGGAATGATTGATTCAAGCTCTGGTGGTACTAATCATGTCTCTGGGAGTAAACCAACTGGAGCGGCAAGGAAACATGCAGTACTGGAGAGGGGATCTCATAGCAATACTGATTCAAGTAATTTCAGAGTTACCAGAGATGCAATTGGTTTCGAAATATGTATTAAAAAATGGTAAACTAATACTGACTATTCTCTGTGGATATCTGGTTGGACACCAAGCATTTTTACCCCCATTTGAATGCAGAGTCAGAGTATAGACAGCTCAACAATGTTGTCATATATTTTTATACCAAATTAGAGTGCACAGTCATTTTTCTATTTATGTTCCCAGAAATTCAGTTCACTAGGGAACACCTTACAGGTTGGTCATGGGTCAGGATTGGATAGCAAGAGTTGTCGGTAGCCGGCATTAGGTAAAAGGAAAAGCTCTATAAAAGCGAAGAAATGAAATCGAAGGATACTAGCACTTCTTTCTATACTTGTAGGCTTTCTTTCTTATATTCAACTTCATGAATTCGCTATGCTAGGTTCATTCCATCCATCTATCAGGTTTGAGTAGGTAGGCTCTTTCCTTAAGAAAATGCACGTAAATAAGTGAATCCGAAAAGACTAAGACTTGAATGAAGCCCATTTCCCAGGCTAGTTGTTGCCCATGTAGAATAGCCAAAAGTGAAGTGCATAAAGTGCTATTGTAGCCAATCTTTTTCTATAAATGGCACCACCCGTCTCGCTAACTTCACGTAGAAGCTTCCTTTCCCGGGTTATAGAGCAAATCCTTGTTCTAAAGCTTAATCTACCCCTATGCTATGAATGAACAGATCCACGAGCTGATAATCCCATATTCTTTAAGCCAATCCGCCATATCAGCCCTTGTTGAACAACTTAATAATCCGGAGAGAAGATGCTTCTCGGAAGACGATGGAAATGAGGAACGAAGTTATCCTTCCCCTTTTTTTAAGGCACGGGCTCAGGTTACGTACGGATTTTATGCAACAAATACGATACATACGGTGTAGAATACTTTATTGCTACTGGCTTTTGCCTTTCACGGATCTCGCTGCGCGCCTCAATCGTATCTTCTCTTGCGCGGAGCTAGAAGATCATCGACTCTTTCTTTCGCGTATGAATACAGGGCCGGGTCTACGTACCATACCAATGAAACACACAGACACCAATTCTACGCCTATCTGAGTTTATGCTTAACGAAAGAGCAAGCACTTGGAAAGGAGAGAAAAGGTCGTCCCTTTACTCTATTCCTGACGTTAGGATGGATACTTAACTAGTGGGAGGCCTTACGAGGGCTAATCTACTATACTACTTGACTCACGAGTTGCTCAAATCATCTCTTGATTCGGAATCACGGGATCGGTAGATGTCACATAACTTGATTAGTTAGAAAATGATTATGCTATCGGCTTGATAGAATAAAAAATATGAATAATACAAGTGCCGGTCAGCTAGCACCTTTGGTGACATGCTGTTCCCCACTAGTCTTCTTCGTACATGCCCATGGGGTCATCCCTAAGGCCTATTCAGCACTGCACACTGGGTAGCACGTAACTAGTGGTCATGCTTACTTCAGATGTTCTCAGCCCAGCTCAGTCTATCACTTAGACTTCTGATTTCGTGCTGTGTTCAACAAGCTAGGAACACAAAAGAACGCTTATCCTCTTTGGGTAGGGGCCACATTCTTGCATACTCTTTTGGATTTGACAACGTGAGTTCTAAACTGAGCATAGAGCAAATATCTCTTGATAAAAGAGAAATAGCAAAGGGAAATGTGCTAGCTGATAACTCCTACTATTTCGCTTCGCGCCTCTGCCTCGTTTTCAGTGAGATATGCCCATCATAGAGAATCCAAGACTCCTCACTTGCCTTGCCGCTTCGCGCCTGCCTCGTTGACTGATCTCGTACAATCACTTGCATTTTCCTATGTGGAAAACTTAGCAACTACTCTACCCTTCCCTTAGAGTAGAGTGGAACTCACAGTGTAGCGAGCCACCCATAATCGGCTTGGAAGTGTTGCAGCTCGCATCCATCAGACCTGGAAATACGCTCTCTTTCTGGAAGTCACTGGCCAAGTATGACATAGAGAAGATGGATGAAATTCGATAAAAGGCCGAAGGCGCGCCTCGAAGCAACCGTCAAGCAACCTTCTGGTCCACGGGTCGGTGAACGAATGGGTTTTGGGAAATAGAGAACATGGACTCGATTGAACAAAGGTGGCACCGGAATGAATAGCCCACTTGTTTCGGGCAAGAATGAATGGGACTGATCGACTCGAGTTACCGAGCGACCTCCACTCTTCGACTCGAGCTTTCGCTTCTGCTTTTCTCTTTTTTTTATTTATTAGCTTTTTAGGGAAAGAAGAGGAAATACAACTATGTCTACGAGTGCCGCAAATGAACCTTCGGTTCTTCCGGAGACACGAACTAAATAACTCGTATCAGGCTACGGGAATAGTGAACGGGAAGAAGGAACTAGTGAGGCTTTCGTTGGTCAAACAATATGCCCTCCTCACTTGAGGAGAGTGAAGGTCATGACTTATTGAAGCAGAACGTCAATTGGCCAAGAGAAGGGGAACTCCTTTCGTCGGTAACTATTGAATTGCCTATCTAACAGTGGAGTGAAACGGAACGGGAAGGGAAACTCGTGTCGTCGGTTATCCAATTTCCCTCCTTTCTGTTTCGACAAAGAAAACGTTTAGGTATCGGTAATAGGATTCCCACTATGATTTGAAGAAAAAGGTAGATTCTATAATAATCTACAAATAATATAATATATAGAATCAGGCTCCGTAATCAAGTGCTCGCCTACAGGCATGTACCCATTTCTCCCTGCAAAATAAGTTTGAACCCGAGTGAGTATGGACCATACGCTCATCTTTCTTCTCAATCTACACCTCGTTCCGCGAGAGACCTATCCTCGTTTCGAAATAAAGGACCATAGTGAGGATCGATCCCGGATAAGTGAGTCAGTGTAGGGACAGAGGCTGATGATTCTAAAGGTGATTTAAAACTACAAGATGACTTTATTTGAAAACAGAATCCAAATATCAACAAAAAGATGAATGGAAAGTCTTGTCGATATGAATTGATCTTCAACCCAATGACAATGCTTCGATTTCGATCTTTACTTCTTTCTTGGATGCCTGAAGTTTGTGTTCGCATTTCATCAAAGGAAAAGTGGGCTGTACCTACATGAAGAAAAGAGTTGCTCGTGTAAAAGCAATATCTTCTATTTGACTTATCTAGCCGTGTCTTGCAGGCTCGGTGAATGGTTCATCTTCGATTGGCATGGTCCTTTGGATGTAAGAGATCTCGTTTGCTGGCCGGGCCCTTCCATGAGTTTAGATCTCTATGTATGAATCTCTTATGAAATCCAATACTTTTTATCATTTCAGAACGATCAGCATACTGTGTGACTTCTGCGTGACAGTTCTTGCATTTCGTTTGTTGCTTTGCATGAACATTTAGATATTGGAAAGCGAACTCCCTTAATTAGGAATTTCATAGATAGAGAAGGACGGGAAAAAAGAGAGAGACTGACTAACTACCCGGATCAATGCTGATTGACGACTGAATAAATAGCCGGAAGCAACAACTGCACGAGAGAGAAAGAGCGGATCCAACTAAGGAAATGCAGTACCTGTTCTGTCGGAGCTAATCATGCAAAGCTAGCGTAGCGCCAGCCGTCGAAGTGAATGAATTCGAAAGAACGAAGAAATAAGGAAATGAGACGACTCTTTCTTGAACAATTTCATAAGCAGATCTTCCCCTCCACACCAATCACGAGTTTTTTTTATTCCTCTCGTATATCGTCGTCACGCCCTTAATGATAGGTTTTGAAAAAGATTTTTCATGTCATTCCCATTTAGGTTCGATTCGGATCTCTCTGTTGTTTCCCTTTCCTCCCGAACCTTTTCCTCGAAATGATAAAGAATCTGGTACACTCGAATTGTATTATTTAAGTGCTTATTGCTTGCCAAAAATCCTACTTCTACAATTGGTAGGTCACCGGGTTATTCAAATAAGTCGTGTTTTCTGTGCTTTTCCCATGTTACAACTTCCGTACCAATTCGATCGATCCGGAATGGATCGGTTAAACATTCTATTAGGGAGCCCGGTCTTTACTCTTCTGTGTGGTATTCATTCTCGTTCGGCTCTTGGAGTCACATCCAGCAGTGGTTGGAACAGCAACCGCATATCGAGGTCGGGGAGCCGCGGCCACCGCCGCGCGCACTATCGGGCAACCGCCGTCGCAAATGAATTGAGCTGGGGCGTGAAAAACTGATCCTTAGCACTATGGATTTTCTTTTATAGACGTCTGGACCTGGTCCGGCTCGACCGGATTGCACTGTCTGGCCTGGGCTTCCAATAACTAAAGGAAGCCCAGGGCTCCTAATATACAATCTATATATATATAACCACCGAATCAGAGCACTTGAGAACCTCGCATAGGAAATTTTGGATGAAAATTGGAGCACTTGTCCTAGGATTTCAGAGCAAATGATTTGAGGCCAGCATGACAGTTGACGATGACAGTTAGTGCAACCCTCTTCCAAGCTGGGGCACGCCTAAGTACAACATGAAGATCGGCATAGATGAAGACTTCGAAAGGCAAACCCATGGTGAGTAAAGATAGAGACTCGGAAGAACACACTTTGGATTTGTGAGAGATCCAACAGTTGGCCGAAACTTTGAACCCTCTTCCAAGCCGAGAAGGTCTGCATCGATGAAAAAGAAGTTGCCATGCTAGTGGCATGTATAACACCATTTAATATGGGGTCTCTTGAGCGGTCTTTAGGACATGTACAACCCAATTTAATATGGGGTCTCTTGAGTGATCTCTAGGGTCTTAATTGAAAAATCCAAGAGACAGGCTCTTCACGACGACACTATATCTATCCGACTTTTCATACACACTGGCTCTTCTCTGTATTTATGATCCAAAGATGCAGGGTTGTATCATACGGTCTCTTAGGTGTCTCTTGTACTTGGAAAACCGATCAAGGGTCTCTAGGTTGTATATGCCCTTAGGGGGTTAATTGAAAAAATATGAGACAGGCTTTTTGGAAAGAATTCGCCTTTATATAACTCTCCATACATAATGTCTATAAACTATATTTATGATCCAAAGGCTCTGGGTAGTATCATGTTGTCTCTTGTACTCGGAAAAACAATTCAGGGTCTCTTGGTTTTACATGCCCTAAATATTCACATATGAGTACATTTGGCAATGGGGACCCGATTCCTAATTCCCCGTTGGGAATTCCACTATTAGGGCTTGATTGGGAGCAAGAATATCAGAGGGGTTGGAGAGGCTTTGCTATTCAATTTTAAACAGCAAGAGGATTTTAACCCCTCCAAAACCCTCTCGTATTCCTGCTCCCAAACAAGCCCTAAGAGGACGGTTATGGGGGTAATTTAGTCCCCACAGGGATCAAAATGGAGAAATTTAGTCCACGTCGGGTTCACGTGGATGAGGATGTGAAACGAACCCCCGTCTTCATTCCTCGCCCCACAAACTTCTCTTAATGTAAATTAGTCCATCGGCTTGTTAAAGTTATACTAAAAACTCAATACATAGCCTATTATAAAATAGCAAACTTGAAAGGGAAATGTGCCCTTTGGGCCATTTCTATAATTGTTTTGGTGATTAGATGCCCAACACAAATGCCTTGAACTCTCATGTAATAAACGAGCAAGAAGTACAAATCAAAGACAATGTATGTTTCTAGACTTAGTGAATTATTTTGTGAGTACTAACATATTTATCAAAGTGCTAGAAACATGCCAAGACAAGAAGATTCGAATTGGAAAAAGGTTGGTTGTGTACAGCCAACACCAGCTCTGGCCTGGCGCACCAGACAGTGTCCGATGCCCCAGGCTGGCCGACTGTGAACCGACTGCTCTCGGGATTTGACGAAGTGGTACGGCTATAATTCACCGGACTGTCCGGTGCTGCACCGGACTGTCCGGTGAGTCATCCGCGACGAACTCATCGCTCTCGGGAAAAGAAAAAGGCAATGTGGCTAAAATTCACCGGACTGTCCGGTGGTGCACTGGACTGTCCGGTGAGCCAACGGCGCCAGCGGCAACGATCGTCCGCGAGATCAACACGCGACACGTGGCCCACTCCAACGATCGGCTGGGTGCACCGGACTATCCGGTGCGCCATCTGGCCAATAGGTCCAACGGTCGACTGTGCCTCGTATGGAAGAAAATCGTGCACCGGACTGCTACAGTGGCTGTCCGGTGGTGCACCGGACTGTCCGGTGCACCACTCGACAGAAGGCAAGAATGGCCTTCCAAGTTGGCCTCCAACGGCTCCTAGATGTCTTGGGGCTATAAAAGGGACCCCTAGGCGCATGGAGCAGGACACCAAGCTTATAAGAAACATCCTAAGGCACCTAGACTCTGCATTCACGCAATCGGATCATAGTTCTTGAGATTTGAGCACTTTCGAGTTGTAAACTCCTCACGCTATGTTTGTGTGCTCACTTCTTCACTTGTGTGCGTGGTTTTGCTGCGAATTCGAGTCTTGTGTGCATTGCTTTACCTCCCTTACACTTGTGCTTCTTTGTGATCTCTATTGTAAGGGCGAGAGACTCCAAATTGTGGAGATTCCTCGTAACCGGAAAAAATACTCTAAAGGAAAAGACTGTGGTATTCAGGTCGATCATTAGATCACTTGAAAGGGGTTGAGTGCAGCCCTCGTCCATTGGGACGCCACAACGTGGAAGTAGGCAAGTGTTACTTGGCCAAACCACAGGATAAAAATCGCGTGTCTTGTGTGTTGCTTCTTGTGATTGTTTTGTTCGCACGAGTGTGTTCCATAGCCACTTGATTTCACTAACACCTTAACAATCAAGTTTGTGGCTATTTAGTGTTTGATTTTACAGGATAACCTATTCACCCCCTCTAGGTGCTCTCAATTAGTATCGGAGCCGTACTCTTCATCTAAGGGACTAACCGCCCGAAGAGATGGATCCTATGGTGTAACACCCTAAATCTAGCAACTGCAAACAACCCTATTTGAATTATTAAATTTCAGTAGAAAGGAAAAAATATTTATATTTTCAAATAAGGAAAACCTTGATATATATATATATATATACATATAATTTGAAGAATTTCTTGGATAGATAAAATTTAATCAAGTGTTTAAAGCATTCATGCTGGAGCATAAATCTTGGTTGACTTGATTTGCAAATACAATTTTTGATTTAATCATATGAAGGAAATCGAAATCTCGTTTTATAAAATAATAAAGAATTATTAGTATATTACCATTGTAATATGTATTTTATTTTGTTAATACCTTTTAAATAATAGTGTTAGCAAAAGCTCCATTTTTATTAAACTTTAATTTCTTTTGGTGATGATATTTTATTTAAAAGAGGATTCGCAAAAACAAACCAAGTGAGTTTGTTGTAGAGATAGGAAAATGAATTTGATTCGCAAAAACAAACCAAGTGGTGGCAAAGGATGATCCAAATATGTCAAATTAGAGTCAAAAACATTTTGGTTCTCTTTTGCATTGATATTGCACTTCTTTTGGTTGCTTTTGGATGTGTTGGCATAAATCACCAAAAAGGGGGAGATTGAAAGGGAAATGTGTCCTTGGGCCATTTCTAAAGTGTTCTGATGATTAAGTGCTCAACACATATTCTCTAAGTGTTAAATTGTGCCAAAGATTGAAGAAGTGCAAATCATGTAACAAGATACGTTTCTAGACTTAGTACATTGATTTGGGTACTAATGTACTGTGTCTAAGTGCTAGAAACGAGAGAAAATGGATTGGAAAAGAGTTGGCTGTGTACAGCCAACTGCTGCTCGGTCTGGGTGCACCGGACTGTCCGGTGGTGCATCGGACAGTGTCCGGTGCGCCAGGACCAGTCTCGGTGAACAGGCCGCTCTCGGGACTCGACGGTGGCGTACGGCTAAAATTCACCGGACTGTCCGGTGAGCCAACGGTCGACTGCGCAATGGTCGGCCGCGCAATCCGCGGACGACGTGTGGCCCGCGCCAACGGTCGGCAGGAGGCACCGGACTGTCCGGTGTGCACCGGATAGTGTCTGGTGCGCCAACTGTCGCGAATTTGCAACGGTCGACTGCGCCAAAATAGGAAGGAGATCCGCACCGGACTGTCTATAGGGACTGTCCGGTGGCGCACCGAACTGTCCTGTGCACCACCTGACAGAAGGCAAGATTAGCCTTTCAAGATTGTCTCCAACGGCTCCTAGCTGCCTTGGGGCTATAAAAGGGACCCCTAGGCACATGGAGGAGTCACCCAAGCTTACAAGAACTCCTTGCGTTGTGTTTTGAGCTCGAGTTGTGACTTGTGTGCGTGATTGTGCTCTCGTTTTGAGTCTTGTGTGTGTTGCTCTCCCCTCCCTTACTTCCATGCTTCTTTGTGACCATCAATTGTAAGGGCGAGAGGCTCCAAGTTGTGGAGATTCCTCGCAAACGGGAGAAAGTCTAAGAAAGAAGAACATCGTGGTATTTAAGTTGATCATTGGATCACTTGAAAGGGGTTGAGTGCAACCCTCGTCCATTGGGACGCCACAACGTGGAAGTAGGCAAGTATTACTTGGCCGAACCACGGGATAAACTTGCGTGTCTCTTGTGATTGTTTCTCTGTGATACTTGTGTGTTCGCAAGAGCTCGCTACTTAGCCGTACTAACACTTAACCAAGTTTTGTGGCTATCAGTATTTGAATTTTATAGGATCACATATTCACCCCCCCTCTAGGTGCTCTCAGTTCTGCATCCCCTTAGGAACGTCTTTTGAACTCCTTCGCCTTCTATTTCGGTGGTATTTTTTGCGTTGACTTTTCGCGCTTCGCCTTATATTTCGGCGGTATTTTTTTGCGTTGACTTTTCGCGCTTCGCCTTATATTTCAGCGGTATTTGGCTCTGCATTCCCTTGGGAACGACTTTTGAGTAGAAAACTTACATTGCGCTCCCTTGGGAACGACTTTTTGTAGCTTCGGCAAAACTTATGCTGCGCTCCCTTAGGAACGACTTTTTGAGCTTCGGCAATTTTTGGGCTTCGTAAAATTTGTGAAGAAGATATATTTCATTTTAATAGAAGCGAAACTATTATAAGGAATTAAAACTAGATTTGCATTACTTGTCCCTTATTAAAAAACAAACTGGCACAGAATAAAAAAGTGTTTCAGAAGGTAGGATATCAATATATGTGCTTTGACTCCGGCACAGTACTGTTGACTGTGCGAGCTTCAGATTCCTCCCTGAAATCCCGCTGCTGTTGGGTGTGTTGGCGCCCTTCTGGCTGCTGACCTTGTGAATAGGTAGGTTGTAGTGGTGGCGGAGGTGGAAGCTGTGGCCAAGAAGCCTGTGGCTGGCTAGCCGAAGTAACAGAAGCTGCAGAATGATTACCCACATATTCTGGTATGTAGGGTGAGTGGCACGAAGCAGTGTGTAAGACCTGCTTCGGTTGACTCTGCTGAGCCTCGGCTTCTGCGATCCCCTTCTGCTTTTGGATAGTGATTTGGCACATTCTTATAGTATGGCCCTTGTCTTCACCACAAAATAAGCAGTAGATCTTCCTGGGCTGATCCCCATATCTTCCTCCGAAGTCCCTAGCACCTCTGCCTCTTGGAGCTGGCGGCCGAAAAGAGCTTTGTTGCTGCCCCAAAGATTGTGAGGTATACTGTGGCCTCTGTAGCTGACTTCCTTTGTCATTACTCTGAGTGGAGTTATGAATTAACCTGACATGCCTCGGGTGGATTCTTCCTCTGAAGCCCCTGGTCATCTCAGAGAATATGTAAGCTTCCTCCCTTCTTTGGCGGAAGTCATTGTTAGCCCGGATGTACTCATCCATCTTTTGAAGCAGCTTCTCTAGAGTTTGTGGGGGCTTCCTAGCGAAATATTAGGCGGTAGGTCCTGGGCAAAGACCCTTGATCATGGCCTCAATGATAATCTCATTGGGCACCGTAGGCGCTTGTGCCCTCAATCGTAAGAACCTTCGTACACATGCCTGAAGGTATTCTTAGTGGTCTTGCGTGCATTGGAACAAAGCCTGAGCTGTGACCGGCTTCGTTTGAAAGCCTTGGAAGCTGGTAACCAACATGTCCTTAAGCTTCTGCCACGACGTGATAGTCCTTGGCCTAAGAGAAGAATACCATGTTTGGGCTACATTCCGGACTACCATGACAAAGGACTTCGTCATAACCGCAGTATTGCCTCCATACGAAGATATAGTTGCTTCGTAGCTCATCAGAAACTGCTTTAGATCTGAATGCCCATCATACATGGGAAGCTGAGGTGGTTTGTATTATGGGGGCCATGGGGTAGCCTGCAGTTCTGCTGCTAAGGGAGAAGCATCATCAAAAGTAAAGGCATCATGATTAAAATCATCATACCATCCATCTTCATTGAATAGGCCTTCCTGATGGAGCTCCGTGTGCTAGGGCCTTCGGTTTTGTTCATCTTGAGCAAGATGACGTACTTCTTCAGTAGCTTCGTCGATTTTCCTTTAAAGATCAGCCAGCCGCGCCATCTTCTCCTTCTTTCTTTGTACTTGCTGATGGATGATCTCCATATCCCTGATCTCTTGGTCCAACTCCTCCTCCTGGAGTGTTGGACTGGTGGCTTTCCTCTTCTGGCTTCAGGCCTCTCGAAGAGAGAGGGTCTCCTGGTTTGGGTCCAGCGGCTGCAATGCAACAGCCCCTGGCGCTGAAACTTTCTTCGGCAGCATGACGAAAGTCAGTACTTGCCGATGGTGGTCGAAAGAGTTCACCGGAGGTGGGCGCCAATGTTGGTCACTTGTTCTCAAATGCTATGAATTAAGAACAAGGCAACACAGAATGTTAAAGGTTAAAGCCCTTCGTCCTTTGAAGCATTATTTCCCTTAGGATATAATGATCTTCAGACGAAGGTCGTGAAGGACGAACCTTCATTATTGCAATATATGTTAATGAAAGACGAAGCTTGTAAAACATGATAAATAGCATGAATAATCATATGACATTATAATATATTCCTTGTTATATAATCATGAATAAATAAAAACAACATAAGATTACATTGTACCTTCGGCTTGACAGAAGGTATGAAAACAAACGTGGCGCACGAGCGAGTACAAATCAGAGTGAATAGTATGGGGGTACTGTTCATCTATTTATAGGCACAGGGCGCAGCCTATGAGAAATTACACTCATGCCCTTTACATTTACTATTGACTTTAAGACAATTCGTTGAGGTCCATATTGCCTTTTCCCCTTTAAGTCGGTTCCTTTTCCTGCTGCTATGCCGAAGCTCTCATGCACGTGGCTTCGGGACCGCATCACTCTTCGTATCGTTCATGCTTCTCGCATTGTATATGGTCTAGATCCGAGTCCGAAGGTACCTGTTCATACACCACACTTGGAAAATATTATCAAATCATGTTTTTGAGGACCTTTGGAAGACGAAGGCCCCCAACACTTCATAAATTAGTAATGTGTTTCATAAATCATCAATCTTAGATATATAACATATATCTTTTCAAAAAAGGTTTAATAATGTTGAATAATATGTTTTGTAATGCTTCATAAATAAATGTTTTGTATAATCCTTAGCCCATAGCCTTAGTTATTTTATAGAACTTCTCTAAAAAGATTAAAATGGTTTACCAAATATTCATAAATTTATAGTTAAGTTGTTTTCACGCTTACGTCTTGTTTTATAAAATATAGACCAAACCTTTTTTTTGAAAAAGATTGTCTTTTCATTAGAACCGTCGCCTGTGATGTTTTTGAAAAGCGAATGCTCTTTTTGTTATGCTTTCTTTTGGCTTCATCTCTGGTGAATGTTGTATGTTATTGAGTGGTGTTTGTTTCTTCTTGTTTGTTTGTGTGATATTTAGTGTTTGATCTAATAGTTGAGAATCAAGTGCTATTCCGTGGAAGAACCTCAAATTTTTAATAAGCAAGGCAAGTGGACGTCTCCCTCTGCATATTCTGTTTGATCCCAAACAATACATTTAATAAAGTTTATTCTTGGATATATATGCATAATTTGATGGGTTACCTATTCAGATACACCTAACCTTTCCAACATTATTCCTTGTTAACCTGGGTTTTGATCTAATCAAGTAGCTATGATATTGCTACAACTTTAACTTTATGATGTTACTCCTACTGATGATATCAATGTTCCAAATGGTAAGTTACATTGTGATAATTGGAACATGGAGTGACCACCCGGAAAAATAGTGCAATCACGAGTGCTATCATGGCTCTGACTTTGGTAATTAGCTTTATATGCTTAGTGCCTAGCAACCTTACCTGAAATATGGGCAAGAGGGGGAGTGGTGGTGGTGGCAGCCCACGTTAACATTGGGACGTATTCTTGGCTAAGGTACCTCACCCAGGGGGCCTCCACCATCGACTTTAGAAACCTTAGCGGGTTGCTTAGTATTAAGAGTATTATGTGAAAGCCTCATAGTGGATCCCTAGCCATTCACCTCGGAAGTGTTTATGGGTTTTGGCCGACCCAGGCTAGAGGGGATACACAGCTTATGGGTAAAGTTGTACCACCTCTGCAGAGTGTAAAACTGATATATCAGCCGTGCTCACGGTTATGAGCAGCCTGGACTCCTCACATGATAATTGAACTTGAAGATGAAAATAAATCATGGTCCTTTTTGGTTCAAGTGGTTCTGAGCTTATGCTAGTGATTATTTATGTTGATGATATATATGCTGATGAATATTTCATACGCTTAATATGGGTTTGGTATATACTTATACCTAGTAATCAGGTATTGATAATAAAATGTTGACCAACTAAAATGCCAACCGCATTAAACTTTAACCTTACCTTGTTACCTTGCATTTTCCCCCACCTGCTGAGCCCCGACCATAAGTGAGCTCGCCCTTGCTTAATTTTGATCAGAAGTTTGTAGATTAAGATTTTGATGGTGAACTCGATGAATGCTAGTCTAGTGATTCCCCCGGTCATCTTCCTGTGGATGGATGTCCTTGTTTCGCTGTACTTTGATGAATAAAGGTTAAGACATTATGTCTGTTCGAAGTGTAATATGTTAATAAAATCGTTATTTACGCTTTTATGCATTGTTCTTTTGATATATTACACTTATGACGTCAACATATGTGTGGAAATAGATCCTGGCACACATATGCTATGCACCCGGCTCTGCCCTTCGGAAATGGGTGTGACATAAGGGAAAGGGGTTGGTGATCAACGACAAGGAGAAGGACTCCCTCTTCAACGAGCCAAGAGACGACAAGCCCAGTGACTCAGGCTTGAGTCACAAAAAGACGGACAGGAAGAAGAAGACACGCATCAAGAAGATTATCTACTACGACAGCGATGCATCCTCTTCTTCACCAAGGGACGACAACGACGATGACTCCTCGTCCAAGAAAAAGACGGTCAATCAAAATTATTCTTTTGATTACTCTCGCATTCCCTATAATTCAAATGTGCATCTACTTTCAATTCCCCTTGGAAAACCTCCACACTTTGATGGAGAGGACTATTCGTTTTGGAGCCATAAAATGCGTAGTCATTTATTCTCTCTCCATCCTAGCATATGAGAAATTGTAGAAAATGGGATGCATTTCGATAGCACTGATAATCCTATTTTTATAAATGAGAAAATCCATAAAAATGCCCAAGCTACTACTGTTTTCTAGCATCTCTTTGCAGGGATGAGTACAATAAAGTGAGTGGCTTGGACAATGCCAAACAGATCTGGGACACCCTCAAGATATCACATGAGGGAAATGATGCCACCATGATCACCAAGATGGAACTGGTGGAGGGCGAGCTGGGGAGGTCCGCGATGATCAGGGGAGAGGAGCCAACTCAGACCTACAACAGGCTCAAGACCCTGGTCAACAAGATCCGAAGCTACGGAAGCACAAGATGGACGGATCATGATGTCGTCCGACTCATGCTCAGGTCATTTTCCGTTATTGACCCCCATCTTGTCAATCTTATTCGTGAAAACCCCAGGTACACCAAGATGACGCCCGAGGAGATCCTTGGAAAAGTTGTGAGCGGGCGCATGATGGTGAAGGAGGCACGATACGTGGACGACGCACTAAATGGTCCACTACCCATCTACGAGCCACAGCCCGTTGCTCTCAAAGCAACAAGCAGCAAGGAGGTGCTACCAAGTAAGGTAGCACAAGTGGAGGCTGCCGGGCTCAATGAGGATGAAATGGCGCTTATCATCAAGCATTTCAAGACCGCACTCAAAGGACGCAAAGAGTACCCCCAACAAGAATAAAACAAGGGGAAAGCGCTCCTGCTTCAAATGCGGTAAGACTGGTCATTTCATAGCACAATGCCCCGATAATGATAATGACCAGGGACAAGAAAAGAGCGGAAAGAGGGAAAAGAAGAAGAATTATAGGAAGTCGAAGGGCGAGGCACATCTTGGAAAGGAATGGGATTCTGACTGCTCTTCATCCGACTCCGATGATGAAGGACTGGCTGCCTCGGCCTTCGACAAGTCTACGCTCTTCCCCAACGAACACCATACTTACCTTATGGCTAAGGAAAAGAAGGTACGTATTCGAGATACCACCAAGTACTCTTCTTCTAGCGATGAGGAATCCTCCGATGATGAAGTAGATTACTCTGGTTTGTTTAAAGGATTAGATAGAGCCAAAGTAGAGAAAATTAATGAATTAATTGATGCTTAAATGAAAAAGATAGACTACTAGAAAAGCAAGAGGACATTTTGTATGAGGAACATGACAAGTTTGTTAGTGTTCAAAAATCTCTTGGTTTAAAACTTAAAAGAAATGAAATGTTGTCCTCTGAGTTGTCTGCTTGTCAGGAATCTGTCTCTAGTCTAAAGGATTTAAATGTTGAATTAAATGCTAAACTAGAGGAAGCAAATGCAACTAGATCATGTGTAGAACATATAGTTATTTGCAATAGATGCAAGGACTTTGATGTAAATGCCTGTGATGAACATCTTATTTCTATTGCTAAATTAACCGATGAGGTGGCAATTCTTAATGCTCAACTTAAGACTTGCAAAGTTGATTTTGATAAATTAAAATTTGCTAGGGATGCCTACACTATTGGTAGACAACCCTCGATTAAGGATGGACATGGTTTTCAAAAGGAAACCAAGAACTTAACAAGCCAAAGAGCTCCCGTTCTCAACAAGGAGAAAGGGAAGGCCCCTATGGCTAGTAGTTCCCAAAAGAATCATGTCTACATTTATGATAGGAAATATTCTAGGAATGCTTATAATGATAGATGTTATGATCATGCTGCTTATAATGATTCACATGCTATGTTTGCATCTAGCTCCAATTTTGTTCATGGTAGAAGAAGGCCTAGGAGAAATCATGTTGTGTCTCATGCGCCTAGGGGAATGTGCAATGGACCTTCTACTATTTATCATACTTGCAATACTTCTTTTGTACTTTCATGTAAGAACACAAAAATAGTTGCTAAGAAGTTGGGATCCAAATGTAAGGGAGACAAGACTTGTATTTGGGTTCCAAAAGTTATTGTGACTAACCTTGTAGGACCCAACAAGAGTTGGGTACCTAAAACCCAAGATTAAAATTGCCTTGAAGGTTTATGCATCTGGGGGCTCAAGCTGGATTATCGACAGCGGATGCACAAACCACATGACGGAGGAGAAGAAGATGTTCACCTCCTACGTCAAGAACAAGGATTCCTAGGATGCGATTATCTTTGGAGATGGGAACCAAGGCAAGGCTAAGGGATTGGAAAAAAAAGCCATCACATCCGAGCATTCTATCTCCAATGTGTTTTTAGTTGAATCGCTCGGGTACAACTTATTGTCTGTGAGTCAATTATGTAATGTTTATTCACAAATGTAGATGTATCTATCTTTAGAAGGAGTGATGGTTCATTAGCTTTTAAGGGTGTATTAGACGACAAGCTCTATTTAGTTGACTTTTCGAAAGAGAATGCCGATCTAGATGCATGCTTAATGGCTAAGACTAATATGGGCTAGCTTTGGCATTGCCGTCTAGCACATGTTGGGATGAAGAACCTTTATAAGCTTCTAAAGGGAGAACATGTGTTAGGACTAACCGATGTCTGTTTTGAGAAAGACAGACCTTGTGCAGCATGTCAGGCAGGGAAACAGGTGGGAAGCACTCATCACATCAAGAATGTGATGACAACATCAAGATCACTGGAGCTTCTTCACATGGATCTTTTCAGACCCGTTGCCTACCTCAGCATCGGAGGAAGTAAGTATGGTCTTGTAATTGTTGATGATTTTTCCCGCTTCACTTGGGTATTCTTTTTGCGGGATAAGTCAGAAACCCAAGGAACCCTAAAGCGCTTCTTGAGGAGAGCTCAAAACGAATTTGAGCTAAAGGTGAAGAAAATAAGGAGCGACAATGGATCTGAGTTCAAGAATCTACAAGTTGAAGAGTTTCTTAAGGAAAAGGCATCAAGCACGAGTTCTCCGCTCCCTACACACCACAGCAAAACGGTGTGGTAGAGAGGAAGAACAGGACGCTAATCGACATGGCAAGAACAATGCTTGGAGAGTTCAAGACGCCCGAGCGGTTTTGGTCGGAAGTTGTGAACACAGCCTGCCACGCCATAAACCGGCTCTATCTGCATCGCCTCCTCAAGAAGACCTCCTACGAACTCCTTACCGGTAACAAACCCAATGTCTCTTACTTTCTTGTATTTGGGAGCAAATGTTACATTCTGGTGAAGAAAGGTAGACATTCTAAATTTGCTCCTAAGGCAGTAGAAGGGTTTTTACTAGGGTATGACTCAAATACAAAGGCGTATAGAGTCTTCAACAAATCATCAGGATTAGTTGAAGTCTCTAGCGATGTTGTATTTGATGAGACTAATGGCTCTCCAAGAGAGCAAGTTGATCTTGACAACATAGATGAAGAAGTTCCTACGGCCGCTATGTGCACGATGGCGATAGGCGATGTGCAACCACAGGAACTACATGAACAAGATCAACCATCTTCCTAGACACTAGCGCATCCCCCAACTCAAGACGATGTACAGGTACCTCAAGAAGAAGGGCAGGATCAAGGGGAGCACAGGAAGAACAAGTGATAGAGGAAGAAGCACCACGGGCCCCTCCAACTCAAGTCCGAGCGTCGATCCAAAGACATCACCCCGTCGATCAGATTCTAGGTGACATCAGCAAGGGAGTAACTACTCGCTCTCGATTAGCTAATTTTTGTGAGCATTACTCGTTTGTCTCTTCTATTGAGCCTTTTAGGGTAGAAGAGGCCTTGTAGGATCCGGATTGGGTGTTGGCCATGCAGGAAGAGCTCAACAACTTCAAACGGAATGAAGTCTGGAGCCTGGTGCCACGTCCAAAGCAAAATGTTGTGGGAACCAAGTGGGTGTTCCGCAAAAAGCAAGACGAGCACGGGGTGGTGACAAGAAACAAGGTTCGACTTGTGGCAAAAGGTTATGCCCAAGTCGCAGGTTTGGATTTTGAGGAGACTTTTGCTCCTGTGGCTAGGTTAGAGTCAATTCGAATTTTATTAGCCTATGCTGCTCACCATTCTTTTAGGCTATACCAAATGGACATGAAGAGCGCTTTCCTCAATGGGCCAATCAAGGAGGAGGTATACGTGGAACAACTGAGAGCACCTAGAGGGGGGGTGAATAGGTGATCCTGTAACACTTGAAACTTAAGCCACAAAAACTTGGTTAAGTGTTAGCACAATAATCGCCAAGTGGCTAGAGAGGAGTCTTCAACAAAACACAATGACCACAAGAGAATAATCACAGAGATTGGCACAATGGTTTATCCCGTGGTTCGGCCAAGATCAACGCTTGCCTACTCCACGTTGTGGCGTCCCAACGGACGAGGGTTGCAATCAACCCCTCTCAAGCGGTCCAAAGACCCACTTGAATACCACGGTGTTTTGTTTGCTTTACTATTCCCGTTTGCGAGGAATCTCCACAAGTTGGAGTCTCTCGCCCTTACACTTGAAGTTCACAAGAAGCACGGAGTAAGGGAGGGAAGCAACACACACAAATCCATAGCAAAATACGCACACACACAGCCAAGAATCGAGCTCAAATGACTATCTCAGAGTTCTCACTAGAACGGAGCTCGAATCACTTAGAACAACAAACGAATGCGCGAAAACTGAGTGTGGATGATCAAGAATGCTCTAAGGTTGCTTGGATGTCTTCTCCATGCGCCAAGGGGTCCCTTTTATAGCCCCAAGGCAGCTAGGAGCCGTTGAGAGCAATCAGGGAAGGCAATTCTTGCCTTCTATCGACTGGCGCACCGGACATGTCCGGTGCACCACCGGACACTGTCCGGTGCAGATCTCCTTCCTTATTTGGCGAAGCCGACCGTTGGCGCTTGAGAGCCGTTGGTGCACCAGACACTGTCCGGTGCACACCGGACAGTCCGGTGCCCCCATCTAGTCGTTGGCTCGGCCACGTGTCCCGCGCGGATCGCGCGGCCGACCGTTGGCCCGGTCGACTGTTGGCTCACCGGACAGTCCGGTGCACCACCGGACAGTCCGGTGAATTTTACCGCCGTTAATCATCTCCCGAGAGCGACGAGTTCGCCTGTGAACGACTCACCGAACAGTCCGGTGCACCACCGCACAGTCCGGTGAATTATAGCCGTACACCGCCGATGAAGTCCCGAGAGCAGCCAGTTGACAGAGCCAGCCTGGCGCACCGGACACTGTCCGGTGCACCCAGACTGAGCAGAGTCTTGGCTGAGCAGCCAAGTCTTTTCCAAATTGATTTTTCCTGTTTCCAGCACTTAGACACAATACATTAGTTCTCTAAAACAATGTACTAAGTCTAGAAACATACCTTTAGACCTGGTTTGCACTTTGTCCACCACTTTGCATAGATTATTACAAAAACACTTGAGTTGGCACTCAATCACCAAAATACTTAGAAATGGCCCAAGAGGCACATTTCCCTTTCAATCTCCCCCCTTTTTGGTGATTTATGCCAACACAACATAAAGCAACTAGAACAAGTGCAAAATCAATCCAAATAAGAACTCAAAGTTGTTTTGATCAAATTTGGCATATATGGATCACTATTTGCCACCACTTGGTTTGTTTTTGCAAATCAACTCCAAACTCCTATCTCTAGCTCAAATACAATTGTAGAGACATGAAGAGAGCATTTCCAATAGAAATTGACCAAAGATTTCAACAACTCTCCCTTTTTCCCATAATCAACATTCTCCCCAAAGAAAAGCCAACTTTTGACACGAGAACCAATAAGGGAGTTTTGCTAAAACAAAAAGCTCTATTCTACTATTTTCAAAACTTCTCAAGTGGTAGCTGATCCATTACTTGCTTTGGCCTTTATTTTCTCCCCCTTTGGCATCAAGCACCAAAACGGGATCAATCTTAGCCCTTTAACCCCATTGCCTCACCAAATCTCCAAATAAGAGTCCAACGACAAAAAGAGTTTACAAGATGAACTTGGAATTAGTTACCCTCTCATCGGAGTGCAGTGGAAGTCTTTTATGGTCCAAGTCCACCTTTCCCTTTCAATCCACCTTTGAGACTAAATCAAGCAAACTCAAGCACATGGTTAGTCTCAAGGGGTCAAGTTGTAACACATCTCCCCCTAAATGTGTGCATCACTTGCACAAGGACTTGTGAGGTCCGGGGAGTGCTTGTACAACTTGAGCACCAAAAATAAGCAACAAAATGCAGAAGGAACATAATCAAAGGCATAGACACAAGTATGCTATATTTCAATCCAGGTTTCGCGAATCTAAGACATTGAGCTCACTACGCAGCCTACAAAAGGTCTTCTCATCTAGAGGCTTGGTAAAGATATCGGCTAGCTGGTTCTCGGTGCTAACATGAAACACTTCGATATCCCCCTTTTGCTGGTGGTCTCTCAAAAAGTGATGCCGGATGTCAATGTGCTTTGTGCGGCTGTGCTCGACAGGATTTTCCGCCATGCGGATAGCACTCTCATTATCACATAGGAGTGGGACTTTGCTCAGATTGTAGCCAAAGTCCCGGAGGGTTTGCCTCATCCAAAGTAGTTGCGCGCAACACTGTCCTGCGGCAACGTACTCGGCCTCAGCGGTGGATAGGACAACGGAAGTTTGTTTCTTAGAGTTCCATGACACCAGGGACCTTCCTAAGAATTGGCACGTCCCCGATGTACTCTTCCTATCGACCTTACATCTGGCATAGTCAGAATCTGAATATCCAATCAAGTCAAAGGTAGACCCCTTTGGATACCAGATCCCGAAACAGGGCGTAGCGACCAAATATCTAAAGATCCGCTTCACCGCCACTAAGTGACACTCCTTAGGATCGGATTGAAATCTAGCACACATGCATACGCTAAGCATAATATCCGGTCTACTAGCACATAAATAAAGTAAAGACCCTATCATAGACCGGTATGCTTTTTGATCAACGGACTTACCTCCTTTGTTGAGGTCGGTGTGTCCGTCGGTTCCCATCGGAGTTGAGAGCACCTAGAGGGGGGGGGGGTGAATAGGTGAACCTGTAAAAACTTCAAACTTAATCCACAAAGACTTGTTAAGCGTTAGCACAGTTAATGCCAAGTGGCTAAGGTGAAGTCTTCAACAAAACACAATACCACAAGAATCAAGCACAGAGGGACACGGTGGTTTATCCCGTGGTTCGGCCAAGCCAATGCTTGCCTACTTCCACGTTGTGGCGTCCCAACGGACGAGGGTTGCAATCAACCCCTCTCAAGCGGTCCAAAGACCCACTTGAATACCACGGTGTTTTGTTGTTCTTATCTCAATCCCGTTTGCGAGGAATCTCCACAACTTGGAGCCTCTCGCCCTTACAAGAGATGTTCACAAAGAATCACGGAGTAAGGGAGGGATTAGCAACTCACACACAACACAAAGATCACAGCGAATACGCACACACAAAACCCAGACTTGAGCTCAAGAGGCTAACACACTAGAACAGAGCTCAAATCACTAGAATTTCAAACAAGTGCGCAAGATTGATGTGTGAGTGATCAAGAGTGCTCAAGGAATGCTTGGTTGCTTCCTCCATGCGCCAAGGGGTCCCTTTTATAGCCCCAAGGCAGCTAGGAGCCGTTGGGAACAAATCTGGAAGGCCATCTTTGCCTTCTGTCTCGTGGCGCACCGGACAGTCCGGTGCACACCGGACACTGTCCGGTGCCCGATTTGTTTCCAAAAACAGCACTTCTGACCGTTGCTGGCTGCTCCAGATCTGCGCTCAGTTGGCGCACCGGACAGTCCGGTGCACACCGGACAGTCCGGTGATCCTTCCCGACCGTTGGCTCGGCCACGTGTCTCGCGCGGATTGCGCGGCCGACCGTTGGCCCTGGCCGACCGTTGGCTCACCGGACAGTCCGGTGTACACCGGACAGTCCGGTGAATTATAGCCGTACGCCGTCGGCGAATTCCCGAGAGCGGCCAGTTCGCGCCGAGGAGGCCTGGCGCACCGGACACTGTCCGGTGCACACCGGACAGTCCGGTGCTCCAGACCGAGCAGGGACTTGGCTGCACACAGCCAAGTCATTCTCTCCCCTTTTCTCTATTTCTTCATGCTGTTTCTACCACTTAGACAAACATGTTAGTCCACAAAACTAATGTACTAAGGCTTAGAAACATACCTTTACTTCATGATTTGCACCTTGTTCCATTTTACAAATAGGTACCTGTGTTGAGCACTAAATCACCAAAATCCTTAGAAATGGCCCAAGGGCTCATTTCCCTTTCAATCTCCCCCTTTTTGGTGATTTATGCCAACACTTCATAAAGCCACTAGAACAAGTGCAAACTCAATTCAAATGACATAAATTTAAGTGTTATTCAATTTTGGCATATATGGATCATCCTTTGCCACCACTTGGTTTGTTTTTGCAAATCAAACACAAATCTCTATCTCTAAGTTAAACACACATGTTTAAGCATAAAGAGAGTCATTCAAAAAGAGATTGATCAAGAATTTCAAAAACTCCCCCTTTTTCCCATAATCAATACTTCTCCCCACAAGAAACCAACTTTTGACAAGAGAGACATCAAAAGAGTTTTGACAAACCAAACGCTCTATTCTACTATTTTCAAAAACTCTCAAGTGGTAGCTGATCCATTTATCACTTTGGCCTTTATTTTCTCCCCCTTTGGCATCAAGCACCAAAACGGGATCAGTCTTGGCCCTATAACCCCATTGCCTCACCAAAATCTTCAATTAAGAGCAAATGGCAATAAGAGTTCATGAGATGGACTTGGAATAAGTTACCCTTCATCGGAGTGCAGTGGAAGTCTTCCATGGTCCAAGTCCACCTTTTCCCTTTCAATTCTCCTTTGTGACTAACACAAGCAAACTCAAACATATGGTTAGTCTCAAAGGGTCAAGTTGTAACACATCTCCCCCTAAACATGTGCATCACATTGCAACGGACTTGTGAGGTCCAGGGAGTGTTTGTACAACTTGAGCACCATAATAAGCAACAAAATGCAGAAGGGAACATGATCAAAAGCATAAATACATGTATGCTACAATTCAATCCAAGTTCCGCGAATCTAAGACATTTAGCTCACTACGCAGCCTGCAAAAGGTCTTCTCATCTAAAGGCTTGGTAAAGATATCGGCTAGCTGGTTTTCGGTGCTTACATAAAACACTTCGATATCTCCCTTTTGCTGGTGGTCTCTCAAAAAGTGATGCCGGATGTCTATGTGCTTTGTGCGGCTGTGCTCAACAGGATTTTCCGCTATTCGGATAGCACTCTCATTATCACATAGGAGTGGGACTTTGCTCAGATTGTAGCCAAAGTCCCTGAGGGTTTGCCTCATCCAAAGTAGTTGCGCGCAACATTGACCTGCGGCAACGTACTCGGCCTCAGCGGTGGATAGGGCAACGGAGGTTTGTTTCTTAGAGTTCCATGACACCAGGGACCTTCCTAAGAATTGGCACGTCCCCGATGTACTCTTCCTATCGACCTTACATCCAGCATAGTCGGAATCTGAGTACCCAATTAAGTCAAAGTTAGACCCCTTTGGATACCAGATCCCGAAGCAAGGCGTAGCGACTAAATATCTAAGAATTCGCTTCACCGCCACCAAGTGACACTCCTTAGGATCGGATTGAAATCTAGCACACATGCATACGCTAAGCATAATATCCGGTCTACTAGCACATAAATACAGTAAAGACCCTATCATTGACCGGTATGCTTTTTGATCAACGGACTTACCTCCTTTGTTGAGGTCGGTGTGTCCGTCGGTTCCCATCGGAGTCTTTGCGGGCTTGGCGTCCTTCATCCCAAACCGCTTCAGCAGATCTTGCGTGTACTTCGTTTGGGAGATGAAGGTGCCGTCCTTGAGTTGCTTCACTTGGAACCCAAGGAAGTAGTTCAACTCGCCCATCATCGACATCTCGAATTTCTGCGTCATCACCCTGCTAAACTCTTCACAAGACTTTTGATTAGTAGAACCAAATATTATGTCATCAACATAAATTTGGCATATAAACAAATCACCATCACATGTCTTTGTAAAAAGAGTTGGATCGGCTTTCCCAACCTTGAAAGCATTAGCAAGTAAGAAATCTCTAAGGCATTCATACCATGCTCTTGGGGCTTGTTTAAGTCCATAGAGCGCCTTAGAGAGCTTACACACGTGGTCGGGGTACCGCTCATCCTCGAAGCCAGGGGGTTGCTCCACGTACACCTCCTCCTTTATTGGCCCGTTGAGGAACGCGCTCTTCACATCCATTTGGTACAACCTGAAAGAATGGTGAGCGGCATATGCTAGCAAGATACGAATGGACTCTAGCCTAGCCACAGGAGCAAAAGTCTCCTCAATGTCCAAACCTGCGACTTGGGCATAACCTTTTGCCACAAGTCGAGCCTTGTTCCTTGTCACCACCCCGTGCTCGTCCTGTTTGTTGCGGAACACCCACTTGGTTCCCACAACATTTTGCTTGGGACGAGGCACCAGTGTCCAAACTTCGTTGCGCTTGAAGTTATTGAGTTCCTCCTGCATGGCCAACACCCAATCCGGATCTAGCAAGGCCTCCTCTACCCTGAAAGGCTCAATAGAGGAGACAAAAGAGTAATGCTCACAAAAATTAACTAATCGAGATCGAGTAGTTACTCCCTTGCTAATGTCACCCAAAATTTGGTCGACGGGATGATCCCTTTGAATCATCGCTCGAACTTGGGTTGGAGGTGCCGGTTGCGCTTCTTCCTCCATCACTTGATCGTGTTGTGCTCCCCCTTGATCACACGCCTCCTTTTGATGAACCTGTTCATCGTCTTGAGGTGGGGGATGCACCGTAGTTGAGGAAGAAGGTTGATCACGTTCATCCTGTTCCTGTGGCCGAATGTCTCCAATCGCCATGGTTCGTATAGCGGCCGCCGGAACATCTTCTTCATCTACATCATCACAATCAACAACTTGCTCTCTTGGAGAGCCATTAGTCTCATCAAATACAACGTCGCTAGAGACTTCAACCAAACCCGATGATTTGTTGAAGACCCTATACGCCTTTGTATTTGAATCATAACCTAATAAAAACCCTTCTACAGCTTTGGGAGCAAACTTAGAATTTCTACCCTTCTTCACTAGAATGTAGCACTTGCTCCCAAATACACGAAAGTACGATACATTGGGTTTGTTACCGGTTAGTAGCTCATACGAAGTCTTCTTGAGGAGTCGATGAAGGTAGACCCTGTTGATGGCGTGGCAAGCCGTGTTCACGGCTTCCGACCAAAAGCACTCGGGGGTCTTGAACTCTCCAAGCATCGTCCTCGCCATATCGATTAGCGTCCTGTTCTTCCTCTCTACCACACCATTTTGCTGTGGTGTGTAGGGAGCGGAGAACTCGTGCTTGATCCCTTCCTCCTCAAGAAACTCCTCCACTTGAAGGTTCTTGAACTCGGACCCGTTGTCGCTCCTTATCTTCTTCACCTTGAGCTCAAACTCGTTTTGAGCTCTCCTGAGGAAGCGCTTGAGGGTCCCTTGGGTTTCAGACTTATCCTGCAAAAAGAACACCCAAGTGAAGCGGGAAAAGTCATCAACAATAACTAAACCATACTTACTTCCTCCTATGCTCAGATAGGCGACGGGTCCGAAGAGGTCCATATGCAGCAGCTCCAGGGGTCTTGACGTGGTCATCACGTTCTTGCTGTGATGTGCTCCTCCCACTTGTTTACCTGCCTGACAAGCTGCACAAGGTCTATCTTTTTCGAAATAGACATTTGTTAGACCTATCACGTGTTCTCCCTTTAGAAGCTTGTGGAGGTTCTTCATCCCCACATGTGCTAAGCGGCGATGCCACAGCCAGCCCATGCAAGTCTTAGCCATTAAGCATGCATCTAGACCGGCCTCTTCTTTTGCAAAATCAACTAAATAAAGCTTGCCGTCTAGTACACCCTTAAAGGCTAGTGAACCATCACATCTTCTAAAGACAGACACATCTACATTTGTAAATAAACAATTATATCCCATTTGACATAATTGACTAACAGATAGCAAATTATATCCAAGACTTTCCACTAGGAATACATTTGATATAGAATGCTCATTAGAAATTGCAATTTTACCTAACCCTTTTACCTTGCCTTGATTCCCATCACCGAATATAATTGAATCTTGGGAATCCTTATTCTTGACGTAGGAGGTGAACATCTTCTTCTCCCCCGTCATATGGTTTGTGCATCCGCTGTCGATAATCCAGCTTGAACCCCCGGATGCATAAACCTGCAAGGCAAATTTAGGCTTGGGTCTTAGGTACCCAACTCATGTTGGGTCCTGCAAGGTTAGCACAAATGTCTTTAGGGACCCAAATGCAAGATTTATCTCCCTTGCATCTAGCCCCTAATTTCCTAGCAACTACCTTCTTACCCTTTCTACAAATGGCAAAGGGAGCATTACAAGCATAATAAATGGTAGAAGGTTCATTCACTACTTTCCTAGGAGCATGAATAACATTCTTTCTAGGTACATGAGCAATATATCTCCTAGGCATATGTACAACATTTCTCCTACACATATTTCTACCATGATTATAAGAAGAACTAGAAGCAAACATTGCATGAGAATCATAAGCATGTGAATCAAAATGATTATAAGCATTTCTAGCATGTCTCCTATCATAATACATAAAAGCATGGTTCTTTTTAGCACTATTAGCCATAGGGGCCTTCCCTTTCTCCTTGACGAAGACGGGAGCCTTATGGCTTGTTAAGTTCTTGGCTTCCCTCTTGAAGCCAAGCCCATCCTTAATTGAGGGGTGTCTACCAACCGTGTAGGCATCCCTTGCAAATTTTATTTTATCAACTTCATTCTTGCTAGTCTTAAGTTGGACATTAAGACTAGCCACTTCATCATTTAATTTGGAAATTAGAACTAGGTGTTCACTACAAGCATTAACATCAAAATCCTTACACCTAGTACAAATTTCAACATGTTCAACACAAGAATTTGATTTACTAGCTACTTCTAGTTTAGCACTTAAATCAATATTAACACTTCTTAAGGTAGAAATGGTTTCATGACAGGAAGATATTTCACTAGAAAGCATCTCATTTCTTTTTACTTCTAAAGCATATGATTTTTGTGCCTCTACAAATTTATCATGTTCATCATACAATAAATCTTCTTGCTTTTCTAAAAGCCTATCCTTTTCATTCAATGCATTAATCAATTCATTGATTTTCTCTATCTTAGATCTATCTAACCCCTTGAACAAGCAAGAATAATCTATGTCATCATCACTAGACTCACTATCACTAGATGAAGCATAAGTGGAGTCTTGAATACTCACCTTCTTCTCCCTTGCCATTAGGCAAGTGAGACGCTCGTTGGGGAAGAGAGCCGATTTGTTGAAGGCAGTGGCGGCGAGTCCTTCGTTGTCGGAGTCGGAGGAGGAGCAATCCGAGTCCCACTCCTTTCCTAGATGCGCCTCGCCTTTTGCCTTCTTGTATTGCTTCTTCTTCTCTCTTTTGTTCCCCTTTTCCTGGTCACTTTCATTATCGGGACAGTTAGCAATGAAATGACCAAGCTTACCGCATTTGAAGCATGAGCGCTTCCCTTTGGCTTTGGTCTTGCTTGGTTGTCCCTTGTGACCTTTAAGCACCGTCTTGAATCTCTTAATGATGAGAGCCATCTCTTCATCATTAAGGCCAGCCGCCTCAACTTGCGCCACCTTGCTAGGTAGCGACTCCTTGCTCCTCGTTGCCTTTAGAGCAATGGGTTGAGGCTCGTGGAGTGGTCCGTTCAACGCGTCGTCGACGTATCTTGCCTCCTTGATCATCATCCGCCCGCTCACGAATTTTCCAAGCACTTCCTCGGGCGTCATCATCGTGTACCTGGGATTCTCACGAATATTGTTCACGAGATGAGGATCAAGTACGGTAAAGGACCTGAGCATTAGGCGGACGACGTCGTGGTCCGTCCATCGCGTGCTCCCGTAGCTTCTTATCTTGTTGATAAGGGTCTTGAGCCGGTTGTACGTTTGCGTTGGCTCCTCGCCCCTTATCATCGCGAACCGTCCAAGCTCGCCCTCCACCAACTCCATCTTGGTGAGTAAGGTGACGTCGTTCCCCTCATGAGAAATCTTGAGGGTGTCCCAGATTTGCTTGGCGTTGTCCAAGCCGCTCACCTTATGGTATTCATCCCTGCACAAGGAAGCTAGAAGAACAGTAGTAGCTTGTGCATTTTTATGAATTTGTTCATTAATGAACATGGGATTATCCGAACTATCAAAGTGCATTCC
This sequence comes from Zea luxurians, assembly GCA_029449295.1. NCBI lineage: Eukaryota > Viridiplantae > Streptophyta > Magnoliopsida > Poales > Poaceae > Zea > Zea luxurians. The sequence continues at coordinate 167,511,245 of JAOPSE010000002.1, forward strand.
ACTCTCTACAATCTCCCATATACTAGGATGGAGAGAGAATAGGTGACTACGCATTTTGTGACTCCAAAATTCGTAGTCCTCTCCATCAAAGTGTGGGGGCTTGCCAAGTGGAATGGAGAGCAAATGAGAATGTGAACTTTGCGGAATACGAGAGTAATCAAAGGAAAAGTTCGAATTAACCGGTTTTCTCCTCTCGTAGTCGTTGTGGTCCTCATCCTTTTGGGAAGAAGTAGACTCGTCGCTGTCGTAGTAGATGATCTCCTTGATGCGCCTGGTCTTCTTCTTCTTCCCTTCCTTTCGTCTTTGACCAGAGCCGGAGTCGGTAGGCTTGTCGTCCTTCGGCTCGTTGACGAAGGTCTCCTTCTCTTTGTCGTTGATCACTATACCCTTCCCCTTAGGATCCATCTATTCGGGCGGTTAGTCCCTTTGTGAATAGAACGGCTCTGATACCAATTGAGAGCACCTAGAGGGGGGGGGTGAATAGGTGAACCTGTAAAAACTTCAAACTTAATCCACAAAGACTTGTTAAGCGTTAGCACAGTTAATGCCAAGTGGCTAAGGTGAAGTCTTCAACAAAACACAATACCACAAGAATCAAGCACAGAGGGACACGGTGGTTTATCCCGTGGTTCGGCCAAGCCAATGCTTGCCTACTTCCACGTTGTGGCGTCCCAACGGACGAGGGTTGCAATCAACCCCTCTCAAGCGGTCCAAAGACCCACTTGAATACCACGGTGTTTTGTTGTTCTTATCTCAATCCCGTTTGCGAGGAATCTCCACAACTTGGAGCCTCTCGCCCTTACAAGAGATGTTCACAAAGAATCACGGAGTAAGGGAGGGATTAGCAACTCACACACAACACAAAGATCACAGCGAATACGCACACACAAAACCCAGACTTGAGCTCAAGAGGCTAACACACTAGAACAGAGCTCAAATCACTAGAATTTCAAACAAGTGCGCAAGATTGATGTGTGAGTGATCAAGAGTGCTCAAGGAATGCTTGGTTGCTTCCTCCATGCGCCAAGGGGTCCCTTTTATAGCCCCAAGGCAGCTAGGAGCCGTTGGGAACAAATCTGGAAGGCCATCTTTGCCTTCTGTCTCGTGGCGCACCGGACAGTCCGGTGCACACCGGACACTGTCCGGTGCCCGATTTGTTTCCAAAAACAGCACTTCTGACCGTTGCTGGCTGCTCCAGATCTGCGCTCAGTTGGCGCACCGGACAGTCCGGTGCACACCGGACAGTCCGGTGATCCTTCCCGACCGTTGGCTCGGCCACGTGTCTCGCGCGGATTGCGCGGCCGACCGTTGGCCCTGGCCGACCGTTGGCTCACCGGACAGTCCGGTGTACACCGGACAGTCCGGTGAATTATAGCCGTACGCCGTCGGCGAATTCCCGAGAGCGGCCAGTTCGCGCCGAGGAGGCCTGGCGCACCGGACACTGTCCGGTGCACACCGGACAGTCCGGTGCTCCAGACCGAGCAGGGACTTGGCTGCACACAGCCAAGTCATTCTCTCCCCTTTTCTCTATTTCTTCATGCTGTTTCTACCACTTAGACAAACATGTTAGTCCACAAAACTAATGTACTAAGGCTTAGAAACATACCTTTACTTCATGATTTGCACCTTGTTCCATTTTACAAATAGGTACCTGTGTTGAGCACTAAATCACCAAAATCCTTAGAAATGGCCCAAGGGCTCATTTCCCTTTCAGGAGTCTTTGCGGGCTTGGCGTCCTTCATTCCAAACCGCTTTAGCAAATCTTGCGTATACTTCGTTTGGGAGATGAAGGTGCCGTCCTTGAGTTGCTTCACTTGGAACCCAAGGAAGTAGTTCAACTCGCCCATTATTGACATCTCGAATTTCTGCGTCATCACCCTGCTAAACTCTTCACAAGACTTTTGATTAGTAGAACCAAATATTATGTCATCGACATAAATTTGGCACACAAATAAATCACCATCACAAGTCTTAGTAAAAAGAGTTGGATCAGCTTTCCCAACCTTGAAGGCATTAGCAATTAAAAAGTCTCTAAGGCATTCATACCATGCTCTTGGGGCTTGCTTAAGTCCATAGAGCGCCTTAGAGAGCTTACACACGTGGTCGGGGTACCGTTCATCCTCGAAGCCAGGGGGTTGCTCTACGTACACCTCCTCCTTGATTGGCCCGTTGAGGAAAGCGCTCTTCACATCCATTTGGAACAACCTGAAGGAATGGTGAGCGGCATATGCTAGCAATATACGAATAGATTCTAGCCTAGCCACAGGAGCAAAGGTCTCCTCAAAGTCCAAACCTGCGACTTGGGCATAACCTTTTGCCACAAGTCGAGCCTTGTTTCTTGTCAGCACCCCGTGCTTGTCTTGTTTATTGCGGAACACCCACTTGGTTCCCACAACATTTTGCTTAGGACGAGGCACCAGTGTCCAAACTTCATTCCTTTTGAAGTTGTTGAGCTCTTCCTGCATAGCCAACACCCAGTCCGGATCTAGCAAGGCCTCTTCTACCCTGAAAGGCTCAATAGAAGAGACAAAAGAGTAATGCTCACAAAAATTAACTAATCTTGAACGAGTAGTTACTCCCTTGCTAATATCACCCAATATTTGGTCGACGGGATGATCCCTTTGGATCATCGCTCGAACTTGGGTTGGAGGATCCTGAGGTGCTTCTTCCTCTTCAATTTGAACATCCTGTGCTCCCCCTTGATCATGCGCCTCCACTTGAGGTACCTGTTCGTCATCTTGGGTTGGGGATGCACCATTGTTGAGGAAGAGGGTTGATCTTGCTCATTTCGTTCCTGTGGTCGCACATCACCAATCGCCATGGTTCGAATTGCAGCCGTCGGAACATCTTCTTCATCTACATCATCAAGATCAACAACTTGCTCTCTTGGAGAGCCATTAGTCTCATCAAATACAACGTCGCTAGAGACTTCAACCAAACCCAATGATTTGTTGAAGACTCTATACGCCTTTGTATTTGAGTCATAACCTAATAAAAACCCTTCTACAGCTTTGGGAGCAAATTTAGAATTTCTACCCTTCTTCACTAGAATGTAGCATTTACTCCCAAAAACTCGAAAATACGAAACATTGGGTTTGTTACCGGTTAGAAGCTCATACAAAGTCTTCTTGAGGAGGCGGTGAAGGTAGACCCGGTTGATGGCGTGGCAAGCCGTGTTCACGGCTTCCGACCAAAAGCGCTCGGGGGTCTTGAACTCTCCAAGCATCGTCCTCGCCATGTCGATTAGCGTCCTGTTCTTCCTCTCTACCACACCATTTTGCTGTGGTGTGTAGGGAGCGGAGAACTCGTGCTTGATCCCTTCCTCCTCAAGGTACTCCTCCACTTGAAGGTTCTTGAACTCGGACCCGTTTTCGCTCCTTATCTTCTTCACCTTGAGCTCAAACTCATTTTGAGCTCTCTTGAGGAAGCGCTTGAGGGTCCCTTGGGTTTCAGATTTATCCTGCAAAAAGAATACCCAAGTGAAGCGGGAAAAATCATCAACTATAACCAGACCATACTTACTTCCTCCTATGCTTAGATAGGCGACGGGTCTGAAGAGGTCCATATGAAGCATCTCCAGTGGTCTTGACGTGGTCATCACATTCTTGGAATGATGTGAGCTCCCCACCTGTTTCCCTGCTTGACAAGCTGCACAAGGTCTATCTTTTTCGAATTGAACATTGGTTAGACCTATCACGTGTTCTCCCTTTAGAAGTTTGTGAAGGTTCTTGAAAGGGAAATGTGCCCTTGGGCCATTTCTAAGTGTTTTGGTGATTTAGTGTCAAACATATGTGCCTAAGTGTTAAATGGTGGACAAAATACAAATCAAGTGTAAAGGTATGTTTCTCGGACTTAGTACATTATTTTATGGACTAATGTATTGTGTCTAAGTGCTGGAAACAGGAAAAGACCAATTGGAATTGTCTTGGCTCGAGCAGCCAAGACTTTGCTCAGTCTGGAAGCACCGGACTGTCCGGTGCGATAGGCTGGCTCGTGCGAACTGGCCGCTCTCGGGAATTCACCGGCGACGTACGGCTAAAATTCACCGGACTGTCCGGTGGTGCACCGGACTGTCCGGTGAGTCAACGGTCGGCCGGGCCAACGGTCGGTTGCGCGATCCGCGCGGGACACGTGGCTGAGCCAACGGCTAGAAGAGGGCACCGGACTGTCCGGTGTGCACCGGATAGTGTCTGGTGCGCCAACGGCTCTCAGGCGCCAACGGTCGGCTTCGCCATTTAAGGAAAGGAATCGGGCACCGGACAGTGTCCGGTGGTGCACCGGACATGTCCGGTGTGCCAGTCGACAGAAGGCAATATCAGCCTTCCTAGAATGCTCTCAACGGCTCCTAGCTGCCTTGGGGCTATAAAAGGGACCCCTAGGCGCATGGAGGAGAACACCAAGTATTCCTACAACATTCCTAAGCACCAAGACATCGATTTCGCGCATTCGTTCCATTGTGATAGCATATAGAGCTCTAGTGGAGTTGTGAACTCATTGGGTTGTGTTGCGAGCTCTTGTTGCGACTTGTGTGCGTATTGATTCTCTGATTCTCGTGTCTTGTGTGCGTTGCTAATCCCTCCCTTGCTCTGTGTTTCTTGTGAATTTCAAGTGTAAGGGCGAGAGGCTCCAAGTTATGGAGATTCCTCGCAAACGGGATTGAGAAAAAGTAAGCAAAACACCGTGGTATTCAAGTGGGTCTTTGGACCGCTTGAGAGGGGTTGATTGCAACCCTCATCCGTTGGGACGCCACAACGTGGAGTAGGCAAGCGTTGGTCTTGGCCGAACCATGGGATAACCACCGTGCCATCTCTGTGATTGATTTCTTGTGGTTATTGTGTTTTGTTGAGATTCCTCTCTAGCCACTTGGCAATTATTGCGCTAACGATTAACCAAGTTTTGTGGCTTAAGTTTTAAGTTTCACAGGATCACCTATTCACCCCCCCCCTCTAGGTGCTCTCAATTGGTATCAGAGCCGTTCTCTTCACAAAGGGACTAACCGCCCGAAGATATGGATCCTAAGGGGAAGGGTATCGTGATCAACGACAAAGAGAAGGAATCCTTCGTCAACGAGCCGAAGGACGACAAGCCTACCGACTCCGACTCGGGCAATAGACAGAAAGAAGGGAAGAAGAAGAAGATGAGACGCATCAAGGAGATCATCTACTACGACGACAGTGATGAGTCCACTTCTTCCCAAAAGGATGACTACGACTACGAGAAACAAAAGACGGTCAATTCGAATTTTTCTTTTGATTATTCTCGTATTCCTCAAAGTTCAAATTCGCATTTGCTCTCCATTCCTCTTGGCAAGCCCCCACACTTTGATGGAGAGGACTACGGATTTTGGAGCCACAAAATGCGTAGTCACCTGTTCTCTCTCCATCCGAGCATATGGGAGATTGTGGAAAGTGGAATGAAGTTTGATAGCTCGGATAGTCCCACTTTTATTAATGAACAAATTCATAGAAATGCACAAGCTACTACTGTGTTGTTAGCCTCATTGTGCAGGGACGAGTATCACAAGGTGAGCGGCTTGGACAATGCCAAGCAAATCTGGGACACCCTCAAGATTTCTCATGAGGGGAATGACGTCACCTTGCTCACCAAGATGGAGTTGGTGGAGGGCGAGCTTGGACGGTTCGCAATGATAAGAGGCGAGGAGCCGACACAAACATACAACCGACTCAAGACCCTTATCAACAAAATAAGGAGCTACGGAAGCACGCGATGGACGGACCATGACGTCGTCCGACTGATGCTAAGGTCCTTTACCGTTCTTGATCCTCATTTGGTGAATAATATTCGTGAGAATCCCAGGTACACCAAAATGTCGCCCGAAGAAGTCCTTGGAAAATTCGTGAGCGGGCGGATGATGATCAAGGAGGTGAGGTACGTGGACGACGCCTTGAATGGTCCGATCAACGAGCCGCAACCCCTTGCTCTCAAGGCAACAAGAAGCAAGGAGGCGCTACCTAGCAAGGTGGCACAAATTGAGGCGGCCGGACTTAATGATGAGGAGATGGCCCTCATCATCAAAAGATTCAAGACGGCGCTAAAGGGTCGCAAGGGGCAGCCAAGCAAGACCAAGGCAAAAGGGAAGCGCTCATGCTTCAAATGTGGTAAGCTTGGTCATTTTATTGCTAACTGTCCCGATAATGAAAGTGATCAGGATCAAGGGACCAAGAGAGAAAAGAAGAAGAACTATAAGAAGGCGAAGGGCGAGGCACATCTGGGCAAGGAGTGGGATTCGGATTGCTCCTCGTCCGACTCCGACAATGAAGGACTCGCTGAAAGGGAAATGTGCCCTTGGGCCATTTCTAAGTGTTTTGGTGATTTAGTGTCAAACACATGTGCCTAAGTGTAAAATGGTGGACAAAATACAAATCAAGTGTAAAGGTATATTTCTCAGACTTAGTACATTGTTTTAGAGACTAATGTATTGTGTCTAAGTGCTGGAAACAGGAAAAGAACAAATGGAATTGTCTTGGCTCGAGCAGCCAAGACTTTGCTCAGTCTGGGAGCACCGGACTGTCTGGTGGTGCACCGGACAGTGTCCGATGGTGCACCGGACAGTGTCCGGTGCGCCAGGCAAGCACAGGTGAACTGGCCGCTCTCGGGAATTCACCGGCGACGTACGGCTAAAATTCACCGGACTGTCCGGTGGTGCACCGGACTGTCCGGTGAGCCAACGGTCGGCCGGGCCAACGGTCGGCCGCGCGATCCACGCGGGACACGTGGCCGAGCCAACGGCTAGAAGGGAGCACCGGACTGTCCAGTGTGCACCGGACAGTGTCCGGTGTGCCAACGGCTCTCTGGCGCCAACCGTCGGCTTCGCCATTTAAGGAAAGGAATCGGGCACCGGACAGTGTCCGGTGGTGCACCGGACATGTCTGGTGCGCCAGTCGACAGAAGGCAAGATCAGCCTTCCTAAGATGCTCTCAACGGCTCCTAGCTGCCTTGGGGCTATAAAAGGGACCCCTAGGCGCATGGAGGAGTACACCAAGCATTCCTACAACATTCCTAAGCACCAAGACATCGATTTCGCGCATTCGTTTCATTGTGATAGCATATAGAGCTCTAGTGGAGTTGTGAACTCATTGGGTTGTGTTGCGAGCTCTTGTTGCGACTTGTGTGCGTGTTGATTCTCTGATTCTCGTGTCTTGTGTGCGTTGCTAATCCCTCCCTTGCTCTGTGTTTCTTGTGAATTTCAAGTGTAAGGGTGAGAGGCTCCAAGTTGTGGAGATTCCTCGCAAACGGGATTGAGAAAAAGTAAGCAAAACACCGTGGTATTCAAGTGGGTCTTTGGACCGCTTGAGAGGGGTTGATTGCAACCCTCGTTCGTTGGGACGCCACAACGTGGAGTAGGCAAGCGTTGGTCTTGGCCGAACCACGGGATAACCACCGTGCCATCTCTGTGATTGATTTCTTGTGGTTATTGTGTTTTGTTGAGATTCCTCTCTAGCCACTTGGCAAATTATTGTGCTAACGATTAACCGAGTTTTGTGGCTTAAGTTTTAAGTTTCATAGGATCACCTATTCACCCCCCCTCTAGGTGCTCTCAATTGGTATCAGAGTCGTTCTCTTCACAAAGGGACTAACCGCCCGAAGAGATGGATCCTAAGGGGAAGGGTATCGTGATCAACGACAAAGAGAAGGAATCCTTCGTCAACGAGCCGAAGGACGACAAGCCTACCGACTCCGGCTCAGGCCATAGACGGAAAGAAGGGAAGAAGAAGAAGACGAGACGCATCAAGGAGATCATCTACTACGACGACAGTGATGAGTCCAATTCTTCCCAAAAGGATGACTACGACTACGAGAAACAAAAGACGGTCAATTCGAATTTCTCCTTTGATTATTCTCGTATTCCTCAAAATTCAAATTCGCATTTGCTCTCCATTCCTCTTGGCAAGCCCCCACACTTTGATGGAGAGGACTACGGATTTTGGAGCCACAAAATGGGTAGTCACCTGTTCTCTCTCCATCCGAGCATATGGGAGATTGTGGAAAGTGGAATGAAGTTTGATAGCTCGGATAGTCCCACTTTTATTAATGAACAAATTCATAGAAATGCACAAGCTACTACTGTGTTGTTAGCCTCTTTGTGCAGGGACGAGTATCACAAGGTGAGCGGCTTGGACAATGCCAAGCAAATCTGGGACACCCTCAAGATTTCTCATGAGGGGAATGACGTCACTTTGCTCACCAAGATGGAGTTGGTGGAAGGCGAGCTTGGATGGTTCACAATGATAAGGGGCGAGGAACCGACACAAACATACAACCGGCTCAAGACCCTTATCAACAAAATAAGGAGCTACGGAAGCACGCGATGGATGGACCACGACGTCGTCCGACTGATGCTAAGGTCTTTTACCGTTCTTGATCCTCATTTGGTGAATAATATTCGTGAGAATCCCAGGTACACCAAAATGTCGCCCGAAGAAGTTCTTGGAAAATTCGTGAGCGGGTGGATGATGATCAAGGAGGCGAGGTATGTGGACGACGCTTTGAATGGTCCGATCAACGAGCCGCAACCCCTTGCTCTCAAGGCAACAAGAAGCAAGGAGGCGCTACCTAGCAAGGTGGCACAAATTGAGGCGGCCGGATTTAATGATGAGGAGATGGCCCTCATCATCAAAAGATTCAAGACGGCGCTAAAGGGTCGCAAGGGGCAGCCAAGCAAGACCAAGACAAAGGGGAAGCGCTCATGCTTCAAATGTGGTAAGCTTGGTCATTTTATTGCTAACTGTCCCGATAATGAAAGTGATCAGGATCAAGGGAACAAGAGGGAGAAGAAAAAAGAACTATAAGAAGGCAAAGGGCGAGGCACATCTGGGCAAGGTGTGGGATTCGGATTGCTCCTCGTCCGACTCCGACAATGAAGGACTCGCCGCCACCGCCTTCAACAAGTCATCCCTCTTCCCCAACGAGCGTCATACATGCCTCATGGCAAGGGAGAAGAAGGTACGTACTCGAGACTCTACTTATGCTTCTTCAAGTGAGGATGAATCTAGTGATGAGGATGAAATAGATTATTCTTATTTATTTAAGGGCCTAGATAGAACCAAGGTAGATAAAATTAATGAATTAATTGATGCCTTGAATGATAGGAATAGGCTTTTAGAAAAACAAGAGGACTTGTTGTATGAAGAACATGACAAATTTGTAGAAGCTCAAAAATCTCATGCACTAGAAGTTAAAAGAAATGAAATGCTTTCTTGTGAATTATCTTCTTGCCATGAGACAATTTCTAACTTAAGGAGCATTAATGATGATTTGAATGCTAAGTTAGAAATAGCTAGTAAATCAACATCTTGTGTAGAAATTGTTGCAACTTGTAATAGGTGTAAAGATTTTGACATTGATGCTTGTAATGAACACCTAGTTTCAATTTCCAAACTTAATGATGAATTGGCTAGTCTTAATGCTCAACTTAAGACTAGCAAGAGCGATTTTGATAAACTAAAATTTGCTAGGGATGCCTACACGGTTGGTAGACACCCCTCTATTAAGGATGGGCTTGGCTTCAAGAGGGAAGCCAAGAACTTAACTAGCCATAAGGCTCCCATCTCCGCCAAGGAGAAAGGGAAGGCCCCTATGGCAAGTAGTACTAAAAGGAACCATGCTTTTATGTACAATGATAGAAGACAGTCTCATAGGAGTTGTAATGCTTTTGATTCACATGCCTATGATTCTTATGCTATGTATGCTTCTAGTTCTTCCTATATGCCTGGTAGAGATATGCCTAGGAAAAATATTCATCATGTGCCTAGGAAGAATATTGCTCATGTTCCTAGGAAAGTTATGATTGGACCCCCTACAATTTATCATGCTTTAAATGCTTCCTTTGCTATTTGTAGAAAGGATAGGAAGATAGTTGCTAGGAAATTAGGGGCAAAATGCAAGGGTGACAAAACTTGCATTTGGGTCCCTAAGATAATTGTGACTAACCTTGTAGGACCCAACAAGAGTTGGGTACCTAAGACCCAAGCCTAAATTTGCCTTGCAGGTTTATGCATCCGGGGGTTCAAGCTGGATTATCGACAGCGGATGCACAAACCATATGACAGGGGAGAAGAAGATGTTCACCTCCTACGTCAAGAACAAGGATTCCCAAGATTCAATAATTTTCGGTGATGGGAATCAAGGAAAGGTAAAAGGTTTAGGTAAAATTGCAATATCAAATGAGCACTCTATTTCTAATGTGTTTTTAGTAGAGTCTCTTGGGTATAATTTGCTATCTGTTAGTCAGTTATGTCAAATGGGATATAATTGTCTATTTACAAATGTAGACGTGTCTATCTTTAGGAGATGTGATGGTTCACTAGCTTTTAAGGGTGTACTAGATGGCAAACTTTATTTAGTTGATTTTGCAAAAGAGGAGGCCGGTCTAGATGCATGCTTAATTGCTAAGACTAGCATGGGCTGGCTGTGGCATCGCCGCCTAGCACATGTGGGGATGAAGAACTTTCACAAGCTTCTAAAGGGAGAACACGTGATAGGTTTGACTAACGTGCATTTTGAAAAGGATAGACCATGTGCAGCTTGTCAAGCAGGGAAACAGGTAGGGATCTCACATCATGCCAAGAATATGATGACCACGTCAAGACCACTGGAGATGCTTCATATGGACCTCTTCGGACCCGTCGCCTATCTGAGTATAGGAGGAAGTAAGTATGGTCTTGTTATTGTTGATGACTTTTCCCACTTCACTTGGGTATTCTTTTTGCAGGATAAATCTGAAACCCAAGGGACCCTCAAACGCTTCCTCAGGAGAGCTCAAAATGAGTTTGAGCTCAAGGTGAAGAAGATAAGGAGCGACAACGGGTCCGAATTCAAGAACCTTCAAGTGGAGGAGTACCTTGAGGAGGAAGGGATCAAGCACGAGTTCTCCGCTCCCTACACACCACAGCAAAATGGTGTGGTAGAGAGGAAGAACAGGACGCTCATCGACATGGCGAGGACTATGCTTGGAGAATTCAAGACCCCAGAGCGCTTTTGGTCGGAAGCCGTGAACACGGCTTGCCACGCCATCAATAGGGTCTATCTTCACCGCCTCCTCAAGAAGACTTCGTATGAGCTGCTAACCGATAACAAACCCAATGTTTCGTATTTTTGAGTTTTTGGGAGTAAATGCTACATTCTAGTGAAGAAGGGTAGAAATTCCAAATTTGCTCCCAAAGCTGTAGAAGGGTTTTTACTAGGTTATGACTCAAATACAAAGGCGTATAGGGTCTTCAACAAATCATCAGGATTGGTTGAAGTCTCTAGCGATGTTGTATTTGATGAGACTAATGGCTCTCCAAGAGAGCAAGTTGTTGATCTTGATGATGTAGATGAAGAAGATGTTCCGACGGCCGCAATTCGAACCATGGCGATTGGTGATGTGCGACCACAGGAACAAATTGAGCAAGATCAACCCTCTTCCTCAACTATGGTGCATCCCCCAACCCAAGATGACGAACAGGTACCTCAAGTGGAGGCGCATGATCAAGGGGGAGCACAGGATGTTCAAGTTGAAGAGGAAGAAGCATCTCAGGCACCTCCAACCCAAGTTCGAGCGACGATTCAAAGGGATCATCCCATCGACCAAATATTGGGTGATATTAGCAAGGGAGTAACTACTCGGTCTCGATTAGTTAATTTTTGTGAGCATTACTCTTTTGTCTCTTCTATTGAGCCTTTCAGGGTAGAAGAGGCCTTGCTAGATCCGGACTGGGTGTTGGCCATGCAGGAGGAACTAAACAACTTCAAGCGCAATGAAGTTTGGACACTGGTGCTGCGTCCCAAGCAAAATGTTGTGGGAACCAAGTGGGTGTTCCGCAACAAACAGGACGAGCACGGGGTGGTGACGAGGAACAAGGCTCGACTTGTGGCAAAAGGTTATGCCCAAGTCGCAGGTTTGGACTTTGAGGAGACTTTTGCTCCTGTGGCTAGGCTAGAGTCCATTCGTATCTTGCTAGCATATGCCGCTCACCATTCTTTCAGGTTGTACCAAATGGATGTGAAGAGCGCTTTCCTCAACGGGCCGATCAAGGAGGAAGTGTACGTGGAGCAACCCCCTAGGTTCGAGGATGAACGGTACCCCGACCACGTGTGTAAGCTCTCTAAGGCGCTCTATGGACTTAAGCAAGCCCCAAGAGCATGGTATGAATGCCTTAGAGACTTTTTAATCGCTAATTCTTTCAAGGTTGGGAAAGCCGATCCAACTCTTTTTACTAAGACTTGTGATGGTGATTTTTTTGTGCCAAATTTATGTCGATGACATAATATTTGGTTCTACTAATCAAAAGTCTTGTGAAGAGTTTAGCAGGGTGATGACGCAGAAGTTCGAGATGTCGATGATGGGCGAGTTGAACTACTTCCTTGGGTTCCAAGTGAAGCAACTCAAGGACAGCACCTTCATCTCTCAAACAAAGTACACGCAAGATTTGCTTAAGCGATTTGGGATGAAGGACGCCAAGCCTGCAAAGACACCGATGGGAACTGACGGACACACCGACCTCAACAAAGGAGCCTCAAAGGTGGATTGAAAGGGAAAGGTGTACTTGGACCATCAAAGACTTCCACTGCACTCCGATGAGGGGTAATTACTTCCAAGTTCATCTTGTGAACTCTTATTGCCGTTGGACTCTTATTTGAAGATTTGGTAAGGCAATGGGGTTAAAAAGGCCAAGATTGATCCCGTTTTGGTGCTTGATGCCAAAGGGGGAGAAAATAAAGGCCAAAGTGATAAATGGATCAGCTACCACTTGAGAGATTTTGAAAACAGTAGAATAGAGTTTTTTGTTTGTCAAAACTCTTTTGTGTTTCTCTTGTCAAAAGTTGGCTTCTTGTGGGGAGAAGTGTTGATCATGGGAAAACATGGGAGAAAGAGGGAGTTTTTGAAATCTTGAATCAATTTCTCTTGAAATGACTCTCTTTATGTTTTAACAAGTGTGTTTGACTTAGAGATAGAGATTTGAGTTTGATTTGCAAAAACAAACCAAGTGGTGGCATAGAGTGATCCATATATGTCAAATCTGAATCAAAACAATTTGAGTTCTTATTTGAAGTGTTCTTGTATTTGTTTCACTTGCTTTATATTGTGTTGGCATAAATCACCAAAAAGGGGGAGATTGAAAGGGAAATGTGCCCTTGGGCCATTTCTAAGTGTTTTGGTGATTTAGTGTCAAACACATGTGCCTAAGTGTAAAATGGTGGACAAAATACAAATCAAGTGTAAAGGTATGTTTCTCAGACTTAGTACATTGTTTTAGAGACTAATGTATTGTGTCTAAGTGCTGGAAACAGGAAAAGAACAAATGGAATTGTCTTGGCTTGAGCAGCCAAGACTTTGCTCAGTCTGGGAACACCGGACTGTCCGGTGGTGCACCGGACAGTGTCCGATGGTGCACCGGACAGTGTCCGGTGCGCCAGGCAAGCAAGGTGAACTGGCCGCTCTCGGGAATTCACCGGCGACGTACGGCTAAAATTCACCGGACTGTCCGGTGGTGCACCGGACTGTCCGGTGAGCCAACGGTCGGCCGGGCCAACGGTCGGCTGCGCGATCCGCGCGGGACACGTGGCCGAGCCAACGGCTAGAAGGGAGCACCGGACTGTCCGGTGTGCACCGGACAGTGTCCGGTGCGCCAACGGCTCTCTGGCGCCAACAGTCGGCTTCGCCATTTAAGGAAAGGAATCGGGCACCGGACATGTCCGGTGCGCCAGTCGACAGAAGGCAAGATCAGCCTTCCTAAGATGCTCTCAACGGCTCCTAGCTGCCTTGGGGCTATAAAAGGGACCCCTAGGCGCATGGAGGAGTACACCAAGTAGTCCTACAACATTCCTAAGCACCAAGACATCGATTTCGCGCATTCGTTTCATTGTGATAGCATATAGAGCTCTAGTGGAGTTGTGAACTCATTGGGTTGTGTTGCGAGCTCTTGTTGCGACTTGTGTGCGTGTTGATTCTCTGATTCTCGTGTCTTGTGTGTGTTGCTAATCCCTCCCTTGCTCTGTGTTTCTTGTGAATTTCAAGTGTAACGGCGAGAGGCTCCAAGTTGTGGAGATTCCTCGCAAACGGGATTGAGAAAAAGTAAGCAAAACACCGTGGTATTCAAGTGGGTCTTTGGACCGCTTGAGAGGGGTTGATTGCAACCCTCATCCGTTGGGACGCCACAACGTGGAGTAGGCAAGCGTTGGTCTTGGCCGAACCACGGGATAACCACCGTGCCATCTCTGTGATTGATTTCTTGTGGTTATTGTGTTTTGTTGAGATTCCTCTCTAGCCACTTGGCAAATTATTGTGCTAACGATTAACCGAGTTTTGTGGCTTAAGTTTTAAGTTTCACAGGATCACCTATTCACCCCCCTCTAGGTGCTCTCACTCACCGCCACCGCCTTCAACAAGTCATCCCTCTTCCCCAACGAGCGTCATACATGCCTCATGGCAAGGGAGAAGAAGGTACGTACTCGAGACTCTACTTATGCTTCTTCAAGTGAGGATGAATCTAGTGATGAGGATGAAATAGATTATTCTTGTTTATTTAAGGGCCTAGATAGAACCAAGGTAGATAAAATTAATGAATTAATTGATGCCTTGAATGATAGGAATAGGCTTTTAGAAAAACAAGAGGACTTGTTGTATGAAGAACATGACAAATTTGTAGAAGCTCAAAAATCTCATGCACTAGAAGTTAAGAGAAATGAAATGCTTTCTTTAGAATTATCTTCTTGCCATGAAACAATCTCTAGCTTAAGGAACATTAATGATGATTTAAATGCTAAACTAGAAATAGCTAGTAAATCAACATCTTGTGTAGAAATTGTTGCAACTTGTAATAGGTGTAAAGATTTTGACATTGATGCTTGTGGTGAACACCTAGTTGTAATTTCTAAACTTAATGATGAATTGGCTAGTCTTAATGCTCAACTTAAGACTAGCAAGAGCGATTTTGATAAACTAAAATTTGCTAGGGATGCCTACACGGTTGGTAGACACCCCTCAATTAAGGATGGGCTTGGCTTCAAGAGGGAGGCCAAGAACTTAACAAGCCATAAGGCTCCCATTCTCGCCAAGGAGAAAGGGAAGGCCCCTATGGCTAGTAGTGCTAAGAAGAACCATGCTTTTATGTATCATGATAGGAGATATGCTAGAAATGCAATTAGAAGTTATGATTCACATGTTTATGATTCTCATGCCATGTTTGCTTCTAGTTCTTCCTATAAGCATGATAGAGATATGTCTAGGAGAAATGTTGTTCATATGCCTAGAAGAAATACTGGTAATGTTCCTAGGAGACTTACTAGACCTTCTACAATATATCATGCTTTAAATGCTTCCTTTGCTATTTGTAGAAAGGATAGGAAGATAGTTGCTAGAAAATTAGGGGCAAAATGCAAGGGTGATAAAACTTGCATTTGGGTCCCTAAGGATATATGTGCTAACCTTGTAGGACCCAACAAGAGTTGGGTACCTAAGACCCAAGCCAAAATTTGCCTTGCAGGTTTATGCATCCGGGGGCTCAAGCTGGATTATCGACAGCGGATGCACAAACCATATGACGGGGGAGAAGAAGATGTTCACCTCCTACGTCAAGAACAAGGATTCCCAAGATTCAATAATATTCGGTGACGGGAATCAAGGCAAGGTAAAAGGTTTAGGTAAAATTGCAATATCAAATGAGCACTCTATTTCTAATGTGTTTTTAGTAGAGTCTCTTGGGTATAATCTGCTATCTGTTAGTCAGTTATGTCAAATGGGATATAATTGTCTATTTACAAATATAGATGTGTCTTTCTTTAGAAGGTGTGATGGTTCACTAGCTTTTAAGGGTGTACTAGACGGCAAACTTTATTTAGTTGATTTTGCAAAAGAGGAGGCCGGTCTAGATGCATGCTTAATTGCTAAGACTAGCATGGGCTGGCTGTGGCATCGCCGCTTAGCACATGTGGGGATGAAGAACCTTCATAAGCTTCTAAAGGGAGAACACGTGATAGGTTTGACTAACGTGCATTTCGAAAAGGATAGACCATGTGCAGCTTGTTAAGCAGGGAAACAGGTGGGGAGCTCACATCATTCCAAGAATGTGATGACCACGACAAGACCACTGGAGATGTTTCATATGGACCTCTTTGGACCCGTCGCCTATCTGAGTATAGGAGGAAGTAAGTATGGTCTTGTTATAGTTGATGATTTTTCCCGCTTCACTTGGGTATTCTTTTTGCAGGATAAATCTGAAACCCAAGGGACCCTCAAGCGCTTCCTCAGGAGAGCTCAAAATGAGTTTGAGCTCAAGGTGAAGAAGATAAGGAGCGACAACGGGTCCGAGTTCAAGAACCTTCAAGTGGAGGAGTACCTTGAGGAGGAGGGGATCAAGCACGAGTTCTCCGCTCCCTACACACCACAGCAAAATGGTGTGGTAGAGAGGAAGAACAGGACGCTCATCGATATGGCGAGGACTATGCTTGGAGAGTTCAAGACCCCCGAGCGTTTTTGGTCGGAAGCCGTGAACACGGCTTGCCACGCCATCAACAGGGTCTATCTTCACCGCCTCCTCAAGAAGACTTCATACGAGCTGCTAACCGGTAACAAACCCAATGTTTCGTATTTTCGAGTTTTTGGGAGTAAATGCTATATTCTAGTGAAGAAGGGTAGAAATTCCAAATTTGCTCCCAAAGCTGTAGAAGGGTTTTTACTAGGTTATGACTCAAATACAAAGGCGTATAGGGTCTTCAACAAATCATCAGGATTGGTTGAAGTCTCTAGCGATGTTGTATTTGACGAGACTAATGGCTCTCCAAGAGAGCAAGTTGTTGATCTTGATGATGTAGATGAAGAAGATGTTCCGACGGCCGCAATTCGAACCATGGCGATCGGTGATGTGCGACCACAGGAACAAAATGAGCAAGACCAACCCTCTTCCTCAACTATGGTGAATCCCCCAACCCAAGATGACGAACAGGTACCTCAAGTGGAGGCGCATGATCACGGGGGAGCACAGGATGTTCAAGTTGAAGAGGAAGAAGCACCTCAGGCACCTCCAACCCAAGTTCGAGCGACAATCCAAAGGGATCATCCCGTCGACCAAATTTTGGGTGATATTAGCAAGGGAGTAACTAATCGATCTCGATTAGTTAATTTTTGTGAGCATTACTCTTTTGTCTCTTCTATTGAGCCTTTCAGGGTAGAAGAGGCCTCGCTAGATCCGGACTGGGTGCTAGCCATGCAGGAAGAACTCAATAACTTCAAGCGCAATGAAGTTTGGACACTGGTGCCTCGTCCCAAGCAAAACGTTGTGGGAACCAAGTGGGTGTTCCGCAACAAACAGGACGAGCACGGGGTGGTGACGAGGAACAAGGCTCGACTTGTGGCAAAAGGTTATGCCCAAGTCGCAGGTTTGGACTTTGAGGAGACTTTCGCTCCTGTGGCTAGGCTAGAATCAATTCGTATTTTGCTAGCATATGCCGCTCACCATTCTTTCAGGTTGTACCAAATGGATGTGAAGAGCGCTTTTCTCAACGGGCCGATCAAGGAGGAGGTGTACGTGGAGCAACCCCCTGGCTTCGAGGATGAACGGTACCCCGACCACGTGTGTAAGCTCTCTAAGGCGCTCTATGGACTTAAGCAAGCCCCAAGAGCATGGTATGAATGCCTTAGAGACTTTTTAATCGCTAATTCTTTCAAGGTTGGGAAAGCCGATCCAACTCTTTTTACTAAGACTTGTGATGGTGATTTATTTGTGTGCCAAATTTATGTCGATGACATAATATTTGGTTCTACTAATCAAAAGTCTTGTGAAGAGTTTAGCAGGGTGATGACGCAGAAGTTCGAGATGTCGATGATGGGCGAGTTGAATTACTTTCTTGGGTTCCAAGTGAAGCAACTCAAGGACGGCACCTTCATCTCTCAAACGAAGTACACGCAAGATTTGCTAAAGCGGTTTGGGATGAAGGACGCCAAGCCCACAAAGACGCCGATGGGAACTGACGGACACACCGACCTCAACAAAGGAGGTAAGTCCGTTGATCAAAAAGCATACCGGTCCATGATAGGTTCTTTGCTTTATTTATGTGCTAGTAGACCGGATATTATGCTTAGCGTATGCATGTGTGCTAGATTTCAATCTGATCCTAAGGAGTGTCACTTAGTGGCTGTGAAGCGAATTCTTCGATATTTAGTCGCTACGCCTTGCTTCGGGATCTGGTATCCAAAGGGGTCTAACTTTGACTTGATTGGGTACTTAGATTCCGACTATGCTGGATGTAAGGTTGATAGGAAGAGTACATCGGGGACGTGCCAATTCTTAGGAAGGTCCCTGGTGTCATGGAATTCTAAGAAACAAACCTCCGTTGCCCTATCCACCGTTGAGGCCGAGTATGTTGCCGCAGGACAGTGTTGTGCGCAACTACTCTAGATGAGGCAAACCCTCAGGGACTTTGGCTACAATCTGAGCAAAGTCCCACTCCTATGTCACAATGAGAGTGCTATCCGAATAGCGGAAAATCCTGTTGAGCACAGCCGCACAAAGCACATTGACATCCGGCATCACTTTTTGAGAGACCACCAGCAAAAGGGAGATATCGAAGTGTTTCATGTTAGCACCGAGAACCAGCTAGCCGATATCTTCACTAAGCCTTTAGATGAAAAGACCTTTTGCAGGCTGCATAGTGAGCTCAATATCCTAGATTCGCGGAACCTAGATTGAAATATAGCATACTTGTATCTATGCATTTGATCATGTTCCTTCTGTAATTGTTGCTTATTTTTGGTGCTCAAGTTGTACATTCACTCCCCGGACCTCACAAGTCTGTTGTAAAGTGATGCACTTATTTAGGGGGAGCTGTGCTACAACTTGACCCTTTGAGACTAACCGTGTGCTTGAGTTTCCTTGTTTTAGCCTCAAAGGTGGATTGAAAGGGAAAGGTGGACTTGGACCATCAAAGACTTCCACTGCACTCCGATGAGAGGTAATTACTTCCAAGTTCATCTTATGAACTCTTATTGCCGTTGGACTCTTATTTGAAGATTTGGTGAGGCAATGGGGTTATAAGGCCAAGATTGATTCCGTTTTGGTGCTTGATTCCAAAGGGGGAGAAAATAAAGGCCAAAGTGACAAATGGATCAGCTACCACTTGAGAGATTTTGAAAACAGTAGAATAGAGCTCTTGGTTTGTCAAATTGGTTTGTCAAAACTCTTTTGTACTCTTTTGTTGTTTCTCTTGTCAAAAGTTGGCTTCTTGTGGGGAGAAGTGTTGATCATGGGAAAACATGGGAAAAAGGGGAGTTCTTGAAATCTTGAATCAATTTCTCTTGGAATGACTCTCTTTATGTTTTAACAAGTGTGTTTGACTTAGAGATAGAGATTTGAGTTTGATTTGCAAAAACAAACCAAGTGGTGGCATAGAGTGATCCATATATGTCAAATTTGAATCAAAACAATTTGAGTTCTTATTTGAAGTGTTTTTGTAATTGTTCCACTTGCTTTATATTGTGTTGGCATAAATCACCAAAAAGGGGGAGATTGAAAGGGAAATGTGCCCTTGGGCCATTTCTAAGTGTTTTGGTGATTTAGTGTCAAACATATGTGCCTAAGTGTTAAATGGTGGACAAAATACAAATCAAGTGTAAAGGTATGTTTCTCGGACTTAGTACATTATTTTATGGACTAATGTATTGTGTCTAAGTGCTGGAAACAGGAAAAGACCAATTGGAATTGTCTTGGCTCGAGCAGCCAAGACTTTGCTCAGTCTGGAAGCACCGGACTGTCCGGTGGCGCACCGGACAGTGTCCGGTGGTGCACCGGACAGTGTCCGGTGCGACAGGCTGGCTCGTGCGAACTGGCCGCTCTCGGGAATTCACCGGCGACGTACGGCTAAAATTCACCGGACTGTCCGGTGAGTCAACGGTCGGCCGGGCCAACGGTCGGCCGCGCGATCCGCGCGGGACACGTGGCCGAGCCAACGGCTAGAAGAGGGCACCGGACTGTCCGGTGTGCACCGGATAGTGTCCGGTGCGCCAACGGTCGGCTTCGCCATTTAAGGAAAGGAATCGAGCACCGGACAGTGTCCGGTGGTGCACCGGACATGTCCGGTGCGCCAGTCGACAGAAGGCAATATCAGCCTTCCTAGAATGCTCTCAACGGCTCCTAGCTGCCTTGGGGCTATAAAAGGGACCCCTAGGCGCATGGAGGAGAACACCAAGTATTCCTACAACATTCCTAAGCACCAAGACATCGATTTCGCGCATTCGTTCCATTGTGATAGCATATAGAGCTCTAGTGATCATTGGGTTGTGTTGCGAGCTCTTGTTGCGACTTGTGTGCGTATTGATTCTCTGATTCTCGTGTCTTGTGTGCGTTGCTAATCCCTCCCTTGCTCTGTGTTTCTTGTGAATTTCAAGTGTAAGGGCGAGAGGCTCCAAGTTGTGGAGATTCCTCACAAACGGGATTGAGAAAAAGTAAGCAAAACTCTGTGGTATTCAAGTGGGTCTTTGGACCGCTTTAGAGGGGTTGATTGCAACCCTCGTCCGTTGGGACGCCACAACGTGGAGTAGGCAAGCGTTGGTCTTGGCCGAACCACGGGATAACCATCGTGCCGTCTCTGTGATTGATTTCTTGTGGTTATTGTGTTTTGTTGAGATTCCTCTCTAGCCACTTGGCAATTATTGTGCTAACGATTAACCAAGTTTTATGGCTTAAGTTTTAAGTTTCACAGGATCACCTATTCACCCCCCCTCTAGGTGCTCTCAGTTCTTCATCCCCACATGTGCTAAACGGTGATGCCACAGCCAGCCCATGCAAGTCTTAGCAATTAAGCATGCATCTAGACCGGCCTCCTCTTTTGCAAAATCAACTAAATAAAGTTTGTCGTCTAGTACACCCTTAAAAGCTAATGAACCATCACATATTCTAAAGACAGATACATCTACATTTGTAAATAGACAATTATATCCCATTTTGCATAATTGACTGACAGATAGTAAATTATATCCAAGAGACTCAACTAAAAACACATTAGAGATAGAGTGCTCATTTGATATTGCAATCTTGCCTAAACCTTTCACCTTGCCTTGGTTCCCATCACCGAATATGATTGAATCTTGGGAATCCTTATTCTTGACGTAGGAGGTGAACATCTTCTTTTCCCCCGTCATATGGTTCGTGCATCCGCTGTCGATAATCTAGCTTGAACCCCCGGATGCATAAACCTGCAAGGCAAATTTAGGCTTGGGTCTTAGGTACCCAGCTCTTGTTGGGTCCTACAAGGTTAGTCACAATTGTCTTAGGGACCCAAATGCAAGTTTTATCACCCTTGCATTTTGCCCCTAATTTCCTAGCAACTATCTTCCTATCCTTTCTACAAATAGCAAAGGAAGCATTTAAAGCATGATAAATTGTAGAGGGTCCATTCATAACTTTCCTAGGAACATGAACAATATTCTTTCTAGGCACATGATGAATATTTTTCCTAGGCATATCTCTACCATGCATATAGGAAGAACTGGAAGCAAACATAGCATAAGAATCATAGGCATGTGAATCAAAAGCATTACAACTCCTATGAGACTGTCTTCTATCATTGTACATAAAAGCATGGTTCCTTTTAGTACTACTTGCCGTAGGGGCTTTCCCTTTCTCCTTGGCGGAGATGGGAGCCTTATGGCTTGTTAAGTTCTTGGCTTCCCTCTTGAAGCCAAGCCCATCCTTAATTGAGGGGTGTCTACCAACCGTGTAGGCATCCCTAGCAAATTTTAGTTTATCAAACTCACTTTTGCTAGCCTTAAGTTGGGCATTAAGACTAGCCATTTCATCATTTAACTTTGCAATAGAAGCTATGTGTTCACTACAAGCATCAATATTAAAATCTTTACATCTATTGCAAATAACAACATTTTCTACACAAGTTGTTGATTTACTAGCTATTTCTAACTTAGCATTCAAATCATCATTAATGCTCCTTAAGCTAGAAATTGTCTCATGGCAAGAAGATAATTCACAAGAAAGCATTTCATTTCTCTTAACTTCTAAGGCATGAGATTTTTGTGCTTCTACAAATTTGTCATGTTCTTCATACAACAAGTCCTCTTGTTTTTCTAAAAGCCTATTCTTATCATTCAGGGCTTCAATCAATTCATTAATTTTATCTACCTTGGTTCTATCTAGGCCCTTAAATAAACATGAATAATCTATTTCATCCTCATCACTAGATTCGTCCTCACTTGAAGAAGCATAAGTAGAGTTCTGAGTACATACCTTCTTCTCCCTTGCCATAAGACATGTGTGACGCTCGTTGGGGAAGAGGGATGACTTGTTGAAGGCGGTGGCGGCGAGTCCTTCATTGTCGGAGTCGGACGAGGAGCAATCCGAATCCCACTCCTTGCCAAGATGTGCCTCGCCCTTTGCCTTCTTATAGTTCTTCTGCTTCTCCTTCTTGTTCCCTTGATCCTGATCACTATCATTGTCAGGACAGTTAGCAATAAAATGACCAACCTTACCACATTTGAAGCATGAGCGCTTCCCTTTGGTCTTGGTCTTGCTTGGCTGCCCCTTGCGACCCTTTAGCGCCGTCTTGAAGCGCTTGATGATGAGAGCCATCTCCTCATCATTGAGCCCGGCCGCCTCAACTTGCGCCACCTTGCTAGGTAGCGTCTCCTTGCTCCTCGTTGCCTTGAGAGCAATGGGTTGAGGCTCGTGGATTGGACCGTTCAACGCGTCGTCGACGTATCTCGCCTCCTTGATCATCATCCGCCCGCTTACGAATTTTCCAAGTACCTCCTCGGGCGTCATCTTCGTGTACCTAGGATTCTCACGAATATTGTTCACGAGATGAGGATCAAGAACGGTAAAGGACCTTAGCATTAGGCGGACGACGTCATGGTCCGTCCATCTCGTGCTTCCGTAGCTCCTTATTTTGTTGATAAGGGTCTTGAGCCGGTTGTAAGTTTGGGTTGGCTCCTCTCCCCTTATCATTGCGAATCATCCAAGCTCGCCCTCCACCAACTCCATTTTGGTGAGCAAAGTGACGTCATTCCCCTCATGAGAGATCTTGAGGGTGTCCCAGATTTGCTTGGCATTGTCCAATCCGCTCACCTTATGGTACTCGTCCCTGCACAAGGAAGCTAACAACACAGTAGTAGCTTGTGCATTTCTATGAATCTGTTCATTAATAAAAATAGGACTATCCGAGCTATCAAATTTCATTCTATTCTCAACAATCTCCCGTATGCTTGGATGGAGAGAGAATAGGTGACTATGCATTTTGTGGCTCCAAAATCCGTAGTCCTCCCCATCAAAGTGTGGAGGCTTGCCGAGAGGAATGGAGAGCAAATGTGAATTTGAACTTTGAGGAATACGCGAATAATCGAAAGAAAAGTTTGAGTTAACCGTCTTTCGTTTGTCGTAGTCGTTGTCTTCGTCCTTTTGGGAAGAAGTAGACTCATCGCTGTCGTAGTAGACGATCTCCTTGATGCGCCTCGTCTTCTTCTTCTTCCCTTCCTTCCGCTTGTAGCCCGAGCCTGAGTCGCCATCCTTTGGCTCGTTGACGAAGGACTCCTTCTCCTTGTCGTTGATCACGATTCCCTTCCCCTTAGGATCCATCTCTTCGGGCGATTAGTCCCTTCGTGAAGAGAACAGCTCTGATACCAATTGAGAGCACCTAGAGGGGGGGTGAATAGGTGATCCTGTAACACTTGAAACTTAAGCCACAAAAACTTGGTTAAGTGTTAGCACAATAATCGCCAAGTGGCTAGAGAGGAGTCTTCAACAAAACACAATGACCACAAGAGAATAATCACAGAGATTGGCACAGTGGTTTATCCCGTGGTTCGGCCAAGACCAACGCTTGCCTACTCCACGTTGTGGCGTCCCAACGGACGAGGGTTGCAATCAACCCCTCTCAAGCGGTCCAAAGACCCACTTGAACACCACGGTGTTTTGTTTGCTTTATTATTCCCGTTTGCGAGGAATCTCCACAAGTTGGAGTCTCTCGCCCTTACACTTGAAGTTCACAAGAAGCACGGAGTAAGGGAGGGAAGCAACACACACAAATCCACAGCAAAATACGCACACACACAACCAAGAATCGAGCTCAAATGACTATCTCAGAGTTCTCACTAGAACAGAGCTCGAATCACTTAGAACAACAAACGAATGCGCGAAAACTGAGTGTGGATGATCAAGAATGCTCTAAGGTTGCTTGGATGTCTTCTCCATGCGCCAAGGGGTCCCTTTTATAGCCCCAAGGCAGCTAGGAGCCGTTGAGAGAAATCAGGGAAGGCAATTCTTGCCTTCTGTCGACTGGCGCACCGGACATGTCTGGTGCACCACCGGACACTGTCCGGTGCAGATCTCCTTCCTTATTTGGCGAAGCCGACCGTTGGCGCTTGAGAGCCGTTGGCGCACCGGACACTGTCCGGTGCACACCGGACAGTCCGGTGCCCCCATCTAGCCATTGGCTCGGCCACGTGTCCCGTGCGGATCGCGCGGCCGACCGTTGGCCCGGTCGACTGTTGGCTTACCGGACAGTCCGGTGCACCACCGGACAGTCCGGTGAATTTTAGTCGTACGCCGTTAATCATCTCTCGAGAGCGACGAGTTCGCCTGTGAACGACTCACCGGACAGTCCGGTGAATTATAGCCGTACACGCCGACGAAGTCCCGAGAGCAGCCAGTTGATAGAGCCAGCCTGGCGCACCGGACACTATCCGGTGCACCACCGGACAGTCCGGTGCACCCAGACTGAGCAGAGTCTTGGCTGAGCAGCCAAGTCTTTTCCAAATTGATTTTTCCTGTTTCCAGCACTTAGACACAATACATTAGTTCTCTAAAACAATGTACTAAGTCTAGAAACATACCTTTAGACCTGGTTTGCACTTTGTCCACCGCTTTGCATAGATTATTACAAAAACACTTGAGTTGGCACTCAATCACCAAAATACTTAGAAATGGCCCAAGGGGCACATTTCCCTTTCAACAACCCCCTGGCTTTGAGAATGACAGGTATCCTGACCATGTATATAAGCTCTCTAAGGCGCTCTATGGACTTAAGCAAGCCCCAAGAGCATGGTAATGAATGCCTTAGAGATTTCCTTATTTCTAATGCTTTTAAGGTTGGGAAAGCCGATCCCACTCTTTTCATAAAGACTTGCAACGGTGATCTCTTTGTTTGCCAAATTTATGTTGATGACATAATATTTGGTTCTACTAACCAAGAGTCTTGTGAGGAGTTTAGCAGGGTGATGATGCAGAAATTCGAGATGTCGATGATGGGCGAGTTGACCTACTTCCTTGGATTCCAAGTGAAGCAACTCAAGGATGGCACTTTCATTTCCCAAACGAAGTACACTCAGGATCTTCTCAAGAGGTTTGGGATGAAGGACGCCAAGCCCGCAAAGACACCGATGGGAACTAACAGGCATATTGACCTCAACAAAGGAGGTAAGTCCGTTGATCAAAAGGCATACTGGTCAATGATAGGTTCATTACTTTATCTTTGTGCTAGTAGACCAGACATTATGCTTAGTGTATGCATGTGTGCTAGATATTAATCCGACCCCAAGGAATGTCACCTTGTGGCCGTTAAGCGAATTCTTAGGTATTTAGTTGCTACGCCTTGCTTCGAGATCTTGTATCCAAAGGGGTCTACCTTTTACTTGATTGGATACTCAAACTCCAATTATGACGGGTGCAAGGTTGATAGGAAGAGTACATCAAGGACGTGCCAATTTCTAGGAAGGTCCCTGGTGTCCTAGAGTTCGAAGAAACAAACATTAGTTGCCCTATCCATAGCTGAGGCCGAGTACATTAGGGACCACCAGCAAAAGGGAGATATCGATGTGTACCACATTAGCATCGAGAACCAGCTAGCCTATATCTTCACTAAGCCTTTAGATGAGAAAAGGTTTTACAGGTTGCGTAGTGAGCTAAATGTCTTAGATTCATGTAACTTGGATTGATCTATAACATACATGTGTTCTATGCCTTTGATCATGTTACTTTGTGCATTTAAATCAGTTATTGTTTATTTATGGTGCTCAAGTTGTACAAGTCATCCCTGGACCTCACAAGTCCATATGCAGATGTGCACATGTTTAGGGGGAGATATGCTACAACTTGATCCCTTTGAGACTAATTTGTTTGTATGAGTACACTTGATGTAGTCTCGAAGGTACATTGAAAGGGAAAGTGAACTTGGACGATGCAAAGACTTCCCCTGCACTCCGGTATTAGTGTATTTGATTCCAAGTTCACACTTATGCTCTCATTGCCTTTTGCTCCTAATTGACATTTTTTGTGAGGCAATGGGGTTAATGGGCCAAAAATGATCCCGTTTTGGTGCTTAATGACAAAGGCGGAGAAATTATGGCCAAAGCAAATGGATCAGCCAACCACTTGTAAATTTTGAAAATAATAGAGTTAGAATTTTTGATTTGTCCAAAATACTCTTATTGCAAAATTTGGTCTCTTGTGGGGGAGAATTTTGATTACGGGAAAAGGGGGAGTTTTTGGCACTTGATCAATTTCACTCTTGGGATATCTCTCTTTTTGCACAAACAAGTGTGCTTGACTTAGAGATAGGAAAAAGAATTTGATTTGCAAAAACAAACCAAGTGGTGGCAAAGAATAATCCAAATATGTCAAATCTTAAGTAAAGAGAATTTGGTCTTCAATTTGAATTGATATTGCACTCCTCTGGTTGCTTTTTGATGTGTTGGCATAAATCACCAAAAAGGGGAGATTAAAAGGGAAATGTGCCCTTAGGCCATTTCTATAATTGTTTTAGTGATTAGATGCCCAACACAAATGCCTTGAACTCTCATGTGCTAAACGAGCAAGAAGTACAAATCAAAGACAAGGTATGTTTCTAGACTTAGTGAATTGTTTTGTGAGTACTAACATATTTATCTAAGTGCTAGAAACAGTGCCAAGACAAGAAGATTCGAATTGGAAAAAGGTTGGCTGTGTACAACCAACACCAACTCGGGTCTGGCGCACCGGACAGTGTCCGGTGCCCCAGGCTGGCCGACTGTGAACCGGCTGCTCTCGAGAATCGACGGAGTGGTACAGTTATAATTCACCGGACTGTTCGGTGAGTCATCCGCGACAAACTCGTCGCTCTCGGGAAAAGAAAAGGCAACGTGGCTAAAATTCACTAGGCTGTCCGGTAAGCCAAAGGCGCCAGCGGCAACGGTCGTCCACGTAATCAACGCGCGACACGTGGCCCGCTCCAACGGTCGGCTGGGTGCACCGGACTGTCCGGTGCGCCATCTGGCCGAGAGGTCCAACGGTCGACTGTGCCCCGTATGGAAGGAAATCATGCACCAGACTGCTACAGTGGTTGTCCGGTGGTGCACCACTCGACAGAAGGCAAGAATGGCCTTCCAAGTTGGCCTCCAACGGCTCCTAGCTGCCTTGGGGCTATAAAAGGGAGCCCTAGGCGCATGGAGCAGGACACCAAGCTTATAAGAAACATCCTAAGGCACCTAGACTTTGCATTCACGCAATTGGATCATAGTTCTTGAGATTTGAGTACTTTCGAGTTGTAAACTCCTCGCGCTGTGTTTGTGTGCTCACTTCTTCACTTGTGTGTGTGGTTTTGCTGCGGATTCGAGTCTTGTGTGTGTTGCTTTCTCTCCCTTACTCTTGTGCTTCTTTGTGATCTCTATTGTAAGGGCGAGAGACTCCAAATTGTGGAGATTCCTCGCAACCGGGAAAAATACTCTAAGGCCCCGTTTGTTTCGTTGGAATTGAATTCCATTTTACTAATTATAATTCAGACAAAACTAATTAAGTTCATATATTTATATATGTAATATATTTGTATATTATCCTAAATCATATGAGAGAGATAGTTATGTACTACATTTACGTTATAGCAAATCAAGTAGAAGAGT
Organism: Zea luxurians; assembly: GCA_029449295.1. Lineage (NCBI taxonomy): Eukaryota > Viridiplantae > Streptophyta > Magnoliopsida > Poales > Poaceae > Zea > Zea luxurians. The sequence goes on from JAOPSE010000002.1 coordinate 167,539,119, forward strand.
GTGCTATAAGTTGTGTATTGGAAAAACAACATGTAAATCTATAGAATCAATTTCCATCTCTCACCCCATGAATTTGAGATAGGCTTATATGATAACTTTAGAAAGTGGTGGAATGTCACATTCTAAAAAATAGCCTATTCCATTAGTAAGATTCCAATTCCTCAAAATGAAATAAAACAAACGGGGCCTAAAGGAAAAGACCATGGTATTCAAGTCGATCATTGGATCACTTGAAAGGGGTTGAGTGCAACCCCCTCGTCCATTGGGACGCCACAACGTGGAAGTAGGCAAGTGTTACTTGGCCGAACCACGAGATAAAAATCGCGTGTCTCGTGTGTTACTTCTTATGATTGTTTTGTTCGCACGAGCGTGTTCCATAGCCACTTGATTTCACTAACACCTTAACAATCAAGTTTGTGGCTATTTAGTGTTTGATTTTACAGGATCACCTATTCACCCCCCTCTAGATGCTCTCAAAACTAAACACTAAAGTAGATATCTCTTATAATTTTAAATCTTGTTTGTTCAATTTATATTGATTTGGTATAACCAACTTAAATTTGTCTCTAAATATTGCACTTTCTAACAGGGATGGATTTCCCATGGGGATAAATTCCTCAACCAGTATAGGGATGAGAGAAAAAGCTCCCATGTGAGTGTTCGCAAGGACGAGGATGAGCACATGGAATTTTTCTCCCCATAGGGACAAGCATAAAAAGCCATTACTCGATGGGAATTCCCAATTGCCATCCCTACATACGAGTATAAAAAACAATGATTTGATGGGCATTGAAAGGATATTAAGGAGTTGCCAATAGCTAGGCATCAACTCCATGAGTAAGTCAAGTTTGATAAAAAGTGGTTTGTGGCTCTTTTGATGTTTGTATCCCCAAGTGTTTGGTTTATGAGAAGATGATGAAGGGATCCATCGGTTCGATTATGTGTCCTTATTTCAATTTCTTCATATATGTGCCTTCGATCTAAAAATAATGATGTTATTGAAAGGGAAATGACCTCAACATTTCCTATAATCGATTTAGGTGTTTGACGTCCATCATAAACCATAATGGACTAACTAGTTTGCCTAGTTGCTATTTCTCTCAGGTGCATAAAGTTCAACATAAACATACAAAGAAAAAGAATTGAGGGAATCCTACCAAGTTTGGAGCATGCAAGAATAGGTGCAGCGAGTGGCGCACCGGACATTGTCCGGTGCCCAAGCCAAGGCACCTCACGAAGTGGCCGCTCTCAGGTTTTCTCAGAACCACTCCGCTATAAATCATCGGACTGTCCAATGAACTATCGGACTGTCCGGTGAGCCAATGGAGCACAGTCTACTTCGCCAACGGCCGATTGCGCTGACCAGTGAACAGAGCAGAAGTCAAAAGTCAGAACTGCAAAGTCAGAACGCACTGGATTGTCCGATGTCGCAAGAGGACAAAGGACTTCAATGGTCGACAGCTCCAAACCCCAAAGGTCAGCTGACGTGGCACGTACCGGACACTGAACAGTGCCATGTCCGGTGCACCACTGGACTGTCCGGTGTGCCCATCGACAGCAAAGTCAGCCAACGGCTAGGAAGTGGTTGGAGGCTATAAATACTCCCCCCAACCACCTCCATTCATGCCATCCAAGCCTCCCAACCTTCACATTCAATACTAGAGAAAAGAATACACTCCAAAGACACAATCAAAGCATTCAATCATCTCCAAGCTCTAAAATCAAATCAAGTGCTTAGTGACTTGAGAGAGGGCGATTTGTGTTTCTTTTGTTGCTCTTGTTGCTTGGATTGCTTTTTTCTTCTCTCTCTAATTCTTCTAAGTGCTTTGTAAAGCTAGCAAGAGACACCTAATCGTGTGGTGATCCTTGCGGGGTCTTAGGGACCTGTGTGATTAAGAAGAAGCACTCGACCGGTCTAAGTGACCGATTGAGAGAGGGAAAGGGTTGAAATAGACTCGGCCTTTGTGGCCTCCTCAACGGGGACTAGGTTCTTTGGAACCAAACCTTGGGAAACAAATCATCGTGTTCACTCATGTTGATCTTCACTCGATTTGTTTCTCCTCTCTCTAAAATTCCCTTGCTCGTATTGATTTGAGTTTGCTCCTAAGGTTATCCGCATTGATTGAGCAACTCTTAGCAAGAGGAACAATCTTTCGCACTCCAAATTCAAGATTATTTATTTCTAACCCTAACCCCGGTTGAAGTGCGTGTTCGAAGTTTTAAATTTTTTAGGTTTCGCCTATTCACCCCCCTCTAGGCGACTTTCAGTTATGTCATGGACTATGTATGTACCCTAACCGCATGATATTATCTCAGCTAAGTCTTCAACACTTGAACATGTAGGCTTACATAGATTGGAGTTAAGATAATGCTTAAAGAAAGAAGGCATGAACCATATATGCATGCTTCTTAGACCCATTCAAATAAACGAGAACACATACAAATACACCCATTGTAGCAGGAACGATCTAGTATTGTGATGAACCTAAATCTTCCATCAACTCAAACATAAATCAAACAATTTCTAATTATAACTACCAATATATGTGTTCTCGGTCCTAAGTAGTGTTGTGCTTCTTATGTTTTTTAAGATTATTCATTAAGTAGGATAGATTGACATTGAACATTAGTGAATGCATGTTTCATTAGTTCCTCATAGATATCAAACTTCCATAATCACGCATCGAGGTTTAGTATTCAAATAGAAGAGAACTTTCTCATATCAAAGGCCCGCTCAAAGTGTTAAATGAGGAAGTGAATATTGTGACATAATTTTCTAGTCACATGGCACATTCTAATTTTACCTCCTTACGCACTTTATAATATCACACATGGTCAAAAAGTATACACCTTTTCGAGCCTCATTATATGAAAGCACATATCCTACGATGACTAATAGCCACCAATGAATGCATATTCTATGTGATGTTGATTATAAGGAAAATGGACTCTGGCCCATTTGACTAAAGTGATTTTGGTGTTTGATGATCAACATGACTTGTGGACTAATAGATTTGCAAGTGTTTGGGTTTTGTAGTTCACAGGATGAAAAGAGGATTGGACTAAACATTGAGGGAGCAAGACCTCAAAAGAAGACATATAAGACTTATTGAAGAAACACAAGTGTTAAGCAAAGTCCAAACAGTCCGGATGCATCGGACCGACTATGTAGAGAGTGTTTTTGGCACCTCTACGTGGACGGTCCAATGCACACAAAGTCGATCCAGTGTGCCAAATGTCTAGCTCAATAGCTAGCACACGTGGCTGGTACGGACGGTCCAATGCGCCAGGCTGTCAAAAGCGCCAATGGCTCTTTGCAACGGCTAGTGGGCACGGACGGTCCGGTGTGCCGTAGAAGCTGAAGAATCTGCTTCCAATGGCTATATTGTGGTTAGAGCCTATATGTACTCACCCCAACCAATCATATGAGTGTGCGAAAGCCCAAGATACATTGTCATAGTGTTGAGACACATCTTCATTGCTCCAGATCTCACAACTGCTTAGAGAACCGCTCGAGGATTAGCATAGGTGTTTTGCAAAGTGCTTAGGTTAGTTAGATCGCTATTGCGCTTGCTCTAGGTTTTTTCCTGGTTGTGTGACTGAGGATTAAATACCTCCATGCCCCTCAGCTCTTGCGCGAGCCGTTATATTTGTACCGAGTGAGGAGAGTCTTGGAGACCACACCAACCACATTTATGGTGCGGCCACCACTGTGTACCGGAGGCAATGAGGCACGTGATGTTTTGACTGAAAGCTCAATAGTGAATACAACAGGGAGCATCCGAGAGGAAGCCGAAAGCGGAGCACCACTTGCATGTGGAGAAGACTCGCAGGTCTCTATGGAGTTACCTGTCTGAGCTGCTTGGACCTCGCGTGGACTTCCTTTGCGTAGGGTCACCAATAAGGATTAGTCAGAACCTTGCGCGATCCAGGATGAAAATGACGGTGCATCCACGGAAGTTTGCTTTCTCTACCTTTGCCTTTATGCTTCTGCATTTATATTAATTACTTAAGTTGCAATCTTTATTATTAATAGTTTAGAATATTTAGGATTGAACTTAGGTTGCATAATTCCTTTTATGGTAGAGATAGCAACACTTAAAAAAGCCTAGTTTGCACATTAGTGTTTAGTTATTTGTATATGTTTTGTTTATAAGAAATATTGTGTCCTAGATTAGCATGAGAAATATAAGTCTTAATTCACCCTCTCTTAGACGTTCATGTTCCTTTCTTTAACAATGCACACGATGGCCATCCACGAATGTGGGTTCTATGTGATGTGGCAATGCACCAGTATTTCATTGAGAGTATGACAGAAGAAGTTAAAATGGTATACATTCTTCATATTTTTTGTATATCGAGTAATTCAACAATACACAGTATTGTTTTGTCTAACACTTGTGTGTTTTGATATTATATTATATCAACGACAATAAGAGAAACTTGAAATCCAAGAGCTGTTAGACTTCGAGATCATTATTTGATGTGCTAAAGTTGTTAAACGAGCTATTAGTATTTATTATCGATGATGTATGAGTACAAAAGAATCTTTCAGCATTTCACGAGCCAAGGATAAAGAAAACGAAGTTTCAATCAAGATATGTTAATGTCTTACTTGCTCGCATGTATGCTCGGTGCACTCGTTCAGTCTCTATAGATACGTAAGTACTAATGCAGTTATATAAGTATTTTACATATTGCACTAACTATTTGTTTATGAGTAAAATGTTTTTGGCTTTTGCTTAAAAATTGTTTCTGCTTTTAGTACTCCCTCCATTTCATTTTAGTTGTCGCTGGATAGTGCAAAATTGAACTATCCAGCGACAACTAAAAAGAAACGGAGGGAGTATTGTATAACAGTTCCTTCGACGTACTATGCACACCTGGGTGCATTCCATGCCCGTTATTACATTGAGGACGACAATTCTAATCTGTCCTAGTAAAGTAACTCCCCAAGGTCAAGGAGTATGTTAAGCAATTCATGTTCTATTGCTAAAGCTAGGGTATATTCCAAGTAGTTCCCGAAAAGCGTGCATACGACATTTTTGTGGATCGATATATGATGTCATAACTATGAACTCACTCTTTAGTCGGTTCCGTTCCATCACTCTTTTTCGATTTCATTCCATTACTTTTTGATCGATCTATGAGTTCTCAGTTGTGAAACCAATAAGAGTGAGTTCTCAGTTACTACATCATAGATCGATCCCAAAAAAATGCGGCATGCATGCACGCTTTTTGGGAACCCTTGGAATACACTCCAACTTTAGCAATAGAATATGAACTGCTGAACGTACTCCTTGACCTTAGGGAATTCCTTCGCTGGGAGAGATTAATCATTCGTCCAAGTTGCCCTCGTTAATGAGCCTTGAGCCCTGATCAGAATTATCTTCCTGAATGTAATAATAGGCACGGAACACACCTAGGTGTGCATAGTATGCCAGAGAAATTGTTATACAATACCAATAGCGGAAACATTTTTTTTAGCAAAAGCCAAAAAACATGAAAATCAAGAGAAAACTTGGTTGATGAACAAACAGTTAGTGTCATCTGTAAAATAGTTTTATAACTACATTAGTGCTTGCCTATAGAGACTGAACGAGTGCAACGGCATATCCGTGAGCAATTAAGACATAAACATGTCTTAATCGAAACTTTCTTTTCTATTATCTTTGGCTTGCCAAATGCTGAAAGATCCATCTTTACTCAATACCTCATCCATAATAAACATTGGCAACTCATTTAGTAACTTTAGCCCATCAAATAATGATCTTGAAGTCTAACAGCTCACTACACGACGGTTGATCTTTAGCGACACTTATTAGGTACCAATTGTTGGTTGCTAAAGATTAGGGACCGACGGTCAGTCGCTAAATCCTTTTGTAGCAACGGTCGGTTGGTCGCTAAAAGTATAGAAATTTAACAACGTAAGGTTGGTCACTATAGATGTCATCAGGGATTAGAGTCCGTGACCCAGCGTCCCAGGACCCAGGCTCCCAGTCCCAGCCTCTTCTATCCGGCATTCTGCGAGCAGCAAATCCAGAGACTCCTCGGTGCCTCCTAACCCTAGCCGCCGGGCTCCAGTGCTGAGCGCGCCGCCCTGAGCGCGCCGCCCCACCCTGCCCCGCCCCGCCCTGCCTCTCCCTCGGTGCCTCCGAGTCTCCGACCTGAGCGCGCCGCCCCGCCCCGCCCCGCCTCTCCCTCGGTGCCTCTACGGTCCACGTCCGGCCGTTTGCCTAGGGACCAGGTTGTTGCTGCCTGCTGACTTTCTGCCGTCCGCCAGGCCGCTAGGCACACAACACACTGCTTCTACAGTTCTACGGCCAGCGCCCAGCGGTCCAGTCCAGGTTAGTGCTTTTGCCATTATTTGGTCTTAATCTCATGGAGAGTGGAGACCTTTTTTTGTTTGCTGCCCACACTAGACGCGTTGCTTTTGTTTGTTTGCTGTTCACACTAGGCACATTATTGTTTGATGCTAAAATTATTATTTGAGGTTGTTGGATGTTAAATTATTATAACGCGAACCATATATCTGCGTTCTACCTGCCCGATTGTCATCCCTAATCACGACTGTGTGAGAGGGTCGATCGATCAGCTAGTAGAAGGGCAGGTTAATGGTACATAAGTGCTGCCCTCATTGCTTTGCTAGCTTGTGACACCCCAGGTGTCTATTCCGCGTTACATCGGGAGATTAATCCTAATCGCGAATGCTCAGTGAAAATTTCTATTTCTCGATCGTGTCTATCTCTGTTTATCAGGCTTTCTCTCGGAAGTTCACCGAATTCAGAGTTAATCGATCGCTTGAAACAGCCAACTTTAGAGCGTGTTAAAACTTTTAATTCTCGGAACTAATGCAGACTCGAAGATCATTCTCGAATTTTAAATTTCATCTGAAGCTCTCTAAATCAAACTCTCGACGACTATTATCTGGTCTGAGCCCGCATCTAATTCCCGAACTTCGATCGATGTCCGACTATTTTAATCCGACTCCGTACCCTCAAACGGAATACTCAAAATATCGTCCTCTAATTAATCCTTATCCGACTCGGCTAAATATTTCGTGTCCGAACTGAACTCGAAACCCCGTATCGACTGCGATTTTTAAATGTCACGATTCGCCTTCTCGGACTAAAAATCCGAAAGCTGGTCGTATCCCGAGACAATTTATTTTCGAATCATGCGTAGGAAATTGTTGCCGAGCGAAATCAAATTAGACTCTCGGCCGAATTGATCGCTCAATCGTCCGTTCGTCGAAACTCTAGTTCGCTCTGTTTTGCGTACCGACGAAACCCGCAGGAGCATTTTTATTCCGGAAATAATTTAGCGCAGCCCAATAGAGTATTTTGGGCCAAGCCCAACCCAGCCCAATAGGCCCACTAAGAAACCCTAACCCTACCTCATGTCTATAAATAGGACCCCTCTCCCCTTGCCCTTGGCAATTTTCCATTCCCACCCCTATTCTTCTCCCAGCCGCCACTCTCCCTTCCTGTCTTCTCCCACACGCAGCAGCCATGGCGCCTAGAAAATTTCTAGTCGGCTTCCCTTCTTCCTCCTCTGCCCAGCACCAATCCACCTCCCTGCGCCCAGGAGCTTCTCCTCCATGGTGCCCTTTCTCCCAGCCGGCTCCCTCGCTTGGAGCCCGACCCAGGCCGAGCTCTCCACCGTTGCAGCCCGCGCGCAGGGGGGGTTTCCCCAACTCGGCGCCCCTCTCTGGCGTCCATGGCGCCCCTGTTCCACGCCAGCGCAGGGGGGGCCGCATCCTCCATTGCTGAGCAGAAGCTCCATGGCCGGCGCTCGAGCTCCACCTCCCCTGTTTTGAACGGCGCGCAGACTCCTCCATGGCTGGCGCCCAGGCGAGCTCCCCTTGGTCGCCACCTCTCCAGTGCGTCCCCTGCAGGCGAGCAGCGACTTCCATCTCCCTCCCTGCTCCATGGGCGCGAGCCCTTCTTCTACCTCTGGTCGGCGGCGAGCAGCAGCCCACCTCCCATGGCGCTCCCCTGTTGAAGCCCCTTGCCGACGCCCTAGCCGCTGCTCGCCTCAACCACATCTCCATGGCCGAGCTCACTTCTTCGTTGTGCAGCGCCAAGTAGCAGCAGCACGCCAGCCGCGCGCGCCACCTATTCGACGCAACGCCGAGTCGGGTCGCCATGCATCGTTGGCCACCCGTGCGCTATGCCGCACCAACCAGCGGTTGCAGCAGCTCCTCCGTGGCGCGTGCTCCACCTTGTCACGCTCGCGGTGCCCGTCGTCGACATCACCTTCGTCCTCGCTGCGCGTGGTTCTCCGACGCGCAGCCCCTATCGCTCCTGCTCGCTTCGACGCGTAGCCGTCGACGACTCGCCAGTCCTCGCCACGCTCCGTCGCGTTCGACAGCCTCCTCTATTGCCTTCGGTGGTAAGTACCGGTACGGTTTGTGCTGTCCAATGATGAAGGATATGCGAAGTGTGATTGTGATGGTGTTAGAAACAAACGCAGTCGCGTGGGATTATGTGTTAACTAGACAGTCGTATCACTGTTTGAGTTCTCATGCGTGTAATGTGTTTGGTAAAATGCTTGTTGGTTGCCGGTATGCGGGTGAGTTAGTGGTTAGCAAGCAAAAACGTGGTGTAGGTATGTGGAGAATTAGTGTTGATATGCAAATTTATGCGAGAGATGCGTTGGTGAACATGTATGCGAATTAAAATTCATGGAGGAGAAAGTGGTACGCGTAGATGTGTTTGCGATTGGAATGCCAACAAGTGTTTGTGTGCCTGCAATAGTTCTTTTGTGCGTCGTAGAGGTTGGTCACGGGTGTATTAATTGTTTGCTAAAGCACTTCGTCATAAAACAGTGTGTTAGTCGCGGTAAATCTAATAAAGCGTAAAGCGTGTTTGGTGGTTTCCATAGTCGGCTAATGAGTTAGTCTATGTTAAATATATCTTATGTATTCATCGTGGCGTAGGATAGCGTGGGTTGAAAATATAAATTGTGTGACAGGGGATTCGTGTTTTAAAGGCGAGGTGTGCGAATGATCAGTTGGTGTTTCGCTCGTCTAGTCGCTAAGTGTTGTCATAATAATTGTGCAAAAATTGGTTATAAGAATGCAGTGGTCACGTGGTGTGGTTGGATGCGATAAGTAGACGAGAAGGGTGGGTTTGTCTGAGCACGATGTTGTCGAACGTGCGTATCGAAATGTGATGTAGTAGCGATTGCGTTGAATTAAACGGTAATGTCTCGGGTGCACGCCGCAATATGGTTGCATGCGAGACGGAGTAAAAGAAAGTGTGCTCGACATAAATGTTGGGTCGTTGTAGGTAGAAATTGTCTTGGCTTAAATAGAAAGGTGGTGACATGCCAGAGTAGTCATCGCTTTCCTATATTTATAGGTCAGGTCATGGCGATGCGTATTATGCGTTCATTAAATTATGTTTCGCATATAGCGTATGATTGTACTCACGATTTCGAATAGACACTTCAAATAAGTCAAGTAGGTTCATAATGAAAGATGTGTGATGAAGTTAGTTGTTTTAGGATATTGTTGAAATGCTCCATTCATGTGATAGACATGTGTGGATAATTTAAATCGAGTCGATGTGTGTGACGATGATATTCATGAATTAAGTAGATGTCCTAAAATTGTGTAATGAAGCTTAGGTTAAGTTGCAAGCGATGTGGAAATGTTTTGGTAAATATGTATGTGAATTGTGAACGAGTCATTCGATGTATTAGACATGTCGTGTCGTGGTGGTATGAAAAATGGGTTAGGAATCGATCGGATAAATACCCGGTTCGGTTAGAATTACTTTGTTACTTGAGATTGTGGGGGGAAGTGATGGTGTGACTATGTAGCCGTCACGTCATCTATTGTGCGACTATGCTTAAGTGTGCCTTGCTATAAGTTAGAATAAATCGAGTCCCTAGAACGCGACAATTTTAGAAGTAAATAGAAGCTGAATTTTGAGGATTGCTGTTTTGGGCTGCACGTGCTGTTTTCGGTGTGCTGTATGTTTGGTGAACTAAATTATGTCTTCTGTAGATATGTGCTATAGAAAAGTTGTAGATAACATGATTATCTTGCTTGTACAAAAATTTGACAGCCATAAGCCTGATCGTTTAGGAGTTGTGTTTTTCGCAAGCCCAGCATCTGAATCTGTCGAATTTCTGGACAGATTTCAGAAATTGCAATGGTTGCTTAAGTTAATGTTGAAATAATTTATTGGTGGCCACAAAAAAGTTGTAGATAACCTTATTATCTTGCTGGTGTTAAAATTTGACAGCCATAGGTCTGACAGTTTAGGAGTTACATATTTTACAAATTCAGTAACTGAATCTGTCCAAATTCTGTACAGATTTCAGAAACTGTATTGTTTGCTTAAGTTAATGTTAGAATCAGTCCTTGTCGATTATAAGAAAGTTGTAGAGGCTTTTCTTATCTTGCTTGTGTTAAAATTTCATAACTAAACGCCTGACGGTTTAAGAGTTATGAATTTTACAAACTGCTTGCTGTGCTCTGTCCCCTGACAGAACAGATTTTGAAGGCTGAAATGTTTGATTTAGTTAAACCTGGAATCACCTCTTGGTGATTATAAAAGTTGTGTAGTACTTTTGCTGAGCTTTCCAAAAAGTCTTAGATCACCCTTTTTGGTGGTCTGAAGCTTAAGTTATGAATGTTTCAAATATAAAGACTGAATCTGTCCAGTTCTGGACAGCAAGGTCTTTTAGTGATGTTTACGCTTAGTTAAATATTGAATCACCCTAGGATGTTTATAAACAATTTGTAGAGCATTTAATTAGCTTTTCAAAAAGTCTAGGATCACTTTGTTTGGATGTCCGAATCTTCAGTTGTGAAATTTTGAAGTTGCTAGCCTGAATCTGTCCAAATCTGGACAGCGCTGTTGTATTAGCATGTTTTGACCTTGCTAAGTGCTGAATCATGTTGTGATGACAATACCAAAGTTGTAAAGCACTTTTTAAGCTTTCCAGAAAGTCCTAGTTTAATATTTTTGGACTAATAATTGAAAAGTTATGATTGAAACAAGTGACTGCTGTATTGCTGTCCCAAAAATCTGCAAGCACTCATTTAATTGTTAGTTCACCCTTTTGGCTAAAAATGATTGGTTGGCACTAAATTCACATAGAATTGCCATGGCTAAGCTTGAGATAATATATGTGTCATGTTTTTATACGTTCTTTCTCTAGTTAATTGTGATGTAGTATTGTGTTGCGTAAATATCCAAAATGTTTGTCGTCTTTTTAGTGGTGTAATGTTGTGCGCCCGACGATATGTAGTTAGCTAACGCTAGTGGGTGTGGTTGCTTGTGATGTCTCGCTACTTAGTGTTAAATTCGCTAGCGTGTACTTAAAGTATCTTGTGCTATTCCATTATATTCATACATATGCATCTTGCACCTCATATAGGACCGAGAGATGTTGATCGAGCCAGCGATGTGGTGCCAACCACAAGATGCCGTGGTGGACGACCTGAAGGATGGACATAACCAGTGGATGCTCGCCAAGCGAGTACCCCCCTCCAGCAAACACTATCTAAGTGTTAAAATAAAGGCAAGCCCCGGTTTTATGCATAACCTATTACTTATGCTATTTTACTTCACTTAATGATTGTAGGATTGATTGTGCACTTAGGTGTAGGAATTGTTTGAAACCCTAGTTGCATGATCTCAGGGATCCTATTGAGATGAATACTAGCATGCTAAGTCGAGTAGCTGCTTTATTAACTAGGATCTCGGTAGAAGTCGAGTGATTTTTCTAGCACTCGCGCGAGGTCAGGAATTGGTTGTATCCACTTTCCTATCATATTGAGGTTGATTGTGGGCAACAATCCATGGGGATTGGTTGTTCACGGGATAAAAAGTTGATTAAGGATTAAGGTGTGGTACCGTGTGTCAAGCGTTTGAACGTACTAAACACATACCGAGAAATATGGTAAATCGGTAAGCCTAGTACTTGAGTGAACCTGGCAGTGGACATACCCCCTCACGCGACCTGAGACGTAGTCTCCCATGCCGGTTATGGTGGGTACAAGTGCGGTCACTGCACGACGGCCAGTCGGGGTCAGTGAGGCATTGTACGCCAAGGCGGTGAGACCTGATCTGCTGACGGGGAATCGATGGGGACGGTTGATGTGTGTGGGGACGGAGTGCCCCTGCATGTCGTGTGTTTAGGTTTACCTTGCAAGGATAAAAACTCGATTCGAATCGTCTGCTTCTCGCAGTTAATGAGACTGCTTGATCCATGCTGCTGCATTGAGTAACAAGTGGAACTGTGCTAAGATGATACAAGCTGTTGATTGTTAAAAATGCTTGCTACTATGTATGAGTAGATAGTACACTTTTAGCCTTAAGAGAGTCACACTTAATCTTGACAAAGTTAAAATCTTGATTTAGAAACTCAGCTAGTGCTTTTGGCAACCAAACCCCACAGCCAAACAGCTGCATGTCTAGAGGTAGAGGAGTATAGACTCCTCACACCGGGTAAGTCTAGCTGAGTATTAGTATACTCAGCCTTGCTTGTGGCACAATTTTTGCAGGTACCCCTTAGGGTGATTGGTTGCTAGTGTGACTTGGCCTTCATCCCTGCCACCGGGACAGATGGTCGAGAGGGTTATTGCTTCCGCAGGAGAGGACCAGGAGGAGTAGCGTGGCCAGGCTTCGCCATGTTACTCGGTTTTCTCCGTTAGTTATTTCCGCTGCATTAAAATTTATGGTTATTATTTCTGAAACTCCGATAATGTAATCACTATTGATACTTATTAAATTTGTGGTATTATGCTTTATTGTCTTTCTCTGTGCCTCACCTTCGAGTGAGCTAGTGGTATTCGATCCTGGTTAAGTGGCTTTATCGGACTAGATCCGAGGGACTGACGGGTTATTCCTGTTTAAGTGTGTTGCTGCCCTTAAGGGTGCGACTTGGGCACTTAAGCTGGAATAATTCGGGCGGTTCCGCCACAGCTGGTATCGGAGCGAATACCATCACAGAGAAGTCAATAAGTCATGATTACCAACCTTTTCTAAAGTAAAACTTGCTAGAAACCAATGTTGGATAGATCGTCAGGACGATAAGGATAGATCTAAGACGTGAAGCCCCAGGAATAGATGGGTAGCTAGGTGGCTAGATATTTAGGCCATAAAGGCCACTACTACTATTAATAAGGATGCTGTAGAAGCACCCGAAAAATTAGTTAGGTCTGAGAAGACGACTAGAATGAGCATGCATCATGATTGTCGCATTATAATTGTCTCTTGTGCATCAACATGCTTCTATCACCTTTATTCCAATAATAAAAACTTGTGAATAATGTGATGTACTGCCATGTTAGAAATGCCTTACCTCGTGTCAGATTGGTAAGTCTTGTTAGGTCGTGCTATGTTGTAACACCCTAAATATCATTTTGAGAATATAGTAAAAATTTTTCAAAGATCTTGCATTAGAATTTTTCTTTTTCTCTCTCTTTAGAACTCTCATAACATTTGAAGACTCATCTTCCTATTTAAAAGCATTTGCTTAAGTGAATAAAATAATAAATAAAACCATATTTGGCCCTCATGATGGAGTTTTAATTGTATGTGCATTTAAAATAATAATAAAATATAATAATGGAATTGAGAATTTGAAGTTAACCCAAAGTTGCACTTTGGGGTTTAGGAAATATTATGTGGAAGTGAAAGAGAGAAGATATATATACATAATATAAAGGAAATTTATATATTTCCAAAATTTATATTTTATTTCACAAAATATAAACCGAGGATAAACTGACACAAAATGTTGAATTTAAAATCTGAATTGAAAATGGAATTTGGAAACTAAAAGGAGAAAGAAGAAAATATAAAAGAAAAAGAGAAGGGATACTATACCTGATGGGCCGCAGGCCAACAAATCGGCCCAAATGGGCATTTCATCCGCGCGGCCCATTTTCTCTTTCCCTCCCCTCTTCTCATACTGAGTCGCTTACGTGCGGGGCCCATACGTCGGTCCCTCCTCGGCCGCGCGCGCGGGATCAATCTCTCCACCGCGCGCCTTCCACCGTTGGGACTGCACTGACAGCGCGGGCCCACTCGACAGCCGCTACTCGCGCGCGCGACTGCAACCGTGCCGCTGCGTTCGCGGGACCCACTGCCAGTCTCTCGTGTGCGCGAGTCGTCACTGCGCCGCGGGGCCCTCATGTCATCTTGTCCGTGCGCGAACAGCCCGCGAGAGTCGCGCGGCGGGTCTCTCCGGCGAGTGCGGAGCAAGCCAACCGAATACCCCACCGGTCTACTTATGGGAGCCTCGGCCGCGGTCCTCTTCTTCATACCGCCTTTGCACACACCATTGCCTCGCCGCCATTGGGGAGGAGCCCATAGTTGCCGCCGCACTAGGATCTCGAGCTCAACGCGACCGTGCCCACGTCGTGTGTCCAATTGAGTTCGCCCGGTCTCGGGAAGGGTGGTCCACTAATCTTCGTGGACGAATCGTGCTCCGGCGCCTCGGAATTTCTCACCGGACTTCGTTCGGCGGCGACCGTCCGCCCCACGCCGTGGCCGGCCCCCCTTCGCGACCCAATCAACAGGTAATCCCCATCTCCTAGCTGCGGAATCTCTCTGAGTTGGTATAGGTTCGCACCGCGCCCGAATTAGGTCCCTGGGGCATCGGGAATTGCTCGCCGGTGTTAAAATCCTCCGTAGTATCGCCCCTTCACGTGGCCGGGGATCTCCACTGCGTGTCGCGGCGAGCCAGTTCCTCCGTGGCGCTCCTGGTAGTAGCCACATTGTTTTGCACTAACGGGGCATGGGTTTCCACCGAGAAAAGGGAGGAGCGTGGGTCTCCGGCGTTGCGCGCCGCCGTGGGTGTGCGTCGCCGTCGTGCTGGCCCAATGGATGGGTGAACACGATGCCGCTCGACCGTTGGATGCGAAACCGAGGATCGGGATTAGAACCAGGGTGTCGAATCGGTATGAGTAAATGGTGGCCGTCGTGATTCGATCCAACGACTCTGGCTCAAGTGGGGCATGTGCGGGGCTGAGCCGTGGATTTTGGATCCGACGGTGTCGTGTCGGAGCGGGTTTTAAATCGGGTCGATCTAATCCGAGCCATCTGTGAGTGATCCAACGGTCCAGATTAGAAGTTACCCCTTCGCGGGTCGATTTTGTTAAAGAACCCCTCGGGTTTCACTAAATCAACCCGCCGTCCACATGTTACTGTGCGCTGTGTCTAGGAATTCTTGCGCCGAGCCCCCTGCGCGTTGCTGTAATTGAGGCCCAGTCCAGAACTCGTTTAAATTGAATAAATAAAATAGAAAATGGATTTTTAATATGAAAATAATTGCTAGAACTTAGATAATTCATAGAAAATTCATTTTAGCTCCAAATTGAACCATTCCAGTTTCTAAAATTTTGTAATAATATTCTTCATCTTTTTGTGCCTCTGTTTTGGCATGAAAAGCTCATTTAAATTTATCTAATACTTAATCTTGTATTAAATACATAAAAGCTACAGAAATTCATAACTTAAAATCTATAACTCCAAATTTAATGATTCCAGTTCCTGTGATCTTATTTTAATGTCTAGATTATTAATGTGTATTTTGTTCTTATGTTTGGTGTAATGTTAATTTTGCCTATACCCTGTATGTTTGTATTGCTACGACTAGCAGTGAGGTCACGTATCACCTGAAGATCATCCTGGTACCTGGATTCTCAAGGCCCAGGCAAGTTGTGCCCTTGATCACTTCTTTTTACCCACTCATGTTCTGATTAATCATAATGATCTGCATAGGTTAATTTTGATGGGACCCAATAGGTTACCCTAGTTTGACTATCTTTATACCTTGTTCACCACTGAATCTTTGGGTAGTACTTGCTAGTGCTATATGTGGCTTTGGGTATAGAGATACACCTTACTATTCATGATTATACTTTTGTTACCAGTTGTTATTTATGGTTCATGTTAAGATCATTATGTTAATTGGAACATGGAGCGACCACCCGGGAAAACAGTGCTACCACAAGGGTAGTATGGGATGCCCTTGGCTGATTAATTAGGAAAGCTAGTGGAAGACTACCTTACCCGAAAGGGGCAAGGGCAGTAGGGGAGAGGTCAGTGTAGGGAGGCCCTCGGGAGGATTTTGCTGCGATGGCGGTCCTGCAAGGGATTCCTGCACTGGATCTTCCTATAAACTGTAGCGGGTTTTCGGAAGCTAGTGGAACTTTGTAAAGGCCTCGTAGTGGATCCCTAGCCATTCACCTCGGAAGTGTCTAAGGGCCTTGCAAACCCTGGCGACATGGGATACACGACTTGTGGGTAAAGATGCGCAACCTCTGCAGAGTGTAAAACTGGTATACTAGCCGTGCTCACGGTCATGAGCAGCTCGGACCCTCACATGATTAATCTATGGAACTAAATTCAATTTGTCATATGCATTGCATCGCAGGTGAAGTTGTTACTTTTTGTTCTACTATTTAATTGGGTTGGTATTTACTTATACTTAGTAATTGCTAATAAAATTTTGACCAACTTTAAAAGCAATGCTCAGCTCTAACCATCTTCTTTGGTAAGCCTCACACTTCACGTAAGCTCCCACCTTTGGCGAGTTCATGCACATTATTCCCCACAACTTGTTGAGCGATGAACGTATGTGAGCTCACTCTTGCTGTCTCACATACACCACAGGTCAAGAACAGGTACCACTGGATGATGCTTATGGAGGATGCTGCGATGAGTTCGTGAGAGGTCTAGGTCGTCGTCTCCCAGTCAACTTTGGGTTGCTGGACCGTTGTCTCCTTATAATGTAATTATTTATTTTGTATAGAACTCCTGTTATATATAAAGTTGTGACATTCGATCCTGTGCCACTATACATCATATGTATGAGACTTGGTCCCAGCATACCTGGTGTTTATGTTAACCCCGGGTTTTGGACCCCTAAAATCCGGGTGTTACAGAAGTGGTATCAGAGGAATGTTGACTGTAGGACGAAACCTAGATAGAACTGGACAACCATTATCTACTTACCTTTGCTACTCTGATTCTTTCTAAACTTTTCTTAATCTTTTCTCATCTAATTCCGCTTTACTCTGATTATTCTTATCTTTTCTTTCTAAAGACGAATGTGGATTTCACACTTGGAAATCCTGTGCCTAAAGTGACTTTAGGAATAGGAGACCTCTTAGGAACAAAAACAAAACTATTTTTAAGTGTCTATGTATTTGAATGCTTGTTCTTATGATATCTGTCTGATTTGGATCTTTGTTTGAGTGTGATGGGTTGTGGAGTAATGTCCACAATTACATCTGCATATACATCTAGGCAAAAAGGATAGCATTTGTAAGATAACTAGACAACCTAGATTATCCCCATTGGAACATATCTAGCTTAAGAGATTTATCTTATCCTAAAAAGATCTCATTCTAACCAATTCATCCTATCTTAAAAGATTCTCCCTTATCTTAATAGATCCATCTCATCTTAAAAGATACTCATCTTGTCTTGAAAAGATTCTATCTTATCCTAATAGATCTAACTGACCTCAAAAGATTCTACCTTATCCTTATGGATTCATCTTGTCCTAATAAGCATATCTACCCCACCCTAGTAACAACCAAGATCTAATCCAAAGTAATTAGATATTATCTAGTCTAATCTAGTTATATCCAACCTAATCCAGATTCTATCTAATCTAAGTATGACCCAATCTAAAGTGAGTTATTAAACAAGTTAGTTAAGTTGGTGGTATAGGTTAGACACTGTCTCTACAAATATATCTTAACCTAAATTAATGTCTTATACCAACTCATCCTTGAACAATGGCCTACCTATATCATATAATCCATCCTGTCTTAAAAGATTCTAACATACCCTAATAATATTTATCCTACCCTGGTAGATATAGCTAATCTTAACTAGTTTAATCTAGTCATACCAACCTAATCTGGATTCTATCTAATCCAGTATGATCTAAGCTAGATTGAGTTACTTAATGCAGATACAAAGGATAAGGCCATACTCCTAAATCACTTAAGCCTAATTTGGAGACTTATATCAACTTGGCCATACACAACAACTCGACCTATATAACAAGTTACATAACTTATCCAATCAATAAAGTCTTAATGGATTGCATAATCTATCAACCACCACTTGACATCAAACCAGATTTTGACCCACATAATAGGTTACATGACTTATCCAACCAATCTAGAGGCAAACGACCAAACCAAATTTTGACCAATCTCATTTAACTCCTAAGCCACCCACTAAACTAGCTGCTCTACCTACTTGTCACCCACAAATCTATCTTAAACCATAGGTCCCTAACTCTGGTGGTAACCCCAAGAATGAAGACACCAAGGTCTGAAAAAGAACAGCTCAACCTCGACAAGGAAGAAGATGATCAACTTCATCAAGGAAGGATGAACACCAACCCAAGTCTTCAAGGATCAAGTGTGGTCACCAAGATGAGTCAAGATCCACAACATCTTGGAGGAAGTCTTTCCTTACCCTACACTTTCTTACCCAAACCTATATATACCCTAAAGACATCTTCTATCCTACATAATTATGTGGACATACATATATATACCTATGCTCTCCTAATAACTAAAAAAAAAAAAAAAAAAAAGAGACTCTTGATTTTGAACTAATTAGAAACTAAAAGATAGATTTTAAAACACTCTTCTTATATCCTTTTCTTACAAATCTCGAGGACGAGATTATTTTTAAGGGGGGTAGGATTTGTAACACCCTAAATATCATTTTGAGAATATAGTAAAAAATTTTCAAAGATCTTGCATTAGAATTTTTCTTTTTCTCTCTCTTTAGAACTCTCATAACATTTGAAGACTCATCTTCCTATTTAAAAGCATTTGCTTAAGTGAATAAAATAATAAATAAAACCATATTTGGCCCTCATGATGGAGTTTTAATTGTATGTGCATTTAAAATAATAATAAAATATAATAATGGAATTGAGAATTTGAAGTTAACCCAAAGTTGCACTTTGGGGTTTAGGAAATATTATGTGGAAGTGAAAGAGAGAAGATATATATACATAATATAAAGGAAATTTATATATTTCCAAAATTTATATTTTATTTCACAAAATATAAACCGAGGATAAACTGACACAAAATGTTGAATTTAAAATCTGAATTGAAAATGGAATTTGGAAACTAAAAGGAGAAAGAAGAAAATATAAAAGAAAAAGAGAAGGGATACTATACCTGATGGGCCGCAGGCCAACAAATCGGCCCAAATGGGCATTTCATCCGCGCGGCCCATTTTCTCTTTCCCTCCCCTCTTCTCATACTGAGTCGCTTACGTGCGGGGCCCATACGTCGGTCCCTCCTCGGCCGCGCGCGCGGGATCAATCTCTCCACCGCGCGCCTTCCACCGTTGGGACTGCACTGACAGCGCGGGCCCACTCGACAGCCGCTACTCGCGCGCGCGACTGCAACCGTGCCGCTGCGTTCGCGGGACCCACTGCCAGTCTCTCGTGTGCGCGAGTCGTCACTGCGCCGCGGGGCCCTCATGTCATCTTGTCCGTGCGCGAACAGCCCGCGAGAGTCGCGCGGCGGGTCTCTCCGGCGAGTGCGGAGCAAGCCAACCGAATACCCCACCGGTCTACTTATGGGAGCCTCGGCCGCGGTCCTCTTCTTCATACCGCCTTTGCACACACCATTGCCTCGCCGCCATTGGGGAGGAGCCCATAGTTGCCGCCGCACTAGGATCTCGAGCTCAACGCGACCGTGCCCACGTCGTGTGTCCAATTGAGTTCGCCCGGTCTCGGGAAGGGTGGTCCACTAATCTTCGTGGACGAATCGTGCTCCGGCGCCTCGGAATTTCTCACCGGACTTCGTTCGGCGGCGACCGTCCGCCCCACGCCGTGGCCGGCCCCCCTTCGCGACCCAATCAACAGGTAATCCCCATCTCCTAGCTGCGGAATCTCTCTGAGTTGGTATAGGTTCGCACCGCGCCCGAATTAGGTCCCTGGGGCATCGGGAATTGCTCGCCGGTGTTAAAATCCTCCGTAGTATCGCCCCTTCACGTGGCCGGGGATCTCCACTGCGTGTCGCGGCGAGCCAGTTCCTCCGTGGCGCTCCTGGTAGTAGCCACATTGTTTTGCACTAACGGGGCATGGGTTTCCACCGAGAAAAGGGAGGAGCGTGGGTCTCCGGCGTTGCGCGCCGCCGTGGGTGTGCGTCGCCGTCGTGCTGGCCCAATGGATGGGTGAACACGATGCCGCTCGACCGTTGGATGCGAAACCGAGGATCGGGATTAGAACCAGGGTGTCGAATCGGTATGAGTAAATGGTGGCCGTCGTGATTCGATCCAACGACTCTGGCTCAAGTGGGGCATGTGCGGGGCTGAGCCGTGGATTTTGGATCCGACGGTGTCGTGTCGGAGCGGGTTTTAAATCGGGTCGATCTAATCCGAGCCATCTGTGAGTGATCCAACGGTCCAGATTAGAAGTTACCCCTTCGCGGGTCGATTTTGTTAAAGAACCCCTCGGGTTTCACTAAATCAACCCGCCGTCCACATGTTACTGTGCGCTGTGTCTAGGAATTCTTGCGCCGAGCCCCCTGCGCGTTGCTGTAATTGAGGCCCAGTCCAGAACTCGTTTAAATTGAATAAATAAAATAGAAAATGGATTTTTAATATGAAAATAATTGCTAGAACTTAGATAATTCATAGAAAATTCATTTTAGCTCCAAATTGAACCATTCCAGTTTCTAAAATTTTGTAATAATATTCTTCATCTTTTTGTGCCTCTGTTTTGGCATGAAAAGCTCATTTAAATTTATCTAATACTTAATCTTGTATTAAATACATAAAAGCTACAGAAATTCATAACTTAAAATCTATAACTCCAAATTTAATGATTCCAGTTCCTGTGATCTTATTTTAATGTCTAGATTATTAATGTGTATTTTGTTCTTATGTTTGGTGTAATGTTAATTTTGCCTATACCCTGTATGTTTGTATTGCTACGACTAGCAGTGAGGTCACGTATCACCTGAAGATCATCCTGGTACCTGGATTCTCAAGGCCCAGGCAAGTTGTGCCCTTGATCACTTCTTTTTACCCACTCATGTTCTGATTAATCATAATGATCTGCATAGGTTAATTTTGATGGGACCCAATAGGTTACCCTAGTTTGACTATCTTTATACCTTGTTCACCACTGAATCTTTGGGTAGTACTTGCTAGTGCTATATGTGGCTTTGGGTATAGAGATACACCTTACTATTCATGATTATACTTTTGTTACCAGTTGTTATTTATGGTTCATGTTAAGATCATTATGTTAATTGGAACATGGAGCGACCACCCGGGAAAACAGTGCTACCACAAGGGTAGTATGGGATGCCCTTGGCTGATTAATTAGGAAAGCTAGTGGAAGACTACCTTACCCGAAAGGGGCAAGGGCAGTAGGGGAGAGGTCAGTGTAGGGAGGCCCTCGGGAGGATTTTGCTGCGATGGCGGTCCTGCAAGGGATTCCTGCACTGGATCTTCCTATAAACTGTAGCGGGTTTTCGGAAGCTAGTGGAACTTTGTAAAGGCCTCGTAGTGGATCCCTAGCCATTCACCTCGGAAGTGTCTAAGGGCCTTGCAAACCCTGGCGACATGGGATACACGACTTGTGGGTAAAGATGCGCAACCTCTGCAGAGTGTAAAACTGGTATACTAGCCGTGCTCACGGTCATGAGCAGCTCGGACCCTCACATGATTAATCTATGGAACTAAATTCAATTTGTCATATGCATTGCATCGCAGGTGAAGTTGTTACTTTTTGTTCTACTATTTAATTGGGTTGGTATTTACTTATACTTAGTAATTGCTAATAAAATTTTGACCAACTTTAAAAGCAATGCTCAGCTCTAACCATCTTCTTTGGTAAGCCTCACACTTCACGTAAGCTCCCACCTTTGGCGAGTTCATGCACATTATTCCCCACAACTTGTTGAGCGATGAACGTATGTGAGCTCACTCTTGCTGTCTCACATACACCACAGGTCAAGAACAGGTACCACTGGATGATGCTTATGGAGGATGCTGCGATGAGTTCGTGAGAGGTCTAGGTCGTCGTCTCCCAGTCAACTTTGGGTTGCTGGACCGTTGTCTCCTTATAATGTAATTATTTATTTTGTATAGAACTCCTGTTATATATAAAGTTGTGACATTCGATCCTGTGCCACTATACATCATATGTATGAGACTTGGTCCCAGCATACCTGGTGTTTATGTTAACCCCGGGTTTTGGACCCCTAAAATCCGGGTGTTACATATGTGTTTCCCTTGTCTGCTATCTAGGTGGTATTGTAGTTGTTTGACCCTTTTTACAAAAAATTGTGGCCTGTTTTGCTCATAAAAAGACCCCCCCCTCCAAACAACCTTGAGTTTAGCAAGTGAAACCTCTTAAAAAAAATCATGATGGTGTTGGTGTTTTCTAGCCCTCGTGTGTTTACCCTTGAATTTACACCTGCACAGCTTATAGACACCCATAGCTTGACCGCTAGACCAACCCAAGTCCCCTTGTGCACTCGTTGTGTCAAAAAAAATTTTTTTGTTATTGATGTCTAGTTGCACAAACCCTATCAAGGCCATGTTTCTTTTCATAAATCCTTGCCCCTAAAACTTCATAGCATTCCTGTTGATCATCCTAGCTGATCCTGTTTGCCTACCTCTCGTTTCGCCTGGATCTAATAATCCTTTATCTTGTGAATCATGTTGTGGCTTAATCATCCAAATCTCTGGATCCTTTAATGATTCTGCCCTGTTATCTGGTTATCTACTATAACCCGTTCTCAAGTATCGGATGTTGATCTGCCTAAATCTCTCAATTCTGGTCGATCTCATGCTCTTCCTCCAAGGATCATGACGTCATTTTATCAACTTATCTCTAATCAGTGCATCCATTTAGTTCAATGGATTTCATTGTTGTGCTTGGTTGTCTCATGTCTCTAACAGCTCAACAATCTATTTTGATGTCATGGTCGGTTCATCCTCATATCAAATCTCGTGCTAATATCTGATCTGATAATCTCCATGCTGATCATAAAATGGTTCTTGAGTTAAATGAAAATTCTCATGTGATGCTCTTTTTGCCAACAATCTTTGCTTCAACTCTGGTCACATTCTTATTTTCTGAGCCATACTCTTATGGGCTCCATCTATCTGTGCTATGTGGATTTCTCATTGGTTACGTTTGGTAATGGTGTTATGACTAACGACCGATGGTGCCGTGACGAAACCGAGAGCCTACTATGGTGCACACATGGTTGAGCTACTCGGCACGCGCTGGTATCAGGGTTAATAGTTGTGATCCATTATAAGACTACACCGATGTGCTCTCTTTTATGAACATCCTCTCAGAGTGATCGCTGCATTTTGTCTCAACATGCCGCGATATTCTACCCAAATCTATCTTCCATATCTTATCAGCTCCCATCTCCTGAATTTGCATCTATCTCTAGCCTGGGAGTTACATGCTTCTCCACCCTTGAAGATCCTCATTCGAATCTCGGGACGAGATTCTGTTTAAGGGGGGAAGGCTGTGACACCCCAGGTGTCTATTCCGTGTTACATCGGGAGATTAATCCTAATCGCGAATGCTCAGTGAAAATTTCTATTTCTCGATCGTGTCTATCTCTGTTTATCAGGCTTTCTCTCGGAAGTTCACCGAATTCAGAGTTAATCGATCGCTTGAAACAGCCAACTTTAGAGCGTGTTAAAACTTTTAATTCTCGGAACTAATGCAGACTCGAAGATCATTCTCGAATTTTAAATTTCATCTGAAGCTCTCTAAATCAAACTCCCGACGACTATTATCTGGTCTGAGCCCGCATCTAATTCCCGAACTTCGATCGATGTCCGACTATTTTAATCCGACTCCGTACCCTCAAACGGAATACTCAAAATATCATCCTCTAATTAATCCTTATCCGACTCGGCTAAATATTTCGTGTCCGAACTGAACTCGAAACCCCGTATCGACTGCGATTTTTAAATGTCACGATTCGCCTTCTCGGACTAAAAATCTGAAAGCTGGTCGTATCCCGAGACAATTTATTTTCGAATCATGCGTAGGAAATTGTTGCCGAGCGAAATCAAATTAGACTCTCGGCCGAATTGATCGCTCAATCGTCCGTTCGTCGAAACTCTAGTTCGCTCTGTTTTGCGTACCGACGAAACCCACAGGAGCATTTTTATTCCGGAAATAATTTAGCACAGCCCAATAGAGTATTTTGGGCCAAGCCCAACCCAGCCCAATAGGCCCACTAAGAAACCCTAACCCTACCTCATGTCTATAAATAGGACCCCTCTCCCCTTGCCCTTGGCAATTTTCCATTCCCACCCCTATTCTTCTCCCAGCCGCCACTCTCCCTTCCTGTCTTCTCCCACACGCAGCAGCCATGGCGCCTAGAAAATTTCTAGTCGGCTTCCCTTCTTCCTCCTCTGCCCAGCACCAATCCACCTCCCTGCGCCCAGGAGCTTCTCCTCCATGGTGCCCTTTCTCCCAGCCGGCTCCCTCGCTTGGAGCCCGACCCAGGCCGAGCTCTCCACCGTTGCAGCCCGTGCGCAGGGGGGGTTTCCCCAACTCGGCGCCCCTCTCTGGCGTCCATGGCGCCCCTGTTCCACGCCAGCGCAGGGGGGCCGCATCCTCCATTGCTGAGCAGAAGCTCCATGGCCGGCGCTCGAGCTCCACCTCCCCTGTTTTGAACGGCGCGCAGACTCCTCCATGGCTGGCGCCAAGGCGAGCTCCCCTTGGTCGCCACCTCTCCAGTGCGTCCCCTGCAAGCGAGCAGCGACTTCCATCTCCCTCCCTGCTCCATGGGCGCGAGCCCTTCTTCTACCTCTGGTCGGCGGCGAGCAGCAGCCCACCTCCCATGGCGCTCCCCTGTTGAAGCCCCTTGCCGACGCCCTAGCCGCTGCTCGCCTCAACCACATCTCCATGGCCGAGCTCACTTCTTCGTTGTGCAGCGCCAAGTAGCAGCAGCACGCCAGCCGCGCGCGCCACCTATTCGACGCAACGCCGAGTCGGGTCGCCATGCATCGTTGGCCACCCGTGCGCTATGCCGCACCAACCAGCGGTTGCAGCAGCTCCTCCGTGGCGCGTGCTCCACCTTGTCACGCTCGCGGTGCCCGTCGTCGACATCACCTTCGTCCTCGCTGCGCGTGGTTCTCCGACGCGCAGCCCCTATCGCTCCTGCTCGCTTCGACGCGTAGCCGTCGACGACTCGCCAGTCCTCGCCACGCTCCGTCGCGTTCGACAGCCTCCTCTATTGCCTTCGGTGGTAAGTACCGGTACGGTTTGTGCTGTCCAGTGATGAAGGATATGCGAAGTGTGATTGTGATGGTGTTAGAAACAAACGCAGTCGCGTGGGATTATGTGTTAACTAGACAGTCGTATCACTGTTTGAGTTCTCATGCGTGTAATGTGTTTGGTAAAATGCTTGTTGGTTGCCGGTATGCGGGTGAGTTAGTGGTTAGCAAGCAAAAACGTGGTGTAGGTATGTGGAGAATTAGTGTTGATATGCAAATTTATGCGAGAGATGCGTTGGTGAACATGTATGCGAATTAAAATTCATGGAGGAGAAAGTGGTACGCGTAGATGTGTTTGCGATTGGAATGCCAACAAGTGTTTGTGTGCCTGCAATAGTTCTTTTGTGCGTCGTAGAGGTTGGTCACGGGTGTATTAATTGTTTGCTAAAGCACTTCGTCATAAAACAGTGTGTTAGTCACGGTAAATCTAATAAAGCGTAAAGCGTGTTTGGTGGTTTCCATAGTCGGCTAATGAGTTAGTCTATGTTAAATATATCTTATGTATTCATCGTGGCGTAGGATAGCGTGGGTTGAAAATATAAATTGTGTGACAGGGGATTCGTGTTTTAAAGGCGAGGTGTGCGAATGATCAGTTGGTGTTTCGCTCGTCTAGTCGCTAAGTGTTGTCATAATAATTGTGCAAAAATTGGTTATAAGAATGCAGTGGTCACGTGGTGTGGTTGGATGCGATAAGTAGACGAGAAGGGTGGGTTTGTCTGAGCACGATGTTGTCGAACGTGCGTATCGAAATGTGATGTAGTAGCGATTGCGTTGAATTAAACGGTAATGTCTCGGGTGCACGCCGCAATATGGTTGCATGCGAGACGGAGTAAAAGAAAGTGTGCTCGACATAAATGTTGGGTCGTTGTAGGTAGAAATTGTCTTGGCTTAAATAGAAAGGTGGTGACATGCCAGAGTAGTCATCGCTTTCCTATATTTATAGGTCAGGTCATGGCGATGCGTATTATGCGTTCATTAAATTATGTTTCGCATATAGCGTATGATTGTACTCACGATTTCGAATAGACACTTCAAATAAGTCAAGTAGGTTCATAATGAAAGATGTGTGATGAAGTTAGTTGTTTTAGGATATTGTTGAAATGCTCCATTCATGTGATAGACATGTGTGGATAATTTAAATCGAGTCGATGTGTGTGACGATGATATTCATGAATTAAGTAGATGTCCTAAAATTGTGTAATGAAGCTTAGGTTAAGTTGCAAGCGATGTGGAAATGTTTTGGTAAATATGTATGTGAATTGTGAACGAGTCATTCGATGTATTAGACATGTCGTGTCGTGGTGGTATGAAAAATGGGTTAGGAATCGATCGGATAAATACCCGGTTCGGTTAGAATTATTTTGTTACTTGAGATTGTGGGGGGAAGTGATGGTGTGACTATGTAGCCGTCACGTCATCTATTGTGCGACTATGCTTAAGTATGCCTTGCTATAAGTTAGAATAAATCGAGTCCCTAAACGCGACAATTTTAGAAGTAAATAGAAGCTGAATTTTGAGGATTGCTGTTTTGGGCTGCACGTGCTGTTTTCGGTGTGCTGTATGTTTGGTGAACTAAATTATGTCTTCTGTAGATATGTGCTATAGAAAAGTTGTAGATAACATGATTATCTTGCTTGTACAAAAATTTGACAGCCATAAGCCTGATCGTTTAGGAGTTGTGTTTTTCGCAAGCCCAGCATCTGAATCTGTCGAATTTCTGGACAGATTTTAGAAATTGCAATGGTTGCTTAAGTTAATGTTGAAATAAGTTATTGGTGGCCACAAGAAAGTTGTAGATAACCTTATTATCTTGCTGGTGTTAAAATTTGACAGCCATAGGTCTGACAGTTTAGGAGTTACATATTTTACAAATTCAGTAACTGAATCTGTCCAAATTCTGTACAGATTTCAGAAACTGTATTGTTTGCTTAAGTTAATGTTAGAATCAGTCCTTGTAGATTATAAGAAAGTTGTAGAGGCTTTTCTTATCTTGCTTGTGTTAAAATTTCATAACTAAACGCCTGACGGTTTAAGAGTTATGAATTTTACAAACTGCTTGCTGTGCTCTGTCCCCTGACAGAACAGATTTTGAAGGCTGAAATGTTTGATTTAGTTAAACCTGGAATCACCTCTTGGTGATTATAAAAGTTGTGTAGTACTTTTGCTGAGCTTTCCAAAAAGTCTTAGATCACCCTTTTTGGTGGTCTGAAGCTTAAGTTATGAATGTTTCAAATATAAAGACTGAATCTGTCCAGTTCTGGACAGCAAGGTCTTTTAGTGATGTTTACGCTTAGTTAAATATTGAATCACCCTAGGATGTTTATAAACAATTTGTAGAGCATTTAATTAGCTTTTCAAAAAGTCTAGGATCACTTTGTTTGGATGTCTGAATCTTCAGTTGTGAAATTTTGAAGTTGCTAGCCTGAATCTGTCCAAATCTGGACAGCGCTGTTGTATTAGCATGTTTTGACCTTGCTAAGTGCTGAATCATGTTGTGATGACAATACCAAAGTTGTAAAGCACTTTTTAAGCTTTCCAGAAAGTCCTAGTTTAATATTTTTGGACTAATAATTGAAAAGTTATGATTGAAACAAGTGACTGCTGTATTGCTGTCCCAAAAATCTGCAAGCACTCATTTAATTGTTAGTTCACCCTTTTGGCTAAAAATGATTGGTTGGCACTAAATTCACATAGAATTGCCATGGCTAAGCTTGAGATAATATATGTGTCATGTTTTTATACGTTCTTTCTCTAGTTAATTGTGATGTAGTATTGTGTTGCGTAAATATCCAAAATGTTTGTCGTCTTTTTAGTGGTGTAATGTTGTGCGCCCGACGATATGTAGTTAGCTAACGCTAGTGGGTGTGGTTGCTTGTGATGTCTCGCTACTTAGTGTTAAATTCGCTAGCGTGTACTTAAAGTATCTTGTGCTATTCCATTATATTCATACATATGCATCTTGCACCTCATATAGGACCGAGAGATGTTGATCGAGCCAGCGATGTGGTGCCAACCACAAGATGCCGTGGTGGACGACCTGAAGGATGGACATAACCAGTGGATGCTCGCCAAGCGAGTACCCCCCTCCAGCAAACACTATCTAAGTGTTAAAATAAAGGCAAGCCCCGGTTTTATGCATAACCTATTACTTATGCTATTTTACTTCACTTAATGATTGTAGGATTGATTGTGCACTTAGGTGTAGGAATTGTTTGAAACCCTAGTTGCATGATCTCAGGGATCCTATTGAGATGAATACTAGCATGCTAAGTCGAGTAGCTGCTTTATTAACTAGGATCTCGGTAGAAGTCGAGTGATTTTTCTAGCACTCGCGCGAGGTCAGGAATTGGTTGTATCCACTTTCCTATCATATTGAGGTTGATTGTGGGCAACAATCCATGGGGATTGGTTGTTCACGGGATAAAAAGTTGATTAAGGATTAAGGTGTGGTACCGTGTGTCAAGCGTTTGAACGTACTAAACACATACCGAGAAATATGGTAAATCGGTAAGCCTAGTACTTGAGTGAACCTGGCAGTGGACATACCCCCTCACGCGACCTGAGACGTAGTCTCCCATGCCGGTTATGGTGGGTACAAGTGCGGTCACTGCACGACGGCCAGTCGGGGTCAGTGAGGCATTGTACGCCAAGGCGGTGAGACCTGATCTGCTGACGGGGAATCGATGGGGACGGTTGATGTGTGTGGGGACGGAGTGCCCCTGCATGTCGTGTGTTTAGGTTTACCTTGCAAGGATAAAAACTCGATTCGAATCGTCTGCTTCTCGCAGTTAATGAGACTGCTTGATCCATGCTGTTGCATTGAGTAACAAGTGGAACTGTGCTAAGATGATACAAGCTGTTGATTGTTAAAAATGCTTGCTACTATGTATGAGTAGATAGTACACTTTTAGCCTTAAGAGAGTCACACTTAATCTTGACAAAGTTAAAATCTTGATTTAGAAACTCAGCTAGTGCTTTTGGCAACCAAACCCCACAGCCAAACAGCTGCATGTCTAGAGGTAGAGGAGTATAGACTCCTCACACCGGGTAAGTCTAGCTGAGTATTAGTATACTCAGCCTTGCTTGTGGCACAATTTTTGCAGGTACCCCTTAGGGTGATTGGTTGCTAGTGTGACTTGGCCTTCATCCCTGCCACCGGGACAGATGGTCGAGAGGGTTATTGCTTCCGCAGGAGAGGACCAGGAGGAGTAGCGTGGCCAGGCTTCGCCATGTTACTCGGTTTTCTCCGTTAGTTATTTCCGCTGCATTAAAATTTATGGTTATTATTTCTGAAACTCCGATAATGTAATCACTATTGATACTTATTAAATTTGTGGTATTATGCTTTATTGTCTTTCTCTGTGCCTCACCTTCGAGTGAGCTAGTGGTATTCGATCCTGGTTAAGTGGCTTTATCGGACTAGATCCGAGGGACTGACGGGTTATTCCTGTTTAAGTGTGTTGCTGCCCTTAAGGGTGCGACTTGGGCACTTAAGCTGGAATAATTCGGGCGGTTCCGCCACATAGCTCTTGCAGAACGCATCAGGCACACCTAGGTATGGATAAATCCTACATAAATAGTATGGATAAATCATGGATCATAAGTGAGGCTAGGTACAAAGCAACTTTTCATAGCAACTCTTATGTTTTTCTATAGTTATATTGATATGTAACATAGGAACTGTATGTAGGGAGACAAAGGTTTATAAACATGGGGTGAATGGTTTTGTAGCTTTTGCATTTAGACATTCAGCAATAGGAAACAAGATACTATGCCCTTGCAAGAAGTGTGTTAACTCATTTTGGAGAGAGGCCGGTGAAGTGCGAGAACACTTGATATGTGATGGTTTTCTAAAAGGGTACACAACATGGACCTTACATGGAGAAGCTTCGTCCTCTTTTGTGAATCATGGTAACAATGATGATGAGTTTAGCGAGCATCCTACAGAAGATGATGCAATATCTGAGTTGTTAAAGGATTTAGCTTGTGGTTTAGATGATGGAGGGGATATGGAGGATGATGGGTCTTTTGACGAACCTAATGAAGACACAGTAGCCATTCGTAAGCTAGCAGAAGACAATAGTCAAGAATTATATCCAGGTTGTCAAAACTACTCAAAGCTATGTTTCCTAGTTCATTTGCTTCACATCAAACTTCTTGGAGGATGGACAGATAGAAGTTTTGATTTGTTGGTAGATTTACTTGTTGATGCACTACCTAAGGGTTCGGCACTTCCTAGAAACTTTCATGAAGCAAAGAAAGTGGTCAAATCTGTAGGAGTCGGGTACACTACAATTCATGTATGTGAAAATGATTGCATTCTATTTTGGAAGGAGCATCAAAAACTTGATTCATGCTCGGTATGTAGTGTCTCACGTTGGAAATCAGAAAAGAAGAGTCTAGATGGGAAACGTGAGTACAAAGTTCCTAGGAAGGTGCTTCGTTATCTCTACTACTCTATAAGACCTTAGTGTAGACCGCGTGCACCATGGTTCTGCCTCTCCCATCCTTACAGTCTTCGACGAGTGGGCCGCATGTTGGTAGTCCGCGCCCCCTCCCAGTTTCCTTCGCCTCCTCTCCCACTATTCATTTACAACAGGTTCTCCCTACTCCCCATTTCCTCCACCTCCTCTCCCGCTCACAAGCCAACCGCCGAATCGGCCGCCGCCGCCGCTCCCCTCACCATGGAGGACGATGATACCGACCTCGGCGACGGGGGCAATGCCTCCACTCTGCATGGAAGAGGGTCGCAGTGGCAAACCGCGGCACCGACGCCGAGGTGGGCGCAAGCCAGGGCCAGGCACCGATGGGACGGCGCATGCCACTGCCGGACGGCATCTCCGCCCCTCCCCGTCAGTGGCGACGGCGACGCGTAGGCACCCATGCCTCTCCCGCCGTCGCTCGAGCTGGACCTGTTCCACCGCGCGGCGGCCGCGGGAACGGGCACGGGCGCCGCCGCCGTATGCTTCCCTTTCGGCAGCATCCCCGTTACGCACCCGTACTATTTCTTCGGGCAGGCCACAGCCACAGCTGCTGCGGAAGCAGGGTGTCGTGTGCTCAAGCTGGCGCCGGTGGTCACCGTGGCGCAGAGCGACTCGAACTGTTCGTCGGTAGTGGATCTGTCGCCGTCGCCACCGGCCGCTGTGTCGGCAAGGAAGCCCGCCGTGTTCGATCTCGACCTGAACTGCTCACCGCCGACAGAGGCAGGAGCATAGTCGCTGGAGCTTTTAATGACTGTCTGTCTGTTAGTTTCTTTCTTCGCCTTTTTCCCGGTAGAGGAAAATTCGGTACTACGCTAAGAGACGCTCTCGTCCGACAGAGGACGACGGACATTTTTGTAAATAGTTTTTGCGCCGGGGACCTTGCTTTAGCTGATGATGAAAGCTGTATTGTCACCCAAGACAGGTCGTGCCCCTCCCCGCGGTCGCCCACAACGCCTTTGTAGCTATGATAATTCAGAGTAAAGATTTATGTTGATTCTCTGCAGAATTATTTTCTAAAGGGAAACATATCTCAATTTTCTGGGTTTGTTGGGACAGACAATCAAGTAAGTTTTTTCATGATAGAACCATATTATATAAAATATCTTTTCTCCCCGTGTATAAACTTTGTGCTAAATTCCACTGTTTTCTGTAATGCTGTACTAGCCTTAATGTCTGAAATGATACAACATAGAATGCTTTAATTAGTGGCAATTTTTCTTTCTTATAGTTTCAGTTGTGGTTATTTCATATATATTATTTGGTGTTGGGTACAACTAAAACTTTTCCTTTTTAGTACCATGTCAAATCCAAAGCAACCATTTGCCTTTAGCACATTTATCTGTGTTTTTGAAGCCATGTGCTTTGATTGTAAAAAAAGCACATTTTTAAGTGAAAGGTATGGATCTCGCTCTCCTTACTCAAGCACAAGGTACAGAAGTCGCTCTTGGTATGCTCTTTATCCTTGGGCCAGTTAACGTGTTTATGCCAATGTCGTATATTTAAATTCAAGACATGAAACATCTATGTTGCTTGTAATCTGAGTATTTGATAATCATATAATTTATTTAGGAGTGTGGACTCAAGTGATGCTGAAAACCCTGGGCTTGATGATGTAGATGCTGCTAACATGCACATGGAGGTATTACCTCCCGATCTATCTCCTATGTTCTTATTGTTTTCGTCTCTATATCCCACATTCGCTATGTTTTATGCCAGTAAGATACCTTTTTCCTCTTTGCTTGTTTTACTAGATTGGTAGACGCATATACGAAGAGAGGTTGGAAGCAAGTGATCGTGATGTTGACATGGAACAAAGGTGGGCAAGTGTCTATGCTTTGATATATGAATGAGATACTTGGAGCTTTCAGTTGGCCCATGTTATAACCATGTCAAATTCTTTGCAGGCAACTGATTCCCAGGTAATTGATTATAAAAATACTCGTTAATTTTCTGCATACCTTCTCAGTTTTGTTTTGGTGTTAGTTCAATTCTGAAGTCATACCACCAATATTATTTTTTGTTATGTTTATTGTTCCATATATCTCTTATTACATCTCAAGAACATTCTGAAGTCACAAAATGCTCTCAGTTTAGGTCTTGATATAGACACACCCATTGATGTAAGGAGAGAACAACTTGCATATAAACTTTCTGATGAGGTGACTCTTTTCTTATACAATTCTGTTGCTGCTTATTTGCTTTTTTCATTTTTGGGATGAAATTTACATCAGCACTTATAGTTATAGAGCAATATCATTTTATATTCATGCTAGTTAAATACATGTATGTTGCAACAAGAAAAAATAATGCAGCAATAACATATGTATGACCATATGTTGTGTTGTCAATCAAAATTAAGTTGTCTCTAGAACTTTAGAGTAGTCCTACATCTTTTAAGATATATAAACATCCACTTTTATGATGCTAAAAAATATAGGATAACATTTAGTATTTTGCATATCAATGTATTTTAACATATTAGTTCCGTTGCAACGCACGGGCATATACCTAGTTTCCCTATTAAAAAAGACTCCAAAGATTGTTTGTTTCTTCTAAATTTGCAAGTCTCACAAGGTGGCATGATGAACACAGAGTAAAAGATGGTTTCCTTAGGCATCCTGCCGATTCACCCTTGTGGAAAGATATTGATCAAAAGTATCCAGAATTTGCTATGGATAGTCGTAATATCCGCTTAGCATTTGCTACAGATGGTTTCAATCCATATAGGACAATGGATGTTAGTTACAGTATTTGGCCTGGCATATTGATTCCACTCAACTTTCCACCATCGATGTGCATGAAGGATTCAAATTTTATCTTGTCTGTCTTAATTCCTGGTCGATCTTCTGCGGGTAGTGATATGGACGTTTATTTTTAGCCCCTTGTCTATGATCTGCTTGATATGTTTGTTAATGGTGCGAAGACCTATGATGCCTCAAAGGGTGAATACTTTCAGTTGCGTGCTGCAATAATTTGGACCATCACTGATTTCCCTGGTCTAGGCAGTGTATCCGGATTTGTCACCTCTGGTGAAGCAGCATGTCCTGATTGCCACTCATTGATTTGTTCTCTTAGACTTAGAAATGGTAGCAAGTCTTGCTACATAGGACATCGTAGGTAGGGGTGGGCAGAAAACCCGTAACCCGAAACCCGAACTCGGAATACCCGAACCCGAACCCGAAATACCCGAAACACGAATTTGGTTCAAGAATTTTGGGTAGCAAGTTGCAAAACCCGAATTTATTTCGGGTACCCGAATTACCCGAACTTTCATGTGTCATGTACTCATATCATTCTTAATTATTAATTTGTGCATCTATAATTATTTATAACTGTGCATAACTTGTGATTGTAGATCACTTGTGTTTTTTATGTTCATGTATATCATTATTCAAACTATATTTTTATATTAATTTAATATAGTGCATGTGTTTTGCATGTGTTTTATGAACTTGAGACAACAATTCGGGTAGTTCGGGAGTACCCGAACCCGAAATTCTGGGTACCCGAAGTTTCGGGTATTATAAAACCCGTTGTAATTTCGGGTATCGATTCTCAAAACCCGAAATTTTAAATACCCGAATTACCCGACCCGAAATTTTCGGGTAACCCGAACGCCCACCCCTAATCGTAGGTTCTTACATCCAAACCACCCATTTAGGTCTGATGTTGATTCATTTGGTGAAAGTGAGTTGAGGCCAGCACCTACTCCTCTTTCAGGAGAGGAAATTTTGGATTGTACAAAAAATTTGAAAATAATTTATGGCAAGAAGCCATCAGGTAAGCCAATAAGGAATCAGAAACGCAAGGATGGGAAACCATTAGTCTTTTTGAAAAGGAGACCTATTTGGTTCACTCTTCCATATTGGAAGGACTTGAAAATTCGATATAATTTCGATGTCTTTATGATTTGTGTATAAAAATCTGTGATTTGTGGTGCTTAATTAAATGTATATTATTATTAATAACAAATGTAACAAGGGCGACTTTTCTGTTGGTTGCTAAATATATAGTACGACGACTTACGGTTGGTTGCTAAATCTGTAGTACAGCAACCCACGGTTAGTCGCTAAATATATAATATTAGCAACGGACGGTCGGTCGCTAAAAAGATGTCGGTCGCTAAAGCCTTTAGCGACGACACCTACAGCGACCATCCTTATGGATCGCTAAAAGTTTTTAGCGACCAACCGTAGGTCGCTAAAAGCCGCTTTAGCAACCAACCGTAGGTCACTATAAGTGAACCATCGTGTAGTGGCACAACCGTAGATCGCTAAAAGCCACTTTAGCAACCAACCGTAGGTCGCTATAAGTGAACCATCGTGTAGTGGCTCTTGGATTTCATGTTTCTTTGTGTTTTGTTGAATTACTCTATACACATAAAATATAAAGAGTGTATATCACTTTATCTTCTTCTATCACACTCATCACACTCTCAATGAGATACCGGTGCATTGCGACATTGCATAGAACCCACATTCGTGGATGCAAACATGTGTATTCATTGGTGGCCATCAGTTGTTGTAGGATCTGCGCACATTACCGAAACAGTTGTATTATAAATCTCAATAAATTTGTGTTATAAATCCTGATGGATTTGTGACGTACGTGAGTCTAGTAAAGTAGGAAACAAAAAATATCAAAAATAATAATAAAATAGATTAATAAATAAGAATATAAAAAATTGGATCAATACTGAATAATGATCGTTGTTAGATTCGTACCGGTTCACAAAGCCATTAATGATTGTAGTTCTATTCCACAGTACGGTTCCAGTTCACTGCTAGCCTGCCATCGGTTAAGTTTCCGACAGTGAGGTCCTACTCTGCCAACAAGCACCACACATACGATTTTACCCGGCTGGGCCTTAACGAGGCTCAAGGCAGCGTGGAGGCGACCTGCCGCTCAGAGGAAGTAGACCCAAAGGCTCTAGACATCTTAATGCAAAAGGATTCCGTTTCGAATCAGTTAAGCATGATGATGGAACGAAACAGACAAAAGAGTGAGTGAGTTCAGAGGTACGACATCATAGATCAATCCAAGAAAAATGTCGCATGCACGCTTTTCAGGAACTATTTGGAATACACTCCAGCTTTAGCAATAGAACATGAACTGCTGAACATACTCCTTGATCTTGGGGAGTTGCTTCACTATGACAGATTGATCATCCGTCTGAGTTGCCACAGTCAATGAGCCCTGATCAGAACTGTCGTCCTCAATGTAATAACGGGCACGGAACGCACCCAGGTGTGCATAGTATGCCGGAGGAACTGTTATTCAATATGAAAAGCGGAAACAATTTTTAAGCAAAGCCGAAAAAAAGACATAAAAATCAAGAGAAAATTTGACTGATGAACAAACAGTTACTGTAATTTGTAATAACTGCATTAGTGCTCACCTATAGAGACTGAACGAGTGCACCGGGCATACCTGTGAGCAAGCAAGACATCAATAAATATGACAAAAAAAGGTCAACCATGGCAAAATGGTACATATTTTATGCAAATTGAGGAAACATCATCAATGAAGCTTACGTGTAGCAAAGATTATAAGTCAAGGTCTGCAGTGCATCAGCACTGAAACCATTTTCGTCCAGAAGAACATGATAATGAGCTGGGCGGCTTGTCCCCTGTGCAAGACCCAAAAAATCGAATAATATCTGAATATTGTGCAAATTACTACTCGACAATCCGCAGTAAGGATTAGGCTGATAAGCATGATTCATAATGCAGTATATATACCTTAATAC
Organism: Zea luxurians; assembly: GCA_029449295.1. NCBI lineage: Eukaryota > Viridiplantae > Streptophyta > Magnoliopsida > Poales > Poaceae > Zea > Zea luxurians. Next base: position 167,575,649 of record JAOPSE010000002.1, read on the forward strand.
CAGAATGGCTACAGAGGTAAAAATCAAACTCGCTGGGGTGGCAGATCTTCGTATCAACAACAGTTCCTGATGACAAGGTTTAATTGAAACTTCAAAGTAGGTTCACAAGACTTGATACTTCTAAATAATAACGCATATCAATATTTACTGCTGCCTAGCAGCTATGCGACTTCGACTTGCATACCAGGCAGGATGTTTCCACTCCTGTCTGTTTGATCTCGTGAACGATGATTTTCAGGAAACAGGCGGGTATGATGCCGCTTTTGCACAACAACAAATGTGACCCTTGGGAGATAATTATCCTGTAAACTTGCACATGCCTGGCAGAACGATCACAAACAACATGCATGTCAAGTAGAGTAGCCATCAAATGCAGGAGACGGAAATGACTAAGGGCCTGTTTGTTTCAGATTATAATCTCTACAGATTATATAATCCAGCGCAAATAATACAGCACGTAAACAAACACCTAGATTATAAGTTCAGATTATATAATCTAAAGCCCAGATTATGATAATCCCATAATCTCCTCAAGGGTAGCTTATTTGAGATTATTTTGGCAAAAGACCCACTATGGTTATGTAAATAGAAATTACAATATATGGCATCCTTCTTTCCTCAGCTCAAATAAACAAACAAGGGTACTGTTGTCTTTATGAATAATCTACATTTGTATAATCTAGACTACCAAACAACTACATGTAGATTATAATATGTCTAGTTTATAATCTAGATTATATAATTTAGATTATAATCCAGATTATATAATCTATAAGCTGAAACAAACAAGACTACCAAACAACTACATGTAGATTATAATATGTCTAGATTATAATATAGATTATATAATTTAGATTATAATCTAGATTATATAATCTATAAGCTGAAACAAACAGGCCCTAAAGCAGGTTCAGCAGGAATGACCTTCCGAATGGCATCTATTTCATAAAGCAAGACTTGGCTGAACTGCCCCTCACTAACACCATCACTGCAAAAATGGAAGATCTGCCATGTAAGTATCAAACAAAAGACAAGTAAAAGTATGAAACCATCTCTACAAACCGATAGAATATAATCCTCGAAGGCTTTTGGCCAGTTGACTTGAAGAATGACATAAGCAAATCTCTGCAATACATAAATGTCAGTATTCCTACAACAACAAAAAAAACAAAATACTAATCTGTCTTAACTAACCTAATCATTCCACCTTTAACAATGCCCTTCTGTGGATCTTCCACTTCTGTATAAAGGTCATTTATAATTTCAACCCTTTGACCTTGTGAAGACACCAAGCATTTGTACTTTGTAACTTGTGGCCAATCCATTGATGCAACCACCTAAATGGATATGAATCACAAACACAGCATGCATCATCGGCAGCAGAAGTTTTAAAGAATTAGTAGCACAAGATTGGAGATGACATGCATTTTTCATTTAAAAAACTCATGTTACTAAAGATCTGTCCAAAAAGAATACTTCAAAAGGAGGTATAACATTGAAACCAAATAAATTAACAAGATTCTACAACTACCAAAAACAAATACATTCAATTAGCAGTGTGTCTGTCCAAATGAAAACTAAAAGCCAAGAGTAAGACAAAGAAAATAGTGAAACCCAGAGAGAATCCATACTGCTGCAATAGATGGAGATGAACTTTCCCCAGCAGATGGGTGCGTAACATCAGCTCCAAAGACTATTGTCGGACAATCTGTCAGAAGCGGTATTCTCCGGTTGAAAGCATCTTCAAGCATTGTGTTCCGGCCACCAACCTAATTGGAAAATGAAATGATATCATTATTCTTTCAACCTGATATTGAAGTAGACAGTAACATAGCACTTAAAAAGCTTCGCCCTACCTTTACGTTGATTTTCAAGGAAAGATTCTCAAGGTACTGATTCCCTCCTTTCCTTACATTCTTAGGTGCGCAGCACTGAGTGATTAAACCAAGCTCAGTTTCACAAACTCGTTTTATTCTTCCTACAGATTAGGTAAAATTCAAGAAATTATATTTTAATATGGAAAAAGGTTAATTAAAATATCGAAGAATCTTCAGCTTGAAGATCGATTTAAACAACTTACCATAAAAACCACTCATATCAGGCAGAATTATGATGAGTAACTCTAGTTGTTTCGCTGTTAGACCTTGTTGAGCAAGCACTTGCGCAGAACGCGAATGGATACCCCTGATTTCGGCTTCTAATTTGTCTTGGTGTGCTTTCCTGATTTCTACACACGGTCTGGTACACATTTGCTACAAAAACATGTAAAATTACTTTTAACCACCAAATTTGATGGTGTGAGAAGTGCCATCGAGATAGACTTACCATGCCAATGTTATTGCACATGCCAACAAGAGCCTCACAAAACATCACAACGTCATTCAGATTCAAACGAGAGGCGAAAGTTATACATGCCCAATATTTGATAGATCCTCCATCAACCATTCTCTGAAAATTTCACCAAATATTCCAAAATAATGATATATATATATATATATATATATATATATATATATATATATATATATATATATATATATATATATATATATATAGGGCAGCGCTATTCATCACCTAGGTGAAACTTCACCAAGATATAATTACTGAAGATCGCTCAGTCATTTCATGGTAATGATTGATCGACTTTCAGTAATTATACCTTGGTGAAGCTTCACATAAGTGACGAATAGCATGTGTGTATATAGAGAGAGACTACAGATCTAATAAATTCTTTGCAGTCGTTACATAATTGTTTCATTTGTTGACGCAACTAGAAAATATACATGTATTACCAACCAAATAGTCAACTAAACCAAGTATGGTAGACAAAAATATGTAAAGAGAGAAGAGACACTGATTAGAAGAACAAGACATGATACCTTGTTAATCATGTTCCACTGTCCGATGGAAGGGTTGCAAACCTTCTCTCTTCCAGAATCATGGTATTTAAGCTAAAAATATTGTTTGATTGTTAGATGGTAACTAAAAAACTTATGTCCTTTCATACTCAAAAATAAGAAACACATTTACCCTTGGAGCTGGGAGCACTCGAGCATCAACCAAGGTAAGTTGATCCATCAACGTAAGGCCAAATTCTTCTGCATAATCATCAGATTTATAATTCTTGAATACCTGAGAATGCACACAAAGTATTCACTTAAAGAAAACTTGAAAAAATAAAAAACATATATACACAAAAAGGTACAAACTACAAAGTGACATCACGGATAGGCTTAGTGACTATCCACCTCAAAAGTTCTAGTCTGCCTATCTGCTGGTCGCTCGCAGGTAAACTGCAGGATGTTCCTGACTTGATTCTCATTCAGCTTACTGGAGTAGCGTTGTCCCTCAACTATGCTGCAAACCTGCATAAGTATAAATGATATAATAACATGTGAATAAATTGATATATCTAGGAAGTTGATATATAATATATTTATTCATGCAAATAGTTGTCCAAAAAAAGGTTAGAGTTACCGAATTGGCAAATAAAAAAACATAAAAGTGCAACCTCTATAGGTAAATAGATCTGCTTGTCAACACGGCCAGCTTGAAGGCATGGCCAGTGAGTGTATTGTAAGTAGTAGTTATATCGTTGTTTAAAGTAATGCACAACTGACACCCTTGTGCCTTCTTGATCAAACCTGTATGCACAATAAGAAAGATATAATGTGATTGAATAAATGGAATGCAACAAGATATATAGTAGAATAGATACGTCAAATCCTTTAATGGAGTTGAGGTTAGCCCCGTAATCCTGTAGTGGATGCATTTATCTTGCATATGGTTGGTTGCAACCCAGACCATCTTAAGTGCTTTCTTCAGCTGTTTTGCAAAAAAAGAACTCATCATGATGCGTGGTGAAATAATCATACAGATAATAAAATGAGTATGGTAAGATAAATGCTATATAGTCCATACTTTAATGCGATCCTGATCAGAAATACGTTTTGAAGTATCACGAAGATTCAGATATTCCACTACGAAGTCAATAACAGGTTGAGCCTTGTAAAATGACGTTGCCGAAATATCTGTGAGGAAATATAAATTTCATCAAAATCAGAAGTAAGGTTTTCAACAACGAACTTCATATCTTTAATAAATAATAACACAATTGACAACATGCATGGAGCTCATCAGATTAGAGATGTGTTATAACTCAAAATACATAAAACCCTATTGTTACAGTAAGCAGGAAAAAGGAAAATTATGCTATAAATTATTACTGCTTTAATAACACAAGCTAATCTGATCACATTGTTGATTACTTGATTTATTCAGAAATTAGATTTTGAAGTGTATAAAATGCTTTGCATGGTTGGTTAAAATACTTCACATGGCTTGTGTGGTGATTGCTGTAGTGGACGGTGGTGTTGTAGAGTTTTGTTGACATGGGGCGTGATGTGTGTTGTTGTTAACCCGGCCTGCTGCCTTCTTTATTAGAAACGGGCACTGTCTGTGCCAGTTTGTTAGAAAAAAGTTCAACCAGGCACTAGCTACACTTTGGAGTTCAAATATTTTGTAGTGTATTCATACAGTACAAAGACTAACATTTAGCAATGATAACAAAAACTAGCCTATCTATTGATAAAGGTGTAGAAGGGACTTTAAATATAGGAAAAGATTCTTTGTAATTCAGAAGCAGGCATTTTGAAAGCAATTCAAGGCAAGTTTGTAGCTATAGGTCAATGCAAAAGTTACAATACATCAAAAGAAAACAATAAAGGCAGGAAGCATTAGGTTCAACTGCACAAGACACAACTCTACCTATATTAAGTGACAAGCCCATCTGTGTAGGGCGTAGGCTCTGGTAGTAACCCCTCCAGCATTCCACACCATTTCCTAGAGACTGACCATCTCCAAATTCCTTTCGTGAGAAAAACGATTTTGAGATTGGTGTATACCTGCCACCGGAGTTGAAGTAAACAATTTAAAACGCTTCATATAAAGTTCATAAGTGGCTGATAAATATGAACATATGATGCATCACACTTCACGCCCTAGCTTGTGCATGAGTGTGTGGATGTATTACTTAGAAGTTGGGAATTCTCTCAAAGCGATATCCAGAGCCTGGATAGTGTTTTGTGGCAGATCCCGATTCCTGCCAGCCAAGAACATTTTAAGGCTGTACATATCAATTCTTGCAGCATCCTTGATTGCCACCTTATACTCTTTCTCGCTGCAAGTTGTCAAATAAACACACATATATAAACATATTGGGGATTGCATTGAGCTTGATTGGATGGTAAGGGATTCAAACACACCCTTGTCTTCCTCTCTCATGGTTTGTTAGCATGAGAACGAACTCTTTGGATTGGAATGGCAGTGGACCTGCCGTGAACAAGCTTTTTCTTCCATCATAAACAGGCCGCCGCCCGTCCAAGTGTTGCTTGTACAAGTTAACGAGCTCCTTGATGATCCATCTATTTCTTGCCCTTGAGGTTGATTCCGGTTTGATTGTCACCTGCGAAACAAAAACATATACCGCTTGAACTTGTTAGGGATGCAAATTATGATGATATTTGTGGTTCCTTCCTGTAGGGTTTTGTTGGATTACTATTTGCAAGGCGCTGAAGCCAAGAATAGCACACCAAGACACAGATAAGGGCCATGCGTACGTACATCGTAGTGGTAGATATCCTTGTCCCCGAGCTTGACTTCTACATGGTTGGCGCGCACCTGGCACCTCCGCCCGACGGTTCCGTACCCCGGCCGAGGGGGGAACACCATCGCCTTGCTCGAAGCTGGAGGCAGTGTACCTGCAGGCGCCGAAAGCGCCATTTGATCCGGCACCTTCGCTTGCATTTGCAGAGGTCGCTCCGATGAACTCGCTGCCGGTGCGACCTGACCCGGCGGCTTCGCTTGCATGACCGGTCGCCCGGGCGTAGAGCCCTGAACCGGCGCCGGCGCTGGGAACGATGATGGGATCGCTGCCGGTACGACCTGACCCGGTGGCTTCCCATGCAGGGCAGTGGCGGGTCGCCCGGGCGTAGGCGCCTGAACCGTCGCGAGCATTGGGAACGACGACGACGAACTCGCTGCCTGTGCAACCTGCCCCGGCGGCTTCCCTTGCAGGGCAGTGGCAGGTCGCCCGGGCCTAGGCGCCTGAGCCGTCGCGAGCATTGGGAACGACGACGACGACGACGAACTCGCTGCCTGTGCGACCTGATCCTGCGGCTTCGCTTGCAGGGCAGTGGCAGGTCGCCAGGGCGAAGGCGCCTGAACCGTCGCGAGCATTGGGAACGACGACGATGAACTCGCTGCCTGTGCGACCTGACCCGGCGGCTTCGCTTGCATGGACGGTCGCACCGCAGGCGCCTGAAAGAACGCCGGAGACTGCGCTGGGATCGACAACGGCCTCCCTGCGGGTGCCAACGGGACGGGCGCCTTATCTTGCATTGCTGGTCTCGGCGCCGGTGCTTGCGAGGACGACGAGCCCTGGCACCGCTGCGCCTGCGCCTCGTCCACCACCACCTTCCTCTCCACCTGGCGCCTCATCGCCTCAACCTCCGCTGGGGTCGGGCCCGAGGACACCTGCCGAGGAGCTGCAGAGTAGCCGCCACGCCCGGGCCCGGCCGCCGGATGTGGGGATTGGGACTGTGCAGCATGACCTCCTCTCTGGGCGGCGCCTGACGATGCGGCCCCTCCGCGATGGCCACGGCCAGGTCCTCCGCGCGTGTCCTCGCGGAATCCTCCGAGGTCCGCGGCGCCCTGGCCGCGCCCTCGGCCACCACCGCGGCCGCTCCCGCCTCCACGGCCTCCTCCTTGTTGTCCCCGGCCTCCGCGGCGGCCACCTCCGCCACCGCGGGTGGACATGGCGGAAAACCCTAGAGGATGAACAGCAAAACCGCGGAAGAGGTTGTTCTGTGAGACGAAGAAGACGTGGTTCGTGGTGGCGCTTCAGTTTCGCATATAAAAAGGCCGCGGTGCCGATAGAAAGCGATCTCCAAGCGGCACGTGGACGTGATATGATGCCCCACCGTACTTCTGACACATGGACCCCACTAATGGTCGACCCCACGCATCGGTGACCCTGAAAAGTACCGCCCGGCCTGCAACCTTTTCACTCTAGGCTAGACTAGAAACTGCCAGTCTGCCACCCGGCGACGAAGTCGAGGTGCGCTCAAGCGGGCCTCACTGTCAGTGCCCTCTCCGCGAACCGGCAACGTGAGATCTAGAGATGGCCAAACGGCCCGCCCGGTCTGGGCCCGGTGAAGCCTGGCCAAAAACCGGGTCGGGCCTGCTGTGCCCACGGGCTCAATTTTCTGTCTAAGCTCGGTCCGCAACGGGTCGTTTAGCATTAAAAAACGGGCCGAAAAGCGGCTAAACGGTCCGGTAAACATATTTTAGTGTAAAAACGGGTTTAACGGGATTAGAGGTAAACGGATCATGCCGGGCTAGCCTATCGTGCCTAGTTTCCTGTCAAACCCGCTCGCTTATTCGTACCGTGCCAGGCTCAGACCGGACTGAAAAACGGGTTTCGTGCCAGGGTTTCGTGCCAGGCGCCTCCTGCTTATTGACATCTATAGTGAGATTCGAGCGCGGGCCCGGCACTGCTCTGCAATCGAAGTCGCCCGACTGCCCGAGGCACGGGCAGCCCCGCGGAGCCCGTGCGCGGTCAAAGGAGATCTCCTGTCGGGCGAGAGAGATCTCAGGCTGGCGTGGACCGTGGTCACTTCGTCGGGTCTATGTCTATTCGTCTCTCGGATGGACATAGCTGCCTGTGGCAGCCGCTTGCAGTTGCAGCCAGTGCAAGCCGTCGTCGCTTCGTCGGGTCTATTCGTCCTCTAGAATGAGCTGCCAGCCTGCCACAGCCACAGCCACAGCCACAGCATGCTTCGTCGGGTCTATTCGTCATCAAGAGCATGGCGGCCTGTGGACTGTGGCAGCCGCTCGCACTGATCGGCCGCTTGCAGGACCTTCTTCTGGTCAACGCAGTTGCTCACTGGGCGTGTTTATACCATAGTTTACGAAAACCAGTAAAAAACGATTTAATCGGTCGGTTAACCGAAATTGTCGGGATACCGTTTCGATTAACCATGAGTTTTTTCAAATTTCGTTCTAAATTTAAAAAAATGAAAAAATGAATAAAAACTGAAAACCGCTGGTAAAACGATTTTTAGACTGGTAAATCGTCAATTTTTACCGGGAAATCAGATTTAATGTTAAGATTGAATATTTAGTGGTCAATTTAGGCATATTAGTCTTGTTTACTGTTATATACTATATGTGAAGATAAAATTCGTAGCTCAAGTCCAGTTTAGCCATTTAGTGGTCAATTTCGGTTTCATTTCTTGTCCAAGATGGAATTGGTGGATCAAGTAGCTTCGCTTCTTCTAATAATTATCCGTCTGGACAAGACCCAATCTAGAACCCTTAGCTCTAGTTCATGTGTTCCTAAGATTTGCTGGTCAGGAGATGTTGGTGACTTGTTCTCAAATGCTTCGGATTAAGAACAAGGCAACATGAAAAGTGTTAAATGATAGGTTCCTTCGTCCTTTGAAACATCATTTCCCTTCGGGATATAATGTGCTCCGGACGAAGGTCACAAATAATATATCTTCGTAAGTTATGACAAAGGATTTACACGCAACATAAAAAGTAATATAAACATTCAGATTTTATCACAATGTCATTTCTATTTTATTATCATATAACAATAGAAATGACTTCAAATAACAAGTGTACCTTCGGATTGCAGGGAGACAAAAGTACAGGGATGACACAAAAGCGTATGCCAAGTCAGCGTGAACAGTACGGGGGTACTGTTCATCTATTTATAGGCGTGAGACGCAGCCCATGTAAAATTACATTCATGTCCATTACATTTGCTAATGACTTATGGAAATCTGTCAAGGCCTAAGTAGTCTTTTCATCTTTAAGTCGGTTCCCCTTTCTGCTATCGCGACGAAGCTTTCCTGCGCACAGCTTCGACTGTGCACCATCCTTCGTAGAACCTGGTAATCAGCCCGTCCTCCATCTCAATCCCCCTTCGTCTGGTTCAGGCTTCGTCCTGACCGTACTTCATGTTCATAATTCTGAGTCCGAAGATACCTGTTCATATAATCCACTTGGAAAACATTGTCAAATCATGTTTTTGAGGACCTTCGGAGGACGAAGGCCCCCAACAGTAGCCCCTCGCAATATTAATTTGTTAGTGATAAATTCAGATTGCGATATGGACGAAGGCCTTGAGCTGAAGGTCCGAAAAAACACCTTCCCTTTGCTAGAATAGCAACATTCACTGACAAGCGGGGTCTTTCAATTTTCAACGCCCTGGGCGTATAAATAAGATCATACCGCAAACTCATTTGGTACGCACACTTGCCATCTGCTTCCGCTCACTAAATTTTTAGCTCTTGCGCGCTAAGATTTGCTGATATTTTGGTTTTGAAGCTTCGGCTTTGAAAACAGTTTTTTAGTGTTTCCGAAGATGTCTGAAGATAAGAAGGTCGCTGCTGAGATGAAGCTGAGCCTCGACGAAGAGAAGAACTTGGGGTTCCTTATAGCGATGGCGGAGAGCAATACGGAAAAAATCACCAAGGAGATTCTGGAAGGTTTGTCTGAAGATACTGGTGACAGCGACAGTTATGATGCAGAAAGCTGTGGGGGAGAGTCCGAAGATCGACCATGGCGGCCAAGTCACACGGTTTTCGGGAAAACCACTATTAAGCAGAGTCATATTGATAATATGAGAGGGAGATATTTCCGAGATATATCTATTGTGAGGGCTGATGCTGGAGAAAAAACTTCTCCCACTCCCGAAGAAGATGAAGTCGTAATCTTCCGAAGCTTTCTCAAGGCTGGGCTTCGATTCCCCCTAAGCAGCTTTGTTGTCGAAGTCCTGAAGACATTTCAGGTCTACCTTCATCAAATTACTCCCGAAGCTATCATAAGAATGGGGATGTTTGTCTGGGCTGTGAAAAGCCAAGGTTTAGAACCAAATGCTAAAAGCTTTTGCAATATTCATGAGTTGTTATATGAGACGAAGCCCTGGGGGAAAGAACAATATCACAACAACTTTGGGTGTTACAGCTTCGGTGCCCGCTCCGGGTCAAGCCGCCCTGTGCTAACCTTTCGGAAGAGGTGGCCCGGAGCCTGGATGACAGAGTGGTTCTATGTAAAGAATGACTTAACAGCGCAGGAAGATGTTAAGAGTATCATTATGCGCCCCATCTGGCAACGCTTCGGACTTCGAAGGCCGAAGGTTGAAATGGATGAAGCAGCCGAGGAATGCCAAAGAGCCTTCGGCGTAATCTGCTCTTTTATTGGGACAAGGGACTTGGTCCAAGAGCATATTGCCTTCAGGGTGTGGCCACTTGCAGGAAAGTGGGAAATGCCGAAGGAGACCATCAAAGAGTCCGACGAAGGCGGACTGGTCAGACTGAAATACACATTCAAATACGGGGATAAGTTTGTTGAACCTGATGACGACTGGTTGAAAAGCATTGAAACATTAAGTGACGAACTGCTTGGGGTGTATTCGAAGGCCGAGAACACCGCATTATCGGCAGCCTTCGGAGGCCAAAAGAAGAAAAGGCTCAACCGGGTATTTGATGCAATCGGGTTTGTCTACCCTGACTACCATTATCCGGTGCCGGGCCGCAAAAGAAAAAATACTTCTCCTGCAACAGAAGTTGCCACAAGTGCTTCTAGTGAGCCAGCGCCGCAAATAAAAAAGATGAAGGTGCTCACCCACCGAGCACGTTTTATTGAGCCAGCCACAGTGCCTGAATTTATTGGTGAAGTCTCTTTGGCCACTGAAACTACAGAACCAACTCCAGTGCCGAAGATAGAAGAAAAAACTGAAGCGCCTTCAGCAGAGAAGACAGAAAAACCGAAGATTGAAGGACAAAAAATATTGGAAATCTTAAGTCCTTCAGCAAATGTTGAAACAATAAAAAATCAAAAGGGCCCATCGGTGACCCCAAAAAGAAAAAGAATGGTGAATGTGCTAGATGTCTTGGAGACAATTAAGTCTTCAAGCACAACTCCAAAGAAGACTGTTGAACTTGCTGAAGCGTCTACTGAAGCTTCGAAGCAACAACCTGAAGCTGAAGCTGGGCCTTCAGAGCCCACTAAGGAACAATCTTTGGAAACCGAAAAAATAAAAATATCAGAACCAGTTTTGGTTGAAGAAATTGACACTGCCGCCCCCGAAGCTCCTTCCAACATATGCGATTACATCGTGCGACATGCTTCGGGGAAGAAATTATCTGAAGAAGAGACTTATGAAGCCAATCACTATGCTAGAGAGTTAAAATATCCGAAGGGGGCAGTAGTGTTCAATGGGACAAATGAAGATGACTTCCTATACTGCCTCCCTAATAACAAAGAATTATCTGTCTGCCGGGAGATGGCTAGAAGTATGGGGTTCCCAAAGCTCGAAGCTGGATTATGTGCTATGACGAAGGAGGATCTCGCGGACAGTCTTGCGTACAATAGCCTAAAGGTATGGGAATTAGGCGCTTGAAAAAAAAAAATTAATTCGTAACTCATTCTTTTATTCTTATACCAACTTTTTTACATATAGGGTTTAATCCTAAGCAACACATTAAGAGCACAAAAGAGTGCCGAAGATGAGAGCTATGAAATTGCGTTCAACAACCTACGGTCAGAAGTTATTAAACTGAGAAACGAAGCTCTGGAAAAGGATAAAATTATGCTTACATTGGTAGACAAGGTAAAAAAGGACGAAACTGCCTCAAAGGTCCAGGCCGAAGCCCAAAAATGTGAGATTAAAGATCTTCAGAAGCAGCTAGCTAGAGCTAAAGAGGAACGTGTGCTTGAAGAAACAAAACGAGAGCTTAGTGATCAGTTGGTCAATCATTTAGAGTTAAGTGTTAAGGAGCTTCGTGCATCCCAGAGGAAATGCTATGTTAAATCTATAGAATGCGTCAAAAAGATAAAATCCAGCTTCGCCAGCGTTGGCGCATTTTCTAGTGAAGAGAATTTTTCAAGAGGCAATCCCGAAGGTCCACTGGATTGGATCAGTCACGAAGCAGAGGCCTTCGAGGAAATCCTGAGTAGCCGCGGTGACATCTGCGCTTTTTCGGGCGCCAGAGGAGTTGCTACTGTTTTGGAGAAGAAAGGTTGTGAGCATGTAAAATCCTTAGCTCAGTCCGAAGCTGCCTTGTCCTCCGAAGACATCAAAGACCCCTCGACCGAAGCAAGCATGGTTGGCGGTAAATTCTTTACTGATATCTGGGACAACGGCGGCCGAGAAATGGCGCAAGAAATTATCCAAAGGAGTGAAAAAGGCATCCATGATGCTAGGAAAGTGACAGAAGTTGCCGAAAAAAGTACAGAGCCCGAAGGGCAAATAGGTATTAATTAGTCGTTCTTATTGTGTTGTAATTTTTTATTCCAAACTTTGCTCGCGGTTTGTGATAGTAATGTAGACATATTCCCTTCCCTCAGAACCTACTGGATCGTCTGCTGACCCTCACACGAAAGGGGATGACGAAATTAAACAAATCGCCGAAGCTATCATGGATAAAGTTGTTGAACAACTTCTAAATGAGGCTGCCGAAGTAGTACTAAGAGAAGACTAGATGTTATTAGAAAAAACATTTGAAATGTGATCTATGTAATATTTTGTACATTTGAATGTAATATACAAGTTTCTTTTCATTATTCAATTCTTTACGATGCATGAAACTTTACATACGTACCGTTTTTAAGCCTTCGGCGAAAAAACACCTTCCCTTCTTTTCATGCTTCGTGAAGATAGAAAAACTTTTATGCATCACAAAATCCATAGCGCTCTGATGAAAAATATCCAAACTTCGTGAAAACATTCTCCGAAGATTTTTACTTTCTCAAAGCATTCTTCCGAAGGTTGATACTGTCCTCCCTTCTTTTGCCATATGCAATATGATGTATGATGCTTATGCTATGCAAAATGATGTGATGATGTTATGTTATGTAGATGAGATTAATTCCGAAGATACACACATATCCCCGTGAAACACACAATCTTTTTATATCAGCGCCGACTTTTCGCTGTAAGCTCTGCATTCCCTTAGGAACGTCTTTGGAGCTTCTTCGCCTTTTACTTAGGCGGTATCAGCGTTGACTTTTCGCTGTAAGCTCTGCATTCCCTTAGGAACGTCTTTGGAGCTTCTTCGCCTTTTACTTTTGGCGGAATCAGCGTTGACTTTTCGCTGTAAGCTCTGCATTCCCTTTGGAACGACTTTTGAGCAGAAAACTTACACTGCGCTCCCTTTGGAACGGCTTTTTGTGACTTCAGCAACTTACTCTGCGTTCCTTAGAACGACTTTCTGTTGCTTCGAAGGATTTTTAATAATTCGAAGGTCCTCCTTGTTATCGCAAATTTCTAAGCTTCAGCAACTTAAGCCTGTGGAGAAAATAGGTTTTCCTCGTGGGAAACAACGAAATTATTACATGAAAACTAACAATGTTCTTTGTTACACAGAAAATAGAACTGAATGGAAAAGACTGCTATCAAAGGTAGGATATGTGTCAATAAATGTGCTTCGACTCTGGCACAGTGCTATTGACTGTGCGAGCTTCGGATTGTTCTCTGAAGTCCCTTTGATGTGGAGCATATTGGCTCCCTTCTGGCTGTTGGCCTTGTTGCAGTGGAGGTGGAGGCGGAGGCTGTTGCCAGGAAGCTTGAGGTTGACTTGCCGAAGCTACAGAAACTGCAGGGTGGTTGTCTATGTATTGTGGGATGTAAGGCGGATGGTACGAAGCAGTATGCATGACCTGCTTCGGCTGAGCTTGTTGCGCTGCAGCTTCGGCTATTTCCTTTTGCTTCTGGATTGTAACATGGCACATCCTGGTGGTATGGCCCTTGTTTTCTCCACAGAACAAGCAAAACATTTTCCTTGGTTGATCTCCAAATCTTCCGCCGAAGCCCCTGGCGCTTCTGCCTCTTGGAGCTGGTGGCCGGAAGAAACTTTGCTGTTGCCCCGAAGCCTGTGAGGAGCACTGCGGCCTGTTCTGCTGACTCCCCTTATCATCATTTTGAGTAGAGTTGTGGATGGACCTGACATACCTCGGATAGAATCTTCCTCCGAAGCCCCTGGTCATTTCAGAAAATCTGAAAGCCTCCTCCCTTCTTTGGCGAAAATCATTGTCGGCACGAATGTACTCGTCCATCTTCTGGAGCAGCTTCTCCAAAGTCTGAGGAGGCTTCCTAGCGAAGTATTGAGCTGAAGGTCCAGGTCGAAGCCCCTTGATCATGGCTTCGATGACAATTTCATTGGGCACCGTTGGTGCCTGCGCCCTCAAACGTAAGAACCTTCTGACATACGCCTGAAGGTATTCTTCATGATCCTAAGTGCACTGGAACAAGGCTTGAGCAGTAACTGGCTTCGTCTGAAACCCTTGAAAGCTGGTTAACAACATGTCCTTCAGCTTTTGCCATGAAGTAATTGTTCCTGGTCGAAGGGAGGAATACCAGGTCTGAGCAACATTCCTGACAGCCATAACAAAAGACTTGGCCATGACTGCAGCATTGCCACCATACGAAGACACTGTTGCTTCGTAGCTCATCAAAAACTGCTTCGGGTCTGAATGACCATCGAACATGGGAAGCTGGGGTGGCTTGTAGGACGGAGGCCAAGGTGTAGCCTGCAGCTCAGCGGACAGGGGAGAAGCATCATCGAAAACAAAATTTCCATGATGGAAATTGTCATACCAGTCATCTTCGTTGAAGAAGCCCTCCTGATGAAGGTCTTTTTGTTGAGGCCTTCTGTTCTGCTCATCGTGAGTAAGATGGCGAACTTCTTCAGAAGCTTCGTCTATCTGCCTCTGCAGCTCAGCTAGCCTGGCCATCTTTTCCTTCTTCCTCTGCACCTGTTGATGAAGCATCTCCATATCCCTGATCTCTTGGTCTAGTTCATCCTCCTGAAGCGTCGGGCTGACGGCCTTCCTCTTCTGGCTTCGGGCCTCCCGAAGAGAGACAGTCTCCTGGTTGGGGTCCAGCGGTTGCAGTGCTGCAGCCCCAGTCGCTGAAGCTTTCTTCGGCGCCATAGCGAGGGTCTATGGCTTCCGAAGGTGTTCAAAAAACTCAAAGTGGAAGTGAGTTCACCGGAGGTGGGCGCCAATGTTGGTGACTTGTTCTCAAATGCTTCGGATTAAGAACAAGGCAACATGAAAAGTGTTAAATGATAGGTTCCTTCGTCCTTTGAAACATCATTTCCCTTCGGGATATAATGTGCTCCGGACGAAGGTCACAAATAATATATCTTCGTAAGTTATGACAAAGGATTTACACGCAACATAAAAAGTAATATAAACATTCAGATTTTATCACAATGTCATTTCTATTTTATTATCATATAACAATAGAAATGACTTCAAATAACAAGTGTACCTTCGGATTGCAGGGAGACAAAAGTACAGGGATGACACAAAAGCGTATGCCAAGTCAGCGTGAACAGTACGGGGGTACTGTTCATCTATTTATAGGCGTGAGACGCAGCCCATGTAAAATTACATTCATGTCCATTACATTTGCTAATGACTTATGGAAATCTGTCAAGGCCTAAGTAGTCTTTTCATCTTTAAGTCGGTTCCCCTTTCTGCTATCGCGACGAAGCTTTCCTGCGCACAGCTTCGGCTGTGCACCATCCTTCGTAGAACCTGGTAATCAGCCTGTCCTCCATCTCAATCCCCCTTCGTCTGGTTCAGGCTTCGTCCTGACCGTACTTCATGTTCATAATTCTGAGTCCGAAGATACCTGTTCATATAATCCACTTGGAAAACATTGTCAAATCATGTTTTTGAGGACCTTCGGAGGACGAAGGCCCCCAACAGGAGAAAAGTCCAATACTTTGTGAGATGCACATGCAATACACAAACACCAAACACACATATCGGTATATATTTTTTGCTTTGTGGATAAGTATTTATTTGTCGTTCTTGTTTTCTCGCTAATATATTTCATATCTTTTGTATCGACCTATCACTATCACTATGACGAATTGGAACAATATCACAATCCTTCCAACATGCCTGAGTACTATCACTATGACTCGAGCTGAACATGTGAGTATTGTGAAATAAGTCGACCTATGTGTCGTTGTCTCGTTGGAGAGTTGTAAAAGAACTTGTATTTGAGTATTGCGAAGTTCGCTGGTTGTTTATTGCATGATAATGGAGTTTGTGGTTGCATATGTATGTTGTATATGGATCAATTAATATTTACTATGCAATGTGAATTGAGTAAACTACAAATAATTCTTGTCAAAATCTTTCATTTTCTGTAAAAAAACAGCAAAAACCGGTTCGTTTCGCTGTTTACCGGCGGTTTAGAGCGGTTTTTCGCTGGTAAACTGGTTTGAATTCAAATTGATTTGAATTGGTCAAACTGACCGATTTTACCGGTTTCCACCAGTTTATCGGCGGTAAACCGTTAACAGTGGGTAGCGGTTTTCACAGGTGAAACGGTTTTGTAAACTGTGGTTTATACTTTGTAGATATGCTCACGCAGATAATTCGGAGAAGATGGAATGGAGTGGCTTCATGTGAAGTCAGATTTCTAGATTTTTCTAATGGAATGGAGTGGCTTCATGTGAAGTCAGATTTCTAGATTTTTCTGTTAAAAGCATAGAATCTTACTGGTCAGTTTAAATGATATATTTATTAAGTATGATTTTATTTGTATTTTCTAATTAACAACATGTACAGATTTATAATATCACGCCTTTTATAACATAAGCAAGTGTGTTCCAGTAGTAAAGCATGTTGCTGTGTTTGTACTAAACCTTCCGTGTGGTACAAGAGAACATGAGAAGAAAACATTATAATAGTAGAGATAGATAGATTCTTAAAAACTTTGTAGTTAAAATCTCTTCCTTAGATTTTTAGATTTCGGCCATCCAAATTTTCTATAATAATACCTAATTGTCACAGGGTATATGATCAAATATTATTTATTTTTATTTGGAGGTTCTGTCAAACTGTCACACTCGAATTTAAGGGCAAACCTGGGCACAAATCAAATGTGTGTTAAAATCAAGTATCACACATATGATGGTTCATGGTACAAAAATTACTCATGCGAGAGTCCTAAGTCGCTCTTAACCGTGAGCACGATTGATATACTAGTTTTACACTCTGCAGAGGTTGCACATCTTTACACATAAGTCGTGTTCCCTTTTCGCTCGGGTTGTACGGACCCTAAACACTTTCAAGGTGAGTTGGCGAGGGTACAGTACGAGGTCTTTACAAAGTTCCACTAGCTTTAGCAAATCTGCTACGGTTTTTTGAGGGGGCAATATAGGAATCCCTCGTCTGAAAAGACATCGCAGCATGATCGACCCGAGAACCTCTCTATACAGGTGTTACACCCGGTTTTAGAAGGTAAACCGAATGCGAACCATGTACGTGCCAAGATCAGTTATTCACGTACACAGCGATTACATAAATGACTCATCATAGCACAATGCTTCGAATTACAATAAAGAGTAAGTAATAATATTACAGACTAGAGTCATTTACATAATATAAATCAAAGTACACAGAATCGAAACGTAGCCAACGTAAACAACTCATCACAGGCAGCTGACTAGGGGAGGTCGCTAGCCTAATCCTCGAACCCGTCGAAGTTCTGGAACTCCTGGAGATCCGCCTCGACACCTTCTTCTTTACCTGAGCATAGATTGCACCAAAGGCAACCTGGTGTTTTGTGAAAGCAAGGGTGAGTACACATCAACGTACTCAGCAAATGTCTCATTTGGCTAGAAGTGGACTAGCTTTATGTGGAGTTAGGATCAAGCAGTTGCTTTTAGTTGGTCAGGTAATTATTACTAGTATGGAGCCAGATTTTAGCATTAACCCAAGTTATTAACCCAAATGTACCCTTTCCAAACGGAAAGAATACCACTTACCATTACTATAAGCATAATCATAACCATCATCCTCATCACCACCTATAAACCAAACACCTCTGATCCATCATCTCTAATCAATGGAGCTCCCTTGGCCGCTCATAACCGCGAGCACGGCTGATATATCAGTTTCATAACACTCTGCAGAGGTTGCGCACTTTACCCACAAGTCGTGATTAAAAGTTCCCTTTGACCCGGGAACAGGATCTGGATGTCGCCTAGAGGGGGGGGGTGAATAGGCGAATAAAACTTATTACTTTAAACTTAAATTCTTACTCTACTCGAAGACTTAGTACGCAGTGGAGTGAGAAGACTCTTCGAGTAGGTTGCAGCGGAATCAGAGATCCTGTCTCAAAAATGTCCTGCACTTCAAATAAAGCTTATACCACAGATAAGTATTGAAGTGCAGATATAAAGACGAGTAAGGCAGAGAGTCAGGATAGAACAGAGCACACAGACGCAAGGGTTTATCCCGAGGTTCGGCCAAGCCTGAAATGCTTGCCTAGTCCTCGTTGGAGTTAGCCACACCTGGGCTTGGAGTCTATTTCAACTCCTTCCTCCATTTGCTCAGATCTGTCAGTATGACAGATAGAGCCTTTCACTATTGAGTGGGGTTACAACAGAACCGCGGCTGCTTACAAACTTCTTGGCAGCACCCCGGCAGAGTAACGATACGCTCAAGACCTTGCTCTAGCTCTAAGCAGCACTTCTCCTCTCTCTTAAGGCTTATAGCTGTGCCTTCTACACAAACTATAGAGTTACATACAAGAGGGAGAGTGAGAATTGATTCGAGTGAAGTCTACACTTGTTGGCTGCGCTTATATTTTGCTTGAGGCGCCTAGGGGTCCCTTTTATAGGCATAAGGGGCCTAGGAGCCGTTGGAAGCAATCCAGGAAGGCAAATCTTGCCTTCTGTCGGGTGGCGCACCGGACAGTCCGGTGCACACCGGACACTGTCCGGTGCCCGATTTCTTTCCTTCTACGGCGAAGCCGACCGTTGGCAGTCTTGGAGCCGTTGGCGCACCGGACATGTCCGGTGCACACCGGACAGTCCGGTGCCCCCTTCCGACCGTTGGCCCGGCCACGTGTCGCGCGCAGATTCCGCAGCCGACCGTTGGCCCGGCCGACCGTTGGCTCACCGGACAGTCCGGTGCACACCGGACAGTCCGGTGAATTTTAGCCGTACGCCGTCGGCAAATTCCCGAGAGCGGCCACTTCACGCCGAGCCAGCCTGGCGCACCGGACACTGTCCGGTGCACCACCGGACAGTCCGGTGCACCCAGACTGGACAGACTTTGGCTGCTCGAGCCATCTCTTTTCCAACTCGATTTTTTCTGTTTCCAGCACTTAGACACAATACATTAGTCCATAAAACAATGTACTAAGTCTGAGGAACATACCTTTATCTTAATTATTATATCCATAGCATTTCACATGCTTGAGCTTTGATGTTGGACTCATAAATCATCAAGTCAGCTTGACTTGATCTAGATTGACATTTCTTAGTTCCAACATCCTGCAAAGGTCACATAGAACATCTCCAAACATAGGAACAACCCAAACTAAAGATTAAGGTGAACTTAGCTCTTTTGGGCTGCTTCCAGTTCTGGTTTTGACACTTGTTCTCCTTCTAGTGACCTTGATCTCTTTCTTAGAGCTTGGTCTTGAGCCTTATGACTTACACCACATAACTGTAGCTGTTACCACATTGGTTGTAAGTCACGTCCTTATGTAGTGATCCTTGATGTGCCGTAGCTGTTCTCAACTCGATCACCCTTGACTTTGCAAGCCTTCTTCTTCACCCTTGGCTTTGGGTTCCTCAGCCTCCTTGACCTTCTCCCGTGCACTTGGTACCTCGAAGCTTTTCTTGCCTCCATCCTTGGCTTGATCAGTTGTCTCCGAGCTACGCACCCGAGTCTCACTTTATACAATGTTCATCTTACTTGTGATGTCCATTATGTATCCATAATCCAGTTCTTGGACAATCACATTTGTTCACTTGTGTTGAACCCTGTAAGCTTTACCTTAAGCACCTGTTCAACACTTAGTACACTTGTTAGTCCTTTAATTGAGTTGTCATCCAAACACCAAAACTCACAAGAGAGCTTTCAATCTCCCCCTTTTTGGTGATTGATGGCAACACAATTAAAGCTTACATAAGAATATGATTTGAAGCACAAATTTGAATTCTAAGTTTATAGAATGCTCCCCCTAAATATGTGCTTACTTCAAGAACCTAATTTTGGCCTCAGACGCCAATTTGCACATACTTAGGCAATTCGAAACATTTTTACACCTTAGCACTTTTTAGGATGCATTGTGTCAAGAATCAAACCATGATGCTATAACACACAAATGCACATAATCAGAGTTAAACACCATTCAAAATAGTGGATATATCACAGGAATATCAACCTGCCACTATTCATCATTAAGATACCAATTCAAACTAATACCAATTTAAACTAAGACACTGATTTAAGACAATCTTAAAGCACCATTAACCACATGACTATCTATTAGACTATAGAAGCCAAATAATTCATCGCAGCGGAAACACTAGTCCATATGAGCAACACATATAATACTGCAAGAAACATATGAATATCACACTTGGCAAAGCTCAAACTACACACTTGGCAAAGCTCAAACTAACACATCACCCATTAGAATAAGCTTTCCTCTCAGGTTGAGATAAGCTTTAATACACAAATTCTCCCCCTTTGACATCAAACACCAAAAACCATACTCAAGCAAGAACATAGGATGATGTCAAGGGACAGCAGGGTGTTAAGGAGGAAAAAAGACTATCAAGAACTCCCCCTTACTTATTGAACATATGCACTATCAACATTTAGGTAAGATACATATATGCAAAAAGATTAATACTCCCTTTGTACCTTTACCATGTTGTAGTGTACTTCCCATCTTGAAAGTATCTAATCCCTCAAGAGCTTCTTCACACTTGTGCCTGATTCTTTATCCTTACTTTTTCTTGTTGCTAAGACACTAAACTTAGAACAAGTTATAATATTTGGCACAAGAAGAAACTTCCATTCTAATGATTATCAAAAGATGTCAATTGAAGTAGACTATCACGGCTACTAATTGAAAAGATACCAATTGTAAAAGTTCATTTATTATCATAGCTCCATGATATTTAAGAATAAGCATCTATTATCACCAGATATTATAGAGCATGAGCAATCTAAAAATATGCACTTACTCACGACTTGAGATACCAATTTCTTGACTTACAGAGGTACCCAAGTCCTGATTGCTCCATTTCTTGCTTATCTTCTCTTTTCCACCTAGAGACTATACAAGATTGCTTAAGAAACAGTTAGTCTCAAAAGACACAAGTTATGTGTGCTCCCCCTCAAGTTGTGCATCAAGTATTTGAATGACTTGCACTTTGCACATTCTAGCTTCCTTAGAACTAGAGGGAATCACAACATACCTTGGTCACGGCATACTCCATCACTTTCATCCCAAAGAGATATCAATTAAATACCAAATTGAGAGCCACTTAATACAAATTGAGGGCTAAATGAAAGGTTAACTAAATACAACAATGCATGCCTTAGGAGCACCTAAGCCATTTGAATACTAACAGAAAGTCTAACATTTCCGCAATTTGGACATGCTTCATACTCAACTATCATTGCATATACCAATTGAAGATCAACACAATCATGTGTATAAAGCGTAATGTCTAAGCATGCCATAATTAAGAAGGTTTCTTAGGTGCACAAAAGAAACATCATTTTAAGGCATAAGTCTCCTAAGCCACGATGCTACCAATGAAATGCAAGAACACAGCTATGATCACTATCAATGGAACTTCAAGATATTCAATAAAATTGCACAGTTCCATTTTCCATACCTTTGCCTTTATGAGAGCACTTGTTATCACCAATTCAGGGCTCCTTTTGCTCATGCAACTCATAGCTCAAGAGGGCACGACATGGATTTGAAATTCACACAGTACCAAACTAGGGTAATCATGTGAACATGGACTAAACAAAATGTCATAATTGCACATAGCATGACTTACAAAAAGAGGTTTATCCATATACACCAAGAGAGTTAACCGTTGTGGATATAACAAATGAAAGAGCTACCCATGAATGATTCAAAAGATATAGCACCAGTCATGATTAAGCAAACATCATTATGATTCATTTAACAGAGGCAATCATAAAGCATAACTACTCCAAAGACAGGTAGCACAACAAGCCAACTTAAGAGCAATACTAAATTGTAGTTATGTACTTAAAATACACGGGGTACCGTCCTTTGGAGAGCATGTTGTAGATTCTCATCAAGGTCCTTTACTTGATTCACCAATAATGATTCAGGACCCATACACCTTATTTCACTTGAGATGAACATGGGATTAGTGTTTCACAATAATTCAACCTTGGGTCAATAAACACCAAAACAATTAACAGCTTAGGCATAGAGTTTTAGATAACCGTCTTAATCTCTCCCATGGTCTCCAGTCCATCTCAAGGCACCTGCATGGTCTAGTTAGCACAGTTTGGTACCCATCTCGGGATGGGTCCATAATGATCATCTAAATGTGCCTTTGGTACCCAAATTGCCTTTTTGCTAGTTCTAGGTGATCTCGTTATAGATCTAGCACAAGTGTATGATTTGGGTCTCCTACGCGAATAAGATTGACACAAATTCACTTGCTTAGGAATCTTACCTTTATAACATACCTTGGATAGATGACCCTGCTCACCACACTTGTAGCAGAAGCGTCGCTCAACCTGACATGACGCTTGCTGTGTGTCATTTTCCTTGGTGAGGGTCACCTTGGAGGATGCACACCCTTGATTCTTCATGACCGGACATGAAGTGATCGTGTGGTCCTTATTGTTGCATCCAAAACAACTCCTTGTCCCTTCATTTTTGTCTTTGTATGGACACGACGCAATGAGGTGTCCTGACTTGTTGCACTTAAAGCACCTCCATTTCCCTTTTCTCTTTTTGTTCTTGGATGACATAGAGAAAAGGTTAGTGCAAACAACATGATTAATTGAATCTTTACCTTTTTCCAAGCTCATGTTGAATTCTTCATCTTTAGGAACATTTTTCTTATTGAGCTTGACACTTGCTGCAGTTTTTCCTTTCTCAAGCTTCTTCACCACGCGCCCGTGGATATCTTGAGAGAGTTGAGCAATGTGTCTTCTCCTCAGTTGTCTTTGCTTCTTGTTCCCACACAATTTCTTTTGTGACCCTAAAACTTGTTGCTTAATCAATGATTGGCTTTCTTTTGAGCAACAGGGGTTAGCACATGGTGATATACAATTCAAATGCGCACACGTGCGAGAATGAGGTTCACATGAATTTAAGTTTGCAATTATAACCTCATGAGCAACATTAAGCATGATATGGTCATCAACTAATTTATTATGAGAATATGACAACATATCATACTTTTTACCTAGAGCACGTTTTTCTAAGTCCATTGTTTCTACTTGACTCTTAAGCATAGAATTTTCCGTTTTAAGTTGAGCAATATTAGATAATGCATCATGACTATTTCTTTGCTCAATTAAAACATATTCATACCTTTGGACCAAATTCCCATGAGAGTACTTTAGCTCCTCATGTTCTTTGGTCATCTTCTCCAGGCTGTCGTTGGTTTTGATGAGTGTCTCCTCTAGCCTGAGAAGCGTCTCGCCTTGTTCCTTGTTTCTTCTCAACAACTTAACCAAGAGAGCTTTGTCTGCTTTGTTGAGATGGTTGTAGAAACGGCGAATTTCCTCTTCTTCCACATCATCGGTTTCATTTTCCCTGTCATTAATGTCAGTGGAAGCCAAACAGGAAAATGTACCTTGAGGTGATGAAGATTCATCCTCGCTATCATCCTCATATTCCTCCTCATCATGGCTTTTGTTTCCACCGTCATTGTTAGCAATAAAACATTTATCATTAGTGGAGAACAAACCTGTCGACGAGGTGGATTCATCGTTTGGGTGCCATCGTTCTTGTTCTTCTCCCTTTGAATGGTTAGTATCACAAGTAATATAGGGAGTAGGAGCATCACAGTTTGCTACAAAATATTTTTCTTTAATCCTATTCTATAAATCATGAGCATCAACAAATAGATCACTATCACTACTCATGATGGCAAAATAGGCACCTCTAGATAGAGAATCAACTAAGATGTTGCATGCATGGTGATTTAGAGTTAGACATCTTAGTTCTTCATTGGAAGGATATTTACTAATATTAGAAGGAAAAATACTATTACTAAAGACCTGTCTCAAATCATGATCAACACTCATGAAAGCACTATAAATAGAGACAGACCAAAACTTGAAATTAGAGCCATCGCTTAAAAGAAGTTCTACAGTTACCTCTTGTGACGACATCGTCATCTCCGGACGGCTAAGCCCACACTGGAGAGGCCTAGCTCTGATACCAATTGAAAGTTCCCTTTGACCCGGGAACAGGATCTAGATGTCGCCTAGAGGGGGGGTGAATAGGCGAATAAAACTTATTACTTTAAACTTAAATTCTTACTCTACTCGAAGACTTAGTACGCAGTGGAGTGAGAAGACTCTTCGAGTAGGTTGCAGCGAAATCAGAGATCTTGTCTCAAAAATGTCCTGCACTTCAAATAAAGCTTATACCACAGATAAGTATTGAAGTGCAGATATAAAGACGAGTAAGGCAGAGAGTCAGGATAGAACAGAGCACACAGACGCAAGGGTTTATCCCGAGGTTCGGCCAAGCCTGAAATGCTTGCCTAGTCCTCGTTGGAGTTAGCCACACCTGGGCTTGGAGTCTATTTCAACTCCTTCCTCCGTTTGCTCAGATCTGTCAGTATGACAGATAGAGCCTTTCACTATTGAGTGGGGTTACAACAGAACCGCGGCTGCTTACAAACTTCTTGGCAGCACCCCGGCAGAGTAACGATACGCTCAAGACCTTGCTCTAGCTCTAAGCAGCACTTCTCCTCTCTCTTAAGGCTTATAGCTGTGCCTTCTACACAAACTATAGAGTTACATACAAGAGGGAGAGTGAGAATTGATTCGAGTGAAGTCTACACTTGTTGGCTGCGCTTATATTTTGCTTGAGGCGCCTAGGGGTCCCTTTTATAGGCATAAGGGGCCTAGGAGCCGTTGGAAGCAATCCAGGAAGGCAAATCTTGCCTTCTGTCGGGTGGCGCACCGGACAGTCCGGTGCACACCGGACACTGTCCGGTGCCCGATTTCTTTCCTTCTACGGCGAAGCCGACCGTTGGCAGTCTTGGAGCCGTTGGCGCACCGGACATGTCCGGTGCACACCGGACAGTCCGGTGCCCCCTTCCGACCGTTGGCCCGGCCACGTGTCGCGCGCAGATTCCGCAGCCGACCGTTGGCCCGGCCGACCGTTGGCTCACCGGACAGTCCGGTGCACACCGGACAGTCCGGTGAATTTTAGCCGTACGCCGTCGGCAAATTCCCGAGAGCGGCCACTTCACGCTGAGCCAGCCTGGCGCACCGGACACTGTCCGGTGCACCACCGGACAGTCCGGTGCACCCAGACTGGACAGACTTTGGCTGCTCGAGCCATCTCTTTTCCAACTCGATTTTTTCTGTTTCCAGCACTTAGACACAATACATTAGTCCATAAAACAATGTACTAAGTCTGAGAAACATACCTTTATCTTAATTATTATATCCATAGCATTTCACATGCTTGAGCTTTGATGTTGGACTCATAAATCATCAAGTCGGCTTGACTTGATCTAGATTGACATTTCTTAGCTCCAACATCCTGCAAAGGTCACATAGAACATCTCCAAACATAGGAACAACCCAAACTAAAGATTAAGGTGAACTTAGCTCTTTTGGGCTGCTTCCAGTTCTGGTTTTGACACTTGTTCTCCTTCTAGTGACCTTGATCTCTTTCTTAGAGCTTGGTTTTGAGCCTTATGACTTACACCACATAACTGTAGCTGTTACCACATTGGTTGTAAGTCACGTCCTTATGTAGTGATCCTTGATGTGTCGTAGCTGTTCTCAACTCGATCACCCTTGACTTTGCAAGCCTTCTTCTTCACCCTTGGCTTTGGGTTCCTCAGCCTCCTTGACCTTCTCCCGTGCACTTGGTACCTCGAAGCTTTTCTTGCCTCCGTCCTTGGCTTGATCAGTTGTCTCCGAGCTACGCACCCGAGTCTCACTTTATACAATGTTCATCTTACTTGTGATGTCCATTATGTATCCATAATCCAGTTCTTGGACAATCACATTTGTTCACTTGTGTTGAACCCTGTAAGCTTTACCTTAAGCACCTGTTCAACACTTAGTACACTTGTTAGTCCTTTAATTGAGTTGTCATCCAAACACCAAAACTCACAAGAGAGCTTTCAGTGATTCCCTTTCTGCCCGGAGAGAGCTACTCCCCATTGACCACTACCTAGGTGGCCCGGCAGGGCATCACTACATAGCCTTTACAAAGATTCTTCAGGGTTGTAGCCGTCCGTTAGGTTTCCTAAATGCACCGCACTCCTCCCCAAGGGGCGAACCAAACTTGGCAGAGCGAGCCGCATACACCGAGCCCCATTAACGGCACGACGGCTAAGCGAACTACACACCGGTTCCTCTAATTATTAAGCTAAGGGCGTCCCATTCCACCCTCAAGGTTGCACTGTTTTTCCGGGAAGTCATCCAACGAACAGGTCCTTACGGAGAGGCACTCAAGAAACGGCTCGAGCCCCCTTAAATGCCACAAGTATAATATCATAATAAAGAAGGGAAACAACGTATCATTGATAAATCTCATCATATTCATTGATTAGTGTTAAGCACTAGCATAAAGCTAAACCAGAATAATCCAATCCAAATAGGTGAGCAAGGACATGGATAACAAAAGCTAGTCAATCTTTAGGTATAACTGTGTAAATGCGAAAAGTGAATTATAGAATGTATAGAACAAAGATAGGTCAAGGGACACTTGCCTTCACCAAACAGATGCTCAGGGTCTTCAATCTCGTGGAACTCGGAGAACTGGGTCATTTGGTCGCCGAAGCTTGACTGTCGATCCCTCGAAGCTCGAAAATGGATCGCAGTCTATTCGCGAGGCATAATGAATACAAACAGACACAAGCAAACATATACTTGCATAAGAATATTACACCATACAAGATAAAATATTATAAAAGTGAGCAATATAAAATAGAGCTCGCTTCTATAGTTACGCGAGGAAATAAGCGCTGAAATCGAAACTATGGTTGAGACGGTATCGTTTTCGGAAGGTTTGCATAATAAACTCGTAACCTATGTTCTAGGTCGATTTTAATTAATATAAATCATTTGCGGAAGATACTCTAAAGAAATATCTAATGTGGCATTTATCGAGATTATAATTTGATTGGAAACCACATTTTTAAACTGGTCAGATTATATTTATGAACACGACACATAAGACTCACTACGTTTAAGCATATAATAAATTTATAAACGACACGACATACGGGTACTACTAAATTATGTCGTGTTCATACTAACTAAGTATTAAACACAACATTTAAATTGGCATAAACACATCAACAGGTAATTACAAACGCATAACTAAAATTATCAATTTGGTTAGATCAAACTGTAATTTTAAATAACCAACATCAGAGAAGTAATTAATTATTTAACATAAACGATGTGGTGAAATGACTTTATTTAATCGCGCGAATAACGACTCGCACGAACGACGACACACACGGTTAGCACGCGCGATCAACACGTAAACGACGCGTGCAAACAGCAAGCGCGACCCGCGAGAATGACGCACGACGACGCAGGCGAACAGCACGCACGAATAGCGCGCGACGACGCCCACGAACAGCGTGACGACACGAGAATCACTACATTTATCGGTTTATACTAAAGCATGGCCGACAATTAATTAATTAATTAACTAAAGCATGAGGTACGACAAAATAATATTTTTAACGTGTACACGATATTATTGTGAGGGTAAAACAATTAGAACAGAGTAAATCGGACGACCATAAAAGTTAACGTGTATTTACTGAACCGTTGATTTAGCATTGCGCGCGGACAGCGCGCGACAAGCGACAATGTGCGAAAACGGCACGCGGCAACGCGTGCGAATAGCACGCGCGACGGCACGCGCGACAACACGCAAACAGCGCGACGCGCGAAAGGCACGCGATTCAGCGCGCAGCAACACGTGAGAATCGCTATCAGATAACATGTTTATATGAATAAGTATTAATTCAAAAACATTTGTGTAGATATAATCCTATTAACATATATAAATAAAGGTTGACTAAAGCTATAAAATATTTTAAGTAAACTACTACTTTAATAACTCGGATAAATAAATAATCAACTAATTAATTAAAACGTGTATCGCGACGAAATAATGTTACTAACATGAGTGATTATAAGCGAACGATTTAATCTCACGCTCGGATAACGCGCGATACACGTGAACCGCGCGGGGCAAGGCGTGTGACACAAGCGTGGGAACAGCACTGCGGCACACGCGAATGACACACGAAAATCATTAAATAGATGTCGTGTTTATACTATACAATTATTAAACAAAAACATCCCATTTTAATACTGGCCCTGTCAGTATTTACTTAAAAGGGGCAAGTTAAAAGCTACTAATTAGATTTGATTAGAGAGCTAATTTAACAATGTTAATTCAGCTAACATTTAATTAATTATATAAAACACATGTAGACTGCGCTAATACGAATGTATCGTGAATAGAACGGAATAAATCAGGTTTATAACTCAAAAGTAATTAAATATTTATTAATCTCGGATTAACGATGACGTGACACGATTCTATTGGCTGGAAAATGGCCACACCGAGGACCACAAGGAGGGTAGTCATAAAGGATCCTTCGCGGCTAATAACTAATAGAAAATTATCACATGGCCATGCATGCGGGAGATGACGGTTCCCAGATGTGCAACGCGGGGGTGTTCTCGTTTTCAGGTTGCATGTGACGTGCATGCGGATGGGGCCCACAAGTCGATCGTGCGTGCTCCCATGGGCAACAGACGAGGACGACCTGCAGGCAAGCTACAGGGCGGTTCGCCGAGAGCGCAGTGCGCGGCACGACATGTCCGGCGGGCAGATGGCTGAGCAACGGTGCCGAGCAAAGAGAGAGCAGAGAGCCAGGGAGGCAGCACGGCAGAGCTGCTGCTCGCTGGAGTCAGCGCGCGCGGCCAGGGAAGGGATCGCAGGACAGGCTGGGCCCGACGAGCACGCCGGCGGCGCTGGTTGCGGCCGCGCGCAGGCTGCTAGGGGAGGCTCGGCTAGGGCTGGCCATCGGGCCGCGCGCACTGGCTGTGCAGGCTGGCTGCCGCGTCGACTGGCCGCCGGGGACTCGACCACGGGAACGCAGAGAGGGGCATGGGAGAAAGAAAGAAAGGGCTTACCTGCTCACGGCGATCGCCGATGGCGGGACGAGCACGACACGAACGGAACTCCAAGCGTAGGCCCCTAGTGTTGTGGTCGGTGTCGAGCGCTGGCGTTCCTCGCTAGGGCGTGCAGCAACTGGGGGCGCGCTGGGCAGGCGCAGCACGCTAGGGCTTGGGCGCTGGGCAACGTGCGCTGCAGCCGCTAGGGGAGGTCGCGGCTGGGCCAGGTGGCTTGGCCTAGGGACGCGGTTGCTGGGCTGCGGGTGGGCCGAGCGCTGGGCCGGCCAGGGGAAGGAAGGGGGGCTGAAGGTTGTGTTCCTTTTTTGTTTTTTCTTTTATTTCTCTTTCTTTTTACTGTTTGAATTTAGGTGTAGGTTATATAAATGCACTTTAAAACACAATCATCACCCCTAAATATATACCTTTTGAGTTTGAATGGATGCTCAACCACCACAATTCAACGTACAATAAAAAGTATCAGCATGATATGCAATAGTCAAGGGCTCTTTTAGGGTTTCATCTTACTTCACTAAAAACCTATGTATATAAAATAACTCTCCCGATACTTATGAAAAAATGGAAGTAAAGCAAAGAAAAGGGAGGATAACACCTATCGGCGTTTCAAGACTGGGGGTCCCTAATGCCGACGAGTGAGTGTCGCCGCGTGCCCCAGCCCAGATGGGTCGAGCGCGAGAGCGAGCGCGAAGGGGGGAGAGTGAGGCGGCCGGAGACGGCGAGAGAGAGTGGTGGAAGTCCCGCGGCCTTCGTGTTCGTCCCGCGCCCGAGTCGGGTGCGCTTGTAGTAGGGGGTTACAAGCGTCCACGCGGGAGAGGGAGCGAGCGGCCTCACGCGAGCGCCTTCGTCTCGTCCTCGTCCCCGTGTGGCCAACCCTCTCTAAGAGGGCCCTGGTCCTTCCTTTTATAGGCGTAAGGAGAGGAGCCAGGTGTACAATGGGGGGTGTAGCAAAGTGCTACGTGTCTAGCGGGGGAGAGCTAGCGCCCTAAGTACATGCCATTGTGGCAGCTGGAGAGATCTTGGCACCCTGTTGGTGTGATGTCGTGGCTGTTGGAGGAGCGCTGGAGCCTGGTGGAGGGACAGCTGTCGGAGCCGTCGAGTCCTTGCTGACGTCCTCTTGCTTCCGTAAGGGGGTTGCGAGCTGCCTCCGTCACTGAGTACGTGAGGGCGCCACCATTGCCTGTCTGGCGGAGTGAGTCAGATGGGACGCCGGTCTTGTCCCCCAAGGTTCGAGTCAGCTCGGGGTCGGGTGATGATGGCGCCTCCTGTTGACGTGGCAGGTCTACGCCTAGGATGGGCGATGTGGAAGGTCCTCCGAAGCCGAAGTCGAGTCCGTCTTCTACGGTCGAGGTCGAGTCCGAACCCCTGGGTCGGGCGAGGCGGAGACTGTCGGCTGAAGCTCGGGCGGAGTCCGAGCCCTGGGGTCGGGCGAGGCGGAGGTCGTCGTCTTCTGAGGCCGTAGCCTAGTCCGAGCCCTGGGTCAGGCGGAGTTCGCCGTCTTCTGAGGCCGTAGCCTAGTCCGAACCCTGGGTCGGGCGGAGTTCGTCGTCTTCCGAGGCCGTAGCCTAGTCCGAGCCCTGGGTCGGGTGGAGTTCGCT
The DNA here is from genome assembly GCA_029449295.1 of Zea luxurians. Classification (NCBI taxonomy): domain Eukaryota; kingdom Viridiplantae; phylum Streptophyta; class Magnoliopsida; order Poales; family Poaceae; genus Zea; species Zea luxurians. The sequence continues at coordinate 167,606,527 of JAOPSE010000002.1, forward strand.
GTCTTCTGAGGCCGTAGCCTAGTCCGAGCCCTGGGTCGGGCGGAGTTCGCCGTCTTCTGAGGCCGTAGCCTAGTCCGAGCCCTGGGTCGGGCGGAGTTCGCCGTCTTCTGAGGCCGTAGCCTAGTCCGAGCCCTGGGTCGGGTGGAGCGGAGTTTCCTATGGTGTCCGCAGCCGGGTCTGACTGCCTGTCAGTCTCACTCTGTCGAGTGGCACCGCAGTCGGAGTGGCGCAGGCGGTGCTATCTTTCTGTCAGGCTGGTCAGTGGAGCCGCGAAGTGACGACGGTCACTTCGGCTCTGTCGACTGCAGGGTGCGCGTTAGGATAAGGTGTCAGGCCACCTTTGCATTAAATGCCCCTGCGATTTGGTCGGTAGGCGCGGCGATTTGGTCGGGGTTGCTTCTTGGCGAAGGCAGGGCCTCGGGCGAGCCGGGAGTACATTAGGCTCTGGAGGGGGGCCTCGAGCGAGACGGAGACCCCCAGGGTCGGCTGCCCTTGTCCGAGGCTAGGCTCGGGCGAGGCGCGATCGCGTCCTTCGAATGGACCAATCCCTGACTTAGTCGTACCCATCAGGCCTTTGCAGCTTTATGCTGATGGGGGTTACCAGCTGAGATTTAGGAACCTCGGGGGTACCCCTAATTATGGTCCCCGACAGTAGCCCTCGAGCCTCCAAGGGAGTGTCATCACTCGCTTGGAGGCTTTTGTCGCACCTTTTTGCAAGGGGACCAGCCTTCCTCGGTTGCTGTTCGTTCTGGCGGGGGCGCGCGAGCGCACCCGCCGGGTGTAGCCCCCGAGGCCTCGGAGGAGTGGTTAGACTCCTTTGAGGTCTTAATGCCTCGCAATGGCTCGGCTGGTCTGGTCGTTCCCTCCGAGCTGGCCGTAGCCCGAGTGCACCGTCGAGTCCCAAGTTCTCGGGCTGGTATGTTGACGCCATCAACGGTTTGGCCGGAGCCGAGTTTGCGAGAGCAGCCCCCGAGCCTCCGCACAGAGCGAGAGGACGATCAAGGACAGACTCGACTTTTTTACATACGCCCCTACGTCGCCTTTCCGCAAGGAGGAGGGGGGGAAAGCGCCATGTTGCCCTCGATGGGCGACGAACATGGTGTCTCCAGTGAGCTGCGAACAGGTGATCCGAGTGGACGCCCGTGCCCCATTCGTTAGGGGTCGGCTGTGGCCCGGAGGCGTGCCCAAAAGTACCTGCGGGTGATCTGCCAGACCCGGTCCCCTGGCGACGAGGTCCGAGGGCTCGATGCCTCCCTCCGATGGGATTCTGTTACAAGATCGCTCCCGCTGGTCTCGGAAATGTCCTAGGGTACCTCGGGAGCATAGCCCGAGCCTTGGTTATGTATCGAACGTACCCCTGGTCATCCCTTGCTCTGTGTCTGAGGCGACTGTGAACCCTTCGGGGGCCAGCCTTCGAACCCCTGATCAGTAGTGGGCGCGGAGCCCGAGTAGCCTGAGGCGGTCGTTGAACCCTTTCGAGGGGCCGGCCTTCGAACCCCTGACCAGTAGTGGGTGTAGAGCCCACGCGATCTGAGGCGGCTGTTGAACCCCTCCGAGGGGCCAGCCTACGAACCTCTGATCAGTAGGGAGGCTCGGAGCCTGGTTCCTTCACGGAGAAGGATCCTTTCCGGGGTTTCCCCCTTTCCCGATCCCTGTCGCAAGAGAGAGAAAGAGGAAAAAAGGAAAAGGATACGAAATCGAACGACGTGGCGTACCTTTCTCGATGCGGTCTTTGTGGCGAAGGCGAGGCGTCGCTCGCTCCTCCCGCCAGAGACGCCGCGTGTCCTGCCGCAGAGTTAACGTGACGGGACGAGTGGTTCGCGGGGCGGCCGTTGCGCGTGCGTGAGCCGTTCGAGGTACGGATCACGGGCGCGTCGTCTTCACGCCGTGGGAGAGGGGACGTGAGCTTGCTGACGACTTGACTGGCGACGTGACCGCTGCGCCTGCTCGTCTGCCACCGCCATTACTACCGGCCCATTTTTGACCGCTTTTGACCGTCGCGCTTGGCTGGCACTGCGGGGTCGCCTCGAGTCACGGTCTCGACTCCACAGTCGAGGAGGCGCGGTAGCGGCGTGAGCGGCGGTGCAGTTTCCTGCACGTGGCAACCGACGCGCCGACTGCATGACGCGTGGGCCTGGACCTCCATGCTGGGCTCGTTGGAGTCGAAGGGGCGCGTCCACTTGGCACGGTTGCATGCCGCCTGCATGGCTGTCCGCCCTTTCTCCCGCTGGTCTGGGCAAGAGCGGTGGAGCACCCGTAACCGCTGGGCAGTTACGCGCACCTCGCGCGGCGGTTTGGCTTCTTCCGTCTTGGGGCAGCTTGCATGACACGTGGGACCCAGCCCCCGCGCCGTAGGGAGAAGGACCTTGGAGTGTGTTGGAGAAGACTCGGCCCGCGACGGCTGGGGACGCAAGTGGGGAGAGTCGCCTTTAAAAGGAGGGTGACCCCCTTGGAAAGCGACCATGTCTTCGTGCTCCCCTTATGCATCGTGCCTCTCCACCTTCCAAGCCCCCGGATGGGGGATGCTTGCCATCGTCCCGCTTTGTCGTTGGAGGAACGCAACTCCGTGGGAGTTGGTACCTTTCAGCCATCGTTCGGCTTCAAGGATTTTCGTCATGCAGCCTGGCTGCATCCCCTCGCCAGTGGTCATCTAAGGCGGTGACCTCCAACCTGGTGGCGGGGAGAATCGAGCCAGGCTGCGGCACGTGCCCCTCCCTCAGCTTCAAGGACGTTCGTCATCGGTGCTGGGGAGGGGAGCGTGCCGAGTTGGGGTCAGTTCCCGTGCGTGTGGCGGCTGCGGCATGGGCAGCTGCACCGTGCCCGGCTTTCCGAGCCAAGCAGCTTCGGAGCCGCTCCCAGTGCCGCCTTCCGCCACGGCAGCTGGAAGAGGTTCCGACGTCGACGAGCTTGCCGGCGCCACCCATGGACTGACCTCCAACTCTACGGCCTCCTGCCCGTCCTTGCCTCTCGAGTTGGGGGCATGGGCGAGGGCCTCATGACAGCAGCGCCCGCCCTGAGGTCATCGCTGCTGCTGTTCGGCCCTCGGGGCAGAAATCGTCGCTGCTGCCGCCGCCGGGGCGGGCGACGACAAGCCGTTCGTCAGTCTTCTGTTGCTCCGCAGGCCCCCTCCTAGTCGTGCGGGGTTGTTCGTACCAGCGGAGGTGGAACCGAAGTTCCATTTGTAATGGCACTTCGAATGCCAGTGTGTGTGTTCATTATGGCTTTCGGGGCCTGAACACGTATGTAATTTCGGCACAGAGCCGTGTTTTTTCCTCCTTTCGAGCACTAGGACTCGCCTGTTGATTGCTTTAACCGCTTCACCAAGCGTGAGTCGCCCCATGTAAAGGTGACGAGTGAGGTATCCGTATCCCGGAGGTGTAGGAGTTCCTCGGCTCGATCAGCCTTGTTGTCCGAGGCTTCCCTCGCTTGGTTAAAGGAACCCCTTGGCTGCTCTTCGGTGAGCCGAGGCCAGGGGTAGCGGTGTCAACGCGAACGGAGGCGGAGTTGGCCCGAGAAGGAGGTGTGATTGGCCAGAGCCAGGTCGGGTTATCCACTGGCGGAACCGGCGCCGGAGTTGAGCTGCCGAGGCTTCGGGTCGGGCTGATGTCCTCGGAGGACAGCGGGCCGAGGCCTCGGGGTAGCCGGCCGAGCCGCCTGCTCGGGCCGGATTCTCGAAGAAGACCCTGGCAGCGATGGCCCGGGTGTGGTGCTGTTGCCGCCCTTCGGAGTGGGGGCCCTCCGACCGCGTCGTCGCCCGAGGCTAGGTCAGACCCCGCCGAAGGTGCTAGTCGATGCCGAGGGTGTTGCTGCCCCCTTTGGCTGTCGATGTCCGAGCCTGCAGGATCAGGTTGTCTTGTAGTGCGTGTATGTTTTCTGCGGCCGCCAAGGCCTAAAACACACCGTCGTCGTGTCGTAAAGCTGCGTTCCTTTTCCTCTTATTTCGAGTATCCGGACTTATTTGTCGGTAACAGAATTGTTTGTGCGGGCGAGAGTTGCTTTTCCCGGAAGGCGATGAGTGAGGTATCCGTATCCTGGAGGCGTAGGAGTCCCTCGGCTCGGTCGGCCTTGCCGCTTACACGCGCTCTTACCCGTCCATGGGGTTCTGTTACCGACGCAGTCGGGAAGGCCCGAAAAATCACTTCGGCAAAGGAGCTCTCGAGCATGAAGACTTGTTCGGTCCGTGGAGTCACTTATCCGAGCGGAGCTACTTGTCGCAGAAGGTGATGAGTGAGGTATCCGTATCCCGGAGGCATAGGAGTCCCTCGGCTCGGTCAGCCTTGGCTGCTTACATGTACTCCGCCGTTTTCAGGACCCAGTTTCGAAGTAGTCAAAAGGCATGAAAGGCATTTTTGCAGAAAGGATCTTTTTCGAGAAAAAATTCGACGCAGAGGGGGGGTTCCCCCCTTTTAGCCCCCGAGGGAGGGTCGGACTTTGCCGAGGCAAGGTTGACCCTTCCTTGATGACTAAACTTTGCGTAGGAGCGAGGTATATGAACAACTTGAAAACATCTTAAGGGTAGAAGCGACGTAGCTGTTGGATGTTCCAAGCATTGCCGTAGACCTCGCCTTGACTGTTGGCCAGCTTGTATGTTCCGGGCTTCAGAACTTTGGCGATGACGAACAACCCCTCCCAGGGGGGCGTGAGCTTGTGTCGCCCTCGGGCGTCTTGTCGTAGCCAAAGCACCAGATCGCCCACCTGGAGGTCTCGGGACCGGACCCCTCGGGCATGGTAGCGTCGCATGGACTGCTGGTACCGTGTCGAGTGGAGTAAGGCCCTGTCCCAAGCCTCTTCCAGCTGGTCCAGCGAGTCTTCTCGACGAATTTGGTTGCTTTGGTCGGCGTAGGCCCTCGTCCTCGGGGAACCGTATTCTAAGTCCGTGGGCAAGATGGCCTCGGCCCCATAGACTAGGAAGAACGGCGTGAAGCCCGTGGCTCGGCTCGGTGTTGTCCTCAGGCTCCAGATCACCGAGGGGAGTTCCTTTATCCATCGCTTGCCGAACTTGTTGAGGTCGTTGTAGATCCGAGGCTTGAGTCCTTGTAGAATCATGCCGTTGGCACGTTCTGCTTGCCCATTCGTCATGGGATGAGCTACGGCGGCCCAGTTCACCCGGATGTGGTGATCCTCGCAGAAGTCCAGGAACTTCCTGCCGGTGAACTGGGTGCCGTTGTCGGTGATGATGGAGTTCGGGACTCCGAATCAATGGATGATGTTGGTGAAGAACGCCACTGCCTGCTCGGACCTGATGCTATTCAGGGCTCGGACCTCGATCCACTTGGAGAATTTGTCGATGGCGACCAAAAGGTGTGTGTAGCCCCCGGGTGCCTTCTGCAAGGGGCCGACGAGGTCCAGACCCCATACGGCAAAAGGCCAGGTGATAGGTATCGTCTGCAGAGCCTGAGCAGGCAGGTGGGTCTGCCTTGCATAGAACTGACACCCTTCGCAAGTGCGGACGATTCTAGTGGCGTCGGCCACCGCCGTCGGCCAGTAGAAACCTTGTCGGAAGGCATTTCCGACAAGTGCTCGAGGTGCTGCGTGATGGCCGCAAGCCCCCGAGTGTATCTCTCGAAGGAGTTCCTGACCTTCGGTGATGGAGATGCATCGCTGGAGGATGCCTGATGGGCTGCGGTGGTAGAGCTCCTTGCCGTCCCCCAGTAGGACAAACGACTTGGCGCGCCTTGCCAATCGCCGAGCTTCGGCTTGATCAGGTGGTAGCTCTCCTCGGCAGAGATATTGCAGGTATGGGGTCTGCCAGTTTCGATTAGGCGCGACCCCGCTCCGCTCCTCCTCGACGCGCAGTGCCTCACCCTCGAGGGCCGAGGGTGCCTCGGGCCGGGCCGAGGCCTTCTCGGGCTCGGGCGAGTCGTCAGTCTTGACTGAGGGTTGATGCAGGTCTCAGGAGAAGACGTCCGGGGGAACCATTGTCCGCCCCGAGGCTATCTTAGCCAGCTCGTCCGCAGTCTCATTGTAGTGTCGGGCGATGTGGTTGAGCTCGAGCCCGTAGAACTTGTCTTCCAGGCGCCGAACCTCATCGCAATAGGCCTCCATCTTCGGGTTGCGGCAATGGGAGTTCTTCATGACCTGGTCGATGACAAGCTGCGAGTCACCGCGAGCGTCGAGGCGTCGGACCCCTAGCCCGATGGCGATCCGCAGCCCGTTGATCAAGGCCTCATATTCGGCCACATTGTTGGACGCCGGAAAATGGAGGCGGAGCACATAGCGTATGTGCTTTCCGAGGGGCGAGATGAAGAGCAGGCCCACGCCTGCCCCTGTCTTCATCAGCGACCCGTCGAAGAACATGGTCCAGAGCTCCGGCTGGATCGGAGCTGTCGGGAGCTGAGTGTCGACCCATTCAGCTACGAAGTCCGCTAAGACCTGGGACTTGATAGCCTTCCGGGGGGCGAACGAGATCGTCTCGCCCATGATTTCCACCGCCCACTTTGCAATTCTCCCCGAGGCCTCCCGACACTGGATGATCTCCCCCAGGGGGAAGGAAGACACCACAGTTACCGGATGAGACTCGAAGTAGTGCCGCAACTTGCGCCGTGTCAGGATCACCGCATACAGCAGCTTCTGAACTTGTGGGTAGCGGATCTTGGTTTCGGACAGTACCTCGCTTACGAAGTAGACTGGCCTCTGAACAGGCAATGCATGCCCCTCTTCTTGCCTCTCGACCACAATCGCGGCGCTAACCACCTGAGTAGTTGCGGCGACGTAGACCAAGAGGGCTTCTCCGACGGCTGGGGGCACCAAGATAGGCGCCTTCGTAAGGAGCGCCTTCAGGTTCCCGAGGGCTTCCTCGGCCTCGGGGGTCCAGGTGAAGCACTCGGCCTTCCTTAGGAGGCGGTACAGAGGCAGGCCTCTTTCGCCGAGGCGTGAGATGAAACGGTTCAGAGCCGCGAGACATCCCATGACCCTCTGTACGCCCTTCAAGTCCTTGATGGGCCCCATGCCGGTGATGGCGGCGATCTTCTCCGGGTTGGCTTCGATGCCCCGCTCGGAGACGATGAACCCCAAGAGCATGCCTCTGGGCACTCCGAAGACACACTTTTCGGGATTGAGCTTGACGCCTTTCGCCTTGAGACATCGGAATGTCACTTCGAGGTCGGAAAGGAGGTCGGAGGCTTTCCTCGTCTTGACTACGATGTCATCGACGTAAGCCTCGACCGTGCGGCCGATGTGTTCACCGAACACATGGTTCATGCACCGCTGGTACGTCGCGCCCGCATTCCTCAAGCCGAACGGCATAGTGACATAGCAGTACATGCCGAAGGGTGTGATGAAAGAAGTCGCGAGCTGGTCGGACTCTTTCATCCTAATTTGGTGATACCCTGAGTAGGCATCGAGGAAAGACAGGGTTTCGCACCCAGCAGTGGAATCCACGATTTGGTCGATGCAAGGCAGAGGGTAGGGAACCTTCGGACATGCTTTGTTCAGACCAGTGTAGTCTACGCACATCCGCCATTTCCCACCTTTCTTCCTCACAAGCATAGGGTTGGCAAGCCATTCGGGATGGAATACCTCTTTGATGAACCCTGCCGCCAACAGCTTGTGGATCTCTTCGCCTATGGCTCTGCACTTCTCCTCGTTGAATCGGCGCAGAGGCTGCTTGACGGGTCGGGCTCCAGCTCGGATATCCAGCGAGTGCTCGGCGACCTCCCTCGGTATGCCAGGCATGTCCGAGGGACTCCAAGCGAAAACGTCGGCGTTTGCGCGGAGGAAGTCGACGAGCACTGCTTCCTATTTGGGGTCGAGCTCGGAGCCGATCCGAACTTGCTTGGAGACGTCGTCGCTGGAGTCGAGAGGGACAGACTTGACCATCTCTGCTGGCTCGAAATTGCCGACATGACGCTTCACGTCTGGTATCTCCTTATGGAGGCTCTCCAGGTTGGCGAGGAGGGCCTCGGATTCAGCGAGGGCCTCGGCGTACTCCACGCACTCCACGTCGCATTCGAACGCGTGTTTGTACATGGGGCCGATGGTGATGACCCCGTTGGGGCCCGGCATCTTGAGCTTCAGGTAGGTGTAGTTGGGGACGGCCATGAACTTCGCGTAGCATGGTCTTCCCAGTACCGCATGGTAGGTTCCTCGGAACCCGACCACCTCGAATGTTAGGGTCTCCCTTCGGAAATTGGAGGGCATCCCGAAGCAGACGGGAAGGTCGAGTTGTCCGAGGGGCTGAATGCGCTTCCTGGGAATGATCCCGTGGAAGGGCGCAGCGCCTGCCCGGATGGAGGATAGATCGACACGCAGGAGCCCGAGGGTCCCGGTGTAGATGATGTTGAGGCTGCTGCCTCCGTCCATGAGGACCTTGGTGAGCCTGACGTTGTCGATGACGGGGTCGACGACGAGCGGGTATTTCCCCGGGCTCGGCACATGGTCGGGGTGGTCGGCTCGGTCGAAGGCAATGGGCTTGTCGGACCAGTCTAAGTAGACTGGCGCCGCCACCTTCACTGAGCAGACCTCCCGGCGCTCTTGCTTGCGGTGCCGAGCCGAGGAATTCGCCGCTTGCCCACCGTAGATCATGAAGCAGTCGCGGACCTCGGGGAACTCTCCTGCTTGGTGATCTTCCTTCTTGTCGTCGTCGTGGGCCCTGCCACCCTCCGCGGGTGGCCCAGCCCTGTGGAAGTGGCGTCGAAGCATGATGCACTCCTCAAGGGTGTGCTTGACGGGCCCCTGGTGATAGGGGCACGGCTCCTTGAGCATCTTGTCGAAGAGGTTGGCACCTCCTGGGGGTTTCCGAGGGTTCTTGAACTCGGCTGCGGTGACAAGGTCCGCGTCGGTGGCGTCGCGTTTCGCTTGCGACTTCTTCTTGCCCTTCTTCTTGGTGCCGCGCTGAGTTGACGCCTCGGGGGCATCTTCCGATGGGCAGCCCTGGGGCTGCTTGTCCTTCCGGAAGATAGCCTCGACCGCCTCCTGGCCGGAGGCAAACTTGGTGGCGATGTCCATCAGCTCGCTCGCCCTGGTGGGGGTCTTGCGACCCAGCTTGCTCACCAGGTCGCGGCAGGTGGTGCCAGCGAGGAACGCGCCGATGACATCCGAGTCGGTGACGTTGGGCAGCTCGGTGCGCTGCTTCGAGAATCGTCGGATGTAGTCCCGGAGAGACTCTCCCGGCTGCTGTCGGCAGCTTCGGAGGTCCCAGGAGTTCTCGGGGTGCACGTACGTGCCCTGGAAGTTGCCGGCGAAAGCTTGGACTAGATCGTCCCAGTTGGAGATCTGCCCCGGAGGTAGGTGCTCCAACCAGGCGCGAGCGATATCGGAAAGGAACAGGGGGAGGTTGCGGATGATGAGATTGTCATCGTCCGTTCCACCTAGTTGACAGGCCAGACGGTAGTCCGCGAGCCACAGTTCTGGCCTCGTCTCCCCCGAGTACTTTGTGATAGTAGTCGGGGGTCGGAACCGGGTCGGGAATGGCACCCGTCGTATGGCCCGGCTGAAGGCCTGCGGACCGGGCGGTTCGGGCGAAGGACTCCGATCCTCCCCGCTGTCGTAGCGTCCCCCACGCCTGGGGTGGTAGCCTCGGCGCACCCTCTCGTCGAGGCGGGCCTGACGGTCGCGACGAGGTTGCTCGTTGCCGAGGTGATCCGGGGCCGTAGGCGCTGTGTGGCGCGTGCGCCCGGTGTGGACCGAGGCTTCCCACATGAATCGAGAAGTCGCGGCATGAAGTTCCGAGGGGTAGCCCTGCCTTCGGGAGGCAGAGCTCTCGGCCCGTCGGACTACGACACCTTCCAGGAGATCCTTGAGCTCCCCCTGGATGCGTCGCCCCTCGGTGGTTGAGGGCTCCGGCATCGCGCGGAGGAGCATTGCTGCTGCAGCCAGGTTCTGGCCAACCCCGCTGGATGTGGGTGGCGGCCTGAGCCTGACATCGTCGGCGATGCGGTGCTGGAAGCCCTAGGGTAGGTGACGTATTTCTCCAGCTGGAGGTTGGACCACCCATGACCGCCCGACGTCTCGGCGGATCGGCTCAAGCGCTCCCGCTCTCTCGTCGAGCCTGGCCTGCGCCCCGCGGATTTGCTCGAGCTGTGCGTCCTGACCCCCCGCAGGGACTGGGACCACAGCTAGCTCCCGAAGGATGTCAACGTGAGGCGCCGGCCTAGGGGGATCACCGTCCACCGGCATACCAAGATGGTTGCCTTCGCCGGGACCCCCTAGATCGACGTGGAAACATTCGCGACTCGGGCCGCAGTCTTCGTCGCCGAAGCTGCGGCTACCATCGGAACAGTCGGAAAGGCAGTAGTCGCATGCGGTCATGAAGTCCCGCATGGCACAGGGATTGACAAGTCCAGAGAAATCCCAACAGAAGCTGGGTTCGTCGTCTTCCTCGGACCCAGAGGGCCCGTAGGTCGAGACGTCCGTCAGCCGGTCCCAGGGTGACCGCATACGAAACCCCAAAGGGTTTGGACATGCCTCCACGAGGGCTCCCACCAAAGCGGAGTCGCTCGGTGGGTCGAGGCTGGATCCAAAATGTACGAGATGGGAGTCAGTCGGTACCTCCTGGTCGACGGGCGGTGATGCAGTCGCGTCGGGGGTAGACCGCGCCATCGTCTCAGGTGCGAGGGTGATGCCCAGCAAGCCTTCCGTGAGCGTGCTGGCGTCGTCCGTCTGCTTGGAGTAGGCGTGCCGCGGGGAAACGACGCTCGTCTTCGTCTCAAACGTGAGGTCGATGCCCGGCGCGCCCCTTGGCGGAGCGTTGGGGCCGTCGACTCGCTCGACAGTCGACGAGGCGCTGCCTCCCGCTTGGGCTTGGTGGCCCCACTTCCTCCTCCGCCAGCGGGGGAGGCGACGGGGCGAGCTCGAAGGTAGCTCTTCCGCCGCGTGGGGAAGACGTCGTTGATTCCGCCGCCGACGTGCGGGTTGTTGGCCGCCATTGTCGTCGTCGCGCGACGGAAGAAGGAGTATCATGTCGTAGCTGCTGTCGAGGGACATGAACTCAAGGCTCCCAGAATGGAGCACCGTCCCGGGTCGAAGAGGTCGATGTAGACTGCCCATCTGGAGCTTAACGGGTAGTTGTTCGTCAACACGCAGCAGGCCCCTACCTGGCGCGCCAACTGTCGGCGTTTCGAGACCGGGGGTCCCTAATGTCGACGAGTGAGTGTCGCCGCATGCCCCAGCCCAGATGGGTCGAGCGCGAGAGCGAGCGCGAAGGGGGGAGAGCGAGGCGGCCGGAGACGGCGAGAGAGAGTGGTGGAAGTCCCGCGGCCTTCGTGTTCGTCCCGCGCCCGGGTCGGGTGCGCTTGTAGTAGGGGGTTACAAGCGTCCACGCGGGAGAGGGAGCGAGCGGCCTCACGCGAGCGCCTTCGTCTCGTCCTCGTCCCCGCGTGGCCAACCCTCTCTAAGGGGGCCCTGGTCCTTCCTTTTATAGGCGTAAGGAGAGGAGCCAGGTGTATAATGGGGGGTGTAGCAAAGTGCTACGTGTCTAGCGGGGGAGAGCTAGCGCCCTAAGTACATGCCATTGTGGCAGCCGGAGAGATCTTGGCACCCTGTTGGTGTGATGTCGTGGCTGTTGGAGGAGCGCTGGAGCCTGGTGGAGGGACAACTGTCGGAGCCGTCGAGTCCTTGCTGACGTCTTCTTGCTTCCGTAAGGGGGTTGCGAGCTGCCTCCGTCACTGAGTACGCGAGGGCGCCACCATTGCCTGTCTGGCGGGGTGAGTCAGATGGGACGCCGGTCTTGTCCCCCGAGGTTCGAGTCAGCTCGGGGTAGGGTGATGATGGCGCCTCCTGTTGACGTGGCAGGTCTACGCCCTAGGATGGGCGATGTGGAAGCTCCTCCGAAGCCGAAGTCGAGTCCGTCTTCTGCGGTCGAGGTCGAGTCCGAACCCCTGGGTCGGGCGAGGCGGAGACTATCGGCTGAAGCTCAGGCAGAGTCCGAGCCCTGGGGTCGGGCGAGGCGGAGGTCGTCGTCTTCTGAGGCCGTAGCCTAGTCTGAGCCCTGGGTCGGGCGGAGTTCACCGTCTTCTGAGGCCGTAGCCTAGTCCGAGCCCTGGGTCGGGCGGAGTTCGCCGTCTTCCGAGGCTGTAGCCTAGTTCGAGCCCTGGGTCGGGCGGAGTTCGCCGTCTTCTGAGGCCGTAGCCTAGTCCGAGCCCTGGGTCGGGCGGAGTTCCCCGTCTTCTGAGGCCGTAGCCTAGTCCGAGCCCTGGGTCGGGCGGAGTTCGCCGTCTTCTGAGGCCGTAGCCTAGTCCGAGCCCTGGGTCGGGCGGAGCGGAGTTTCCTATGGTGTCCACAGCCAGGTCTGACTGCCTGTCAGTCTCACTCTGTCGAGTGGCACCGCAGTCGAAGTGGCGCAGGCGGCGCTGTCTTTCTGTCAGGCTGGTCAGTGGAGCGGCGAAGTGACGGCGGTCACTTCGGCTCTGTCGACTGCAGGGCGCGCGTCAGGATAAGGTGTCAGGCCACCTTTGCATTAAATGCCCCTGCGATTTGGTCGGTAGGCGCGGCGATTTGGTCGGGGTTGCTTCTTGGTGAAGGCAGGGCCTCGGGCGAGCCGGGAGTACATTAGGCTCTGGAGGGGGGCCTCGGGCGAGACGGAGATCCCCGGGGTCGGCTGCCCTTGTCCGAGGCTAGGCTCGGGCGAGGCGCGATCGCGTCCTTCGAATGGACCGATCCCTGACTTAGTCGTACCCATCAGGCCTTTGCAGCTTTATGCTGATGGGGGTTACCAGCTGAGATTTAGGAACCTCGGGGGTACCCCTAATTATGGTCCCCGACAACACCTGAATTTGGTGGATAGTAGAAAAGAAATTTTATACCCCCAAATTCAGGGTGTTACAAATCTAACCCCCTTAACAGAATCTCGCCCTCGAGATTCAAGAAGAGGCTAGCAGGAAAGAGAGATTCGTTCATTGGTTGATCACGACTTTCTTGGGTTGACTTTGACTCTGCAAACTTAACTTGGGGATTGGTTTGCTTTGACTTTCAGATGCTTGAGATCGATCGATGCAATTCTTGAGGATCTCTTGGACCTGTGGGTTAGGACCCACACACGCTTCCGCTGCGCCACTTTGATCTTGCTGGCTGATGTTGATCGCATTGTCTTCATTGGGGTTGGCGGCTAACCCGCTTAACAGAAGCGTTGATACACACCTGGTGAAGATGCTGTCGACTTTGATCTTAACTGATTAAGAGAGGTTGGAGGTTGCCAATCAGACAGATGCAAGAAGGAAGGTATAGATAGAAAAGGTAAGCATAGATAGATTAGAGAGAGAAAAAGGGAGAGCACCCAACTACCCAACTCTATGGCACTCACCTAGTAAATTGGTGTCATTGCGGACCAAGGGCCACAACACATCAACACTCATCACGAAGAAGCAAATCAGTCATAACACAAAGACAAACATCACAAGCATACCACAACAAACATATCATTGCTACACGTTAATGTTAACTAGATGGTGGTCTTTCCTTAAAAAAATAACTACTCCCCAAGGTTGTTGAATGAGGAGAAGAACAAGACGTGCAGGATAGGTGCACGAGCACCATAAAGGATGGAGTTTAAGCAAGAATTGTAATCGACAAGGGAGAAAATGCAACCAAGGTTAGGGTAGGTAAACACCATTCTCAAATCGGGATGGGAAAGATGATAATCCAAAAGGTAGACATAAGATAAGCATCATGGAAAGATCAAGATATTAGGAAGGTAAGGGTGATATCGAGCAAAAGCTAAGACTTGCAACACGACAGAGGAAAAGGAAACGAACAAGAGTGGGATGGGCAAGACACCACTCTTGGAATGAAAGGGGAGAGGCGGCTTTAAAATGCAGGTATAGTATAAGCATCAAGGTAAAGATCGAGGGATGACAAGGGTTAAGGTGATAATGGACAAACACGCAATAAAGGATGTATTTTAGACAAGACTTGAAAGGCGTCAAAGAAGGGGAAGCAGTCAATGATGAAATATATGAGGCATTATCCCCGAACAGGGATGGAAAAGAGGAGGCTTCAAAGGGTATGTTCAAGGCAAGCAGGAGGGCAAGAGCATAGATATTACGAGGGTTTTAAAGATAATAACAGATAAGGATGTAGGAGAGGAGATAAATAGGCATAAGACAAAGGATATAAGTACCATAAAGGATGGAGTTAAGACAGAACCTGCAAATGAAAAAAGGAGAAGGTGTGTCCAAGGGCCAGATAGGTAAACTGCCACTCTCAAATTGAGGTGGAAGAGAGGAGATTTTTAAGGAGCAAGCATAAAGATAAGTATGAAGGTAAGATCGATGGATGGCGAGGTAATGGTGATAGCAAATAAAAACACAACAGAGGATGGAATTAGACAAGACTTGTAAGGCGACAAGGAGGGAAAAGAAATCAAGGGAGAGATAGGTAACTTGCAACCCTCAAACTAGGTTGAAAGAAAGGGGAGGCTTTTAAAGGATAAGTTCAAGGTAAGCATTTAGGTAGAGGACATTAATATCGCAAGGGCCAAAGGCGATAACGGACAAGGGTGTAAGAGAAAAGATGAAGGCATAGAAGAGCAAGTGGTACAAATACAATAAAGAATGGAGTTAAGTCTAGGCCTACACGCGGTAAAGAAGAGGATCTAGCCAAGGGTGAGATAAGTAAAACATAGCTCTCGAATTGAGATAGAAAAGAGGGGATTTCAACAAGCATACCTAAGATAAGTATTAAGGCAAGATCTACATATTACAAAGGTAAGGATGATATTAAACAAAAGCCCAACAAAGGATGAAGTTAAGGTAAGACAAGACTTGCAAAGCGACAAAGGGAAAGGGAACGAACAAGAGCGGGATAGGGAAAACAACACTCTCAGATTGAAATGGAATAAGTGAGGCTAAAAAAATAATAGGTAAACATCATGGTAAATATGGAGAGAGGTCAAGGGTCAAAGGTGATAATAGGCAAGGATATAAAGGAAGAGGTAAATGTGCAAAAAACAGGAATCTAGATACAACCAAGAATAGAGTTAAGATAAATCTTGCAAGTGGTAAAGTATAGGATATAACCACGGGTGCGATAAGTAAGAGACCACGCTTGAACTAAGATGGGAGATTGGAGGTTTTAGATAACGAACATAGCGTAATCACCAAGGTAAGATTGAGAGATCGGAAAGGTCAAGGCAACGCTAAACAGAGGCACAACAAAGGATGGAGTTGAAGACTCACAAGCGATGAGGAAGAGGATACGACCAAGGGAAAAGTAGGTAAAGTACAACGCTCAGATTGAGATGGAAAAGAGGAGATTTTAAAGGGCCAGTATAAGATAAACATCAAGGTAAGATATAGAGGTGATAAGGGTAAATGTGATAAGGATGAAAGCATAATCCATGGACAGAGTCAAGGCAAGACTCACCAAATGGTAAGGTGAAGAAAACAATCAAGGATAAGATAAGTGAGGTTCCGACAGAAGTGTTGAAGTAAAAATTCATTACCGAAGGAAGTTACGAGGAATTAACGAGATCACCAAGGATGTGCGAAATAAGATGAATGCTCATGGATCATTGAGAAACAAGGGTGGTCAAGGGCATGTAAGCTGAAATGTTTTGAACAGTCATTGGGGTATGAAAATAAGCGTACATAAGAATATAAGAGTATGCAAGATTCCAAGGATACGAGCATACTAAGACCAAGGGCATAGAAATTGCCGAAAGATAGCGACTTAACAACAGAATAAGAAATGATCTCAGAAGACAAGAAGGTCATGGACACATAAACTGAACTGTTTAAATAGGCAATAGAGGTACAAGGGCTACTTTAGATTAAGGGGTACGGGTATTAAAAATGCAAGGATATGAGCATGTCAATAACAAAATGAAATAGAGATGGTCAAATGGTGGCAATTTAATAATGGACGAGGAAAGAGTCCCAAAAGACTAAAGGCTATGGTCAGGGGGCATCTACAAAGATGTTGCAAGCACAAGAGTGAGATAAGTTCTAATAGACTGAGAGAAGTGTAGACCATGCTAGAACAAAATACTTTTTGACAAGGGGGCATATAGGAGCACAATATAGAATTAGTCGAGATGACTAAAATTTTGAAGCAGAATCAAGGATGAGGTGAAGTAACAGTCAAGAAGTCCTTAAAACGGCCAATGCTACTCTAGGTCAGCGGTCCTACAGTCAACACGACTTTGATACCACTTATGTCACACCCGGTTTTAGAAGGTAAACCGAATGTGAACCATGTACGTGCCAGGATCAGTTATTCACGTACACAGCGATTACATAAATGACTCATCATAGCACAATGCTTCGAATTACAATAAAGAGTAAGTAATAATATTACAGACTAGAGTCATTTACATAATATAAATCAAAGTACACAGAATCGAAACGTAGCCAACGTAAACAACCCACCACAGGCAGCTGACTGGGGGAGGTCGCTAGCCTAATCCTCGAACTCGTCGAAGTCCTGGAACTCCTTGAGATCCGCCTCGATACCTTCTTCTTTACCTGAGCATAGATTGCACCAAAGGCAACCTGGTGTTTTGTGAAAGCAAGGGTGAGTACACATCAACGTACTCAGCAAATGTCCCATTTGGCTAGAAGTGGACTAGCTTTATATGGAGTTAGAATCAAGCAGTTGCTTTTAGTTGATCAGGTAATTATTACTAGTATGGAGCCAGGTTGTAGCATTAACCCAAGTTATTAACCCAAATGTACCCTTTCCAAATGGAAAGAATACCACTTACCATTACCATAAGCATAATCATAACCATCATCCTCATCACCACCTATAAACCAAACACCTCTGATTCAGCATCTCTAATCAATAGAGCTCCCTTGGCCACTCATAACTGCGAGCACGGCTGATATATCAATTTTATAACACTCTGCAGAGGTTGCACACTTTACCCACAAGTCGTGATTCCCTTTCTGCCCGGAGAGAGCTACTCCCCATTGACCACTACCTAGGTGGCCCAGCAGGGCATCACTACGTAGCCTTTACAAAGATTCCTCGGGGTTTTAGCCGTCCGTTAGGTTTCCTAAATGCACCGCACTCCTCCCCAAGGGGCGAACCAAACTTGGCAGAGCGAGCCGCAGCCGCATACACCGAGCCCCATTAACGACACGACGGCTAAGCGAACTACACCCGGTTCCTCTAATTATTAAGCTAAGGGCGTCCCATTCCACCCTCATGGTTGCACTGTTTTCTCGGGCGGTCATCCAACGAACAGGTCCTTACGGAGAGACACTCGAGAAACCGCTCGAGCCCCCTTAAATGCCACAAGTATAATATCATAATAAAGAAAGAAAACAACGTATCATTGATAAATCTCATCATGTTCATTGATTAGTGTTAAGCACTAGCATAAAGCTAAACCAGAATAATCCAATCCAAATAGGTGAGCAAGGACATGGATAACAAAAGCTAGTCAATCTTTAGGTATAACTGTGTAAATGCGAAAAGTGAATTACAGAATGTATAGGACAAAGATAGGTCAAGGGACACTTGCCTTCACCAAACAGATGCTCAGGGTCTTCAATCTCGTGGAACTCGGAGAACTGGGTCATTTGATCGCCGAAGCTTGACTGTCGATCCCTCGAAGCTCGAAAATGGATCGCAGTCTATTCGCGAGGCATAATGAATACAAACAGACACAAGCAAACTTATACTTGCATAAGAACATTACACCATACAGGATAAAATATTATAAAAGTGAGCAATATAAAATAGAGCTCGCTTCTACAGTTATGCAAGGAAATAAGCGCTGAAATCGAAACTATGGTTGAGACGGTATCGTTTTCGGAAGGTTTGCATAATAAACTCGTAACCTATGTTCTAGGTCGATTTTAATTAATATAAATCATTTGCGGAAGATACTCTAAAGAAATATCTAATGTGGCATTTTATCGAGATTGTAATTTGATTGGAAACCACATTTTTAAACTGGTCAGATTATATTTATGAACACGACGCATAAGACTCACTACGACGCATAAGACTCACTACGTTTAAGCATATAATAAATTTATAAACGACACGACATACGGGTACTACTAAATTATGTCGTGTTCATACTAACTAAGTATTAAATACAACATTTAAATTGGCATAAACACATCAACAGGTAATTACAAACGCATAATTAAAATTATCAATTTGGTTAGATCAAACTGTAATTTTAAATAACCAACATTAGAGAAGTAATTAATTATTTAACATAAACGATGTGGTGAAATGACTTTATTTAATCGCGCGAATAACGACTCGCACGAACGACGACACACACGGTTAGCACGCGCGATCAACACGCAAACGACGCGTGCAAACAGCAAGCGCGACCCGCGAGAATAACGCACGACGACGCAGGCGAACAGCACGCACGAATAGCGCGCGACGACGCCCACGGACAGCGCGACGACACGAGAATCACTACATTTATCGGTTTATACTAAAGCATGGCCGACAATTAATTAATTAATTAACTAAAGCATGAGGTACGACAAAATAATATTTTTAACGTGTACACGATATTATTGTGAGGGTAAAACAATTAGAACAGAGTAAATCAGACGACCATAAAAGTTAACGTGTATTTACTGAACCGTTGATTTAGCATTGCGCGCGGACAGCGCGCGACAAGCGACAATGTGCGAAAACGGCACGTGGCAACGCGTGCGAATAGCACGCGCGACGGCACGCGCGACAACACGCGAAACAGCACGACGCGCGAAAGGCACGCGATTCAGCGCGCAGCAACACGCGAGAATCGCTATCAGATAACATGTTTATATGAATAAGTATTAATTCAAAAACATTTGTGTAGATATAATCATATTAACATATATAAATAAAGCGTGACTAAAACTATAAAATAGTTTAAGTAAACTACTACTTTAATAACTCGGATAAATAAATAATCAACTAATTAATTAAAACGTGTATCGCGACGAAATAATGTTACTAACATGAGTGATTATAAGCGAACGATTTAATCTCGCGCTCGGATAACGCGCGATACACGCGAACCGCGCGGGGCAAGGCGCGCGACACAAGCGTGGGAACAGCACTGCGGCACACGCGAATGACACACGAAAATCATTAAATAGATGTCGTGTTTATATTATACTATTATTAAACAAAAACATCCCATTTTAATACCGGCCCTATCGGTATTTACTTAAAAGGGGCAAGCTAAAAGCTACTAATTAGATTTGATTAGAGAACTAATTTAACAATGTTAATTCAGCTAACATTTAATTAATTATATAAAACACATGTAGACTACGCTAATACGAATGTATTGTGAATAGAACGGAATAAATCAGGTTTATAACTCAAAAGTAATTAAATATTTATTAATCTCGGATTAACGACGACGTGACACGATTCTATTGGCTCGAAAATGGCCACACCGAGGACCACAAGAAGGGTAGTCATAAAGGATCCTTCGCAGCCAATAACTAATAGAAAATTACCACATGGCCATGCATGCGGGAGATGACGGTTCCCAGATGCGCAACGCGGGGGTGTTCTCGTTTTCAGGTTGCATGTGACGTGCATGCGGATGGGGTCCACAAGTCGATTGTGCGTGCTCCCGTGGGCAACAGACGAGGATGACCTGCAGGCAAGCTACAGGGCGGTTTGCCGAGAGCGCAGCACGCGGCACGACATCTCCAGCGGGCAGATGGCTGAGCAACGGTGCCGAGCAAAGAGAGAGGCGAGAGCCAGGGTGACAGCACGGCAGAGCTGCTGCTCGCTGGAGTTAGCGCGCGCGGCCAGGGAAGGGATCGCAGGACAGGCTGGGCCCGACGAGCACGCCGGCGACGCTGGTTGCGGCCGCGCGCAGGCTGCCAGGGGAGGCTCGGCCGGGGCTGGCCGTCAGGCTGCCGCACTGGCTGTGCAGGCTGGCTGCCGCGCCGACTGGCCGCCGGAGACTCGACCACGGGAACACAGAGAGGGGCATAGGAGAAAGAAGGAAAGGGCTTACCTGCTCACGGTGATCGCCGATGGCGGGATGAGCACGACACGAATGGAACTCCAAGCGCAGGCCCCTAGTGTTGTGGACGGTGTTGAGCGCTGGCGTTCCTCGCTAGGGCGCGCGGCGGCTGGGGGCGCGCTGGGCAGGCGCGGCGCGCTAGGGCTTGGGCGCTGGGCAGCGCGTGCTGCAGCCACTAGGGGAGGTCGCGGCTGAGCCAGGCAGCTTGGCCTAGGGGCGCGGTTGCTGGGCTGCGGGTGGGCCGAGCGCTGGGCCGGCCAAGGGAAGGAGGCTTGCTAGGCCGGCCAGGGGAAGGAAGGGGGGCTGAAGGCTGTGTTCCTTTTTTGTTTTTTCTTTTATTTCTCTTTCTTTTTACTATTTAAATTTAGGTGTAGGTTATATAAATGCACTTCAAAACACAATCATCATCCCTAAATATATACCTTTTGAGTTTGAATGGATGCTCAACCACCACAATTCAACGTACAATAAAAAGTATCGGCATGCTATGCAATAGTCAAGGTCTCTTTTAGGGTTTCATCTTACTACACTAAAAATCTATGTATATAAAATAACTCTCCTGATACTTATGAAAAAATAGAAGTAAAGCAAAGAAAAGAGAGGGTAACACCTGAATTTGGTGGATAGTAGAAAAGTAATTTTATACTCCCAAATTCAGGGTGTTACAACAGGCATCTCCTCTACCGCACTTGACCCTTTCGGGTAAGATAGTCCTCAACTATCTTTCCTAATTAGTCAGTCAATGGCGTTCCGTGCCACCCTTTGTGGTAACACTGTTATCTCAAGTTAAGCTCTATGTTCCAGTTAACAAAATGATCTTATCATGAACAATAAATAATCCAACAATAATGATAAGGCATGATCATAATCCAGATGTAACATTAATTCCAAATCCAGGTAGAGCCACTACTACAGCACACCTCTGTACAGGCGGTCTGGTTCGCCACTACACAGGCGGTTCCAGGAACCGCTTGTGGTGCACCGCCTGTGATGTAAAACAACATCACAGGTGGTCAATCAAAAACCGCCTGTGAAAAACACAGATTACAGGCGGTCCAGTTCAACGGAACCGCCTGTGATAGACACACATCACAGGCGGTCCAGTTCAAAGGAATCGACTGCATACACTATAAATCACAGACGGTTTTCATTATACAGATTCATATATACAGAATTTTCAAACAGGTATAATACACAGAATTTTCAAACAGGTATAAACAATTCATATATACAGATTATACACAGATTCACACAGATTGCATAATACACAGATTGTACACAGATTCATCCACATACACAGATTTACACATATTACAAGTTCCATAACAGGTATAATACACAGATTACAAGTTCCATAACAGGGATAATACACAGATTCATCCACATATCAAGTTCCATCGTCATATACAGAATTATACAACTAAACATCTCAAAGTTCCATAGACAACTAAACATCTAAAGTTCCTAACTAAAGACCTAAACACTGTGTGATATTGTGTACAAACTTAGTTCTGGGAATTTTTGCAAATTTCCATTTACATTGTAGAATAGCCCTTGTTGATGAAGAACTTCACGACGCATAAAGTAAAGCAAGTCTCTTACAACCTTAGCAACGCCGGTGGAAACCATATCTCTTTCTAACCATTCAGCATTGATCTTAGATTTAGGAACCTGCAATGAAAGCAAAAAGCAATCGGTGCTAAGAGTAATGTGATGAGCAACAATATAACATAAAAATTGCAACATAGACAATGATAGCGAACTTACATCCTCACGATTGACCATGTAATGGAAGGTGACACGACACCATTCGCATACATAATAACCGCACAGGACAGTACCCGGAGGTTGTTTGTCACCATATGGAAATAATGATATTGACAAATTAGGCTTGTCCTCTGGATGTTCGCCGCCAAGATCTTTCCAATAAAAACGGTATGCATTGCATATAAGAATAGCATTGTGAGATTAAGAATACATTTGTTAAGTTGTAATAAGTACAAGTGTGCAATAATAATCATACTTCTCTAAAATCTTCAAGAAGTCATTATACGTAGCCTTTTCCATTCTCAATGAGTCGAAGACCACGACTTTACCATCCTTTGGCCAGATCATGATACAAATGTAGTGGTCACTATATAAACATAGACGAAAACACATGTTAATATCACGATTGCCATAATTTATAGTTCAAAATTAAACCATGTCGATAACTTACTTAAAGTGGTGCGGAGCTATTATTAAGTCCTTGCCATGTTGTACATGATTATACATGGCTCGTCCAATGTATGCCGCCATTACCTTCATTTTCTTTCTCTGATTCTGTTTGACGGCTTTCTCAAATTCAGCATCGTCCAAGTCTTTGTATTCTTCTCCTTGCCTCCGAGCAACTACTTTGTAGCGAGCTTGGGATATCATCAACGGATCAAGAAACCCTGTCTTAAGTTGTTTCTTCTTATCATCCATGTATTGCATCCTACGTGTAATAGTGTTAATCGTTAGACTCTCGTTTATGTGTGCGTGTACAAAACTAACAAATATGAAAGTTTAGAGGTACTTACAAGCAAAAGAGGGTTAAGTAGTTGGTTTCCATCCTTTGTCGGTGGTACAACGACCAGAGATCGTCAAAGAATAAATGCCGCACAGGATTTATATGATCATTGCTCCAAAATGCATCTTCTGGCACAACAAATGTGAATTCCTCGAGTTTGTATTTGTTGCTAGCCACCATGTACCACTCATGCATTCTAATCTCCGGAGTTGACAACTTAGAAAGTTGCACCGTCGTTAAGAACGGCCTCCCATTCACAAATTTAGGAGGAACATCCTCCTTCTTGTATACCGAGATATTGGTTTTAAGACGTAATAATTCTCGAGTATGAATCATTCCATCTTCTTCCCATACTTCGAAATTGTCTATTTGGGCCGACCGTGTGCCTACTC
Source organism: Zea luxurians (assembly GCA_029449295.1). Taxonomy (NCBI): domain Eukaryota; kingdom Viridiplantae; phylum Streptophyta; class Magnoliopsida; order Poales; family Poaceae; genus Zea; species Zea luxurians. The sequence continues at coordinate 167,629,358 of JAOPSE010000002.1, forward strand.
CATGAGATGCTGATACTGCTTTTGATTGATTAGTCATAACTCTCTGCAATTTATGCAGGTAGCGTGCCACTGATTCTGACGGTTTCTTGACATCGTCTGTGGCGATTCGCTTATGAATTTTCTTTGAAATAGTTGGCCCTTCAACATTGGTGCCAACATTTGGTTCCTTTTTGATGTTGACGTCGACATTCTGAGGAACAATTTTGTCTACGTCCCCCTCGTCGAGTTCCTTCGCAAGAGGCGATATGATTGTTTCAACGATTTTTTTGGAGGTCGGTGTCATATCTTCCTGCACCATGGGGTGTGGAATGATCGAACTAGCTTTTTGTTGCATTGGTGTTGAATTCGGCTCATCACCAAACTTGATGTCGCGTCGATGCCAAAGAACCAACTCGTTCATTGCCTCCTGCAAAGTTATGATCCCCTCAACTGGAAAATCTATCTCCCAATCTTCACAACCACTGTTTGTGATTTCTAGAACTTGGACCACAGCATAGTGTGGCGGGACAGGATTGTCCTTGTAGTTAACAAGTCCTGGTTTTACCAAACCAGTAGCAGCTTGCTTTGTTTTTGTCCCAGATCGATTGATTGGAATATGAAGAAAGCAAGGCTTGTCCTCAACAATATCGTCTACAGGGTACTTGGTCAAGTCTTGCACAGATCCAACGCTGCTAGGGACTATAGGTGGACTCATGTGGCTTGGCTTGAGTTCAAATGATATGCATTCTGTTTTCTTCATTTTGTTCATCACGTCATTAATAGCCTTTTGTACCCTTTCATCAATAGTCTCTTCAAGGGTCCTTTTCGACTTCTCGTGTTTCCTATATGACGACGCATACTCTGGAAACGCCTCTCTCTAGGAAATCTTAGAAGAGATTCCCCGAGCCCGTCCAGTGTGTTCAGGATTGCCTAGTGCTGCAGTTAGTATGTCATTCTCCCTCCGAGGCTTAAATTCTCCTTTTTTTCTCTTATCTGCATATTCTTGAATTTTTGTCGAAACTTCGCCTACCAATTCTGGATGCAAAAGTTTGCCATCCTCACTCAAACCTGCTCGACCTAAGATCCAACGAATAGCTCTCTCATCGATATCTTTTAATATTGGGTCCAAAGTGCCGTTAGTTATAGCTTCCTCGATAATCTTGTTCCACTACACAACTTTATGGTGATATCCGCTTGACCCCAGGCGATGGGGGTGTTTGTTCATCTTCGCTCTCTGAGAATTAGTTTCACCCAGTTCTTTGGCCTTCAGTTCGGTCTTCTGACGAACAAATTCCTCCCACTGAGCTTGAGTGATTTTCCCCATTTTCTTGGGCGGAGGAACCTTATTCTTCTTAACAAAGTCCCTATTCATCTCGGCCTTCCACCCACGAAACATCTTGGCCATAGCAGAGAGCATCGACTTCCTTACTGCATCCTTTGTGCCTTTTGGGAACTTGAATGACTCAGACAACTTAGCCCATAGCTTGTTGCGGGTGTCTTCATCTAAATCCTTCCATTTTTGAAGTGTGATTGGCACTATATCTCTAACAGTAGCCCCGCAGGAATTTCGAAACTTTGTAACCACGTCAAGTGGTTCTTCAGGAAACCCCTCTGCATTTAGTTTTGTTACATTCATAACTGCACCTTCTTTCATCTGATTTGGACCTCGTCGCCCTCGTTTCCGCTTATGTGAAACGGATGATTCAGGCATCGGAGCATCCTCCGTGTTTCGTGTAGAAGATGCATCCTCTTTCTTCTCTTCATTTGAAATCTATATAGTGAAAAAATTAATGGCCTTTCATATATGAACATTATTTTACAATATAGTCGGCATATTTCTATTTACCTCTTCATCGTTGGGAATATAGTCGGCATCAAGCTCATCTGATGTTTTTTTCTTCCTTGGAGGTATAGGAGTACAAGGATTGTCGTCACTAGAACTATCCTCCGCGCTCCCCAAGAAGAACTCTTCTTGGGGTCCTTCAGCATTATAACATCACAGCCATGCTGAAGGACCCCAAGAAGAGATTAAGCCCTGTAGGACCCCAAGAAGAGATTAAGCCCTGTAGTCTACCACCTCCCGTTATTTGTGGGCTTCACCGAGGGCGGGAAACATTTGGTGACATCAAACGACCTTCGGGCTGGGGACGTCTGCGAGCTTGTTAAGGGGCCAGACGATGGTGAGCCGGTGTACTCTGTCCGGATGTGTGGTCACAAAATTTAAAGCCGCCCCGGCTTCATCTGTGCGCTTCTCTTCTCTTATGTCGGCTACTAAGATCACTTAGCACCCCACCTAAGAGAAGAGAAGCGCACACATGCAGCCGGGGCAGCTTTAAATTTTGTGACCACACATCCGAACATAGTACACCGGCTCACCATCGTCTGGCCCCTTAACAAGCTCGCAGACGTCTTCAACCCGAAGGTCGTTTGCTATCACCAAATGTTTCCAGCCATCGGTGAAGCCCACAAATAACGGGAGGTGGTAGACTACAGGACTTAATCTCTTCTTCGGGTCCGCCGATTCAGGCATTCCGCCGATGCCATTCTCCATATAAGTCCCAAACAGAGAATAGGGATGAGGTAGTCAAGATTGTAGGCGCTAGTGCTCAACTACTAGCATCTATAGATATGGACACAAGTCCAAATTTGGTGCTACTCGGCACCATCGATATCACTAGAAAAAAAATACATCAAAGAGATCCACTTCCCAATAGTACTCGAAGATAGTTCATTGACTTGACACTCTCTAAGAGGTTCATACAAAATACATTCTCTCTAAGAGTGAAACCTACGATACTCATATCGTGTTGTTTAGGACTAAACATCAACAACCCCTTGACTGGTCGCTATCATACTCAATTCCAAAATATTTTTCCAATATGTCGGCTTGAGTAAGGAGATCTGGGCTTGGGAGTTCCTCCAAATCATCTGCAGCTTCATCATCTTCAGCATATTGCAGGGCTTCATCTTGAATAATTTTAGCCCTCTTGGAGTCAGCATACTTTTTGATGGACAGAGCACACTTCTCAAGCATGTCGCATACATCTCCAATTTGAAACAAAGTGGTCTTAAGTGTGTACACTGATTCCGGTTCACTAGTATCCACAACCCCATCAGTCACTAGACTGCGAATGATGTCAACATGTGTCTCGATGACTCGAACTGAGCTCTCAACCATGTCAAGTGGCTCTTTTTCCATCTCTAAAACTGAAAATGGCCAAGTCTCACAATCAAAATTGAGATCGCAACAAAGGCAGGGATCAGAGGGAAAACAAGGATGTGGCTTATAGGGCAAAAAGAGGGGTCCAAATAACATTGTCATGGCTATGAACAAGTCAAAGATGGGAGATAAGAACAAGTCTTATAACATAGGGTTGGGAAGCAAAGATAGGTAGTCAAAAAACTAAGAAGGGAGATAAGAACAAGTCTTATAACATAGGCAGATAATAACATTGCCATGGCTATGTACTTCCATGATGTATGTGGCCATAAGCACTAAAAATAGACTTGTTGCCCCAATCACTATGGAGATTTTCTACCAAGAAGGGGTCCTAGTAGTTGCATCAACTATCCATGACAAAATTCTTCATAAGCATAATGACCAACATTTAATCACAAGGGATACAAGCTACTAAAGCAAAAATGGTGACCTTAACAAAATATGTAAGTGAAAACACCAACAATATAAGCATAATGACCAACATTAACAATATAAGATTAACAAGGCATGACTAGCAAAAACAAGTAATCAAGGCATGAATTTGTAACAAGTAATTAAGGCATGATCAAGGAGTGCACCGAGGGCTCGGAGATGGGCACGGCGGCGCTCGGGCTCGGGGACGGGGACGGCGGCGCTTGGCCTCGGGGACGGGGACAGAGGCGCTCGGGCTCGGAGATGGAGACGGCGACGCTCGGACTCGGAGATGGAGACGGCGACGCTCGGGCTCGGAGATGGGGAAGGGGACGGCGGAGTTGGGCTCGGGGACGGCGGAGTTGGGCTCGGGGACGGCGCGGCCTGGCGGGCGCCCAGCTCGGAGACGGTGGCGCTTGGGCTCGGGCTCGGCGACGGCGTGGCGGGCGCTCACGGCTCGGAGACGGGGACGGGAACGGCGGCGCAGCAGCCTGGCGGCGTATAGTATCAGCTCCGGGCGAAACCTAAACCCTAAGCCACCGTACCGAGGCTTTTATATAGTAAACACATCACAGGCGGATTTTTAGAAAAACCGCTTGTGATGTATAACATCACAAGCGCTTTTCTATTTCGACCGCCTGTGATATGTAAACTTCACAGGCGGTCCAAATAGAAAACCGCTTGTGATGTTATACATCACAAGCGGTTTTTCTAAAAATCCGCCTATGATGTGTATGTAGTATAAAAGGCTCAGTGGTTCCAGCGCAGGAACCCTAACTTCCGGAGCCCGACGCCGCTAGGCTGCGCACTACTGTAGCGGCGGCGGATTTTTTTGATCTACGGGGAGAAGGTTTTGTTTTTGATTTTCGGGCTTGATTTCAAGAGTTTATGCATATATATGATCTCTGTTTGTTTTCTTTCTCATTTTGATACGATTTTTTGCCTCAATTTTGTAATATAGACCGGAATTGAAGAAAAACTCAGGAATTCCAAGATTTGGACTTGTAGTTGATCTAATTTAAAGATTTTTTTTGAAGAGTTGTCTCACCTCAAGGTACCTATATTGCTGCAATCTTGTTTAATTTCATTTTCATGCACATTAATTCGTTCATGATTTAGGGATTAAATTCAATTAATTAGGGATATTTTAAAAATTTTTTGTCTCATGTGCTAGGTACATCTCGATATGATCTTGTTTCACTTTCATGAACATTTATTTTTTCATGTTACATCTCGATATTGACGTTAATCAATATAGGGATAGGTAATGGACCGAGGTTGGATGTACAATGTGCCAAGACCACATCCGTCGTACATTCGAAATTTGAGAAGCTTTATTGAAGCGGCCAACAAGCACGCGAATTTGCGAAAGAGCAAGGAGATATTATGTCCGTGCATCGATTGTGATAATAAGATAGCTTGGAGAGATATAGGAGTAATCCAATCACATCTGCTAAAAAGAGGGTTTAAAAACAATTACACGATATGGTCAGAACATGGTGAGTTGGATCCGTGTGAAGTGCCTGGTAATGACGAGAGAGTTGTCGGAATTTTAGATCTTAAAGTTGATGGTAAAGTGGATAATGTGGATGCTAATCAAGATTTTGAAGAATTTGATTGTGAAGAGATGTTGCGCCATATGGAACCAGAAATGTTAAGTTCTGTGGGATCGCAGAAAGGGCTATCTAAAATGGAGGGACTGGAAAGTGCCTCAAAAGAACCTTTATATGATGAATCAAAGGGTTGTGACAAAGAGTTTACTACACTGCGTACAGTTCTAGAACTTCTGAAGTTGAAGGCTAGCGCCGGATGGTCTGATACTAGCTTCACAGATCTTTTGAATTTTCTGTCTCAAGTACTACCAAAACCCAACAAACTACCAACAAGCACTTATAAAGCGAAGAAGCTTATATCTCCCATAGCTCTGGGTGTGCAAAAAATTCATGCATGTCCGAACCATTGTATTCTGTATCGTGGCGATTTTGAGAATGCATCAAGATGCCCAGTTTGCAATGTCAGTCGATACAAGAAGAGCTACAATCAAGACTGTGTAAAAAAATTCCCGAAGAAAAATAAAAACAAGAAATCCACTATTGGACCTGAAAGTGACGATGACACTTTTGATGACATGGATGGGAAAAAGAAGTCAAAGAACCCAGCTTTGGTGATGTGGTATCTTCCAGTAATTGATCGCTTAAAATGTTTGTTCTCAAACCCTAGGGAGGCTGAGCTTATGCGTTGGCATGCTGAAAATCGCAAGCAGAATAACAAACAGATTCGACACCCTGCTGATGCATCACAATGGAAAAATTTCGATCTTATGTATCCTGAGTTTGCCAAAGAAACCAGAAATGTAAGATTTGCTTTGGGTACAGACGGAATGAATCCATTTGGTGAAAAAGAAGTGTACATAGCACCTGGCCCGTGACTTTAACGATGTACAACCTTCCATCATGGCTGTGTCACAAAAGAAAGTATATTATGTTGACTATTCTTATTCAAGGTCCGAAATCAGCTGGTGTTGATATTGATGTGTTCCTAGAACCTCTTATGGAAGATATGACAAAGCTCTGGAATGAAGGAGTTAGAATATGGGATGAGTATTGCCGTGAGTATTTCAACTTAAGAGCAATTATATTTGTTACCATCCATGATTCTCCCGGTGGCGCCACACTATCAAGGCAAAAGACTAAAGGAAAGAATGGTTGTGTAGTGTGCGTCGATGGAACTGCTTCCATGTACCTTAAATCATCCAAGAAGTTGGTGTTCATGGGACACAGACGGTTCTTGATGAAGCAGCATAAGTACCGAAAGATGAAAGAGGAATTTAACAATCAACTGGAAAGTGAAGGTGCACCAAAGCCTTATAGTGGGAAACTTGTTTTTGAAATTGTAAAGAACATTCATGTTGTATTCGGAAAGGGAAAAAACAAAGGAGAAAAGAGAAAGAGAACTGACCCTTCAACTTACACAACTTTCAAGAAGCAATCAATATTTTTCAAGTACCTCCCATACTGGAAGGATATGGAAATTTGCCACAGCATTGATTTGATGCATGTAACAAAAAATGTTTTTGACAGCATCATTGGAACCTTGCTGGGCATGCCGAGTAAGACAAAAGACGGACTTAAATCACGCAATGATCTAGTAGATCTTCAAATCAGACCGGAACTTCATCCAGTGGATAGTGGCAAAGGGAAGCCTTACCTCCCCCCAGCTAGCTACAACTTGTCAGTTGAGGAGAGAACAAAAATTTGCAAATGTTTGCGTGGGGTCAAAATGCCCACAGGTTTCTCATCCAATATCAGCAGACTAGTCAGGATGAAGGACTTGTCTCTATTTGGCTACAACTCTCATGACTGCCATGTGATGATGACGGTGTTCCTCCCAATTGCGGTAAGAGCCCTCGAAACAGAGCATGTCAAAGTTGTCATCACACGCTTGTGTTACTTTTTCAATGCGGTTTCACAAAAGTAATAGCTTTAGAAGACTTGGACTATCTAAAGGCATACATCATCGAGACTATGTGCAAGCTTGAAATGTGTTTTCCTCCATCATTTTTTGATATGCAAGTACACCTAATCATACATCTCGTGGATCAGATAAAAATATTAGGGCCACTATATTTACATCATATGTTTCAGTTGGAGCGATACCTGGGAGTATTAAAAGGTTATGTGCGAAATCGCGCTCACCCAGAGGGTTCAATCATGGAGGGATACACTACAGAAGAAGTGATTGAGAGCTGTATAGATTACATCAGTGACGGAACAATGATAGGTGTGCATGTACCTAAACATGAGGGTAAACTATGTGGGAGAGGGAGAATGGGCAAGAAAACTTTTCGCGTTGAGGATTACAAGCTAGTACATTGTGCTCATGGTAGTGTACTACAACATCTCACGATAGCCGAGCCTTACATAGAGGAACACCTGAATGAGCTTCGTAAAGAAAATCAGAACCGCACAGAGGACTGGATCATGAGGGAGCACAAACATCGTTTCAGCGAATGGTTAATGGACAAAAACATCCCATTCGGAGACTCTTCGGATGAGAAAACAATGAAGAATTTGGCTTCTGGGCCATCGTGTTTTGTGACATCATGGCAAGCATATGACATCAATGGGTACACATTCTACACTAAATCAAAAGACATGAAAAGTGTTGCACAAAATAGCGGTGTTCGTATCGATGCTTTTGACCTACATGGACAGAAGACCACATATTTTGGATTCATAGAGGAAATATGGGAACTTGATTATGGCCCAAGCATGAAAATACCCTTATTTAAGTGCCAATGGGTACAACATCCCGTGGGGGTGATAGTGGATAACTACGGACTCACACTGGTAGACTTAAAGAAAGTAGGATATAAAGATGACCCGTGGGTTCTCGCCGAATGTGTTGCACAAGTGTTCTATGTACTCGATCCAGCAGATGAGAAGATGCATGCAGTTATTTCTGGAAAGCAAAAAATTGTTGGAGTTGAGAATGTGGGAGACCAAGATGAGAAATACAATAAGTATGAAGAGATGTTCGTCTTTAACGGTCCAGAGAGAATCAAGCGTGTGGAAAAGAAAATTGATAAGAACTTAAAGCCATACATGCGGAAAAATGGTAGTTCATGAAAAATTGTATGAATCAAATTGTATTTGTTATCATGTATGATCGACTATGAATTGTGGTTGCCAATTAATTTAAAATCTCTCTAGTTATCTATGTGTGCTATTATAATTCATTTAAATTGTATTTGCATATTATTGTTAAAAATTAAATATTAATTCATTTAAATTGTATTTGCATATTTCTGTTAAAAATTAAAATTATTTTCATATTTAAATTGTATTTTCATATTTTTACAATCACAGGCGGTTTTGTCTTAGGGTCCGCTTGTGAAAATGATAGAGCATCACAGGCGGTCCTAAACAAAAACCGCTTGTGATACTATTACATCACAGGCGTACTGAACCGCCTGGGACATCACAGGCGGTTTTCTAACCGAACCGCCTGTGATGTAAAAATCCTACCGCTTGTATAGAGCCAAATTGTACTAGTGAGCATTAGCAAGACTACCCAATAATTCATTTGTTTGCAAGGTATGTTGACACGGATTTTGACCTTATCAAAATATATGTTATGCAGACTAAATAACTTCGATTAACGTGGCCTTTAAATTTCGATACATATGAAATAAGCAAATGTTCTATAAATAAATATATGAATATTTAAAGTAGCTATTGATCTGTAATGCCATTGTGCTCTAAAAGTTTAACGCACCAAGATATTGAAATATGTAGGGCTTCAAATATATATCCGTGCAAATATATTACCAACAAGCAGACAACATATAATGTGATTTTATATACGCGCACTAATTGAAGATTTGTTTAAACTACTAGCGAAAAATATGATATGTGTAAATGATTAATTGCATATATAAGTGCAAATAAAGCGAATATAAATTTTAAATAGCTATAGATAAACATTACAAGGTATCGTTATCTTAAAATAGCAATAACAACAAAAATATATATAATGATTAAATATGTTAAAATAAAAAATTAAATAAAAAAAGAAGAAGAAAAAAAACAAACATGAGAACGCAAGGCTAAGCCGTGCCTTTCCAATAAAAACTAAAATACAGATAATGAATAAATATATTAAAAATAATAAAAAGGGGAAAATAAAAAGAAACTTCCTTGCATGGCTCGCTGTGAGCGAGCAATCGTGCTCGGCCGGCTATAACGCGTGGACGAGTGACGACAGGACGAATGTTCTCTTCGAAAGGCGCACTTCTTCCCACGAAAAGCTACGCACTCAAGCGTTTTTTTCGCGCCCAAGCCACGCACAACGTCCATCGTGCGTATACGTTTCTCCCCTGCAGTTACTGTGGTGCCTATAAATAAAAGGGTATCACCAGGTTGCAAGAGGAGGATCCTGGAGAAGAGCGCCATCAGGCTGAGCTGTTATGAGACTGTGTTCAGCGGTTACCCCTAAATTTCTCTCCCTATATCTCACTCACGTGCCACGTCAGCGTTCTCTTCCCCCCTATATCTCCATCCTGTACAGTGGTTCCCCCTAAATCCTTCCCCTATACCCCACTACAACCATAAAATATCATTTTCTATATCTACTTTTTACCTTCTATTAATTTTTCATCTACTAATAATTAACCGTGGGCCCACAGCACAGTAGACAGGGGGGCCAGCAGCCGCGCCCTTCATCTAGCGTGTTCCTGTGCCAACCGCTACCACTGTAGCAGTGGTAGGGGCATCGTTGAAACGCTAGTAGGGATGGCAACGGGGAAATCCCCGTCGGGTTTTGGCTCCCCGTACCCGTCCCCGCGACAAAAAAAGTTCCCCGCGGGGATCCCCACCAACTCTTGTGGGGGGCATTTCTTCCCCATCCCCGTTCCCCGCGGGGATAAATCCCCATCGGGGATCCCCGTCCCCGCTTAAATTATAATTATGACATACTTTATTTGTTATTAATACAAAACATTGTCACTTATATACTTTGTCAGATGTTAGAACTCATTATGGGTCCATCAAAATAACATATTTGTACAACAAGTTATCTCTTAACAATGTAATTATTTATTTTTATCATTATATATTACAAAAAGATATCACCATATATAAGTTTAACGGGTCCCCGCGGGGAACGGGGATGGAGAATCCATCCCCATCCCCGTTTACCCATCGGGGGAGGATTTTTCCTCGTTTACATCCCCGCGGGGGGAGAACCTTCCCCATCCCCATCCCCTAATGGAGGAATTCCCCACGGGGAATCGGGACCCCATTGCCATCTCTAGCTAGCAGTGTACTGCAGCCGCCACAGAGAGGGGAGGGGAGCGCTGGCGACAACCGCACCTAGAAACTGCTGCCGCGCTGTTACCAATTGCCGCTAGGCTACTCGGTAGAAACAAAAATCTGCTGTACATCAAAGCCATCAAACCGCTCTCTGTTTTTTGTTGCAGGTGGTCATCCCAGGACACCACCATGGCAGGAGTGCGAGTAGGTTGCTGAAGTCCTTCAATCAGGAATTTCTGCTTCAGCAGGCTCGACAACAAAATTCTCCATCGAGCAACTCTCTTTAAGGCATACCTTAGAGAGAAACTAGTTCCAAAGACCTCAAAGGTATACCCTTGAAGAATATCACGTCATTCGGTCATACACAATCTTAAGGGCATACTCTTAAGAAAGTTCACGCTACACGATCATATCCACCGTTGTAGTCTATCGGAAAAGTCTACTGCAAGGTAAGAAAAGCCCCCCATGTCGCTATACAGTTTCTTGTCTTCTTTACCATTGTGGAAGAATTATGTTCTTCGACTCGTGTTGTTGATACGAAATTAGGAACAAGTGTTGAAGTCAACATCATGCCAAAAATAATTATACTCCACACACATGTATAAATTATCGTGAATATATACGGTAAGTTGTGGAAATTGAAATTATATGTTAAATAATTTTAAAAAAAATTATTTGCGCGCTCCATCGACAAGAAATTTCCCGTCAAGCACTTCTCTAAGGCATACCTTAGAGAGAAGCTGGCTCAAGAAACCTCTCTCTAAGGCATACCTTAGAGAGAAACTGGCTTAAGAAACCTCGAAGCATACCCTTGAGGAAGATCGCGTTAATCGGTCGTACACGCTATTGTAACCTGTTATAAAGGTCTGCTGCAAGGGTTATTAATTAAATAAAGGAAAATAAAGAAAGTACGTACATGGCTACACGTGTCTTCCGTGATGTGTGCAAAATTTGGCTACAAAATAAACGATTCCCCATACCCATAAAAACGTCTATATCTGACCAATCACAATAAATAAATTCTCTACAGGATGGAGTTTTATTTTTACTAAAATTAATATGAAGTTCGGCATTGCATTATAGTTGGCCATATCCATATCCATATATATATATATATATAGAGAGAGAGAGGGAGAGAACAATCAGAGTAAATTGTTAAAATATAAAATAAAATAATATGCACCATGATCAAAATCCAACATATCGTAATCAAGAGGGAGTTTAAAAAATATATATATTGACTCATAACTTAATTCACTTGACTCCTCCATATGACCAATGAGCTTAGTCAAATTTCACACATATGTAACTCTTGTGTTGTTCAGTTAAGGTACACAAATGGATAATATGTTCCGTCATAATGCATTTGGCCCATAAATATGTTTCTATTCATTTCATATGTGAGAGATAAATACTCTTGCTCTTGCTGAGCTATTTATACAACAATCTAACGATGCTGGTAATGATAAAAATATATTGATAGGATACGTCAAAATTCCCTAGATGCTATCTGCATGGCCAATGTGGGATTAGTATCCGTAAAATGCTTTAGCAACTCAAGTTGCTCGAAAAAAAGGCTAAATCCAATTAAATTAAATAGCACAGTACATACCAAGTACCATGTCGCGGGTAAATATTGCTATTACAATAGAATAAATGAACTACATACACCATAGATGCCACGTCATGTCCTGCTAAGCCTTGATAAAATAATTAAATAAATATTTTGGTTTGGCTCAAATAAATTTTGCACCATATATCAAGTGCATTCATAAACATACATCACAAAACATCTCTATTCGTGATCTTATATAATCCGATAAGATAATCAAATTTAATCCTCGAGATAAACCATATAAATATACAACATAATGTGTCATCCATTAAAGAAATAAATGTTGACCAAGTTAATCTTCTTGGTTATTCATGTATGAGTCGTGTTATATGACTCGAGTGCCTACTTCCCAAACAAATAAACAACAGTCATATGTTAAGTTATTAAAACTTAGCGACATAGGATGGCTTTAACTCGCAAAAGTGTGTGTGAATTAAAATATATGTCTGGTTCGGCACAGAGCTGACCAAGCCAACAATAAAGAGATATTTGTTAGCTCATCAACAATGAAATCATGTCGTATTTGACATACGCATGCAACCATCCACGATTACATGAGGCGAAGACTTTTGTTTTCTTGTGTAGTTTGTAATAGTCAACCATATGATGTAATTTTATTTTTCTTTTATGTATTCATGCTGGAACTTTTAATCAGGATTTTTTCTCTACGGAGATGTAATTAACATAATTTTTATGCAAATATAAGAATTGTGGAAGTATGAGCCTGCAATACCTGTATTATTTACTCTATTATATCTAAATTAAAACTTGTCTCTTTTGACGTGGAGATGGCGCTTTTGCCACCCATTTTCCCGACATCAAGGTGTAGGGTAAACAAAACTAGGGTAACATATTAGGTCCCAACAAGTTAACCTAAGCATGTCATAGTGATTAACAGAAACATTATTAGGTAAGGAAAAGAGATCAAATGCACAATTTGCCTTATACTTGCGATAACTGTTGTCCAGAACTCCAGATGCTGACCCCAAAAGTTGGGCTCTGGGTTCCTCGTCACCTCACCTCTACTCGTAGCAATACATACAATAAAGCAAATAATGATATGATAACATTACACCAAAGCATAAGAACAAACTACGTAAGAATATTATACACGTCGGTACAAGTGCTCTTACAACATTCACTCAAAGAATGGTTATCGCTAAGCACACTACTGACTACTCAATTTGGGGCACTTGGATAACTTGGAAGTGTTGTTCCAACTTGTATGCTTTGTTTCTTAGATCATGGATGGTGTATCAACTGATTGGAGTCGTATTTATAGGCTCCCAAAGCCCATATAGACATTTGAAGTCCACTACCTAAACTACACAGACATGTTCAATGCTGCACTAGATGCCCCGCAATTCATCTGATCGATCAACAACCGCTAGGTAAAGTTTGACAACTACTAGACTGCACCGGACACGTCCGGTGGCACATCAGACCTACAACATCTGCATCACGCCAGTCGACCATTGGGTTTTTTCTTTTGACCACTAGGTTTATTGTACATCTGGTGTGACCTGGTGGCACATCAGATGCGTCTGGTGCGCCCATCTTCCGAAGTCCATTTTACATGCTATCTATGTGCCCTATCCGGTGAGATGTCTAGCGACACACTAGACACCTCGAGTGTGCAAAACTTTAAAGTGCATAAAAATAAGCTCTCCAAGTGCCCTGTCTAGTGACGCATCCAATGTCACATTAGATAGATCCGGTGCATCCAGTGAAGACTGAATTTCCTAACTTTGGCTCAATTTGCTTGGTTTCATTTGGCTGGTGTAACACCCTGATTTTAGGGGTATAAAATTTCTTTCCAATTATCACTCAAAATCATGTGTTACTCTTCTTTTTCTCACTCTTGGTTTTCTCTCTCTAGATTTTTTCTCCCTTCTTCCTTTTTGATTAGAAATTGCCTAAACTAGTGGAGGTTAATTATTTATCTTTACCAAAACCTTATGAGTCATGACATGTTGCATCATGCTGAGTTTAAAATATTCTTTGAAGTGTTGCACAAGTTTGAATTTATTTGAATTTGAAATCTAGTTTGAATTTGGATTTGAAAAACCCTATAGAAAAAGAAATGGAAAAGAAATTAGAAAATTCAGAGAAAAAGAAAAGGAGAAAGCAGCCCAAACCAGCCCAGTCGGCCCAGCCAGGCCGCGCGCTCGCGCCGTCTGACAGGCGGATCCCGCCTGTCAGCGGCAGTTCTCCCTCGCGCGCGCCCTCCCTCCCTTGCTCGCTGCCCAGTGGGGCCAGCCTATCGGCGCCAGTTTTCTTCCCCGCGCGCTCCCTCTCTCTCTCTGTCTCACGGGCCCGGTCCGCCAGTCGCCGAGCCGTTGCCCCGCACGCTCCTTTCTCCTCTCTCTGCACCGTGGACCCTACCTGTCAGTTCCGCCCCCTCCACGCTCGCCGTGGACCGGCTCGTGCGCACTCGTGCATGTCGTCGGATTTTTTTCGCCACGACGCCCGCTCACGTGCCCAGTTCCCTTCTTAGAGCCCCGCCAGTGCCCCGCGCACACCCCTCACCTCATTTCGCGCAGCTTCACCCTCTCTCGCGCTCTGCCCTTGTCGCCAGCCGCTGCCGGAGACCCGCGCCCGTGTTCCCGACCATCCAGCTCGCCGGAGACCGCGCCAAGCCTCTCCGAGCTCCGCCCCGAGGTGAGACACCTTTGCCCATACCCAATTTCCCCTATTGCGCCCTGTCTTCGGCCAATTTCAACTTCGCTGGTGCTCGGCCGCGGTGGTCCGCCGTGCTCGCGTGGTGACCGACCGATTTAGCCCGGTCTAGTTCACCGGAGTAGGTCCCTGTGTCACCCCTGCCTCTGCTGAAGCTACCCCAGGCCTTAGCGCGCCTTAAGTCTGAAAGGGAAATGTGCCCTTGGGCCATTTCTAAGTGTTTTGGTGATTGAGTGCCAACTCAAGTGCTTAAGTGTTAATCTATGCCAATTGATGGACAAAGTGCAAATCAAGAGTAAAGGTATGTTTCTAAGACTTAGTACATTGTTTTGGAGACTAATGTATTGTGTCTAAGTGCTAGAA
Organism: Zea luxurians; assembly: GCA_029449295.1. Classification (NCBI taxonomy): domain Eukaryota; kingdom Viridiplantae; phylum Streptophyta; class Magnoliopsida; order Poales; family Poaceae; genus Zea; species Zea luxurians. The sequence goes on from JAOPSE010000002.1 coordinate 167,644,437, forward strand.
ACAGGAAAAGACCAATTTGGAAAAGACTTGGCAATGCAGCCAAGACTCTGCGCAGTGTGGGTGCATCGGACTGTCCGGTGGTGCACCGGACAGTGTCTGGTGCGCCAGGCTGGCGATTGTCAACTGGCTGCTCTCGGGAAGCGATCAACGGCGTATGGCTATAAATCACCGGACTGTCCGGTCGTGCACCGGACTGTCCGGTGGTGCACCGAACTGTCCGGTGAGCCATTCACAGGCGAAGTCGTCGCTCTCGGGAAGCGATTAACGGCATACGGCTATAAATCACCGGACTGTCTGGTGGTGCACCAGACTATCAGGTGAGCCAACGGTCAGCCGGGCCAACGGTCGGCCGCGTAATCCGTGTGCGACGCGTGGCCGAGCCAACGGTCAGAAGGGGGCACCGGACTGTCCGGTGTGCACCGGACAGTGTCCGGTGCGCCAACGGCTCTGGATCTTCAACGGTCGGCTGCGCCACAGAAGGAAAGAAATCCGCACCGGACAGTGTCCGGTGGTGCACCGGACTGTCCGATGCGCCAGTCGGCAGAAGGCAAGAATTGCCTTCTTGGAATGCTCTCAACGGCTCCTAGCTGCCTTAGGGCTATAAAAGGGACCCCTAGGCGCATGGAGGAGTACACCCAACATTCTCTAAGCATTCCTAAGCACCAAGACTCTAATTCCGCGCATACGATTCTTTGTGATAGCAACTAGAGCTCCATTTGAGTAGAGAACTCTTTGAGTTGTGTTGAGAGCTCATGTTATGACTTGTGTGCGTGTTGTTGCTCTGATTTTGTGTCTTGTGTGCGTTGCTCATCCCATCCTTACCTCTGTGCTTCTTTGTGATAATCAAAGTGTAAGGGCGAGAGGCTCCAAGTTGTGGAGATTCCTCGCAAGTGGGATATAGTAAAGTGAAAGCAAAACACCGTGGTATTCAAGTTGGTCTTTGGACCGCTTGAAAGGGGTTGAGTGCAACCCTTGTCCGTTGGGACGCCACAACGTGGAGTAGGCAAGTGTTGGACTTGGCCGAACCATGGGATAAACCACTATGCCATCTGTGTGTTGATCTTCTTATGGTTATCGTGTTGTGCAAGAACTCTTCTCTAGCCACTTGGCTTTATTGTGCTAACTCTTAATCAAGTTTTGTGGATTAAGTTTCAAGTTTTTACAGGATCACCTATTCACCCCCCCCTCTAGGTGCTCTCAAAGTCCCCTCCCCATGGCCGGAATGGCTCACCGGAGTTACTCTGGCACGCCCGAGACCTTCTCACCGCCGTTCTCCCTTCTCCGCCCGTGGATTCATGGCCTCTTCCCCGCCATTGAGTTCGCCGTGGTGCCCTCTCCCTCTCTGCCCAACTTCGGCGACCCTAGACCCCCTAGCTCAAGCCTGCCTCAACTCTGGCGACCTCACCGCCGTGGAGAGGAGCAGCGCCGCCCGCAGCTGCTCATCCTTCCCGGTCTGATTTCCCTCGTCCGATCATGATCGCATGGCCCAGACCACTCATCCTTCTCGGTTTGGTATCCCCCGTCCGATCTTGATCGCACGGCCCGGACCGCTCATCCTTCCCGGTCTGATTCCCCCCGTCCGATCTTGATCGCACCGCCCGGACCACTCATCCATCCCGATCTGATTTCCCCCGTCCGATCTTGATCACTCGACCCAGGCTGCTCATCCCCCCTAGTCTGGTCCCCTCCGTCCGATTCAGATCGAACGGTCTGGACCACAGGATACCGCTTCGCGCACGCGTGCCCTGACGCCCTGGCTCGCCTGTCAGCGCCCAAACCCTCTGACGCTAGGCCCGCTCGGTCAGCGCGCTCTCCCCTTCTGTCGCTGACACTCCCTGGCCCGCCTGCCAGCGCTCGCTCGCCCGCGCGCGTGCCCTCGGCTGCAGATCTAATCTCGGCCGTCGGTTTCTCATCTAACGGTTAGATTTACCCGATACCCCTTCGCGCGGTAGTTTTATTAAAGAGACCCTCGGTTTATTGGAAATCAACCCGCCGTCCCTGGTTTTCGCGTGCAGGCCCCTATAATCTTACAGATTTAGCCCTGGACTTTTAAATATTCACAGAATTAGCCCTAATTTCATATTTTGAATTCCCAAACTTATTTATTTCATAACTTTTGCATATGAACTCCAAATTTAGTGATTCAAATTGCAAAATGTTTATAGAATTATTCTTTATCTGAATAAAATAGTTTCATTTATTGTCTGCACACTCTAATTTTTAGGATTGAATATGAACTAAGGTAGATGTATTTTTATTTACTTAATAAAATAAATAAAAGGAGAACCCTAGAGATTTAAACCTGTTTAATCTTGTGAGACTAATAATGTGTATTACATGAAATCATCTCTGGTCTAAATTTAGGTCACAATAAAATAAATTGAACTATGTTATGTACTTGTAAGTAACACTTAGGGGAAATAATAACCTATTTTCAAATAAAGTTAATGTATGTTATAGTTTATGTTATACTTTGAATTCAGTATCCCCTATGTAGTATTGTGTCCTTTTAAGATGTGATCCAATGTTTGTACATGTGTGGTGTGTTGTTCATTTGTACTTTCTAAATGTATTGAATGCATGCTCGCTTTATTTAGACAACGTGCAGTCTAAGATTCCTGAGTGTGTTGTTGGAGACCTCCCTGAGCAACCACCTGGTGAAGGCAAGTGTCCTCTGACCTATTATGTCCTACATACTTTATAATTCACTGACCCGCATTACTTTATGAAACCTAAGGATTGACTAGTCTGTATTCACTTATCCTTGTTTACCTTTTGGGTTATCATGGTTAGCATGTTGCTATTGCCTTAACTTAATCAATGAACATGATGTGAACAATTATGATATGATACTGTTATCCTGATTATGTGAATGATCTTGTGATACCTTAGGGGACTCAGGCCTTTTTCCTAAGTACCTCTCCGTAAGGACCTGTTCATGGAGTGACCACTCGGGATAACAGTACAACCATGAGGGTGGAATGGGACGCCCTTAGCTGATTAATTAGATGAACCTGGGGGTGTAGTTGGCTTTGCCAAAGGGCCATCAATGGGGGCCAGGGCGTAGTGCTTGCTTTGCCAAGGTTGGAGTGCAGAGGTTCTTTCGATTTGGTTTTGTTAGTCACCCACCTCGGGGAGGTGTACTGCGTTTGTACGACTGGCGAAACCTAACAAGAAGCTATGCACCAAGGGAGTCTTTGTAAAGGCTACATAGTGAAACCTTGCCGACTCACCTTGGTAGTGTTTGAGGGTTTGATCGACCCGAGGCATAAAGGGATCACAACTTGTGGGTAAAGTGTGCAACCTCTGCAGAGTGTTAAAAACTGGTATATCAACCAAGCTCACGGTTAAGAGCAGCCTTGGGATCCTCTTCGATTAGAAGAACTTTGGATACTTTTATGATGATGATTAACAATGATGCTATAAAATCTGATCTTTGGTATTTCCTCGTTTGAGGAAGTACTTTTGGGTAATAACTGGGTTTATTACTAAAACTTGGCTCTACTAATAATAATAAATATTTGACCAACTAAAAGCAACTGTTTGACCCCAACCCCATATACAGCTAGTCCACTTTAGCCAAACGGGACATTTGCTGAGTACGTTGATGTGTACTCACCCTTGCTTTACACACCACCCCACCCCAGGTTGTCCCTAGTGTACCCAATGCTCAGGAGGTGATGTTGGCAACATGGAAGATTTCAAGGAGTTTCGGGACTACGACGAGTTCTAGTTTACTTTAGTGGCAAACCCCCAGTCAACTGCCTGTGTAGGCTTAACTTCTACGTTTCGTAATTTCGCACTTTGATAATTATGTTGAACAATGGTTATGTATTTGTCGGCGTTTCGGACCTAGGGGGTCCCTGAACCGACGAGTGAAATCGTTGCGTGCCCCTGCCCAGATGGGTTGGCGCGGGATGAACACAAGAGGTGGGACAAGCCTTGTATTATCCTGCACCAGGGGTGCCGCTCATAGTAGGGGTTACAAACGCGTCGTGTGAGGGAGAGAGAAAGATAGAGAGCGGGAGCCCATTCGTCCGCCCCTTCCCCCACGCGAACCCCTCTCAGGATGGCCCTAGACCTCCCTTTTATAGACGCAAGGAGAGGGTCCAGACGTACAACGGGGGGTGTAGCTATGCGTAACGTGTCTGGCAGAGAAGTGCCCTAGCCGTGTGTACATGCCATCGTGGCTGTCGGGGGAGAGCTTGGGCCCTGTACACGTGATAGCGTGGCCGTCGGAGGAGCGCCTGAGTCCTATAGGAGCACAACTGGTAGTGCGGCAAGGATCCCGCTGATGTCTCATTGCTGCCATAAGGGGCTGAGAGCCACCGGCGTCATGGTGCACGCGGGGCACCATCATTACCCGTCACCGGGGTAAGCCAGATGGGACGCCGGTCTTGTTCCTTGTAGCCTGAGCAGGCTAGGGATAGGGTAATGATGTATCCCCTGTTGGCGCGGTCGATCCGAGCCCAAGGTCGGGCGAGGCGGAGACTTCTCTTGAGGCCGAGGCCGGGGTCGGGCGAGGACGCGATTCCTCCCAAGACCGAGGTCGAGGCTGAGTCCAGGGGTCAGGCGAGGCGGAGACCTCCTCCCGAGGCCGGAGCCTGAGGTCGGGCGAGGCGGAGACCTCCTCCCGAGGCCGGAGCTTGAGGTCGGGCGAGGCGGAGCTTCCTGTTGCGCCCGAGGTCGAACTCGGTGGTTGATCGTGACTTGTTGTCAGTCTTTGCCAGAGTGGTTGGCACGGCAGTCGGAGCGGAGCGAACGACGCTGTTTTCCTGTCATATCAAACAGTAAAGGAGAGGGGCAAAGTGAATGCGGTCACTTCGGCCTGGCCGACTGAGGCGCGTGTGTCAGGATACGGCGTCAGGCATCCCCTGCATTGAATGCGCCTGCGAAGCGGTCGGTTGGTGAGGCGGTCTGGCGAAGGTTGCTTCACAATGAAGCCTGCCCGAGCTGGGCTTCGGGAGAGCCGAGGGGGCGCCCTCTGCCTGAAGAGGCCCTCGGGCGAGGCGTGAACTCGTCTGAGACTATTGCTCCAGCCCGAGGCTGAGCTCGGGTGAGGTCGCGTCCCTTGGGTAGACGAAGCCTTGACTTGGACCACGCCTGTCAGTGGGTCTGAGGGTGTTTACCAGTCGTGATTAGGAGTGTTGGGGGGTAACCCTAATTATGGTAATCGACAGTAGCCCCCGAGCCTCGAAGGGAGTGTTGGTACTCGCTTGGAGGCTTTTGCCGCGTTTTCGATCAGGGGACCGGCCTTTCTCGGTTTTGCTTCGTTCTGGTGGGTGCGCGCGAGCGCACCCGCCGGGTGTAGCCCTCGAGGCCTCGGAGGAGTGGTTTGACTCCTCCGAGGTCTGAATGCTTTTCGTGGTGCCTCGGCCGGTTTGATCGTTCTCTCATGCGGCCTGGCCGTAGCCCGGGTGCGTGGTCAGGTTCCAAGTTATCAAGCTGGTTTGTTGACGCTGTCAACAGTTTTGGCCGTAGCCGGGTGCGAGAGCAGCCCCCGAGCCTCTGCACGGAGCGAGAGGACGATCAAGGACTTTCCCGACTTTTATCATACGCCCCTGCGTCACCTTTCTGCAAGGAGGAGGGGGGAAAGCGCCATGTTGCCCTCGAAGGGCGTCGAACATGGTGTTTCCAGTGAGCTGCTAATGGGTGATCCAAGTGGACGCCCGTGCCCCGTTCGTTAGGGGTCGGCTGGTGGCCCAGAGGTGTGCTCCAAAAGTAACTGCGGGTGATTCGCCGGACCCAGACCCCTTCGACAGGGTTCGAGGGCTCGATGCCTCCCTCCGGTGGGATTCCGTTACAAATCGTTCCCGCCGGTCTCGGAAATGTCCTAGGGTACCTCGGGAGCGTAGCCCGAGCCTTGACCATGTATCGGACGTACACAGAGTCATCCCTCACTCTGCGTGCTCTGGGGCGACTATCGAACCCTTCCGAGGGGCCAGCCTACGAACCCCTGATCAGTAATGGGCACAGAGCCCGAGCGCTCTGGGGCGGCTGTCGAACCCTTCCGAGGGGCCAGCCTTCGAACCCCTGATCAGTAATGGGTTTGAAGTCCGAGTGCTCTAGGGCGGCTGTCGAAACCCTTCCGAGGGGCCAGCCTTCAAACCCCTGATCAGTAGGAGGGCTCGGGGCCCGCTTCCTTCGCCGAGAAGGATCCTTTCCACAATATCCCCTTTTCCCGGTCACTGTAGCAAGATAGAGAGAGAGAGAGAGAGAGAGGAGGAGGGGAAGGATATGAATTTAAATAAGGTTGCGCACCTTTTTTGACGTGGTCATTATGGCGAAGGCGAAGCGACGCCCGCCTTGCCTGCTAGAGGTGTCGCCTGCTCCGCCGGGGAGTTAATGCGGCGGGATGGGCGATTCGCGTGGCGCTCGTTGCGCACGAGCCGTTCGAGGAACGGAACACGGGTGCGTCGTCTTCACGCCGTGGGAGAGGGCTCTCCTGTTGCTTCAGGAGGGGACACGAGCCTATGGGTGATTTGACCGCTGCTTCCACTGCAGTTACTATCGGCCCACTTTTGGGCCATGCCGACCGCCGCGCCTGTCCGCGCAGCATTGGCGCGAGTGGCGGTGTAGCTTCTTGTACATCATAACCGGCGCGCCGGTTACATGAAATGCGGGCCCGCTTCCTTTGTGCTGGTCCATCGGATGTGGTCGAAGCCGAAAGGGCGCACGGTCGCGGTGCAGTTGGACGCCGGTCGCGTGGCAGTCCACCCTTTCGACCACCGGTTTCTGCGAAGATGGGAGAGCGCTTGTAACCGCGGGACGTTTACATGCCTCGTGTGCGGCGGTTCGCCTTCTTCGCCCTTCGGATCAGCTCGTATGACATGTGGGTCCCTGCCCCCATGTCGTAGGGGGAGAACCCTAGAGTATGTCAGTGGAGACTTCGCCCGTGACGCTAAGGGGCGCAAGTGAGGAGATCTACCTATAAAAGGGGGATCGATCCCCCAGGCCATGGCCATGCCTTCATTCTCCCTTCATGCATTGCGCCCTTCCACCTTTCGAGTCCCCGGATGGGGTGCACCAGCGTCGCCTTGCTCTTGCTGTCGTTGGAGGAGCGCGGCCTCATGGAGATCGGCGCCCTTCAGCCATCGCTCGGCTTCAAGGATTTTCGTCGTGCAGCCCGGCTGCATTCCCTCACCAATGGGCAGTTTGGTGGGGAGAAGCAAGCCGGGCTACGGCCTCCGCCCCGCCCTCAGCTTCAAGGATCTTCGTCATCCGGGCTGAGGCGGAGGAGTGCACCGAGTGGGGGGTTGCCTCCGCATGGGCCGGTGACCCTTTTCTTCCCCCAGCGTTTGGGGGAGAGAGGCATCCTCCAGCCCTGTGGAGGCGTCCTCCAGCCATGCGGGGGAAGGCGAACTGCTGCTCCCTGGACAGGGTGCAGCTTTCCGTCCTTCATCTGGGCGGCGGTCGTGCCGCGCACGGGCTGGCCACGTCCAAGTCCTCCTCGCACCGTCAGCCACGCTGGGGGGTCGCCCAGCACGTCATACGTCGCGAGGGCGGTGCTCGTGTTCTGGGGCGGCCTCGGCGAGGACGGGAGTGAGGACCTGCCGGTGCGCTTTGGGGCGGCCACTGTTCGTCGGCGCGGTGTCGGTGGGTTCGAACCCACGGTCGGCGCCCTCTGACTCTTCGGCCTTAACGGCTTGTCCTCGCCCCTCGTGTGGGGACGTGGGCGAGGGCCTCTTCACAGCAGCGTTCGTCCTGAGGTCATCGCTGCTGCTGCTTAGCCGCCCAAGGTGGAGGTCATTGTCTCTGCTGCTGCAGAGGTCGCCGGCAAGCCGCTTGGAGTTCGTCATCCCATGGGCCCCTAGTGTGGAGGTTGTTCATACCTGTGGGAGCGAAACCGGAGTCCCATTTGTAAGGAGATATACCGGGTTTTTGCCGGAGCAAAATGTAACCGCTTCAAGTATATGTGTTTGTTCTTTATGGCTGCCGCTGATGGTTCTGCCGACGTCTAATCGCTGCTGCCGCTGATGGTTCTGCCGACGTCTAAGTGTGTGTAGCATATTTACCCCAAGTATATGTGTTTGTTCTTTGTGGCTGTCGAGGCCTGAACATTTGGGTATTTCTAGTATAAAGCTGTGTTTCTTCCTCATTCCGAGCACTGGGACTTGCCTGTTGGCTAGCCGAACCACTTAACCGAGTGTGAGTTGCCTTGCGCGGAAGGTGACGAGTGAGGTATCCGTATCCTAGAGGCGTAGGAGTCCCTCGGCTCGGTCGGCCTCGCCGCTCTAGGCCTCTCTTGCTCAGTTTTTAGAACCCTCGGCTGCTCTGCGATGAGCCAGAGTCGGAGGCAGCTGTGTTAGCGCGGATAGAGGCAGAGTCGGCTCGGAAAAGAGACTTCGTTGGCCCGGACATCCGCTGGCGTCCTCCCTTAGGTGGAGGTCCTTTCGCCTAGGTCGCCGTCCGAGGCCGGACCAGGTTCCGCCGAGGGTGGAAACAACGCCGAGGGTGCTGCTGCTCCCCCTGTCGATGCCCGAACCTGCAAGAACAATTTGTCTGTAGCATGCACATGTTTTTTCACGGCCGCCGAGGCCTAAACACTTTATCGTCGTGTTTAAAAAGTTGCGTCTTCTTTCCTCTTGTTTCGAGCATCACGACCTGTCTGTTAGTAGCAGAATCGTTTATCCAAGCAAGAGTTACTTTTCGCGGAAGGTGATGAGTGAGGTATCCGTATCCCAAAGGCGTAGGAGTTCCTCGGCTCGGTCGGCCTTGCCGCTTACGTGCACTCTCATTTGGTCGTAGGATTCCATTATTGATACAGTCGAGAAGGCACGAAAGTTGTTTTCTACCCAAGTGTTTGGACTTGTCCGGTAGCAGGATCGCTTATCCGAGCGTGAGTTACTTCTCGCGGAAGGTGATGAGTGAGGTATCCGTATCTTGGAGGCGTAGGAGTCCCTTGGCTCGGTCGGCCTTGCCGCTTATGTCTACTCTCGTCATTCTCAGGATCCCGCTATCGATACGGAAGTCGAAAGCATAAAGGTCGTTTTGGTAGAAAATTTTTCCGAGGAAAATTTTGACGCAGAGGGGGTTCCCCCCTTCTAGCCCCCGAGGGAGGGTCAGGCTTTGCTGAGGCGAGGCTGACCCTTCCTTGACGGTTAGACTTTATGTATGTAAAGAAAGCGGGGTACATGAACGACTTAAAACATCTTAAGGGTAGAAGCGACGTAGCTGTTGGATGTTCCAAGCGTTGTTATAGACCTCACCATGGTCATTGGCTAGCTTGTATGTTCCGGGCTTCACAATCTTAGCGATGATGAAGGGCCCTTCCCAGGGAGGAGTGAGCTTGTGGCGCCCTCGGGCGTCCTGTCGTAGACGAAGCACCAAGTCTCCCACTTGGAAGCCTCGAGGCCGAACGCTTCGGGCGTGGTAGCGCCACAGCGACTGCTGGTACCGTGCCGAATGTAGTAAGGCGACGTCCCATGCCTCCTCGAGCTGGTCCAGCGAGTCCTCTCGGCTGGTCTGGTTGCTTCGGTCGTCGTACGCCCTGGTCCTCGGGGAGCCGTATTCTAAGTCTGTGGGAAGGACGACCTCGACCCCATAGACTAGAAAAAACGGCGAGAAACCCGTGGCGCGGCTCGGCGTTGTCCTCAGACTCCAGACTACCGAGGGTAGCTCTTTCATCCACCGCTTGCCAAACTTGTTGAGGTCGTTGTAGATCCTCGGTTTGAGTCCCTGCAAAATCATACCGTTGGCACGCTCCACCTGCCCATTCGTCATAGGATGAGCTACGGCGGCCCAGTCCACACGGATGTGGTGGTCGTCGCAGAAGTCTAGGAACTTTTCCAGTGAACTGCGTGCCATTGTCGGTGATGATGGAGTTTGGGACCCCGAATCAAAGGATGATGTTGGTGAAGAACGCCAGCGCCTGCTCAGACCTGATGCTGGTCAAGGGTCGGACCTCGATCCACTTGGAGAATTTGTCAATGGCGACCAGCAGGTGCGAGAAGCCCCCGGGTGCCTTCTGCAAGGGACCAACGAGGTCTAGACCCCACACAGCAAACAACCAGGTGATGGGTATCGTCTGCAAGGCCTGAGCGGGCAGATGCGTCTGCTTTGCGTAGAATTGACACCCCCGGCAGGAGCGTACAATCCTAGTGGCGTCGGCCACCGCGGTTGGCCAGTAGAAACCTTGTCGGAAGGCATTTCCCATGAGGGCTCGAGGTGCTGCATGGTGGACGCAAGCCCCCATGTGTATTTCTCGCAACTGCTCTTGTCCTTGGGCGATGGATATGCATCGTTGGAGGATGCCCGAGGGGCTGCGGTGATAGAGCTCCTTTTCATCACCCAGCAAGACGATTGACTTGGCGCGCCTAGCCAGCCGCCGAGCTTTGGCCTTGTCATGGGGAAGCTCTCCTCGGAGGAGATATTCCAGGTACGGGGTCTGCTAGTTCGGATCTGGTGTGACCCCATTCTGTTCCCCCTCGACGGGCAAGGCCTCCTCCTCGATGGCCGAGGGTACCTCGGGTTCGGCCGAGGGTACCTCAGGCTCGGCCGAGGGTTCCTCAGGCTCGGGCGCGGCGTCGATCTTGACGGATGGTTGATGTAGGTCTCTGGAGAAGACGTCCGAGGGAACCATCGTCCGCCCCGAGGCTATCTTCGCCAGCTCGCCCGCAGTCTCGTTGTACCGTCGGGCGATGTGGTTGAGCTCCAGCCCGTAGAACTTGTCTTCCAGGCGCCGGACTTCATCACAGTAGGCTTCCATCCTCCGGTCACGACAGTGGGAGTTCTTCATGACTTGGTCGATGACAAGCTGTGAGTCGCCACGAGCGTCGAGGCGCCAGACCCCTAGCTCGACGGTGATGCGCAGCCCGTTAACCAGAGCCTCGTACTCGGCCACGTTGTTTGATGCCGGAAAATGGAGGCGAATGACGTAGCGGAGATGCTTTCCGAGGGGTGAAACGAAGAGCAAGCCAACGCCTACCCCTGTTTTCATGAGTGACCCATCGAAGTACATGGTCCAGAGCTCGGGTTGGATTGGAGTTGTTGGTAACTGGGTGTTAGTCCACTCAGCCAGGAAGTCTGCCAGACCTAGGATTTTATGGCCTTCCGAGGAGCGAATGATAGTGTCTCGCCCATGAGTTCCACCGCCCACTTTGCTATCCTACCCGAGGCCTCACGGCACTGGATGATCTCCCCCAGGGGGAAGGATGACACCACAGTCACCGGAAGAGACTCGAAGTAGTGTCGCAACTTTCGTCGTGTCAGAATCACTGCATAGAGCAGCTTCTGGATCTGTGGGTTGCGGACTTTGGTCTCGGAAAGCACTTCGCTGATGAAGTAGACTGGCCTCTGGACGAGCAGTGCATGCCCTTCTTCTCGTCTCTCGACTACGATCGCGACGCTGACCACCTGAGTGGTTGCGGCTACGTAGATCAAGAGGGCTTCTCCTGCAGCGGGGGGCACCAGGATGGGTGTATTTGTAAGGAGCGCCTTAAGGTTCCCGAGGGCTTCCTCGGCCTCGGGGGTCCAAGTGAAGCACTCGGCCTTCCTTAAGAGGCGGTACAGAGGCAAGCCTTTCTCGCCAAGGCGTGAGATGAAGCGGCTCAGAGCCGCAAGGCATCCCATGACCCTCTGTACTCCTTTCAAATCTTTGATCGGTCCCATGTTGGTGATGGCCGCGATTTTCTCCGGATTGGCATTGATGCCCCGCTCGGAGACGATGAATCCAAGGAGCATGCCTCGGGGGACTCCGAAGACACACTTCTCGGGATTGAGTTTCACGCCTTTCGCTCTCAGACACTTGAATGTCGTTTCAAGGTCAGAGAGGAGGTCGGAGGCTTTCTTCGTCTTGACAACGATGTCATCGACGTAAGCCTCGATCGTTCTGCCGATGTGTTCTCCGAACACATGGTTCATGCACCTCTGGTAGGTGGCGCCTGCATTCCTCAAACCAAATGGCATTGTAGTGTAACAGTACATGCCAAAAGGTGTGATGAAAGAAGTCGCGAGCTGGTCGGACTCTTTCATCTTGATTTGGTGATAGCCTGAGTAGGCATCGAGGAATGACATGGTTTTGCACCCAGCAGTGGAGTCCACGATTTGATCGACGTGAGGTAGAGGGTAGGGAACTTTCGAACATGCTTTGTTTAGACCAGTGTAGTCTACACACATCCTCCATTTCCCATCCTTCTTCCTTACAAGAACAGGGTTAGCTAACCATTCAGGATGGAATACCTCTTTAATGAACCCTGTCACGAGTAGCTTGTGGATCTCCTCGCCTATGGCCCTGCGCTTTTCCTCGTCGAAACGGCGCAGGGTTTGCTTCACGGGTCGGGCTCCAGCTCTGATGTCCAGTGAGTGCTCGGCGACACCCTCGGTATGCCGGGCATGTTCGAGGGACTCCACGCAAAGACTTCGGCGTTCGCGCGGAGAAAGTCGACGAGCACTGCTTCCTATTTGGGGTCGAGCTCGGAGCTGATCCGAACTTTCTTGCTGGCATCGTTGCTGGGGTCGAGAGAGACGGACTTGACTGCCTCAACTGGTTCGAAGTTGCCGGCGTGCTGCTTCGCGTCGGGTGCCTCCTTGGAGAGGTGTTCCAGGTTGGCGATGAGGGCCTTGGACTCGGCGAGGGCCTCAGTGTACTTCACGCACTCCACGTTGCATTCGTACGTGTGGCGGTACGTGGATATGATGGTGATGATCCCGTTCGGGCCCGGCATCTTGAGCTTGAGGTAGGTGTAGTTGGGGACGGCCCTGAACTTGGCGTAGCACGGCCTTCCCAACACTGCATGGTAGGTTCCTCGGAACCCGACGACCTCAAAGGTGAGAGCTTCCTTTCGGAAGTTGGAGGGAGTTCCGAAGCAGACGGGTAAGTCGATCCGTCCGAGGGGTAGGATTCGCTTCCCGGGCGCGATCCCGTGGAAGGGTGCCACGCCAGCCCGGACCTCGGACCTGTCGACCCCCAAGAATTCCAGGGTCTCGGTGTAGATGATGTTAAGGCTGCTGCCTCCGTCCATGAGGACTTTGGAGAGCCTAACGTTGCCGATGATTGGATCGACGACGAGCGGGTACCTTCCTGGGCTTGGCATGAAGTCGGGGTGGTCGCCTCGGTCGAAGGTGATAGGCTTGTCGGACCAGTCTAGGTAGACTGGCGCTGCCATCTTCACCAAGCAGACCTCCCGGCGCTCCTGCTTGCGGTGTCGAGCCAAGGCGTTCGCCGCCTGCCCGCCATAGATCATGAAGCAGTTGCGGACCTCCGTGAACTCCTCTTCCTTGCCGCCCTCCTTCTTGTCGTTGTCATGGCCCTTGCCATCTTCCGCCGGGGGCTCGGTCTTATGGAAGTAGCCTCGGAGCATGACACATTCTTTGAGGGTGTGCTTGACGGCCCCTGGTGATAGGGGCATGGCTCCTTGAGCATCTTGTCGAACGCGCCGGCCCCTCCAGGAGGTTTCCGAGGGTTCCTGTGCTCGGCCGCAACGACGAGATTCGCGTCAGCGGCGTCGCGCTTCGCTTGCGACTTGTTCTTGGCCTTCTTCTTCGTGCCCCACTGGGTGGACGCCTCGGGAGAATCTTTCTTCGATTCTCCCTGAGGCTGCTTGTCCTTTCGGAAGATGGCTTCGACCGCCTCCTGACCCGAGGCGAACTTGGTGGCGACGTCCATCAGTTCGCTCGCATGGGTGGGAGTCTTGCGCCCCACTTTGCTCACCAGGTCTCGGCAAGTGGTGCCGGCGAGGAAAGCCTCGATGACATCCGAGTCGGTAACGTTGGGTAGCTCAGTGCGCTGCTTCGAAAACCGCCGGATGTACTCTCGGAGGGACTCCCCTGGCTGCTGGCGGCAGCTTTGGAGATCCCACGAATTCCCGGGGCGCACGTACGTGCCTTGGAAGTTTCCCGCGAAAGCTTTGACCATATCGTCCCAGTCGGAGATCTGCCAGGAGGCAGATGCTCCAGCCAGGCTCGGGCGGCGTCGGAGAGGAAAAGGGGTAGATTACGGATGATGAGGTTGTCATCATCCGCCCCTCCCAACTAGCATGCCAGTCGGTAGTCCGTGAGCCACAGCTCCGGCCTCGTCTCCCCCGAGTACTTGGTGATGGTAGTCGGGGCTCGGAAACGGGCAGGGAACGGCGCTCGTCGTATGGCCCGGCTGAAGACCCACGGACCGGGTGGTTCAGGCGAAGGACTGTGATCCTCCTCGCTGTTGCAGCGTCCCCCACACCTAGGAATGGTAGCCTCGGCGCACCTTCTCGTCGAGGCGGGCTCGATGGTCGAGATGGCGGTGCTCGTTGCCGGGGCGATCCTGGGCGGTAGGCGCCTCGTCCTGCGTGCGCTCGGGATGGACCGAGGCTTCCCGAATGTGTCAGGAGGACACTGCGTGATGCTCCGAGGGGTCAGCTCGCCTCCAGGAGGCGGAGCTCTCGGCTTGTCAAACTGCGGTGCCTTCTAGGAGATCCTTGAGTTCACCCTGGATATGCCGTCCCTCGGTGGTGGATGGCTCCGGCATGGCTCGAAGTAGCATCGCCGCTACAGCTAGGTCCTGGCCGGACTCGCTGACGGCCGGGGGCAGCGCTGCCCTGGCATTGTCGATGATGCGGCGCCGGATGTCTTGGGCCCGATGACAGGCTTCTCCAGCGAGTGTTCGGCCTGCCCACTCCTGTTTGATGTTCTGTTGGAGCTGCACAAGCCGGCCTGCTTCCCCGTCGACCCGGGCCTGCATCTCGCGGATTTGCTCGAGCTGTATGTCCTGACCCCCCGCAGGGACTGGGACCACAGCTAGCTCCCGCGGGATGTCAACGCGAGATGCGGGCCCAGGGGGATCGTCAACCTCCGGCATACCGAGGTGGTTGCCTTCGTTGTGATCTCCCAGATCGACGTGGAAACATTCGCGACTTGGGCCGTAACCCTCGTCGTCAAGGTCATGGCCATCGTCAGAACAACCGGAGAGGCAGTGGTCACATGCGGACATGAAGTCCCGCATGACACTGGGGTCATTGAGGCCAGAGAAATCCCAACAGGAGTCGGGGTCGTGCTCTTCCTCAAAACTCGCCGGTCCGAAGGTTGAGACGGCTGTCAGTCGGTCCTAGGTCGACCACATGTGGTACCCCGGAAGGTTTGGATACGCCTTTATGAAGGCGCTCACCGTAGCGGGGTCGCTATGTGGATCGAAGCTGAATCGAAAGGGTACGGGATGGAAAACGGACGGTATCTCCTGGTCGATGGACGGTGGTGAAGTCGCGTCGGGGGCGGAGCACACCGTCATCTCAGGTACGAGGGTAACGCCCAGCAGGTCCTTTGCGAGGGTGCTGGCGTCATCAGTCCGCTTGGGGCTGACACGTCGCGGGGAAGTGACACCCGCCGTTGTCTCAGGTGCGAGGACAATGCCCGACATGTCCCCCGGGGGAGTGCCGGCGTCGTCGACTTGCTCTGGTGCGACAGCGGACAAGGTGCCGCCTCCTGCGTGGCCATGGTTGCCCCGTCTCCATCTCTTCCGGCGAGGAGGGTGGCGAGGACGACCGGAGTGCCCCTCTTCTGCCGTGGGGAGATGTAGTCGCCGAGCTCGCCGCCGCCGGGCGAGTCGAAGACCGTCGTTGTCGTCGCGCCATGGGGGGGGAGGGAGGAGTACCATGTCGCAGCTGCCGTCGAGGGACATGAACTCGAGACTCCCGAAGCGGAGCACCGTCCCGAGCTGAAGAGGTTGCTGAAGACTCCCCATCTAGAACTCAACGGGAAGGTTTTCGTTAACACGCAGCAGGCCCCTACCTAGCGTGCCAACTGTCGGCGTTTTGGACCCGGGGGGGTCCCTAGACCGATGAGTGAAATCGCTGCATGCCCCTGCCCAGATGGGTTGGCACGGGATGGAACACAAGAGGTGGGACAAACCTTGTATTATCCTACACCAGGGGTGCCGCTCGTAGTAGGGGTTACAAGTGCATCGCGTGAGGGAGAGAGAGAGATAGAGAGCGGGAGCCCGTTCGTCCGCTCCTTCCCCCGCGCGAACCCCCCTCAGGATGGCCCTGTACCTCCCTTTTATAGACGCAAGGAGAGGGTCCAGACATACGACGGGGGGTGTAGCTATGCGCTAACGTGTCCGGCAGAGAAGTGCCCTAGCCGTGTGTACATGCCATCGTGGCTGTCGGGGGAGAGCTTGGGCCCTGTACACGTGATAGCGTGGCCGTTAGAGGAGCGCCTGAGTCCTGTAGGAGCACAACTGGCAGTGCGGCAAGGATCCCACTGACGTCTCCTTGCTGCCGTAAGGGACTGAGAGCCACCGGCATCATGGTGCACGCGGGGCACCATCATTACCCGTCGCCGGGGTAAGCCAGATGGGACACCGGTCTTGTTCCTTGTAGCCTTAGCAGGCTAGGGATAGGGTAATGATGTATCCCCTGTTGGCGTGGTTGGTCCGAGCCCAAGGTCGGGCGAGGCGGAGACTTCTCTTGAGGCCGAGGCCAGGGTCAGGCGAGGACACGATTCCTCCCGAGACCGAGGTTGAGGCCGAGTCCAGGGGTCGGGCGAGGCGGAGACCTCCTCCCGAGGCCGGAGCCTGAGGTCGGGTGAGGCGGAGACCTCCTCCCGAGGCCGGAGCTTGAGGTCGGGCGAGGCGGAGCTTCCTGTTGCACCCGAGGCCAAACTCGGTGGTTGATCGTGACTTGATGTCAGTCTTTGCCTAGGTGGTTGGCACGGCAGTCGGAGCGGAGCGAGCGGCGATGTTTTCCTGTCATATCGGACAGTAAAGGAGAGGGGCGAAGTGACTGCAGTCACTTCGGCCTGGCCGACTAAGGTGCGTGTGTCAGGATACGGCGTCAGGCATCCCCTGCATTGAATGCGCCTGCGAAGCGGTCGGTTGGTGAGGCGGTCTGGCCAAGGTTGCTTCACAATGAAGCCTGCCCGAGCCGGGCTTCGAGAGAGCCGAGGTGGCGCCCGCTGCCTGAAGAGGCCCTCGGGCGAGGTGTGAACTCGTCTTGGACTACTGCTCCAACCCGAGGCTGGGCTCGGGTGAGGTCGCGTCCCTTGGGTAGACGAAGCCTTGACTTGGACCACGCCCGTCAGTGGGTCTGAGGGTGTTTACCAGCCGTGATTAGGAGTGTTGGGGGTACCCCTAATTATGGTACCCAACAGTATTAGACTCTATGGATGTCTTAGACATCTTGATGTAATAAAGTACCTTTGCGCTATTTATTTCAAGCATTGTGTGATGGTGTCCAATTATGTAATTGCTGTGTACGTGAGTTTCTGATCCTGGCACATACATGGTTCGCATTCGGTTTGCCTTCCAAAACCGAGTGTGACAGTTGGTGTCTTTAACACTTCTATGACTCAGACAAATGTATCTTAAGTTCATATAGACATTCTAAGTCATAGTTCTTGGCTCATTTGATCTTCTAAATCTAATCGCTAATTCTTGCTGAGTCTTTTCTCTAATTGACCCCTAAAATTCCGAACTCCAAATCTGAGCTATATAGTTGTTCCAACAAATCTAAATACATTTCATTAGTATTCTCATGAACTAGCATATGAAAAAGAACTTAATTTCTTTATGAATATATGGTAACTCTCCTCACACTAGCTCTTGGTTCACTCATGTAGTGCAAAAGTATTGAACCAAAGAGCTTGAGAGTTCTTAGGATTATGTATTATGTTGAATATGTTCTTGCAAATCCCTTTGAAGAGTGTGTTTGGGCCTTAGCATTCCATTTCTTATAATATATCTCATCACCTATTAGATTGGTACGATCCTTATGTTTTGGAAGCCCTTGAGTGGCAGTTGTAAACACTCTTATGCAAATAATCTCAAGGTATGATTCCGTACAAGTTCTATAGTTAAAACATCATCGTTCTCGAAAGCAAGAGGAACTTCATCTCTGTTGGACATCATAACTCAAAGCGATTAAGCTAAACTAGTAAACACGAGGCTTCGATGTCAAATGAAAGAATCACAATGCCCAAGAGAGAGGGGCAGGGGATGAATTAGGCTTCTCTAAAAATTCTTGCAATAATTAAATCTTAATTGCAAGTCCAATTTCACCACAACGCCTAATGTGTAAACAAAAGTTTTGCACCCTAATTTGCAACCCTACACTGTTATGGAAATTAAGATTGTAAATTTTTGAAGCAAAATGCTCAAGAGTAATTGTAGAAAGTAATACAAGGGCTAGAAGAATCCACAAAAGTTATAGCTCCTAACCAACCAACTACCCATTACAGTGAAGTCGGGCTAAAAATGTGACAATCTGACAACCATCGTAAGACCATAACACACGACACAATTAGACATAACGATAACTATTGTACTACTATGTCAGAATTAGCCATTTCAAACACTAGTGTGAGCGTATGGTTCGATACCCGTCGTTGGACTAGTCCGACACCCATTCAGACCTCTTTGTCACTGCACGTAGTCCATTGGACACATCCACTTTGATCTGACAAGACAACTATTTATAGGGTCCAACAACCCTGTAGAGTAAACCCTAGCATAAATTGTGCCACTATATGGTCTAATGTATGTCGTCGGACCAGTGCAACACACCCCTACAACTCTTGGGTTTGATTATATAGACCATAAGACCTAACACATTTGTCTGGTGAGGTACTATTCATAAGGCCTGACTATCGAACACTCTTAGGCTGTCCACATGGATGAATCAGACTGATGCACTATGGTTCGACGACCATGTAACATAGGGTCTGATGCCTTGAAAACTTCTCAAACTTATCCAAATTCAAATTTTTGGAATTGGATTTTGATCTACACTTGTTTTGGGCCTATACTAAGCCACATAGAGCTAAAGACAACTGGTGTTAGTTTATCCTAAGCAACTTGGTAAGAAACTTATGCCTCATGAGCAATTTGGAACCTTTGGTTTGACGACAAATTAACCTACCACTGTAAACCGTGTCAACGTAAAGTCGGGCCATGCATTAGGAGAAAAAAGAGAGAAACTACAAAAACCATCACAATTGTCACTAGACTTCGGTGAGATTCTACTATAGGCTTTGATTTGGGTGCATTACTACCTAGCTCAATTTACGTGTATTGGTCTATATTAGTGAGAAAATCAAATTAAGTTTCACCTTAACTCATTTCAACAAACATAGATTGAGATGGATATGACTGCATTAAAAAACTCTTATGTAATATCTTTTTCCTTTTATTTTGACACACCTATGCAATATATTTTTGCCTCTTCAACAACACACGTGGAGTCTGCCAGATCAAGAATCGAGTTAGGGCATGTTCGGTTAGGAGGGTATTAAAGAAAATTAGAGGTGATTAAATCTCTTTTTAGTTAAAATTAAATAAAAGATTATTTAATCTTCATCAATTTCATTCAATCCATGTGTAACCGAATAAAAATTTAGAGGGTTGCTCGGAGTTAGAACGCCGGATGGTGCTGGGCCTTCTAAGCTAAAGTTTTTATGGGCTGTTGAAAGAGAGAAAATAGTAGTAGTAATCAATTTTTTTGGGCTGGACCACGGCTGGAGCCCCTAGCCTCGAGTTTAGATCCGCCCTTGGGGTGGAGTTTATTAAAAAAACAACCATGCTAGCCAATTCAAGCTCGTTTGGATTATGTTTATTTTATTTTGTTGCTCGGGTGATTTTTCTTCAAGACAACAAAAATTGATGGGACCGTGTTGCTTAGAGCATCTACGAGTCTTTATAAAGCTCATCCTCTAAATCATCATTTGAAGAGCTATTTCTATAAATATCGCTTTTATACATGTCACTAGTTTTCAACTGTTTTTCTATATCTTATTTATACTCTAGAGAGCCATGAGCAATTCTTGTTTTTTTTAAATCTTTGTTAAGCCAGAGATCTAAAAGACAAGATGGCTATATTTGAATAGCTAAATAAAAAACTATCGGCCGGGGAGTATTTTTGTATTAAAATATGTACTTCTAGCATTGTACTAGTATTGGCTTAGCGCGCGTATGTGGTGGAGGCGTTTTTACACCAAAACGACCGATGAGGTGGACTTTTGCAACAAAGTGTCATGTACGGTGAAAACGCTCTTTCGAACTCACCTCTACCAATGCAAGAGCCAAACTGTTGGGGACTTGTTCTCAAATGCTAAGAGTTAAGAACAAGGCAACATAAAAAATATTAAGTGTTAAAGTCCTTCGTCCTTCGGAACATTATGTCCCTTCGGGAGATAATGTATTTCGGACGAAGGTCACAAGAGACATACCTTCGTAAACATAACAAATAATGACGAAGGATTCATATAGGGCATGAAATATAATATAAACACCATTATAGAATCATTTCTATTTTATTAACATGGAAAAATAGAAATGATTTCAAATTACAAATGTACCTTCGGTCCTGAGAGAAGGTAAAAGGTACAAGCGTGACGCAAAAGTAGATGCCAAGTCAGCGTGAACAGTACGGGAGTACTGTTCATCTATTTATAGACGCGGGACGCAGCCCACGTAAAATTACATCCATGTCCATTACATTTGTTAATGACTTATGGAAATCTGTCAAGGCCCACGTAGTCTTTTCATCTTTAAGTCGGTTCCCCTTTCCGCTATCGCGACGAAGCTTCCCTGCGCACAGCTTCGGCTGTGCACCATCCTTCGTAGAGCTTGGTAATCAGCTCGTCCTTCGTCTGATTCAGGCTTCGTCCTGACCGTGCTTTATGTTCATAATTCTGAATCCGAAGATACCTGTTCACATAATCCACTTGGAAAACATTGTCAAATCATGTTTTTGAGGACCTTCGGAGGACGAAGGCCCCCAACAGTAGCCCCTCGCAATATTAATTTGTTAATAATAAATTCAGATTGCGATATGGACGAAGGCCTTGAGCCGAAGGTCCGAAAAAACACCTTTCCTTTGCTAGAATAGCAACATTCACTGACAAGCGGGGTCTTTCAATTTTCAACGCCCTGGGCGTATAAATAAGATCACACCGCCAACTTATTTGGTACGCACACTTGCCATCTGCTTCGGCCCACTAAATTTTTAGCTCTTGTGCATTAAGATTGGTGACCTTTTTGATTTCGAAGCTTCGGCCCTGAAAACAGTTTTTTAGCGTTTCCGAAGATGTCTGAAGGTAAGAAGATCCCTGCTGAGACGAAGCTGAGTCTCGAGGAAGAGAAGAATTTGGGGTTTCTCATAGCGATGGCGGAGACCAATACGGAGAAAATCACGAAGGAGATTCTTGAAGGTTTGTCCGAAGATACTGGTGACAGCGACAGCTATGATGTAGAAAGTGGTGGGGAAGAGGCCGAAGATCGACCATGGCGGCCAAGTCACACGGTTTTCGGGAAAACCACTATCAAGCAGAGTCATATTGATAATATGAGGGGGCGGTATTTTCGAGATATATCTATTGTGAGGGCTGACGCTGGAGAAAAGACTTCTCCCACCCCAGAAGAAGATGAAGTCGTAATCTTCCGAAGCTTTCTCAAGGCTGGGCTTCGATTCCCCCTAAGCAACTTTGTTGTTGAAGTCCTGAAGACATTTCAAGTCTACCTTCATCAGATTACCCCCGAAGCCATCATAAGAATGGGGGTGTTTGTCTGGGCTGCGAGAAGCCAAGGTTTGGAACCACACGCTAAAAGCTTCTGCAACATTCATGAGTTACTATACGAGACGAAGCCCTGGGGAAAAGAACAATATCACAACAATTTTGGGTGTTATAGCTTCGGTGCCCGCTCCGGGTCAAGCTGCCCTGTGCCGACCTTTCGGAAGAGGTGGCCCGGAGCCTGGATGACAGAGTGGTTCTATGTGAAGAATGACTTAACAGCGCAAGAAAATGTCAAGAGTATTATTATGCGCCCCATCTGGCAACGCTTCGGACTTCGAAGGCCGAAGGTTGAAATGGATGAAGCAGCCGAGGAATGCCAAAGAGCCTTCGGCGTAATCTGCTCTTTCATTGGGACAAGAGACTTAGTCCAAGAGCACATTGCCTTCAGGGTATGGCCACTTGCAGAAAAGTGGGAAATGCCGAAGGAGACCATTAAAGAGTCCGACGAAGGCGGACTAGTCAGACTAAAATACACATTCAAATATAGGGATAAATTTGTTGAACCTGATGACGATTGGTTGAAAAGCATTGAAACATTAAGTGACGAACTTCTTGGGGCATATTCGAAGGCCGAGAACACTGCGTTATCAGCAGCCTTCGGAGGCCGAAAGAAGAAAAGGCTCAACCGTGTATTTGACGCAGTCGGGTTTATCTACCCTGACTATCACTATCCGGTATTGGGTCGCAAAAGGAAAAATACTTCTCCTGCGACAGAAGCTACCACGAGTGCCACTAGTGAGCCAGCGCCTCAAAGGAAAAAGATGAAGGTGCTCACCCATCGAACTCGCTTTATTGAGCCGGCCACAGTGCCAGAATTTATTGGTGAAGTTTCTTTGGCCTCTGAAGCTACAGAACCAGCTCCAGTGCCGAAGATAGAAGAAAAAACTGAAGCACCTTCAGCCGAAAAAGCAGAAAAACCGAAGACTGAAGGGCCAAAAACATCAGAAATTTTAAGTCCTTCAGCAAATGTCGAAACAACAAAAAATCAAAAGGGCTCATTGGTGACCCCAAGAAGAAAACGAATGGTGAACGTACTGGATGTCTTGGAGACAATTAAGTCTTCAAGCACAACCGCAAAGGAGTCTGCTGAACTCGCTGAAGCATCTACTGAAGCTTCGAAACAACAAGCTGAAGCTGAAGCTGGGCCTTCAGAGCCCAGCAAGGAACAATCCGAGAAAATATCAGAACCAACTTTGGTTGAAGAAATTGACACAGCCACCCCCGAAGCTCCCTCCAGCATATGCGATTACATCGTGCGACATGCTTCGGGGAAGAAACTGTCTGAAGAAGAGACCTATGAAGCGAATCACTATGCTAGGGAGTTAAAGTATCCGAAGGGGGCAGTAGTATTCAATGGGACAAATGAAGATGACTTCCTATACTGCCTCCCTGATAACAAAGAATTATCTGTCTGCCGGGAGATGGCCAGGAGTATGGGTTTCCCAAAACTCGAAGCTGGATTATGCGCCATGACGAAAGAGGATCTCGCAGACAGTCTTGCGTACAATAGCCTAAAGGTATGGAAATTAAGTGTTTGAAAAAACTTTTTTAATACGTAATTCATTCCTTTATTCTTATATGGATTCTTTTTCGTATAGGGCTTAATTCTAAGCAACGCATTAAGAGCCCAAAAAAGCGCCGAAGATGAAAGCTACGACATTGCGTTTAACAATTTACGCTCCGAAGTTATCAAACTGAGAAACGAAGCTCTGGAAAAGGATAAGATTCTGCTTACACTGGTAGATAAAGTAAAGAAAGACGAAGCTGCTTCAAAAACCCAGGCCGAAGCCCAAAAACGTGAAATTAAAGATCTTCAGAAACAGCTGGCTAGAGCTAAAGAGGAACGTGTGCTGGAGGAAACAAAACGAGAACTCAGTGATCATATGGTCAATAAGTTGGAGTTAAGTGTTAAAGAGCTTCGTGCATCTCAGAGGAAATGTTATGTTAAATCTGTAGAATGCGTGAAAAAGATAAAATCCAGCTTCGCCAGCGTTGGCGCCTTTTCTAGTGAAGAGGACTTTTCAAGAGGCAATCCCGAAGGTCCACTGGACTGGATTAGTCACGAAGCAGAAGCCTTCGAGGAAATCCTGAGCAGCCGCGGTGACATCTGCGCTTTTTCAGGCGCCAGGGGAATTGCTGCTGTTTTGGAGAAAAAAGGTTGCGAACATATAAAATCCTTAGCTCAATCCGAAGCTGCCCTATCCTCGGAAGATATCAAAGATCCCTCGACCGAAGCCAGCATGGTTGGCGGTAAATTCTTCACTGATATCTGGGACAATGGCGGCCGAGAAATGGCGCAAGAAATAATTCAAAGAAGCGAAAAAGGCATCCATGATGCTAGGAAAGTGGCAGAAGCTGCCGAAAGAAGTACAGAGCCCGAAAGGCAATTAGGTATTAATTAGTCGTTCTTATTGTGTTGTAATTTTTATTTCAAACTTTGCTCGCGATTTGTAATAGTAATGAAGAAATGTTCTCTTCCCTCAGAAGCTGCTGGATCGACTGCCGACCCCCACACAAAAGGGGATGACGAAATTAAACAAATGGCCGAAGCTATCATGGATAAAGTTGTTGATCAACTTCTAAATGAAGCCGCCGAAGCAGTATTAAGAGAAGACTAGATGCTATTTAGAAGAAACATTTAAAGTGTGATCTATGTAACATTTTGTACATTTGAATGTAATATACAAGTCTCTTTTCATTATTCAATTCTTTACGATGCATGAAACTCTACATACATACCATTTTTGAGCCTTCGGCGAAAAAACACCTTCCCTTCTTTTCATGCTTCGTGAAGAAGACATTCTCCGTTAAAATTATTCTGATGAAACACGTTCATGCTTCATGAAAACATTCTCCGAAGCTATACAACTTCGATATTGCTCTGATGAAGCTCGTCCATGCTTCGGAAAAATATTCTCCGAAGCTGTATTCCGAAGATTATCATTGTATTCCCTCGTGACTTTACACAATTTTCACTTTCTCAAAGCGTCCTTTCGAAGGTTGATACTGTGTCCCCTTCTTTTGCCAAATGCAACATGATGTATGATGCTTATGTTATGCAAAATGATGTGATGATGTTATGTTATGCAAATGACATTTGTTCCGAAGATACACACAAAATATATTCGTAAGCTCTGCATTCCCTTAGGAACGTCTTTGGAGCTTCTTCGCCTTTTACTTAGACGGTATAAGCTCTGCATTCCCTTAGGAACGTCTTTGGAGCTTCTTCGCCTTTTACTTAGACGGTATAAGCTCTGCATTCCCTTAGGAACGTCTTTGAAGCTTCTTCGCCTTTTACTTAGGCGGTATCAGCGTTGACTTTTTGCTGTATGCTCTGCATTCCCTTAGGAACGTCTTCGGAGCAAAAAACTTACACTGCGCTCCGTTTGGAACGGCTTTTTGTAACTTCGGCAACTTACTCTGCGTTCCTTAGAACGACTTTTGGTTGCGTTGAAGGATCTTTAATAATCCGAAGGTCCTCCTTGCTACCGCAAATTTTTAAGCTTCAGCAACTTAAGCCTGTAGATAAGATAGATTTTTCTGATAACCAACCACGAAACTATTATATGAAAACTGAAGTGTTCTTTATTACACAGAAAACAGAACTTAAACGGAAAAGACTGCTATCAAAGTAGGATATTTGTCAATAAATGTGCTTCGACTCTGGCACAGTACTATTGACTGTACGAGCTTCAGATTGCTCTCTGAGATCCCTTTGGTGCGGAACATATTGGCTCCCTTCTGGCTGTTGGCCTTGTTGCAGCGGAGGTGGAGGCGGGGGCTGCTGCCATGAAGCTTGAGGCTGACTTGCCGAAGCTACGGAAACTGCAGGGTGGTTGCCCACGTACTCCGGGATGTAAGGCTGATGGTACGAAGCAGTATGCATGACCTGCTTCGGCTGTCCCTGTTGCGCTGCAGCTTCTGCTAGCTCCTTTTGTTTCTGGATGGTGACATGGCACATCCTGGTGGTATGGCCCTTGTTCTCACCGCAGAATAAGCAAAATGTCCTCCTTGGTTGATCTCCAAATCTCCCGCCGAAGCCCCTGGCGCCTCTGCCTCTTGGAGCTGGTGGCCGAAAGAAAGTTTGCTGTTGCCCCGAAGCCTGTGAGGAGCACTGCGGCCTGTTCTGCTGACTCCCCTTATCATCATTTTGAGTGTTGTGGATGGACCTGACATGCCTCGGATAGAATCGTCCCCCGAAGCCCCTGGTCATCTCAGAAAATCTGAAGGCCTCCTCCCTTCTTTGGCGAAAGTCGTTATCTGCACGAATGTACTCATCCATCTTTTGGAGTAGCTTCTCCAGAGTCTGAGGAGGCTTCCTAGCAAAGTATTGGGCTGCAGGTCCAGGACGAAGCCCCTTGATCATGGCTTCGATAACAATTTCATTGGGCACCGTTGGTGCCTGTGCCCTCAAACGCAAGAACCTTCTGACATACGCCTGAAGGTATTCTTCATGATCCTGAGTGCACTGAAACAAGGCTTGAGCAGTAACCGGCTTCGTCTGAAATCCTTGAAAGCTGGTTAACAACATATCCTTCAGCTTCTGCCATGAGGTGATCGTTCCTGGTCGAAGGGAGGAATACCAGGTCTGAGCAACATTCCTGACGGCCATAACGAAAGACTTCGCCATGACTGCAGCATTGCCCCCATACGAAGACACTGTTGCTTCGTAGCTCATTAAGAACTGCTTCGGGTCTGAGTGGCCGTCGAACATGGGAAGCTGGGGTGGCTTATAGGATGGAGGCCAAGGTGTAGCCTGCAGCTCAGCGGACAAAGGAGAAGCGTCATCGAAAACAAAATTTCCCTGATGGAAATTGTCATACCAGTCATCTTCGTTGACGAAGCCCTCCTGATGAAGGTCTTTCTGCTGAGGCCTTCTGTTTTGCTCATCGTGAGTAAGATGGCGAACTTCCTCAGAGGCTTCGTCTATCTGCCGTTGCAACTCAGCTAGCCGGGTCATCTTCTCCTTCTTCCTCTGCACCTGTTGATGTAGCATCTCCATGTCCCTGATTTCTTGGTCTAGCTCTTCCTCCTGAAGCGTTGGGCTGACGGCCTTTCTCTTCTGGCTTCGGGCCTCCCGAAGAGAGACGGTCTCCTGGTTGTGGTCCAGCGGTTGCAGTGCTGCAGCCCCAGCCGCTGAAGCTTTCTTCGGTGCCATAGCGAAGGTCTACAGCTTCCGAAGGTGTTCAAAAAACTCAAAGTGGAAGTGAGTTCACCGAAGGTGGGCGCCAATGTTGGGGACTTGTTCTCAAATGCTAAGAGTTAAGAACAAGGCAACATAAAAAATATTAAGTGTTAAAGTCCTTCGTCCTTCGGAACATTATGTCCCTTCGGGAGATAATGTATTTCGGACGAAGGTCACAAGAGACATACCTTCGTAAACATAACAAATAATGACGAAGGATTCATATAGGGCATGAAATATAATATAAACACCATCATAGAATCATTTCTATTTTATTAACATGGAAAAATAGAAATGATTTCAAATTACAAATGTACCTTCGGTCCTGAGAGAAGGTAAAAGGTACAAGCGTGACGCAAAAGTAGATGCCAAGTCAGCGTGAACAGTACGGGAGTACTGTTCATCTATTTATAGACGCGGGACGCAGCCCACGTAAAATTACATCCATGTCCATTACATTTGTTAATGACTTATGGAAATCTGTCAAGGCCCACGTAGTCTTTTCATCTTTAAGTCGGTTCCCCTTTCCGCTATCGCGACGAAGCTTCCCTGCGCACAGCTTCGGCTGTGCACCATCCTTCGTAGAGCTTGGTAATCAGCTCGTCCTTCGTCTGATTCAGGCTTCGTCCTGACCGTGCTTTATGTTCATAATTCTGAATCCGAAGATACCTGTTCACATAATCCACTTGGAAAACATTGTCAAATCATGTTTTTGAGGACCTTCGGAGGACGAAGGCCCCCAACACAAACTATGAAAGTAGCTAGTTAGATGTGCTCTACTGGCCACACAACAATGTCGTCGTCAGTGCATTTTTGGCTGAATAAACTGTCATCGCCTGCTGTGTGCCCAATACCCTGGAGTACGTACTAAGCTTAGGGCCGGGATTGGATAGAAGTTTGGCAGCACGAAGTAAACGAGAACAGGTCCTGAGACAAACAGTGGAATCCTGACAAAAACTTTGGGAAGAACGAACGAACCGAATCTGGTCAACGTATATACGTACGCCAGTGGAGTAGCAACCATACATTTCACCGATCCTGTCTCTTGCCTCTGTTCTTTCCGTCCAGTCGATCACTTCACATATCGCTGAACAGATGTCGTAGTACGTACGTGTATCACAATAATGCAGCACTGATCGGTGAAGGATTGTTTCTACCTGGCCCGTGCCCCGTGGTACCGTCCAAGAACAGCAAAATAATGCATGGCTTGTATTCTTCTGATCATTTCCTTTGTATATAGGATGTAGTAGGTTTAACCAAAGCCAAATGACATATGCACGGATGTACTAGAATTCTGGATGACAGAATGACCAGAGTGCAGTGACGAACTCTCCTAGCTAATAAACCGTAGGGCCGCCCGGGCTAATATGGGCATCATTGTATTTATATGTCAACTAACTTTATTTTCAATTGATCTCCATTTTAAACTTCATATTATTCCAATCTCTACCAACTCAACTTTCAACCGCTTCCCATTTATTTCTTTCTATACGAAAGTCATATCCAACTTTTGGTCTAATCGGTTGGACGAACCTGGATTACTATCGGTAGGTCACCTACGGGACATAAACGCACAAGCGGTTATTCTCTCTCAGCATCCACCTAGTTTTTTCGGTCGTCGGTGCACACTATAACAACTAGGGAGGAGCACACGTGCTCAGTATATGCTGCGATCTGCACCACATCCTAGAACACACGCTTAGCCTTGTTCGTTTGTGTTGGATTGATGGGTCGGAACGATTTCTAGCCGGATTGCTTCTCTAATTTATATAAACTTTGATTAGCCGAAACGGTTCCTGGGCGGATTGTTTCTATAATTTATATAAGTTTTGATAAATTTGAATGAATATTGTTCCAATCCTAAACAAACGAACGGGCCCTTAAGAGGTGCTAACTGGGGGTGAGAAGCTCGTTATGTCATGTTGATGGCCTCTGTTTATATATAAGTGAACTCTGCTAAACATAACTGGCAAAACAGTTAAGGGCTAGTGTAGGAACCTCATTTTTCAATGAGATTTTCATTTTCCCAAGAAAAATTAGTTCATTTTTCCATGGAAAAATAGAAATATCTTGAGAAAATAGGGTTCCCAAACTAGCCCTAAGTGATAAATCCACGCAGAAAAAGGCGAATTACTTAGCTACTAGTAAGATGCCCGTGCTAACGGATAGCACGACAAACCTAAAAAACAACAAAGTGGATACACATTTCGTGTGTTTGGTTGGGTGCGTGCGCCCATACAAAGCTCCACACATGCAAAAATCAGTTAAGTCTACCTGTTTGGTAGCTTGAATGTGAGTCTGAGCCAGACTAGACTCGTGCAAAAAGTCATCCTCGGCCAGGCCCGTGGGATACAACCAAAAGCGCGTATCTGTGGAGCCAGGTTGCGCTCGGTCAAACGCCTGCATCCGCTCCAGGCTCCTCGCGCTAGGGTTCTTGGCCGTTGCCACACTCATCCTCGAGCTTTGTCGTCTCCTCTCCCCCTCCCCTGAGCTCTCCCTCTTGCGTCTCCTCTCCCCCCGAGCTCCCCCTCTCACGTCTCCTCTGCCCCACGAGTGAGCTCTCGCATCTTCTCTCCCCTGCGAGCTAGCTCTCTCCCTCTCGCTGTTGTGACGTTCCTTCCAAGTAATTTGGTTTGACATTCTCACCCTCGTCTTCCAGGAAAGATGTGCTCTTCATCTAATTTGTAATACTATTCGTAGTTCTTGGCTATGTATATCAGGGATTTCTAGTATTTATGCGATATTGTGCCACATTTTCTTAGATCCGGTATAACTTCAGCTTGATTTTCTCAGATCTAGACTATGGGAACCAGATCCTCTCTTAGTTTGAAGCCAATGCACTTTGAAATGTTGTGGGAACTGGATCCTCTCATATCTAGAGGGTTTGCTAATTTCTTGCATAAAAATAGGTTATGGGTGAACTATTGAGTTGCTAACTCAGTAGTTAAATCGCTATTAGGTGAACATGATTTAACAAATCATTTAAATCATTGTTCCAACTTGAGTTGTTCTAACATGTTTTAATTGTTTCTGCACAGGCATCCTTAAAGTTTTAATTACAGAAACTATTTAGTTGTTCTAATTATAGAAACTATTTAGTTGTTCTATTACTAATAATCCTACCATTAATTTTATTGTCTATTATCAAGAGGGGTTAACAGTAAAGTTAACAAATCATTAACATGATATTTTACTGTCTATTAACAAATACTCCTCTTGCTAACTTTATTGTTTATTATATATCAGTAAAACTTTACTGTTTAACTGTCTAAACATGATTTGTTATTCTATTGAACTATCTATTACAAATGCTAGTTACATGTTACAAACTATTTATTGATAGTTACATGTTACCTGCTATATATTGAGTAGAATAGATTCTATTGAACTATTACAAATGATAGTTAATTGTCTAAACATGATTCGTTGTTCTATTGAACTATCTATTACAAACTATTTAGTTGTTGTACATTTAGTAGAATAGATTTAGCGGTATAATCAATAACTTGCTATAGATTCTATTGAACTATCTATTGATAGTTACTTGTTATTCTATTGGACTTACTATTCTGTTACTTTGGAGCTTAATGTATGTATATACTATTTTGTCAGAATCAGATCCTCAATCTATGTATGAACTTCCTTTTAATTTCTATAATGATCTATGTATGAACTTGCTATAGAATAATCATTAACTGCTATACCTGCTACCATTGATAGTTACATGTTATTCTATTAGACTATCTATTATGTTACTTTGGAGCTTAATGTATGTATTTGTTGTTTTGTGTGAATCAGATCCTCTCTCTATGTATGAACTTCCTTTTAATTTCTATTATGATCTATGTATGAACTTGCTATAGAATAATCATTAACTGCTATAGTTACATGCTACCTTTGATAGTTACCTGTTATTCTATTGAATGTCTATTCTGTTACTTTGGAGCTTAATGTATGTATCTGTTGTTTTGTGCGAATCAGATCCTCTCTCTATGTATGAACTTTCTTTTAATTTCTATTATGATCTATGTATGAACTTGCTATAGAATAATCATTGACTGTTATAGTTACCTGCTACCACTGATAGTTACCTGTTATTCTATTAAATGTCTATTCTGTTACTTTGGAGCTTAATGTATGTATATGCTATTTTGTGCGAATCGGATCCTCTCTCTATGTATGAACTTCCTTTTAATTTCAACTTGCTGTTTTGTGTAAAGAAATAATTGAGTTGCAACTTGCTATTCTAAAATCTGAAGGTGTGCACTATTCTTGCAACTTGTTGTTCTCACAGTTGTTTAAGTCTCTCAGCTGTCGATCAATGGTATGTGATGCTTCAATGCCTCTGGGTGGCTCATCTCTTGTATGTCGCAGTCATGACTCATGTAACAATTTGTTTTCATATATTTGCAACTAGCATATCAATGTTATTTTCTGAGCTATAGCTCAATGTTCTATGATGCTAGTGTGCCTCTAAGCTATAGATCAATGTTCTATGATGCCAATGTCCTTTTTAGCAACTAGCACATCACATCTGAGCCAAACTTAGACCTATAATCTCCATTTTGTATTTTATTACTCTAGCATTGGATCCTGATATTGCACGCCATCGGCTAATTGCAAAGGTATTGGTCCTTGAAGTAGTTATGTCAGCTTGGTTGGATGCATGGTTGATTCACCGACTACATGCTAGGAGGTCTACAACTTATGGCCCGATGCACCAAAGAGACCAAGAGAGCAAAAACAACCTGAGATTCATTTGTGAATACACCGAAGTTGAGTGTGTTGGCTTACATAGGATGAGAAGAGCCCCTTTTATGTAGCTGTGTGACATTTTTGCACTAGGCAGCTTTTGAGAGATAACATTCATAGCTCAGTAGAGGAGCAGGTTGCCATGTTTTTACATGTGGTAGGTCATAACCAAAGGGTTAGAGTTATACACATGACCTTTTGAAGGTCTATTGAGACCATCAGCAGATACTTCAGGGAAGTATTGTATGCTATTGGTGAACTGAGGAATGAAATGATCTTGCCACCTTCAACTACTACACCAACCATAATTAGAGATAGCCACATATGGTACTCCTATTTCAAAGCCAGTCATCCAAACACACCACTACTGATCCCTTCCTTTTCATGTTTGGTTTGTAGTAACAATTGTTTGCCCTAATGTGTAGGACTGTATTAGTGCCATTGATGGCACTCATGTGCTAGCAAGAGTTCCTAGAAATCAGAGAGTTATCTTCCTTGGTAGGAAACACACCACAACATATAACATCTTAGCTGTTGTAGACTTTGATATAAGGTTTACATATGTTCTTCCTGGTTGGGAGAGATCAACACATGATGCCCTTATCCTTGCTGATGCCCTTCAGAGAGAAGATGGTCTAGAAGTGAAATGGAAATGTGCCTTAACTGTCCAACACACCACTTTGAACTAACCTGTTTCTAGCACTTGTGTTTGGGCTCTAACTCATTTAGAGAAAAGTACTTTTTGGACTTGAGTTTGCACATATTGCAAATCCTATTGAATTGAAGTTGCAAAGGTATGATTCTAGCACTTAGTCAATTGTTTAGTCGCTAACAATGTTCATCTAAGTGCTAGGGATCTTCTCAAGTCGAACCAAAAAGGAGTTAAGAAGCTTGGCTCAAAAGTGGACAAACTTAGGCCAGTTTGGGCCTCACCGGATAGTCTAATGTGCACCGAACATGTGCGATGCCTGACCTGGTCAGCTGGCCTAGGGCTGGAAAAAAATATTGAGGCTCACGAGCTGGCTCAAGCTCGCTTAGGTTCGGGTCGGCTCGGAGAGGCTCGCGACCTTGAACGAGCCCAAGTCGAGCCTACTTTTATCGCTCGCTGAAACAGTGAGCCGAGCCGAGCCTTAGCGAGCCTGCCATATCATGTAGTGCTATGTTTTGACACTATTACATTATTATGTTATTGATTTATTTTCTTAATTTTTTATGGATCTAATTCTAAATATAGTTTAAAATATGGTCATGAATTTTGGTACATATTTTTTATTTTATATATAATGAAAATATACAATCTATGCTCTAAATTAGATTTATTGTGGAGGCCTGAACGAGCCTGAGCCGATCCTATCTCTGAGCTCGCAATACGACGGAGCAGAGCCGAGCTTGGCTCGCTAGGTGACCGAGCCGCATCGAGCTCGGCTCGGCTCGTTTCCAGCCCTAAGCTGGTCAACTAGCCACAATCGGGAATTCGCCGAGGCGCGCTGGCTATAATTCACCGGACAGTCCGATGTGCACCGGACATGTCCGGTGTGCTAGGCGGACAACGGCTCCCAGGAGGCACAACAGTCAGCACTGTGATCAATGCCGACCATGTTAGCAAACAACAGGTGGGAAGGGGCACCGGACATGTCTGGTGCGCCATCGGATAAACCGATGCACCTGCAGATAGAAGGCAATCTGTGCCTTCCAAATGAAGGAGCAACGACTCCTTGGCCCATTGAGGCTATAAAAGAGCCCCCTATGTGCCTCTACCAGTACACCAAGTATTCCTAGAGCACACTACAACTCTAAGACTCCGCGACTACGCCTTCGAAGTGTTTGAGAGAGATTTGAGCGTATTTTCTATGTCATTGCTTTGTCGCTTTGTTGTTGCGCTCTCAACTTTGAATTTGTGTGTGTGTTGCTACGATTGTGCTCTTGTGTGCGTACTCTACTCCCTCCCTTACTCTGATTTGTATTATGATCATCTTGCATAAGGTGTGAGAGACTTCAATTTGTGGAGCTTCCTCACAAATGAGTTTGATATAAGAAATAATACCATGTCACTCAAGTTTGATCTTTGGATCACTTGAGAGGGGTTGAGTGTAACCCTTGATCGAAAGAGGTCGCCACAATTTGGAGTAGGCCTTGGCCGAACCAAGAGAAAAATCATTGTGTCTCTTGTCCATTTACTTTACTATGATTTCTACCTTCCTTTGGACATAAACTTCACTTACATATTGCTCCTAGTTTAATACACATCTTGAGTGAGCAATCAAGTGAAGAGTATTTCTTTGTCTCCTCTACTCTCAAATTTGGTTTGATTTACTCTAACTCAATTATTAGACCAAGTTTGTGTTGTTTTAAGCCATATTTTTGCAGGATCACCTATTCACCCCTCTAGGTGCTCTCAATTAGTATTAGAGTCGTTCCCTTCATCAAGGGACTAACTGCCCGAAGAGATGGATTCTAAAGGAAAGGCAAAGGTGACCAAGATGAAGGAGAAGGAGATCCCCTCCAACGAAACATCCAAGGGAGGAGAGACTGTCGACTCCGAATCTGGCAAGAAGAAAGACGGGAAGAAGAAGAAGAAGCACATCAAGAAGATAGTCTACTCTGACAACAATGCTTCTTCATCTTCACCAAGGGAGGACGACAACACATCCTCTACATAGAAAAAAACGATCGAACAAAACTATTCTAAGATCTCTTTTAATTATTCTCGCATTCCTTACAATGCCAATACTCATTTATTGTATATTCCTCTTGGCAAACCTCCTCACTTTGATGGGGAGGACTATTCATGGCGGAGTCACAAAATGCAGAATCATCTATTTTCTCTTCATCCTAGTATTTAGGACGTAGTTGAAAATAGAATGCAATGTGTAGATAGTGATGATGATAATTTTAATGTTATTCATGCACAAGAAATGATTCACAAAAATACCCAAGCTACTACTGTGCTTTTACCTTCCTTATGCAGGGATGAATATAACAAGGTTAGTGGCTTGGACAACACAAAGGAAATATGGGATACCCTTAAGATCTCACATGATGATCTTTTAGCAATGTTTGAGTTCCTTTATGCTGATACCATTGTCGACTAGCAATGATGATCTTTCCTATGCCATTACTTACCTATGTGATGTGCTCAGTAGTCTAAAACTGCTATGTTGTTCTATGTCTATTAAAACTATCATTTCTACTATGTATGTTACTACTCTGTTGTATCTCTATATGTTACTACTATTTATGAAACTTCTACGATGTTTTATCTATGTTCTATCTCTATTAAAAATGCTACTTCTATCTATGTATGTTACTGATATCTCTGTTACTTCTCCATATGATGTTGTATCTATGTTAAAACTACTACTTCTATCTCTGTCTCCCCTAATCTTTTACTTGTTCTAGCTATGGATCACATGGTCTCTGAGGTTGCTAGTCAAGGGGGCTCGGCCTACTCTTAGGTGGACATCTGCAACGTCTGGGTTTGTTCTTCGTCGTTTTGTTGACTTGATAGGTAATGGGGTTAAGACTGATAAGGGTTTTAAGAAAATCCGCCTTAACTCTATCGCTAAAAATGTCTTCGAGTTTTGTGGCCAAGAAGTAATAGGCAAGTAAGTGTATAATCACCTTCGTTAGTGGAGGTCTAGGTGGGTCAAGCTTTGCAAACTGAAGGACAATAAAGGTGCTCTTTGGAATGAGGATAACTTTGTCATAAGCTTGGAAGAGGGTCATTATGCTGCTTACATCAAGGTTAGGACCAACACCTTCCATTTTTCTAACTTGTTATAACTTGAAAATCTCTTTTCCCGACTTGATTTCAAATTCTCTTGTTCATGGACCTCCTCCACTTCAAATTCTTTTGTTCTAACTTGAGTTTCTAACTCGATAGAATCACCGAAATGATGCTGATTACCTCAATAGGCCCATAGAGAACTATATGCCTATGCAAATCATATTTGGAAGTGGGGTTGCCACATGTAGGTTTGCAATGGGTTCAAATGAGCCTTTGGTCAAGCCAACTGACATCGTTGACATCCTATATGATGGCATTAAAGTGACCTCAGAATTTGTTGATGGTTCCAACCTAATTGGCAAGGGGAAGACTGTTGACAAGGGTACCCCTGGTGACTCCAATGATAGGAAGCCTATGTCCAGCTTAGGGAAGAGGAAGAGGTACATGACGGATGAAGATGTTCCTGTGTTTAATGGGATGAAAGAGGTTTTCTCTGATGTTGTTGCTGCTATCTGTGAAAGCATCCATGGTGAAGCAACACCTGGGATCTACAATGTTGCAATCAACCGTCCTAGATTCTCTAGGGAGGCTCTCATCTATTCCCTAAACCACATGATGGAGCACAAGGTCACCTCACTGGTGTTCCTGGACATGACTCCTGATGATCGTGACCTATGGCTCAAGACTTTCCTAGCCAAGCCCTACCACATCTGATCTGATATGTCTATCCTACATAATGCCTAAGAACAGATATGCTACACTTGCTCAGATCTATTTGTCCTTTTATGCTGTTTAAGAATAGATATGCTACATTTTTATAGAATAATGATGTTTCCCTGAGTTCTATTGGTTAACTTGAGCTCTATGGATTTCCCTGTTTGAGAACAGATATGCTACACTTGTATAGAACAATGATGTTTCCTGAGTTAGATTAGCCTAAGTTCTATGCATTTCCCTGTTTGAGAATAGGTATGCAACACTTGCATAGAGCAATGATGTTTCCCTAAGTTCTATGCATTTCACTGTTTGCTAGCTTATCTATTGGTCTGTTTGTAGACCTGTTTTGCTGGCCTGTTTGCTGATATCTGTTTAAGAACAAATATGCTAGCTGATGATTAATAACGGATATTCTACTCTTGTTCTTATGATAATTGCCAAGTTTGGTATATGCCTATGATGCTAACATGGTATGCAAAGACATTGGTCAATGAAAGTTAAGGCTAATCTTATTTGTTGGTTCAAAGAAATAATTTGTCCATGTTACAATTTATGTCCATGTTACTATCTTTGTCAAGCTGTAAAGCTGGTAAATTGCATAGAGCAATGATGTTTCCCTAAGATTTATGCATTTCCCTATTTGCTCGCTTATTTACTGGTCTATTTGTAGACCTATTTGCTGCCATGTTGGCTGATATCTGTTTGAGAACATATATGCTCGTTGATGATTAAGAACTGATATTCTACTCTTGTTCTTACAATAATTGACAAGTTTGGTATATGCCTATGATGCTAACCTGGTATGCAAAGACAGTGGTCAATGAAAGCTAAGCCTAATCTTATTTGCTAGTTCAAAGAAACAAGTTGTCCATGTTACTATTTCTGTCCGGTGAATTATAGTCGTACGCCGTCGGCTTCTCCCGAGAGTGGCCTATTCACCAGAGTTCAGCCTGGCGCACCGGACACTGTCCGGTGCGCCACCGGACTGAGCTCAGACTTTGTGTACACATCCAAGCCTTTTTCATTTCTTTTCTTTTCTTCTTCCTTCTGTTTCTAACACTTAGACAAATATATTAGTACACAAAAACTAATGTACTAAGTCTAGAAACATACCTTCTCTTTGATTTTTACATCTATAGCATTTGACATGCTTGAGCCTTGATGTTGGACTCATAAATCACCAAGTCAGCTCGACTTGATCTAGATTGACATTTCTTAGCTCCAACATCCTGTAACGGTCACATAGAATATCTCCAAACATAGGAACAACCCAAACTAAAGGTCAGAGGGCACTTAGCTCTTTTGGGCTGCTTCCAGTTCTATTTTTGACATTTGTTCTCGTTCTAGTGACCTTGATCTCCTTCTTAGAGCTTGGTCTTGAGCCTTATGACTTACACCATATAATTATAGACATTTCCTCATTGGTTGTAAGTCACGTCCTTATGTAGTGATCCTTGATGTGCTGTAGCTGTTCTCAACTCGATCACCCTTGACTTTGCAAGTCTTCTTCTTCACCCTTGGCTTTGGGTTCCTCAGCCTCTTTGACCTTCTCCCGTGCACTTGGTACCTCGAAGCTCTTCTTGCCTCCATCTTTGGCTTGATCAGTTGTCTCCGAGCTACGCACCTGAGTCTCACTTTATGCAATGTCCATCTTACTTGTGATGTCCATTATGTATCCATAATCCAGTTCTTGGACCATCACATTTGTTCACTTGTGTTGAACCCTGTTAGCTTTACCTTAAGCATCTGTTCAACACTTAGTACACTTGTTAGTCCTTTAATTGAGTTGTCATCCAAACACCAAAACCCACAAGAGAGCTTTCAATCTCCCCCTTTTTGGTGATTGATGGCAACATAATTAAAGCTTACATAAGAATAAGATTTGAAGCACAAATTTTGAATTCTAAGTTTATAGAATGCTCCCCCTAAATATGTGCTTACTTCAAAAACATAATTTTGGCCTCAGACGCCAATTTGCACATACTTAGGCAATTCGAAACATTTCTACACCTTAGCATTTTTTGGGATGCATTGTGTCAAGAATCAAACCATGATGCTATAACACACAAATGCACATAATCAGAGTTAAACACCATTCAATTTAGTGGATATATCACAGGAATATCAACCTACCACTATTCACCATTAAGATACCAATTTAAACTAAGATACTAATTTAAAACAATCTTAAAGCACCATTAACCACATGCACCATTATCCACATGACTATCTATTTCAGAATGAACACAATAGATGCCAATTAATTCATAGCAGCGGAAGCACTAGTCCATATGATGCAACACATATAATACTGCAAGAAGCATATGAATAACACACTAGCAAAGCTCAAACTAACACCTCACCCCCTTAGGATAAGCTTTCCTCTCAGGTTGAGATAAGCTTTAATGCACAAATTCTCCCCCTTTGACATCAAACACCAAAACCATATTCAAGCAAGAACATAGAATGATGTCAAGGGACAACAGGGTATTGAGTAGGTAAACACACACTAACAATACTCCCCCTTACTCATTCAACAAATGCGCTACCAGCATTTGGAGGAAAGTTAAGGTACATATACGCAAAAGATCAATACTTCCTTTGTACCTTTGCCCAGGATGTGGTGTACTTCCTCTCTTGAAAGTATTAGTCTCTTGGGAGCTTCTCCAAACTTGCGCCTGATCCTTTATCCTAACCTTTTCTTGTTGCTAAGACACCAAGCTTAGAGCAAGTTATAGTATTGTGGCACAAGATGAAGCTTCTATTCTAGTGATTACCAAAAGATGTCAATTGAAGCAAACTATCACGGCTACCAATTGAAAGATACCAATTGCAAGATTATTTATTATCATAGCTCCATGATACTTAAGGATAAGCATCTAGTATTACCAAATTTTATAGAGCATGAGTAATCTAAAAATATGCAATTACTCATGACTTAAGATACCAATTCCTTGACTTACAGAGGTACCCCAGTCCTGATTGCTCCATTTCTTGCTCATCTTCTTTTTTTTCACCCTGAGACTACACAAGATCGCTCAAGATACAATTAGTCTCAAAAGACGCAAGTTATGTGTGCTCCCCTACACTTGTGCATCAAGTATTTGAATAACTTGCACTTTGCACATTCTAGCTCTCTTAGAACTAGAGGGGATCACAACATATCTTGGTCACGGAATACTCTCAATTTCATCACAAAGAGATAACAATTGAATACCAAATTAAGGGTTGATTTAATACAACAATGCATGCCTCAAGAGGTATAACATTTACATGCAACCTAGACATGCTCCATACTTGACTATCATTGCATCACATATACTAATTGAAAAACAACACGATCATGCATATAAAGCGCAATGTCTAAGCACATCATAGTTAAGAAGGTTCTTTAGATACACCAGAAGAAACAACATTTTAAAGTAAGGAGCACTTAAGCCAAGATACTACCAATTCAGAGGCAAGACCATAGCTGTGATCACAATCAATGGAACTTCAAGATATTCAATGAAATTGCATAGTTCCATTCTCCATACCTTTGCCTTTTCCTGAATTGCCATGAGAGCACCAGTTGATACTAATTGAGGGCTCCTTTTGTTTATGCACCTTATAGCTCAAAATGGTGCATTAGAAGCACAACATGGATTTTGGTATTCACACAATACCAGACTAGAGTAATCATGTGAACATAAACTAAACAAAATGTCATATTTGCACAAAGGTTAATCATTAAAACCATAAAGAATAACTCACACAGGTTTATTCATGAACACAAAAAGAGTTAATGGTGGATATATCTCATGAAAAACTACCCATTAAATGATTCAAGAGACATAACCTCTAAAGCACACAATCATGATTAAGCACGCATGGTTACGATTTTGGAAACATTAATCATTGATTGAAAGGTACTCAACATAGGCAATTAAAAAAAAGCATAGCTTCTCCAAGGACAGGTAGCACAACAATCAGAATTAAGAGCAGTACTGATTATCAACAAAGTACTTAAGATACAAGGGTACCATCTCATGGAGAGTAAGTTGCAGAATCTCATCAAGGTCCTTTGCTTGATTCACCAATAATGATTAAGGACCTATTCACCTTATTTCACTTGAGATGAACATGGGATTAGTGTCTCACAATAATTCAACCTTGGGTCAATGAATAAACAATTAACAACTTAAGCATAGAGTTTGAGTTAACCGTCTTAAGCTCTCCCATGGTCTCCAGTCCATCTCAAGGCACCTGCATGGTCTAGTTAGCACAGTTGGTACCCATCTCGGGATGGGTCCATATTGATCATCCAAAAAAGCCTTTGGTACCCAAATAGCATGTGTGCTAGTCCTAGGTAATCTTATGATTGATTTAGCACAAGAGTATGATTTGGGTCTCCTAAGCGAATAAGATTGAGACAAATTTACTTGCTTAGGAACCTCACCTTTATTACATACCTTGGATAGATGACCCTGCTCACCACACTTGTAGCAGAAGCGTCGCTCAACCTGACATGACGCTTGCTGTTTGTCATTTTCATTGGTGAGAGTCATCTTGGAGAATGCACATGCTTGGTTCATCAATAGCGGACAAGAAGTGATCGTGTGGTTCTTGTCATTGCATCCGAAGCATCTCCTTATCCCTTCTCCCTTGCCGTTGTATGGACACGACGCAATGAGGTGTCCTACCTTATTGCACTTAAAGCACCCCCTTTTCTCTTTTCTCTTTTTGTTCTTTGATGACATAGAGAAATGGTTAGTGCAAACAGCATGATTAATTGAATCTTTACCTTTTTTTCAAGCTCATGTTGATTTCTTCATCTTTAGGAACATTCTTCTTATGGAGCTTAACACTTGCTGCAGTTTTTCCTTTCTCAAGCTTCTTCACCACGTGCCCGTGGATATCTTGAGAGAGTTGAGCAATGCGTCTTCTCCTTAGTTGTCTTTGCTTCTTGTTCCCACACAATTTCTTTTGTAACCCTGCAGCTTGATGCTTATTCAAAAATTGGCTTTCTTTTGAACAACAAGGGTTAGCACATGGTGATAAATTATCCAAATGCGTACTTGTGCAAGAATGAGGTTCACATGAGTTAAAACTAGTAATTACTACTTCATGAGCAATATCAAGCATGATATGGTCATCAACTAGTTTATTATGAGAATATGACAACATATCATACTCTTCACCTAGAGCAAGCTTTTCTAAATTTAGAATTTCTACTTGCCTCTCAAGCATGGCGTTTTCCATTTTAAGTTGAGCAACACAAGATAAAGCATCATCATTATTTCTTTGCTCAAATAAAATTGAATCATACCGTTGGACCAAATCATCATGAGAGCACTTTAGCTCCTCATGTTCTTTGGTCATCTTCTCCAGGCTGTTGTTTGTTTTGATGAGTGTCTCCTTTAGCCTGAGAAGCGTCTCCCCTTGTTCCTTATTCCTTCTCAACAGCTTAATCAAGAGCACTTTGTCTTCTTTGTTGAGATGGGTGTAGAAATGGCGAATATCCTCTTCTTCCACATCATCGGTCTCATTTTCCCTGTCATTACTATTAGTGGAAGCAAAACAGGAAAATGTACCTTTTGATGATGTAGACTCCTCATCTTCTCCCTCATCATTGCTTTTGTCTCCATCATCATTGTTAGCAATAAAACATTTATTACTAGTGGAAGACAAACCTGTTGATGAGGTGGATTCATCGTTTGGTTGCCATCGTTCTTGTTCTTCTCCCTTGGACAAGTTAGTATCACCAGCAATAGAGGGAGCAGAGGTAGTGCATATGGACTTAAAAAATTTCAACTTAAGTTTAGTCCATAGATCATGAGCATCAGCAAATAAGTCACTATCACTACTCATGATGGCAAAATAGGCACTTCTAGAAAGAGAATCAACTAAGATGTTGCAAGCATGGTGATTTAGAGTTAGACATCTTAGTTCTTCATTAGAAGGATTTTTACTAACAATAGAGGGAAAAAATACTTCTACTAAAGACCTGTCTCAAATCAGGATTAACACTCATGAAAGCTTTATAAATAGAGACAGACCAAGACTTGTAATTAGAGCCATCGCCTAAAAGAAGTTCTACAGTTACCTCTTGTGACGACATCGTCATCTCCGGACGGCTAAGCCCACACTGGAGAGGCCTAGCTCCGATACCAATTGAAAGTTCCCTTTGACCCGGGAACAGGATCTAGATG
Organism: Zea luxurians; assembly: GCA_029449295.1. Classification (NCBI taxonomy): domain Eukaryota; kingdom Viridiplantae; phylum Streptophyta; class Magnoliopsida; order Poales; family Poaceae; genus Zea; species Zea luxurians. The sequence continues at coordinate 167,686,489 of JAOPSE010000002.1, forward strand.
TCGCCTAGAGGGGGGGTGAATAGGCGAATAAAAATTGTCACTTTAAAACTTAAATCTTACTCTACTCGAAGAAGGATCGCAGTGGAGTGAAGAACCCTTCGAGTAGGTTGCAGCGGAATTGAAGTTCCTGTCTTAAGAATATCCTGCACTTCAAGGAAAGATAATACCACAAGTAAGCAGTGAAGTGTAGATATAAAAGCGAGTAAGATAGAGAGTCAGAATACAATACGGAACAGAGCACACAGACGCAAGGATTTATCCCGAGGTTCGGCCAAGCCTGAAATGCTTGCCTAGTCCTCGTTGGAGTTAGCCACACCTGGGCTTGGAGTCTGTTTCAACTCCTTCCTCCGTTTGCTCAAATCTGTCAGTATGATAGATAGAGCCTTTCACTAAGTTGAGTTGGGTTACAACAAAACCGTGGCTGCTTACAAACTTCTTGATAGCACCCCGGCAGAGTAACACTACGCTCAAGACCTTGCTCTTGCTCTTAGCAGCACTTCTCCTCTCTCTAAAGGCTTATAGCTTTGCCTTCTACACAAACTAGAGAGATACACACAAGAGGGAGAGTGAGAAATGATTCGAGTGATGTCTACACTTGTTGGCTACACTTGTACTTTGCTTGAGGCGCCTAGGGGTCCCTTTTATAGGCACAAGGGGCCTAGGAGCCGTTGGAAGCAATCCAGGAAGGCGAATCTTGCCTTCTGTCGGGTGGTGCACCGGACAGTCCGGTGCACCACCGGACACTGTCTGGTGCCCGATTTCCTTCTAGAAATGGAGCAGTCGACCGTTGCAGTCCTGGAGCCGTTGGCGCACCGGACACTGTCCGGTGCCTCCATCTGACCGTTGTCTCGGCCACACGTCACGCGCGGATTACGCGGCCGACCGTTGGCCCAGCCGACCATTGGCTCACCGGACAGTCCGGTGCACCACCGGACAGTCCGGTGAATTATAGCCGTACGCCGCCGGCTTCTCCTGAGAGTGTCCTGTTCACCAGAGTTTAGCCTGGCACACCGGACACTGTCCGGTGCACCACAGGACTGAGCTCAGACTTTGTGTACACATCCAAGCCTTTTTCATTTCTTTTCTTTTCTTCTTCCTTCTGTTTCTAACACTTAGACAAATATATTAGTACACAAAAACTAATGTACTAAGTCTAGAAACATACCTTCTCTTTGATTTTTACATCTATAGCATTTGACATGCTTGAGCCTTGATGTTGGACTCATAAATCATCAAGTCAGCTCGACTTGATCTAGATTGACATTTCTTAGCTCCAACATCCTGTAACGGTCACATAGAATATCTCCAAACATAGGAACAACCCAAACTAAAGGTCAGAGGGCACTTAGCTCTTTTGGGCTGCTTCCAGTTCTGTTTTTGACATTTGTTCTCGTTCTAGTGACCTTGATCTCCTTCTTAGAGCTTGGTCTTGAGCCTTATGACTTACACCATATAATTATAGACATTTCCTCATTGGTTGTAAGTCACGTCCTTATGTAGTGATCCTTGATGTGCTGTAGCTGTTCTCAACTCGATCACCCTTGACTTTGCAAGTCTTCTTCTTCACCCTTGGCTTTGGGCTCCTCAGCCTCTTTGACCTTCTCCCGTGCACTTGGTACCTCGAAGCTCTTCTTGCCTCCATCCTTGGCTTGATCAGTTGTCTCCGAGCTACGCACCTGAGTCTCACTTTATGCAATGTCCATCTTACTTGTGATGTCCATTATGTATCCATAATCCAGTTCTTGGACCATCACATTTGTTCACTTGTATTGAACCCTGTTAGCTTTACCTTAAGCACCTGTTCAACACTTAGTACACTTGTTAGTCCTTTAATTGAGTTGTCATCCAAACACCAAAACCCACAATAGAGCTTTCAAACCTTCAATCAATACAATTTACATTTTATCCTAGGAGTAGTTCTAGTCTAGTTTAGGTTTAGTCTTCCAATCCCCAAATTCTCCGCCTCTCCTCGACTCTACGTCGATTAGAGGAGTCTAGGTCGGTCTACCCGAGCCTAGACACCACCTAGGATCTCTCCTCCCCGACAAGGTCCCTCCCGGGAGCGAGATCCAGGCGCCGCCGGCGATCTTCCGCCGCCCCTGCGCACGCGCGGACCGTCTGGCCCTAGGGCGCGAACCGTCCGGCCGTCAGGCAGGGAACCCTAGCCTCTGCACCATGTCACGAACCGTCCGGCTCTGTGCCGCGGACCGTCCGCACTTGACCAGAGAGCACCGCCGCCTCGCGCCAGGTCGCGGACCGTCCGGCTCTGTGCCGCGGACCGTCCGCGCCTGACCAGAGAGCACCGCCGCTGGTTCTTTTGAGTGATTGGCGCCTCCAAGAAGGCGTCAACATACTTTTTGGCGACTCCGCTGGGGAAGACAAATATAGACGCATCAAATCGGCCCTCAATGGCCGGTTCAAGAGATAGCTCTGATATTTTCCCAAGCAACATCATAGAGCCGACTTCGGAGACCTTGCCGGCTGACGAACAGCTCCAATTCGAGGAGCATAAGGAGCAGATGATCCAGGAGGCAAAAGCAAAGTTCTTGGCCAACTTCAAAGTGGACAGGAACAACAAGGTCGTCCGACATCGGGCGACGGATCCGGCTTCACTCCGACCCACACAAGAAATCCCCAATGTAAGTAATACAAACGAGCTACAATCTCTTAGAAATTATGTAGATGAACAGCGTGAGCAAATGCAAAATATCATAGGGGATATGCAAAAAGATTACAGGAGACTAGTACGTGCATTTGATAAATCTAGTATAGCAAATTTTCCTTCACACGAGGTTGAATTAGGGGATAACACACGTAATACATCGGCTAAAGGTTGTCACGACCAGTCACAACCCCTTTATGGGATGCCGATGGACACGTACCCTGAGCAACCGCAAATCGGCAGCAAATCAGCCGATCTGCACATGCCTGGACTGTCCGCACATAAGCGCGGACCATCCGGGCTAGCAACAGTCGGGCCTATTTTTAATGAGTTACCTAGATATGCGCCCGAGCCACCACATACGGCACAGAATCTAAACTGCCCAGTCGGACCGTCCACATACAACGACGGACGGTCCGCATATAATCTCGGACGGTCCGGGCCAATGTTCGGACAATCCGCGCATGACCTTTTTGAGGAGGATTGTTACCTGAATCCTCACCCGTCCCAGCAACACTTCCCATCGCACTATGCAATGCATCAGCCCATTAATTCGAGGTCTAGAGCCCAGGAAAGCTTTCCGGCCCCACCTAGAAGGCCGGAAAGGAACGATCAAACATATGAACCATATAGGGCAAGTGGCAATGCACCACGTAGCTCAAACCAATGGGGGGAAAGACAACATGCTAATATCCAGCCAACCCCACCTATGTTTGACCAGAGAGCCGGTGGTCTCGCACCGGCTGCCATTGATATAGTGAGGGAAGAAATAGCTGGGGCGTTCCGAGATAAGCTCGGAGTAAGCATGATCCCTGGGGGGCAATCATATCGGAAACCTTACGACAGCCGATTTGATCACCACCCATACCCACAGGGAACCAGGATACCCGAGTTCTCAAAATTTTCGGGTGACCAGGGAAAGAGCACGCGCGAACACGTAGGCCAGTTCGTAGCACAATTAGGAGAATTGGCCGACATAGAAGCATTTCGCGTGCGTTTATTTTCATTATCTTTAACAGGAACCGCGTTCGCGTGGTACGCCACTTTACCTCCTAATTCTATTTCGTCATGGGGGGATTTAGAACAAAAATTCCATGATCATTTTTTCTCCGGTGACTATGAATTAGATCTGGTAGATCTAGTGGCCTTGCGACAAGCGAAAGATGAATCGGTTAATGACTATATCCGGAGATTCCGAGATACCAGAAACCGATGCTTCCAAATTCATTTGGCAGAAAAATAGTTAGCAGGACTAGCTTTTAATGGATTGCGATATTATTTAAAGGAAAGATTAGAAGGCATGCAATTACACCAAAGAGCTTTGGCCTGTGAAAGCCGAAGCAAAGAGACTGCCAAAACTATTCGTCACAATGTCCATATAGTAGAATGTGACCAAAGTAGCTCAGATGATGAATCAGCAGAGGTGTATGCTGCTGAAATGGTTTGGCCAAAGTAGGCCAAATCTTCAGCTTGTTCCTCCTTACAGCCGATTCAAAAGAAACGGCAAGAGGAGGTTAAGTTTACGTTTAATGTTGGTAAGTGTAATAAAATATTTGATGAATTACTCAAAAATGGCAACATTAAAATAAATCACACTGTTCCATCCGCCGACGAGCTAAAACGTCGTGCATACTGCAAGTGGCATAACTCATTTTCTCATGCCACTAATAATTGTAATGTGTTTCAGCGACAGATTCAATCGGCCATTAACGAGGGACGATTGAAATTTCAGGAAATGCAGGTGGATACAGAGCCCTTTCCGATGAACATGATTGACTTCGAGGGCAAGAAAGTCCTGGTTCGGCCAAACACAGCCGATAAAGACAAAGGCAAAGAGACAATCATCGGCAATGCTAAAGAGGCCTATGGGGATCGTAAAGTTTCTTGCAGGAAAGTGGTGACCGAGAAGACTCCCGATGGAGGGGAGACCCTAAAGGTGACCATCACAGCCTCTAGCACTGGGGGGCAAGCGCAGATAGAGAGACAGGTGCGGGAACCCGTGCTGCGCATCATGGACAGTCCGCCATCCAGACGCGGACGATCTGACACTTCTCCGGACGGTCCAGGGAACTCCAGCGGACGGTCCGACCATGCTCAGGACTCGCAGCGGCCACGTACCTTCAAACCACGACGACCAGAGATAGGTACGTGGAAAACAAATACATTTAAAGTAGCTGGTCGGCTGATCAAGTCCGGCCTGACTTTCGATCAATTGTTGCCTAAATACGTGAAAAAGAAGGTCGGCCCCAGTGACCAGCCAGCAAAGCGACCCCACTCACCCATTCATGAGCAACGTCAGGTCAGGCCGATTGGACCACCCCACCAATCGGAAGAAATGAAAGGTTATATTGTACAATTGAGACCTAACATACCGACATGGACACCTCCACCCCCTTATCCGCCTATGCCATATCCATACACATATTTATCTCCACCATATGTCCCAAATCAAATGTGGGGCATGCCACCATATCCATTTGGGATGCCACAGTACCCCGCCTGGGGGGCACCCCAAACATCTATTTTTGACAGGTTGACGCCACCAGTATAAGACTGATTGAGCACCGCTCAATCCGGTCACCAGGCACAGACCCAACAGGATTGCCGGACTACTCGGCCTCCAAGGCCGACCAATCCGGCAGGGGGGCATGTACCTGCAACAACCGAAAGGACAACAAAGAAGGACGTCATCAAAATAGGTACTGCAAATGTTGTCATTGATAGTCGCCTAGAGGGGGGGTGAATAGGGCGAAACTGAAATTTACAAAAATAATCACAACTACAAGCCGGGGTTAGCGTTAGAAATATAAAAGAGTCCGCGAGAGAGGGCGCAAAACAAAAGCGAATAAGAGTGTGACACGAGGATTTGTTTTACCGAGGTTCGGTTCTCGCAAACCTACTCCCCGTTGAGGAGGCCACAAAGGCCGGGTCTCTTTCAACCCTTCCCTCTCTCAAACGATCCCACGGATCGAGTGAGCTTTCTCTTCTTCTCAATCAAACGGGAACAAAACTTCCCCGCAAGGGCCACCACACAATTGGTGCCTCTTGCCTTGGTTACAATTGAGATTGATCACAAGAACAAGTGAGAAAGAAAAGAATGCGATCCAAGCGCAAGAGCTCGAAAGAACACAAGCAAATCACTCTCTCTAGTCACTATGGTGTTGTGTGGAATTTGGAGAGGACCTGATCTATTTGGTGTGTCTAGAATTGAATGCTAGAGCTCTTGTAGTAGTTGAGAAGTGGAAAACTTGGATGGCAATGAATGTGGGGTGGTTGGGGTATTTATAGCCCCAACCACCAAAAGTGACCGTTGCTGGAACCTGTCTGTTCGATGGCGCACCGGACAGTCCGGTGCACACCGGACAGTCCGGTGCCCCTGCCACGTCACCATTGCCGTTGGATTCTGACCGTTGGAGCTTCTGTCTTCTGGGCCCTCCTGGGTGTCCGGTGCACACCGGACATGTACTGTTTGATGTCCGGTGCACCGGTATGGGCGATCCTGACGTCTGCGCGCGCTGCGCGCGCATTAAATGCACCGCAGGGAGCCGTTGGCGCCGCAGAGAGCCGTTGCTCCGCTGGCACACCGGACAGTCCGGTGCACACCGGACAGTCCGGTGAATTTTAGCGGAGCGGCTGCCGCGCGAACCCGAGGCTGGCGAGTTCCGGAGACCGCGCTTCCTTGGAGCACCGGACATGTCCGGTGCACACCGGACAGTCCGGTGAATTATAGCGCGCCGGCTTCCGAGAATTCTCGAGAGCGAAGAGTTGGAGTTGGAGTCCTCTGGACGCACCGGACACTGTCCGGTGCACACCGGACAGTCCGGTGCCCCCAGCCAGAGGTGCCCTCGGTTGCCTCGTTGCTCCTTTGTCGAATCCAAAACTTGGTCTTTTTATTGGCTAAATGTGAACCTTTTGCACCTGTATAACTTATTCACTAGAGCAAACTAGTTAGTCCAATATTTGTGTTGGGCAATTCAACCACCAAAATTATTTAGGAACTAGGTGTAAGCCTAATTCCCTTTCAATCTCCCCCTTTTTGGTGATTGATGCCAACACAAACCAAAGCAAATATAGAAGTGCATAATTGAACTAGTTTGCATAATGTAAGTGCAAAGGTTGCTTGGAATTGAGCCAATAAATACTTATATGATGCGCATGGATTGTTTTCTTTGTTTTTGACATATTGGACCACATTTGCACCAAGAGTTTTGTTTTTGCAAATTCTTTTGTAAATTCTTTTCAAAGTCATTTTGCAAGATAGTCAAAGGTAAATGAATAAGATTTTGCAAAGCATTTTTAAGTTTTGAAAGTTTCTTCCTTTGTTCCAAAATGCTTTCCCTTTGACTAAACAAAACTCTCCCTCAAATAAGGTCTCCTCTTAGTGTTCAAGAGGGTTTTAAGACATCAATTTTGAAAATACTAGTTGCTCCCCCTTTAGAACACAAAGAGATACCAATTTTGAAATTTACCAATATAAAATCATCAAATTTATAAAATTAGGTGGTGGTGCGGTCCTTTTGCTTTGGGCTCATATTTTCTCCCCCTTTGGCATGAATCGCCAAAACGGAATCATTAGAGCCCAATGAAGTATTTTCTCCCCCTTTGGTCATGATATGAATGAGTGAAGGTTATACCAAAGTTGGAGAGATGATGCGGAGCGACGGCGAAGGATGAGTAGTAGAGCGGAGTGGAAGCCTTTGTCTTCGCCGAAGACTCCAATTCCCTTTCAATATGCCTATGACTTGGTTTGAAATACACTTGAAAACACATTAGTCATAGCATATATAAAAGAGACATGATCAAAGGTATATTCATGTGCTATGTGTGCAAGTTTAGCAAAAGAAATTCCTAGAATCAAGAATATTGAGCTCATGCCTAAGTCGGGTAAAAGATTGTTCATCAAGTGGCTTGGTAAAGATATCGGCTAATTGATCTTTAGTGTTAATGTAAGAAATCTCGATATCCCCCTTTTGTTGGTGATCCCGAAGAAAATGATACCGAATGGCTATGTGCTTAGTGCGGCTATGCTCGACGGGATTGTCGGCCATTTTGATTGCACTCTCATTGTCACATAGCAAAGGGACTTTGGTCAATTTGTAACCGTAGTCCCGCAGGGTTTGCCTCATCCAAAGCAATTGCGCGCAACAATGGCCTGCGGCAATATACTCGGCTTCGGCGGTAGAAAGAGCGACCAAATTTTGCTTCTTTGAAGCCCAAGACACCAAGGATCTTCCCAAGAACTGGCAAGTCCCCGATGTGCTCTTCCTGTTAATCTTACACCCCGCCCAATCGGCATCCGAATAACCAATCAAATCAAAAGTGGATCCCCGAGGGCACCAAAGCCCAAACTTAGGAGTATAAGCCAAATATCTCAAGATTCGTTTCACGGCCGTAAGGTGTGATTCCTTAGGGTCGGCTTGGAATCTTGCACACATGCAAACGGAAAGCATAATGCCCGGTCGAGATGCACATAAGTAAAGCAATGAACCAATCATCGACCGATATACCTTGATCCACGGACTTACCTCCCGTGTCGAGGTCGAGATGCCCATTGGTTCCCATGGGTGTCTTGATGGGCTTGGCATCCTTCATTCCAAACTTGGTTAGGATATCTTGAGTATACTTTGTTTGGCTAAGGAAGGTGCCCTCTTGGAGTTGCTTGACTTGAAATCCTAAGAAATATTTCAACTCCCCCATCATCGACATCTCGAATTTCTGTGTCATGATCCTACTAAATTCTTCACATGTAGATTTGTTAGTAGACCCAAATATAATATCATCAACATAAATTTGGCATACGAACAAATCATTGTCAAGAGTTTTAGTGAATAAAGTAGGATCGGCCTTGCCGACTTTGAAGCCATTTGCAATAAGGAAATCTCTAAGGCATTCATACCATGCTCTTGGGGCTTGCTTGAGCCCATAAAGCGCCTTAGAGAGCCTATAAACATGGTTAGGGTACTCACTGTCTTCAAAGCCGGGAGGTTGCTCAACATAGACCTCTTCCTTGATTGGTCCATTGAGGAAGGCACTCTTCACGTCCATTTGATAAAGCTTGAAGCCATGGTAAGTAGCATAGGCCAATAATATGCGAATTGACTCAAGCCTAGCTACGGGTGCATAGGTTTCACCAAAATCCAAACCTTCGACTTGTGAATATCCCTTGGCCACGAGTCGAGCTTTGTTCCTTGTCACCACACCATGCTCGTCTTGCTTGTTGCGGAAAACCCACTTGGTTCCTACAACATTTTGGTTAGGACGTGGAACTAAGTGCCATACCTCGTTCCTCGTGAAATTGTTGAGCTCCTCTTGCATCGCCATCACCCAATCCAAATCTTGTAGTGCTTCCTCTACCCTGGTTGGCTCAATAGAGGAAACAAACGAGTAATGTTCACAAAAATGCGCAACACGAGATCGAGTAGTTACCCCCTTATGAATATCGCCGAGGATGGTGTCGACGGGGTGATCTCGTTGTATTGCTTGGTGGACTCTTGGGTGTGGCGGCCTTGGTTGTTCATCCTCCTTGTCTTCATTATTTGCATCTCCCCCTTGATCGTTGCCGTTATTTTGAGGTGGCTCATCTTCTTGATCTTCTTGTTCAACATCTTGAGCCTCATCCTCAACTTGAGTTGGTGGAGATACTTGCGTGGAGGAGGATGGTTGATCTTGTGCACTTGAAGGCTCTTCGGATTCCTTAGGACACACATCCCCAATGGACATGTTCCTTAGCGCTATGCATGGAGCCTGTTCTTCACCTATATCATCAAGATCAACTTGCTCTACTTGAGAGCCGTTAGTCTCATCAAACACAACGTCACAAGAAACTTCAACAAGTCCTGAGGACTTGTTAAAGACTCTATATGCCCTTGTGTTTGAGTCATATCCTAGTAAAAAGCCTTCTACAGTTTTAGGAGCAAATTTAGATTTTCTACCTCTCTTAACAAGAATAAAACATTTGCTACCAAAAACTCTAAAATATGAAATATTGGGCTTTTTACCGGTTAGGAGTTCATAAGATGTCTTCTTGAGGATTCGATGAAGATATAACCGGTTGATGGCGTAGCAGGCGGTGTTGACCGCCTCGGCCCAAAACCGATCCGGTGTCTTGTATTCATCAAGCATGGTTCTTGCCATGTCCAATAGAGTTCGATTCTTCCTCTCCACTACACCATTTTGTTGTGGAGTGTAGGGAGAAGAGAACTCATGCTTGATGCCCTCCTCCTCAAGGAAACCTTTGATTTGAGAGTTCTTGAACTCCGTCCCGTTGTCGCTTCTAATTTTCTTGATCCTTAAGCCGAACTCATTTTGAGCCCGTCTCAAGAATCCCTTTAAGGTTTCTTGGGTATAAGATTTGTCCTGCAAAAAGAACACCCAAGTGAAGCGAGAATAATCATCCACAATTACAAGACAATACTTACTACCGCCGATGCTTATGTAAGCGATCGGGCCGAACAAATCCATGTGAAGGAGCTCCAGTGGCCTGTCGGTAGTCATGATGTTTTTGTGTGGATGATGGATGCCAACTTGCTTCCCGGCTTGGCATGCGCTGCAAACCCTGTCTTTCTCAAAATGAACATTGGTTAGTCCCAAAATGTGTTCTCCCTTTAGAAGCTTGTGAAGATTCTTCATTCCAACATGGGCTAGTCGGCGGTGCCAGAGCCAACCCAAGTTAGTCTTAGCAATCAAGCAAGTGTCGATTTCAGCTTTATCAAAATCAACCAGGTATAGCTGACCCTCTAACACTCCCTTAAATGCTATTGAATCATCACTTCTTCTAAAGACAGTAACACCTATATCAGTAAAAAGACAGTTGTAGCCCATTTGACATAATTGGGATACGGAAAGCAAATTGTAGTCTAAAGAATCTACAAGAAAAACATTGGAAATAGTATGGTCAGGTGATATAGCAATTTTACCCAAACCTTTGACCAAACCTTGATTTCCATCCCCGAATGTGATAGCTCGTTGGGGATCTTGGTTTTTCTCATAGGAGGAGAACATTCTTTTCTCCCCTGTCATATGATTTGTGCACCCGCTGTCGAGTATCCAACTTGAGCCCCCGGATGCATAAACCTACAAAACAAGTTTAGTTCTTTGTTTTAGGTACCCAAACGGTTTTGGGTCCTTTAGCATTAGAAACAAGAACTTTGGGTACCCAAACACAAGTCTTGGAGCCCTTGTGTCTGCCCCCAACAATTTTGGCAACTACCTTGCCAGATTTGTTAGTTAAAACATAAGATGCATCAAAAGTTTTAAATGAAATAGCATGGTCATTTGATGCATTTGGAATTTTCTTTCTAGGCAACTTGGCATGGGTTGGTTGCCTAGATCTAGATGTCTCACCCTTATACATAAAAGCATGATTTGGGCCAGAGTGAGACTTCCTAGAATGAATTTTCCTAATCTTGCTCTCAGGATAGCCGGCAGGGTACAAAATGTAACCCTCGTTATCCTGAGGCATGGGAGCCTTGCCCTTAACAAAGTTAGATAAGTTCTTTGGAGGGGCATTAATTTTGACATTGTCTCCCTTTTGGAAACCAATGCCGTCCTTAATGCCAGGGCGTCTCCCATTATAGAGCATGCTTCTAGCAAATTTAAATTTTTCATTTTCTAAGTCATGCTCACTAATCTTAGCATTAAGTTGTGCTATGTGATCATTTTGTTTTTTAATTAAGGCTAGGTGATCATGGATAGCATCAACATTAATATCTCTACATCTAGTACAAATGGAAACATGCTCAACATTAGATGTAGAGGGTTTGCAAGATTTAAGTTCAACAACCTTAGCATGCAACATATCATTTTTAGTTCTAAGGTCGGAAATAGTAGCATTGCAAACATCAAAATCTTTAGCCTTAGCAATTAGTTTCTCATTCTCATTTCTAAGGCTAGCAAGAGAAATAGTCAATTCTTCAATCCTAGCAAGCAAATCATCATTATCATTTCTAGGATTTGGAATTGAAACATTGCAAATATGAGAATCAACCTTAGCTATCAAATTAGCATTTTCATTTCTAAGGTTGTCTATAGTCTCATGGCAAGTACTTAGCTCACTAGACAATTTTTCACATTTTTCTATTGCTAGAGCATAAGCATTTTTAACCTTAACATGTTTCTTATTTTCCTTGATTAGGAAGTCCTCTTGAGAGTCCAAGAGATCATCCTTTTCATGGATGGCACTAATTAGCTCATTTAATTTTTCCTTTTGATCCATGTTAAGGTTAGCAAAAAGAATACGCAAGTTGTCCTCCTCATTTTTATCATTATCCTCATCACTAGATGTTTCATATTTAGTGGAGGACCTTGATTTTACCTTCTTTTTGCCGTCCTTGGCCATGAGACACTTGTGGCCGACGTTGGGGAAGAGGAGGCCCTTGGTGACGGCGATGTTGGCGGCGTCCTCGTCGTCGGAGGAGTCGCTTGAGCTCTCGTCGGAGTCCCACTCCCGACAAACATGGGCATCGCCGCCCTTCTTCTTGTAGTATTTCTTCTTCTCCTTCCTCTTGCCCTTCTTGTCGTCGCCCCTGTCACTATCACTAGACATAGGACATTTTGCAATAAAATGACCGGGCTTACCACACTTGTAGCAAACCTTCTTGGAACGGGATTTGTAATCTTTCCCCTTCCGTTGCTTGAGGATTTGCCGGAAGCTTTTGATGATTAGGGCCATCTCCTCGTTGTCGAGCTTGGAGGCGTCAATTGGTTGTCTACTTGGTGTAGACTCCTCCTTCTTCTCCTCCGTTGCCTTGAAGGCCACGGGTTGCGCCTCGGATGTGGAGGGTTCATCAAGCTCATTGATCTTCTTTGAGCCCTTAATCATGCATTCAAAGCTCACAAAATTCCCGATGACTTCCTCGGGGGTCATTAGTGGATATCTAGGATTACCACGAATTAATTGTACTTGTGTAGGGTTAAGGAAAATAAGTGCTCTTAAAATAACCTTAACCACCTCGTGGTCATCCCATTTTGCGCTCCCGAGGTTGCGCACTTGGTTCACCAAGGTCTTGAGCCGGTTGTACATGTCTTGTGGCTCCTCCCCTTGGCGAAGACGAAAACGACCGAGCTCCCCCTCGATCGTTTCCCGCTTGGTGATCTTGGTGAGTTCATCACCTTCGTGCGCCGTCTTGAGTAGGTCCCAAATCTCCTTGGCGTTCTTCAACCCTTGTACTTTGTTGTATTCCTCCTTACTTAGAGAGGCAAGAAGGATGGTTGCGGCTTGGGAGTTGAAGTGCTCGATTTGGGCCACTTCGTCCGTGTCATAGTCCTCATCCCCTACGGATGGTACCTGTACACCATACTCAACAACATCCCATAATCTTTTGTGGAGAGAGGTTAGATGAAAACGCATCAAATTACTCCACATAGCATAATCTTCACCATTAAAAGTTGGTGGTTTGCCTAATGGGACGGAAAGTAAAGGTGTATGTCTAGGAATGCGAGGGTAGCGTAGGGGAATCTTACTATACTTCTTACGCTCTTGGCGTTTAGAAGTGACGGACGCCGCGTCGGAGCCGGACGTAGATGTCGATGAAGTGTCGGTCTCGTAGTAGACCACTTTCCTCATCCTCTTGTGCTTATCCCCACTCCGATGCGGCTTGTGAGAAGAGGATTTTTCCTTCTTCTCCTTATGGTGAGAAGAGGAAGATCTTTTCTCCTTCCGCTTGGAGGAGTTCTTCTTCTTCTCTCTTCTCTTGGTGCGGGACTCTTCCGATGAAGTGCTCCCTTGGCTTGTAGTGGGCTTGTCGCCGGTCTCCATCTCCTTCTTGGCGTGATCTCCCGACATCACTTCGAGCGGTTAGGCTCTAATGAAGCACCGGGCTCTGATACCAATTGATAGTCGCCTAGAGGGGGGGGGGGGTGAATAGGGCGAAACTGAAATTTACAAAAATAATCACAACTACAAGCCGGGGTTAGCGTTAGAAATATAAAAGAGTCCGCGAGAGAGGGCGCAAAACAAAAGCGAATAAGAGTGTGACACGAGGATTTGTTTTACCGAGGTTCGGTTCTCGCAAACCTACTCCCCGTTGAGGAGGCCACAAAGGCCGGGTCTCTTTCAACCCTTCCCTCTCTCAAACGATCCCACGGATCGAGTGAGCTTTCTCTTCTTCTCAATCAAACGGGAACAAAACTTCCCCGCAAGGGCCACCACACAATTGGTGCCTCTTGCCTTGGTTACAATTGAGATTGATCACAAGAACAAGTGAGAAAGAAAAGAATGCGATCCAAGCGCAAGAGCTCGAAAGAACACAAGCAAATCACTCTCTCTAGTCACTATGGTGTTGTGTGGAATTTGGAGAGGACTTGATCTATTTGGTGTGTCTAGAATTGAATGCTAGAGCTCTTGTAGTAGTTGAGAAGTGGAAAACTTGGATGGCAATGAATGTGGGGTGGTTGGGGTATTTATAGCCCCAACCACCAAAAGTGACCGTTGCTGGAACCTGTCTGTTCGATGACGCACCGGACAGTCCGGTGCACACCGGACAGTCCGGTGCCCCTGCCACGTCACCATTGCCATTGGATTCTGACCGTTGGAGCTTTTGTCTTCTGGGCCCTCCTGGGTGTCCGGTGCACACCGGACATGTACTGTTTGATGTCCGGTGCACCGGTATGGGCGATCCTGACGTCTGCGCGCGCATTAAATGCACCGCAGGGAGCCGTTGGCGCCGCAGAGAGCCGTTGCTCCGCTGGCACACCGGACAGTCCGGTGCACACCAGACAGTCCGGTGAATTTTAGCGGAGCGGCTGCCGCGCGAACCCGAGGCTGGCGAGTTCCGGAGACCGCGCTTCCTTGGAGCACCGGACATGTCCGGTGCACACCGGACAGTCCGGTGAATTATAGCGCGCCGGCTTCCGAGAATTCTCGAGAGCGAAGAGTTGGAGTTGGAGTCCTCTGGGCGCACCGGACACTGTCCGGTGCACACCGGACAGTCCGGTGCCCCCAGCCAGAGGTGCCCTCGGTTGCCTCGTTGCTCCTTTGTCGAATCCAAAACTTGGTCTTTTTATTGGCTAAATGTGAACCTTTTGCACCTGTATAACTTATTCACTAGAGCAAACTAGTTAGTCCAATATTTGTGTTGGACAATTCAACCACCAAAATTATTTAGGAACTAGGTGTAAGCCTAATTCCCTTTCAGTCATACAGGAAGATAATAAAGGGCCAATGATTTTTGGTGAATCGGCCAACACAACCAAAAAAGAAGATACGACTACCATCAAAACAGCCGATCCAAAATACTCCATGCCTCGATGGTGTCCAGCGGGATTAACACGGTCCCAAAAGCAGAAATTACAGCGCCTAAGAGTGAAGGAGAGCCAGGAAAAGGAGGCAGAAAAGATATTCAATGACACACATCCACAGTACCCGCCACCGCAAAAGAAATGGAGACCAAAGGCCATTGAGGAAAAACAAACGGCCACAAAAATAGAAAATGAAACAACACTTGTACAGCACCCTGCAGGTATGGCAGGTAGCCTAGCCAGCAAGACTGGGCAATCTGCACCAGGCGCGGACCGTCCGCCCCCGGAGTCCGGACCGTCTGCACCACACCAGGAAGCCTCCAACGACACGCCAACATCAATGGAAGAAGACGACCTGCTGGGAGAAGACTTGGTCGACTAAGAGGCTTCTCCAGAACGCCCAGGTATGGATGTAAATGTTATTACATTTTCTGTCGATTGTACTATTATCGGCGACGATGAACCTGTTGTTGCCCAGTTCGATTTTGGTCCTAAAGAAGCCGCCTTTACTAAACCAAAGGAATCGGTAAATCATTTAAAGCCGCTCTTCGTGCGCGGTCACATTGATGGAATACCGATTGCTAAGATGTTGGTAGATGGAGGGGCGGCTGTAAATCTAATGCCTTATTCATTATACAGAAAATTAGGTAAACAAGATGACGAACTTGTCAAGACCAACATGACCCTCAGCGGCGTTGGGGATAGTTCGATTAAAGCCAGGGGAGTCACGTCCGTTGAATTAACCATCGGGACTAAGACCCTTGCTGCTACATTCTTCGTCGCTGATGTAGAAGGAAATTACAGTTTAATCCTAGGCAGAGATTGGATTCATGCCAATCAATGTATACATTCTACATTACATCAAATGCTAATACAATGGGTAGGCGATGATGTAGAACAAGTACATGCTGATGTATCGGCCTGCATCGCCGTGGCCGTTGCCCCTGTACTCTGGACTTATGAGACTGCTACATGTCTCACAGGAGTAGATTTTTCTGATTATCAGTTCATAAGTATAGATAAGAAAGGTTTCATTCCTGTAATGCTAGAGCCGATGGAGAATCGGCTAAATCCTAAATAAAGTTTAAATGATGAATGCACACAAAGTTTATGAGTCTTTGGTCACGGACAGTTCAGCTCCCAAAGCCGGATGGTCTGGTCTTTCACAAAACAGTTCGGACTTTAAGACCGAACATCTACCGCAGCGAAAAGATAGTATTACGGATGATCCGGTCCCCGAGACCGGAAAGTCCGCCATCACACAAAGACCATCTGATTCCTCTGTGGGGGACATGATAGAGGAATTCAGAGATCTTGATAAACTAAGACAGGGATTTACATCGGTCGATCCTTTGGAGGAGATTGACATAGGAGATGGTAACACTCCAAGACCGACTTTTGTAAACAAGACCCTGGAGACCGATCCTAGAAATGAGATGATCGGTTTATTGAAGGAATATTCAGATTGTTTTGCTTGAAATTACACTGAGATGTCTGGACTAAGCCGAGAGATCGTCGAACATCGGCTGCCTATTAAGTCCGGTTTCAGACCTTTCAAGCAGAAAGCTAGAACCTTTCGTCCAGATCTTCTCCCACGAATCAAGGATGAAATCCATCGGCTGCTAGAAGCTAATTTTATTAGACCTTGCAGATACGCAGAGTGGGTCTCCAATATTGTGCCGGTAGAGAAGAAGGAGTCAGGTAAGCTTAGGGTATGCATTGATTTTCGCAATTTAAATAGAGCAACTCCTAAAGATGAATATCCCATGCCCATAGCCGACACATTAATCAATAATGCATCAGGAAATAGAATTATTAGCTTTCTTGATGGTAATGTCGGATATAACCAGATTTTCATGGTCAAAGAGGATGCGTTTAAAACGGCCTTTATATGTCCAGGCTTCATTGGTTTATTTGAATGGGTTGTCATGACATTCGGTCTTAAAAATGCTAGTGATACTTATCAGAGGGCTATGAATCTGATCTTCCATGAGTTGTTAGGAAACACTGTGGAAGTCTACATTGATGATATTGTAGTTAAATCGGCTGAGTTTAGTCCTCATATAGCTGATTTGCGCAAAGCCTTTGATAAAATGCGTCGGTATGGTTTGAAAATGAACCCACGTAAATGTGCTTTTGGAGTGTCGGCTGGTAAGTTTTTAGGATTTGTCATCCATGAACATGGTATAGAAATAGACCCTGACCGAATCAAGTCTATTCGGAATGTGGGACCTCCGACTTGTAAGGTCGAAATGCAGAAGTTTCTCGGCAAGGTGAATTATTTACGAAGGTTTATTTCTAACCTAGCCAGGAAGATTGATGCCTTCACCCCTATCCTTCGGCTTATGAATGATGCCGAATTCACTTTGGGGGCAGAGCAGCAGGAAGCATTTGATCTCATTAAAAAATACTTGTCTTCGGCTCCCGTGTTAAAAGCACCACAAGTAGGAGCACCATTCAGATTATACATTGCAGCTGAAGACAAGGTTATTGGGGCTGTTCTAACACAAGAAACTAAAGGAAAGGAGCATGTGGTGACATATCTAAGTCGGAGGTTGTTGGATGCTGAAACAAGGTACACTTTTATTGAAAGGTTATGCTTATGCTTGTTTTATGCATGCACAAGTGTAGATGTTATTTATTGTCTAGTCATTGCACTGTTTCTGGTCAAGCCGATGTAATTAAATACATGGTGCATAACCCAATTATGAGTGGTAGAATTGGTAAGTGGGCTTATGCGCTTATAGAATATGACTTGGCCTATGAACCATTGAAATCTATGAAAGGCCAGGTCGTAGCGGATTTTATTGTAGAACATCGGATTAATGATATTCATAAACTAGACATGACATACCTCACTATTACTCCTTGGATTTTATATTTTGATGGATCGGTTTGCAATGAAGGGCAAGGCATTGGCATCGTACTTGTTTCACCAAGTGATGTCTCCTTCGACTTCTCTAGCCGATTGAAAACTTATTGCACTAATAATCAAGCCGAATATGAGGCCCTCTTATTCGGCTTGGAACTTTTAAATTGTATGGGAGTAAAACATATGAAGGCATTGGGTGATTCTCAGCTGGTTGTCCAACAAGTGTTAGAAGAATATCAATGCTTTGATGGTACTCTGAATAGTTACCTTGAAAAATGTTGGAGCATAATCCATTCTTTTGACGAATTCAGTATTCGGCATATTTCTAGAGTTGAGAATCATAGAGCTAACAATTTGGCACAAGATGCATCAGGTTATCGGATAAAGCGAGGGAGATTTCACAACACTGAAAATCTGATAACCGATGTAGGGCCAATTCCCCAGGTCGCAGACCGTCTGCGTCGAGACACCGGACCGTCCGGGGATACCAGAAATGTTCTCTTAATTGAATCGGCTGATAATGAAGCCGATGCAAGTGATTGGAGGACACCTATACTTAATTATTTACGAAACCCCAATGTCAGGACAGATAAGAACATTCGGCGTACAGCTTTCAAGTATGTCTTGGTGAGTGATGAACTTTATCGCCGAACAGTCAACAACGTCCTGCTTAAGTGCTTGGGCCCAGATGATGCTATATTAGCCATGGCCGAAGTACATGAAGGAATTTGTGGTACCCATCAATCGGCTCCAAAGATGAAGTGGTTGTTGCGAAGGTCTGGTTTTTATTGGCCTAACATGATAGCTGATTGTTTCAAGTACTACAAGGGCTGCCAAAGTGTGTCAAAAATTCGGCGACCTGCAGTTGGTCCCTGCAGCCGAATTGCATCCTATCATCAAGCCTTGGCCTTTCAGAGGATGGGGATTAGACTTTATTGGGGAAATCCATCCTTCATCATCAAAGGGGCATTAGTTCGTGTTAGTTGCCACTGACTACTTTACCAAATGGACTGAAGTCGTTGCTCTGAAGAACATGACACACAAGGAGGTAATCGAGTTCATAACTGAGCATGTAATTCATAGATTTGGCATTCCCCACACCTTGACTACAGATCAAGGAACTTCTTTTAAGTCAAAAGAGGTACGCGAATTTGCTGAATTATATAGGATTAAGTTGCTTAATTCATCCCCATATTATGCTCAGGCCAATGGACAGGCCGAGTCTAGTAATAGGACATTGATTAATTTGATAAAAAAGAAGATATCCGATAATCCTAAGCATTGGCATAAGATTTTGTCCGAAGCTTTATGGGTTTATAGAATATCGAAACATAGTGCTACTAAAGTATCTCCTTTTGAGCTTGTCTATGGGCAGGAAGCAGTGTTGCCTGTGGAAATAAGTTTGAATGCTGTCAGGTTTGCCAGACAAAATGATCTAACTGTCACTGATTATTATGATTCAATGATGGATAATATTGATGAGGTAACCGACAAGAGGGTGATAGCTTTGGGAGCAATAGAAAAGGACAAGATCATGGTAGCCAGGGCCTACAACAAGAAGGTCAAAGCAAAGTCATTTCAAGTAGGGGATCTGGTGTGGAAGACCATCTTGCCTCTAAGGAATAAAGATCGGAAGTTTGGGAAATGGTCGCCAAGCTGGGAGGGTCCTTATAAAGTAAAACAGGTAATGTCTGGTAACGCCTATTTGCTACAAACGTTACAAGGCAAGGATTTGCCTAAGGCTTTGAATGGGCGTTTCCTCAAGCAGTATCATCCTAGTATGTGGCAAGATGCTTAAGAAAACCGATGTAATCACATCGTGTTAAGATGCTTTTGGTTCGCTCAGCTCCACCAAAAGGCAGGGGGCATATGTTGAGTCCCATTTTGAGCGAGCGGACGGTCCGGCCCTGAGGCCGGACGGTCCACGGTCCGGACGGTCCGCGCCTGTGGGTCGGACGGTCCGCGTGTGCGCAGAATAGATTAGGGTTCCGAGTTTTGTGCTACGGTTGTTAGCTAAAATCGCGGGAAAAGCTCGGAAATTAGTTTGTAAAGGGTCTAGCCCCCCTTCTCTATAAATAGAGAGGTATACGGCCGATTTGAACAACGAATCGAACCTTCAATCAATACAATTTACATTTTATCCTAGGAGTAGTTCTAGTCTAGTTTAGGTTTAGTCTTCCAATCCCCAAATTCTCTGCCTCTTCTCGACTCTACGTCGATTAGAGGAGTCTAGGTCGGTCTACCCGAGCCTAGACACCACCTAGGATCTCTCCTCCCCGACGGGGTCCCTCCCGGGAGCGAGATCCAGGCGCCGCCGGCGATCTTCCGCCGCCCCTGCGCACGCGCGGACCGTCCGGCCGTCAGGCAGGGAACCCTAGCCTCTGCACCAGGTCGCGGACCACCCGGCTCTGTACCGCGGACCGTCCGCACTTGACCAGCACTTGACCAGAGAGCACCGCCGCCTCGCGCCAGGTCGCGGACCGTCCGCGCCTGACCAGAGAGCATCGCCGTTGGTTCTTTTGAGTGATTGGCGCCTCCAAGAAGGCGTCAACAGCGTGGTTAGGACACGAGTATATGGTTTATAAATCTATAACTACGAGACAAAATTCAATCCATACTCATACACATATATGTTCGTAGGCATAGATTTGTACTCATGTTAGATACTCATCGGGTAACGGTTATAAATGTGTTTGTAGGTATATATTTATACACATATATGTTCGTAGATATAGATTTGTACTCGTGTCAAATTCCGAATACCCATCCTTCATGCTCGACCCTGTGCCCAGCGTAGGAACCAAACAGGCGGATATAAATTCATCATGCACAAATGCGTGCGTCCAAATAGAAAGTTCTTGAGAGCAAACTTGTGTTGTACGGGAAATATGATAAGATAAAAACAGAAAAAGCTATAGTTATATGATTATAAGCTGATATAGATTTTTTATTTAAAACTAGCAGAAAATATGTAAAACAATCCAAGTATTAGGGTGTGTGCATATTATATATAATGAGACACGAATATGATATACGATTATCTGCATGCGTATTGTATGAGTTTCTATTATACATTATTTATGTTTAAATATTTAAAAAAGAATATAAATTCAAATAAAATAGCAAAAACTATTTTAAAATCAAAAAATGTTTAACAGAGACCGATCAATCATTTGAAGGGGATGATCATCTGCTCAAGCCCGCCTCGTTAATACATTACCATAGATGGTCGGGACTATTTATGTTAGGGCCTGTTTGAATTTGTGGCACTAAAGTTTAACGAAACACTTTTAGATAAATTTTAGAATTTGGAGATTCAATCAAAAATGCTAAAAGTGAATTGCTAAATTTTAGCACCCAATATCAGTTTAGCTCTTTCCAGGACGAGGACTACCCTTATCGTCTCGTTCCCTCGGTATCCCTGCCCCCGCATTAATTATGAGTATGTATGTGCTAAACTTTAGTACTTACATTCAACACTACTCAGGCGCTAAACTTGTGAGCGGTTCCTCTGCCATAACGTTCCGCCGTTGTCGGACAGGGCCAGGCCACAATCGGGCCCATGCGTCAGCGAGCCACCAGCGTCAACATCCATGGACGTACGATAGATGATCCTGCCTGGCTGCCTAGCTAAACTTTGGCAAAGTTTAGCCCTCAATGAAGAGCTAAAGTTTAGTACATAAAATTTAACCGTGTCTTTAATATCGTTAAAGGAGACGACTATGATGACCGTCTACATAGAGGACCAATTAATGTAGGTTTTTACGTTGAGACGGACGTCATGGTTAATCCAAAAGGCCTGCCTCGAATAATCTACTCGGTAGTAACGTTAGTTTTGAGAAATACATTTCCTTATCATAAGTTGATAACCGTCCTTGATAATCTCAAGAAACCAAGATTTTAAATTTGTAAAAGTTCGCAATACCCTCTGTATTTCAAAAAAAACATCACCTAGCTATCTAGGCTAAGACAGAGTATACAATGTCAAGCACGCATAAGAGCATAGCAGAGGTTTTCGGTGACAGAGACACGCACACGCATTGACGCATGACGCATAGATGAAGCTCTGAATGCACCGGGACCGGTTCAAACCTTCCAACTCAATCTCCCTGCTAGGCGCTAGCACCAGCTTGATGTACTGCCATGACGTCCAACTCCAAGCTTGCAGAGATGTTACACAACTATATATATATGTGCTGTGTTTGCTCAAGTATTTAGCCAACCAAAACGAAAACTACAGAGCCCAAAACCCAAGAGAGACCTAGCTCAAAACCACGTGCACACGTACAAACCTCTATTCAAGCTATTATTAGCAAAGCGCACCAAGTGGCAGCTAGCTACCAGCTAACAGCTAACTACCTTCATTTGTACGTGTGCATGCACACACATCCGGTGCCACGACATCATGAAGGTGAAGATCACGAGCTCCAAGACCGTGAAGCCGGCGCGCGGTGGCGGCGTGGCGCCGCCGAACACCGCCGAGAGCGTGTCACTGAACTTGTTCGACAAGGTGACGTACGACGTGCACATTGCCGTCATCTACGCGTTCCGGCCGCCGAACCCACCAAACGCGGCGCTGGAGCAGGGGCTGGCGCGGGCGCTGGCCGTGTACCGCGAGTGGGCGGGTCGCCTCGGCGACGGGCCCGACGGCAGGCCGGCCGTGCTTCTGAACGACGCGGGCGCGCGGCTCGTGGAGGCCACCGTGGACGCGCCGCTGGCCCGGTCGATGCCGTTCAAGCCGTCGCCGGAGCTGCTGCGGCTGCACCCGAGCATCGACGGCGGCCCTGTGGAGGAGCTGGTGCAGGTGCAGCTGACGCGCTTCGCGTGCGGGTCCCTGGTGGTCGGGTTCACGGCGCACCACCGCGTCGCTGACGGGCAGGCCACGGGCAACTTCCTCGTGGCGTGGGGCCTCGCGACGCGGCGGCTGCCGGTGGAGCCGCTCCCCGTCCGCGACCGCGCCACCCGGTTCCAGCCGCGAGGCACGCCGCTGGTGGAGTTCCCGCACCGCGACACGGAGTACAGCCTTCCCGCCAGAAAGCGTGGCGCGGAAGAGGACGAGGACGACGACATCGGCGGCGTGGCTCACGACAAGATCAAGGTCCACAAGGTGCTCTTCACCAAGGAGTTCGTGGCGCGTCTCAAGGCGCGGGCCTCGTCGGGCCTCCCGCCGCCGCTGGCGCATCATCATCATCGGCGCGGGCACTACAGCACCTTCGAGAGCGTGGTGGGCCACCTCTGGCGCGCGGTGACCGCGGCGCGGGGGCTGGGCGCCGGCGAGACCACCAGGCTGCGCATCTCCGTGAACGGGCGGACGCGGATGAGGCCCCCCGTGCCGCACAACTACTTCGGCAACATGGTCCTGTGGGCGTTCCCGCGGTCCGACGCCGGGGACCTCGTGTCCCGCCCCGTCCAGCACGCGGCCGACCTGATCCACCGCGCCGTGGCGCGCGTGGACGACGCCTACTTCCGCTCCTTCATCGACTTCGCGTCGTCGGGCGCGGTGGAGGCCGAGGGGCTGGCGCCCACCGCCGACGAGTCGCAGGTGGTCATGTGCCCGGACCTGGAGGTGGACAGCTGGCTGGGAATCAACTTCTACGACCTGGACTTCGGCGGCGGGTGCCCGTTCTACTTCATGCCGTCGTACCTGCCCATGGAGGGCACCATGTTCCTGCTGCCCTCCTTCCTCGGCGACGGCGGCATCGAGGCCTACGTGTCGCTCTTCGACGGCCACCTCGAGGAGTTCAAGAGGATATGCTACAATATCGCCTGATCCAATCACGCACTGATCCGCCGCGAGCCGCCATGAACAAGAAAAAAAATAGTAATTGCTCCTATACTAGGGAATTAGTTAATTAACAAGAACATCCAGCCAAATCGATGCCATATACCGTGGTCGCTTAGTTAGCATCGATCGGCTCGTCATTCCACTTAAAGCAGTAAAGTTTGTTTGATTCTTTGTTTGTTTTTAAACTTATTTCTATACTATACTTAAAGCACCAGTTTCAACGGTCGTCATGCGTCATTTTTTACAAATAACCCCTCACAGTTATTTCAAATTAATCCGCTGCACGTCTATAGATGTCAAACGACGTCCGACACGGGCTAGATGCACGCGGACCACAACTATGACATAGACACGTTATGCCGGTCTGCTAACTGTGTCGGGTCAGCCCGTTAGTCCATCGATCCATTTAATTAAATCAGCGTAACGATGCCCGACATGAGCTAGATGCACGCGGGCCACAACTATAGCACATGCACGTCATGTCGGCCTGCTAAATGTGTCGGGCCAGCCTGTTAGCCCGTCGATCCATTTAATTAAATCAGCATAAAATGTTAAAAAATTGTGCAAGAGGTGAGGTTCGAACCCACTCATGCCCCAATGGAAGAAGAGCGGGAGACATTGGATGAAACTGTCTAGCCAGTAGAACATCACGTTAAGATGTTTTTAATATTGAATATAAATTGTATATAGGTATATACATTTTTTTGTAAAATAAAAAATAACCATGTCGGGCCGGACCAGCACTACGGGTCGAGGCTACAGCCCAAGCACGGCACGACATTCTTTGCTCTTGCAAGCATTAGGTCGTTTCTAAGACCACATTAGCGCAATAGACTACATGGTGTTTGAAGTTGCTGAATTGGTTAGAGTAGCAATGATTTGTCACACTAACAGCAAAATGAAAGGCTATTTGTTGGTTTTAAACGTTAGTAATTGCTACGAAGTAGCGTAATTTATATGGAGCGTATCCAGTTTTTATTGATGCCTGACTTTAGCAACCACTCCATATTTTGATCTATCTTTTTTATAAGTTTGACTATATTGGACTTATTTTATAAACTTGATCTCACAAACTTTCTCTTATTTGGTCTCTGTATGATGGAATTATGTCATTTTATAATCTATGTTCATTCAGTCAATCGTTGTGAACTCTCTTCTAATCGCTCACTTCATTGACCGTGTTTTACCAAGACATATTTGCATGGAGTAAACAATAACATCAGTTAGCCAAATCAAAAAATATATTATACAGAGAGCGGAGATAATCAATAAAAAATCTTGAAATTTTTTTGATGGATAGTTTACATGGGTATTATTTTATGCCGTCGCAACGCACGGGCAACTGACTAGTATTTATTTATGGTACCATTTAACCTTGCGTCAGGCACGCAGTGCAATGTGCGTGGCCGCGTGGGCGCGCGGGTGGTCCAAAGCAGCAGAAGAAGATTGTGCTGGGTACGCACGAACGTCAGGAAGCCGGGCAGTGCTGCATTTTATCTTTAACTAGATATATGCCCGTGCGTTGCAACGGAGGGTACTTGTGCACGCACATGTCATTATTTAGTGATGCTATCAAGCATCAACATAACAATCATAATAAATGTCGAAGTCTACCATTTCGAACAACCAAAATTTGGCTCAGTGTCACTATTAATCGAAATAGGCAACTCCTAAGTTAATAATACAAGATCGAAATGAATAAGAGATTCCTATTAAAAATATTTATTATTTAGAAAAGAGATTCCTATTGAAGAAGATCATCCTTTAGACCATCTCCAGCAGCTTATCTATATTCATACCCATATTCAAACTACACTCTATAAACAATGCAATCTACAATATAAACCGATGCAAAACAGTGTTTTTAGTGATCATATACGTGCAATGTATAGTAGTTCACCCATATGGTCACAAAAACACATTTTGCACTGTAGATTGTATTGTTTGTATAGTTTGAATATGGGTATGGGTAAGCTGCTGGAGTTGGTCTTATTATCTAGTATTATACAACATTCAGAGCACACATGATATATAAATACGGACATAGCAAAACATACTCTCAGTACCAATTATACAACGAGACACCACAATTGCACAACTTGCAACAACCAAATAAAATACAAAGAAAAAGGGAACACAGTAAGGTATAGATTCCTACTCACTTGGCTTTCAGAAGTAACACAGTGAGGTATTCAAAAGTAACATTATCTCGCCATATCAATACCTTTGTAAGCAGTTACAGTCAGGGAACAATTGCTAAGTAGCATCATCTCCTGCCAATCGACTTCGATCCCGTTGTAATCCAGCCACACCCATCCTTGTCACGTTTCACCTGATAAATCGCCATGACACAAATGCTTAACTGTTGGCCACAGCCTGTTGTACCGACAATTTCATCAGAAAGGAAAAGATAATGACCAAAACAGGTACTTAAGGAACCCAACGAATTCATGTTCACTTGTTCAGACCTTCATCTAAACAGACTAGACTTGAGATGCAATAATAGAGGCTAAATATATATTAATGTCGAGTTCATAAATACTGATGCATATCCTCACCAGTGATGAATTGAACCTGTAACTCTATAGAATGTGATACTACTTCATGCCATGCTTGCAGCATGTATCTTAGACAATATAGATTAAATGATTAGGTTTGATTGTCTAATTGCAATCGGATGATATGATAGTGAGAAGGTAAAGAGAAGATAGAAAATAGTATGAACTGGGGCAACAATGGCGTAATGTGTACAGAGAAACCGAACAAAAAACTATTAATTTTCATGTTATATTAGTGATTATTTGTTGAATTAAATTACATTATACACTCACTGGGCAAATGGTCGCAAATGCTAAATTAGAAAAATTAGAAGAACGTTCAAGATTCATATAGGTAAGGAAACACTTACTTGTCAACAGATTCATTGACCTTCCCTTTTTTATGGCTTTTTTACTCAGAATCTTGATCTGTTGTGAGCACAGATAAATGATGGTGAGGATATTCGACGTCAAATCAAATAATGACAAAGGAACCAATCTAAACAATAAAAGGGCTTGTCGGAAGAAAGTTTGTTGTGCACACGAGAAGGTAAAGCTATGCAGGCTAGTAGCGGCCCATGGGTATCAAAAATCACAAAATATATGATACCACAAATGAAATATACAATGATGATAAGCACGCACGATTCCATTTAAAAGATTAAATGTTTGTCTCAAAAAATGTCTTCAATATGTTCCCAATATGAAAACTGCCAGGAGAAGCTGTAAACTTAGGAAGACAAAGAAATGTGTTATTGCTATCCGCAGAATAAGAAGCCGGAGAGCAAATACAATGATGCCCAAAACGACATTAGCCATCTGGTTCAACTTGTTTACTATAGTTTTTGTATAATTAACTGTATAGGCAAGAACTTTAAGCCGTCTAAATGCATTCACGTATAGAAGACAAATGGCCAATGTCGTTGTGGGCATCTCCACGCGTGCAGACAGACAAATGAAAAAGCGCCTGAGTTGCATTCACACGCGCAGGCCGGCATCCAAGCGTTTAGGTAACCAATCACCGGTTTGCATGTGATCAATGCACAACATGAGCTTGGGCGGGGTGGGAATGACAACCAAACATGCCCATATTATATTCAAGATCTAATAGCATGATCGAAGGAACCAATCAGGAGGGGCGATCACTCACCAAGGCGTTGGCGGAGGCAAGAGATCGACCGAGCGTCGGACCCCATCGTGGCAGCTATGCTAGTGGCGGGGCAAGGTTGGTTCAGAGCGAGGTGGGATTTCTCGGGCAAATGAGTCAAATTTGCATGCAGCTAAATAAAATAGTAACCAAACCCACACGTTGATAGGATAGATGGCAATATACGCAAAAACATACCTTGCTGTTAAAGAACATCAGTACACTTCCACTTTGTTGCACAACATATCTTGATCCTATAATTCAAATAATTAAGAGACAATTTATACAATTGATTGAATAATTAAGAGACAATGTAGTGTAACAAAGAAAGGTGCAATATTTTTGCACAAACACGTCAATATGCAGACAGCTTCAGACAAGTGGCACTATGCACCAAAACTGAATAAGGTTTAACTTGGGCCTATTGAAATTATACAAGCTCCATGTATGTTAAGGATAACAGAAACAAGTTAGTGACGCAAACTGCTTGGTTCTTATCCATCAGGTGGTTAAACATGATGCTGCGACCAATCGTCAAATGTTGTTATGTTGTGGCACATTTCAAACAACATTAACACTGAATTGGCAGAACTACCCAGACAATATAAAAACACACAAATATTTAATTCTTCATAAGGAAAACATTATAGCATAAACTAGGTATATGATTTGCATGCACCGGCTCCAAAACTCAACCCTTCTCCCATTCACTATTAGCTAAATACTGAAACACGTTGACAACAAAAATAGAAAGGGAATTAACCAAAAAGAAGAAAACTCAAGACATATTTGCTTTGACTTTTGAATCTACTTGAGATGTTCACAAGCCTCTTAGGCCACAATGAAGGCAGGGAATTTTCATATAAAATCAGGGGAGTGTAGGTGTGTAGGCTTGAACATCTTGTTTGCTTAATGCTTTCAATCCTGAGGATGCTAAATATCTTGACAGGTCTGCAGTCTCGTGTGGTCAAAGAATGTAAATGAGCTTGTTAGCACCCACGGCTACTCTCAGAACCAAATAATTGTTTGGAGATATCCAACAATGTCGAAGGTATGGTGAATGATTATTATTCTGAAATATTATGCTATACTTGCTTGTGTTAATTCCAGTCTCCTTTGGTATTTGTGGCTTGCCACTTTGACAGGGCATACATACAGAGTATTGTACTTAGCTATTTCCCCTGATGGCTAGGTGAGTTTTGGTGATCTGTTTCTGAGTTCTGATACACGCACACTCACAGACACACATACCTAGCATATTTGTTCTCACTGCTGATACCAACAGACCATAGTTACTGGTGCTGGTGATGAAATGCTCCGGTTTTGGAACGTGTTCCCCTCTCCAAAGTCCCACGTACAGAAAATCAACCTGAAAATATGACCTCGCTGTGCAAACACACAAATATTTAATTCTTCATAAGGAAAACATTATAGCATAAACCTGGTATATGATTTGCATGCACCGGCTCCAAAACTCAACCCTTCTCCCATTCACTATTTCTTCATAATAGGCGACCATTATATATCACTGCATCGGCAACACTAGTAGAAAAGAGCTCATAGCCTGCGGCACCCATAAATTATCACTGGCGGTTTCAGTTATCACGCGCCAGTAAAAAAAACAAGGTGGACCCGACTTAGGAACCGCCAGTGGAAACCTATTTCCACTGGCGGTTATCTTAACACAACCGCCAGTGGAAATAGGGTATTTACACTGGCGGTTGGTGTAACAGAACCGCCAGTAGAAACCAATTTCCACTGGCGGTTGGTGTAACAGAACCGCCAGTGTAAATACCCTATTTCCACTGGCGGTTGTGTTAAGATAACCGCCAGTGGAAATAGGTTTCCACTGGCGGTTTTTCAAGCCAACCGCCAGTGAACTATCTGTTATAAATACCCCTCTTCCCCGCGACAGTGAACTGTATGCTCGCAGCCAGCTTCCATTGGAGGCGATTTTGGAGGTCCAGATTTCACAAAAATATAAGGGGGGAGGTTTTGGTCTTCATTTCTTGGAAGAAGGTGGATAAGAAAGGTTGGTTTATGTTTCTTTGTCAATTTTTGTTCATTCTTGCTCAATTTTAGCCACATTTTGGATCTAGGGTTTTACATGTGAGAGAGAAGAGTATAGCTAGGTAATTTTCTCTATTTCCTCAAATGAGGTTGCATAAGATGGTTAGTTTTTGTCTATTCCCTCTCCTTTTTCATGTTTAGTTCTCAAATAAGTTTATCCATAACACATATTTAGTTGCTTAATGAATGGTGAATGTGTTGTATGGAAGGTTGGTTTAATTATGTTTCAATTGTCAGTTATTGTTTATTTTTGCTCAATTTTAACTACATTTTGAAACTAGGCTTTCACCATGTGTTAAAGATAGGTTTGGGTATTAATTTTTTTTTGTTTATTAGTTGCTAGGAAAGTTTGGCTTATGTTTCTTTTGCCATCCAGAATGCCTGTTCTTGCACTGATTTTACACAGAGCAGAGCATCATGCTAGAGTCTACCGATCAATATGTACTGTATATATACATGCATGGTAATCTGACTTGCCATGAAAACTTCGGACTGGAAGGGTAGGCAGCAGATGTCACACTCCAACGCGTCCTTCTCCATGGATAGTGTCACAGTCGCCTCTTCCTCATCCTCCAACCCCGACTCTTCCTCATCCTCCATGTGCAGCATGTAATTTTACACGACTTTCTAGAGAGGAGAGGGAGAGGGAGAGAGAGCTATTGTTGCCAATGCGTTCGGAGCAGGTGCAGCACTTACCGTCCGTGCGGATGCAGCACTTTGCACATCCAGAATGCCCGTTCTTGCACTGATTTTACACAGAGCAGAGCATCATGCTGGAGTCTACCGATCAATATGTACTATATATACATGCATGGTAATCTGACTTGCCATGAAAACTTCGGACTGGAAGGGTAGGCAGCAGATGTCGCACTCCAACGCGTCCTTCTCCATGGATAGTGTCACAGTCGCCTCTTCCTCATCCTCCAACCCCGACTCTTCCTCATCCTCCATGTGCAGCATGTAATTTTACACGACTTTCTAGAGAGGAGAGGGAGAGGGAGAGAGAGCTATTGTTGCCAATGCGCTCGGAGCAGGTGCAGCACTTACCGTCCGTGCGGATGCAGCACTTTGCACATCCAGAATGCCGTTCTTGCACTGATTTTACACAGAGCAGAGCATCATGCTGGAGTCTACCGATCAATATGTACTGTATATATACATGCATGGTAATCTGACTTGCCATGAAAACTTCGGACTGGAAGGGTAGGCAGCAGATGTCGCACTCCAACGCGTCCTTCTCCATGGATAGTGTCACAGTCGCCTCTTCCTCATCCTCCAACCCCGACTCTTCCTCATCCTCCATGTGCAGCATGTAATTTTACACGACTTTCTAGAGAGGAGAGGGAGAGGGAGAGAGAGCTATTGTTGCCAATGCGCTCGGAGCAGGTGCAGCACTTACCGTCCGTGCGGATGCAGCACTTTGCACATCCAGAATGCCCGTTCTTGCACTGATTTTACACAGAGCAGAGCATCATGCTGGAGTCTACCGATCAATATGTACTGTATATATACATGCATGGTAATCTGACTTGCCATGAAAACTTCGGACTGGAAGGGTAGGCAGCAGATGTTGCACTCCAACGCGTCCTTCTCCATGGATAGTGTCACAGTCGCCTCTTCCTCATCCTCCAACCCCGACTCTTCCTCATCCTCCATGTGCAGCATGTAATTTTACACGACTTTCTAGAGAAGAGAGGGAGAGGGAGAGAGAGCTATTGTTGCCAATGCGCTCGGAGCAGGTGCAGCACTTACCGTCCGTGCGGATGCAGCACTTTGCACATCCAGAATGCCCGTTCTTGCATAGAGGATAGTGTCACAGTCGCCTCTTCCTCATCCTCCAACCCCGCCTCTTCCTCATCCTCCATAGAGAGAGAGATAGAGGAGAGAGAGAGATAGAGGAGAGAGAGAGGAGAGAGAGAGAGGATAGAGAGAGAGAGGAGAGATAGAGAGAGGGTTTCACATTTTAGCCACATTTTTGGATATAGGGTTTCACCATGTGTTTTATGTTACTTTTTTACAGGTGGTGATGGAGAGGACATCCTGGATGTATAACTTATCAAGGCTAGATCCATCATACATATCCGAGGTCCATAGGTTTATTAATGTCGCTACGAACCATGCTTGGAGAATAAAGACAAAACACATATATTGTCCATGCATGGACTGCAAAAATGCTGCTGTATTTAATGACACAGAACAAATCATATCTCATCTGGTATGCCAAGGATTTATGAAGGATTACACAATTTGGACAAAGCATGGAGAGGGTAGCTCTTCGCCTTATACGACTGGAAACCCTGAGAACCTCGACGACAGATTTCAGTTCGTTCACGAGACACACCAACCTCTTCCACAGAGCGAACATGTAGTGCAAAATGTTACTGATCATGGTTACGCTGGAGGAAATGAACATGATAGACCTCATGTTCTGCCAAGTGTTATGGATGAGGAAGATGCAGAGTTGCTAGAGGCAATGTTGCGTCGTCATACAGATCAATCGATGTTCTTAATGAAAGGTATGGAGTCCCTGAAGAAGGCAGCAGAAGAGCCTTTGTACGACGAGTCTAAGGGTTGTACCAAAGAGTTCACGACGCTCCGGTCTGTGCTAAAGCTGTTGATGTTAAAAGCTAAATATGGTGTGTCTGATGCTGGCTTCGATGCGTTCTTGAGTATTATCGCAGACATGCTTCCAAAGGAGAACAATGTGCCTGCTAACACGTACTATGCAAAGAAACTAATCAGTCCGCTCACTATGGGTGTGGAGAAGATCCACGCGTGTAGAAATCACTGTATCCTTTATCGAGGTGATGATTATAAAGACTTGGAGAGCTGCCCAAAGTGCGGTGCAAGTAGGTACAAGACGAATAAAGACTATCGAGAGGACGAAGAGTGTGTTGCATCCGTGTCTAAAGGGAAGAAGCGAAAGAAAGCCCAAAAAAAGACTTCAAAATCCACGAGCAAAGAAAAAGAAGAAGTAGACTATTATGCGCTCAAAAAGATTCCTGCTTTGGTGATGTGGTACCTCCCCGTCGTCGATCGATTGAGGTGTTTGTTCGCTAATCCTGAGGATGCCAGACTTATGAGCTGGCATGCTTCTGATGAGCACAAAAACGATGGGAAGCTTCGACATCCAGCCGATGGGAAGCAGTGGCAAGATTTCAATGACAACCACCGAGACTTTGCCGATGAACCGAGAAATGTTAGGTTCGCACTGAGTACTGATGGAATGAACCCATTTGCTGAGAGGAGCAGCAAGCATAGCACATGGCCGGTGATCCTCACCATATACAACCTTCCTCCATGGTTGATGTAGAAACGGAAGTACATTTTGCTAACCATCCTTATTTCTGGACCTACACAACCTGGAGTTGACATGGATGTATTTTTGGAGCCCTTAATGGAGGATATGAAAATATTGTGGGAAACGGGTGTTCAAATGTTGGATGAGTATCGTAAAGGTTCATTCACGCTGAGAGCAATTCTTTTTGTTACGATCAACGATTACCCTGCTCTCTTCACATTATCAGGCCAGTTTAAGGGAAAGGTTGGTTGCACAGTATGCATTGATGGAACTGCTTACGTATCCCTTGCTGCATCTAGGAAGATAGTTTACATGAGGCACAGACGCTTTTTATTGGAAGGACACAGGTACCGCATGCGAAAGATGGATAAGTACTTCGACAATAATGGTGAACTACATTCTACTGCTCCATCGGGTAACAATAGAGGTCATAGAGTTTTTGAAATAGTCAGGAATATCAAGTTTGTTTTCGGGAAGAAGACAAAAGACGGAAAAACAAGGAAGGATGTCAAACCAGCTTCGGGGGCTATATTCAAGAAGAAGTCTATTTTCTTCGAGTACTTGCCTTACTGGAAAGAGTTAGATGTGCGGCATGCGATCGATGGTATGCACGTTCAGAAGAACGTGTTTGAAAGCATAATGGGCACCTTGCTAGACATAAAGGGCAAAACAAAAGAAGGGCTCAATTCACGCATGGACTTGGTAGATTTAGGCATAAAAAAGGAACTACATCCCGTTCTTCAAGAAAATGGGAAGTACCATCTCCCAGCAGCAAGCTACAATCTCAATGTAGATGAGAAACATGCGATGTGTGTTTGGCTCAAGAATTTGAAAGTCCCATCCGGATTCTGCTCTAGCATACGGAGTATTGTGTCAATGAAAGACCTGACAATCACCAACTACAACTCAACTCACGTGATTGCCATGTCATGCTGACTACATTCCTACCTATTGCCATCAGGGCTATAAATCCTTTGTTTTTAAAGATGGCAATCACACGGTTGTGCTACTTTTTCAACAGGATTTCACAAAAGGTAATTGGCCGTGATGAGTTGGCATCTCTTCAGGAATTCGCAGTGGAGACAATATCACAGTTTGAGATGTGTTTCCCTCCATCGTTCTTTGATATTATGGTGCACCTTGTGGTGCACTTGGTGCCACAAATAGAGGCATCGGGTCCTATGTACTTGCATGAAATGTGGACGTATGAGCGTTTCATGTCAATACTGAATGGCTATGTATCAACCCGTGCTCGTCCCGAGGCATCCATGATAGAGGGGTACTGTACCGAAGAGGCCATTGAGTCCGGAGGTCCATTCTGCAATAGTATCCTAAAAGACCAGGTTGCAATAGGTCTGCCTCCGTCACGACACGAGGGTAGACTATATGGAAGCGGGAGGATGGGACGGAAATCTTTCATCCCACCGGATTACGATATAGTACTTGAGGCACATCAGAGCATCCTACATCAGCTAACGATAATGGAGCCATTTATCCAACAACACATCAATGAGCTTCGCGAGCAAAATCCTGGGCATACGGATGATTGGGTAATGAAGCAACATAAGCAGCGGTTCAACACATGGCTAATGGTGAAGGACATTCCACGTGGAGAAACAATAGAAGAACAAACCATCAAGGGCTTGGCATCTGGACCATCACGCCAGGTCACAACATGGCAAACCTATGACATTAGTGGATTCACATTTTGTACCAAGTCCAAGGACAAAAAGAGCATGTCACAAAACAGTGGTGTTCGATGCGAAGCCATAGATGATGAAACTGGTGAGATTATTACATATTTTGGCTTTATTGAGGACATATGGGAACTAGACTATGGTACATTTCAGATCTCGGTTTTCCGATGTCAATGGGTTGAAGACAAACATGTCACGGTAGACAACTATGGGGTCAGAGTTCTTGATCTAAGTAAGGTAGGTTACAAAGATGACCCATGGATCCTTGCTAATCGTGCTGCACAGGTCTTCTATGCTGAACAGATCATTTCTAACAATGAGAAGAAAAGCACCGACAAACCGAAGCATGTAGTTTTTCCTGGAAAACAACAAGCTATAGGAGTTGATGGTGTATCTGATTTAGAGAATTTTAACCAGTTCAACGACATGTCTCTTTTCATAGACCATCCAACCAAGATAAGGAACGTTGAGCGAAGCATCCCACGCAATTCGTTGCCCTGGGTACGCCACGATGGACAAGGCAGAACAATAGCTTCCTAGATTATATACTTGTCATGTAATTGATTATTGTTAGGACTTGTCATGTAATTGATTATTGTTAGAGACAAACCGAAGCATGTAATTGTCTTCATTCAATTTTCGTGGCTACCATTTACAATTTTACATGACTTTCTATTGACTTTATAGAGAGAGAGGAGAGGGGGAGAGAGAGGAGAGAGAGGAGAGGGAGAGGAGAGAGAGGATGGAGAGAGAGGAGAGAGAGAGGATGGAGAGAGAGGAGAGAGAGAGAGGATGGAGAGAGAGGAGAGAGAGAGGAGAGAGAGAGGGGATGGAGAGAGAGGATGGAGAGGGAGAGGGGAGAGAGAGTGGAGAGGAGAGAGAGGATGGAGAGGGAGAGGGGAGAGAGAGTGGAGAGGAGAGAGAGGATGGAGAGGGAGAGGGGAGAGAGAGTGGAGAGGAAAGAGAGGAGAGGTAGAGGGAGAGAGAGGATGGAGAGAGAGGAGAGAGAGAGGGGATGGAGAGAGGTAAAAGTATACTAAACAATATATAAAAGTATACTTAATATAATATATAAAAAGTGAAGTAAAACAATATATAAAAAACTATGTTAATAATAATAAAATACTATTTCTACTGGCGGTTGTCATAGAGAACCGCCAGTAGAAATGGCTTCCACAGACTGTAGAATCCATTTCTACTGGCGGTTCTCTATGACAACCGCCAGTAGAAATAGTTTCTACTGGCGGTTCTCATTGTCAACCGCCAGTAGAAATGGCTTCTACAGTCTGTGGAAGCCATTTCTACTGGCGGTTCTCGTCGTCAACCGCCAGTAGAAATGGCGCCTATATAAAGGGTGGCGCGCGGGAGCCGAAAAATTTACAAGTCCCTGGCGCCAGTTCACTTCAAGACGACGCCGTCAGGCTGCTGGATTTTGACCCCGAGGTTTCGCCGGCGATTGTCCCCGCGCCCGTCCCCACGCCGCCATTCCCGCCCCCGCACCGCCGTCTCCAGGTTAATTTCTTTCTCTTTCCCCTAATCTGTCGTACCGCCGCCGTCTACCGCGCCGGCAGCCGCCGCCGCGTTTAGTAAACCCTAGGGCACGCGCCACCGCCGAGAGGGAGGAAGAGAGAGGAAGGAGAGGGAGAGGGAAGAGAGAGGAGGGAGAGGGAGAGGGAAGAGAGAGGAGGGCGCACGCGCCGCCGCCGCCGAGAGGGAGGAAGAGAGAGGAAGGAGAGGGAGAGGGAAGAGAGAGGAGGGAGAGGGAGAGAGATAGAGGGAGG